>OX244032.2:50239256-51489256 GCA_945859785.2 Tridacna gigas
TTGGTGCATATGTGTATCTGCATCTAGGAACTAAAGGCACATCATTTACATGCAGTCTTCTCTCATGACCAAAATTTGCAGCCCTGCTTAATTTCCTGTCATCCCTAGTAGTGTCATAAAAAGTGACCTGGGGTTGTCCCCCCTCATGAAACTGACTAGAATACCTACTTCTATTGTCCTGAAACTGACTGTAACCTGTACCCTCATTTAAAAAGTTATACCTTGTTGCTATCAAGTCTCGACTGTTCTCTTGAGGAAATAAACCGTTAAATGAAGAAAATTGGTTACCTTGGTTACGAGAGGGATCATTCGCCCAGGAATGGGTCTCAGATTGTCTGTCCGCATTATTAATGCCAGTGTGAGATCCAGCCAGGGGATCAGAGTAATTATTTGTGAAGGCGTCTACATCAAAAGACCCAGATTGCCCATTTATACTACTGGTGATTTGCTTGGCATTGGTTGGTAGTTCTACAGTTTGACCAGATTTACTAGTTGTTAGGTTATTAACTACACAGAACCCGGGGTTCTGGTCTGTATATATGTTTGCAGCTGGTTGAGTAGAACTTGCGACGAGGATGTTTGGTACTCATGTCTTATATCGTGTAATGCTGATAAGACTTGCTCGAGTATGCCTGTTATGCTTTCTTGTCTTGTGTGCATATTTAAATGTTCCTGCTGCAAAACCACTAATGGCATTGTTTAAACCAGCTATTGTGTTCTGCATGTTTAACTGTACATAAGGATAGGGAGTCTGACAAACAGTTAGGTCTTCTGGCAGGCTTGTAGGATTACTACTCAAGTGAGCTGTACTTCCCCAGTGTTGAGCATAAAGAGGCCTCTGATCGTTATTTAACCTGCTGGAGTCAAACCTGGACTGTTTCACGTAAGAGCAGTTGCGTGGTCCACTATTTGGTATATTGGGAACTGACTCAGGGCGGAGACTCAGTAATGTTGATGCGGCAGCGTATTGTGGGTCTATCTGCAATGTTGAGACACCGCCAGTTGAGGAAGGTTCTATTTCTCTCTGGTCAGTGGAGAACTGGACATCAGTTTGGTCTCCACAAGCTTGGTCTTCTATTACAATAGTTTCTGTTTGAATGTCTTTGCTGCTCATGGTTCGAATCTCTGGACCTGAATGTTTAATTCAGATACCACCTCTGCCACCAATAATCGTGTCGTGAGCCGAGGGTAGCAGCAAGACTTTCCTCCTTATATAGCAGCAAACTCGTCAGTGGGCATGTCGCGGCTTCGCTCGAGTTTGCTTCAACAAAGCACTAAACTCAGGTCTAGGCTTTGTGAAGAGGGGGATAAAAGGGTGAACTTCAGACATAAACAAAAGCTTTGAAGGTACTAAGGTATAGGGCCAATTCCTAATTGTCACAGGGAGTCAAGACAAAAGAAGAAGCCATGTCTCAGTTAACAACTTTATCCTTTGGATAAATAAACTTTAATAAACTTAAGATAATAATAAACAGTGTGGCATTTAACCAATAAAATGACTAGACACAGTAGAATCAATGGACGGCTGACTTAAATTAAAGTATGAAAATCTACATGTTCCTAATGAAATGTATTTAAGAGTTTATCATTTCGCACGGCAGTGATCAAGGAAACAGTCAATAAAAATTGGTACTGTGACAACACTGTACAATGAATCTAATGCGGAATTTAATACTTAAGTCTTTAATGTTAAGTAACTTAAAGAAATAATTCTGAACAATATGCTTAAATCTGAACCTATAGGGAAACTGAAAATATCCCCTCTTCAAGAAAGAAATAATGTAAAATAATTAGATTTATGCTTTTGAACTTAAACATTGCCTTTTAAACAAAATGTAAAAGAAAAAAAAAAAAAAAAAAAAATAATGAAAAGAGTACTAGGTGTACCTAACGAAAGAAAAATCTGAAGTTCCTTTGGAAATCTGGGGGTCTGCTTTTATACTAAAAATTTCCTACCCCCCGAAACCCATAAGTTTTTGTCTCCGGGATCAGCGATCCCACACTCTAATGTTCTGGGAATCTCAGATCCCAGAATTAATCAGAGCGGGATCACGTGATCCCCGAACATAAAACAGCAGGGAAGATGCCGCTGATAGAAATCGATATCGGCCATTTTGATTTTTACCGATAAAAAATCAAAGGGGTCGATAACTTTAAACAACAAAACAATCCTTTCTTAAATGAAAAGTTCATCAAGTTTACTATTAAAATGTTCAGAAATGAATAAATTACATGACTGTCATATTTAGACAAATTTTACAACTACCTAATAATTGAAATCGTAAGTTAAAATAGCGCTGACAGCTTTTGACTTTCAAAAAGTTTTGACGGTCACAACTGAGTGCACTCAACACATACATATCCCAGCATTCACTCTCCAATATGGATGGTAATGAAAACAAATACACCTCAATTTGGTACATCACAGTGCACATGGAATTAACCAGATCGCTAACTGGATGAAATAGACATGAAATTGCAGGTAACCACTAGGTTTTTGCAGACAATGGGTGACAAACTTCAAATCTTTATAAACTGTGAAATAATAGCAACTGACACTATGCAATTGAAAACAGCTGATTTACGATCACGGAAAAATTGTGTCACAAGAAACTGGGTCATTACAATATTTTCAACAATAATAACTGCAACAGCCATTTGCCGTAGTGGACAAAGAAGCCAAGAAGATATACCTAAAAGAGGCGCACATCTAACTTAAACACCAAAAAATATCAAATTATGACCAATATCAAGTGGAAAGTGCACAAGTATTGCACAATGCGCCTTTTATGGAAAATCGGCTAAGCCCACGGCAGCAACCACTTTTTTTTGTCATATACTGATAAATTCTGTATATGAATTTTGATGAGGTTATTTTCAAAGATCACACAGTATGCCATACGTATAGGATCTGCGATTTTTTTTTTTTCTTCTTTTTTTAAATAACACTGTACTGAATGAATCAATAGAAAAAATATACTAGGGTACCTTTAGTGAGTCCAATAATATTTTTCTTTTGAAAGATTGTGATAGAATTTAGATTTTTATCACATGGCTTTCTTTCAAGGATTGCGCTGGGTAATATTTATGCCAAAAGCTACATTATGTTTGGAAATTATCACGAAAGAAACAAACTCACTGCTTTGAATTCGACGCCCGTGTTTCTCGGTCCCAAAGTTTTTTTTTTTTTTTTTTTTTTTAAATTATTGAACTAAAAAAAGTCAGTTTGCCACAAAATTATTCGTATTGAAGCGTCTGTGTAAACGTTGGACAACAAAACTTGTCTGTTTGCTCTAAAAGGAAAATTCAGTTGTAAATTTTCAACATTTTGCTTTGCTTTATTCTATAGTAAAATAAGTGACAGTATATATTAATAGTTAATTTTGTTAAGACCAGTATAACAGCAACATAAAATTCATCACATTTGCTGTAGAAATTTAGTGAAATATGTCCGACACATTACTTCAGCCATAAATAACAGCTCGATGAAAATGCAATGACACATCTTCGAAATTCAAGCACGAGGGGTGTGAAACAAAGATATACCAAGACAAGCTTTATTAACTGTTACACAATTGGCCGTAGACGTTTCATCGGTAAAACTGTGACGAGGTTGGACTGTTTACTTTTACTCCAAAATTCTAGATTATTATTTGTCAGGATTTTCCTCCTCTGGGTCTCATTTAATTGTTTTTCGTGTAAAATGATCTCTCTTGAGAAAACGTTGGGGAAATTTTGTGTTTATCTATTCGTGTTACAGTCAGACTTCGCGCCTGTAAATGTTTATGTGATGTCACGCAACTTCCACATTAAAATAAGTTGACATTTAGGATTTTTATCTTACAGTGAGCATATAACATTGTTGTAATTACTTTAAGAAATGCTTCCCAAGAAACAGCTGTCACCGCGATGCGTTATAAGTCGAAAGCCCATAATATATAACGGCAAAACTATATACTACGTGTACCTTCTTTGCAATCAAGTGCAACCTAATTTTTGCACTTTTGGCAGTGAATAGACACTCTTCCCATTATAGTGACGCACTTGCGTAGCTTGGGTCTTGGAACAACTTTCTGTTAAGTTCTTCTTTTTTTTCTGTATTTTTTTCTTGACAGAATGAATCAATATCAGAACGCTCACTTTTTACCATTATTTGGAAATGACATTAGCGAACACATTATGACACAATCTGTGTTACACATTATACACGTACATGTACATGCACCAAGTGCAACACACAAACCTATGAGCACATTTTCAAAATGAATCATTTCGAAAGCCTTGCAGAAAATGGTATGGGGAACAGTGTCTATTCACTGCCAAATTTGGCTCACCCTTGGGATGAAGTATGGCTACAAAATGGACATTAATACTTAATCTTATGTACACTAATTACCCCGCAAACACTTCATGCGCCCAAGGTAGAACATTTTTTTAATTTATTGTATGACAAGAAACATTGCTGTTTTACGGAAAAAGGCTCCTTTTCCGGCCATGTTTTCTATGTCATTAACATATGCCACTTTCCTCTTTACGAATAGTTTTCTCTTTAACTCTTTTCCAAACAATCCCGAGTTTTATTGACCCTGAGGAAAAGCCTTTTGAAAACCTTGTGGGAAAAGGAGAAAATGGATAGCATTTCCTCTTGTTCCCGCAAGGTTTTCAACTCTTTCACAACTCTTTCATTTCAGCTAAATAAGTCGTTTGCAAACGCTTTCAATTCGGAACAGTTTAAAGTTTTGTCGTTTGGTAAAGATGTTAAGCAAAATGTTTTTATTACTGGTCTGCAGCATGATGCAAAATGTTCTCATAATGGGCTTTCGATTCAAGCCATCATGGGCCTTTTGTGTCAATTATTCAATTGTATGTTTTATGAATTTATGAATTCCAGTCATAAAAGTGCCTCAAAGTGGAACTAATATAGAAAAATGGCGATATGTAGAAGTGTAAACATGTATGTAGTACATATATTAGTGAGCATCAATGGGTGGTGTAATATTACACGTAATTTACCACTAGCAGTGTAGATTTTAGAACAGGGAAAAGCACCCCTAAGACACATTCTTAAGGCATATGCATGTACAAGCAGTGCAAAGTGCTAATTACATGTACCTTTAATATCGAGTCCATTACAAACACAGCGACTCCCAGTCGTTGATATTGAGCTTAAAGTTCATGAAATGTTTTATCTTTGCATAAGATGTGTTTTCATTTTTTGTATTGCAATTATATATTTGTACATATTACAAAATGTAATTATAAACATATCTACTGATCAAACAAACATGCAAGATGGCAACTGATTATTTAAAGTGTGAACATACACGTAGTACTTGGTGGGTGGGGTAAAATCACATTTAATTTCTCGGCCTAATAATAGTAAAAAAAAAAATCATTTGATTCAAAAGCATGCTTTGCCATCCTTTATTATAATGCATTGTGTTGCAATTAATTCCAACTTGAGTGTTCTAATAAATGCTTCTTTACAGTCTCATTATCAACTTTTATGTACATTTAAGAAATCCAAGGTACCTCTTATATTCCGGCGTCTATTTTTCAAAAAGTGCAACTGCAAAAGTTCAGGACTTTTTACAGATACTTGAACTTACATGGTAGTAACAGAAAAACAGACTTTCAAGACTTTTGCAATTAATTCTAGGTTGACCTGCAAAATGCGGTACACTGCCTGGCCTCAATTGTTATACACAATAAAAAGAAAAAGAATCGGCTAATGCCATTAACGCTTTCAAAAACTACCTGGATACCTTTTGAAGATGGAATAAATCAAGTTTGAGCTGCACAGATTGTGCAGTCTGATCTTGATTCTACACTGTCAGCCTCTTGGTGCTAAACAGAGGCCAGCATTCTAATTCTTTAATTTACCCAATCAAAGGAAAAAGAAAGCCATTAACGCTTTCAAAAACAACCTCGATACCTTTTACAGATGGGATAGATCAAGTTAGACTGCACAGAATGTGCAGTCTGATTTTGGATCCACACTATCAGCTACTTGGAGCTAAACAACAGCAAACATTAAATTGTAGTGGAAATTTATTGTAAGAACTCGGGAAAAAAAGTCGAATTTATTTAGTTGGCAGCCAAAGAGTTCAGGACCACCACTTTCTAATTTCTAACAATATTGGATGTGGACGAAGCCGAGGAAAACATACAATTATAAATATCACAGTTGTAAAGCACTACTGAAGCACTGGAAAATATTTCAGGCACATAAAACTTATCCGAGCTCAAAATAAGAAGCCATATAAAGTAATGATATCTTCCCGGGTTTAGTGGCCTATCATTAATGGAATTATCGGCCTACCCTAAAACACATCTAGGACTTAAAGTCGTTACCTTCTGTTTGAGAACCTTTTGCGTCATGCTGCAGACCAGTCATAAAAAAAATTTGCTTAAGTCTTTACCAAACGACAAAAATTTAGACTAGTCCAAATTGAACTCGTTTTCAGACGACTTATTAAATTTAGCTAAAATGATTGTAATTGTCTGTGAAAGTGTTGAAAACCTTGCGGGAAAAGGAGAAAATGCTGGTTACCAGCATTTTCTCCTTTCCCACAAGGTTTTCAAAAGGTTTTTTTCCTCAGGGTGGTAAAAATTAGGGAATGTATGGTAAAGAGTTAAAGTGGAAACTATAAGTAAAGAGGAAAGTGACATACATGTATGTTAATGACATGGAAAACGTGGTCGGAAAAGGAGCCGCTGCCTGTAACAAAGCTATGTTTCTTTTCACACAATAAATAAAAAACTGTTTTCTACCTCGGGCGCATGAAGTGTTTGCAGGGAGATTAATTTACCCAAGTCTTAATATAAATTTTCATTTTATAGCCATATTTCATCACAGGGGTGGGCCTAAATTGGCAATGAATAGACACTCTTCCCATTATAGTGACGCACTTTTGTAGCTTGGGTCTTGGAACAACTTTCTGTTGATTTCTTTTTTGTAATATAAATTCTGATCTGCCATCTGCTGTAAAATAACTTAAATATTTTCGGACAATGAAATGAAATACGACTAAAACTTAAGAGCTGCTTGGCTTTGCAGAATATTTCACAAAATCATAAGGGGAAAAAATGATATTGTAGACCAAATCCTCTAGTAGACAGTACTTACATGCTCGCATATTGATCTGCGCTATCAGTAAAACAACCTATCTTGTCCTCAACATCATAAGGGTCAATAGTACCAGACAATCGTTAAATTAAATTTGTCATAACCAATATATCTATATTTCAGATAATAGTGTTGCTCTGCCAGAAACAAAATCTATATAATGGCTGGGCACTTGCCTCCTGTCTCGGTAATGGGCACAATGGTAGCGTTTCTTTCCCGACGTTTTTCGTGTATCATATCTTCGGCGTTAACTCTTGACAAAAAAAAAAAAAAAAAAACCCACGTTCTACTCATCCAAATTGAAATAATTTGTAGACGACAAATTAAATTTGGCTTAAATGTTAAAATTTGTCTCTGAAAGAAAAGAACACATTTTGAGAAAAGGAATGATTACTGGTTTCCAGAATTTTATTCTTTTCCCGTAATGTCTTAAAAAAGCCTTCATTCTAAGGGTCGTTAAACTCTTGGTTGTTTGGATAAAGAAATAAATATAGGAATATGTACATTTGTCATCTTAAGAACAAAAGTGGAAAACTTGTATATTTGATTTTCACACACACACACACACACACACACACACAAAAACTTGATGAAGATGAATTTATGATGAAAAATAAGGTGTGTGTAGCCTATGTTAAAAACGTGATAAAGATGAATTTGTATGGTGTGTAGCCTATGTTAATTAGTCATCACTAATGGATGAAAAGTTTTTCAGTTCTTACTTAAAAGTTTACATTAGTTTTAAAGCATTCCTTCTTTCGCTTATGAATTTTTTTTTATTCCTGCTTTACGGCAGTCTGAAATTGCCCACGTTGAGAGCATTTACTGACGACAAATTAAGAATGGCACAAATGCTTGGACTTGAATTTGAAAAGGTAGAAAGGTTACAATACCTTAAGGGGAGAGGAGAACACCAAAACGCCGGTTACAATAACTTTCTCCTTTTGCCAGGATGTATTCAGAAGTTTCCGTCTTAGGATAATAAAACACAGGATCCTTTGGTGAAAGATTAAAACTCATCGGCTGTTGATTTTATAAACCATCAAAGTTATCAAAGTTAAGTTAGGCACTGATAATTACATGGACCTATAATGCATGTTTGATGTCTCCAAAGATATTTGAGTTATACCACGACGGCTGGTGCATCCATCCTTCTCTTCTTGAAATTTCACGCACTACGTAAATTTTCGCACTTGCCGCATTCCCACATGATCAAAGTCATTGTTAAGCAAAATGCCTATTGGATGGTATGGCACTTTTTGACGGAATTTCAAGTGCTGTAATCATCTACGAAGCATTCATGTACCAGTATACGTTGTTAAAAAATTGTCTAAAAGTTACGTTAGAAAGGTGTGTATGGGGGGGGGGGAGGCGAGGGGGGGACGTGGTGTTTCGGCGTCTCAGTTCTATTTCAGTCTTATTTTACATTCACGTATTTCCCGTGTTTCACCGGTTCATAGTTGTTGCTCTGAAAAACCGCAGTAAAGGATATGAGCCGCCATCAGGGATCAGACACGGGTTTTCCGGTTAAAAATCCGTCTCAAAACTCAATGAGCCAAAGAGCACCTTTAAATACAAAGGCATGGACAAAAAAGGACAACTGTAATCATGATAACTGGGTCACGTGTTTGCCTCATCTATCAGACAACGTCCGCGAAAAGGGCATTACCATTTCCTGAAATTACTATGGAATTGAAATAAAGCATCGAGTGGCGAGGAGAATTACGTCAATTCAGAAATTAAGCGGCGGGGATTTAATTTAGATTCCAAGAAAGAAAACGCACACGTAACAGATTTTGCATTGAAATTTCCAAGTGTTTTTCTTTTTCATTTTTGTAAGAGACGCTTTTTATTCAGAAGGTTTTTATCCCACCCCTACAGACATTTGGTAATATCAGATTTACATATATATTTGGTATTCTTGTTGTAAAATCATTTAACTTTCGACAGGGATTCGTAAAAATTGTCTCTATGAGGTCACTCATTTGAATACCCAGAACATGGCCTTTAATCAAGAACTTGAAAATTCGTTGTTTTGTCGAATGTTTTAAAACCACATTACATGTTGCTTTAAATTATATAATCCTGTACAAAACCTGGGATAAAGGTTTTGCCGAGCTTCGAGTTACTCCAACTCGTCTTAAAGGGACATGCAATTCTGTTGACAATTGCTTTCGTTAGTTTTCCCATTTTGAGGTGGGGTGCAAAGCATCCCAGCTCAGGTTTACCATGTGGGAAATTGAACCTAAACAAATCTGATTATGGGGTACCAAACATTGTAAAATCATTACCTGGAAAAATAGTACTAGTAAGAAAGCATTTGATTCACTTTAGCATCAAGACATGACTAAAACGTTAACAATAGGGGAACTAACACGACCTCGACGATAAATATGTAGACAAATACACCATTATCGTAACACAATTTAAAAAAGAGTGTTAGAACAGACTACCATGAGGCATGCGTAGGTAAACGCATTTATGTATGAGTTCCACCAAATAGCGTCATGAAGCGCCAAGAAGTGCCATGAAAAGCTTAAAAGCATCATGAGAACTCTTGTGGTAATTTCTTTGAGTAGGATTGCTTTATTTGTCTAGATATTGCTTAATAATACTTCTCACGTCGTTTCTTTTTTACATTCTATTGAATCCCCCTCCCTTCACGCGCACAAAAAAAGAGAAATTTGTTAGTTTGCTCTGAGATTTATAGGAAAGATACCTCTCAGCTCTTTAAATGTCTGCTTGCTTTTCACAGTTAGATTTCAATTTGAGCAGGATTAAACGCACCCCACCTCAATAGCGCTATCACCGCTTCGATTGATCAATGTCACAACCATGTGTCAACATTTACAAGAAGAAAACGCAAAAAAATAGGCTGAAAAAAATTAAAATCATCCTTGAGTGGAAGCCGATCCTGTCTCAAATATAGAGCGTGTCTTCTTTTGCGAGCACCTGTATTTGTAACGTGATCAAACAAGCGTCATCCGCATTTGTCATGTGTTCCTCCGGGTTGAATAATTACCGGTACTTTTTTCATTTTTTAAAACAGAAGCGTTTTGTTTAGCCTATTCAATACGCTTGATTAGCTAGAATGACTTCAACTCTTAATATATTATTTACACGTATTTTGGTATTGAAACCTAAAATGCTTCAAACTTTATCATTTTTGTTGTTTTCACACACACACAGACACACACAGACACACACACACACACACACACACACAAATCATACAAAAAACATTTATCGTCTTCGTCGACAACAGCAGAATCATCCGTGAAATCACGAAAGTGACATTAAAAAAGAGTGCTTTGGTGCTTGGAACGGACTTTGTAATTTAAAAAAAAAAAGGGTGTTGTCGAAGGCTTAGGTTTTCGAAATTCCCATTAGGTGCATGCTAATTGTCACTTTATTTTAAATAAACTTATATCATAACTCGGATCATCAGCATTGCTGCCCAAAAATTCTTGATACTTGTTTAAATTAAAAAAAAAAAAGAAAAATCCAATTTACAAGAAAAACGGAATAACGAGACGTCCTTGTAATGACCGACTGTGGCGCTTTTCTAATGAACTAGGAATTAAGGACGAACTTCTTTCATGAGGACTGTTTTAACCAAGTTTCAATTTTATTAAAAAACTTGGAATTTTTTTTTTTTTTTTTTTTTTTTTTTTTATTAAATACTTCGTGTGTATGATCTTAGTAAATTGTTTAAATCCTAGAAATAATTCAGATAGGTCATTCTTAAAATACATTTACTTATGGATATATAGATGGAAACAACCATGCTCTCAGTGATGCATGATACCAAGTAAGTAATCACATTGTAATATAAGTATTGATCCATATTATCCATTTTGTATAACAACCGATTGAATCATGAGGTGCACTGGTCTTTTGATGGGCAGAAAATTGACCAATATCAAAAAGTTTCGACACAGATCAGCCTACGATACTTTTTGCAGATGCATTAAGTCCCCTTTTCACAGAGCTTTCCTCAAATATATAATCATGGCTCGTATATTTATCGAACTTAGCCAACTTCCGTTTAATCCGTTTGGCCCTATTATCTATCTTAATAAATGCCATTCTCCAAATAACTTACACTGTAACGTGGAAAATGTAATTAGTATGTTATCACTTTATAGGATCTTTTTTCCTCTGTACGATATTTCATGTGGATAAAATGCTGTTCTGTTCCATTCATCTTACTACCCATACCAATATGTACTTTTTTCTTAATTTTTCTCCGGAAACAGGTTTGGGATGCATAAACCCCACAGGATGTGAAACAAATACGTAAAAAGTTAAACATTTTGAATTTTTAATAAGTATGTGTTGTTGTAGTTGTATTGATAAGTTTTTTAAAGTGGATGTACATGTATTTAGGTCGGGTCAGAGTATCCATAGATCCTCTCTACAATAAGAGGAAATAATCAAGTCGGGTTGTTTGGCAATTCCTTAATCATCACAAATAGTAGAATAAAATCCTAAAGTGTCTTGCATGTTACTATGATGTTAGTAATGATGTGGCATTGATCCTATTTAGAGTCGTTCGTATTTCAATTGCACTGTGACGAAAATGTCCCATAGAGCATTTAGACGATGCCTTTTCCTCAATTAGCACAATCTTGGAAATCGAGAGTCCAAATGAACCATACTATTTGTATTCCTTTGGTGATTTGTATTAACACAAAGGAATGGAAAATACCTTACTACTCTCTTACATTTTGAGAATTGTGTATTCATCTAGTGTTTAATGCCAACATGATTTCTATACCTAAAACTTACAATTTACGAACTCTTTATCTTGCAATTCGACTATTTGATACAAGTGTTTATCGGTAAGATAAACGGGCTATAAATGATACTATACTCTAAATCCAGAGCGCTAAGAGGGGTAGCCATTTCTACCACCGTTTGATTGTTTTCGGTATGACCGAGCGTAGGGATGGAATCGAAATCTTCAGCTATAGGGAAGATTGTCTTTTTATAGAGAAGATTGTCTTAACCTCACAGCCACAGGCAAGAACAAACATGAGCTTTGTCCACACATTGGCAGAAAAGTTCATACACTTACGCAAAGGAGAAAAAAGAAAACTTAAACCGTCAATGTTAAAAACACAAAAAATGAAGGCATGATTCAGAAAGCACAAATCTTTTTACTTGCGTGCTGTGTGTATTCACGTTCTGGAATGTATAATTGAACCAATTTTAGGAAGGATTAAATTGAACAAAACGACTTTCGTCGGGAAAATACAAAGGCAATTTCAATGGGATCAATGCCTGCGGAATGTCAATATTACAATAACCGGCAAACATTTTACGATTTCGTTTTCATTTCTCTCTATCGCAGACTCGGTGTTGAGGCGGGGATAGAGTTTTATAAGAAAAAAAAAACTTCAAAATTGAATTATTTAGGGTACTACAGAGTAAGCTGATTCTAGGACAAGATATCTCTTTGTTGTTATAATTCCTCATTGCTGTAAAGCGCAGACTGCGTTCTAGTGTTGTGCCTCAAGATGAAAAAGCCCATTAACAAATTACGCTTTATTAAACATTTTGAAAATGTCGGGACTGTACCATTCTCTCTTTTGAATTCTAGGGAGTCTTTCATAATTACGAATCTAACATATTTTTAAAACAAACAAAAAATGTCAAAGTGTCACATTTCTAAACAATCTTTGAAGTTAAGCACAGATAGGGGTGTGCAGAAAATCCAATTTTACTTGTTGGGCTTTGTTTATGTAATCTCATAAACAGTCCATTTTGAAATTTTGAATGTATTGTTGCTTACTACTTTTCTTCCTCTATTTTGTTCACTTCACGCGCTTCATTACTATTGTTGTCATGTACAAGCCTTGTTTCCTTCCAAGTAAATTCTACTGTCGTTGTACGAACTTAGGTGAGACTGTGGGAAAAGTATTTTTCTTCGAAATGTTTACGCTAGAATAGACCAAACAACGATAAATAATAGTTTTACCCCAAAACCCTTCAAAATTTCAACATATGATACTTCTGCCTTAGTAGTTTTTTTTCCCTGTGCTGTCATCATCGGTGTAAGCCACACCTACACAAATAGTTAAAGCCTAGCTAAAAAAAAAAAAGACACAGACACTGGCATTTTCTTTATGAACAAAAACCCAAAAGGAAGTTGAAATATAGAGAAACTTAACTCATTTCATCATACGTGAAAAAAGATCGTACAACAATAGTGGTGAAAAATTATTCCAAATTTCATTTTTTTGTCTTTTCTTCAGATTTTCATCCCCAATTCAATGACAACCTTCCTACCCCCGAAATAAGATATTCTCCAAAATATTATCGGACATAACTGCTGGAGAGGCCGTATGCAAAGGCCTCGGTGATACAACCCTAGATGTAAAACAAAGGACGCATTTTATGTCATCGCAGTATAATTGCAGTATAATATGAGTTTTGATGCTTCCAAACAGGTTTCATAACCATGCAGTTTTTTTTCTTTTTCTAATCTACATGTTGTTTATAGCAAAAACATCGATGCGTTTCTTTCTCCAAGAAGCTTCTGTCATAAAAAGATAAATGTGACCATGTGTGATGTATTAATGGAATCGTTTTGTGCGATGGAGTTGCGATCCATCAAATTGACAGGATTATTGTAATGAATGTGTTTTTGATATTGTATTGCCAAATTCCATCAATACTGGATTAAAAGTGTTCTTTCGTAACCGGTCAAGGACCAGTCGAGTATATTTCGGATTAGCAGAATATAAATACATTGGTTTTGTATGTGCCTTTTTGCACCTTTTTTTTTCTTTTTCGACTTTTCTTTGTCATCCCTTTTAAGATAAAAATTCGTTTGGATCAGGATCAACATGTGGAAGTGGTACGGTTTGATCTTCGAACAGCAATCATCATTCCTATTCGATAATTTTTCAAAAGTTTGTTTGCACTGTATTCAAGCACAACCAATTTAGTTTTACCACCCCTACATTTATTTATTGCTATATAAAACCAGGTTGCCATAACAATGTATGCTACTGGTTGTTTTGTGAACTGGGCCACAGCATATACTACCACAATAAAATATATGTTATGTTATATAGACAATACAGCTCATCACGAGGTTAATTACTACATTTTAGGGAAAACAAGGTGGATATGACGCTGTAAGACGAAGTGTTGGACACTCAAATGTAAGATCGACTTAGTTATAAATTTATCATACTCAAAAACTTTTCTTAGTCAACAAGCCTTGAAGCTGCAATATAAGAAAATGGTTTTAGTAACTAGAAATCTTAATTTGGTTTTCCTTTGGAGAACTTGACATCTAGGTAAAACTGATAAATGAAAATGTCATGAACACTTACGATTTGAAAGAACAGGAAATCCAAGGACCTTATTATTAAGAATTATTCCTTTTTTAAAGTTCTGTGGTCTGCGATGCGGTCGTATCCTCCATAGAAGTTTACAAAAGACCAAGCACTGTGGCTGCCGGCGTCACAGATTTTTATACATACATTGTACATAATACAATGGAGACGCCAAGGAAATGATGTAACGGGCACAAACTTCTAGTTCAGCTTTTCTCTGTCACCCCTTTCCAAGGAAATAAAGAAACCATAGGTTCATTACATCGTCAAAAATTTAATAAGTAAAAAAAAAGAAAGAAAAAAAAAAAAAAAAACAGGTAAGCCTCTTCAACTGAAACAACAGTGTTTGGCAATTTTTCGCTGAGGCGTGCGCCATAAAAGATGAACTTTTTTTATCTTCCTTCATTCTTCCTTAAGCAGTTCAATTCTAGGTATGTTTGGGGTGCTTTTGTTGGCAGAATGTACCAAGACCAGACTCTATAGAATCTGCAGTGTGATCAGTATTTATCAATTATTATTAAGAACATTCTCAGTCTTATTCTGAAGAATCTTCTAAATTTGACAGTAAAACAATTTCTGCTTGGCTAAACCATGTACTGATTGGCTGAACCAAATGGTTTAGCCAATCAGAAGTCGCGATACTTTCTAAGTCTGGAATAAGGGGTAAAAATGAAACTATGTATGGTTGGTGAATACAAACCCTGATGTCATCATTGTCAGATATTCACAGATATTTCTACCATAACGGCCCTGAAATCTCAGGGCCTGTTTATGTTTCTTTAAAGACTGCAAGTGACCATGTCATCAATATTGCAATTTGAAGATACTGTAAATGCGATGTTTGAGCAGATGCCTAAAGAGAACTACGTCTTCCAGAATTTAGCTCTTTTCTTCTTGGAGAACTTGACTCTTGGGTAACGGTGATTGATCAATGTAGCTGCCACGAACATTTGCCTTTGAATGAAAAAAGTCGGAAAACCTTTATATGAAATTCCATTTGAAATGTGGTCTACGAAGCGGCTAAATTTTTTTCCAGACGTTTATAAAGTAATTTGAAATATGACTGTCAGTATCCAGGGCTTAAACTGTACAGATACACGACACAAGGGAAAAGGCTTCAAAGTAATTGTAGAATGACACATGACTTCATTTACTGTGATGCGTTCATTGTTGTAGGTACTACGAGGGTTGTCCGTAAAGTTTTTTTTTTTTGGGGGGGGGGGGGAACTGTGGCTGTATCTCAAAAAGTATTTGAAATCGATCAATAGACAGCTGTAAAGAGACTTCCTGTGAAATAACTAATCAGAAATAACATTCTATACATTCGTACTCAGAAAGAAAACGGTAGCCAAGACAACCAATATAGATCTTCACGGAGCACTTTGAAATTGCTGCATACAAATGACTGACTACATACAATAAATCCCTAACAGACGAAATGTTTGCCGCCAAAACGTAATGTAAAAACGCGTGATTTTAGAATGAATTCTGCCTCTCTTTTGCATAAAATGTTTGACATTATCGAACGGTAAACAAGTTTGTAATATTCAACGCAAGTTCAACGGAAGGAGATACACTAATACAAGATGTCGGAAAAAAAGTCCGACGCCGATTTCGGGCACGGAACAGCGGTCTGTAATCAAACATCGTGCTCGAATCGGAATGACTTATGCAGATATAAATACATTCCTCAGAAGGGATAAATCAAGACCAGTGTGTCCAAGGCACTGGTATTTCGCTTGAATTAACGTTTCAGTGATAAACACGAAGATGTGAACAATTTAACGGGGATCGGCAGGCCATCAGTGGCGAGTGAACGTGACTCTGAATCTGTGCAGGCTATATCGCAAGAAGACCGACTGAGGATAATGAGAGAAATTGGGAAGGCTCTTTACCTGTAACGGACTTTTGTACATAAAATTATGAAAAAACATTTAAACTTACCGAAAATAAGCACCAGATAGGTTTCCAGGCTCCTCTCGTCATAGGCAAAAGCAGTGCAGTCTGTGTAACGGATTTAAAAGCGTTCATCCGTAGATACGAAAGAGAGGGAGACAGGTTCTTGAATCGGATAATCACCACGGATGAAACCGTCATCATCCTATACGAGCCAGAGACAAAGTTTACTTACCAAAAGTAAGCATGGACTCCCAGCGCACCTTACTTCAACACGCTGTGCATAAGGGATGACAGTGAATGCTAAACTCTTTCAGCGGGTAAATGAGAAATAATTTGTGATATGTGCAAGTACAATAGACTTATAAATAAACAGGTGATATTCATAGGATTTAAAAGTTCTTACACATATACCAAAATCGCTATAAGACTGGCTGGACCTACGCATGGCAGTGTGATCCGCAGCTGCGCGGTATGAAAAAGACTGGTATGGACAGATTTTTAAGCAATGGGTTGAACGCAACCGCCAACTAATGCGTACATTTCTGTGGCGAATATTTTGAAAACCTGTAAATGATGTGATGTCATTAGACATCGAAGTGTTCCATGTGTTGTTACCTGTACTTATTTAAATGTTTATTGTACGTGCTCCCTATTATGTACCTATTCAAAACTTTCAGGAATTGTCTTTATCGGACTCACTTATCAGCTGGCAAAATTTCCAATGTATCCCACGAGCTGTTTGTTTTTGGCCTGGGCTTGGCTCACCAAAATTTCACGCCCATCCAAGCATTTACGGAAAAACTCGAGTAAAAGTGAAAAGTACCGCCTGCAATCTATCTCACTACGTTGAAAGAAACGACTCCTAACAATAATAAAAATATTTCGATTTGAACATCATAGTAAGGTTTAATTTCACAACAAACTTTGATAGATGTGCGATTTTAATCGCACGAAAGTGTTGACTGAGAAATTTGTGCCCTGGTGAGCTTATTCATAACTGCAAATTAGTGCGCTGTTACAGTGAAAGAAACAATTGGCAAACCTCGGGTTATCGTTTATTAAATATTTAGATGTAGGTATGCAATCGACCGAGTTGTGACGAGTGCTGTTGCCGAGCTCTAATCGGGATCGTTCGTTTGTCCTTTTTCTAGATACAATATGAATGACAAATAATGGTAGCGTATTCTACGCAAACAGTGTGCTCTTTTTATGAAAAAGGTGTCTCAAAACCTCGGTAAGATTTTAACTTTCGTAAAATTACTGTGCACCTCGTGTCTTAAATAATAACTAAGTATTTGATTGGTATATATGCCTTATTTCTTCCTGTCAGAGTTTGTCCTCATATGAAATCTCGACCCATAGCAAACTCGGCGCATACAATATCAGATATGTAGTTTGTAACATGAGCCACTGAAAACTAGTTAATCTTTATAAAACGATGAAATTTTAGACTTGTCTAAATTGAAAACATTTGCGGACGGCAAGTTAGATTTAGCTGAAATGTTGGTTATTGGCTGTTAAGGAAAAAAGAGAGCATTTTCTTCTTTTTCCAAAAGGTTTTCATGAGACTATATCCTTAGAGTCCTCAAAACTCGGGATTGTGTGGTAAACAGTTAAATAACTGGTGGGCGTTTTATATCGAAATTCAGGTTTGACATTCGGTGCAATCCGTACTTGATCTTCATAGGTATTTAGGCTGACCTGGGTCGAAACCTTCGGCTTTTGGCCAATATTCTGCATGTCAAAGGACCAGTGTACCTCATGATTCAGTCGGTTGTTCAACAAAATGGATTTTATGGATCCATAATATATGACGACTCGTTTGGAATGACGGATCACCGAGATGCATTAAACCCCCTTTTGCCAGAGCATGGCTGATTGATGTTTTCCATAATCAAAACCAGGACCTCTTCAAATTTATCAGCCCTAGATGACTTTACTCGAATGACGGTTTTTCGTCCAATAGCCCTCTTGTTTATGAAAATCGGCTTTCCAACTTGGTTGATCATGACAACTTAGAGATTCTATAGACTTTCAATAGGGAAAATTGAAAAGTGGCATTTACAGCAGATGCTTTGACAAAACTTTTATAGAGATATTCTTGTGCAATCTTGTATCATCCATATGATTTTATTCAACTGGTAGTCTTAAGCTCAGCTATTTACCAAGAAAACGTCAAGCTATTTTCAAAGCCTATGCGTCATTTTCGTCGTGCAAAATCTTTGACATTTTATGATATCTCTTATATTCCTAAAAGATATTAACTTCAGAACTGGACAGGTTATTTACTGTCAAAGGAGTACCCATATTACAGAGCAGGTAACCATCAAAGTATTTTGACACAGATACGCCCTTTTTTATTACTTTGAATTTTCAGAACCTTCGACATTTTATCATACCTGTCATTAATGAAGATACTTACGTCAAACTTGGACTTTTTGTTAACTGTTTAAAGAGTAATTTATATCAGTATACCAGAGGCAGGTAACCACCAAAATATTTTTGGCAAAGTAATTAGTTATGCCCCTTTTTCGACTAAGAACTTTTAGCTCAGCTGTTTTTAGAGGCATGGTATTTTCATTGCCCTCGCGTCATCATCTTCGTCGTTTGTGTCGTCGTCATGCAAAATCTTTGACATTTTACAATATCTTTGTTATTACTGAAGATGTTTACTTCAAACTTGGACAAGTTGTAAACTATCAAACGGGAAACACAGACAGTAAGGGTAAATAACTATCAAGGTATGCCTCTTTTTCAACTTTGTGTTTTCACTGAAAATCAAGCAACAGCAGCCGAGTGTTGGCACCCGCATATGTTGCTTTTGTTACCAAACACAACTGTTGCCGAGCATTGGCGCCCGAATGCGGACGTCTTTTTATTTTTTGCCATAGAAACCAAAATGCAATAGTAAAAAGAAATACCTAAAAAAATTGTCTTCTCAGACACCGAGTCATTCTCTGTGATATTAGCCTTTAAAGACTTTGTGCTTTAACTGGTGATTGCTCAAAGGACCTGGTTACTATTTTAACTTATAGACTGAGTATGGTAAAATGAAGAAAAATATGATTCATTGCTTGGCCATTGTGGATTTTTTGCACTTTCCAGAAATGTTCCCTGGACTTGTCCTCTATCAGCATTTTTTTGTGTGCTGCTCATTTTGGTTTTTTATCATTTTGATTTGTTGCCAAAGCAACGTAAAAGAGGAAAAAAGGAAACAGAAAATCCTTTGAAAATTATCTCCTTTCAATCCATAAAGACCATGAGGCCAAGGCTATACAAAAATACTCATTATATTGGCCTTTACAGATTTATGCTTTTCCATTCTATTGTCAACTCCATAGACTGTCAGTGTGAGACATGTAGATATTTTGTACACATGTGATAGCGGTTTTAAGCCTGTACAAATGTGATAGCAACTTTGAGCTTCTGGGCCTCATCTTCCTACTTCTTCACCCGTTCTGATGCCCAGGCCTTCAGCGCCTTGAGCGCTTTGATTTATTCACGCCGTCTCAAAACTTTTCGGACAACACGCGTACAGGTGCTTTTGCGGCCAAAGTAGATAAAAAAATCTGACTGCAAAGATCAATTAAAGCTTAACTTATGGTTTTTTGCACCTGCAGCATACATCCACTGCAACTTTGTCTGTCTGTGCCTGATTTCAAAAACAGGGAGAAAAAGTAAATATAATTTGCTTGAAATGTTTCTCATTCATTTCAGTTACGCTGGTTGTGTCATTGTCTTACATGAGTGAAGTGTTCATAGGAAGTGTGTGATTCTGTATGTGTGTGGCTGTCCGTATAATTTTCTTTCGTTCAGACAAGTTTTTATCTATACAAACCTGATAAGACGCAACGTGAGACATCTATTTTCTTTTTAAATCTTACTTGTTTTAAGCGTTTCTCTTGCTTCGTAGAAGGAATATAACTGTCATAGCAAAACCAGATACTGAATGATAAGATGATTTATTTTTACTCATGTGTATTTATTGGAAACGCCCAGACACACGTTTACTTTTAAATTGTTATATATCGTGGTACGACGTATTAATGTTCTAAAAAGTGTACAAAGAAGGGACAGAAGGGATGGGCGAAAAGTCATACCATTGTCTGTCTTTGTCTCTATAAGGAGCATTTTTTGGTAATCGTTTTTATCATATTGTCAAAAATAGTTTGACCTCGGGGAGAAGTATGTATAAATAGTAAAATTAAGATGTATTTGTGTGAACATTCAATGACCACCGCCACCTCCACAGCAGCAGCAACAAAAACAACAAAAACGCTAGTGATACAAAATGTTATTCCTGCAATTTTTGAACTGACTTATGTAGAAAGACTACTCTTGGAAAGTGTAATATTATCATTTTTTTCCCCAAGATTAGTCTTTAGTTCATCAATCTGTTTATCAGAGTATTTTAAACCTGAAAATTGCTATTTTTCAGTCGTAATAAAATAACGGATCAAGTAACCCAAATTATTGGGGTATACATATTTGTAATAACTGTTGTATTTTCAAGTTGGACAAGAAAAGCCCAAACTTTGCTCTTCTTTCTCAGGGTCGTGAAAACATGACATTGTTTGTTAGAGGGTTAAGCTATAAGTGGCAAAATGCCAAAAGAAGGCATATCGACATTTCAATTGTTTTGTTTCGATTACTACGAAACCGCAGGAACAATTATATTAGGGCTTAAAGGAAGAAAGAGGTTTGCCGGAATCATTAAAACCGGCTTAAATTTATGATACTTGGTTAACGATGTCGCCCCGTTGGCTAAATTCTTTGTGGCGTTACAAAATACTCAATTACAGTTTGTAATCAGAAATCGGAATTTAGCTCAATCCTTAAGTCGTTTCAATATTTTTCCTCTATAAAATCCTCACAACGCTATTTCTGAAGAAAACAAAGATTTGAATTAAGTGGTAGATAGTGAGGCTCCATGATTAGACAAGTTTTCTCTTCAGATCTCTATATTCACTGCCCACAAACAGTATTCATGTCTCAAGGCTATGTACTATATTTTCACAACATTATTTAGCTCATGCGAACAGTCAAATTTGCTCTTGCTACATTTTTCTTCCAAATAGTGTTACCGTTCCGGTCGAATTTTCGAATTAACAAATGCATGTATAATCTAGTCATTGCATATTCGAATAATTGAGATTTTTCCTGAACTTTGTATCACTTCTCCCATTTGTCTTAATACTCTAGTTTTTCCTTCTCATGACTTTTTATTTAAGATTTTACCATCACATCTGACAGACCTACAAAATACTTGACTTCACGTTTCATAATGACACTTTCATTCATCAAGAAAAAACAAGTGTACTAAATGTATCGCTATGTGAAAATGGACTCGACAACATGGTATGCCTTGATAATGCATTTAACGTTTTTCTTTTTTTTTTTTTTTCAACACTAAATATTTACTTAAAAATATTATCGAAAGTAAGGCAAGGTTTCTGGAGCGATTTGTGAACCTAAACAATTATGCTTGTGATACACTTCTAGTCAGCGTGTCCGAATCAAGTCTGTTTATATCTCATAAGCGTCAACAAACGAAGAGGTAAATTAAAAGTATCTAAAATTACATATCTGGGGTTATTTTTTACCCCAGTTGCTTGAATGAGTGGTAAAAGATTTGCAACATGCCACATATTAAATGCCTCGTCTCGAGAACACCAGAAACACAATACATCAATGTTTCTTATTACCTACCACATCATTATGTCTATATGTCAAATCTTAAAAGCTTTGTAAGGAATGCCATTCAGGAGATTTGTTCGGTTTAGCGTAATCAGACTCGAATAAATCAACACTGATTTCGTAAATGCGTCTGCCTTTAGTCGATCTGATATGAGCTTAAACCAAGAAGAATGTCTTTATCTCATTTAAACTAAAAATGGAATGTTAAAAATTCAGTATGTATTGATGCTTTAACTGCTGTTTTCAAACTGTAGAAATCAAGATCAGAGAAGAGGATGATCTTCCTTGGATCTACATCGTCCGTTTATTGATTCTGAACTTCTTCAAAAAAGTCTCCTTTTGCGGATGAATCGCTCGCAAACAGTCAGATTTAGTGAGAGTGAATCGATCAAATTATTTCAGGAGTCTTCTCAGTGATGAGGGCGATAGCCATAGGAAGCTTTTGCTGGGGGGGGGGGGATTTTCCGACCAATGAAATGCCTCGACACATTTTGATCACGTGACAACAATTATGGCTGCTTCCTTGAAATTTGAGTGAATCGAACAAACATCGGACGATTTGGAGCTGTATTCTTCGTGTTATTATTAAACAACGAAGATTGGTTAACGATATTTACTTGTTTTATCAAACCGATAAGTATTTTGGCCATGATCTTGTACAGAATAGTAGATTTACTCTGACAAGCGCACTGAACGAACCCGTGTCGGACCAAACAATTTCGACCTATTTGTCAAGAAACCGGCTTCTGTAGCACAAATCATTGAACGTTTAGTCATGAAACCACGTTATTTTTCGGTAGAAAAATGTGTAATGAGCTAGATAAAGTAGACCTTATGTGATTATCTGTAATATTGACGAAGTAACTTGTGTTTTTGTGATGACAAGTAGACTTTGCCGATAATGTCAGTTGCATCCCTTGTATTATATATACATGTAAAACATAAAAAACGCTAAAAATCCCTGTGGCTCAAATGACATCGGGATCACACAGCGGTCATTTTTCATTGTCTTTGAAGGAAATACAAGATATACACTGGTAAAAACCCGAAATTGGTCTATGCAGCTGCTAGATTGATATGACAGGGCGCTTTTAATCCCGTATTGATGCAATTTGGCGATACAGCATCTAGAAAACATTCATTACAATGATTCTGTCAATTTGATGGATGGCGAACGTCACCTCCATAAACTTTTCTATTAACCCTTTTAGCGCCACAAGCGACAACAGAGGCGTCTTTGGACGGCAAAGATCAGGCAGCACAGAACGTGTTAATGCAGTAATAGATACGTCCTCCTCCATATGTAGCACATTAACCTATTACCGCAGAACACCAGGTTTTAACGGCCCTGGAAATTAGACTTTTGAAAACCTTGTGGGAAAAGGAGCAAATGCAAGTAACCAACATTTTCTCCTTTTCCCACAATGTTTTCTAACCTTTCAGAAACAAAGCCAATCATTTGTGCACAGGTATTGTTCGCACGTTTAAACTCTCATACTTTCACAAATGACGACAAAAATGGAATTTGAACACACTCATTGCTTGCGTATTCAATAACCTTTCATTTCAAATACAAACGTTTTCAATTCAAGTGCTAAACATAAGAAAATTCAGTTTAATTCACCTTCTACTCTAGATGTTTATTTTTCCCGAAATAGACACCAAATTGCCGCCAAACACGATAAATTTCGTTTGTTTTTCAAGATTTACAATTATTAGCGACTTCTAAAAGCGCTTTAGGTAATGATACGTTTAATAATAATAATTTGAATTCGAAAAATACACTTTTTACTTTACTTTGTCATGAAGGGGGGATGAAGCGTTTTCTGTTTGTGCATACACGAAATGTAGGTCATCTTTTCTTCGTCTTATATAAGTAACATATTACGAATGACCTTGACAGATTTAAACCTTGATTACTTATTCTTTAGGACACAAAAACTGACAAGAAAATTGCTTCGTCGGAAATAAAAGTGTGCCCAAAGAGTCGGGATGTCTAGACAATTCGGTCGCTTTTTCAATGCTAATGTAGAACCAGTATGACAAGAAGGAACATAGGTACAGAGGAAAGTTCTCGTTATTTGGAAAGGCCCCATTTTAAAGACTTAATTTCACGAGCGAAAAACTGATATAACATCAAGCGCACTCAGACACCCTCACACACCCTCACACATACAATCATGCCGCCTCTTTCCTTCGTTCCTAAGAAAATGTGTTGTCTAGAGATCCAAGCTTGCTTGTAAATTAACGACATATATATCCGCAAGTGATTTTTCCTAAATGTTGTTGATTCAGATCAACAAGATACTATCTCGCTAACCTAGCAAATAAAACAATATTTCACAAAGGGTCAGTTTTTGATACCTGGGACACAACTTATACAAGTTTTTAACCCTTAAACTGCTGAATAAGCGAAATGAAACTTTCAAGTTGATACTAAAAGCACAAAATATCTCAAAAATCAGAATGCACGTTCTGTGTAGTCTGATCTTAATATACACTGTCTGCAAAAGGTCTTCGAGTTGTGCTTAGCAGCCTAAGGGTATCATCAGAAAATACAATACCATCAGAAGATACAATACACGAAACGCTCTTTGCTCCTTCGATATAGAGAAGAAAATGCTGTAAGAAAAAAAAATAAAAACAAAAGCCTCTCTGCGGAGGCCAGTTTTGAATAGATGCTAACAAATAAATATCAACGAGTACAAGACGGTGTTACAGATCAGTCCGACAGCATGCCGATTTATTTGGGATGAGCTGCTTATACATACAGAAAACATCCATGAATAAATAACAAAATAAAACAAGACAATTTCGACACCTTGATTATACCACTGAAAACGTGTATTCAAGGTTAAATCGCTAAATATTTGTCTCATTGCGAACGAATGAGTATAGCTTGTTCTCAGACCAGAATCTTTTCATAGATATGGAAAGAATGAAAACTTTAACGCTAAAATTCAGTTGTATGAAATGTACGGATATTTATAGGATGATTGATTCGTCGACTAAATACCTCAACTCATTCTTCTTTATCCATCTTCATACCACAGGCTGAAGATGAATCGAACTATTGGGCAAATATAATGCATATACTAATAATCGTAAGCATAATAAGATTTAAAATATAAGAAATGCCTTGCATAAGCAATAACCAATTAATGAAAATACATATAAAAACTGCGCTGGCTGACCTGGGTCGACACTTTTGCAGATGCATCAAGCCACTTTTCATCGGGCATGGCTCAAATTCTAGTGAAAAGTGTTGTCGTTTACGGAATAAGGCCCAAAATTAAGCCTTTTAAAGGTCAAATAGTTACAGACATGACGTCAATAAACCCAGAATTTGGAATACCAGCTAATCCAAACGTCTCACAACAATACTTCTGTTATCAACGAAAAAGTAATGAAGCCAATATTTCTTGTAACTAGATTGAATGTCTGTGTTTGTGGGCGTACTGATCTATCACAGATGTCAACCACTATGGTGTTTTAGATATCCTATTAAAGGATGCAACAGTATCACTAGCTGAATAATCAAATTCTTCTCAAATGTCATTAGCTTACCGGATTTCTGTTCAAGAAAGATTAACAAAAAAAACTGAACCCCAACGTTTGTGACTGCAAAAGTCAACACTCTGTTACTACTGTGCATGCTTCTTTGAGACCTGTAAAAACTAGTATAAGCTGCAAACATATTAAGGACTAAGAGTACCGATTTTATTACTGTATGAAAAAAATAGTTGGGAAAGGAACAGTGTAGAAAGATTATCATAAATAGTCCAAAAAATGTCCAGATGTCTTAAAATACATAGCCTTCTGTTGAACCTCCCTTATTGTTGTAGAAATACATACACATATGAAAAATATATTTTTTCTTTTTGCAGAAACTTGCCTGACATGAGTACTCGTTTTTACAAACAGAACACTGACTGGCTGTCTGTCACCAGAATTTTATCCAATTATTTACTAGATGTACTTATACATTATTCAGTTTTTCAAACATCATTTTAAATATAGTGCAACCGCTTTTGTAAAGTAATGGTCATCGTGACTCCCTCTTTAGTGTTCTGATATGCACGTTTATCTATTTGAATATTTTAAATCGTTTTTGTTAATATGACAGTTATTTTGAACTTTATATATTTTTACGCAAATTTATAGCGTGTAATTTATTACAATTACACATTTCAGATGCACTTTATTTCCTTTTTCATAGCATTTCTTGAACTACATGTAAGTATGACGCACTCCAATGATTGATTAAAATTGTTTAAAGAGTGCAGAATTGGTTACAACTAACTGAAGTAAGACTTCTTTGTTTGCATTGGGAATAATTTCTTCAATTGGTTAACCTGATGTTAGCATAATTATATTCTCCAGAAGAAAGTGCAATTAAAATCACTAATAACATGCTGAGGAACGATGCTGAAATAACACAAATAACTGGGCTCCCTTGGCTTTAGTAATTCATGATAATTTAATTAACTCTGAAATAATAAAACAGTAAATCTATGACAATCATTACCGGAGCTGGTATACTGATATCAAATATTCATTACGTTTAATTTACTTCAAAATTTTAAATACAATTTTGTCCGAAAGTACGAATAGTTGCGCTCTAAGGGTTAAAGTTTGTGTCATATGAGAACAAGGGAAATAGTCCAAGAAGGGAAATATAGTCTTTATGCGATACACTTGGTGTTCAGAGTGTCTGCATCTCAATCTCTTCTACAGTAAGAATGAATTATGCTCTTCTTCCTGAGAACTTAGAAAGATGTCATAAAATGTCTGCCAATTCAACACAAAAATACATAGATGTCAGCCGAACCTAGCTTTATATCTATTACAGCTATGTGTTTACGTCAAATCTTAAACGCTTTCGAAAGAACGTCTTGTGAGATAGATTTAGTCTAATTCAATTAAGATTTTAACAACAGTTCTTTTTTTCAGCTGTAAGTGTAAGTCGTTGTTTCTTTCAAATCCGGCTAAGAAGCTCAGTCGGTGACGAACAAGCCTTGAAACAAGGGGTCGCTGGTTCGAACCCCAAGCTCGGCCAATTTATTTCCGAGGACTAAAGATAGTCATTGCGACAGGATTCATTCTTCCCTCTTCGCTGATCATTGTTTTGACGACGATTATGTGGGGAAGTACCCAGTGGCTTGGGAAAATATCTTGCAAAATACTTGTAAAAAATCCACAGCAGTATGAATAGTTGCAATTGCCGCCGCGATATACTGAAGTAATGTTGAAAATCATACAATATACCCTAACGATTTTATTTTCGGTCATCTAAGTTGTCGTAGCTGTATATTTCGCGCTGACAGAATTTAACTACTCTTTATGCCGCGAGTCGCTGTACTGCCACGGACTAAATATCAACCGAGATCGAAACCACTCACGTCGGCCCATGGACATTTATTGATCCAAAATGTTTTAGAAGAACGTTGGTATTTGGTACAGGAAAATTATGAAGACGTGATGATATGGATTATGACTGAGAAACGGGATAAATATAATAGATGGTTGGTGTCTTGGATTGGGAAAGTTTATAGGGCTCTGTTCTCTTGGCTCATCGGATGAAATTCGTAGCCCAAATCAGTCACCAACAGTCTATGCCATATCTATCATGTCTTTGCTGGTTTTGCATTACCTCTAGTAATAAAGATCGGTCAGATAGCGATTGAAGGACTGATCCAGTCATTTTTTTTTTTTTCAAACGGGATGCTTTGAGAACGTTAGCGAAGGTTCTGTAACTATAGATTAAATTTAATTATCATGTCAACGAGCAAGATATCGGATATCAGCCCATTGCCCCGCTTTATCAGCCCTCGCGTGACATACGGGTCCACACATCAGACTGATATTACCCCATTTTCTATAGAAAATTCAACTATGAATTGTAACCGTATCTAATAATACACCATGTTCAGTGGGAAATATTACTGTTATTAATAGTAACATAATGTAATAATATTCTGTATCTAAATTTGTCAACTGGTCCCAGTTTGGACACAAATTGTGGCACGGTTATATAAACAATGTACGAAAAAAATCGGTATTCATGAATCGATCCACCTGGAGCTCCACTATACGCCCAGTAAATTGGTTCTACTACTAGAGCAGAAATTGGATTATCCGTGAGATTATATGTAGTTGACATACTGTTTTTTTCTCAAAACTGATTTCCAAACTGTTGAAAATGGTACTTTTCTTTCCTTTACATATTGCCCCCGTTCTTAATTTAGTTTTTTGACTGGTCTTTAAATAGTGTATACAGTTACTAGTTGAATATTCTTAGTATCAGAGTGTACCACAGTCGCTGGGTTCCAGTTAGGTTCCAAAATAAAAGAAGTTCAAATTTGACACAATGCTGTTCCAGTATGATTGAACAGAAAAATGTCAGTTTTTTCTCTGTCTCTTGCAAAAATTCGGTAAACTAATTTTATTGGAACAGAATTCGATTATTCGGCAAGAGATACTGTTGCTTCCTTTAATAGGATATCTAAAACATCCTTGTGGTTGACATCTGTGATAGATCGGTACGCCCACAAACTCGGACATTCAATCGAGTTACAAGAATATTGGCTTTATTGCGTTTTCGGTGATAACAGAACTACTGTTGCAAGACGTTTGGATTAGTTGCTGTTCATGATAGTCATTGCGACAGGATTCATTCCTCTCTCACCGCTGACCATCGTTTCGACGATGGTTATGTGGGAAAGCAACCAGTGGCTTGGAAAGAATATTGTGCGGAGTACTGGTAAAAGACCCCAGGAAAGCATGGATAGGAGCACTGGCCGCCGCGATATAACTGAAATAATGTTGAAAACGGCGTTAAACACCATACAATCAATCAACCATAGTTGCTGTTCGAAATACTGGGTTTATTGGCGTCATACAGGGATCTCTATTTGACCTTTAAAAAGTTTTGTTGCTAGGTTTTTTCTGTGTTGGAGAACATTTTACCTTGGAATTTATGCTCTCTATGCAAAGCAATCAAGTATCACTTCTTATCGTACATCCCCGACATTATACAAAAATTGCGAAGCAGGAAATCATTTACACAGTCACTTGACGAAATTTTTGAAACGTATTTTCACCCCTCAGTAGTATGCTGAATATAGCTAAATGCAATGTTATTAATACGACCAGTTATGAGCCATGTATTGAAGTAGTTAAGTAGTAGCGCCAAACTTTAATGCTATATAACAAACGACCTGTCTCATTTGGTCAGGTTATGTCGAAGAGGTTACACTAAATATACAGGAAGCTTGACTTTGGCGAAATGGACAAAATCACTTACAGAGAAGTGACTGAATATTTACTTAAGGAACTCAAAGATCCATTTCATGAAGCTTGTCATGCTGATATGTCAGCAAGAGTAGAGAGGGACACACCGTAAAAAATGTGGCTGGCAGAATCAAAGTGTCGCTGGCAGAGCCTTTATGGTGACCCCCAACAGGAAAGACTTGTCACTGTGACGACTGAAACTTTCAAAACTGACGACAAGGCCCTTATGCCTTGCTGGCGAAAGTGTCAAAGGGGGGTTTGGTTGAAAAAAAAATAATGTTGTCTCCCATAAAGACAAATAACGCGTATAGAATGTCCGAAAAGAAAGATAACACTTTAATACTTTCAGATTTTTGATCTTGACGTAATAAATGAAAATTCGAATTAAAAATTATGTCGAATAATTGAGGAGAAATGAAAAATTCCGAACGAGATGATACTGTACGATTTAACTGGATACTCTAAAACGTTCGCTACGTGACGTCTGCTATAGATCGGTATGCCCACAAACATGTGGCTACAATAAATATTGGTTATGTAACTTATTCCTTGATGACAGAAATATTACTTAGAGACGTTTGAATTAGCTTTATTTCAAACGTCATTGCCTATTGACGTCATTTCTTAAATCGTTGACGTTTGAAAGGCTGGTTGTTAGATTCAGTATTGTAACAGAGAACGATTCTTATTTTAGGAAGTCGAGGTATTCAGTAATGATATCGGACATCCTTCTGAAATGTATAATCTTAAAATGAAAAAGGAAATAAAGCATCAATATATCCTTTAAAATCATGTAAAAGTTACAGATATAATCAGAAGTAAAACATTTCGAAACTTTTCAACAAATTCAGCGTCAAGGCCTCTCCGATTGCTTTTGCCGACAAAAATGTGTTCAGTGTTGTATTTTTAAACATTTTCCGAGATATTGTGACCACACACGGCTGTGTTCTTGAAATATTTAGGGTCTTTGCGGACTGAATTTTTATATCCGGTTTTATAGTTGGCGATCACACGTAAAATGCCTTTTTTGTTTATGATGTAATTCTTATTTTTATTCTTGCAAAACCAAACTTGTCAAGACAGATGAGCGATTAAACGTTTTTAAATGTTAAACAAGCACAGATTGCTTCTTAACATGGCACACAAATGTGATGTAGAAAAGAAGATAATAGGATCTGACATGAGTTGGCGTTGAAATAAAACTTTATTAAACGAGTCTAGGAAAAAATGTTCTTAAGCGAGCCTTCGGCGAGCTTAATAACATTTTTTCTTGGCGAGTTTAATAAAATTTTATCTCGAAAGCCAACGAATGTCAGATTCTTTTTATCATATAACGATATTTCACGATTTATAGATCACAACATGCAAAACCATTTAGATCTATAGATGCACGCGCGGTGCATGTATGTTACAGATCCATAATTACATGATGACTTCCTTGGTAAAATGCATCACGGAGATGCATTAAATCCCCATTCCGTAGAGCGCCGCTTAAATGTGTTCAATGCTATTTTCCTCTTGGATAAGTTAAAACAAAAAATGTATTGAGCAGATGACATCAGGAACTTAACTGTGATCGAGGACATTGACGATTAGGATTTTCACTTATTTCGAGTACAAACGCAAAGATGTCATTGGTTTTTATTGAATGTGTATAAGCATGTATGTTTATAGTGAAATTCTATCCAACATAATGCAAATGCCGTATTTTAGGTTGCGCTCTTAAACAATTGATGATTAATGGAGCTTCATGTAGAATAAAGTAATTGCGATAAACAATGGTTTCAAGAACAAGGAAACCATCATAGCGCAGGAGTAATGAAACCAACATACATGTACATGTAGCTTTGTTGAGGGAGTGAGAGACCATCATAGTTTTTGGCTGAAGGAGTGCGGAGACCATAATAGCTTGCCTGAAGGAGATCAATCACTGTTTGGGTGCAGGAATAAAAGAAACATCTTTGCTCAGTTGCTCAACCGCAGAAACAAGGAATTCATCAAAACCCAAAAAAGAAGTTAGTTTACTTGACGTCTGCGTTTGTCTGTTTGAAAATCTCTCAGAGGCAGACCCAAAGTCAATCAATTGTATCACTGCTTGATCGATAACTTGGCATACTGTCAAAACACACAAAGAAAGGATACAATAGATATCGACAAAAAGCTTAGGAGGCCCCAGTGTCTGATGAAATTTGTTACCTTTAGCAGAATGAGGAAGACTTGACAAAATGCCCTGTATCATGAGTGCATATCCGTGGAAAATAGTCTTCGGCAGTAGGCCAGTAAGACACCTGATATCAACCTCTATCACCAAGATTGTTCATTCTTCATCAACCGATTAACTGATCAAACTGAAAGGTCAACAAATAACTTCGGAATTCTTTACTTCCGTTTTCTATATTAATTTAGAATGGTTAAAGCTAATTTCTGAAATCTTTCTTTTTTGTTTTCAAGTTCTCGTGTGATTTTTTCAGCTTTTTTTTTCTTTAGAGCAACTAGACCAAGAACTTTTATGAAAGACTTTAACTACAAGGTTTCCATCATTCCTAGCAAATTAATTTGGAGAAAATATAGTTGTTTATGCCAAAGTCAAAGTCTAATAAATATATGAAATATAAAGACCAATCTACTCTGGCCGATACAAAATCTCGGTTGTAGAAGGTAATGAGTGAAGTGTTCTAGAGTTTAGGGGGAGCCAGTCCATGAAAATGGGGTTATTGATTATGGACGATCCACATGCTTTAGGTTGATTGCCCACTGGGAGGTCACAACATGTCTGGAATTCGTTCTGGGTCATAAGGGCAAACGCCGGTTTCCTAAATATCTTTTGGCTTTCGGGCATGGACCATCATGGTTATTACATACACATTGTCTCTGGCAGATGACGTCGGCGTAGCTGAATATGCTGGCTTTTGACCTACTTTTTGGTACTGAGAACAAATGACTAAATAGAAATTTGTGATTGGTCAAAAATATAGGCATGTTTATTTTAAGGGTCACTGTCCATTTGCTATCAAATTTACTTTAAAGATGTTTCTTCTCTTTTGGTTCCGCGGAAATCTTTTCTTTTTGAAGCGTAGTGAAAAGGAGAATTAAAGTATATAAAATTCCTAGCTGACCCCAAAAGAAATAATAAGGCATTTCAAGACTTCAACATACAGCATAACAAAGCAATTTTAGTAATTCTTAGTTTGGTTGGTGGCATTTAACTTCCACGCTACTATATTGGTGAAATGCACGATTTCATTCTGTGGTAAAGATACGAATAGTGAAAGAGGCACGCTGCTCTTGCTAGGATACCTCTCAAAATATCGGAAACTGTCGTTCTAAGCTTCGAGCGAAAGCAATAAAAGTTGTCAGTGAGGTACTTATTTTCATTCGGCGTCTTCTTGTTTTAAATGTGAATAACAAAATGGTTAATTAAAAGTATATAATGATGACTGGTCATTTCTTCTCAGCTCTTCAATAGCTGTGTAAATTGTTGTTGTAATACAAAACCAAAAGGGTCTTGTCACAGAAACAATGGAAACACACAATATATATAACATTGGTTCGATATCTATGTGTTTAAAATGACAAAAGTATAACTCGTTTTCGATCTTGCGCATTTTTATGTCGCCAATTCAGGATACGCCATCGACAAGTCCGCCTACTACATAATAAGACAGGATCAATGTCGGTTCAAAAACACAGTATCCTTGCAGCAGAAAACATTTAAATGTACTTGCAAAAAGAAGATATTCATCTTGAAATGAGTTTTGATAATATAACACATTTAAATGCCCCTTGACAAACAGCAGTACCTCCTCATTGCGAACAATTTCTGCTTTCTCAATTCTCCTTTTGCCCTAGAACTTTTGAAAAGCGATCCACTACAAGAGGAGAAACTAAATGTCGTCTGCAAAAGGTAATGAGTGAGGTTTTTACCAGATGACAAAATTTTAGACTTGTCCAAATTAAAAGCATTTGTAGACGACCAATTAAATGTGGTTACTTAACCCTTTACAAAACGACAAATTTTAAACTCTTTCAAATTTAAAACATCTGTAGACATCAAATTCAACATTGGTACAAATGAGCTTTAGCTCTCTTATAGGACAGAATACATTGTTGGAAAAGGAAAAAATGCTGTCACCAGCATTTTCTCCCTTTTCTAACAATGTTTTCCAAAGCATTCTTTCCAAGGATCGTAAAACCCCGGGATTGTTTCGTAAAGGATCAATGGAATCTGTGCTTTAAAGGGTAGAAAACATTTTTAAAAGAGGAGAAAACGATTCTTATCGGCATTATTTTCTTTTCTCACAATCTTTAAAAAGCTGTCCTCCTGGTGGTCATTTGAAGTTTGGAAAGTGAGGTGAAGGGTTAAAAGAACCAGCAAGAACGCATTCTTGCCGAAACGACCCGTTCAATCCGATAAATAACGTCCAATTATCCGATACGCATCTATCAGTCATGATTAGCGTCATAAAATATCCCCGGATGCTTTGATGACTCCATATATCTATTCATCTAATGCTTCATATACCCACTTGACATCCATGATTGATCCCGGTATCAAAAATATATGGATCCATGTGACCTTTAAAGGAACTGACTGTGCCATCGACCCGTATCATGAACCAGTTCTGTATAATTATTCACTAACGATTCTCATTCTTAGTTTTATTCTCAAAAATTGTCTAAATTTGAAAGTAGTACAGCCTCTGATTGGCTAAACTAAATAGTTTAGCCAATCAGAAGTTGTATTACTTTATAAATCTAGAATAAAACTATGAATGAAACTGTGAATGGTTGGTGAATACTACACTTGCTCTTTGGAAGAATGCTTTTGAGTTCTGGTTTTAGATCTAAGTATGCCACTTTCGTTTTTCTCAAAACAGCATTTAGCTTTACTAAATATTATATCAAATACTGGGCCATCTGATTAGTTAGTGCGGTGATTGGTCAGTCGTTTCGTTTCTCTTTTGGTTAACACCTATACATGTCTTCCTGCTGTCCTACGCGTGAAGATTCCTTCTGGGTCAGTTGCAACTTTGTCTACTGATCGGTCAAGGTCGGTCTGCATGTCGATCGACACTGATTACAAATATTTTCTCATTTTCCCACACGGTTTTCAAAAGTTTTCTCCGTCTCGGTCGTTAAAAATTTAGATTGTGTGGAAAAGTGTTAATTGTACATTTTTGGGGAGAGTATCTTTCAGCACCTAATTTTCTACCTTTAAGCCCAGTTGTTTTATGAAAATTCTTCTCGATAAAAACCTTTTATTTATATCGTTTATTTTACTATCGACTTTGACGCAACATATACCATTAGCATACTTGTAGTTATATATGGACAGAAATTAATTAAGTATTAATAGACGATTTACCTTTTCCCACATTGTTTTCAAAATTCGTCTGCTTCAAGATTCGAAAAATCGTCTTCCAGAGATTGTGAGTTAAAGTTCTCTAAAATGTGTTGAGAGCCTTCAAAGAGTAACGCACTGGACACCCAGTAGAGTTGTCATTTATCCATTTACCATCCTGCCTGGCGAACACTTCAATCTAATTATCAACTCTTTCGATGCCGACTTAATGATTGTTACTTTTTTCCATATCAAAATTAGATTTTCGCTGTAATTAAATAATATTTCCATACTTTAGCATCTGGTAGCAGACGATGGATATTCCGTATGAGACTTCACAATCTTTGCAGTCTGATCTTACCCTACATTGTCCGCCAAATAACACTGAATATCGCCCTAAGCAGTCTAAGGGTTAACTCTTTTCAATATTACTACAATGTTCGGTGCTTTTTGTGGACGATGCGGATCCAGATCGGACTAAAGACACCAAAATTTTGGCTTGGATCAACACTGTTCGATATGTTGTGACATGTTTCAGCCAAGACAAGCTTGATGTGTCCTTTCCAAAAACTGAAATTTGTCATTTCATTAATCCAGCGACGAGCTAACTAAAAGCAGCTTCCGGGTCGATTACTTGGCGTGGGTCCAACAAAAACAAAATGGAAACAATAATACCGTCAAGAAGCTTTAGAGACTTGGTATCGGATGAAATTTGTTACCTCTTTCCGAGGAAAGAATATTTGATTATTCGCCAAGTATTTCTCATCTCGTCTGCATGGAATCGATCGACCGAACTAACATAAGATGTATATTTAATTCCGTCTAACGCATGTACCTTTCCGTTTGTACAGCACTTTGATACTAACAGCTCACTCAAAGTTAATTATTAAACGTACATAATTACATTTTAATTGTTTAACTCAAAGCCATTTGATGTCTACGTACATGTATACATACTAACTGAATAAAGGTGAACATTCAACTTTTTAGTAAACACCTTATTCTCTTTATTCCTGTGAACAATAAGAAAGTCCGCAGTAACACTGTTCTACTTTTTGCACAGCTCCGGCCAAAAGCATGTTTATGACATGGGCGTACACGGTATGTTGAAAGTCTGGTTGTTTGGTCTTTATGGTCGGTTCAGTGACTTCACGGCGGGTAATGCACGTAGCCATGGGGTTTCTTTACAAGAGCTACGCAGCACATGACTAAACAAACAATATTTAGCTTCGAAACATTAATGCATAATTTGGGTTCTTTAACAATGACAGTTCAAGAAACCTCGGACAGAGTTAAAGCCCAACCAGGATTCCCCCTCACACCCTGTGAGCACAAAACCTTTGTGTGAAAGACTGACTTACCCGGGACCGGCGTGGCTACAAGTACCTACAGACCCATGCAGGTGCGGCACAAAGTTTGGTAGTTAATAATAGCAATGTATGCAACACAATCATTTTTACAGAGTATTTTGGACACATAATTAGCTAGTCACATTACTCCAACACTAATGGATAAGTCGAGACGTTATCACCGCATCATAAAAATCAAAGCGCTGAAGGCCTGGGCATCAGAACGGGTGAACAGGTAGGGAAATGAGGCCCAGAAGCTCAAAGTTGCTATCACATTTGCACAGGCTTAAAAACTGCTATCACACTGGTACAGACTAATAAAAAATTATCTACATGTCTCACACTGACAGTCTGTGGAGTTGAAAACAGAATGGAAAAAAAATCTGTAAAGGCCAATATAATGAGTATTTTTGTATAGCCTTGGCCTCCTGGTCTTTATGGATTGAAAGGAGATAATTTTCAAAGGATTCTCTGTTTCCTATTTCCTTCCTTTACATTGCTTTGGCAACAAATCATGGTAACAAACCAAAATGAGCAGCATGCAAAAAATTGCTGATAGAGGACAAGTCCAGGGAACATTTCTGGAATATGCAAAAAATCCACAAGGGTGAATCAATGAATCGCATTTTACCATACTCAGTCTGAGTCAATTTTTAAGTTAAAATAGTAACCATGTCATTTGAGCAATGACAAGGAAAACACAAAGTCTTTAAAGGCTAATTATTTTAGGTATTTCTTTTAATTTTTGCATTTTGGTTTCTATGACAACAAATAAAAAGACGTCCACATTCAAGCATTTGGCGCCAGTACTCGGTTGATTTTCAGTGAAAACACAAAGTTGAAAAAGGGGCATAACTTGATAGTTATTTACCCTTATTGTTTATGTTTCCCTTTTCATAGTTAACAACTTGTCCAAGTTTGAAGTGAACATCTTCAGTAATAACAAAGATACATGTATTGTAAAATGCCAAACATTTTGCATGTTGATGACACAAACGACGAAGATGATGACATTAGGGCTATAAAAATACCATGCCTCTAAAAACAGCTGAACTAAAAGTTCTTAGTCGAAAAAGGGGCATAACTGATTACTTTGAAAAAAAAAAAAAAAAAAGAAAAAAAAAAAAAAAAAATCGGTGGTTACCTGCCTATGTTGTACCGATATAAATTCCCCTTTTAATAATTAACGAAAAGCCCAAGTCTGAAGTAAGTATCTTCATTAATGACAGATGTGATAAAATGTCAAAGGTTATGGAAATTCAAAGTAATAAAAAAGGGCGTAACTGTGTCAAAAATATTTCGATGGTTACCTGCCCCCGTTATATGGGTACCCCTTTCGACAGTAAATAACTTGTCCAAGTTTGAAGTAAATATCTAAAGGAATAACAGAGATATCATAAAATGTCAAAGTTTTTGCACGACGACAAAGACGCATAGGCTTTGACAATAGCTTGACGTTTTCTTCGTAAACAGATGAGCTAAAGACTACCAGTTGAATAAAATCATATGGATGATACAAGACTGCTCAAGGAACATTTCGATAAAATTCATTTTGTCGAACAACCAACGGAATCATGAGGCACACTGGTCCTTTGACGTGCAAACTATTTGCCAAAAGCAAAAAGCTTTGACCCATGTCAGTCTAAATACCTATGGAGATCAAGATCAGATTGCACTGAATGTCACGTCTGATCTTCGATATAAAATGCCTTACGGTTACTTACTTAACTCTTTACCACAAAATCCCGAGTTTTAAGGAGTCTAAGGATATCGCCTCATGAAAACCTTTTTGAAAAAAAAGACAATGCTCTCTTTTTTCCTACAAGGTTTTCTGCACTTTCATAGCCAGTAACCAACATTTCAGCTAAATCTTACTTGCCGTCCGCAAAAGTTTTCAATTAAGACAAGTCTAACAGTTCATCGTTTTTTAAAGATTAACTGGTTTTCAATGGCTCATGTTACAAACTTTAATACATATTTGGTATTGTATGCTCGGAGTTTGCTTTGGGTTGAAATGGTTATGGGCCGAGATGTCATATCTGGGCAACTCTGTCAGGAAAAAAATAAGGCATATATACCAATCAAGTACATAGTTATAACTTCAGACACGATGTGCACAATAATTTTACGAAAATTAAACTCTTACCGAGGTTTTGAGACACCTTTTTCACAGAGAGAGCACACCGTCTGTGTAAAATAATGTATCATTATTTGTCATTCACATGGTGTCTGGAAAAAGGACAAACGAACGATCCCGATTAGTGATCGGCAACAGCACTCGTCACAACTCGGTCGATTGCGTACCTACATCTAAACATCTGATCAACGATCACCCGAGGTTTGCCAGTTGTTTCTTTCACTGTTAAGCGCACGAATTTGCAGTTATTAATAACCTTACCAGGGCCCAAAATTCTCAGTCAACACTTTCGTACGATTACGATTGCACATCTATCGAAGTTTCTTGTGAAGTTAAACCTTACTATGATGTTCAAATCGAAATATTTTTATTAATTTAAGGAGTCCTTTCTTTCAGCGAAGTGAGATGGATTGCAGGCGGTACTTTTCACTTTTACTCGGGTTTTTCCGTAAATGCTTGGATGGGGTTGAAATTTGGTATGCGATTCCCGTGGCCTTGGCAAGCCAAACCCAGGCCAACAAGCAATTCTGCCATTGATTTAAGACTGTTGGCATAACACTACCGAGGCCTAAACACGTGTTACTACTCCCTGTGTGAATGCTCTAAGCTGACAGCAGTCAAGGTTGTAATGTTGTACACGGACCGTTTAAGCCAACCATTCCATATTCAGTTCGAATTATAAAAATGCAGGAACAGCTGTCTAACAGAGCGTGACAAAACCTCCCGGCCGATAAGGTGAATGGTTTTGGAATTTAAAATTAAACATATACTAAGAACTGTTAATTTCGGCCCCTTGACTTCACGTGCCCGGATAGAGATCGGTCAATAAATGGGCCTATTTCAAACGCTAACTTCTTACAGAAATGATGAAATCCTTTTCTCTGTAAGACTTTGATGCCTCGATTTGGACACAAGAGAGACCTCAAATATTTAATACGTCAAATCTACCGAAAAGAAATCATTGTCTCATTGATTCAAAGTCATTTGTAATAGTTTTCTTCCACATTTTTTTTTTTTTTTTTTTCAAAAAAGACTAAAGATTTTTAATGCATGTTTATAGATCTAATAAGTGAATGTGCAGTTGCACGCGACCTGTGTTCGAATGACGTGATACTTTGAGTAACACATGACTTTTTTCGTTTCGTTGCGGACCACTTTCGTAAACACGGTATGAATAACAATTTAACTCAAAACTGGCAATTCTTTCCGTAGCAATGTTTTCAACTGTAGTTTGTGAAACCTAAATTCATTTTGACCGTCTGTATTTGAAAGAGATGTTATCAAAGTCGTCTCATACATTTCATTTCAGAGGGATAAAACAAGAACAATCTGTGAGAAGACAGACGGCGTAAATTTGCCAGAAAATATGCAGGGGTCCATAAAATAAACTTGTCTACATTTTTTACCAATCACAAATTTCTATTTATTCATTTGTTATCAGTACCAAAAAGTAGGCCAAAAGCCGCCAAATTCAGCTACGCCGAAGAAATAGGATTCAGTGATCTAACTGGACGACATTCAGTTTCCACGGCAGTCAAGCATACATGATTAAAGACACCAGTCACTGAACAGTGAATTGGTTTAACCCTTTAGATACACAGGACAACGTTTGTCATTTTACACATTAAAAATCAAGATCAGACTGCACGTTAAGTATAGATGATGTTATTGGGTCTGATTGTCAAATATTCTGTGAGTTGTACTAAAAGAAATATGTATTAAACTCTAAACGACACGTCTTTTCTCTTTTGTCTGAAATATTTATTTCAATTATTTAGAGGACCAAGGGTTAATCAGCATGGCCGAAAAACTAATCATGTCCAAGGATATTGGCAGAGCTCTAATAATGTTATCCTAACAGAAACCAACATGGGAGAACGCCAAAAGATATTGAGTTTACAGCGACAAATAAGTTCGGGATAAATGAAAGTAGAGGCGACAACAGTTTCTCCTCCCAGTTATCTCTAATTATAACTTCAGGGCGCTGAAATACGGTCAACAGGATAAAGAAAGAAGTTCTACTTCTGAAGACCTCGGTGGAGTATTAAGTTTTAACAAATTGTAAATGAGTCATGCTATGTTAAAAGGGGGACTTAATGCATTTGTGAAAAAGTATCGACACAGGTTAGCCTTCGCAGTCCACTCAGGCTGACCAGGGTCGTTACTTTTTGCTTTTGGTCAATTTTCTGTATGTCCAAGGGCCAGTCTACCTCATGATTAAGTCGGTTGTTAAAATTAGCGACTAATATGAATCCATAATTATGTGATTGCTTAGTTTAAATCATGCATCACGGAGATGCATTAAGCTCCCATTTGTCATTGCATGGCTCAAATATAAAATGCCAATTGAAAGTAGTACGTTTGCATGCTAACCTTCTAAGTGTAACATATAAATATGACGATGAAAAGGGAAGTTATTCCCGACCATGACTATAATTATTATAAGGAACATATAAATGTCTCCACTGGCAAAACTCGACGCTATTTTCTCAATTAAGTATGTGGCGGGGTTATTAGATTGCTCCATCCCCCTTCTAAAGCGATTACAACCTATAATCAACTTAATCCTTCGAATGTTGAGACCCATCTAGTTGCTTTTTCGAGGATATTGCTGCCCAACATTACACTACACAAATGATTACCTGACCCTGTATCTACACTGACTTTCACAAGGCTTAATGTATCTCCGTGACGCATGATACCAAACAAGCCATCGCATAAACATGAATCCATAATACATGTAGCTACTTTTTCAACAACCAGCCAAATAATGAGATAGAATTGTTCTTTGTCTGGTAGAAAGTTGACCATTAGCTTAATGTGTCGGCCCAGGACAGCCTGGTAGATACTTCTCGCATATGCATGAAGCCCCCTTTTCACAGTGCATGGCTCATATGTCATAGCTAAAGCGGTATTGCAATCGACTGATGGTACTAACTGAAAATATAATTATGTACTGAGATTCCGACTACTTAGGGGTCTAACTGATTTCCTCCAGTGGAAAAGTACAAGTCCTATACATATCAAGTTCATTGCACAATGAACGTTTTACCGTAGGAAAAGGTAAAAGGTACGCAAGTCCACCTTAACCCAATTGTATGCAACATGTAACTTCCAGTTCATAGACATACTGAAATGAAAAGAAATGAGGTAAAATGTACTTCACTTCGCCATGAAAACTTTACTGTTAGAAACTAAATTAATGATAAATACTTTCAAGACTGTTTTGGTCATTATGTCACATACAATACACAAAATCAGACAGGGCTTTCTTTGCATCCTGATCTTAATCAACAGCTGGGATTTTCTTTTATGTCAAAAACCCTAAGATCTGATGACTGTTCGTCTTGAATAGCAAGTTGGGTTGAAAAATATTCACTTTTAATGGCCTTCATGTTATGACAAATTTAAGATTTTTTTTAAGTCTTCAATTGAAAAGCAATATGCATTAAAATACAGTTAAACTTGGAAGTTATAAAATCGTGGTTCTTAAAAGTCCATGTGTCAGCCAGTGTAAAACAATTGTACACAGATAACATCAAAGACAGGTAAACTGTGTTACAATGTTTCAATCGGTCAAAAAAATGTAACACAAAGTTAAAATGTCAGCGCTACAAGACCTCATTTCAGGAAAGATCAGGTAACACAGCTGACAAAAAAAAACCCTGAACGATACACGAGAGGCAAATTTTGACGAGAAACAACCCCGCATTGAGGAAGAAATCTAAACCAATTCTAATCGCTTTATAGAATATTTTCCCAGAGGAATTCTTTCTTTCTCTCATTGCTGATCGTTTTGTATCCTTGAAATTCAAAGGAAAGCTTATATGAAAAAAAAAAAAAAAAAAATCTGAAAAGAATAGAAACTTTGACTAACGGCATATGAAAGACAATATTTTTTATAGTTCATTTTTGAGTCGCCTGATTGCTCTCATTGTTATCATACTGATCTATAGGGTGACGTAAGCATACCTCCGGCCTTGCACTGCTTCCTGTCCCAAGTTCCGGTTTGCGAGATGAAACACAGTTTTGTAATTATTCGGTAACCAAACCAGGTTTTTTTTCTGTTGAAAATAACATACAATTGAGCCTTTGTAATAATGAATATGTCTATAAAGACTGAGCTATTTAACGGTTCAATTTTTTTAAACAATCATTTCGTCCACATGGGTACACGACAACCAATCGCTTACACAGACATCAATATCTAAAAATAGCGCTTATGTAAACCTAAAAATAGTGGCCGTGAACTTAACAAGTTTGCGGACACGCTAAAAAAAAAAAACTGTGCGCCTACAAGGGTCTTTTCTACGGCATGCGTCTAGTTGTGGAGAATTCTCAATGAAAAGTGTTTGATAATTACCCATTAGAATTAACCTCTTAATCTCAAAATCTGTCCTTAACTGTAAGTCTTTTTTCATTCAGTTCAACTCTCAAAGTATGATCGGAAAAAAAAGAGGCGATACCGAATAACATGGAACCCAAAAATGGAAATTTTCCCAACAGTAGGCTAAATTTTTCGGACAAATTTACAACGACCTAATGCGTTTACGTTGACTTCTTAGACATTCTTACACGTTGCTTCTTCAAATCTTTTTATTCTAGCCTTCAAATACTCTGCACATCCATATTTTAGGTGCACCAGAGATCGTACATAGTGTATGTAAAGTGAACGGTTCTTGGCTGTACCAAGTCATCTCTTAGCAGGTGCTTTCTGGAATGTAGCTGTGCGACAAATATAGATCTTGTGATCACGTGATGTATAACGTCATTTGTACCACGGAATTCTTTGTAAATTTACATATCTTTGAATCAGTCGCTGACCCAACCTTTACTTTCAGCACAACGCTTCACTGATCCATGTAGAGAGAGTATTATAAACCGTGTTTTATTAATTGTTTGTCGTTCTTAAAGAAATGATTTTGTCAAAGTCTGCTGTGATTCCTTTTCAACGTGCGATTAACATAGAACAAGGGGGAAGAGGATATAGTTTTCACGTTATCTGCCCGTCCGTCCATTTGTCCGTCCGACCGATCGTCCGTTCCTCAGGACAGATATCTTCTAAAATTGTTGATTAAAGTCGATGTTTTTCCATTATGGACCAATATCTCTTTAACTACTGGACAAAAGTTTATGAAACGTCATATTTATATTGTTTATCATAAGCCGCAGGCAATCAGTATTTGTTTTTATTTAATGAAATGCCATGTCATGGAAAAAGGGGCTTAATATATAATTTCATTATGGACCTTTAATAAAAAGGCCACCTTAACATGCAACACACGATACCTCTTATGTTTCTATCAAAAAATGTTGTTTTTTTCGGGGAATATCAGTTCCACGAAATAACTTGTTTTATATTGATTGTACCTTTTGAGAACCATCCTTTAAGTGAAGTCACCCACTTTTAGAGACTTTGAACTTTTTTAAGTTATTCTCGGTGCATAAATTTTAATTCTCATCACATAATATTTTTGGTGTGAGTTTTGATATTTTATGGTTGTAATTTTAGGTTGACAACTCAGAACTCGTGCTTGCATATAATACTATCTTATGGTTAGGTTATTTTGTATCTTGAAATTTAAAAAGGGTGAAAACTTCTAATCCATTACCCACCAGGCGACTCTCAGGACTATCAGTTCTTTGATTAAACGTTACACGTTGACAGTATTTGAAATCCATTTTTGTTGCTTTAAGATATTTCTATGTAGGCCTACTTTTTTTTTTTTTTTTTTTTAATTCTGACGACGCAATTTTTTCCTAAAAAAAACGATTAAAATGCATTTCATCATTCATCAAAACGATTTTCGCGGAAACACACGTGAGGTTCGAGCTAGGATTTTAGAACACTCTGCCTTGACTATACGGTGACCTGAGCTACAAAATACTCTACTGACACTTATTCTCAACATTATTAGTTGTCCGGTCAGGTGGCACCTCGGGGCGACATGATTCGTCATAGCCGTGAACAAGCTTCGAAGTGACCTGCCATCTGACCGAACAACGAATTTATTATACTGCAGAGTTTTACCATTCCATCATGTATTCAAGGTCATTGAAAACTGACGTCAGTGTGTAAAAAGTGCATTTTGCATGAAGTCACAGCGATAGACATTGGACGTATTTTATTTTAAATTATGAATTTAAACAACTTCAAGGTTTGTAACTTTTCATTTTTTTGTCTAAAAGACCGTTAGTTGCTTCAAACGACAATTTGTTTATTTTTTTATCGTTACAATGTATGACCTTTGACACTTCGCGATCTGTTTGCACAACAAAGGGATTGCTCATTATAATTCCGTATATTTGTTTTAGAATGACAACAAACCATTTAACCATATTCAACCGACAAGCAGAATGAATCTTATTCTATAGGCTGGATTAAACAAACAGACCGTATAGATCCAAGACCAAACTGCACGTTCAGCGAAGTCTGAACTTAATCCACGCCATCCAGCATAGGAGTATAAAAACTCAAAACGTCCATGGAGCTACACCTTGTTCGAGGTCAGTTGCTGTCTACCATCTGTTTGGTTCTGATCAGAGTCTCGATACTACCTTTTTACGTCAATGCTTGGTTGGGGAGCGGAGACATATCATTAAGCGCAGGGATATCCATTAACACCCGTCATGACCTATCATTACCGTCGACTGTGGCCTTTGTCTAATTATACCTTTAACCTTTCTCCTGTCGCATTCATTTTTGTTGATTTTCACGAATATATATTTGGCAGAGTTCATTAGCATTAATGTGGATTCTTTAACTGGTATCATCAACAGAGAGAGCCAAGAGCATTGTTCGAAATAAGACCTTAAGTAATGTACAGACTTACTTTGCCTACTACATCAGCAAAATAGACTATTGGTCACATAGGCTTGTGGTGAGATAGCAATTCGCCCTATATCAAACGATCCAGAATTTAACGAACCTAAAGAAAGGGCTTTTTTAAAACATTGTTGTTTTTCAACAATATTTCCTAAGGTCCGTGAAGTTGGCAGCCTTAGGCTGCTGGCAGCCTAGCAGCGTGAAGTTGGCAGCCCAGCAGCCTAGCAGCCTATTTTTTTTTTTTTTTTTTTTTTTTTTTTCTGAAGTATGGTTATATTGCCATGGAACTTTTTATATAGTATCGTTTACAACCATTGAAACTTAATTTCAAGAGAAATAATCCCGATATTAAATTGCTGCAGATAATTCAATTTCTTAAACTTATTTCGACAATAATGTCGCTAAACAAGGTTTGCATGTATCAAAATAATCTTTACAACGATTGGAACGTAAAAGTTAAAAAGGTTTTGGTTGTTGTCAATTTAGGCTGCTGGCAGTCTACCAGCCTAGCAGCTTAGCAGCGTAAAGTTGGCAGCCCAGCAGCCTAGCAGCCTAATTTTTTTTTTTTTTTTTTTTAATTTATTTCTTAGTGATCGTTATATTGACCTGAACTTTTATATAGGACAGTTTACAACCATTGAAACTTAATATCAAGAGATACTATCCCGATATTAGGTTGCCTCGAATAATTCAATTTCTTAAACTTATTTCGACAATAATATCGCTAAACAAGGTTTGCATATATCAAAATAATCTTTACAACGATTAGAACGTAAAAGTTAAAAATGTCTGGGTTGTTGTCAATTTAGGCTGCTGGCAATCTAGCAGCCTAGCAGAGTGAAGTTGGCAGCCAAGCAGCCTAGCAACTTTTTTTTTTTTTTTTTTTTTTTTTTTAATTCCTGAATTATGGTTATATTGCCATGGAACTTTTTATATAGTATCGTTTACAACCATTGAAACTTAATTTCAAGAAAAATAATCCCGATATTAGGTTGCTGCGGATAATTCAATTTCTTAAACTTATTTCGACAATAATGTCGCTAAACAGGGTTTGCATGTATCAAAATAATCTTTACAACGATTGGAAGGTAAAGTTAAAAAAGTCTGGGTTTTTGTCAATTTAGGCTGCTGGCAGTCTATAGCAGCCTAGCAGCCTAGCAGCGTGAAGTTTGCAGCCTAGCAGCCTTTTTTTTTTTTTTTTTTTGAATTCTTAGTGATTGTTATATTAACCTGAACTTTTATATAGGACCGTTTGCAACCATTGAAAGTAAATTTCAAGAGATATTATCCCGATATTAGGTTGCCTCGGATAATTCAATTTCTTAAACTTATTTCGACAATAATGTCGCTAAACAAGGTTTGCATGTATCAAAATAATCTTTACAACGACTGGAACGTAAAAGTTAAAACAGTCTGGGTTTTCGTCAATTTAGGCTGCTGGCAGTCTAGCAGCCTAAAAAGTTTTTTTGTTTCTTAATGATTGTTATATTGACCTGAACTTTTATATAGGACCGTTTACAACCATTGAAACTAAATTTCAAGAGATAATATCCCGATATCAGGTTGCCTCGGATAATTCAATTTCTTAAACTTATTTTGACAATAATGTTTGCATGTATCGCCCAGATTTTTTTAACTTTTACGTGCCAGTCGTTGTAAAGATTATTTTTATACATGCAAACCTTGTTTAGCGATATTATTGTCGAAATAAGTTTAAGAAATTCAATTATCCGAGGTAACCTAATATCGGGATAATATCTCTTGAAATTTGGTTTCAATGGTTGTAAACTGTCCTATATAAAAGTTCAGATCCATATAACAATCACTAAGAAATAAAAAAAAAAAAAAAAAATAGGCTGCTATGCTGCTAGGCTGCTTGGCTGCCAACTTCACGCTGCTAGGCTGCTAGACTGCCAGCAGCCTAAATTGACAACAACGCAAATTTCTTTAACTTTTACGTTCAATCGTTGTAAAGATTATTTTGATACATGCAAACCTTGTTTAGCGACATTATTGTCTAAATAAGTTTAAGAAATTGAATTATCCGAGGCAACTTAATATCGGGATAATATCTCTTGAAATTTAGTTTCAATGGTTGTAGACGGTTCTATATAAAAGTTCAGGTCGATATAACAATCATTAAGAAATAAAAAAAATATTTAGGCTGCTAGGCTGCTGGGCTGCCAACTTCACGCTGCTAGGCTGCTAGGCTGCCAACTTCATGAACCTTATTTCCTACCCTTTCGAAGACAAATCTCATCATTTAAGCTACATTTTATATGTTATCTGCAAATGTTTTCAATTAGGGCAAGTCTAAAAAAATTTGTCGTCTTGTAAAGAGTTATGAAGTTTTAGGCTGAAATTTTTGACAGGTTACAGTTTACACGGATTCTTGGACACTACAACATGATCATTCTACCAATTCCTTGAAGAGAAACAGCATTTTCATCATTTTTTCAAGCGAAGTAAAAAGTAGTGCCCCAAACAAGCGAACGGTCTTTTGCACACGGTACAAATAATGGCTATTCGATAATGACAAACAATCACAGAGGACCACTGTGGCTCAGTGTTTTGGCTCTGGACTTTCATTGCCTAAGAAAAATGAGAATTTATCTCTTAAAACATTTCGTCGCCAAGCACATAAATTCAACCTTTCTCTGTAGCTCAAAATCAAGTTTTTCTCCGGCAATAGAAGACCTTTGTTTAAGAATAGACCAAAGTGGCAGACGGTGTAATTTAACATCATTCTGCAAAAGCCGTTTATAGCGTCTGTAACTAAGGCAGGAAAAGTCTTAAAACTTGTAAATATTGTATACCGAATTTCTGAATCCGACCGTTTCACCATCATAGATGATTAACTTCTTACCCACTGAAGCAAATATTGGGCAGACCACTTGTAAATTTAGGAACATTGAAATAAATTGTGGTCCTTTTTTAACATGAATACACATCAAAACATTGTTTGCTAAAGGAGAAATTACTAGTAAGGAGCGATTTCTCTTTCAAACAAAATGTTTTCAAGGGTTTGTAACACGCAAAAGGTCGTCTGCAGGGTGCAATGAGTTAAAGACAGTGGATAGTTGTATGACGTCAATGTTATATCGCAAATACTCGTCGAAACACATATATAATCAATTAAATCAGGAATATTTACTTAGAGAGACAGCCAGATAAAGACAGACAGACCATTTTCGCCTTAGGAAGCAGAGCATATGAAATATTCTCTGTGACAAATATATCCGTCTCAGGATGCCGCCGACCCGCATTAATTGAAGAGAATAGGGAACGAAAACATGTATTCATACCTTTTCACGAAAAAGAAAATTTTCAGAGCCCGCATTCACCAAACATTCATGGTGCAATTCTCAAGAGTTTTCTAACTTTGAAAATAATCAATTCAGGTTGGCTAAACCCAACGGTTTAGCCATATTTAGCCAGTCTGTAACTGCGTTACTTTCAATATCTAGATGCAGATCTAAATGGCTATACGTGTTGTCTAAATCGGAATCTTGGCTAAATAATTTGATATCATTTGACTGAATAACCTTTTCTATTTTACAACTAGTCTTGCCCCCTTTCAGTGAGAGATTTAGGTACAAAAGTTTGCATACTGAACATTTTCTATTTTTTGAAAATATGTTGATTCGAGTTATTTAGTGTGTTCTTTCTGTGAAGCAGTGATCTCGACCTTTGTCTGGTTAAGATTTTCTAGTTCATTGCATCGAAATTTTGAATCTGAAATACGCAAAAATAGTGTCACGCCTACACACGATGGCTATCAATATTTCAAAACTATCTTGAAATTAGTTCGGGTTATTCAATCCAAAAGTCAATTAGGATTGCACGACTAGAAAGACGGAAAACTTGGAGTTGAACCAGTATTTCAGTTTTTACCATGTTGGAAAGTAATTTTTCGACTTTTTGCTAGCTTTAAAGTAACAATAGCTTTCGACAGTAAACAAAGCAGGTGTTAAAATGCATTTGAATTTAAATCATACCATTTAAAAATATAGAAAATATTGTGAAGATGACAATCTGTTATTGTACCGTCGGTCTAAGCGTTAGTCGCTGGGAGAGAAATTAATTTCAAAACTAGATTAAAACTTACCAGGTCACTCTATCTATTGTTTACTGTTTTGCCTGATGTTAATGTTAAAATTCATTTTTTTTTTTTTTTCCCATTGGCTAACACTTGGACCGACCACACAATAAAAGATTGTTATCTTTACAGTATTTTTCATACTTTTGAATGGTATGGTTTAAATTTAAGTGCATTTTAACACCTGCATCGTCTTTTGGGTCGCTATTGGGCCTTTAAGCAATTCTAGCTCGTGGCTCTTCATTCCCTAGCGAAGCAAGAATTATACAGATTTTCTCCGACCCCACCCCTCCTCTGCCAAAACTCCCACCCCTGTCTTGAACAAAAGCAGAACAAAGATTTTGGTATCACAGAATACGTGTACTTGTATTGCTTCATTTGTCTAGATTCAGTCATTTCCAAAGCGTATAATTATATGCTATAATTGAACGTTCCTCAGTAGATGATAAAATACTCGATCTAGCACATTACCCTTAAGATCCTCATCCCCCTTACACAACACGATATGCATTACCAAAAATTTCATGTAACACGCACGCATTTAAGCCGCTTGCTCATAAAATTAACAAAACCAATAGATTAAGCATTCATTATTAAATCAAACTAACCTCTATCTTAATCCTTTTACCTTTAATTCAATTTTTATATCATATTAATCCCTTATGTAGTAGATGAAAAATTTTCGAAAAAAAAATTCATCATCATCATCCCACAATCAAGATACTGAGATACTGAGTTACTGAGTTGCTCAAGACAATCACTTACATCAGTTAATCGCTTAACCTCCCCATCATCTCACGTCATTGCTTCAATCAAGATACTGAGTTACTCTGAGATACTGAGTTACTGAGTTGCTCAAGACAATCACTTACATCAGTTAATCGCTTAACCTCCCCATCATCTCACGTCATTGCTTCAATCAAGATACTGAGATACTCTGAGTTGCTCTAGACAAACCTCCCCATCAACCAACGCATCATGCAACGGCTAGCGGGTTTATGAGTTAGTGGATGGTTTAAGATTTTTAGGTAAAAAAAATTTTAAATTTTTTATTCCTTCGATAGAAATAAAAAATTGATTTTAAGGTAAAAAATCGCGCAGAGACAGTAGGTAAGATGAATAACAAAAGAAAAGCTTTAGGACAAACAAATAGAGGGCAGATGACTTTTATTAGAGATGATTCAATGTATAGACTATTAAATACAGTGAATTTACCTATGGTTAGCAGTAAAATAAAAGATAATATTGTTACTAAATTAAAAGAAAATGTAAGCAATAAATGTTTAAAGAGAGCATTAGATTATTTAAATAAAGAAAAAGTTAAAACTGAAGATAGAAATGAAAAAATGAAACAAATAATACTTTTAGAAATTGATAACATTCATGAACTAGTAAAAAACAAAGTAAGGAGATATACAGATTTACAGCAAAGTAAGAAAAGACAAGGAATAATATTATTAAGAAGGAAGATATTGGATACCATAGATAATTTACGTATTATTGAAGATATAATAAACAACAATGAAGTGAATAAAAATTAAAAAAATTTTGAATTTAATTTTTAATCCAATAAACTAGTATATAGGAAGATGGCAGAAAAACTACACGTTTACGATTACGTACCAGAATATAATATTTCAATTAGAAAAATAAAAACAGAGAAAAACAGAGACAAAATATCTTATTTGGTTATGGAAGATAAAAAAGTAAAACAAATTATTGAAGAAGCAATCTTAGATTATAAAAAAATAAAAAGCGGAACAAACTATAAAACAGGAAAAAAAGTTCGTTATAACTCAAGCGTTTACCGCAAGTTATTATTAGAATTAGTAAATCGATTAGAAAAAATTTATGATAGTTATTTTTATCAAGATTTCATAAAAGAAAACTTACAAGAAATAGAAAAAATCAATGAAGAAATAGAAAATATAAATAAAAAATTAAGTAAAAAATAATTTTTTTGTTAAGAATAAATATTTAATCTTTTTTACCTGATTAAATATTTTATTTTATTTTTTAGTCTTGCTCCCTATGCTTCATCGGTCAGCTTATAATGGCCCCATGATAAAGTTCTATAACTTCCATCCCTCAGTATCAAACCCTTTTTATCATCTTCAAAGCTTAATGCTATTTTATTCATTTTTATAGTTGTTAATTCATGATGTTTACTTTTTATTCCTCCCATAGTTACACAAAAATCTTTTTCAGTATCCAAACAATCTTTATAAGTTTTAAATCTTAACTCATTTTTAATCACAGACTTTTTAACTCCTTTACATTTTTTAGTTTCTGATGAACTATCTTCATAAACAAACATACCATTTTTATCAGTTAATGCATTACCTTTTTCATCTTTTCTTAAGATAAATTTTTTCATAGCATAAGTTTTTGCTCCAGGACTTACAAATCCAGTTAAAAGATCTCCTTCCATTTCATCCTTAAACTTACCTAACACATTACAATTTTTATCACTATATAATGGATGATTTTTTGGATAATTACTAAAGTCAAACAAATCATCGGCATCCTCTTTTAAATCTTCATACAAATCTTCAGTTTCTATTTTTAAAACATAACTATCAGTATCAGTATAGCACATAAATACTTTATCTTCACCAAATTTATTTTTAAAATAGTTATAATAATCTTCTAACATAGTTGTTTTGCTAATATCGAGTATACTTACTCCTAAATAAATTGGTTTATCATATTTAATCCATGTTTTTTTCATATGAACAGCAACCAAATTTTCATCAAATATAGTATGATTATGAAAGTTATGTTTTGCTGTTAACTTTTTAAATCGTTCACTATTTTCACCATTAACTAATTCTATGTTTACTCTATTTCTTATATTTTCCATGGTTTTACCAAAAACAGAATTCATTGCTAACTTCCATAAATTATCTAAAAATTTATTTTTATCCTTTTTTGCTTGTGTTCTTAAATTTACACACTTATCAACATATTTTTTAATAGCGGTACTCTCTTGATATTTAATTCCGCGATGTATTTTTTTAATTTTTAATCCTAATCTCAGGTAAGTCTTTAAAGCTTCATGATGAAGTATATATTTTTCCTTATCATTTAAGTTTGGTATTAACTTTTCTACTTTACTAACTTTTAATTTTTCTGCTGCTAAAGGCATTTCATTATGCAAATCATGTAACTCTTTAGGATACTCCAAATCAACCTCCAGGGTACACGGATATTTTTCCCAGTTATTTAATTCTTCTTCAGTCATCCATTTAAAACCGCCTACAGGTAAAGGCTTACTCATAGCCCAAGGATAAAGACTGTTTTTATCAATGTAAAACAAATATTTACTAGGTTTAGTTGAATCATACTCTTCACCCATATATTTATTGTTTGCCTCTGCATATCTAATACTTGTCATGCAAACACCACCCCTTTTTGATGCTTCAAAAAAGTTAAGCATATCAATATCAGTAAGTTTTTCTAATTTTATTTCGCTTACCTTAAGCATAGCATCCCATCCATATCCAGGTAATGTATAATACCAAGCCGGGTCTAAGTCAAATTCTTTATGCATAGAAAATCTAAAGTTTTCCATAACATCAGCTAAAAGTACAACATCTGTTTCATTGTATAGTTGTAAATAATCAGACATTGTTTTGCAACCAAAAACATCCCACACTTTTAACGCATGTGCCAGATCTTTTTCTGAAATTCCTTCTCCATTTAAGCTTGAATAAAATTCTTCTATAGATGGTAGTTGTGTTTCTTTTAACTTATCAAAACTATCCATCCATTCATAAGGAAAGATGCCCTTTCTACTTAACAATTTTAATTTTTCTTCTGTATAACCACCACGATGTTTTTTTAAATAATACTTTAAATTTTTAAAATCATTATTTTTTAAATTTTCTACAATTTTTTCTAAACTGCTTGATAAAAACTTAAAACTATCAAGAAATCTTAACTTAATATGTTTATTTCCAACCATAAGATTTTTTGTAAAACTAATATATTTTTCTTCTGTGTTAGGTAAACAATCAATTCTACCACTAGTTTTACCAAGATACTTAATAAAAATATGAGCATCATAACCAGATAAATTATGAAAGAAAACAGGTATAAAATCTGGAACTTTTGCTTTAAGATTACATTCATTATGTGCGGCACCCCTATAATTACCAGTAAAATGACAATGATCTCTTACTTTATAATTTTCATGATCAAATTTACCACCACATATCCAACATTTTACTTCATTTTTATGTTTTCTAACTTTATCTTCTGTTAATTTTTCTATTTCTACTGGGTTTTTATAAAATTCTTTATAAAGTTGTTTAACATCCTTAGTTAAAGTATCTATAAAATGTTTTTCGGCATCCTCACCTACATATCCTCTTAATACTGGTTTCATAATTTTATCATTAAAAGGACAAATTAAATAGTTATAACTTACAGGTATATGCTTTTGTGTTTCAATAGTATTACTTTTTTGTTGTGGTTCTATTTTTTGTAATATACATTCAAAATCAGCAATAACTGCAAATGGTACCATAATTTTTCTACAATAGTTTTTAAACTTTATTAAAATTTCTTCAGGATTTTTAGGATCAAACTTAGGCATTATTAAATCAACTCCATCATGATCTTCACAGCGCTCCATATGCTTTTTTAAAAGTTTTTCACTACCAAAATGGTTCATACAAAGCATACAATAATCTACATTATTATTAGAGGCAGTTTGTGTTCTCAGTAAAGCATTAATATTTTTTATTAAAACATAATGTGTTTTTTCTTCTTCATCTTCAATATATAACAAATTTATATGATTTTCTTTTAAATTTTTTATAGCTCTAATACGTTTGATTTTTTCCTTACCTTCTACTATCCCAAAAACATTAACGCTAATTGTTGGATTTTGCCTTTCAAACTTATCTATATCCTGTAAAGAAACAGGATAATTAATTCCTTTCATATTTAAGCTATTTTTCTTTGATTTTAAATCATTATCAACTCTTTGTGGATTTTTATCTGTTGGATTTAAATGTCTCAAAATACAATCTGTAAAACATTCATCATTCTCACTTTTCATATTAATACACGCATTTTTATTAGCAATCCACTTAGGTAGGGGTAACCATTCACCTGCTCTTAATGGATCATAAATAACACTATACAACTTTAAATGAACCACACTAACAAAATCCCACCCACTACCACTTGAAACAAAATTAACATAATTTTCTAAAATTCTATTTACCATTTCATAGTATAATTCTATTACATTTGTTCCTTGTAAATTAATCTCATAAACATTACCTTTACCATCTTCATCTTTAGAAGAAAAATTTGCTTCTACTCTTTGTTCATTATTACCTTCTCCTCTTCTCATAATACACTGAAGATTTAATTTTACTTTTTGACCACGCATGTTATTTAAAAGATTTATAATTGATGAATGTGTTAGTTCTAAAAACTCTTGTGGTGTAGCAACAGGTATTCCTTCTATTTTATGTTCAGTTGCATATTCTTTTAAGGCAGATTTACTTTTTATTACGTTTATCTTATCCACTTTATCATATATACTTTTTATTTTATTTTTTAAAGCATTAAGTTCAGGTGTTATACTTGGTTGTTCTACTCTTACATTTTCTAAGCTCCTTAGCAAATCATTAACTGAAGTAGTTTGTTGCCTGGTTGGTCTTTGTCTTGGCGGTATATAGGGCGTTGGTTGTAATATTGGTGCATTAATGGTATCCGGGTCTCTATCTAATATTGAGGGTCCCGTATTAATCAAAAGAGTTATTAATTCATCACGTCTAAGCCTTGAGTATCTTCTTAATCCCCTTTCCCTTGCTAAATTTCTTAATCCTTCTACATTGTATCTATCAAATTGGCGATCCATTTTTTTTAAATATAAAATTCTTTCCTTAAGTCAAATTTTATTATTTTTTCATTAAATAATAAAATTACTCACAGTGGCTCGTACACTAAAGAATGTCAATTCTATATTTACCATTCCATACTCTACCATTCCAGTTTTCAATCGTTTGTGGACATTTATCAATATACTTACTAGCCTTATAAATTGATGGAAACTCTTTTACCTCTTCAGTTTCTACATCCTTTAAGGTAACCCTCTTTGGGTTTTTAGCAATATCCTTTAATCTATCATAATTAGGAATTTTTTTTAAAAATTTTTTTTCTTCCTCTTCAGGAAACAATCCATGCTCTTTTAACACATCAATATACTTTTTCTTGTTCCAATAGGAATACCACTTAATATTGTTATCTGTTAATATTTTCTTAAAATCAGCAACCTTTTTCATTTTTAATTAAGTAAAAATTTACTTAATACACTACACTCATCTTATTCCCATCACTCTGGAAGTTAATTAGTCTATCACTAAGTAAAACTGCATAAGCTAAAGTATCAGCAGGGGGATTTCTAGTAAATGTTGTTTTAATATGAATATCAGTTACAGAATACTTTAACCTTTCACTTTGCTTTGATATATCAAACACAAACAAAGGAAAAAGATTTTTATAATCTGAAGGAGTAATATTAGGGTTTGATATCAATTCATCCATGCTAAAAAACTTTTTTCTAAACAAAGCAGCTTCACTATATATTCTACTAATTTGATTAGCAGGAAAATTTATATCATAATCATATGCTGGATATTTTTTTGAACCTAACATTACATAAATATTTTTAACATCTAAGTTGTCAAATATAGCTGGGTTTTGTTCTTGGTTACCACTTTTACCTGTTTGAAAACCAACAATTAAGAAACGTGGTACCTCAGGAGATGATTTAGCTGATAGCCTCCAAGTAAAACCTGTTGCTGCCTGTGGAACCGCAATACTATCGCTTTGTATCATTCTATATCCAACTGGAAATTTTTCTTTTTTCTCGATAAATTTAAAAAGTTCCATCCTATTACCATCTTCCGGCTCTACATGAGGCATAAACCAAGATACCTTCAGTAAATTAACTCTACCAGCATCGACAGCACCAGCTCTAAAAATTGCGTCATTGTCATCATTTCTTGTTAAGGTTAAAGTTTGTTTCATACCATATAAAACTTTGTTGTAATCTTCACAAAAACCGAATATATGTTTCAAAGGTATTCTAAAACTAAAGGTTCCAACAGGAACTGAACTAAAAATATACTGTCTTCTTACTGAAAACCCAGAATTAGTAGCACTAGCTGCATTTTCTCCGGTATCCTTATACCACAGTTGGTTTAACCCTTGTGATTTAGCAAAGTCATCTGGGTACTTTAAAAGTCCAAGCATTGTTGTAGCCTGACCAGGATAATTAATGCTTTCTATCTCTTGTCCACTAAGTTGATATCTGATATTTTTAAACAGATATAATAGTCCATTATTTGTTAAGGTTGCCTCATTAGCCGCACCATAAACGGTACCATCATTTTTTACTAATTCACCTATAATTTGTAAATATGACTCTGAAGGATGATAAAAAATATCTTGAGTTTCTATATCAATCCTAATATTTCCTCCAGAGTTGTTAAGATTGGTTCCTGTAATAGGCTCATACTCATGATATTCATATTCATTAATACTTTCATCTTTAAAAATTGACGATTTAATATTTAAAATATCCATTTTTATTATATACAATTATAATTTTAAGTCAAATTAAAATTGTTTAAATTAATTTGCCCATAGTTGAGGGAATGACCTGTTTTCATCATTTACATACACACCCTTAAGTTTAATATTTTTTATTTTTTCTACTGAAAGGTTTTTTTTCATTTTTAGATAAATTCTATTTCCGTAAAGAATGGTTACCTTAGGCATATTATTTTTTTCTAAATATCGATTTACATCTTCTTCAAATTCCTTAATGATATCAGCTTTTTCAGGTGACAATTTTAAAACAACCTTTTTATAATCATAATTTGTATCACTGCTATCTAATACTTCACAATCTTCATCAAGTTTTAAATTTGCATAAAGGATACTAACCTTTTTTGTATTGTATTTTTCATAATGCGTTAAATTAAATTTTAGATTAGTCATTCTTTTTATTTAATGTAATATTTTACTTTAACTTAGCTTAAATTTATAATACTTTAACTCCGGAACCCTTACTATTTAATTTCTTAACTAAATCTTGAATAGCAATGGCACTACCATCTATTAAAGCATTAATATTTTGCGCTGCAGGTTGAGTTGTTGTAGTAGGCTTTTGAGTATATTTTTCTATAATCTTTTTAGATTTTGGTGTTAAAGCCTTTTGAACTAACTTTTTACCTGCATCAATTGCTGCCGTCTTTCCAACCTCTAATGCTTTCTTTGCTCCTTCCTTAGCTACACTCTTACCAACATCAACTGCTGAAGATGCAATTTGTTTAGCTGCTTGACTCGTAAATAGTCTTGTAAGAAAATTAGTTAAAGTATCAAATATTCCTGCTCCTCCATAAGCATAACTTCTTTTAAATCCTCTCTTTTGTGATGTAATCATTTTTATAGTTTAGACATTAATTTTTTATAAGCTTTTGTATCTAATATACGTTGTCTTTTTAATTCATCACAAATACTTACCAACTCATTTCTTACACCAGTATTACCAGCTCCTTTACTTGCCATTAAGAGATCTAATCTTTCTAATAGTGCATTAGGGTCAGATGGAATAATAGTAATTCCACTTCCTGTTTTAATCATATCCCAAATTTTACTAAGTATATTTTTCCACTTTGGTATCCCTTTAGTAGATTTATGCCTAGTTTCTAATGGATTGTTATTGCGATAAAGAGCATTGGATTGTATCATTATATTCCTATAAAAACTTAAATCGGTGTCATCATATTTTGTTTTGTCTGGGTCTTTAGAAATAATTAATTCCCACAAACCAGATGTAGTAGTTTCATAATCTTGTTCACCAACTAACACAAAGACATCACCCAAAATATTAACTTCTTTATCACCAATATATAATGTTCCATCCTTTTCATAAAACCCAAACGTTGTATCAACTTTATCTTTATCATCATATCTTTTTAACTGATTTTTTGCAATTTCTCCAAGAATAAGTGGTATGTTTTTACCTTTCTCTGCACTTTCTGTTAATATTTCACCTATTTCATCAGTATCTAATTTTTCAAAATCATATGCTAATACGGAAGGAAAACCTTTTAAATTAATAATATTTTCCAATCTTTTTATTCCTTTTTTAATGGTGCTTAGTTCTCCTGTAATATCCACTGCTGTTTGTTTTTGTGCTTCTGTAACAGGTTTAAAAAACTTAGAAAGCTGTTGTTGATACCTTAATCTTCCTGTTCTTTCTGCAAGATTACTATCTCTTATTCTTTTCTTTAAATCAACAAATTCTTTTACTGTTTGTTCCCTTTTTAAAGGGTCTCGGATCTTCAAAAATGACATTTTTTAAAAAGTAAAATATTTTTTTAATTTGTATTGTCTATCTCACATGCACAAAAACATTTAAACTTAGGTGGTTTTAGTTTTATTCTTAATGGCTTCCATTGTGCCTTTCTACAAGTCTCCTGAATTCCTCCCGTGCTTCTATTCGCCCCTTCTCTATTAAACTCTCTGATTCCTCTAGCTTGCTTTTTTTCTTTGACTTACTCCTAATTTCTTCCTTCATTTGTTTGTATTTTTCCAATTCATCCATAATTAAAGTAAATTCTGAATGATCTATTTTGTTGTCTGTTATTGCTTTTGATATATGCGTAAGTAGTGTATTTAACTTTGAATCAGCCAACATTTTAATCTGAAGATGTTTTTCAGATTTTGTTCTGCTTCTTCTAACCACAAACTTACCCACTAAAGCGGCTAACCCAACAACTAAAGCACAGCCTTCTAGAACCATAGTTGCAGGTATCGCTACTACGGTTGATAGTAAAGCGATTCCCCCTGCTCCTGCGCCCAGTGCTATAACGGTTAGTCCAGCTTCTACATTGTCCACATTCTTACTAATCTTCATGTATTTTTTACTTAGTTGCTCTCTTTCCCTAACTTCACTTTCTAGAAAAGTCTGAATTTCTGATATCTTTTGTAACCTGAATGTTTGGCCGTTATCTCTTGCAGTTATTACTGGCTCTAATGATGGTGCATTTGGTATATTTCGTGCTTCTGGTAGCTCTGGATAAATCTTTTCTTTTAGTTCCATTTTATTAACAGCAACCTATTTTTTAAATAGAATAATAAAGACGACACAAAAAGGTGTTTTCTTGCATTTTTTTTATTTTACCAGAGTTGTTTGTAATTGTTGCAACCATGTCATCCACCTCTTCTAATGTAACTTCATTTGTAATAGATAATTGATTGAGTTTAAGATTATAAGATAGAGAAGCTAAAACAAAACCTTTACTCATATTGAAGCCCATACCTAAGGCTATCGTCTTCGTTTGTCCTCCTTCTATTACTAACGGTTGTTGAGTAAAAACATCCCATGTAACAGGATTAACTTTTTTAGCTGGATACTTAACTTCTACAGGTTTCCAAAAAATAGTTTTTGGTTGAACTATTTTATGTTTTCCATTTCCAAATTTATGCACATTCATATTTTTTAATTTACAATATTGCACCTAATATAGGAATATTAGCAAATGGGCTATTAGGTCCTAAAAGAAGACCTTTTCCATCATAAATTTTTCCACCTTGTTTTAAATACAATCCATCACCAACGGAACTCAATCCTTTACCTTTAGCTGGACCAAGAAATAAACCTTTACCATCAGTTTCTACTTGACAGACGCAACCACCTTTCTTAAGATACAATCCATTACCCATTGCTTTTTGAACGCCTGTTGATGCCAACCCAGATAGTGCACCAACTCCCAAAGCAGGTAAAACGGTCCTTGCTAATGTAGGTAGAACTGATGAAGCTAATCCTGCTAACAAAGGTAAAAATCCTCCTTCTACTTTCATATTTTGCTTAAGTTGTTTAGTTGACATTCTAAACGTTGCCCCCTTACCACCTTTATAAGCTTTTGCAAGTTTATTTACTTGTGGTTTGGTTAATGCTATTACATCATTACCATGAATATCCTCATGCTTTAAACGAATACTTGCTGGAGCTTTGTTTCTAAAAGAATGTAAAATTTTTTCCTTTTGTCCGTCTGATATATTTATTTTTGCATTAATATAGTTTGTCATTTTTATATTTATCTTGCTTCTCTTATATGAAATCTAATTGTTAAATTTTCCCCTCTAAGATTGAGTAATGTTCCATCTTGGTCTGTAATTGTCACATTTAAATTATGTATTTCATTTAATGTTAATGGAAGGTAAACTAGATTAACAGGATTTTCTATTATTTTATATCCTGGCGATACATTTGGAAAAAAACTATAAATTGTATTTCTTTGTGAACCGTTAACATAACTACCTGAAATTAAATCTATATTAACTAGTAAGCTATTAATACTAAGAATATTTACTACATTTTCAGATTCATGAAATCCTTGTTCATATTTAGCACGAGAGAACCCTAATACTTTAGCAATAGAATTTTGTTGGTTAAAATCAACCTGATATCCATTTTCTATAACAAGAATAGACTTTAATGTATTAGTATTTGCTGAGATGTTAATATAATATTCTTCATTAACAGTATCATAATGACCTTTTTTTCTCATTTCTTGTTGAATTACATCATTAATATCAACTAGATCATAACTTCCTTCAGGTATTCTTATTTTTATCCATGATGTACCATTGTCTGGTGTATAAACAAAAATGTTATTGCTTGCGTCAATATTAGGAAATGAATAGTAAGTTTCAAGATTAACCAATGCTATTTCATATTCTTTATCTTTTTCTAATAAAAGAGGAGGAGTAAATCTTGTTCTAATCTCTGTTTTGTTATCGCTTACGATAATTTGAAATGAAGTTTTATGGTTAGTATTTTTTACTATCTTTTCAAGTAATTCTACTTCCATTTTATAATTTGTAAAATATATTTTAAAATGAAAAATATATTTTTATTAGTAATCCTTGTAATCTCGTGGTATATAAAAGTTATCAAAACCACATCTATATTTTCCATCATTATGGTTCTTAGTTAAATCTAACACTACAAAACCATGAGGTATTTCCCAACATTTTTTACAAAAATTGATAAACTCTGTTTTAGTCATATCATCCCCTACATGATCACTATAAATATGATTAAGATTTTTTAAGTCTTGTCTAAACAAGCATATTAAGTTAGCATTTTCTCTAATAGTTTGACGGGGTAGTCTAAAATAATTTTGTGCCAGATAAAAACAATCAGCATTACTATGTCTACCCCTTACATAATAGTTTTCACACTTGTTTTGTCTTTCTAAAAGTAAGTCATCAAATATCATTAAGTTTTTATTTGATGCATTTAAATCTCTCGGATCAGGAACATCACTAGCATATTCAAAAAATTCACAATCGATATCAGATTTTTCCTTAATTGTTTTTGCCCATTCTTCAACTAATGCTGTAGGTGAAATATCTCGGTTTTGAACTTCATCTTTAAGTGAAAACAGCCTTAATATATATTCTTTTGGTATTTTTTCTTCAAAAGCTTTTTTAAGTATGCGATATTCTGGTTGAAACAAACTTTTACCAAAAACGTATAAGTTACCATAATCTAACCAATCAGGTCTTAACAAAAGGTTAAGTAAAAGTGTAGTTTTACCACATCCTGATTTACCTACTATTAAACCTCTGATACTCCTAGGTAAAAGGGGATGGTTAAATCTTTTTGCTAATGTTTCATTCCAAGATAAATTAACAATATCCATTTTATATTAAAATATATTTTTTAATATAAAAATAATGTATTGCGTTAAATGTAAAGAGGAAACTGATACTACTGATTTACAATATGTAGTAAGTAAAAATGGTAAAAATATGGCACGAGGAAAATGCGTTAATTGTGGTACAACAAAAACACAATTTATTAAACAACAAGAAGGTGGTTCATTGTTAAACAAAGCAATCAATAACTTACCTGTTGAAATGCATTTACCTGGGCATAACTTTACAGGTCCTGGTACAAAGTTAAAGAGAAGATTAAATCCTGACTTAACACCTAAAGATTGGTCAAAGCCTGTAAATCGTGTTGACAAAGCGGCTTATCATCATGATTTATGTTATCTTAAGCATAATGATACTAAAACACGTAATGATGTGTGTGATGCTAATATGCTTAAAGAGTTAAATGGTATCTATAATCCTACTATTAAGGAAAGAATGGAAAGAGGATTGGTTTCCTCATTAATAGGAACCAAGAAAAGATTTGGTATGGGAATGAGTAAAAAAAAAAATATTCACTAGCAGAAGAATTACATAAACCTGTAAAAAGAAAATTTAAGAAAAGGAGAGTTAGAGTAAATGGTATTGATAGGATATGGGCAGCAGATTTAGTAGATATGCAAGCATTTTCTAAACTAAATCGTGGAGTAAAATTTCTTCTTGCTGTCATTGACATCTTTTCAAAATATGGTTGGCTGGTCCCCTTAAAGGATAAAACAGGGAAATCTGTTTCTGCTGCACTGAAGAGTATTTTTAAGGAAAGAAAGCCTGAGAAAATGTGGGTAGATAAAGGTAAAGAGTTTTATAACAAAGATGTTAAAGATTTGGTTGAATTGTATTCTACTGAAAATGAAGAAAAATCAAGCGTTGTTGAGAGATGGATTAGAACAATGAAAGAAAAAATGTGGAAGTATTTCTCTGCTCACTCAACAAATGTATATATTGATGTATTACAAAATCTTGTTAAGGAATACAACAACACGATGCATTCATCTATTAAGATGACACCAATTGAAGCAAGTAAGAAGAAGAATGAAAATAAAGTTTGGACAACATTGTATCCTGATTATGATCAAGTAAGGGAGGATATTAAACCAAAGTTTTCTGTTGGAGACAAAGTAAGGATAAGTAAAAAGAAAAAGACTTTTGAAAAAGGTTATACTACGAGATGGACTGAAGAGGTTTTTACAGTTACAGAAGTAAAACATACAACGCCTATAACGTATAAGATTGAAGATTTAAATGGTGAAGAAATAAAAGGTAACTTTTATGAACCTGAACTACAAAAAACGAGCCAAGAGGTGTTTAGGATAGAAAAGATTATTAAAAAAGGTAAAAAGAAATCTCTTGTAAAGTGGAAAGGTTATTCTGATGAGTTTAATTCGTGGGTTGATAATAGTGCTATTGTAAATATTTAAGTATATAAAAATGGAGAATATTTTAATTGATAATATAACTTTACCAAATAAACCTTTAAGCAATTTTGAGCTTGAGGATGCTGCAAAAAAATTAAAAATAAAAAATTTTAGAGGAATATGTTTAAGAGATACCCTACCTAAAAAAGTAAGAAATAAAGAATGTGGTATATTTAATCTTGATGACGCAGGCGGACCTGGTACTCATTGGGTTGCTTGGTTTAAAGATGGAAAGAAAAAAATTTATTTTGATAGTTATGGTATTCAACCGCCTCTCGAAATTATAGATTATTTAAAAAGTCCATTACATTACAATACGGATCAATTACAACAAGCAGGTGAAGTATTTTGTGGTCATTTATGTTTGTACATTCTTAAAGAATTGTGCTTGGGTAATAAATTTCAAGATATTTTAAATAAACTTTTTTAGCAATATTAAAAATGCCTGTTGATAAATTTGGAAGAATGGATGAAGTTAAAACAAGCGGTGATGGTGTATCACTTGCTTACATCTCAAATAATTTTTTACGTAAAGATGGAACTACCCCCGTTGCTGGTTCTATAAATATGAATGGAAACACATTAACAAGGGTTAGTAATCCAGTAAATCCGCAGGATGTTGCCACTAAGAGTTATGTTGATGCAAATGCAGGGCTGTTAGATGAAAATGGAGGATATCATATGACGGGATATTTAAATATGGGTTTTAATAAAATAAAAAATATAGCAGACCCTGAGGAACTGAGTGAAGCTGCTAATAAAAAATATGTAGATGCTGCTGAAAGTGTTTTTGTTTTGGGAGCAGATGGTACAGCAAGAGGAGATATTTCTATGGATGGATTTAGGATTAACAATGTTGGTTCACCTATAGAAACTCAACAAGTTGCAAATAAGTTTTATGTTGATACTGCTATTGAGGCAATAACTGCAGGTAATAATGCCTTAACAAAAAACCGATATGGAACTTTCTTAGCAACTGGTAAAATAGATATGAACACTCACCCACTTACTGGATTGCCGAATCCTACAGATCGTGATGCTGCTGCTAATAAAAATTATGTTGATAATGGAGGAGCCATTGTAAAAAATCCTGATGGAAGTTTTACGGCAATATCTGATGTAGATTTTCAAGGTTTTACTATAAAAAATGCCGCGGAGCCTACAGAAGAAAGAGACTTAGCAACAAAATCTTACGTGGATGGAAAAGTATCACTTCCTTCTCTCATAGGTCCTAAACCTATTATAAGCGTGCATGCTGAGGAACAAGGAGAATTAAAAATTGGTAGTTATGAGTTTGCTTTTGGTAATGGAGGCAGCGGAGAAACTCATGGGTTAGGAGGTTATTGTATGTCTGCTCCTGGTAGAATTTTAAGAGGAACTTTAATGGTTGTTAAAGGAACCGGTGCTCTAAGAGAAGAGTCAAAAGTTAATATTGTCATAAATGGAGTTGAACAACCTAACTACTCCATAATAAAAAAGAAAGGAGAAGGTTGTAGTTGTACAGTTTTTCCTATACCTTTAGAGGTGGAGCAATGTGATGTTATTAACTTTATAACAAAGAGAAACAATCCAAACGCTAGAAATGCATATTTAACAATACTGATAGAATTAGACTTGTAAAATATATAACCCTTTACTGGGTTAATATGTTATAAATCACAAACAGTTTATCAAATTTATTTAGTATCTCTCTTCTAAACAAAATCTTTCTTTTTATATTTGGATATTTTTTAACCATGTTTTCGACTTCATCTAAAATACTGTTAATATAAGAAATCACTATCATCCTCATTTCTTGATTTTTATTCTCTCCTTTTGGTTTAGGAACATGGAAAAATTTTAATACATTATAAAGGGATGTATTAGAAACTTCAGTGGTTGCTAAAATTTGTTCAATTTCATCTATAATAGATTTAGCAGCCTTATTAAGGTCTTCAGTTTTGACTTCTCTTAATAATGTATCGTCTCTCTTGTAATGGATATGTCCTTTTTTATTAACTCCTAGGATTCTTCCTTTGTTCATCTTTGTAAACTGTAGGAATCTATAAATTTCAATTCAAAATTTATAGATTATATAAACTTAAAGTTTTATGTTTATACTGTATTTTTTAATATCATTAAGTCGGCTTTCTAGGTATTGCCGGTGTTCATCTGGGCAATCTATAAATCTTTGTTTTAAGAGAGATAGCAAATTAGTTAAATCTGTAACATAGAAGCAGTGCCTAACATACATACCATTACCACCGGCATAAAATGTTATGTATAAAGTATCTTCTTTTGATTGTTCATAAAGCATTTTACTACAGTAGTAGTATATATCAGCAAACCATCTCGGATTTTTATAGGGCATTAGGCCGGTTCCATTTGTGTAAATGATTTTGTTTGTGTTTATAGGATAAATATTTAATTTATCTCCAAGTAGGTTATTTAGCTTTTGTTTGAAAACTATCTCTGATTCTTGCATTTTATTTTATGAAAATTTTTGTTTAATATTTTTTTTATTCATCAATCAATTCTTTCAATGTTTATTAAACCGTTTTCTAGTTTTTCTCTTTCGGATAATAGATGATCTAGGTAGAAGCACTCGTCTCCAAATTCACAGTTCTTATCAAACCATTCTTGCATTACACCGCCGTATATGCTATGGGTTAGGTAGTAAGTATAACAATTTATTTCTTCATAGAATTTTTCTAGTTCTCTATATTTTTTTATCACTTTTACCACGTGTTCATATTCTTCATCCTCTACGGAAAATGCTACACATCCTCTGTTTGTTATTTCTTTAAATAACTCATAACTATGACTAATATCCATAGATGCTCTTGATAGGAATTGATCTATTACCCATTTGTCTTCTACAGTTTTACTTGCTTCTATTTCTTCCTTTAATTTTTCCATATTTTATATATCTCTGGTTCTTTAACTAACTATGTTTACTAAAACGTTTTAAGTTAAATTCAATTTCTTATTTCTATTGAAGGAATAAAAAATTAGAAATTTTTTTTTAATTTTTTTATCTATGCAAGTTCTTAAGTTAATATTTTGAACTTTTCTTCTAGATCTTCCTTAATATCCTCAACCAATTCTAACATTACACTTCTCAGACGAATTTTTACGTCTATGAAGTCAAGGTCTTTCTTTATGTATTCCTCAGCCAGCTCTTCTTCGATATCATATAGTCTCATACGGAGGTCTTCCTCTTTTGCTCTGTTGAAGTAAACAATAATACTTCTTATCATCTGCTTCCTTATCTCTTCCACTTCATCATCAAACATGTCATCAACATCATACACCCCTTCATCAAAAATATCATCAAACAGTTCTCTCTTAGGGTCTGGCTGATCATTACTATCATTTGCATTCACTGTCGCTTCACTCTTATTATCAGTCATAATTTCACTTACTTTGTTATTTGTAGTAAAACTCATCTTGTTGTCTTACCTACTTTTACCCAGGATTTTTAAATCTTAAATTCAATTTTTATTTAATCATGGCAAGCGATTTTTTTCACCACTAACTCATAAACCGGTTAGCCTGCTTATGGGCCTTCGTTTGACGTTAGCTGGTTTGTCATTGTGTGATGCACCCTGTTAGCTGGTTAGCTGATGTAATGATTGTCTTGAGCAACTCAGTAACTTAGTAACTCAGTAACTCAGTAACTTAGTAACTCAGTAACTTAGTAACTTAGTATCTGAAGCAATGACGCGTAATGATGAAATTTTTTAAAATTAATTTTTTTTTTTTTTTTTATCAAAATCTTAAACCATCCACTAACTCATAAACCCGCTAGCCGTTGCATGATGCGTTGGTTGATGGGGAGGTTTGTCTAGAGCAACTCAGAGTATCTCAGTATCTTGATTGAAGCAATGACGTGAGATGATGGGGAGGTTAAGCGATTAACTGATGTAAGTGATTGTCTTGAGCAACTCAGTAACTCAGTATCTCAGAGTAACTCAGTATCTTGATTGAAGCAATGACGTGAGATGATGGGGAGGTTAAGCGATTAACTGATGTAAGTGATTGTCTTGAGCAACTCAGTAACTCAGTATCTCAGTATCTTGATTGTGGGATGATGATGATGAATTTTTTTTTCGAAAATTTTTCATCTACTACATAAGGGATTAATATGATATAAAAATTGAATTAAAGGTAAAAGGATTAAGATAGAGGTTAGTTTGATTTAATAATGAATGCTTAATCTATTGGTTTTGTTAATTTTATGAGCAAGCGGCTTAAATGCGTGCGTGTTACATGAAATTTTTGGTAATGCATATCGTGTTGTGTAAGGGGGATGAGGATCTTAAGGGTAATGTGCTAGATCGAGTATTTTATCATCTACTTTCCTCCACAAACCCTAGGATGGTGCAAATGTAGTTGCTTCAGCGGTCATTGTACCAAACAGCGCTGAAGGTGAAGTTTGATTTGGAATGTAAAAAGTCTAATATTCTTACCATTGCAGTCTTAAAATTGTCACGGCCTTCCTTTTTTTCTACTGACTGAAACTATCAAGATGGTATAGGTTGAATTGACGAATGTTTGGGCTACAAGCACATCAACGTTGGAAATAAACTGATTACGCGAAATGAAAGATGTTTTAACAACAGATAGCAATCTATTGTTTCATTGGTGCTATCTAAAATAGAAAATTTTTCGTTCACATGGAAGTCCACTCCCTAACATAATTAACCCTTTAAACATCATTGGAGAAAATTAGAGCTTTTGCGGACGGCATAAATCGAGATCAGACTGCACAGAATTTGCAGTCTGATCTTGAATCTATTGCGTCCGCTTGTTTAGTCGTGCTTATAAAGTAAACAAAAATCTTTCTGGGTTTCAGTACATCGTATCTTTAACCATGGAAATTAGTTTTATACATCTGACGCTGAAAGATTTTATACTTTACCACACAATCTGGAGTTTTAACGACCGTTAGGAAGAGGGCTTTTGCAAATGTTGTGGGGAAAAGAGACAATGTTAGTAACGAGAACTTTCTCCTTTTCCCAAAGTCTTTTCTAAATTTTCAAAGACAATATTCATCATTTTAGCCACTTGTCATTTTTTGTCATCTGCAAATGATTTGAATCTGGACAAGTTCAAAATTGTGTCGTTTCCTAAAGAGTTAGGACGAACGACCAGAGATGGAATAAACGATTTCTCTTCTTCTCTGACCATGTTCCCTCTTCAACTGTGACATGAGTGTTTTAGACACTTACATTCGTCATTAAATCTCGAGAGTGGTGGCGCTTGTAGCAGTATAATTACAAAATAGCGGCCAGAATAAAGTTCACAGTGTGAAGGCTGAAGCTGGATCGACTGTACGCTTCGTTTTGGGATTGATCTATCTAAAGCTATTTGTGTGCTAATGGTAACTCATATTGTCCTTAAGGATAGTGTTGGTTAAGATTATACTGGACATGAAGTCTGATTTTGAAGCATTCACAGACCGCTTTTAATTATCTTGTGTAATCCAGTCTTGAACAAGAAATACTGGGTGTTCCTTGCTAACTAGAATGCCCGTTTCCTTTATGCGGCAGTGTACGCCTTCAACGGATACTCAATTATATTTGCATCCCTTTTTAAATGTCTGAAGAAGGAAGTGGAGAGTTGTCGCGTGGAACTATTAGTGTTTTGACCCTGTTAATTTGATAGGAAAAGTCCATTTATGACAACGCAAGTCATGGTCGGAGAGCTGTCTTGCTGTAAAAATCATTATAATGTTATTGTGACGATACTTTGTTGTATGTGGTCCCGCATTGTCACGTTATAGCTCTTTTCTGTCCTTATTATTAATGTGCAATATTATTTTTGGTTATATGCCAATCCACAGGAAGAGTTCTCCACTTCAGCAGCTTAAGTGCTAAAAAACGGTTTGGATCATACATATAAATGTTCAGTCAGTAAATAAGCCCCAATAATCGAAAAAATGGGAAATAAGTTCGCGCCAAAAATCTTAGTATCTGACAAGATACCAGCATAAGGGAGTATGAAGTTTGTGCTGTACGATCGTAATCTACACTGTCAACTAACACAGACAGACTGAGTCCTGCAATTTTGTAGGTATGTGTCACAGTTGCCTTATATTTTCGAAACATCATTGGCCGTGGCCTATCTGGGTGTAACTGTACACATATGCTTTTTAGTTATCTTAGCATTCATCTTCTCACAATATAATTACTCTTTATAGTTATTTTGCGAAGTTTAGACAATGTTTTGTTTCGGACGAGGCATGCTTTTTATAGTTTAAGTAACTGAAATGAGGAATTTTAGGCCTAGACAAACATAACTACACGTAAGTCAGCAGTTAAATCAAATATGTCTCAGTAATATAAATATTGACTTTTTTAGACCTTTCACAGATCTCTTCTGATATTTTTTATAAAGAAAAATATCAATTTAACTTATAGCATGGTTATGAAAATTTCCCGACGGTTAGATAGGCGTTTTCGCTTCAACAAGTTCTGTAATATAGCCTATATATATATATAAAGTCTTTTCAACTGAAAAAAAAAAGAAGCTTATTATACTTTACCTCCCACACAAATACTTCTCCCTATTACAGACAGTAAAGCTTTAAAGTTACTTATTGGGCTAAGCTAAGTCTATTATATAACGATACCCTATAAAATCTTAACTTAACCGAGGCACATTTTTGAGTTTGGTTTCTGTAAGTGATCAAGTTATTAACTACTCTACTGTCATTACAGAGGTTAAATAAATTACCCTCTTTCGTGAAAGTTAAGAAGCACAGATTGAAACACCTAAAATGAATTTTGAAAAAAAGTATCGGTCGAGAATAAGTAACAATGTTTTTTGTTTTTGTTTTTCTTTTTTTTTTTTTTTTTGTTCATTAAAAAAACAAACAAACAAACAAACAAACAAAAATGCGCAAATAGCATTACCTATACTTTACTTTAGGATACCGATCAGGTGCTTTCACAGACATTGTATATTAAGGTCAGCCTGTACACGACATTGACGCGGCGATTTTGGAATCCGGATGTGCAGAGTACGGCCCTCGCTGAAGATGGTCCTGGTGGAAGTTTCATTTAGCAATGATTTTGTTTTTAGCTGTGCTATGTATTGGGTGTAAGTGTGAGCAGGATAACTGTAAATAAAGAAAGTAAATATCATTTATATATTTTAAGAGGTAATCCTACACAAAAACATCTACAAGATTTAGCACGTTTATAATACAAATGCATGAGTCATTTTCACCAAGAAAATCTACGTAATTCTCATTTGTGTGTGTGTGTGTGTGTGTGTGTGTGTGATTTTAAAGGAAAGCAATTTCTGATTGGCTGAATCGAGTGGTCTAGCCAATGAAATAGTATTTTATTTTCTAAATGTAGTACTAGACCGAGAAAGCTATTCAGCTCTGTTGGTGGATACGGTCCCAGACTATATAGGGAACGTTGTGGTGGTGTCTAAAATATTTATCGTATTTAACAATGTTGGAAGAACTGATCACGACGACGCCTACATTAGATACCGCAAGAATATGAGTTGACAGTATGCTACACACAAAGATCTTCCAGGTGACTAGCTGTTTTCCCACTGTAAAAAGTCTACACGATTCCCAGCAATGAAAAAGGATATTCTGTTGCTGCAATATCAATCTGTAGGAAAAAAAAAAAACTTTGGCGGAACCGAAAATAGATCTTACAAACTCTGTGTTCTCAGCCGTATGCTCAGCTGAATATATCTGACGCTAACTCTTGCACTTGAAGTAAGCAGGACATAACGAAAATATCTCTATAAATCATTGTAACCAATGCTATAGAGAATGACAATAAAGGCCTTCAATTTACAGCAGGATCTCCTTCCACAATTTGAAATTCAACTGGTCAGATGAAATTTGGCCTACTGCATTACACACACTTTAAAAAATACATTCCAAGCAGAGTCTAATCGTAAGCAACATGAGATAAATGTCTGAATATCTACGCACAGAAGCAGATGCCTCATGTGAACCGACCAAGAGCTATTCGGTGCATCTGTCTAAAAATTTGTCTCACATACACTATATTGCTCAGCAGATGCAGGGCTGGAGAGGTTTTAAAGATGAAAATTGACGTTTTGACGTAGTACTTTTTATCTATATATTTCTTACGAAGACTGTAATAAAGTCTTAGTGTATCTTAAAGTCATAAGATAGAAATTGTTAGTTTTCGACATGACATGAATATAAAACTATAAAAATGATTCATTTAACTCTTTCAGGGCCATAGGCATTTCCATAGACGAAAACAGGGGCTTATGCGGACGGCATAGATCAAGATCAGACTGCACAGAACGTGCAGTCTGATCTTTGATCTATGCCGTCCGCTTGTTTTGGAAAGCCTACGAGGTAACACTCTTTCTTAGTTTAAATGGATGGTATTTTAAGCCGTCAGAAGAGGTCATATATATATACATGTATTTGGCGCTGAAAGGGTTAAAAATAATAAATACTTCAGCTTTCTGCATTTTGCTGATCTGCACCAATGTGTGTTCTTGAAATAGCTCGGTAGAAATGGCGGCAAAGTGTATGAATTTTTTACGGCACAATAGGGGAACTGTACTTGACAAAGTGTAAGAATTTTTTACCGCACAACTGGGAAACTGGATTCCAAGAGATACACACCAACTCGGATCATACCAGAATATGTGTATAATGTGTGTGTGCTCCTAACCGTCCTAGTCCTGCAATTTTGTAGGTATGTGTCACAGTTGCCTTATATTTTCGAAACATCATTGGCCGTGGCCTATCTGGGTGTAACTGTACACATATGCTTCTTAGTTATCTTAGCATTCATCTTCTCACAATATAATTACTCTTTATAGTTATTTTGCGAAGTTTAGACAATGTTTTGTTTCGGACGAGGCATGCTTCTTTTATAGTTTAAGTAACTGAAATGAGGAATTTTAGGCCTAGACAAACATAACTACACGTAAGTCAGCAGTTAAATCAAATATGTCTCAGTAATATAAATATTGACTTTTTTAGACCTTTCACAGATCTCTTCTGATATTTTTTATAAAGAAAAATATCAATTTTAACTTATAGCATGGTTATGAAAATTTCCCGACGGTTAGATAGGCGTTTTCGCTTCAACAAGTTCTGTAATATAGCCTATATATATATATAAAGTCTTTTCAACTGAAAAAAAAAGAAGCTTATTATACTTTACCTCCCACACAAATACTTCTCCCTATTACAGACAGTAAAGCTTTAAAGTTACTTATTGGGCTAAGCTAAGTCTATTATATAACGATACCCTATAAAATCTTAACTTAACCGAGGCACATTTTTGAGTTTGGTTTCTGTAAGTGATCAAGTTATTAACTACTCTACTGTCATTACAGAGGTTAAATAAATTACCCTCTTTCGTGAAAGTTAAGAAGCACAGATTGAAACACCTAAAATGAATTTTGAAAAAAAGTATCGGTCGAGAATAAGTAACAATGTTTTTTGTTTTTGTTTTTCTTTTTTTTTGTTCATTAAAAAAACAAACAAACAAACAAACAAAAATGCGCAAATAGCATTACCTATACTTTACTTTAGGATACCGATCAGGTGCTTTCACAGACATTGTATATTAAGGTCAGCCTGTACACGACATTGACGCGGCGATTTTGGAATCAGGATGTGCAGAGTACGGCCCTCGCTGAAGATGGTCCTGGTGGAAGTTTCATTTAGCAATGATTTTGTTTTTAGCTGTGCTATGTATTGGGTGTAAGTGTGAGCAGGATAACTGTAAATAAAGAAAGTAAATATCATTTATATATTTTAAGAGGTAATCCTACACAAAAACATCTACAAGATTTAGCACGTTTATAATACAAATGCATGAGTCATTTTCACCAAGAAAATCTACGTAATTCTCATTTGTGTGTGTGTGTGTGTGTGTGTGTGTGTGTGATTTTAAAGGAAAGCAATTTCTGATTGGCTGAATCGAGTGGTCTAGCCAATGAAATAGTATTTTATTTTCTAAATGTAGTACTAGACCGAGAAAGCTATTCAGCTCTGTTGGTGGATACGGTCCCAGACTATATAGGGAACGTTGTGGTGGTGTCTAAAATATTTATCGTATTTAACAATGTTGGAAGAACTGATCACGACGACGCCTACATTAGATACCGCAAGAATATGAGTTGACAGTATGCTACACACAAAGATCTTCCAGGTGACTAGCTGTTTTCCCACTGTAAAAAGTCTACACGATTCCCAGCAATGAAAAAGGATATTCTGTTGCTGCAATATCAATCTGTAGGAAAAAAAAAACTTTGGCGGAACCGAAAATAGATCTTACAAACTCTGTGTTCTCAGCCGTATGCTTTACCACTAAACCCGCCAGGGCTCTTTGGCTGCCTTGCAGCCATAGGAATTATAATATAAAGGTGAACATACGAAGGGTACCAGAAGCGCTCGAGACTGGTCTAAATTCAGGGTTATATTGAATATAACACAATGAGAAATTTAACGATGCCCATGGGAAGACCGTTCTAACAAATAACAATCTAGAATTTAGAAAGAAAATTGAAATAAGTCCAATCGCGTTATGACAGATTTACCCTCGGGAATATTTTTGGCTTTCGCTCCGTCACCTTTCATAATGCGTTCATATAGCCTGGACACGTAAAGTTATTTCACGCTTATCAATATTCTTCACACGTTCTGCTCTCGCTTTCCATGATGGCGCTGCGTAGGATGTACTTTGCTTACGTAGTTCATTTCCCATTAGGTTTTGGACTTAGTCGATTATTTCATACGCAAACAGCATGACAGGATCCCTGATAACCTTTCAGGGAAGAGTAGACGAAGACCAGATAACATTTTCGCGCAGTACTATCTTATTCAACTCTACTTGCAACTCTACCCATTTATCTAATTCGTTATGGGGTAAGCTATGCTCAGGACATAAATCAAAGGACTGATAGTCCTGAGAGTCGCCTGGTGTGTAATGGTGTGTCAACTCATCTGCTTTACATCACCTTTTTTTTTAATTTCAAAACAAAAATCTATTAACATTATTCAAGATACAAAGTAACCTGAACACAAAATTTGTATATGTAAGCATAAGTTCTGAATTGTCATCCTAACATTACAAACAAAAATATCAAACTTCACACGAAAAAGAAATATGTAGGTGAATTGTCCTTAATGTATCAGTAATAGCTTTGAAAAGTCCAAAGTGATCTAGTCTTTTACCCTAGTGACTTCAATTAAAAAAAAGAAAAGATTATCAAAAGGTATATAAAATAACTGATGAAGTTCTATCGCTATTTGCAGTTCCTCCTTAGCTTAATGCCTTAAAAGAATCTGTGCAAAACTAAGGTCTCTGGGTGGCTGCAGGAGAAATCGTCCCCTGGAGAAATTGTCCCTAAATTGAATTTTGGAGAAATTGTCCCCATATTCAAAATTCTTTTATAGTGTTTTTAAAGATGCCTTAGAAAACTTTTTTTTGTTTTAAACTTTTTCTTCTATGCTACTTAGGTTTTCTTAATTCAAGTGCTATAAACTATCGTTGTTAATACAGCAATGACTAGAAATGTCGCTGCTACAGCACAAGCCAAACAATATGGCCCAATAACGTGAACATCGGCCTCTGAGGCCCACACAACCTTTCTCTTATGTCTGGCCTAGTGAGCCACATTTTCACCAGAGGCAACCAATTTCCAACATGTGCAGTATTTCAACCAAGTTTGATGTCCATTGGACTGGAGACTCTACTATACAGTGAGACACTACTATACGATGTCCATAACTTTCATCAGCGTAGCTGACTACGCTGGTCTGCTTCATGGTTTTGACATACTGGAATGAAAAAAATCCAATTTTGAGAATGATAAAAAAATGTTGACATATTTATTCTGCGCCCCCCCCCCCCCCCCCCCCCCAAGGCTTGTTTGAAATCACGAAGCTTGCAACCACTAATTAACATCTTCTAACTTTTTAACTTTTTAATAGCATTACCCTATAACCCATAATCATATGTCTACATGTACTTTCAGACACATAAATTTTAGCAATAACTAGTCACTACTCAACCCTTCTTGTCGCTTCCTGGCCCCGTGCATTTAAAAAAAAATATTGAGAACGATCTCATGCTTAGCACAAAACCGTACTCAACGGCCTGAGTTTTGCTCATGGGAGTTTTGAACTCAGACGATGCTTATAAACGTCGCTTTGGAACGTTTTCATCTGAGCACAGTACGCACTAAAAATTCGTTCACGAACGTAAGCGACCCAACATCTAAAATAGCCGATACTAGAAGATTCGGCCCCAAGAAGATTCAGCCCATGGCCCACGGTCAACCACGTTTTTAGAGAAGACTTAGCCCAAAAATTCTGAAAGTTCGGCCCCGAAAATGAGAAGATTCGACCCAATTACTTTTCTTATTATGCTCAACTTGTCATGATTTATGGTACATACTACAGGTTCGGAAAATGGCAAGTTCGGTATAAATTATCTATATAGTAAATGATTTGGAGGTTTCCATGAAACAGAAAGCTATATAACTATAGAAGTTTAGTATACTTTTAGTACTTTATTTTATTTTCATTATTTCTTAATGTGCCCAAGCCCCCCCCCTCCCAACACACACACGCACACTCTTAAGAAGGTCTGACACTGATACGGTTGTCATTGATCGGGTTTGGCTCCGACGAATGGAGACAGGTGTTGGTGATGAAAGCCATGTAAAGGTGTGATAAACGCCATTCTGCAGCATCTCTTTCCATTATCTACACTTTAAATCAATTAACCCTCTACTTCCTTTTAACCGAACTTCGTTGTCATTTACCAAAACCCCTGTTACCCCTTGATATAAATCTTAGTTGCAGTCATAGTTCACTCAAATATTTTGGGGCATTTTAAATGGACTTTTCGGAAAGACTTGACTGAGCTGTCTTTCAATATATCTGATGCTGCTATCGCTAGCATATTGATAATTAGCAGATGTTAAGGCATGCTGACGCAGTGTTACAACTTTTTTTTCAAAAAAACAACCGAATTTGGACAGTGTCAAAGATCAAGTATAGACAAAAACATACACATAGCATAAAATACTTTACAACTTTAGTTTATATTTCAAACCAAATCGTTTTATAGGTAGTAAATCCAGATAAATAAACTTTACATAATTATCATATTGTATGAGTGGAAATAAGAAAAACGTCAGAATTATATAAATAACTAAAACAAACAGTAAAATCTACATAAACGGGCAAAAGTTTCCAAAATTCCCCCAATCTTCACTGTTTGCATTGGGTCGAATCGTCTTGAAGTTAAAAATTACATATTCTAATTGGATACTGAACATTGACAAACAACGTGGAGGCTTTGACAGCTAGTGTCGATCCAAAATAAATTGAATTCTTACCCTGAACAATTAACAAAAAGTGATTTTGGGGGAAAACTTATCGTAGTTTTAGCAGTTTTAATAACGAAATCAACGCAAACACCAGCTTCGGTGGCATTTTCTTGAAATTAGTAGCCCCCTACCTTAAAATGTAATGAATACAGAAGTAGTCACCAACTTTAAAACGTAGTATTTACGTGACAACCAATCAACTTCCGTTTAAAAATAGAACGCCATCGATCGTTTTACCATCGATTATTACCAGCATATTAACTGGAAGAGCTTATGTATTGTCCTTCCAGCTACGATTCCGATGGGGAAAACGATTTTAAATCTGTTAGCAAAACATTTAATCAACACCTCTTTTCTTCGGATACACTGGCCTGCCGTCGTTCAGCACAAAACTATGAGTCGGACTCCTGAAGACTGAGCAAGAATGCTCTCTTTGAGCATAAGATTGAGCTCAAACAAGTATTATATTAGCACGGGGCCAGCTGGACGTAATGTTGGACCGCCACAATCAATAATTAGTAGGATTTAGAACTACGTCCTCACCAGTTGAAAGCTCTAGATCTATATATTGCTTGGCATAAACTAAATGACGTTATGTCCACCATTGACAAACACTGGAATAAAGTTGTAATTTGTGTGGGTTCTTGTAGATCTATTTGGGGTATTTCAATTCTGGTGGAGTGTAGAGTCAAGCCCTCAGATTGGTTGTTGTAAGAACTGCGCAATTTCCACTTAAATTCCGAATTCACTGAAAATCAAAAGCCGATGAGGGTCAACGCAAACAACGGTGATTGATTCATAAATATGTAAATTTATGAATCACCTGTGGTACACATGACACCATATCACGTGATCACAATATCTATATTTGTCCGACAGAGCTATAATTAAACGTCGATTTTATGTCACTTATACACACACACAAAATCTACACAAACAACATTGAACGGTTATTATAAATTTTGGAACTATTGTTTATCTTTATTCAAGAATGTAGATTACTGTTTGTACGATTTTTGCCATTCATCAAATCAAAAAAGACATTTCGTATAATCCTTAACAAGTGACACAGAATCGCTGTTCAACTATACATTCCATCTTTAGAAGCACCTGCTGAGCGGTGGTTTAGTGCAGCCAAGGGCCGTGCACGTTACGTACGGCCTTACCACAGCGTTTTAGTTCAGCCAAAATATGCGAGTGCAAGGAAGTAAAGGTAAAGTCTAGAGTAAAAAGTTGTGTGGTTCTAAGCTTATGTACAATTCTTCCACAAATAGAAGCGTGCCGTAGAAAAGACGATTTCAGTCGTAGAGTATTTCTTTTTAGGCATATCCGGAAACTGTTTCATGGCTGCAACATTCACACACACACATACTTGTAAAACGTCCCAAACGGGGACCTAAGCTCTAAACCTACCAATCGGGGACCTATATTTCCGATCATCGTGAGCAACTTAGATGAAGAATTTAACGGTTTTAGGGCTGCTTAATTCGTTTCTAGTTGTAAAAGACATCCTAAATTGAAGATTTTCCAACTGAAATTTTTACAAGCAAAACGGGGAACTAAGTTGTGTAAACCAAACGGGGACCTTGTGTATACCAAACGGGGACTTTGTGTATACATACCAAACGGGCACTTTGTGTACACATACCAATCGGGGACATTGTGTATACCAAACGGGGACTTTGTGTATACATACCAAATGGGGTCTTCGTATATAGGGAAGTGGAAATCGAATATACCAAACGGGTAACATAGCACGGAGTGAAATTTTTGTATGATATTTGATTTTCAGCGGGAAAATAATTAGATCTACCTTCTAAAAGCAAACTGATGAATGATTTTTTAGAATCATTTAAGGAAACAACTCCATCACATACAAGCAATTATATGGTGATCGGGAGAATGACAATAGGGATACAAACAATAAAAATAATTACAAAACTTTCAGTTAAATTACAAAGTAGATATATCAGGATAACACTTTCAAGTAACATTATAAGGGCACTGCCGAGTGATACTGTTTTAAAATTTGATCTTTTAATTACTTACAGGTTTACTCCATCGGTTGCTTACATTTCCTATCTTCTCTTTTTATTCAAAGGAAATTTGCTGTTTATATGTCAATCATCCAGGTCGTGCTCAGTCGTTGCGATATTCAAATGACATGCAAACATGGAAAATCATGACAATAACGTGAGAAAAATGGTTATTCGTTCATTGAGAAAAGACCATACAGAAGACAGAGAATATCAATCAAGTAAAATATCAGTATGATACCAAACACTCGCAATTATAATTACAGACGTTATGACAAGCGGTTTTACCATTTGTTTTATGAATGATCTTTCGGAAAAACTGCAGCAAATTTAGTTTAGATGTTCATAATTATTTTTAAATGAAAAGGAAAGAAACTGTTATTTGAAATAATAAGGAATGTAGGTCAATCTACACAACTCAGAAGTTTGGAAAGGCGAGGCTGGAGAATAAGCAGTAACATAAAGACCTCGGGAACATAAAATTTTAATACTATATGATTGCAGAACATGCCCAAACTGTTACGCATACCTACACGGAAAGAAAAGAATTGTGACAGCACGACAAAATCTGCAAATTTGTACCGAAAGATTAAACAAGAGTGACCTTTGAAAAATAAGAAAAAAAAAAGATAGACGGCATAAGAGGTACTCGGAAATTAATATTGAAGCTCTACCGGAGTTCAGTATGAAGAGAGATAATTAAGGTAACCACGCCTCTTTTTCCTCGGTTTTTTTTTTACGAATTATTGACATTAAATTTTCAGACAGATATAATTTTCAAAGAAGCTGCTGCTACTTGACTGGTAAGTCTAAGATATGTGTAGGCTGTATAGTAATGAGTAGAATTGCATTGCATCAAAGAAATACATTTTTTTTTTACGAATCCATTTGCTAAGGTGTTAGTAAGCGCCAAGAGAGCTCAGCGACTGTATATTGGTGTTATAAATGGGCACGCACATAGGCCCGTTTAGGCCAGCTGAATATATCTGACGCTAACTCTTGCACTTGAAGTAAGCAGGACATAACGAAAATATCTCTATAAATCATTGTAACCAATGCTATAGAGAATGACAATAAAGGCCTTCAATTTACAGCAGGATCTCCTTCCACAATTTGAAATTCAACTGGTCAGATGAAATTTGGCCTACTGCATTACACACACTTTAAAAAATACATTCCAAGCAGAGTCTAATCGTAAGCAACATGAGATAAATGTCTGAATATCTACGCACAGAAGCAGATGCCTCATGTGAACCGACCAAGAGCTATTCGGTGCATCTGTCTAAAAATTTGTCTCACATACACTATATTGCTCAGCAGATGCAGGGCTGGAGAGGTTTTAAAGATGAAAATTGACGTTTTGACGTAGTACTTTTTATCTATATATTTCTTACGAAGACTGTAATAAAGTCTTAGTGTATCTTAAAGTCATAAGATAGAAATTGTTAGTTTTCGACATGACATGAATATAAAACTATAAAAATGATTCATTTAACTCTTTCAGGGCCATAGGCATTTCCATAGACGAAAACAGGGGCTTATGCGGACGGCATAGATCAAGATCAGACTGCACAGAACGTGCAGTCTGATCTTTGATCTATGCCGTCCGCTTGTTTTGGAAAGCCTACGAGGTAAAACTCTTTCTTAGTTTAAATGGATGGTATTTTAAGCCGTCAGAAGAGGTCATATATATATACATGTATTTGGCGCTGAAAGGGTTAAAAATAATAAATACTTCAGCTTTCTGCATTTTGCTGATCTGCACCAATGTGTGTTCTTGAAATAGCTCGGTAGAAATGGCGGCAAAGTGTATGAATTTTTTACGGCACAATAGGGGAACTGTACTTGACAAAGTGTAAGAATTTTTTACCGCACAACTGGGAAACTGGATTCCAAGAGATACACACCAACTCGGATCATACCAGAATATGTGTATGTGTGTGTGTGCTCCTAACCGTCCAATCGGGGAATGCGTCAGATTACTAATTTAATTTGACATGTTGATAATTAGGGGGTCTGGAATGCGAATTTGAAATAAAAACCAAACGGGGACCTCCCCGTTTGGTAGGTGTTCCCCGGTTGGTTGGTGTGTATTCTCACAAAGTTCCCCGTTTGGTCGCTTTTACACACACACACACACACACACACACACAGATATATATATATATATGTGTGTGTGTGTGTGTGTGTGTGTGTGTAAATTATACTTGATGCTTGTGTGAACGATTGGTTATCGTAAATGCAAGTGCACGAAATGATTGTTTCAAAGATTCGAACTGTTGAATAGTTCAGTCTTTAAAGACATATTCATGATCACAAAATGCACCATTTCTGAGTTATAATTTTACAACGTAAAAAAAAACTTGCTTGTTCACCGAATAATTACGGAACTAGGTTACGTCTCGCAAACCAGAACTGGGACAGGAAGCAGTACAAGGCCGGAGGTATGCTTACGTCACCCCATGGATCAAGATGATAACAATGACAGCCTGGTTGCTACGCAACCAAACGACCCAAGAACTAAATGTATATCGAGTCCGAATAATAAATACTGGTTCGTACTATATGACAAATTGGCTTCATGTCGTAAAACAACGTCTTTTTAATACACCGTTTAAAAAGGCTTTACGTTAACATTAACAAATAGCCAGTAAATCTCATGCAAAGGATGGTTCTGCTGACAAATTCAACCAGATAAAGTTACCTGTGACTGCTGTGGTTGCACCTTCGCTTTGCTGTCACATTTTCTTAGTTTTTCTTTTCCTTACTTTAAAAACGTTCCCTTTTTTTTCTTTCGCACTCCAGTTTATACTCCACAGAATGATATCACAATATAACAAAAACAACATAAACGTCACAACTACAAAGAAAACAATTTTAGACATTGTTTGGGATTAAGTAGAGACGGTATGGATTCTAAATCAGACTTAAAAAGAAAATGTTATTTTCATCGCAAACGGCATTGTAGTTATTCAGCAAATTAAAGATACTTCTTTACAGCCAGAGAGGAAAAATAAAAACGCTGTTAAAACTTTAAAGTGTGTAGTATAGCTCAGAATTTGGTCAGCTGAGTAAAAATAGATTAATAACCAGTATATATGATGTAAGAGATAGAGAAAGTCAAGGGATTTGTCCTCGTTTGAAACCGGAAATGACAAGTGATTTCTTTGAGGGCCGCCAACAAAATGAAATGCACTTTCTATCTGTCGTAATCTGTGCAGCCTTGCAGCCGTCAAGGGCAACATTTAGCATGAAGATACAAGAACGATTTTAGTTTCAAAAAGTAAAGATGAAACAGGTTAAAAACTGACCGAAAATACAGATGAGATAGGTTAAAAACTGGCTGAAAACAAGTATAGATCTATCTTTAAAGAGTTCGTGCTTGTAAACTGTCACGAATGTAAAAATGCATTTGGGCCATACTCTGGCAAATTTGGGCTTAATGCATATCTGTGATGCATTGTATCAATCAGACCATCATATAATTATGGATCCATAACAGCCACTTTTTTTTAACAACCGACATAATCATGAGGTAGACTGGTCCTTGGACATGCAGAAAATTGACCAATAGCGAAAAGTTTCGGCCCAGGTCAGCCTGCGCGGACTGCGCAGGCAGACCTGGGTCGATACTTTTCACAGAGCATGGGTCATTTATGTTTTTTTTTTCCACAGAAAGGTATTTGTAAGTTCCTTAACTACGTAGTTTTCATTGTGCATTTTCATACTTCTGGTTGTATAACTGCTGACATGTTACAGTAGTACGATTATATAATACTGACAATTCACGACTGTGAACGAAGTTAGGCCCGTTGAAGAACAGCCTAGAAGTGTTTTTTTTTTTTTCCTAAAAAATCATTTCTAAAAGCCATTACAATCCCAGACAAATAAAGACACATCTCTCAACAGTGCAAGTATAATCAGAAAGAAATGTTTAAAGAAAAGGAAAATGTTTCTATTGATTTACAAAGAAAATATTTACAGAAAAGTACAACTTGTTTCAAAAGACCAGATACCATGGATACAATCCTTGTGTCTACTGCAGAGTGCGTGCTCGGTGCTGGTGAAATTCTAAGAAGACATAAATGGGCTGTTGATGTTATGTACCCAAAATTCTGTTGAAGGTGGTGCAAAACACTTTCTTGAAATATTCAAACATAATCAAGGCTCCCTTTTCATCCATGTTTTCAAAATCTGTCTACTCAACGTTGCAATACAGATGAGCCACGCTCCGGCCAAAGGGGATTTAATGCATCTCTGTGATGCATTATACCATGCAAGTTATCACATAACTATGCATCCATAAAAATCCATTTTGTCTAGCAACCGACAGAATCATGAGGTAGAATGGTCCTTGGACATGCAGACAATTTACCAAAAGCAAAAGGTTTCGGCCGAGGTCAGCCTGCGCAATGTCGATATTTTTGGCATACGCATCAAACCCTTCACAAAACATTGCTCAGATGTATGGTAATGAGTTGAGCAAACAAGCAGCTGATAATTCGAAAATTATACAAAATTACAGAGACAATTTCAAGCAGTTACCTCTGTTTTCTAAATAATTCTTTACAAGGCAACAAAATATTAGACTAGTCCAAATCGAAAGCTTTTGCAGTCGATGAACTAAACTTAGCTGAAATGCTGAGATTCCTCTTCGAAAGAGTAGAAAACATTGTGGGCAAAAAGGGGATAATGCTTGACTCTAGCATATTCTCCTTTTTTCTCTATCTTCTCAAACAGCTTCTTCTCAAGGGTATTCATAAACAGGATTTCGTGGTAAAGTGTTAATTATGATACATTGATAGCCAACATAACATTACGCCATTTATCTTTGAAATCGTTCTTGAAACGACAATAATAATAATTATGATACATTAGTCGATTTAGTTTCTTTGGTTACCAAATAGTTATTTTCTTTGTAATTGAGAGTCTTAACACTTAGCCTGCTAAGTGCGACTCAAGGACCTTTTGCGGACAATATAGATCAAGATCAGAACTTGCATCTACATTGCCCGATAAGGAGATATCTTTCCCAAAAAATACCTTTAAAATACTAAAATCTTGGTTTTCACCATCGGCTTGATAGTTTTATTTCACTTCTTTAGCAGGATAAGGGTTAAAGAGGAATCGTTTATTCTTAACCCTTTACCAAATAGCTCAGTGTGCTTACAGCCCTTAAGAAGAAAGCTTTTTAAATATTGCGGGAACAGGTGAAAATGCAGGTAGCGAACATGTTTCTCCCTTTTCCTGCAAGGTTTGCAATCTTTTCTAAAACAAATTCGACCATTTGAGCCACTGTTGATTTATTGCCATAGAGTGCTTTTAATAAGGATAAGACTAAAGTTTTGTAATATGTTAATGAGTTAACTTAATACCTCACGGACACATTTTTTTTTTTACTTGTAGAATATGGAAAGTTAGCATTTAAAGGCCCAGTGGCGGTCTAAAGTAAACAATACGCGTGTTAAAATACCTTTTAAAAGTATGGAAATTATTGTAAAGATGACAATCGACGTATTACATTGCGGTCGGTCCAAGTGTTAGCTACTGGCGGAAAAAATGAAATTTGAAACCAGGTAAAAAGCAAAGAAAGAAAAGATAGAGCGACCTGGCGATTTTTACCAAGTTTTAATTTTCTTTTTCTGCCAGTAACTACCACTTGGACCAAGTTTGGTAACGGGCTAAAATTTTGATGCAGCAATATAATTATACACATATGAATTTTAAGGAGAAAAAAAAAATGACCGGTCTTTTGCCAGTTTTAAAGTATTTGAGCCATGCTCTGGCAAAAGGGGGCTAAATGCATCTTCGTGATATGCTTTACCAAGCATGTGATTACATAATTATAGATTCATTAAATCCATTTTGTGTAACAACCAATTGATTCACAAGGTACAGTGATCCACAGAAAATTGACAAATAGCGAAAAGTTTCGACCCAGGTCAGCCTGCGCGACTGCGCAGGCTGACGTGGGTCGATGCTTTTTCGCAAATGCATTAAGCCCCTTTTTCACAGAGCATGGCTCAATTCTAAACTGTGGGTTTGTTTGTTTTTTTTTGTTTTTTTTTATGTTATGCCCAGAAAACGTCACGTAAACTTCAAATGCGATGGTCAAACAATTCGAAATTGGTGATCAAGGAAAAGACTTATTCATCATGGAATCAAGCAATGTCGTCAACTTGAGAATAAACTTCTAAAAGTAGGCCAGGTCCGTATTCACCAACCATTCTTAAAAACATTCTTAGTCTTATTCGCAAACATTTTCTGGATTTGAAAGTAACACAACTTCTGACTAGCTAAACCATTTGGTTTAGCCAATCAGAAATTGTGTTACTTTCAAATTTGGACAATCTTGGAGAGTAAGACCAAGAATATTCTTAAGAATGGTTGGTGAATACGGACCCTGGTCTAAAAAAGAAAGAATTCTTTTAAATAGGCCTACCTACATACAGGTTTCTGCGGAAATAAACGTATTTCGTAAAAAGTTATATCTAGATCTCTGGCCTGCGAAACTCTACAAATATAGGCTTTGAGATTATTTTGAACCCTTTCCCCCCCCCCCCCCCCCCCCCCCCGCCCCTGCATATACAAACCATTTTAGTTTTAGGTAGAGGTCGGTACTTTTTAGCACGTGAAAATTAACTTTAACCCTTTTCCCTAAGGACCTGTAAACGTATGATTATTTCAACTTGCAAGCATCTGCAGTTCAGTTGACACATGCGATATAGTTAAAAATGAGCTTATATGATACAAAACACCATAGGAAAAGGAGACGTGCCTTGTTTCAGGCAATTTCTCCTATCCTTTCCCTACACCGTTTTCAAAGGGCTTTTTCTGTGGACACGTCAAGTTACATGACTTTGTCATCTTCAACAACTCCCACCCACATTTGAAAACCATCCTGTGCCATTGATAAAAAATATTTCGGATTACATTAAGCCCCATTTGTCATTAGTGTTGGGATATTACTTTTATTATCTAATTATTTTCTCTTGGAGATGGTCTAAGAATTTGACAGAAAACATGATAGTTTTGCAGGAAAATTTTCCAAACCTTAATATGAGAGACATAAATCAAACAAGAACAATGCAAGATTGTAATTGTTTCTTCTAAATTATAGTTGTAACGTTTCAAAAGTGACATATGATTATCAAAAGAAGAATAGAATTCAATTTCCGTCGGGGTTTTTCCTAATTAAGTGCATTTTACAGAAAAACATGTTTTAGTATTCATGTAGGAACTGGAATACCAGTGCTTATTTTCTTGCCCATTCAGCTGAGCAAGAAATTTCGTGGATCTTGTAAACATCTTGAAGAAAAAAAAATCTTAACCCAAAGGCTGCAAAGTGCGACTCAAGTACCTTTTGCGGACAGTCTAGATCAAGATCTACCCTCTCCGATAAGGAGATATTTATCCTCTCGAAAATACCTGTGAAAAAGCGAACTTTGGAATTTTACCATTGGCTTGAAAGTTGAAAGTTGGCTTGAAAGAGACTGTTCCATAGCTCATATAGACAAAAATGAAAATCAACGCCCATGATAGACATGTGTTTTTAACGAGAGATATTGATACTGTTTAGTAAAAAATACAAATTTCCCGTTTCTAAAGTTTTGTTAGTTTCCCTACATTACTAAACAACATTTAACATCATCTTGTACTTACAGACATTTTTAATGCACAACTGGCTGAAAAATATTAAAAGAGAACTTATTTCTTCAAGCGTTTTGTAGACATTCGATGCAACTTTGAAAGCATATAGATCTACTGCAAGCTTTCCAGATAGACAAATTGATGTAATTTCCTGAATATTTATACAAATGAATAAAATGTACTGAAGTTCATCTGGTAGATTTATTGGTAAGTCAAAAAACTTAAGGTACGCGATATAAACCGCTTTATATTGCTTAACTGGTAAAAAAATGGCTTACACATGTTTCGAGGCCTTATCTTAAGGCACAGCTTACCGTGGGATATGACGAACTTCGCTTTTCTCCTTACAAATTTCCTTTTTTTAATGTTTTGTTATTTTCTTTATATTGCTAAACAACTTTTAAACTTCTATTTACAGACATTTGTATGCACAATTTTTATGGAAAAATACTAAAATAATACGTAGTCCTTTAGCGTTCTCTGGACACTCCAGTTAAGTTTGAAAGCATATACTGTAAGCATTTCAGATGTAGAAACTAATATCGTTTACGGACTGTTCACATTAAGTGGTTAAACCAAACACCCCAAGGCACGCAAAATAAACCGCTTTATGCTGCTCAATGAGGAAAGTAGTGGTTTAGATATGTTCCGAGATCTTATCTTAAAGTCACAATAGCGGCCAAAAGTAAACAATGGAGTGCTGAAATGCCCATTATTTACTTTTGACCGTTAATGGTCTTTACGGCACAGCGTACCGTGGGATATGATGAACTTCCAGATTTCTCTGATAATGCCGTTGCGAATTACTATTAGTTTTGAACAAATGACATAACGGGAAAAAATGATCATGTAGCAAATCACCAGGTAACAACAAAAAACAATAGCCTATAGTTTAAATGTTGTAAGTTAGGCTATCTAGAAATGGAAGTATAAGTAACTATCTTGATTCTGTAGCAAGCTTACTTTGAACAGTCTGTTTCGCATTACTTTTAGGAACTTTAAATTCTCTAAAACTTTTGTATTCCTAAAACGTTTCGTACTCCTAAACAATACGACACAGTTACTGGTACAAATTCTACTTTAAAAATCTCTACTTAATTTCTTATACCATTGAGGTTACCACTAAAGGTATTTCAGTTCAGCTTCTAGAAAGCATACTAGGTCTAATGTTAAAATTAGTAGTAGAATTAGTACTAAAAGAACAAGTGAAAAATTTTTTAAAAATCCAAAATGTACTGTAATGATAAGTACACAATCAAACGTAAGTTTCAAGTTTCAAGTTTATTTATTTTAAAATCCAGAAGGTCTCAGACCCGAGTGGCAATATACATACAGTTACAAATGGCAACAATACATTAGCAATATACTGGCCCATGATCTTGCAGAATTACAAAGCTACAAGCAATATACGAAAATCAAAAAGTACGAAACATGATCAAGAGTGATAAATTTGTAAACAAGAAACTGAAACTGAATACTTGACTTAATCTTTTCAATCAAATTGAGAAATGTTTTGCAAATTCGACTTTTATTTCCCCTTTTTACAGTACCGGACTACATCGATCAAAAGTCAGAATGTCTGCGATCTGCATTCTGAATTTGATCTATACCGCCTGTACAATATCAATGAGTCGGGCTTAGTAGCTTATAGTAGTAGCCAACATACATAGAAAGTTATGAAGGGGAAAATTTATGATTAACCTAACATGATAGCAATGTACAGCTGAACAGTCATAGGACAAAGTGATAAGTGAAAAGTAACATAATATGGTCATAACATGAAATTAGAAAACATGATTAAAAGAATTGATAACACATAAATGTAAGCACCACTAGCAATAAACAGAAGTGGCTTTGTTTCAAGACAATATACCCTGTATAAATATAGGTACAAAGAATGTACATGTTACGACACACATGTAACAATAATCCTTAAGTGCACTACACAGGAAACAAGATGAAATCTTAGATACGCATCGGCATAGCCAGAGATCGGGAGAGTATTTCCGGTTTTCAAGATAAATATTTTTTCTACAACGTTCCTCAGAAACCAACATTAGTGAATTCTCTCAACATAGGCTTTTTAGGAGAAATAAAAATTCTAAAATTAGATTACTCGCATTTTTCTTGACTTCCGCATTCTTTGTTCAAAGTTTGTCAAAACCATATTTTCAGAGATAAACTGCTACAAGACGACTAACGGTGTCTGCAGTTTGTGCTGCGTAGAGAAGCCTTGGACTACCACTAGAGACATTTTGTCTACCATAATGACAGGGTATTTATTCAACCAGACAAGTTCCTCATAAACTAGAAATGCCAGTGACTTTTTCAATGTGCTTAATTCATCTATGAATAAATCACTCCACCAAATCAGATGTCTGTATCGTTCCCAAGTGTAGCCGAAGTTTCTATCTCTAAACACGTATTTAGTCCAAATAAAGTGACGATGCACGCAACAGTAACTTGCAACTTCTCGCCTGAATTGTCATCTAGATTAAAACGACCTTTCTGCAACACGGATGCGATATATCACTGTTCTGCCAAGGATATATCAAGGAGGGGACGGATCAGTCTGAAACATAGGGGACATTTTCAAAATCAGTTGGGCTAATGGCTTTGATGATTTTTAAACTTGGTAACTGTGATAAGTTAATACATGATGCAATCATTACAGTGGCTTTTCTTGTCAAACGGTTGTCACTATGTACTTATTCGACTACATAAGTTAGTTTATTACTCTGCTGTCTAAACTACATTTACTTTAATTTTTAAACAACATTTGCTTTATTGTGAAAGGGGGGACAAATCAACAACGTTTCTAATCCAAAGTTATGCATTTTTTCTTCTTCAAGTTCTTTTTCTGGAACGATTCTGTAAATTTTATTACACCCTCAGGTTTTATTATCAGAATATCATTTATCTTCTCCGCTGATAACCTGGTCCTCCTGCTTATATTCTTAGCACTCGATCCTCTTTTACAGTTATGCAGTGTACACGGGTACAGTTCGGGCCAATGCTGGTCATATCAGAAAATGTGGCAAAAATTTAGTTGTGCTGACAAGGAGTGGACACCCCTTTTCGCAGAGGGTTTATAGAAACAAGAGCAGTTCTGTCTTCATTACTGGATGTTTTCCTACGGAAAATATTGCATCAACAGCCCTTGTTATCTGTTATGTCACTTTGTCAACTCCGTGTTAATTCTTGTCTGTTCCAGGATATAACTTGGAATGACTGCTGCACGGTCGAAAGATTGTATATTCGAATAACTAGGTAATCGTTATATATTATTTGATATTTTAGCCGAATCCGTTTCATAGCTACATCAATTTATTAGATCACTGTTGCGTTCAAACTTCACAGAGGTAGTCATGAATTTTATTTTAAATATGAAAACTCTTCAGTTTAGCCGGTTTAAACTTTCCTTTTTGTCGATCCAGCCAAACTTACCATGTAGTCAGTACGTTGAATGCCCTATCAAAATGATGGTATTAAATTCAAGAACTATAAAAAAACATGCTAATCATATGCCTCTAGCTGTTTGTGAGGAACCTCCGTCCATACGTGTCACTTTTGTTGTTTAAATTGATGCAAGTTTGCCTTCGCCTATGAATAAATCATTGAATTAAGTTGATTATTTGTACCCCGAGCACAAAAACTTGTACACTTTTTGCGATAAAAGACAGATTAAATTCTGTAATGGCACAAATTCATCCTGGGATATGCGGTAAACAGCTTTGGCGTAGTAGGATGATAGTCTTCTCAAATATTCGATTCTATTCCACTTCATTTCGAATAATCTTCATAATCACACTAGGTTATATTTATGAGCTATGCTCTGTGAAAAAGTTGTTTATTGCACCTTCAAAAAGTATCGATTCAGATCAGCCGGCGCAGTCGGCACAGACTTACTTAAGTCGAAATTTTTTGCTATTTGTAAATGTGCTGCGTGTGGAAGGGCCATTTTAATCCATAATTTAGTCGATTGTTAGACAAAATGGATTTCATGGATCCATTATTATGCGATGACTTGCTTGTTATAATCAATCACGTAAATGCATTAAACCCGATTTTTCCGGAGCATGGCTCGTATATATACCCTACATTATAAAAAAAAATACTGACAGTGAGAAACTATATCATCCAATAGCAAACTGTGGAAATGCATTCTGGGATATGCAATAAATAATTTTGACGTCCAAGGCTACTGGCGTTTTAAATCAATTCTCCAATCTTAGATTCTTTGCAATTCTAATCATTTTAAACCCCAAAATGATTTAGAAACTCGGAAATATAACGTATTATTCATAACCTCATATTCTGCTTTCAAAATTCTCAAATTCGAAGTCGTCTGAGGCCGTTTTCGAGGTCATCCGAGGCGAAAAAATTTAGTTCTTATTGTCAATTCCAAAACAAGTCATCTCAATGCGGACTGCGCATGGTTCTCATATATATATATGGTAAGAAGTTGACTTTATGCAGACAAACGGTGAGATAATACTCATCTCTCCCAGACTAAGTTGCGGGACATCTTCAAACGTCAATATGTCTTGTAAAGTTCATCTATATGTAAGTAAAAAATAAATCACCATGCCCTTGATAGTGATCGGCTTCACTTGGAACTGACAAAAATGGGGGCTTCAGTTCGTTGAAATATGATGGAGCCCGCAAAAGAAATATATGAGTCATGGTCTGTGAAAAGGGTGTTTGATGCAAAAGTATCGATCCATGTCAGCCTACGAAGTCCGCAAAGGCTGACGTGAGTTGAAACATTTTGCTATGGGTAAATTTTCTGCATGTCAAAGGACCACTAAACCTCATCATTTAGCCGGTTGTTAGACAAAAAGGATTTTATGGATCCATGATTATGTGATAACTTGCTTGCAAGCTATAAAGCAACAGGGAGATGCATCAAACCCCCGTTTACCAAAGCACTGCTCAAATCATTTCGTTTTTATCCAGTATTCCAAGTTTCTGATATAACAATAAATTCAACAGTACAACATTGTCGCGGACTGATTGATTTCAAAGAAGGTAAGAATTAGATTAGGTTGGCAGAGAAAATGGATATTTCGTTGCAAACTCATACATCTCTCCACGAAATTAAATGTTTTTTTCTTCGGATTTTATCCGGCCTATCAAATAAATCAAACTCTTTATTGATATTAAATCACATTTTCTGTGGTGTTTATTTTTACGCTTGGTTTTCGAGTCCTTTGTGACGATCAAACATGGAGTCAATCTGTCTTGTTCCTTTCTTCTTTACCTAAGTAAGGAATAATTCATTATGACATTTATGTGCACAAATTATCAATGTTCGTTCCGCAAAAGACCAGCCCACCAATGAATAAACATGTACAGCGCAGCCCCAGATGTAATAAAATGAGCCATGCTCTGTGAAAATGTGGCTTAATGCATTCGCAAAAAGTATCGACCCAGGTTAACCTGCGCAATCCGTGCAGGCTGACCCTGGTCAAAACTTTTAGTTATTGGTCAGTATAGTCTGCATGTCCAAGGACCATTGTTCCTCATGATTCAGTTCTTTTTTTAGACAAAATGGACTTTATGCATCCATAATTATGTGATATCTTCGTTGGTATCGTGTATCCTGGAGATACATTAAGCCCCCTTTTGCCAGAGCAAGGCTCAAATGTAATTGCCACAACAGCAGAGCGCATATAGCGATGAAACCGCAGAGCGCACGAAGTATGTCCACAGCCCAAGAACTTACAGGTATATAGCTCAAACTACACCATATACAGCACAGTACATGATCATAAAGAGCACTGTCAAAGATCGTGTAGAGCGCAAACTAGAGTCTTTGGCCCTTTACCGCAAATTGTCGCCTTTTCAACGACCCTGGGAAAGAAACCTTTTGAAAACATTGTCGGAAAAGAGAAAATGCTGGTAACAAGCATTTTCTCCTTTTCCCACAATGTTTTCTATCCCATCAAAAAGAAATTACACTATTCGAGCCACATTGAAATTGCCGTCTGCAAGGCTAAAATTTTGTCGTCTGGTAAAGGGTTAAAAGTGAAGCCAAAGATCCTTTAGAGAGAATCTCCTGATGGTAAAGATTGATGGATGGAGGGTATAAAAGACAGCCCAAGACGGTATATATAGCACGGCTCCAGTGCATAAAATCGTAACAGGCAAAACATTCAACTATCACTTGATAAAACAACCCCATCTTCATAATAAAGCCTGAAACTGCTAAAATAATGGAAATTTCAAACCGATAGTAAAAAGCCAAAGACTGCGATTTCATCCTGTTTCTTTATAGTGGAAAATCTCACCGTATCGGATAGTGTAGATCAAGATCAGATTGCACGTTCTGTGCCGTCTGATCTTGATTCACAATGTCCGCGAAAAAACGCACTGTGTCGCTCTTAGCAGCCTATCTGCTGACATAGCACTCTCGATTCTGAGTGCCTTATGATTCTGAACCCCTGGTTACGCCCCTGAGCTTTGTGCGTTCCGGTACAAAAATGCCATTTGGTAACAAGTCAAACTTTTCCAGGGGTTAAACACACAAAAACATTCTAATGAATCACTCTTCAAGGGCGGATGGTATTTTCTACTTGCAGTATTTAAAACTAACCTTTTAGAAAATATTTAATTTGTATTGCATCCCAGGATACCGATCTAACAAAACAAAGCCGAATTTTTTAATCCATACTAATGTAGGCGCATGCAAAACTCCTCCCAATTGTATCGGTTGCTTGGCAACACGAAATATTGGATTGCTTGGATTGTAAATATAAAATCCGACGATATTTTGGTTTTTGTCTAAGAAAACAATAAATGAATATGTCTGTGTCAGTTTTATATTCACGTTACTGTCAAATTCTAGATCTGTTTAACTCTTTACCAGATGACAAAAAGTAAGACTTGTCCAAAATGAAAGCATCTGCAGCCGAATGATTAAGTGTTGCCAAAAAGATTGTATTTTTCTTTGAACGGGTAGAAATCATAGCGGGAAAGGGAGAAAATGATTGTTACTAGCATTTTCCCCTTTGTACACGATGTTTTCAAAAGCCTTCTTTCTCAGGTCCTTAAAACTTTGAATTGTGTGGTAGAGTTGGATTTTCTTTTTCATAAAAGTAGTGTCCTTTCATATTCAGCTGACTATAACGAGATAGGCGATAAGCATTGTCGATCGTAACTCGAAATCGAAAGTGCTGGTAGGGAGCTATTTTAGGAAAGCAGTAAGGAGCCATTTCGAGAAAGCACAGATGGGTGCACTGTCCGCTTCGATATACCTGGAATAATATTGAAAGTGGCATTACACACCATACAATCTGTCGATCAATCAAGCTTTTAAGGATCATGAATATAAAGGGTTTTGCCATCTAAGTGACTTTCAGCGCCTCTTTTGGTATTTCCGCCATGACACTGCGACATTTCGTTTGTTCCTATCACTTCTAGATTTTACCAGAACAATGCTGGGTCAGAGTCCTGCAATTATTTATCCGTCTACAGTCACACGTGACCAGTCCGGACTACGGGTATTGAACCAGGATTTCCTGATTATTGAGTGATTATGCAACCATGCATGAGTGGTGTAATGTGGAAGGGACCTGTTTGTTGGAGCGCAGTTCTTACTCATCGGCACTTACGTTTGCTACAAAAACAAAAACGTCCGGAAAACAGATAGATCTAGATCTATTATAGATCTTACATGTTGGCATTTGATGACAAAATTTAATTTGACGAGTCTAGAAAAATGTTATTAAGCGAGTCTCTGGCGAGCTTTTTTCTAAACTTTTTTTTTTACTAGTTTAATAAAATTTTAGCTCAAAAGCCAACGAATGACAGATTCTTTTTATCACATTTTTTTTACAGTATTTAAAAATTATAGATCAGAAGATGCAAAACCATCTATGCACACGCCGTGATTTCCTTTAAAAAAGTCATTTCTCTAAAATAAGTGCAAAATGACATCGCAAACGACGTTACACAAAATGATAACAAACATGTATTAGATAAGAAAATTCGTGATCGTTATAATATACTTAAAACAAGGGAGGTTATCTGATAAACCATTTTCTGGTGCTCAGTATCAAAGACATCACCTGAATTGGAAAATGAGCCACCCTTTTGCAGAGGGAGGTTAAATGCATTTCCGTGATGCATCATACCAAGCGAATCATCATATAATTATGGATCCACGAAATCCATTTTGTTGGGCGCACAACCTGCTTAATCATGAGGTAGAATGGTCTTTGGATATACAGAAAATTTACCAAAGTCAAAAACAACCAGGTCAGCCTGCGCGGACTGTGCAAGCTGACTTCGGTCGATATTTTTTGCAGATGAATTTAATTCCTTTTCACAGAGCATGGCTTGGATAAATTTGAGCCATGCTCTGTGAAAAGGGGGCTTAGTGCATCTGCGAAAAAGTATCGATTCAGGTCAGCCTAACCGCGCAGGCTGACCTAGGTCGAAACTTTTCGTTATTGGTCAATTTTCTGTACGTCAAAGGACCAGTCTAAGTCCTGATTCAGTCGGTTGTTAGACAAAATGGACAAATGGATCCATGATCATGTGATGACCTACTTGATATAATGCATCACAGAGATGCATTAAGCTCCCTTTTGCCAGAGAGTGGCTCATTTGCAATTTCAAAAATTGTCTTCTTCAATAATTACAATTATTACATAATTAACGGATGATGTGTAACAGTGTTCACCGCCTGGAGAAATGACAGGAATGATTTTTTTTTCCACAAAAATGAATTACTTCTTTACCAGACGACAAACTTTCAGACTTGTCCAAATTGAAAGTATTGGCAGACGACAAATCAAATTTTGCTCAGACTAAAGATTAATTAATTATTTATTTATTCAATTGTTTTATTATTATTTTCTTTTTATTTTTGAACGGGTAGAAAACTTTGCTGGAAAAGGAGAAAATGCTGGTTACCGTTTTTTTAAGAGCCTTCTTCCTCAAGGTAGTTAAAAATCGGGATTGTTTGGTAAAAAAGTTAAGTTTTGAAATGCACAGCAGTTACTCTTGCAAACATGCGGTCGGTTATTGTAACGATCAAAATCAGACTTCACATATCAAAAAGAAAAGAGGGGGTGCGGCTTTCAGGACAAATGTAAATTCATGATTCTGGAAAAAATAATATCGAAATAATCGATCTAAGACGTTTCTTTAGAATATATTTTTTTCGACAGTAACCTACTAAAGCCAAATCGCAGCGACAGTTTATTCATTTGTATCTCTCGGTGAAAAACTGTGGCTTTGTAATGCCTTGTGCAAGGTCACGCGAACTGGACAATCGCCACTGGTTGGGATCGAAAACAAAAGCTCTTGATTTCAAATATGACGCTTTGACCACTTAGCTATACAAGATCCCTGGCTTACATTGTGCCTTTTAAATAGTTGTTTAAAAAAAAAAAGCTGTTATTTCAAAGTCAACCGCTCTGTAATGTTGAACTCATTTCAAAGCGTCGCGCTTAGCAGCCCAGGAGTAAATGTATATATATTTCATAGTCTGTGACAGTGGTCTCTACTGGGTTCGTTGCTACGCAATGTGACGCAAAAATTGAGAAACGCAGATAAAGAGGATTATTTTTACGGTTCTGTGTCACGGTCTTTGACACAGTTTGAGATTTCAATGCCCCCTAGTGAATTTGTAAGCCTGGTGAAATTTAATTTTCAGTGTGAATTTAAGAGAAGAAAAACTATGGTGGTGTTTAATATACAGAGATGTTTTGATTTTTATCGCAGCGATATTGTAACGATTCTACATTTACTTATTTGTTTGGTTTTTTGTTAATGGGGTTAGGCCGCTTTCAAAAGTGTTATAGTTTTATCACAGTGACAGCTTTCTTACGTATGAGCCAAGGTCTGTGAAAAGGGGGCTTAATGCATCTGCAAAAGTATCGATTCAGGTCAGCCTGCGCAGGCTGACCCGGGCCGAAACTGTTTGCTATCGGTAAATTTCATGCATGTCCAGGGACTAGTCTACCTCATGCTTCAGTCAGTTGTTGGACAAAATGGACTCTATGGATCTATAATAATATGACGACATGCTCGGTAAACTGCACCACGGAGTTGCATTGAGCCCCATTTTGCCAGAGCATGGCCCATATGTTTTTCGCAGGTTTCACCTGTCCTGGTCTGCAGCCATGCTCTGAACGACACCTCCATGAGACCAGTGCTAACAACAGAGATCGAAGCAATAATGTCACGATTACTCGTATATAATCAACGCCTTCGCCACTGAACCACAGAGGATCCTAGACTCTGAGCAGAGTGAGTGGTAGTTGCCCAGTCACTGAAAATTGTCTACTTGTTTATGACTGTTCTGAAACACAACTTGAGGGCGTTTTTTTTTTTTTTTTTTTAACGTTTTGTCATTTTATAGACAAGAAGGAGAAGCTACTAAAGAACATTGTGCTACCTTTATGATATTGGTCATGACGTTAAGTGCCCTTGATGCCAATGTAAATTAGGACCAGATTATGAAAAAACGTGCTCTCCGATTTCCACTCTACAAAACGCACTATTTGTGAAATGTATATATTAAAGCAAGGACAGGCTTGAATTTGCATTATCCGAGCCTATTGTTTTACTAATTTAAAATGTTCATTGGAATGTAGGCCTATTTATCTCTAGGAGACTTATAGAGAAATATTGGTTGGTGCCGAGATGAATAAAGTTTATCCGGTGGGGCTTAGAAAACTGAGAGGGCGAGCTTTAGCGAGCCCTCTTCAGTTTTCGGGCCGAGCCGGATAAATTTTATCCATCTCGCACCAACCGTATATTCGATTTATCCCGTTTTCTACAGGAAAAAAAGCCCCTTTCTGCTCCTCATTTTTTAAATTATTTGATTTGTTTACAATATGTCCACTACGTCCCCGATGTTCAAGCAGCCTAAGTACGCACTTATTATAATGATCCGAGGAAAGCAATAGTTCCTATTATATCCGACTAGAATACCCATATATCATCAAAAATGAGTCATTTTTCACAATTTCCAGCGTAATATCAATGTTTTTATTTCTAAATATGTTGAGTTTTGCTATGTATGCTGACTTTCAATGCAACGTTATACAGTCTTGTGCCATACTGTAGATAGGTGAACGTCCAAACGGCTCCAGTTATGGCGACATTAATAAGGGCAGCAAATAAATAACGTCCAATCAGAAAGAAAATTTAGGGGGTTATATCCCTTTTTATATTAATAATTTTTGGAAATGTATGGTGACGTCACATAACGTAATATTCTCTGAATACTACGTAATCACTCGCAGAAATGTTGTTGTAAACAGACATGGGCAGTGGAAGAAAATAACTTACCTCTGACACGAAAATGGGTATTGTTTAATTATATTATTTGTGTATTCGACAATCGGAAATATCTCGTAGACCGGACATACCACTGACTACATTTAATAGGATTATCAACAGATATCGTATACGAAATAGTGTTGAGCATTTACAAAGAAGCGGAGCCCCGGCAAAAATATGTAAACGTGATATAGTCGGATACTGAACATTACGAATTGTAAAACAAAACAGGAAACAAACGTTATCGGACATAACGGAAATTTTTAATCAGGCAAGAAAGTTAACAGATTCAAACGAACTGGGACTGTTCGAAGGACCTTGTATATATTGGATACATATTGGAATGCACAAGGTTTTTGTTTGGAGAAAGGTAGGCGAAGATTGGTTACCGTGCTGCATCGCTACTCCACCCACCCCGAAGTTCAGTTTGATGACCGGGCGGGCTAAAAGTCCGGACTTGAATATTATTGAGAACTTATTGCATAGACTTAAAAGGCAACCGAAAAATCGGACTGAAATCATTGACACGCGAGATAAGCTTGAGAAAGCCATTCGTGACATCTGCACAAACATCCCTATCGATTGTGCATCAGGAACTGTTATTCCAGCCTACCAAGGAGGATATAGAATGTAATAAAATCAAAAGAATATTACAAAAGACTAAGGTACGAAAAGTTGGTTTTGAATATGTTAAACAGCTTTGTTTTTCAGTGCTCATTCAGAGAACTTTAACGTCAGCTATTTTGTTTTTAGACATTTGAATTTATGGCACAAGTCTGTATCGTTAAAACTGTTCATACCGCGTAGGAATACACAACTGCCGGATAAAGCTAAGTTTATTAGGTTATCCCTTTATTAGGTTAGTGTAAATAACGACAACGGGATAAAAACTTTAATTACCCAAACTAGTATTCTTATATTAATACATGGCCAAAGAATTACGTTGACGTTTTCCATTATTTTCCTTCTAGTTTAAAAACAAAAAAATTAAGTTCATGAGCAACGCTTTGGCAAAAGGGGCTTAAAGCATCATCGTGATGTACTATACCAACCAAGTCATCATATGATTGTGGCTCCATAAAATCCAACTGACAACCAACTGAATCGTTGAATACACTAGTCCTTTAACATGCAGAAATTGGCCAATAGCAAAACTTTAGACTCAGATCAGCGTGCGCGGACTGTATAGGCTGACCTGAGTAGATATTCTTTGCAGATGCATGAAGTCCCCTTTTAACAGAGAGTGGCTCATTTGATATATTAATGTAGGTTTCTGGTACACAGGATCATTGTTAATATACGTTTTCTGTTATCATTCTTCTCCTCGTTGGTAGGGCACCGTTGGAAAAAAGCGGGTTGCCACAGTTTAAATTGGTTCTAAGATAGGAACCGAAGACTGCGAGCATTAAAATCCGGAATAAACAATACCAGATACAGAATATACATCCGTTATACGTATAACTCTCCTAACTTTTATATTTCTCTATCGTGCTCGTAAAATCACAAGTACATAGAGTATTTTTTGCATATAAATATCTGAACAAATACCAAATTCCAATTTCGAGAACAACGTCATCAAATTTTAAATTGCCCCTAAAACTTTTAAAGTGTCAGTAAAATAATTGATTCATCCAGACGACTAACTACACGCATTTCAAAATGTAATAGGGCTTTCCCCATAACAAACAGCTTTTACTGCCTGCTTCACTCTTTACCAGACGATAAAATCTGAGACTTGTCCAAATTGAAAGCATTTGCAGACGACAAATTGAATTTTGCTTAAATGATGGGATTTGTCTCTGTAAGGATAGAAAATATTGTGGAGAAAAGAGAGAAAATGCTGGTTACCAGCATTTTCTCCTTTTCACACAATATTTTTAACAGCGTCTTATTTCAGGGTCGTTAAAGCAAATGCCGCTCAAATGATGGGGTCTATACAAAGAAAGAAAACATTCCGCTTTTCCCCATGATGTTTTCAAATAATGCCTCTTATCTCAGGGTCGTCAAAAGAAATTGAATATTGCTCAAATGTTGGCTTCTGTCTATGTAAACAAAGAAAACCTTGTGCAGGTAACCAGCATTTTCTCCTTTTCCAACAATATTTTTAAAGACTCTTCTCTCTGGGCCGTTAAAACTTTGATTTATGTGGTAAAGCGTTAAACCCCAACCTCGCTCTTATTTCAGACCCTTAACCCTTATCCTGCTGAATAAAAGAAATGAAACTTTACAGTAGATAGTAGAAGCCAAAAACTTTCCTATTTCAATGGTATTTTTGGATGAAAGATATCTTCTTATCGGACAGTGTAGATCAAAGATCAGACTGCACGTTCTGTGCAGTCTGATCTTGATCTACGCTGTCCACAAAAGGTCGGTGGGTCGCGATAAGCAGCCTAAGGGTTAAATTTTCTATTTTTTATGTATGAGCCATGTTCTGTGAAAAGGGGCCGAAACGTTTTGCTTTCGGTCAGTTTTCTGCATGTCAAAGGATCAGTGTACCTTACGGTTCAGTTGGTTGATACAGAAAATGGATTTTACGGATCCACAATATATATCGAATTGCATGGTATCATGGATAAAGAAGATGCATTAAGCAACCTTTTGCCAGAGCATGTGTAAAGTATGCATTCTACCATTTAGGGCAGCATTTACGGCTATATCCAACATATATTGACTCAGAATATTCTTTGCGATATCAGAACAAGAACATCCTGGTACCCCGTACGGTCAAGGCGTCATCTGCTTCCATGGTTTGAACAATACTTGAAAAGGACCCTAAATAGCCTTGCTCAAGGAAATTTCCATTGTTGGGTAAATGGAAAAGATTCATAGGAAACAATTAAGAAGTCAATTAAGAAACAAAGTGTTATGCAACGCTTGTCTTGAATGAAGCAAGTTGAGGCTGTCACAGCGTACAGTGTTTCCTCAAGATCGGACTCGACTTTCCGTATAGTCTTATCTTTGACCTTCTCGACCCGATGGTGTATGACCAGTACTGGTCATAACACCCTTGCATTTACCACATGCGAGGCATTTTCTTGGCTTAGAAAGAAGGGTTTGTTTAATGAAGATGCCGAAGCACGCAGACGAACGGTAATAAACAACGCCACAAGAGGAAAACCAGGCTCTCAGTATGCTCGTCTGTCAAGCGAATTTCGAAATGTTAAATCCTCAATAAATTTCAAAGCATGTTGAACAAATCTCTACCGATTTGGTTGCTTGGTAACATGACGCGCGAAACTTGTCAATGAGAAAAAACAAGGAGAAGCGATTGTCTCTAGGAACTTTTGGAGGGAAAAAAAAACATCACGCTTTATTTCTCATTTGAAATTTACTAGCTCCCCAGTATCTCTAGAAAGGTGTTTTTTTCAACTTGTCAAACCATTTGAGCTATACTCTGTGAAAAAGGGGCTTAATGCGTCTGCGAAAAGTATCGACACAGGTCAGCCTGTGCAGACTGGCCTAAACCTTTAGCTATTGGTCAATTTTCTGTATGTCCAAGGACCGGTCTACCTCATGATGAAGTTAAAATAAATTGCTATTATGGATCCATAACTATGTGATGGCTTGGTTGCTATAATACATCACGGAGATACATTAAACTCCCTTTTCCCAGAGCATGGTTCATTTTCTCGTATTTTACCACGCCTGCAGTGGAAACATTTTTACTGTTTTTCGTCTGTAGAAAGTTCGAAACCATTTTAGAGAAGATGTGCCCATAAAAAGGCCCTATTTAAATGGATATGCTGTTATCATATGAGACAGCACTTTGTGATAAATGTTTTTTTCCACATTGCTGTCTAAAACATAGCGGTAGAGTCAAGTTTCTCACATTATGTAAGATACAAAAATGTGCGAAGTGGCAAGTTGCTCGGCAACTGAGATTTCTTTAATATTCTATTTTTTCTGAATGTAGCCAGTACTAGACGGAGCCTATGCAGAGCCTTACCCAACGACACTCTCACATGCATGGAACTCGTATATGGATTTGGAACGGGTTTTCCTGAATAATTCCAACCTGGTGAACGTAGCGAAATAAAAGAACAAGATCGGCCTGCACGTCTTTGCTGTTTGATGTTGGTCTGCACTCTTCAAAACTCCGTCAAGTTTTCAAGCTTTAGATGATAAACCGTTTTCAAATTAAAAGATAGGTCATGTCTGGCGTCTATATACATGTATAGCAACAGCTAAACTTCTAGGTGTTGGAGTATTGAAAATATGACAAAACGCCATCACGTGGGACAAATCCCATACACAATTTGATTGGCCGATCCATGAATTTGACTTACATGGACATAAAATATGGGTGAATTACTACTATCTGGCCATGTCTGCAGCGCATGTAACATACTTCGGGATTCCTTGGTCAGATAATTACAGATAAATTTGATTGCTTGCCAACTAAACGATTTGTGTAAAATTTCAGAGTACTTCTCACCGAGCTACCCTTACGGTTTTCCAATCAGTTTTCATTTTCTTAGAATCACTGAATAGTGAATAGTGAATAGTGAAACTTGGTTTCTGAAACTATGCCGTTCATTCAACACTCGCACCCGTAACTCTCTGAAAAGAGAGCAAACACATTTTTGCAAGCAGATTCTTCATTTGGCTCAGACTTAGCTGAAGGAAGAACCCCTAAAATACATACATAGAAATTGAAAAGATATTGATTTTCAAAGTTCCCTTAACATCTCCGGAAGTTGCGTGACCCCGCATGAAGATTTTATACTTATTTTAGTATGGCATTTATGCTCTGACGTTTCTTTGTTAAAAGCAAGCAAAATTGCAGGATTTGAACTAAGTAATGTCTCGATCGATGTAGATTGTGCAAGAGAACATTTTTTTCTTCATATTGATGCAGTTAATGGTTTTCTATACCATTTTTAGGCCTGATAGGTCTTTTAGAGGGGATGTATTTACTTGTTTTAAAATATTGAACAAGATGAAATGATATAAACAGGCATACTAATATTAGGAGATGTCCTCAGCGGTCGAATGGTTATTGATGTGTTTCGTTCTGAGAATCGGAAATCAAGGTTTGATCTCGGCTTGCGTCGCTGGCCGTCTGAAAGTTTTCCAACCCTTTACCAAGAAACCCCATTTTCTAACCACCCTGAAATAGAAGGCGTTTGAAAAAAATGTGGGAAAAAGAGAAAATGCTGGTAACCAGCATTTTCTCTGTTTCCCACAATGTTTTCAATCATATCAGAGAACTAAGTTTCATGCATACTAATTTCAAATTTGTTATCTGCAGCTGCTTTCAATTGGAATAGTCTGAATTTTCGCTTGGAAAAAGAGGTTAAATACCAGCCTTGGTTGAATGCCAGGAATCACAAGAATACGTAGGCTATGAGCGTTACTTCCCGTTGAAGAAAGGGGTGTAAAAAAACTACGACAAACACTTTGTTTAAAGGCCTAATAGCGGCCGAAAGTAAACAATAAGGCTTTTAAAATGCATTTGAATTTAAATCATACCATTTCGAAAATATGGAAATTACTGTGAAAATGACAAGCTGTTACTGTACAGTCGTTCTAAGTGTTAGTCGCTGGCAGACTACTGGATTTTAAAACTAGATTAAAAGCTGCCAGATGGACCTATCTTTTGTTCGCTTTTTACCTGATTTTAAAATCTATTTTCTGCCAGCGACTTACACTTGGATCTACCGTACAGTTAGAGATTGTCATCTTCACAAGTATATCCATGCTTTTAGATTGTATCATTTAAATTGTATCATTTACTGATTTTAAATTTGTGTAACATTGTATTACATATGAGATCGTGCTTTGCGAAAAGGGGCTTTGTATGCATTTGCAAAAAGTATCGACCCAGTTCTGCACAGGCTGGCCTGGTCGAAACTTTTTGCTATCGGTCAATTTTCTGAATGTCCAAGGACCATTTACCGCGTGATTCGGTAGGTTGCTTGACAAAATGGATTTTATGGATCCATAATAACGTGATGACTTGCTTGCTCTTTTCTACACTATCCCGACTTTTGACGACCCTGAGAAAGATAGCTTTTGGAAACATTGTGGGAAAAGGAGAAAATGCTGGTAACCAGCATTTTCTCCTTTTCCCACAATGTTTTCTACCTTTCTCAAAACAAATTTCAATTTTTGAGTAACATTTATTTTGTCGTCTGCAAATGCTTTTAATTTCGACTAGTCTAAAATTTTCTCGTTTGGTAAAGAGATAATGCGTCACGGAAATGCACTAAACCCCCTTTTGCAAGAGCGCCGCTAATATATATGTGCACACGACAATGTTTTGTTCATTTCCTTCATATTCTTTCTACGGGCAATTTCGAACCAATTTAAAGTAACGCTGCAAAGAATCGTAAGAAATTGCCTTTACATCTCTACGAAAAATGTCAGTTTATTTCCTTGGAGGGATATATCTCGTTCGATATTCTTCTATCTAGCTTTGATTTACATATATATTAAAAACCTCATACCCAGAAAGTAACAGGGACATAGAGAGGGAGACAGAAAGAACGCATTTTTTTATCTTACTTTAGAAATTATGAACCGATTTGTATTCTCAATACAAATAAGCTAGTTTCAAAGGACCCACTTTCAATGTTGTTTACCATTTTGCAAGATCATATAAGGCAAGTGGTAATGCGTAGCTCAGTGGTAAAGTCTGGGACTCGTAACCCGGAGCTCTCGGTTTCGAGTCTCACTGAAAACACTGGATTTTTTGTGGGATTGTTCTTGGGCGAGGCAATTCAAAGCCCTAGCCCACGAAAAGCACTGGTGAAACCCAAGACATGCGTGAATAAGCAAGTTGTCGCCGTGATATGACTGAAATAATATTGAAAGAGCGTAAAACACCATTCAATCAATCAATCATGTAAGTCAAAATTCCACACTGCGAAGTCAATAGCTATTTTTCCTTAATACCAGATGACAATAATTTAGACTCGCCTGTGCCTTATCAGTTTACTCTGTTGTATTCCATTTCAGAGATTCTCGGTTTGAATACCGCTGGCGGCGCTCTTTGGCCAAGGCGCTTCAAAGAGTACAAAATAGTTCACACGTGTTGGGGGCAAGTCAGCCGTACAGATCTAAAAAAATTGGTGAGGGGAACCTAGGTCCATATTCACAAACAAAACGTTCATAGTCTTATTTTCCAGAATTTTCTAAATTTGAAATTAACACAACTTCTGATTGGCTAAACCAAATGGTTTAGCCAATCGGAAGTTGTATTACTTTCATATTTAGAAAATCTTTCAGAATAAAACTGAAAACGTTCTTAAGAACGGTCGGTAAAATACGGACCGTGGCCTTTGATTCGCCTCCTTCTCTTCCTATAAAAGCACCATTCACACAAGTAAATCGTACTTCGGAACTGTTTACAGCAGTGTAAAATATTACATTTGTGTCGTTATGGTAAAGTGCAATATGTTAAACTTTTCCACGTCCATTACCATTCCTTAAAAGAAAACAAAGCAAAATCAAATGCAACGCCAAAGAATAGGTTTCACCAAGAAACTTTAAACGTCATTTCAAAACATCAATACAATTAAACTGCGCTTCTCTCTTTGCCCCCCTCCCCCTCCCTCCCCCTTTCCCCTCCACACACACACACACACACACAAAGACAACGCTTGCATTGATCTAAGACTAGAGGTGCGACGTCCCCTTCAGTAGACAATTTCAGAACAGATTTTGGCAAATGGAGCCGCTGTATGAAGAAAGAAATTGACCGTGTTTCCTCAATGATTTCAATATTATTCAAAAGTATTTTTTATTTCTACCAAAGCCTTTTGCAACACATGTAATATATTGTAAAAGTCTTTATCGTTCTGTTTTTGCCACGGACTACATAGATAGCTTTTCCGAGGGGCACGGATAAAGATCAAACCACAGAGAAAATCTTGGGTCTACATCAGTCGCTGCAGGATTCTCAACCGTGAGCAAAATGTCTCTATATTCACGTTGGAAGTGTATTTTAGGCCACAAAAAATGGATAAATTTATCTAGTTAGCAGAGACAGAATTCAAATAGCTCGTAATGGGTTAAAAGAAATCCCAAACCTTTTTGGAAAACCTATTTGCGATTGACATATCACTTTTAGTCGATATTCTCTTGATTAATTTTCCCTTGACACATGCACGTATTTTCCTTGTGTCAAATGTGAATATATATTGCAACTCGATAATTAAACTGTACCTTAAGTAATTGCAGGATTTATCAAACCCTTGAGCATTGCTTAATGTTTGAGGTTCTTGTTCATTTTATTTCTATATAAGCCATGCTCTGTGAAAAGGGGGCTAAGTCATCTGCGGAAAAAGTATCCACAGTCCGTGCAGGCTAACCTGGTCGAAACTTTTCGCTGATGGTCAATTGTCTGTATGTTCAAGGACCAGTCTACCTTATGATACAGTCGGTTGTTTAAAAAAGTGGCTATCATGGATCCATAAAATGGGATGGCTTAAATCGTATCATGGATCACGGAGATGTATTAAGCCCCCTTTTGCCAGAGCATGGCTCATATCTATTTTAAGTTGATTACATTTATCTGTACGATACTGGTTGGTGAAAAGGTTTGCGCGCGTGTCAGTGCGTGAAAAAGACATTCCCCTTTCAAAAATTCAACATATCCACCACACGAAAATCAAGGGTTCTAATGCATCTAAAATACTTCTAGTGCTACAAAGACCTACAAATGCATTGGGCTTACATTGATATATTAACTTGGAAAAGAAAACTAATTTGATTTCTTTTATATGCATTCATGTTTGAAAAAAGGGACGAAAGCAAATGTTGATGAACTTTAAGCTATCGATTACTGTTCGATCTTTACTAACAGTGTCCCTCTGGTTATACATGCTTTAAAGCATAAATTACTGTTGGGGAAAAGAAAAACACTTTTGGTCGTGTGTTCCTAGGCAACCGCTGATAAACTTTAAACTTATACTTTAAAATAAAAGAAATTATACCCTCAAAAATTGCCATCTTATTAGGTAGGACTCTAATAAAACTATACGAGTTTGAGCTGAAATCCGACTGAGTAATTTATACAAGCCTATATATACTGTTTCAGCATTGCATCTTTGCGCATGGTCGCCATTTCCTTGTTACAAACATAAATACATATTCACCTTTAGAGCACTGACCACAAATATAATCGCCTTCTAGGACACTGTAGATGAAGATCAGACTAATCTTTGATCGACACTGCCCATAGATAGAATTTGATCTTCTGTGAAAAGTAGTCTAGACATTTCATTAATGTATCTTTTCAGTGACTGAAGATAGGAGACGAGAGTGGGCTTATTTTGGCTATCACGATTTATCTCCCTTACACAAGAAAAAAAAAAGCATTTGAAAACCAAGCATGTAGACGTCTTTAATATTTTTCTTTCTTTTTTTCTAAGGAAAACGAAACTTGGTGCAATGTCTTTTTGTCTTACCACCTCTCCAGCATTTCGTAACGAGCAATTTTTCCTTTGCCACAATGTTTTCGCTTTATACATTTAGCCTTAATTCATGTTGGTTGACCAGCTTTTAAAAAGATGTTTGCAGAGTCGTCGGCGGTAATTCTGTGTCACGTGGTAATAAGCAGACCGAACACTTTGGTCGTTTAATGAAGATAATTAGACACTAAAAAATAGATTCGAAGAAAAAAAAAATTCGTAGAAAACTGCAAGCATAATAAAAAATATGTATATTTTGTAACAACGTCTTTACGAATTTTTCCTCTTTTCCCGTAATTGATGTAGAGTGTACACATTTTACAAGAATATTTTCAAAGTCATCTTGTTCAAATTCATTTAAGAAGATAATGCGTACATCCTTTTGCAAACGATCCTGCGCTGTTTACAACTTTTAAGAAGAAGAATTTGGAGAACAGTGTTGGAAAAGAACTGTAAGAATGTTTTCGACATACACCCTTCCAAAGACCACACAGATCAAACCAATCATTTGAGCCAGATTTGTGTTTGAATGTACAAAGGCTTTGAACTCACGACACGTTTTTAACTCTGAAATAACTCTCGTTGTAAAGCGTTTCAAAAGGGGGAAAACTGCTTTTGGTCATTTGTCTGGAACAAAGTCTCGAGAAATTGTTTATAACGACCTCGACTAGCTTCGAGCAACAATTTTCTGTAAACTATGCCACATTGACAGACAGTTTCTCTTCACTAAAGTTTTACCCTTGGAACACCAATCACAATTTTAATTGTCTTTTCAGACGATGAACAAAATTGTGCCCAGTGTGAATATACGTTCGTATTCTCACAGATATTCTTCGATTTTTTTTTAAATTAAAAAATTATCAAAGCTTTACAATATTGTGGTCGCCTTTAAAAAAATGTCTATTTCATTTACTTGGCGCACTAAGGTTTTAGAAATTGTTTCTTTTTCTTTTCTAAATATGCGAGAGAAATGCACATGTATATTGGATAAGTCTACATACTTCTGGGACAACCCCGTTATGTAACATGTTCAACTCCTTTTCAAAATTCTTCATTACGTCCTTAAAAATGTAGCGGAGCAATGTGGCTAAAACGTTTCAGCCGATAAGTGACCATCTAGTCAATAGATCATTAATCATTGAGATTAAGTTTTATCATCACACAACTCCCTTTGATTTCAGTGTATATATACAACCAGTACGAATTTTGTCGTCTCACACATGCTTGAGATGAGAACATATAGTGCCGTATTTGCTCAATACTCTGTAATTATACACCTCATTTCTTAAAAAATTACTGACCTAGATTCCTGTGTGAAATTAACGGCCAAAATTGGTAATTATGATAAGATTGCGAATTCGATCACTTTTAAATTTTAAAAAAAATCAATATATGCAAGTTCTTTTATGGAACTTTTTTCGTTCGTAATGTACCTGTCAAAGAAGCTAATAGGATTCAAGTAAATTTCATTACACAATCTACATGTAGGTCTATGTTTTAACACATAATGCACTATAATTTTTGTTATGCAGTTAAGTGATAAAAAATCTGACATTCGTTGGCTTTTGAAGTAAACATTTATTGAACTCGTCCACAAAAAATGTTATTAAGCTCCCCAAAGGCTCGCTTGATAACATTTTTTGTTAACTCGTTTAATAAATTTTATCTCAAACAACAACTCATGGATGTGTCTTCTTTTTCGTTTCAGAATGAAGCATATGGAACTCTGAAAAAGTTATCATTCATGACAACGTAGATATCTAAGGCCAGCCTCCTGATTGGCTAAAATGTTTGGTCAAAGTCTAAACATTTAAAAATGAAAGATCCATAGTTGAAGACTACATGGCTGTCTTAAAGTAGCCCTTTAAATGGCTGAACTCCTTTGTTCAGAGGTAACAATATAAGCAAATAGAAATTCAATGGTTGACAAATCTGAGTTATATACCACCAAGCCCTCTGAGCTCATGGGACTACTTTTGACTACGACCCGGAGGCAATCTCGCAGTGTTGCGACACCTTCTGAAGACTGATGAAAGTTATTGCAGTTGGATTCATTCCTCTCTAACCAAACCCTTAGACATCATATCGACTCTGTTTATGTGAGAAATCGATTTGAGGCTTGGATAGAAATTGTGTGAAGCAGGCTACTGGTAAGTCAAAGAAATGTGAAGAATACAGGGATAAGTGCACTGGCCTCCGACACAGAACTAAAATACTGTTGAAAACGACTTTGGAGAAATAAAAAAAAAAAAAAAAAGAGAAACGAGAAATTAGCATTTATCATAGGAGGATTGTTCAAACATGAATGCATCTAAACAGCTAAAATATGATTCTTCATAGGTTTTACTGAATTTTTTATTTTGTTCCCTCAAAGTATTCACGAAGTATATTCCTGTACAAAGTTTCAGTCTCCGGATCCAATCTTTGAAGGCATTTTCACAGTCTTTTTAGGTATACTATGAAGACACTGGAATTCATTTTCTGTCAATTCTATTTTAACGTATCTAAACCATCAGTTTCAGTCATTGTCTTTTGTAAGAGGTACAAGACTTTCTGAAGAAGGAAAAAGTCGTTGTGCTCCCCACCCTTCGTATTCACCTGACCTTGCCCCTTGTAGCTTCTTTTTGTTTCCAAAGCCAAAAAAATAACTTTCAGGTCGAAAATTTGTACAGCGTAAATACCTCGGTTCTGCAATATTCCAATGTCTTCATAGTATACCTCAAAAAGACTATGAAAGTGCCTTCAAAGATTGGATCCGGAGGCTGAAACTTTGTGTATCTGGTGTAGGTGAATATTCTGAGGGAACAAAATAAAAAATTCAATGAAACCTATGAAGAATCAAATTTTAGGTGCTTCGATGTATTCATAATTGAACTCATTCAAGCAAGGTTGTCTAAACTAAGGCAAAATATTTAAAATCTAACAACGCTCAAGGACAGTGGTGATATAACTGTACAGAACGTGCAAGAGAGTTTTTAATTGTGTAAGATATTCTAACCGATGCAGCCCTGACATTACATAAATTGTATCGAGACAAGACAACCTTTTTACTGGTCGAAAATGTCAGTCATAGAGCATGTTTTAGGATATTCGACAACATTTTCGATTGGTCCATATCGAAGTCCTTGCAGCCCACAAATTACAAATTAAACAGTACTCATATAACGGGATTTGTCGTTTTAAAAAGGTTGAAGAATTTCTTTTAAAAGGAGAAGATGATGGATGGTTTTATAAACCTCCTACGTCTGGATCATGAAAATTTGAGTCTTTAGGTAAATGGAATTTCAGTTGCAGCTTGGTCAAGAAAAAAACTGCGGCTAATAGACAATTTTCCCTTGACGCGGTACCTTCTTCCAATTTCTGTAAAGGACGTATTGAGCGATTTATTTCCAGCGTCGACCAACCGTCAATTTTTGGTTATATCTTGGGGAAAACACGCACTCGTTACCATGGAAACACCAAATGAAATGTTTCTTGGCAAATAGTTCACAATGGATAGAATGCGAAATATGGGCCGACTAGAGAAGGTAATTTAATTTTGTGTTCCCTCGGCTTCTGCCATTTTGCGAGAGTCTAAAAGCGAAAATAACGGAGGCAATACAAACATACTTGCAATTCTGGTTTCCTGTTAGAATGATGGTTGTACAATTCCAGTATAAATACTCTATACACAAAGAAAACTTCATCAAGTGCCTAAAAGTAAGCATGCCCTGCAGAACAAATTCCAATTTTAGAGCTAAAAATCAGTTTAATTCACTTTCCTGAAACAAATCTACTAGTGATTGCTAAGATAATGGGACAAAATTCAAATATTAAATACAACCAATGTCTCTTCTCTCTGATGTCTCTTTTTGGCGGGGTTTCTGGTATTAAACAGCTCTAATACCTTAAATACATAAATTTCATTGTTGGACATTTGACTTTATACAGCAATATCAAAACTGCTATTATCGCAGACTCCCGTCAAAATGAAACAAGTTCATTCTCACGACTTGATGGAAAAACAACACGTCAACAAAAATGTCGAATTAAATGGCTGTTGCATTTGTTATGATTTAACTCTTTGCCATACGACAAAATTTTAAACTGGTCCAAATTGAAAACAATTGCAGACGACAATTAAATGTGACTCAAAAATCGAAATTTGTTTTGGGAAGGGTAGAAAACATTGTGGGAAAAGGGGAAAATGCTGGTTACCAGCATTTTCTATTTTTCCCACAATGTTTTCAAGAGGCTTCTTTTTCAAGGTCGTTAAAAGTCGGGATTGTGTGGTAAAGGGTTAAGCCCGTTCTTTAATTTATATGATATTTTAGTTACCATAGAGCTAGATCTACATTTTCAAAAAAAAATCTTCTACATTTTCAAAAAAAAAAAAACTTATTTTACAGTGAACCGGCCAGGTTCCGAGCAAGGAAGGACAAGAAACCAATATAGATACCAAAATATACTGACAAAGAGGGCTGTAAAAGTTAAGTGATGGATGACTGGGCCATCGATATTCGACCTTAACATTTTCCCTTGCCCTCTCACATTTCAGCTCATACAACTGAGAAACAGATGAATAACTAGATATGTTGTATGGAAAAACTAAGAGCATTTCGCGTAATGTGCAGTATCTGATCAAATTCGATACCACAAATCTCTCTTTAAAGGTAATTATTACTAAAACCTCTGATGGTTATCGAAAACGAAGTATGACGAAATGGCGAGCATTTTACTCGTCTAATATAGACAACACTGACGTCAGAGTCTGTGGTCTATCCCTCATCTGTCATTAACCTTACAAAACACCCTGGTGTACAGAAGCTTGTGTAATGTGCATCTTGAACACTTAAACATCGAAGAAAGATGTAAATGACGTACTATGTCCTATAGAAATGAGCCATGCTCTGTGCAAAGGGGGCTTAATACATCTGCAAAAAGTATCGATCCATGTCAGCCTGCGCAGTCCGCGCAGGCTGACGTCGATCGAAACTTTATGTTTTTACAAATTTTCTGCATGCCAAAGGACCATTCTGCCTCAGGATTCAGCCGGTTGTTAGACAAAATGGATTTAATTGATCCACAATTATATGATGATTTGCTTGGCACAATTCATACCGGAGATGCTTTAAACCCACATGGCTCCAATAAAAATTATCATAAGGCAGTCGAAAGCTATGTTGGCCAGAAATTATTACAGCATTTCAACCAGTGTAAAATACAAGATCCGAAAACACGTTCGGTGCAGTACGATCTGAAACTAATGAGTATTTTGTCCGTAAAATCTTACAGCATCTCAAGGATTAAGGATTGGTATAGACTCGTGTGCGACAGGAATAAATCCTTGGGCAAAAGGAAGTACTAGTATCCGCCGAGTAAATCTTAACCCCTAGGCTGCTAAGCGCGACTCGCTGACCTTTTGTGGACAGCGTAGACCAAGATCAGACTTTTCACAAACTGCACTGTCCGATAAGGAGATTTTTTCCCCAAAGAATAAATTTGAAATAGCATTATTCGGCGGGTTTTAACAAACGGTTTAAAAATTTTGTTTCATTTATTTAGCAGAATGTCGTCGTTTAAAACATTGTCATGCGTCTTTATTAATGTAATATCTTAGATCATTTTTTCTTCCCTCTTTAATAATAAATTGGGCATACGTTTAAAATGAGTTTGAACATATTACTTCTAAAACGAGGAAGTCAAGCTAGGACGGTCAGTCAGGTTTTTAAACTACGCTGCTCGTTATTCGGTCAAACTATCTTATAATTGCAATATCTGGATTTCCTTTTTCCTATCTGGATTTTTTTTTTTTTTTTTTTTTTTCTTCTTCTTCTTTTAATGTTTTGGCAGCGTTTAGAGTGGAATGTTTAGCCTTTTATTTGCTTAAAATGCACATCCTGCACGGAAGAATTGATTAGATTTCACGGAACAGACAGCTCGTCGGATCGTAATGTTCAAAGATGATGAAAATGTGTATGATATTTACCCTTAACCTGATAAATAAGTTAAATGAAACTTTCAAACCGATAGAAAAAAAACCCAAATGTTGCTATTTCAAAGCTATTTTTTGACCTTATCGGACAGTGTAGATCTAAGACCAGACTGCACGTTTTGTGCAGTCTGATCTTGATCTACACTGTCCGCAAAAGGTCTTGGTACGCGCATAGCAGCCCAAGGGTTAAGCTAACAAAAGCTTTATCTAATGTGATATTTTAATGTTTGCGTTTCTGCAAAATATCGCTCACGTGATTTTTTTTTTTTTTTGGCCGTCTGTAATCTTTGACCGCATCTTGAGTTTTCGATTATATAAAAATACTCAAAGTGTTATTTCGGTGAAATACAACTATTTTTTACAATGTTGTACACAAGAAACATTTCAAGACTAAGTGTTTGAATTACTGAGCGAACATTTTCAGTCATACATGGGTAGCAGAATGTCGTTTTAGCACAAGTTAAGGACGTTTTCGGAAGGGTATTTTTTGCGCAATCTAGTGCGCATGGGAACGAGCTTTTTCGTCCCTGGGCTTGTTCGCTCCTGCTTGTTCGTCTGGGCGTGTTCGTCCTCGTGAATGATCTCATTTCTTTCCAACTCAAATCTGGAGCACTAAAAAAGCCATAATAGTATAAGGGACGATATTTGACTCTTCACAAAGGAAACATTTGAGTAGTACTCGGATATTTTCACCATACGGCGAGAAATAAGAAACAGCGTAAACAAGTTTTGCTTCAAAGGACATTTTAAAAGGACATTCAGTTTGTATTTCCAAGTAATTATACTACAATAAATACCGACTGTATACAACCAGCAAGGCATAAAAAAACGAAGGTAAATCTCAGCCCCCCCCCCCCCCTCAACCTCTTCCAATACAAAATGTACAGAAATGTATTCTCGCGTTGAGAAAACAACATCGTAGAACGAGCCATGGAAAGGTGGTTGTCGAGTTAGTAGTTTACGTCGAACTGTTAGCCTACAAACTTGACTAAAGAAGCAGTCGGTATAGATCCAAGATCAGACTGCACATTCTGTGCAGTCTGACCTAGATCTACGCCATCCGCTAAAGCCCTTGTTTAGCATATGACACCGAAAGGGTAAAGTGGTATACCTAATGTTAAGTAATGCATATTATAACCTGCTTGCAAACATCAAACATTTGAGGAGCCCCATTTAGGATAAATTTGAAAATTTACCTTGCTCACCCGAACCGATCTTCACTTATGGGTGGACTTTCATAACAGGTGATCTGTCACTTGAATTTGACTTATCAAATGTTTTATTGTGGTTACTAATACATGACTATACTTGTATGTTTTCAAAACAATTTTGCGTAGTCAGTTTTTCGGTAAAACTAGGAATTTCTATGTAAAAATGTATAATGGTTGCCATGGAAACTGCAATTTTGTAAAAATCTGAACACGTGAACTTATTCCTTTTTTTGTTAAATTTGAATGGAAGATACTTCAAGGATTCTAAAAAAAAAACGACAAAGTCTATGGAAGGTTATTTTGATAACTCAGTTTTACTTGCAGAACTTCTAATTTTTCTAATAAAACGAATACGTGAACATATCATTTTCTTTTTATTTTTGTATTAAGGATGACATTTTACATTATAATTATAATAATTGTATGTGAAAACAAAAAATTCTTTGGAAGCATTAAAACTCCAGAGAACGCCCTTAAAATCATTAATCTCACTCGTTAGTTTCATTTTTAAGACGATAACAGTTTCTGTTTAAAATGATAATAGACTTATTCTAATAAACCCACAAGTTTTGTTGCTAAATGCGGAAACAGGAATTTTTTAACGTCCATATAGTACTCGCAGTCGGCTTTTGATGACATTCTGGGTAAGGCAGCCATAACTTGTTACGAGCGGTTACTCCATTTCATTACCGATGATTTTCTCCTTTAACTATTTCTCCGTTGTGCCACTGCACATATGTAGCCATTGCTCAAAAGTATCTCATGTGGGAAGGTGGGTCAAGCAAATCATTCACTACATTCTTTGACTTTCATGGACATGGTGCGTACTTCTTGACTAGAAATGTAGTTCGCAGTAAGTATCCACTTTGAGGCTATATATACTGAGGAAACAACACCAAAGCAATGCACGATTCTCTCAAGAACAAGAAAGTGAAAAGTACAATGTGTAATTTGAGTATACATGTACATTACAGTCCTCTGGACTTGCATTTTTCCCAGAAATGTATGACGTCCTGTCTAAGTTTGATTCAAAACCAGCATTTGACGTATGCCAAGTAACCTTTAACCTGCTAAATAAGGGAAATAAAACTTTGAAGTTTTTTTTGTTTTTGTTTTTTTTGAAAATCAAAATTTTGCCATTTCAAAGGTAATTTTGGGAGGAAAGATATCTCATTATCGGACAATGTAGATCCAAGATCAGACTGCACGCTCTGTGCAGTCTGATCTTGATCTACACTGTCCGCAAAATGTCCTTGAGTCGCGCTTAGCAGCTTTAGGATTAATGCAAGGCATTTTCCAGATAAATACTGTAAGTTCTCTTGGCAAAAGAAGGGTTAAGTAAAAATCCATTGCACAACGTGTCTAAGACGCTGCGGTTTTGGATGATCGCCAGTTTTTTGCTATACCATATCTGTTTCCGAAATGAATCACCGTATTCTTGTGCCAGGATGCATGGCACTTGTTCATGTCAATGAAATTGTGCAACCGTGGTTCCTAATTTCCTAGTACAGGAAATTTCACGGATTATACCCTATATGTTTCGGGTCGTCAGAACATTTTCAATGGATACGATACTAATTTACACTGTTATTCCGTCAATGGAGTTACAGCTCTAGGTGTTTTTGCTAGTGAGACTTCCTGTTCACGGCCATGATACATAAACGAGAATCCAAGCACAATCAGTTTGTTTGAAAATAAGTACCAAAAGTTTGATCTAACATGTAGTCTAATGAAAATAATTATATACAAATCAATATCGTTATTTCTGAAGCCTTCACCAACAGTACTCTAGTTATGTCACGACCACCAGTACTTTGTAATAGGTACCTGGATATAGAGAGTCATACAACCTGAATGCTATAATATGAAATTACAAAAGTGACACTTGTTGAGAGCAACAGACAAAAAGGGTGGTATTCTGAATACCGAGTGTTTTTTTTTTTTTTCCTTTCGCGTGTGTTCGTTTTAACTGATTCGTGTCAATTTGTAGGATAGTAACATTCAGACAGTTAATATGAGTGCTACAAATATGTTGGTTTGTTCGTTGTTTGAGTAACGGTTTAAGGATAGACGACTCCGACTCGTCTGGACCTCTGATTTGTATACAAATCATATATACATAACTGAAAACAAAAATACATATTCAGCCATCCCGATGAGCTTATAAATCAGTCCCAAGTTGAAATAAATATATTTTACTTGTTTCAAATAAACAACAGTGACTTATGAAAATGTCTAAAAGAATTCGACTTAATCCACAGCACGAAAAATACTTATTTTCGATTTAGATCTATTGATCTAACGTCCAGTTTAATGCGAGATTTTCATTTGCAGAAAACCGCATATCATTTGCAGATTTTTTTTATTCTCTCATTTGTGGAGCGAAAAAGTTTTCGTGTAATGGGCTACAGCAGCCTCTGTATATCGATGGAAATACAATCTGAATAGAGCTATCCTGTTTTAGACTTGTCCGCAATAAAGATTATTTTTTGCCAAATATACACAAATCCTAAAACATCTTCACACGCTGGGGAGAGGATGCGATTGATTATTCTTGACGTTTGTCTGATGAAATTGTATCGAATATGAGAAAATGTAATGAGGGCCGAATTAATTCTCCGGCTGAGAATATTAGGCAGGCAGACGCAAGGGTGATTTATGAATATTATCAAAACCGTATCCTTTGTGTAAATGCATAAGAATTAGGGTGCTTTGTGCAACAAGTCCACTCGCTTGTGCTGACAATATAGATCAAGTTTACACTGCGTAGAAGTGTTGTTTATCAAATATAAATGTGGAAAATATACATACATAATTAGCCATAAAACTGGAGAAGTAGGGGTCTTTGGTTTCTCTCTGAAAATGCGCATTTTATTTAAATGGGATTGTTACCATGTCTCAGTGGTAAAAGAAGACCATCTGTAATCAGAAAATCCTTGTTGGATCCCTACTGATGGGGCCAGTTACGCACTAGTGCACTTCCTGTCGCATAATATTTTCTGGAGTAATGTTCTCATCTGTAGCTTAGAACGTTGGTAAAGAGAAACATGCACCAACTGGTGGAGATTCCTATGTCAATGCCCATAACAGCGATTCAAACATTAATACGTAGGTCTTGTGACACATTGTCAAGATTTATTTATTTATTCATTTATTTATTTATTCCAAAAATACGTTGGTTTGAAAAATCATTCCACTTGGAAGGGAAGGAACACCAACACAAATTAACGGTAGTACTTTTGACAACACCAGCCTCTGAACATCTTAACGACGTTTCTGGTATTATCAGAGGTCGTATGGTGACAGTTTATATATTCAGTTTTATAGTGGCCCTATCACAAGCACTTAACCAGTGATCTTTCACTGTCAAAGGAGTACCTTTAATAAGTATCTTCTAGTAGAACATGACACGGAGTAGCGAACTATTTTCGTCACTGTCAGATGAGCGGACTTCCGCTTCCTTCTAAAGGAGTACTGTTTTGGTGCTGGTAACTCAAAACAAAGACATACTCATTCAAATCTTAATAAATCAATTTACCAAGAGCGACATTATCCCATGTGACAACAGCTTTCTTCATTTGCATGCGAGGGATTAAACATTTACACATCCGTGATAACCCTGAACCGTTAAACAATAGTACATGTATCTTTGCATGGATATGCTTTGTCGTTCTGGTTTTCTTGAAGCCTTGAACATCAAGAAAAAGTTTGGTTACCATGAGGTAAGATCCCTCTCCTCGTCAGTGAAGGTGGTAGATTCAAATGTCGATCGAGAGCATACCAAAGACAAGATGAACATGGTAAATGATAACATGTTCTAACTGATGACGATTTAGAAGATAGAATTACGAGTAGTCCTCCAGTGTCTGGAAGGCCATTATCACCAGAAAATATGTTCATCAAACGTAAAATTTCGAAAAGATTAAACAGCAATTTTTTTTTTTTTTATATGTACGTATCATGTTACTTACAGAAAATAAGATCTGTAAACTTAGCTGTAAGTGATGGAATCGTTTTAAATATATTTTCTCAATGCTGAATACATTTGATGGATAAATGATATTCGTTTTCTTTGAAAGTACTTATAAGAAGTTTTTCTTGGTAATTTGGAAAATCGACCATCTTCTTTTTTCAAAGAACGTGTATGGATAGTTCAAAGAAAATGTATTAAGAGACCCTTTCATCACATAAGATCGTTCTGCAAAACTTCGTATGGACTCATTGCACGGCACTTATTGCCCTTTTCTTAGACTTGAATTTTGATCAGTTATTTAGTAAAGGTAAATAAAATCGTGAAATATTCCTTATCCTTTGAAATGCTAAACTCATAATTGTAAAGAAAACAAACTTTTTACTCGTTTCTAAACAGGTCCAAAGCCAAAATATATAAATGAACCCTTTTCTTTTTTCAAACTATAAAATATGAAAATCAGTTATACTCGATCGACTCTTTCAAAATCCCTCAAGGCCCTACGTCCTTAATTTAACCTATATCATACAACCTGTGATGTCCTTTGCAAAGACCCCGATTTGAACCTGAACGCCTGTCCAGCCTGAGTCCGTTTTCACCAACCAGTCTTAAGAAAATTCTTAGTCTTATTCCAAAGAATTGTCTAAATTTTGAATGTAACACACTTTCTGTTTGGCTGGTTTAGCCAATCAGAAGTTGTTTCTTTCAGAATCCATGATTACACCAAGAATATTCTTAAGAATGGTTGGTGAATACGGACCCTGTCTTGTCGGCCCTCGATAATTTTCTTTTTTATCTTCCCTATAAGCGCCATGATCAATATGTGAACATAAATCTATGTTTGAATCAGCTGATTATTTCCTTTTAGCAGAATACAGTTAAGTTTATCTTCATTATTCCATTGCCATCAAAAGGTGCATACTTTTCAGTAGTCAGTGGAACGTAAGGTCATGCCGTTTGGCTCACTAAGATCACAAAATAACATGCAGTGAGGTCCAAGATAAGACTGAACGTTCTTTCTGATCTTAGATCTATGTTGTTCGTAAATCAACTCAAATCCTCTTCATTCTGAGATGTTGAGTAATGCTATACTGCAAAGAAGAGATAGGCGTCAAATGTTCTGGAAGAAAAGTTGTCACATTGTATTACTAGGAAGGTGTCATTAAAATGTCGTTTATGGGACAGACTATCAAAATACCATTATCATTCGACGCGAAGTGCGTGTAAATGTGACATGCATTATCCGTCTGGTATTTTATAAGTATAGATTGGTCCCTATAGATTTGGTTTGACGTAGTACTATTATCATACACGTAGTTTATACACAAGGGTCAGTATTCGATGAATTTCGGAAAAGTAAAGGGACCAAGATAGATCAGTCAGTGCAGTTGTGTTTCTTCTTTCACTTTTGCTGCTCCTACTGTCTCTGATGCCTCTGTTTATGCTGATACTGTTGTCTCAGCGGCGGCTGTTGTAGATGATGGTGATGTTAATACAGTGAGCATGGACTGTATTGGCTGGATTAAACTTGCATCAGGAAAAAATGTGGGCTCAAGCAAGCTGTCAGAAATGCCACTATTTTCTTTCGATGAATTATGAATATTCAAGCCTATTTACTTATTCAAACGATTTTTGCCAATATGCTTAACTAGATTATTGTTTGAAATTGATGAAATATTCTTGAAGGGAGAGCGGGAAAAGATGTTACCGACTGAATACTTCCATTTCAATTTTACCAAAGAGTAGCCTACAAAGAAAACCTAAGGCTACATGGAAAAGAAATTCAAACAGAAGCCCAATGATGGCAACATTTGGCATTAATAACTTCCCGTTCTAGATCAACATCATTCAATTTTATTGCATTGGATAAATGGCTGTAAAATTGAACATCTGTCAAACTTTTGCAGCGTTCTAGACTATAAAACCGATGATAAGTTTTAACCCACTACTGCACAAATACAAATTTCTTCTATAGTAAGAAAGTAAGAGCAAACAAAGGTGTAATATTCAACCATGTTAGTCGTATGACAACATCAGTCAATTTCGGTGCAGTGGGTAATTGGTTGTCAAAGTGAGCATCTGTCTAACTATTTGCAACATGTTATGCTAAATCCTGAAAGGTTTTCAATTAATTACTCCATAAATACGACAAGACACGGATGAATATATGAATTGTCGCCCTGATATGACTGAAATAATGTTGAAAGCGCCGTAAAGCAACACCATTCAATCAATCAATCAATCAGTCAGACTATTTACGCTTCTAAAGCTGGCAGCTTTAACCCTTTACAAAACATTCTCGTGTTTTAACTAGTCCTGACACAGACCGCGTTTGAAAACCTTGCGGGACAAGGAGAAATACTGGGCATTTTCACTGCCCCACAATGCTCTCAAACCTACCACAGATCCTAGCATTTAAGCCAGATTTTTAACTTGTTGTCTTTTAATGCTTTCAGTGTGGGTAAGACTAAATTTTTGTCGTCTAGAAGAGTAACAGAAAATAGAATCGTTCATGCAAGCGGAAACGGAAGTCGTGTCTGGTGTAGCACGTGACATTACATACTTTATGATAGCGTAATGGTGACAATATGAGAAATGTATTGACGTAAGTGTCTGTAGCAAACCTGAATTATTCAAATTACAGCAAAGAACTTTTGCTCCTTTTTTTTTTTTTTAAAGATTGGTCACAGCAACAATTATTTTTCAGGCTATTGCATTTCTTTGCCTGTTGAATAGGTGACGAAGGTTAAATTCAATGTAAAGTCGAATAACCCGAATGTAGATAGACCGAAAATAGTATCCTAACCAGATGCAGTCTCATGGATAATCTAGTTCTGTCAATATTTCTGAGTCGAATCACTCCGATGGCCGAAAGAGATAGTTAATCTAGTTTTCTGATTTTATTTCACTCTCAATAACCAACCTTCTTTCCATTAAATAATAGTGCGACGTTTTAAGGTAAAAGAAGTTCTTATATGACGTTAATTTGATTTCTGGCAGTGCAACGCTGTAAACACACCAATACAGCAATGACAGAACTAGTTACCTTTACTCTAGGGCTGCTAGGCGCGACTCAGTGGCCCTTTGCGGACAGTGCATATCAAGATCAGACTGCACAGAACATGCAGTTTCATCTCGGATCAACTCTGTCCGTTAGGAGATATTTTCCCAAACAATAAATTCATAGAGCCAAACTCATGTTTTTACTATCGGTTTGAAAGCTTCTAAGTTTAGCAGGTTAAGGGCTAATTTGCTATCTAGTTACTGCAGACTTCGAGCCTTTCTTCGACAAGAAACTGTGAAATGAGAGTGCAAAACATTGTCCTGACAGTACAGTACACGCATGTTCATTTACAATACCAAATAGTAAGTAGAGAGGTCTTTTCGGTTAGAAATAGCTTGGGGTTTTTTTTCTAAAGCCATAAAACGTGAAAAAAGATCATGCCCGTAAAATAACCCTTAAGCTGCTAATCGCGACTCACTGACCTTTTGCGGACAGTGTTGATCACGTTCTGTGCAGTCTGATCTTTGATCTACACTGTCCGATACGATATTTTCTTTCCGGTGAAACCGCAATGTTTTGGCTTTTAGTATTGAGTAGAAGTTTGCGTTTCATTTATTCGGTAGCTTAAGTGATAATAAAAACACAGTCGTTCTTATTCATGGAATTAAGTCTGTATGAATGCAGTTAAATGCACGGTCAATATAGCCTTCAAGAACTTACAGTCCTACGCACTTTGTGAAGGGGTGGGGAATATACTTCAAGCTAAGACAATTGATTTCTACGAAAGAATGATAAGGCCATCGATTTTTTCTTGTCTGCTTCTTCTCAAAAAGTTTCTAGGGGGAAATTTTCGTGACATCTACGGGTCATAATCATTGGTTTGTATCGACGGATTGTCAAATTATAAACATAACTAAAGGTTTCTTTTTTTAAAAGTAATTTCTCTCTTTTCTGTTTATTGTTATTAAAATTTCTCAACGCCATGTTTTAAAATGTGTAGTTGTTAAGATTATAATTGACCAAGGTCAAGATTACACTCTGTCAGAGATTCTGGGCTGGTATTCAGCGTCCATTCTTGACGTCTTTCTAAATCTAATTCTAGATCTAGAAACGAACGTAAGCCAATCTTGATAATTGTATAGATCCACGAAGTACCACCAAGCCCATACAATGATGGGCCCGCTCAACATGGGTCTTTATATAGCTATGCTCTGTGAAAAGGGGGCTTAATGAATCTGCGAAACGTATTGACTCAGGTCAGCCTGCGCAATCTGCACAGGCTGACCTGGGCCGAAACTTTTCGCTATTGGTGAAATTTCTGTATGCGAAAGGACCAGTCTACCTCATAATTTAGTCGGTTGTTAGACAGAATGGACTGTATGGATCAATGATCATATGATGCCTTGCTTGGTATCATTAATCTCGGAGATGCATTAAGCCCTCTTTTGCAAAGGCATGGCTTAACCTGCATCGAAAAAATCAGAATTGAGCTTATCAAGAAGTACAGCGCTTAGACCGTTTATATCTAACATCTAGTTGGTTCAAATCATGTCATCGGAGTTACAGGTGGTCTCGTTGGTGATTTGTTTTACTTAGAATCTTCAATCGATGGAAAATTTGCGGATACTCGAATAATCTTGTCTGAAGCCGAATGGCCTAGAGTATTTTTCTGTGGTATCATCTGATACTCCTTAAACTTAATGTTAAAATTGTATCCTCATGGGAAAAAAGTCGTGCTCCAGGGTTCATAATTATGTTTCACATAGAATTATATGAGCTATGCTCTGTGAAAAGGTGACAAAATGCATCTGCAAAATGTATCGACTCATGTCAGCCTGCGCGTTCACACAGGCTGACATTGGTCAAAACATTTTGCTATTTTTTTTTTTTTTTTTTTAATTTTCTGCATGTCTGAGGACTGTTCATCCCCTAGATTTAGTCCATCGTTAGGCAAAATGTATTCTACGGATCTATCATCATGTGATAACTTGCTTGATGTAACGCATCACGAAGATGCATTGAACCCCCTTTTGCCAGAGCATGACTCATATAAAATAAATCTTGAAGATCACGTCTAACACAAAAATGACTGTAGCTGGGAATCGTTATCGGCAGTCAAAGTGACTATTAGAAATTGAATTGTTTCTCATGTTTACAGAAAAGAGTACATTGTTTCAAGCTGAACAAAGATAGAACAGTTATATCTTTAAAAAAGATAGACGGCGTAAATTTACCAGCAAATAGGCAGGACTCTTAGAATAAACATGTCTACATTTTTTACCACAGGGGCCCTTAGAATAAACATTTCTACATATTTGACCAATCACAAATTTCTATTTATTATTTTTTTTTATCGGTACCAAAAAGTAGTTCAAAAGCCAGCACATTCAGCTAAGCTGAGAAAAAAAAAATGAAATGCTCGTTGCGGCAATGCTTTTGATTCATTTAACGTAACAGTGATATAAAAGCGCCTTGCACTATGAGCCTGTCTGGCACGCCGCCGATTAGGGATGCGACAAGTCATAGATAACACAGCCCACGCACTGACATCACAGGGATATTGTCGCCAGGGACGTCTTAAACGTGATATCAACTGGCGAGGGACCATGGGAAATGCTAGACTAATGATAACGATGTAACCACGTCTTTCCAATATTTTTGAGAAAAATATTATTTTTTAATTTTACGACTGTTTGATTTACATTAAGTACAGATTACCCGACATTTCTGCTTAATATAGCCTTTTCAGCCGTAAAGTTTTCTAGGAAGAAGTAAGGTTGTTTTTATATATGTTTAAATAGATGATCCGCGAATCAGTTTTTTTTTTAATTTAAAGTGCATGTTTGATGTACTTGCTGTAAGCTATACCACATTGCTGTCACCAGTACAGAATCGTCATAATATAAATATGTCTTACGCTCAAACAAAAAATCACCTGTAAAGTATGTTTCTGGTGATTTATTCATTTATGTAGCGTTGGCTAGGCTTTATTATCAGTACTTTACGAATGCAAAAAAATAGGTGGTTTGTCTGTTTGATGACAGGATGAACAAATGACCCTTCGGCTGCTAAGCGCAACTCGCGGACCCTTGGCGGACAGTGTAGATCAAGATCAGACTGCACAGAACATACATGTTGGATCGGGGATATGGAGAAATTTTCCCCCAAAAAAATTAACTTTGAAATAGCAATATTTTGGTTTTTAATCGGTCGGTAGACCGATTAGAGAGATGGCAAACTTCGGAAATCCGTCCGCTCAGGGCAAACTGATGTAACTGCAACTCGTAACAGCTTTTACTTACAGCGTTTTAACGCTTATACCTGCTGTGATGACCTTATTACAAAAACTACTTTTGACCCAGATGAGCGCACTTTTGACCCAGATAAGCGCAGGAATAGTAATTAGCGGTAAACAGGCGTTAAGTAATGTCAAGTAATCCCGTAATAACTTTTAAATTATGTAATAAACGGCGGTTACAATTTGTTTAGTATTGATGTATGTCATAAATACGGTATTATCAAAATCTCTGGCCAGCAAAAACTGGAGCAGTTTACTTTCAACACGATTATAAGAAATAGGGTCAGCAACTTCATGAATGAAACGAGTGCGAATCAAGTGTATCGGGTGATGTGAATACATCTTGTAATCGTCTGCTGTCCATATCATTCGGCAAATCCGTTGATAGTTATACGTAGTTACGGGATCGGCCGAGTTGGGACGAGTGCTGTCCGTATATGTAGCAGGTGTTGAATGAATATTGAGCGTCGCTCTGGCGAGAGGGGGATTCAATGTATCTCCGTGATTTTGGTCTTGAGAAGAATAAAATCGCAACAGAAAGGAGTTTGTAAGGAAACATTGCTTTAAAAGAATTTGAAAATTTAGATTTCTCTGCCTAAGAGAAAACTGATGTAAATGCAACTCGTAACAGCCGTAAGTTTAAAATAGTAACCGGCCGTTGGTCGTTTAATACGGGGATCGTATATGTGAGGCGAAGCGTGTGAAGCTGCGGGGACAAAGGGTATAGAGTTGTGTAAAAGTTATGGCCCTCGCGGAGAGGCCATTACGTAAACACTTTCAGAATGGACTGGCGATTCACCGCGTGTAATCTTAGTACCCAGACTGTCCATTCACAATACTGACTGATTACCCATCTTTCAGCGTATGATGTATTAACCCTTAGGCTGCTAAGAGCGACTTACTGACCTTTCTGCGGATAGTATAGATCAAGATCACACTGCATAGAACGTGCAGTCTGATCTTGGATCTATACTGTCCGATAAGGAGATATTTCTTTTTCCAAAAAAGAATAAGTTTGACATAGAATTATTCGGGTTTTACTATCGGTTTGAAATTTCATTTCAATGTTTTAGCGGGATAAGGATTAAATTGTTTTCACAGCCCCCCCCCCCCCCCCTTCCTCTCCTTGCAGCCGTGGCACTACCATTTTACACAGTCACTTACATGTATCTTCTTGGTGAGTTTCTACAGACTAGAATCAATCTGTTAACCCTTGACCAAACAATCCTGCGGGGCTTTGAAAATATAGTTGGAGAAACTGCATGTATTCAGCAACTGACTCAAATACAATTACCTGTGTTGGCTATGGACAAGTAAAGTCGCTTTTGAAGACAATAAAAGATACAGATCAGACTGTCCTTTAAACGCAATGCAATTCAATATCACAGACGTTCATATCTTAGATCTAATGTCTATTTATTTGGGATGTATATGGGGAAATAAAACCGACCATGAAACTGTAGCCTAACGTTTGATATTGTTTTCCTGACTGTAAAAGGCTAGTCGATTAAATGAGTGTTTTAACTCTTAACCAAACTATCCTTTGTTAATGCCCATGAGAAAGAAGTTGAAAACACTGTGAGAAAAGGAGAAAATGCAGGTTACCATTTTCTCCTTTTCCCATGTTTTTTTACCCTTTCAACGATTCAAATCATCATTTGGTCTACGTTTAAATTCGTCATGTACAGATGCTTTTGATTTGGACAAGTTTAAAATTTTATCATTTGGTAAAGAGTTGACGGTTAGGGAGCTATTGGGTATCTACATTCTTTGAAAGTATAATGTAGGAGAAATTTGCCCAGCAGACGTTTGGACGGGACGATTTGGCCTGCTAAAAAATAGGTAGGACAGTTTGTCAAGATGAATACGATGTCTTGTTAAAAATGGAAAAATGAAAGACCCACAAGCAGCCAAAAGTAAACAATTCCAAAGTTATAATGCAGGCATATTTTATACGGCTTTTATATGTTACAATACAGTTACCAAAGTTGCCAAAGTTACAGAAAAGAATGTATGTATTTTTTCACTCTTTTAAAGGATTGCTAGGTACTGCTGTTCATGATGAGTGATATCTAAAACTTGATAATGGGTATTGCTGATCAGAATTGTCACATATCTTTTACGTTCTATTGCTGTCGGCTGGCAAACATAGCCTATATTTTAACCAATCGTTAAACTACTAATCTGTAAAAGACAGTTTAAAAAAGTGGGATCCTACATGGCTCATTTGTAACGGTGTAGGATTTTTTGTCCCATACATAGTTCAAACATCTACCATTTGATTTGTGATTTCAAAACACTGTAATTATTCAGTGTCGACCGATTACAGTGCTTACAGCACTTTGATTACTGTTGGCATGAAAGTTTCATTTGACTTATTTAGCAGGTTAAAGTTTGAAAATACTTAAACTGACCTTACATTACCATTAGAACATATAGCCAAGGAGTCTCCAATTTCTCTATTGTATTTAACAAATGCATTCCACGAAATAAACCTTTGTGTATCTTAATACTTCCTTTGCTTAAATTTTACTTTTTAAAACATACTGCAACGTTTCGTGCTGGGTTTCTATACAAAAATGCCCCTCCCCCCCCAAAAAAAAAGGGGGAGTCTATACATATACGATACAACCAATCCAAGCAGGAGCCTGTGTATAAGTCAAAATGTCCACCCGTTTTATCAAAGCGACTCTCTTCATAAGATTGTCAAAGGTTAATTGCAACTGAGTGTATTTTTTTGGGGGGTGGAAAAAGAACTGTAGTGATATGATACGTCGATTTTACATAAGTACCTTCCTTCAAAAAATGTTTGCATACCATTGGCCCAGCTATCTGAAGTGAAGAATGGAAAATAAACATTACATTGATGTAATCTAACAATGCCTTCGTCATTGCTCTCAGAATTGCCTCTTTTTATTCCATGTGCGGCACAGATAAATTTGATTATGTCCGGTTTTATATTCTATTTTGCCTTTTTATTACCGCTTAGAGGACAAACTAATCGATTTACTCTATCGATCGAGGAACATCTTTCATGGGCAAACCGAGTGTGGTCCATGCATTATTAAACCAAGGAGGCCAATGTGAGTGCACTTGTTTAAATAATATATGAGAATCTCGGAATCAAGAGTAATTATTATCTCTTGTTTTCGATTTAAAAAACTACAAGTATATATAATGTCATGTACATGTATGCATGCTCGAAAACAATCGTTTAGTCATAAGATCAAGGTTGGAGTCAATGTCACTCAAAAAAAATTTTGGACCATGCTCTGTGAAAAGGGTGCTTAATGCATCTGCGAAAAATATCGACTCAGGCCAACCTGCACAATCCGTGCAGGCTGACCCGAGCCGAATATTTTGGCTATTTTCAATTTTCTGTATGTCCAAGGAGCAGTGTATGTCACGATTCAGACGGTTGTTAGACACCATGGGCTTTATGGATCCATGATCATTTTGATGACTTTCTTGGTATCATGAATTACGGAGATGCATTAAGCCCCTTTTGCCAGAGCATGGCTCATTTCTTAAATCTCTCACCCTTCAGGTGTCCGCCTGAAACCTGTACACAAACTGTGTGTGAACAATTATACTGTGACCCATTTATACACTTTCAAATGGCGTTATCCAATAACTTACCAAATCTGTCCTGCCTTATGGTGCAGAAAACATCTTTAAACAGAAGAAATAAATATGTATAGCGATAAAATGCAAATCATAACTCCCCTTGTTTACAATGTAATACAGCCATTACGAATTTTCTTGTCTCACACATGCTTGAAATAAGAAAATAGTGCCGTAATTAGTCAACACTGTAATTATACGCATCATTTCTAAAACATTGCTGACCTAGATTCCAGTGTGGAATTAAAAGTCAAAATTGATAATCATGATTAAATTGCGAATTTAATCACTTTTTGATTCAAAACAAAAACAATATAGGCAAGTTCCTTTGGAACTATTTTTCGCTCGTAACGTACCTGGCAAAGAAGCGAATAGGCTTCATGTAAACTTCATTACACATTTTACCTGTAGGCCTATGTTGTAACAAATCATGGACTATAATTCTTGTTATACATTTATGTGATAAAAAGAATCTGACATTCGTTGGCTTTTCAGGTAAAAATTTATTAAACTTGTAAGAAAAAATATTATTAAGCTCACCAAAGGCTCGCTTAATAATATTTTTTTTAATAGACTCGTTTAATAAAAGTTTATCTCAAACACAAACTCATCCCAACGTACCAAAAATAAAGTAAGTATCTCAGGTATGCCTAAGTAACACTGCTTCTTGTCCATTGTCGATGTGAATTTAATCTAAATAACAGACTTTGAAATTAATTAGGTGCACATATATTTCCACTGATCTACTACACGTAACGATTTTTCCAAGATTCTGCACTTTTATGTATCCACTTATCAATGAATAGTATTGAAAATAGTACTCAACTAAAACTCGATCATTCTCGAGATTTGTACAAAGGTTTTAAGTGTTAAAGCTTTTGGACAGTGTTTCACTCGCTCTGGAACCTTAATTCAGACAGAATCGATCACTAAATTTAACTTTATCCAGGATGCTTAATCCTTTACCACACAATCGCTACTTTTAACCAACCTGGTACATTCCACTTTTTAAAACGTGGGAAAAGGAGAAAATGCTGGTAACCAGCATTTTTTTCCCCAGAGTGATTTCTACCCTATTAAAGAGAGAAATCATCTTTTTAGTATTATTTAATTTGTTGTCTGCAAATGCTTTCAATTTGGTCCAGTCCGAAAATTTGTCGTTTGGTAAAGAGTTAAAGAGACGATATTATGTCGCCGTGCCATGAGCCACATGTTGAAAAGACTGTGGCAAGAAGCAGTTGCTCCTTTACCTACTACATTTTCCTTCGTGTTTTAAAAACGACTTTGTTCTACCCTACTAATGTTTTTTCCTAATTTGAAAAAAATTACAATGAGTTTTGATTTAAAATAGCATGTAAAGTAATGGGTTAAGATATTACGGCATGTGACTATATTCTGCAACTACTTTCTGTACATTTACTGATAAGTTCCTTTATTTGCATAGGTTTCTGTTTGTTTGTTCATTCGTTTGTTCGATCGTCTGTTTATTTGTTTGTTTGTTTGTCTGTTTTCTTGTTTGCTTGCTTGTTTGTACGGAGGTTATATACATATATACGAGCCAGGCTCTTGAAAAAAAGGGGTTTAATGCATGTCCCTGATGCATTGTACTAAGCAAGTTATCTCATTATTCTGGATTTATAAAATCTATTTTGTCTAACAAGCGACTGAATCGTGAGGTAGACTTGTCCATTGACATACAGAAAATTTACAAATTGCAAAAAGTTTCGACACGGGTCAGCCTGCGCAGACTGCGCAGGCTGACCTGGGTCGATACTTTTTGCAGATGCATTAAACACCCTTTCCACAGAGCATAGCTCATATAAATGTCGTTGAAAAGTAAAAATAATAAAAAAAAAAATCGAACAAATGCCAACTAGGTTGTTTCCATATTCATTAGTAAATGTCAAGTACAATCGCATGAAGCTTGTTTGTTTCATTTTTATATTAGAGAAAGAAAACCGTTCGAAGAGTCTCTACATAAATCAACCCATTACAATGTGGAATAAACGTTTTGACATCCCTCAATAGAGCAGCTTTTAAGAACACCGACGGAGATAAGAACATCTGATTTTTATAAGTACATGTAGCTCTTCGCACAAAGTGTCCATATCATTTAAGTAGTACGCTTTCTTCATTTCAAATGAGCGGTGGTCTGGCAAAAGGGGTTGATTGCACCTCCTTGATGCATAGTACCAAGCAAGTCATCACGAAATTATTGATCCCTAAAATCCATTTTGTCTGACGGAATCCAGAGGTAGAGTGGTTCTTTAACATGCAGAAAATTTACAAATAGCAAAAGGTTTCGACTTATTTCAGCCTGCGCGGACTGCGCAGGCTGGCCTGAGTCGACACTTTTTTTCAGATGCATTGAACTCTCTTTTGCCAGGGCATTGCTCAAATATTACTCCATTGTTTCTCACGAACTTGTTTTCAATTTTTGCTGAAAAATTTACCTGTGTGGAATGTGTCAGTTCTTTACCAGAGGACAGATTTTTTTCATGTTTTGTTGACAACAAAATAGACGAGTCTCAAACGATGGTATTTATTTTTGAAAGGGGGAAAACACGTAGTGCAAGAAGGAAAATTAGCTGGTAAGCAGCACTTTTCAGTCCCCTACCATGTTTTCGAAAGCCTTCTTTCTCATAATGTTTAAACACAGGGTTTTTTTTTTTCAGTTATTTGTGGAAGGAGGACAGTGGTTCTTAGTTTCTTTCTTTGTGTGCCGAATGGACCAAGTCAGGAACCAAAATTAATTACCAGTTCACTTGGAAATTGCAGATATTGGCATCCGATCTCATTAAACCCATTCCTGTGTCCCGAGGAGAGCTTCAAGTCACGTGCTACACACCAGTTTCCATGGTTACCTAATTATGAGTTATGTGATTTGTACAAGTTTTTGGCGATTTTTTTTTTTTCGTTCTTTGAGGGAAAAAATGCGTTGCTTCCACAATTCAATCATCAAATCTTCAGAGCTTTGACGGATACAACTGCTTTTGCTATCCTGCAAGAATTATCATGCCAAACACTGCCGTATTCGCGAATCTTTCTCATTTCGGTAATGACTTTAAATGCCAAGACAGAACGTCTGGGCCAATCAGATAGCTACATTGAATTTAGAATTAGAACAAGGTTAAAAATCGTCGTTCCGTATGTATTTACGGAATAATTCATATGAAATAAAAAAAGAAAGTTTCGTTACATTTTTGCGTAGTTTTTAGCCGTTCCTCCAAGCTATTCTTACTGCCAGAATTTCATCAAATGGTAGTGTTAAACCCAAAATATCCCGACTCGCTTTCGTCACCGTTCTGATACAAACACAGGCAGATTCTCTTCTTTTTTTCTTAGCTCTTGTCTATAACACCAAAATTTGAGAAAGAGTAAGAATGTTTATGCATTAAATCTGTTATAACCTTTCATCATGCATTTTTAGAAGTACAGTGAATCTAGGATCACGCCACGGCTCTCTTGCTATATTGAAAACAGTGTGAAAATCACAACTTTTAACCCTTTGTTTTATATTTGAGCCATGCTCTGGCAAAAGGGGGTTTAATGCATCTTCCTGCTGCATCATACTGAGCAAATCATCATATAATTATGGATCCCTAAAATCCACCTAGTCTGACAAGAGATTGAATCATAGGGTAGAATGGTCCTTTGAAATGCAAAACATTGACCAGCGGCAAAAAGTTTCGATCGAGGTCAGACTGCGCAGGCTGACCTTGGTGTATATTTTTGCAGACACATACAGGCCCCTTTGGCAAAAGCATGGCTTATTAATTGGCGAACCAAGGGTTTTGCTGTTTATCAAAAAAATGTCCAATGGCCTACAATAATTAATTTAGAAAATGCTTTTTTTTTTTTTGTAATTTCATCTCACACAGCTACCCTTAAAAATCACAGTGGAAAAAGGCCCTTGCTGGTTGAAGACCATGTTCCATTACTTTGACACAGGCACAACATGGTGAGACGAGAAAATTTATGACGCAGTTGCACCTATTTTCCTCGCGATTCACCAAACCAACAACAAAAACATATTTTATACCTGTCCAAACTTTCAAATGGGACTACTTTTGACCACTATCACCCGGAAAGAGATGAGAGTGGTGCGACACCATCTGATTCCGCAAATTCCAGTTGGTTACATCTAGACAGTACAATAATGACCTAATCCTGTCCGAAGTTTTCTTTTTTAGCTAAAGCAGTCATGAAAATGACAACACATGTATCTTTTTCTACGCTCTGAATATGCCAGTTTTAAGTATTTAGCAATATCAGTGTTAAACAATTACTATACGTCTTCATTTGCTTGAAATAGATCGAACGTATTGTGTTGTCCGCTGCTTAGTTTGCTATCACTATTAGTTTCCAGTTTCCATTGTACCAGTCAGTCTAAGAGTGTTGAATACAGATATACAAAGAGGTTCAAAGAATTTGTGTTTTACGTAGAACATCTTGGAGATCCATGATCTTTATCACGAAAAAATCAAGTGTTAGATCTGTCCGACAGACCAATGATAAAATGCATGGAGAAAAAGTTTAGTACAAACGTAGAATAGAAATTTTTAAAAACTGAACCTTATAATTTGAACAAAACTCTTGGCAAGCAAAGCACTATACAAGAAATCATCAAATACGGAAGACGTGGGATTGATTTATTCCGATTTTTTTTTTTTTTGTGGTTTTCTTTGCTCTGTCAAGGCTTCTTTCTTATATCTTAACCCTTGAGCTCCTAAGCGTGACTCACATACCTTTCGCGGACAGTGTAGATCAAGATCAGACTGCACAGAACGTGTAGTCTGATCCTGGATCTACATTGTCCGAGAGGCAGATTTCTTTTCTCCAAAAATATCTTTGAAATAAGATTTTGGGGGCTTTTACTATCGGATTGAAAGTTTTATTCAACTTAATAAATCAGGGTAAGGGTTGAAGGGGCATAAAGGGTTTATATTTGCGTTTGCGAGTTTTCCAATTGTAGACAAGATCATACAGCACAGAATGTACAGTCTTACTTTGGATCTCCAAGATATTTTTACACTTCCCCTGAAAAGGCCATAAGAACTGCAATATTTGTGTGTTCCCTTTTACTGACTGGATAAGTTTATTTTACTTATTTGGCGCACACAAGGGTCAACATGTATTATTGCTACCAGCCTTCCAGGACAATACTGTTGAAAGAAAATTTTATTGGCGAATTTTAGCAAAGGAATGTGACGGTGTTGATGCTCAAAAGAATACTTTATTGCAACACACTTTTTACTCGGCTTTAACTCGTTACCAAACAACATTTCGGGCATGTCCAGATTAAAAGCACTTTCAGACGAAAAAATAAATGTGATTTAAAAATTGAAATTTGCTTGTGGAAAAAAATTTGGGAATAGGAGAAAATGCTGATTACCAGTATTTTCTCCTTTTCCTAAAATGTTTTCAAAGTCCTCTTCCTCAAGATCATTACAACTCGGCATTGTGTGGTAAGGGGTTAAAGTACTAAATCAAAATATATTTTCTTCGGTAAAAAGTCTTAAATCCTTTACATAACAATGAACTGTGTTTTATCAACTCTGAAGAAAGAGGCTTTTGAAAACGTTGTTGGATAAGGGAAAAATACTGAAAAGCAGAGTTTTCTTTATTCACACAATGTTTTCTACCCTCTTGTGAAGACAAATCCAATTACTTGAGCCATATATTACTTATCGCCTGCAGATCATTTCAGCTTGGACTTGAAAGTTGTATTGTATTTTAAGGTATGCTAAACTTTTTATGATTTCTAATAGCCAAGGAGCCATTGCCGAAAAAGGGTGTTAAAATAAAACTGGTGACCTATATAAATTCTAGTAATATATTTTCATACTATAGACCCTCTAGCTTTGATTTCTGGTTGTTGATGAGATGGGAAGTGGTGCAGATTTTTTTGACAGGGGCAATAACTCATGTCCTGAAATTCACGGTTTCAATCCATGCATCCGTTCATACTGTCAATAGCATCATATTTGCATGGCTAATTCAACATTTACACAAGGAAGAGAACACTGATGCTGTTAAATGGAATAATGGATATGCCTGAATTCATTTTTTTTTTTTTTACATTTTTAAAGAAAAACTTGATCAAATATGGCCGACAAAATTATCATTGAGGCTATTTAAATGTCCTCTTCTTCCTATCTCAAATAGCTGTGTTTCGATCTAATTTTAGAAATGATTCTATGTGCATTGTACAACCAAGATTTGCTAATGAAAGTTACGCACTCTAGTGGCACAAGCAACCCCGGTGTTAAGGGAAGGTCATGCCACTGAACGGGGATGGTTGTGCCATGAAAAAGTAATTTTGTCTCCCTTCCTCATGTGTGTTTTCTCACTATACCCGCACCAGTTTTCTCATTCTTTCTATCCAATCAATTTCATTTGACCCTTTCTAATTCCTTCTCAGACTCTGAATGCAATGCAACTGCTTCCTGTCTCTGACTTTAATTCGTTTTTGGGATTGGTAATGAATATTCAAAAATCTGGATATCATGTCAAATGTTTGAATCTTCAAAAATGGCTTAGTTTTGACAACACTCATTAAAGAGTAGACTTGGTCTTTTAAACCCTTTTGAGACTAAGACGACGAATTTGACATTTCGAATCCAGACTATAAGTAGTTCCAGAGAACTATTAAATTCTTTCTCTCATCTCCCCCTTTCTCTCGCCTCCTATTTTTCAACTTTCTATTTCAGAGGCTTTAAGTGTCAGTCATTTTTATCCTCTTAAAGCTCTGTATGTTTTAAACAACTGAGCAATACTTAAACAGAAACAACTTTTTGATATATTTCATAGAACACAGTTTCATTTCGAACAAAATCATACTGCGTTATAGAAGTAAGACCGCTGAAATAATGAAATGAACCTCTACAGTTATGGAAATCAATCATTTGGGTTCACAGCAGAGAACTACTACTAGTACTACAAGTTGGCTTCTTTAAAAAAGAAGCCAAGAGAGGTCAGCATCAATGTTTTCAAATAGCTTACTGCTTTTAATTTCAATATATTTTGGTACATATAAACAAATAAGTAAGGCATTATATGATCGCCGCTGTGTAAAAAGAAGAAGCCTCTTCTGCATTACATGACAGACACGTGACCTTTTTCCCACGTTTTCAAGTCGCGTGATCTTTTCCCGCGGTGTTCTCTTTTTTAACGAAATTCTTTTTTTGTGTGTGTGTGTGTAGCTTTATTTGTTTAATGAAAAATTATAACCACTGGAAAGGTCATTTGCAATCAAATCAATATAACAAATTCTTTTTTAAATCCGTCAAAGAAAAACAAAACACGTCTATTTCCTATTTCAGTTTTTTGATTTCGGTTTATTTATAAAACCATGACGAAATAGACTGTGTATCAGAACGATTTCGCAGAAAAGCATGGAGTTAGGCAGCAATTTCTGAGGCAGTCTGCCTTTTAAACTCACCACTGTTGGAGAGGTCTGATGACCTCTCCAATAATAGGAAAGCCATGGCTTAAACTGCTATCTTTGAATTAGCTATACATTTCAAAGTTAACTAGGACATATGTGCTTAAAATACATGTCATTTTGTTTTGTAAGGCACCAGATCGGCTGCTTATAACCTAACGTAAACCTTAAAATACAGTTATGCACCAAATAATGGTAAAAAGGTAAGAATATGGAATCACGGTAGGTGTTCTTGCAGTATGAAAATCACAATGCATTTTGGGTGGGTGGGGTACGAATTAAACATGTCTTTAGCACTACATGGGACATATTTTTATCAAAATAAGTGTTTACTGAAATAAATACCATGTTCTGTGAAATTAACAAAAGGTTCTAAAAACCTTTATTTCATAAAACAACCTATGATTTCTACAATAAAGTCGAAAAACGGCAAAACGATAATATTGCCCTAAGTGTGTAGGTGGGGAATGAAAGATACCTGTAGAAAAATCTGCACCACCTCCCATCTTGTCAACTGCCCAAAATCTTTTAGTTTAAATGTGAACTTCAAACAAGTATATATCAAATTTATATAGATCACTGGTTAAATAGATTTTCATATCCCAATGTCCAGCTCATAGACTATAACGGATAAAAGTATAAATGTGAAACTACATACGGCATTTACTTTGTAAATACTATTTAGAATCATCAATTGTGATTTAAAAAGGAAGGAAGGGGTAAAATAGCAGAAAATCAGGTTTAGACAATAAAAAAACGTGGTTCTCACTTCCAACTGCACCTGCAAAGCGGTCTTGTCCTGAATAATGGACGGTGTTTAAAATATGCGTAACCAGCTTGAACTCATGACGGTGATGTCATCAGCCTTCAAATATTCATTCTTTAGTCTAAACCAAATAAATTGTGTGCCATTACACTGGAAAAACTCGCGGATTTATTCGACAAAATTCAGTTAAAAATCTATTTCTAGACAAGAGTAATGAATATTCATGACTAACGTCAATGTTACACAGACGCTTGTCTACCCTCTTGGAATTTAATCACTTGCTATTCAAAGTTTGCTCGACATGTTTGTACCTTTTCGAAAATGTGCTTGCTTTTATCTGTTACCTCTTTAAAGGACTGTGATAAATGAGGCACCCACATGAAAGCTTTTTGGGTGAATGGAATCGAAGGAGTCTAAGAGATGAAGATGCTGAGGCTTTGAACAGCTAGATGCATGAACTCTTTAACGCACAATCTCGAAATTTTAACGACCATAAGGAAATAACCTTTTTTAGACCTTGTGGGAAAAGGACAAAATGCTGGCAACAACCATTTTTCCTTTTCCCACAAGGTTTTCTACACTTTTACAGACAATTACCAGTAAGTCGTCTGCAAATGCTTTCACTTTGGACAAATTCTGTCGTTCGGTCAAGGCTTAAAACGATGAGTAATTAGGATATAAGACCCTATATGGACCGAAATGAAAGCCTGTAGTGGCTGTTGTGAAATGAAAGCGAGACAGGGATGTATTTGGGAAAAGAGAACATTATAAGCAAGGACGAAACTTTTAGAAAGACGTAAGGCGAACCTATAGTTCTCTCTGATTAAACCAACAGAGGACTAATTTATATGAGCCATGCTCTGTTGCTCTGTGAAAAGGGGCTTAATGCATCTGCGAAAAGTATCGACACAGGTAAACCTGCGCAGTCCGCGAAGGCTGACCTGGGCCGAAACTTTTCGCTATTGCTCAATTTTCTGTATGTCAAAGGACCTAGTCTACTTTATGATGACGTCGGTTGATGGACAGCATGGACTTTATGAATCCATGATCATGTGATGACTTGCTTAGTATCATGCATCACGGAGATGCATTAACCCCCTTTTGCCAGAGCATGGCTCTATATTTTATAGCGCCAATGACATAATTATTACGTTGAGTAAGACTGTAAAGATAGATAAACTAAGGGTCAAAATGTCTGGGAAAATAAGCATTGCAAACAGGAAAAGCCTAAATTTGGTGCGTCTTGATAAATTAATGGATCTTTATCTTCTGACACCGACGTTCGGACATATCGCCTATCTCACTAATACAATTTTCGCTGTTTCCATGGAAACGCGAAATTTCCAATATCAAGTGGTGTTTATCTCCCAATTTCTCTTTTATTTTTTTCTTTCGTGGTACATTCGATAAGAGGAAGACGGTTTTTTTTTTCCTCTTGTATACTCAAGATCTGCCTCATCCTTTGCCAAATGGCAAAATTTTAGATATATCCTAATTCAAAGCTGTTGCAGGCAACTTAATTGTGGCTCATGAAATTTATCTCTGAAAGGTTAGATCGTGGTAAAAGGAAACAATGCTAGTTATCGCCATGTTCTCCTATTTCTACAATGTCTTCAAAAGCTGTCTTCCTCAGGGTCTGTAAACCTCTGGAAAGTGTGAAAAAGGGTAAATCATTTTAGTTTCTGTCTGCGGTTATTCAGAACACAAAACGAGGTTTTTGATTAGGGATTCACCTTGTCTGATTTTTTTGTTTTTATCTTCAGTGAGAAAAATAGGCATAAAACTATCCAGATCTTTTTAGTCAATGAAAAGTGTCATTTTATTTAAAAAACAATGTTTTTAAGAAATTTGAAAATTGATAAAATGATTATTAAGACACGGGTCTTAGTAGGCAAGAACATAAAAGAACCACGAACATAACCCTGGTATCCGAACCTACGACCGTAAAGTCTGAGTACGACTGCTTCTTCCTTTACTACACAGTCCCTGAGAGCTATGAGGGCCCTTAGAAAAAAGACTTCTGAAAACCTTGTGGGAAAAGGGAAAAATGCTGGTTAACAGCATTTTCTTCTTTTCCCACATTGTTTTCAGCCCTTTCTAAGAAAATTTCCGTGACTTGAGCCACGTGTGTTTTGTCTTCTTCAAGTACTTTCACTTTAGGCTTGTGTAAAAATGTGTCGTCTGATGAACGCTCATTAGCCTGATCAAAAAGTATATGACGTCAAGCAGGCTATTGCAGAGTCCCAATCTTGCACTCGTGAAACACGCATATCTGAACCGTTCCGGTGATATGACTGAAAAGTTGTTGCCACAACAATTAATATGAGCAGTTTCACTCACTTTCTTCGATCGATCATTACGAACAATGTGTTAAATCTATACATCGAAAAGCGCAGCGTGTCCTTTTTCACATTTCTTTTGAATCTCTAAACCTTGTTTGATTGTTTGTATGGTGTTTAACGCCGTTCTTAACATTGTTTCAGTTATATCACTGTGGCTATAGCACCTATCCATCCTTGCCAAGAGGTTTTAAAACCAGTACTTCGCACAATCTTCTTCCAAAACCACTGGCTGCTTTCCTACATAACTATAGACAATACAATTATGAGCAGCGAAAGAGGAATAATTCATATCGCTATGGTTATCATCAATCCTCGGTGGGAAATAGGCCGAGATGGGATTTCGACTCCCCTGGTTTCAAGTCCTGACTGCGCTACCGGGGTTGACGTCTCTAGATTTAGACAACTATCTGTTCAAGTATTTTCCTGGGTCTTCTGATGCCTATGATATGAATCTCTACAACAGGTTTGCCAGGAATTCTAGATTTAAAAAAAAAAACCGAGTACAAAGTTAACGGCGTTCGGAAAATTACAATGCGGAAAAAAATATGAAAACCTAAAAATTGGGTTGTCATGAAATTTGACAAGTAAATTTGGGTTTGTCATCTTACTGTCTGACAACTGTAGTAAAGAAAGCACGATAAAAAGGGATTAGCAATGGAAGAATCGCGTGACAGCAGAGTAGAAGACGGTTATAATAACGCACTGAAAGCCCGTCGAGGATGCACATTAAAGTAGAAGCCATTTCTTTTGTCTTAGGTCTAAAGTTATATTCACGTAAAAAAGTTATTGAAACACTTCACTTTTCTATAGTGGAGTATATTAATATTGACCATTTTAAATAAAGCCCTATACGAAAGTCCTGAGTTTTGACGATCCTTGTTGAAGTAGGCTTTTTGAATCAATTGTTGGAAATGGAGAAAATGTTGGTAACCAGCATTTTCGCCATATCCCACGATGACTTTTACTCTTTAAGAGAAATTCCAACATTTGGACCGCAATTAAATTGTAATCTGCATATGCTTTCAACATGGACAAGTCTAAGATTCTGTCAGTAGGTAAAGAGTTAAGCGAAATGACGTAGTTTTATTGTTTTTATCTAGATGAATCAAAGGTCACCATTTAATAAAGGGACACAAAGGAAAAGCAAGAAATCTTACTTTTTAATTTTTATATGAAAGGTAAAATAAGGCGAAACACACACACAGAATCATCTGCAGAAGAGAATTTTGCTAGGTAAAGAGAAAACTTGGAATCACAATTCCACAATCCAATTCCTCCACAAATATCACAAGTATCAATGACAAGCACAGTTTCAGTACTAGTTGTCCCTTAACCGACAAGAATAATATCCCGAAATCTCCTCTAATTTGCTATACGAGATGTTGAAATCACGTGATTTCAATCTTCTCAATTCCTGCTGGAGTGTGTGATCTGGGTCCCTACCAACAATTCTTTGGAACATTTTTTATCTTATTCTCAAGTTTTTTTTTTTTTTTTTTTAATTTGAAAGTAACACAATTTCTGATTGGCTAAACCAAACGGTTTCTAAATCTATAAGTAGACCAAGAATATTTTTAAAAATGGTTGGTACGTATGGACCCTTATTCGGAAACTACATCAAAGAACCTGTCTGACGTCACCGGTGATCAATAATATCACAAATAACAGCCCCTTTTAGGTTAAAAGTGTTGTAACCTTGTCTGCTCAGAGTTTGGTTCATAGTGGGCGCGGTCGAGTGTATTGTCATACATGTACCCCATGACCATCAACGAATCGCCACCATGCACCACTGCTTTTAACATGTTTCTTTGAGCATGCGCAGTGTTTCTAAGACACCTTTGGACAGCAGAGCTCTACCATCGGCCAAGAACAGTTAGAATCGACAATCATCTGATCAGTGGACCTTTCGTCATAATGCCAAATTTGATCGCAACGTGATTGACATCAGGCTAGTCGTACATAGTGCGTCTGATACGCGTACGTCTTCTGGAACGATATCTTGATGATATAATTTGTTTTCATCCGTCCTGTCAAACATTCGACGATGCGACAACCAGCCTGTCTCCAAGACAGAAGAACATCATACTCCTTACGATCTGGAATCAGTGGTCGTCCACCCCTGACGATCTTTATGTATTTCTTGGTGTTTCTGAAGTAATCCGCTGATGGTTGATGAATGGCGACCAACTTATCTTTTGCAATGGCTCTTGCAGACATACCGGAATTATGCCAACCATGAATGGGACATGTTTCTGGTGTAGACAGTAAGAGTCTTAAGTATCTATTGTCATACACGCATGCGCTGTACGCATTCTAATTTCAGCTTTAGCATTATTATACACCTAGCCTAGCTATAATCACTACGGTATATATGCAGGTGCTTATAGTCCTCCGTGTAACACCAGCAGGAGTCCTGCGTGGCTCAGTGGTCAGGTGTGGGACTCGTGACCTTGAGGCCCCGGGTTCGAGCCCCACTGGATCCATTGGGCTTTTTCGAGGGAGTGTCCTTGGGCAAGACACTTCAAAGCCCTAGCCTAGTACTGGTGGAACACAGGAAATACATGAATATGTATGATGTCGCCGTGATATGACTGAAATAACGTTGAAAGCGGCGTAAAACACCATTCAGTCAGTCAGTCAGTCAGTCTACCACCAGCAATCACGTCAGATTGTTACGGAAGCTTGTAGGACTACTAGATCTACTTATTATCCACAAGGGCACGAAAATAAGCTATAAAATCACAGCTTGCCGGGGTGACCAACACTGATTTCTTTGTCCTGGTAATTTTACAAACATGTCATAGTAGCTCATAGCAGCTCAGGCAACAACGCAAAGAGCATGTAATCAGGGGTCTGCCTACAGTTCGAATCCCAGCTGGGCCATTAAACCATTTTCGGTGGTTTATGATATTCAGTGCGTCATTCCTCCCTCACCGTTGAACATTTTTTCGCAAAAGTTTATTGTGGGAAAGAAGCTAGTGGAATGAACAGAATGAACAGAGTCGTCTTCTCACAAGAAACAAATCCCCTCAGGCATGAATAGCTGCATAGTGCGCCTCGATATAGCTGAAATCATGTTGAAAACGGCGTTAAATTCTAGACTAAAAACAAATTAGTTAGATACCATTAACACACGGTCCATTTTCTAGACCCGTGCGCCCGAATCCTATCAAACTTCTGTTAATGACTGTTACAAAAAAAGAATTTATAGTAACTTATTGGCCTTTTATAATACAGGCGTTAAAACACAGAAACAATCGGTAGGGAATTGGAGAGTGTATAAAAAAGATCAGATGAGATGGTAACCAGTATTTTCTCTTATTCGTACGATGTTTTCGTGACTATTTAAAGACAAATCTCATCATTTGAGCCACACCTAATTTGTCGTCTGCAAGTGCTTTGGATTTATCTAAAATGTTCTCGTATGCATATTGTAAAGGCTTAAGGCTTGAAGCGCTTTTGAGGACATGGTATGTAAGTGGCTGACCGAACAGAGCATTCTTATCTTTGATGTACACTGCATATAGTGCGTTATTCTAGCCAAGACAGCCTGGAAATTGCAATATTAGGCTTTGTTTCATTTCCATTACATTCATTTAGCTCTGGAAGCCGATACACAATACACTGTCATTGTAGCGACAGATGTCTCAATCAGACCGATAGTAATCGATTAAAATCGATCGATAATTCTGAACTAATTGCGCCCTCTTTATCCGACAGTGAAACACTTAACGCTGTATTTACAAAGATTTTCAAAATCTACACGAGTTTAATTGCTAAGCCATCTGTTTTGTCTCATCCTATTTCTCCGTCAGTCTGGGGATCGAGACACTTGTGTAACTTGTGACGCTGTTAACAATTATATTGCAATTACATCAATGCAGCCATCGTAACTATTTATTCATTTCTGGTATTTCTGTACTAGTATCACGCACAATCCGTCCACCTCATGGACTGGTATCTCATGTAAACAGAGCCGAAATGACTAGCGTTTATGGAATCAACTCTTGTGGCAGTTACTTTCATCAATTCTGAAAAAGAGTTTTCGTCATCCGGCACTTGAGCATAAAATCCCTGGGTTACCATATTTTTGCTCTACTGATAAGCTACCGGGGCTCGGTAACTTTCAATATTTCTCCTAAACTACCGACTGTAAATTTAGTAACAACGCATAAGATATGAGCCATGCTCTGTGAAAAGGGGCTTGATACCATGCTCTGCGAAAAGTATCGACTCATACCAGCCTGAGCAGTCCGCGCAGGCTGACCTGGACCGAAACTTTTCTCTATTGGTCAAATAACTAGTCTACCTCATGATTCGCTCGGTTGTAAAAAAAAGTTGTTATTGTGGATTTATAATTACGTGATGGCTTCATTGGTACAATACATCACGAAGATGCATCAAGCCTTTTTTTGCCAGAGTATGGCTCATATAATTTTCTTTCAAAGTTTTGGTTGAGGGAGGAGTGTGGAAGGCATGCGCGAGGTGGAGGTAAACTTCGTCTCTGTATGGATGTAAAGATAATCATGTCTTAACCCTTTATCACCTAATCCCGACTTTTAACGACCCTGAGAAAGAAGCCTTTTGAAAACATTGTGGGGAAAGGAGAAAATGCTGGTAACCAGCATTTTCTCCTTTTCCCACAATGTTTTCTACCCTTGCCAAAACACATTTCAATTTTTCAGTCACGTTTATTTTGTCGTCTGCAAATACTTTCAATTTGGACCAGCGTAAAATTTTGTCGTATGGTAAAGAGTTAATCGTCACCTGAGAAAGGGAAAAGGCAAAGCTAAATTCATAACATTATTACAAGCTGCTGTTAAACTCTTATCGTGCTAAATAAGTGAAATGCAACTTCTAGTTGATGGTTAAAAAACAGTATTTGCCATTTCAAAAGTATTTGGGGGAGGATAAATATCTCCTTATCGAACAGTGTAGTTCTGTGCAGTCTGATCTGAATCTACACTGTCCGCAAAAGGTGCTTTTATTTCCACAAGTTGGTTTATCGTACCCAGACAACTAAAATCTAGGCTTACCCGTTTTGAAGACGTTGCTAGTTACTAAATAATGGCTCAAACGTTGTGATTTGTCTTTGAAAGGATATTAAAACACTGTGGGAAAAGGAGGAAATGCTGTTTACCAGCATTTTCTCCTCTTCCTACAGAACGGCCTTTTTAACAGCTTTTTTTTTTTTTTTTTTAAGGGGAAACCATCAAAGATATATTGAGCAATTAGAGATCGAAGGAAAACCAACCTAGATTAGATGGCTCGAGTACCAGAGCGTCTTAGCCAATCAGATCGCTTGACTTTAAATTCAGAATTCTAATTGAGCATGCTCCATGCTCCACGTGAAAAGAGGGCTCAACGCATATGCAAAAAGTAGGCAGTCTGCGCAGACTAACCTAGGTCGAACCTTTTTGCTATCGGTCAATTTTCTGCATGTCAAAGAACCAGTGTACCTCATGATTTAGTCGGTCGTTAGACAAAATTAATTCTATGGATGCATAATTATGTAATGACTTACTTAGTATAATGCATAACGTAAATGCATTAAACCCCCTTTTGTGAAAGCATTGAGGCCCTTAAACATGAAGCATCTGTGGTGAAGTACAGTCCAGTGACCCCCATGACAAAACAATTTTTTTTTTTTATTAAATTCTTATATATGGGCCATGTTCTGTGAAAAGAGGGCTTAATGCATATGCGAAAAGTAACGACCGAGGTCAGCCTGGGCCGAAACTTTTCGCTATTGGACAATTCTCTGTATGTCCAAGGACCAGTCTACCAAATGATTCAGTCGGTTCTTACAAAAAGTGGCTTTTATGGGTACATAATTTTGTGATTACTTGCATGGAACAATGCATTACGGAGATGCATTAAGCCCCCTTTTGCCAGAGCGTGGCTCATATTTATTTATTTCGAGGATTTCCTTCTGACTGAATGAGACACTTTGTCGCAGCCGATCAGAGTAGGAGTCTTTGAGACTTTATTTCATTGTTTGTAGGGACGTGTTCACAGAATAAAGGGATATTATCATGGACAATGCTATTAATGGTAATGAACTGATATTCTAAGTTACATCGGGTCGATACACGTTTGAACTGGAATGAATCCGGACCATTTTACGACCTGGCATTAATGATCAAGATCTATCAGAATTCAATCCGCTGGCTTCATATCTAATTTATGCGGACAGTGAACATAAAATACAACAACAAAAAAATTCATTGGATTTTGATGTTTCGTGTCTAGTTCAAGTACCGGAAGATACTGCACGCGCGTCTCGAAAGCATCTCGCGAGAATGCATGGGCGAGTGGCAGGTATTTCCTGTCATTGTGTCCGTGGACATGTGGAACTGACATTTTACATGGATGACATGTAGTCACATAGTTATTGATGACCCTTCACAGAAAAGACAACAGGAAAAAAAAGGTTAAAGACTCTCTCTCTCTCTCTCTCTCTAACTTTCTCCGTATACTTAACGTTATCAGTTATCGATGTGTTCTTCTTACCAGTCAAATATTCTACCCAGTCGTTATTGGGTTCTTCCTTCATGACTATATCTATGCCATCTGCCAAAGCTCCCATTTTCGCCGGGACACTCAAAGGGTTAGACAAATAAATCAGGGTCCGTATTCACCAACCATTCTAAAGAACTTTCCCAGTCTCATTCTCCAGAATTTTCTAAATTTGAAAGTAACGCAACTTATGATTGGCTAAACCATTTGGTTTAGCCAATCAGAAGTTGTGTTACTTTCAAATTTAATAAATCTTGGAGAATTAAACAAAGAATGTTCTTGAGAATGGTTGGTGAATATACGGGCCCAGGCCACTTTTATGTTTTTGGACCTTTACCGAGCCACTAGCCTCCATCGATACAATTTGTCAAAGACGTAGACCAGGATCAGACTAGGTCTACCCCTTCTGCTCTCCAGTTATTCTCATTACACGTAGTTTCGTTCATATATTAATCCGTTTGAAACCAAACGTTTGAGGGTTTTACAGTTAGCATTATAAGTCGGTGGGAAATGTTTAATACTTTGATGAAACAGAACAATAATTTATAATATAAACGCTATGTTCGCTCGTTTTCTACGCATGTCAATATCCTTCGAAACTTGGACCTGTCTGCTAAGACGCATCACTTGCCTGTACTGGATAAATTGTAATACGCCATGTGTAAAATAAAAGTCTACCGCTAAGAAAATAACAATGGAGAAAATGGCTATAAACAATACTTCTGTGAAAAAATCTAGCTTTTTTTTTTTATAAAAAATTTGATGATTTCAAACGTGTAAAATAGATTTTAAAAATACCAATGTTTACTGAATGCAAATCTTTGTATAGAGTTTCTAAATATAGATTTAAGGAAACCCTGGAAACCTTTTCGCATCTGGGCTTTTCCAGACTTATCAACAAAATGTACAAGGGCTATTTTCCGAGACTTTAGGGGCTGTATTTATAAATGACTGGTGCATAGGCTATATGCTAGGTAATATAGCAAGGTGAATAGTACTAGGTAGCGTTTTATTGAGTAAACGTTTAATTCATTTTTGAAATTCGATGTATCGATTGCCGTCTTGAAAAGTAGTCCTGTTCTGTACCTGGAATGCCAAAAACAGACAGGCATGTATTTGAAAAATGCAACCTACCAGAGGATAATGACGTTCGATAGCCAAGGGTGACGCTAGCCAAGAGCAACGTAGCGATCGTCACCCTTGGCGAGCGAAGATGGACCTAAATGGATATTATGTACAGCGAAAATGAAAAAAAAAAGCTGAATATCCAGATTACTGTTTTGACACATGGTCTAATATTATAAGATGTCAAAGACGATAAAATCCTCGTAAATGAGCATAACTAGATCGTGAAAATGTCTTGATTTATTGCAAAGGGGCGATGAACCCGTTTATTATCTTTAATTGTTTTCTATTCCTGTTTTATAGATACCTAACGCTTTCAGTGCATTAGCCAGAAAAAAGCAAAGGCTTTTTCGGACGGCATAGATACAAGATCAGACTGCACAGAACGCACAATCTAAACTTGGATCTATGCCGTCCGCTTGTTTAGTCAAGTTAATTAGATTGAAATCTCTCTGGTTTTCCGTGGATTGTATTTTTAGGCGTTGAAAGTGGTTGAGTTTGTCTGTTCGGCGCTAAAAGAGTACAATAGTTGATATGTCAAAATCATTGACTTTCACTGCATTTGTTTTCAGTCATCCCTTCCTTTTTCAATCGACCTTTAGCCCAACAAAACTTTCTTTTCTCTGAGTGATGTCTTTTTCCCCCCAACCTTTGCATTTCAATTAACACGGACATTTCATGTTTCCAGTTAATTCAAGTTTTAAAGTACTTCGATTTATCCAGTACTTCGTTATAAATTTGGAAACCTTCATTCATATATTTAGAAACAAATCCGTTTTATTTTTTTGTATGATGTTAACTGGGTTTTAGTTATGACCAATTTCCCTGAAGCATCATTTCAACAATTTCCTTGCACAACACTCATTCTGAGCCACTGTCTTCTTCCCGACATAAACAGCTCATAAGTGAGCGACACTCTGGCAAAAAAAGGGTTTAACGAATCTCTGTGATGTATCATACCAAGCAAGTCATCACATAACTATAAATCCATAACTGGCTGAGCGACAGTTTTTTTTTTTTTTTTTTTTCAGATGCATTAAATCCCAATTTCACAGAGCAATGGCTCAGATAATGATCAGCTGTGAGAGAGTAATGAATCAGGTCCAAGTGGCTATCATCTATTGTAAACTAGAAATTGGGCCGAGACACGTATCGAGCTCAACCCAGCAGAGGTTTGTTGGAGAGGTCATCAGACCTCTCCAACAGTGGTGAGTTTAAAAGGTAGACTGCCTCAGAAATTGCTATCTAAATCCATGGCTTTTTGCGAAATTGTTCTGATATACAGTCTGTTTCGTCATGGTTTTATAAATAAACCGAAATCAAAAAACTGAAGTAGGAAATAGACATGGTTTGTTTTTACATGACGAATTTCAAAAATGATTTGTTTTATTGATTTGATTGCAGGTGATCACTCTAATTGTTGTAATTTTTCATTAAACAAATAAAGCTAAGCGAAAAAAAAAAATTCGTTAAAAAAGAGAAAGAACACCGCGGGAAAAGATCACGCGACTTGAAAACGCGGGAAGAAGGTCACGTCCCTGCTATGTAATGCATAAGAGGTTTCTACGCAGTAGCAATAATATAATGCCTTACCTGTTTGTTTACATGTACCAAAATATATTAAAATTAAAAGCCAATGAACTATTTGAAAATATTGATGCTGACCTCTCCTGGCTTCTTTTATAAAGAAGCCAACCTGTGTTTAGCTACCTTCGGTATAGCGACTCTCCGTGCTTAGAGTAGCATATGTGCTCGAGGAATCAAGTTTTTAAACAAGCATTGATTTTGCTGATCCACTTTGAAAATTTTATACTAATGCTAAAATTCTAGGTAAGCTTCAGCATTATGAGAAATAAAATAATCACGTGACTCGAGGTCTTATAACTCTTCACTAGACAAAAATATAGATTTGTCGAATTTGGAAATATTTGCGTTTGACAAATAACTTGTCCCTTAAAATGTATGAATTTGTTCTTAAAGGGTGGTAAACTTTGTGAGTAAAGGAAAATAAAGTCGGTGTTTATCATTTCCCCCTATTCTCAGATGCTTTCAAGTTTTTTTTATTTTTTCTTCTTTGTTCCGAGAACACTTGATAGTAGTACAGGGTAAACGGGAAAGTTTCTCAGACGCTTGGAAACACGATTCGGACCCGATCTGTAACGTAACACGATAATGGAGCTTGTATTTTCAAACCTTTTGACACCTAATCGTTCAATACTTTCTACCGCACATATTTCTGAGTTCGATTAAACATGATGCCCTTTCAGAAACAGACGACCCTCTATCCAACTTGTTCGTTTCTCTTTAATACAAGAGTTAACAGTGCAATAAAAATGGCAAAAATATAGTGTCTCCTTTTTACATTTCTTTGTTCTACAATGATCTTTTTACATATTTAAATGTCTTTTACGGTGTTCAGGGAAATTCTACTTTCACTGTGATATCAATACAGTGCGGACACATGTGGTCTGATTAATCCTATCTATTATTTATATTCTTACACGTTTGGTACCAAAACGGGATGAATAAAATAACAAGTATTGAGTGAGGCCTTTGGTCTTAATCAAAAAGAAAAGAGTGGATCGATTGTATCGACCAGACACTGACAAAGACTCAACATAAGGTCTATCGGCCTTTTTCTCCAAATATGGACACAAACAAGCGTATTTAAGGCCTTACCGAAGGCTTGTCCAATTCGGGAGCTTCTTCAGAATGCAAATTAAAGGTACAAGAATTATGGCCTCTGTCTTTGATAGGTAGAAAATATTGTGGGAAAAGGAGAAAATGCTGGTAACCAGCATTTTCTCCTTTTCCCACGATGTTTTCAAAAGCTTTCTTTGTCAGAGTCGCTAAACCGTTAAAACTCGAGACTGTCTGGTAAAGGGTTCAGGCTTTCATGACCTTTTAAGGTTTTTTTTGTAAAAAAAAAATATTAACAGAATATAACCACTTGTTTGACATGATATAAAATACAATAATACATCCCTCTCTCTCTCTCTCTCTCTCTCTCTCAAGAGAAAACATTAAACATTCACCAGGCTTCATCTTTTTGTGTATAAAATTCTGCACTGAAATTCAAATTTTATGTTAATTGAGTGAAGCCAGAATTTTAAGAATTTTATTGTGAAACAGGTCTAAACAACTTTTAAGGTAATTTTCAGTTAAAAAGTTGAACCATTTTTATGAAATTAAAGGTCTTTTCTTCTTTTTCTAGCATGACTATCAAGAATTTACATGTGAATTCGATTTAAGTTGCAGAAAAACAAGACCATTCTCCCTGAGAAATTTCCATCTTGCACAAATTGAGGGAATTCGCTGTCACTGACGTCTGTTAGGCCCGCGAAATAAGCTTGGAAACACAAAAGAACGCTTACTGGCTGCCGGAACTAGATTAACCCTTTGCCACTCGATCCCAAGTTTATACGACTTTTGAAAATATTGTGGGAAAAGGAGAAAATGCTGGTAACCAGCACTTTCTCCCTTTTCCGCAAAGTTTTCTACACTTTCGATTACCATTCCCATTGTTTGAGTCGTCCTCAATTTGTCGTCTGCAAATGCTTTCAATTTAGACGAGCGTAGTATTTTGTCGTTTGGTAAAGATTTAACCTTTTTGACGCGAATGTCTATTTCATTCAGTTTTGTAGACGTTGTTGATGAAGATCAGGCTGCACAAAACCTGCAGTCGGATCTTGGATCTATCCTGTCAGATGTTTTGTAAGATATTCTAATCAAAGAAAGCCCTGAAAATGAAACATCAGAGTCCGATGAATAGATTTGTCCATCTTGCTTACATGGCAATAAAAAAGTTAACCCATCCATGTAAAAAATACGACTGTTTATCCGCCTTTAGTTTACAGTTTCGGAAAATTTATGTGGAAAAAAAAAAACTTTTTTTTTTTAACAAGAAAATTGTAATTCCTCATGCACTATTTGATTATATGTTAACGGTTGACAAACTATTCATTTTGTTCGTTCTTTTCATTGTTTGTCCTTTTTATATTTTGTAAAAATTCATGGTAGGTCAAAAAAAAAGTTGCCCGTACAAGAATTGTTTAAACTCCTTTACCACACAATCCTGAGTAGGAACGACTCTAAGGAAAGAATCTACTGGCAAAAGAAGAAAATGCTAGGTAACCAGCATTTTATTGTTTTCCCACAATGTTTTCTACACTTTCAAAGACAAACAAATCCTTGAGTCACATTAAAGTGTCGTCTATAAATGTGTTTGATATGGACAAGTCTAAAATTTGGACGTCTTGTAAAGGGTTAAGTTGACTGCTATCGCGGAATCTATAAGAGCTAGATTAGGTCGACAGCCTTATTTTCGCTCTGCAACTGAAGCAATTTGAATACATTGTGAGATTCTCCTCTGTGTATTTCTATCTTAATTTGGCCATCCATTAGGCGTAAAATTAGATTGGGCTTTCTCATATATAGGAAATAGCGTGGAATGGCCCCGCCATGACGTGAATAAAACGTTGCTAGATTTTTCTATCTCGTGGTCGTTAAGAGGTCTCTTTCTTCTGCTGCCTTTCTTCTGTTCTTTTTCCTCTCTCTCTCTCTCTCTCTCTCTCTCTCTCTCTTGATTGTTTCCTTCCTTCTTTCCCTCCGTTCTCTCTCTCTCTCTATCTCTTTTTTGATTGTTTCCTTCCTTCTTTCCTTCCTTCTCTCCTTCCTTCTTTCCTTCCGTTCTCTCTCTCTCTCTCTCTCTCTCTCTGTCTCTCTCTCTCTCTCTCTTGATTGTTTCCTTCCTTCTTTCCTTCCTTCTTTCCTTCCGTTCTCTCTCTCTCTCTCTCTCTCTCTCTCTCTCTCTCTTTCTCTTTCTCTCTCTCTCTCTAAAGGCAGGTAAAATTTGTTTGTGCCCATGGCATTTTCTTAAAAAAAGATAAAAACAAATAACCGTTTTCCCTACCACTCCGGAACTGAATACTCAGTAAAAACGAAAGAAAACCAAGCAAAGTAATTTGCATTCCACATTGTTAAAGGATTGTGCAAGTAGGGACAAAGTAGACGTTTCTTCATCTTTTTGCCGCTTTTAGATTTATCTATGAATAAATCACACAATTTCACTGCTTCTAATTTTATTTGCCAATACAGCAACGATTAGGTAACCTTTATGAATAAGTAATAAGGTGAAAGCCTTATGAAACAAATACAATACTAATAAATAAATTTCGATGGGTGAGTGCAACACTATCCTAAGTGCCTATACTTTCTATAGGCACTTAGGATAGTGTTGCACTCACCCATCGTAATGTGGTTACCTTGTGATACCATATGTTAGTTCTTATGTTGAGAACGAACACCACTATCTTACCATATGCTTTGAATTACATTATTTATTCAAGTCCTGTGTACTGTTACTTTAACCTTTCACGCAGGGAGAGTCGGCAAATATCAAACTGTTGGTCCGTGCAGTCTGATCGTGATCTGTAAATGACATGTCTCTCAGGAAAAAAAGGTTGCAGTGGCATTTATGATAGCAGCCAGAGCTGCTGTTACACTGTTTGCTGAAGACATGTCTAATTCAGCACATATTTCGGATAAAATCTTTACCAAAAGACCAAGTTATAGACTTGTCCAAATTAACCCTTTACCAGACGACAAAATTTTAGCCTTGTCCAAATTGAAAGCATTTACAGACGACAATTTCAATGCGGCTGAAGTGGTGCAATTCTTCTTTGATAGGGTAGAAAACATTGTGGGAAAAGGAGAAAATGTTGGTTACCAGCATTTTCTCCTTTTCCCACAACGTTTTCAAAAGGCTGCTTTACCACGGGCGTCAAAAGGCGGCATTGTGTAGTAAAGGGTTAAAAGCGCTTGAAGACCACAAATTAAATGGGTCTCAAATGATTGGATCTGTCTTTGAAAGGGTGGAAAACATTGTGGGGGAAAAAAGCAAATGCTGGTGACCAGCATTTTCTACTTTTTCCCACAGTGTTTTTAAAACCTTTGTTCCCAAGGGTCGTTAAAATACGGGATTGTCTGGTAAAAAGATTACAATATGTTGGATGCATCTAATGTTCAAACAATCGACATTTTCCATGAATTGAACAGTCTGTTCAAATTTGGACAACATCATCAAATTTTAGGGAGGCCTTGGTCTTTTTTTCAATCTGTTGATGTAATAACTTTACTTTTAAAAATCACTTTCCTTGAAGATACATGTATCTCTAAACAATTTTCTCTCCATGTTCATTTTCTTTGGTTCGTTTTTTTTTTAATCGATCTCTCTTCTTCATCGCATACATGTATACTATATGTTCAGGCTTAACCAGGCTGCAGAGCTTGTGGCAAAATTTATAAGAATTCAAAGAAAAGGACTATTTCTCTATATGATGGCTTATGAAAAGCAGGTGCTTGTTTTTCTATGTCGTTTGAAAAGCTCGGGAGGTATCATATGATATGAGTCATGCCCTGTGAAAACAGGGTTTAATGCAGTTGCAGAAAGTATCGACCTAGGTCATCCTGCTTAGTCCGCACTATATGTGAAATCAGATCTTGGTCCACAGCGACTGAACAAAGCAAATATTACAGGCGTTCTATGGATTTAGTACATCAAAGTGAGGTCTATGTTTGCGTTAATCAATACGCAAGATATTCAATGTATACAAGTATAATTATGTTCAGTTAGTTAACATCTTCCTAATTAAATACAAAAACTAATTCCAAGGAACCCTTTCTCTTACTATATTCGAATCTGGAGTAGTATTTAATCAGTAGTAATGGTAAATCAAAGCTACATCTGCAGACAGATTAGATCAAGATCAGAATGCACAGAACGTGCAGTCTGATCTTGCATCTACACTGTCCGATATTCCATGTGCTATTTTCACCAAAGTAGCCTAAAAGATACATCCTTACAGCCAGAGAGAAAAAACACAATTAAAATTTGATAGGCTGTAGAACGGTTCAGAATTTAGTCAGCTACGTAAATATAGATCAAATACCAATATAATTATATGGTGTAAGTGATAACTTTCCGTAGTAAAAATAGTGTTGCACACCCAGTATTTTTACCGGGTTTGGTTATCTGGCGTGAATGATATGAAATGGGTTGGAAATTAGCTGAATCTGGCTTCTGCATACGCCAACAAATCAGTCTGTTGCCTCTAAAATGAACTGAACTGAGGTAACCCTTGACCTCATGGCATTGGCTACTGATCGAGCTGTTTCATCCTCTTGTGAGAGGTATGAGACGAAGACTGCAAGCTGTTCTGTAAGCCCTGGGCGGAAGTAAGCAATATTGACTAATTTTTGTGTGCCCATTCTCTGCAGGTCACTTTCAACCTGTGGTAAGTTTTATTTTGACATTAAATTCCCATTTTTTAACCAAAGTTAAAAGCTTCTCGTTTTCCTTTGATTTGAAAGCAATATCTAAGCAAATGATCCCTACTTAACAATGAGGTCTGGGGATACCTCAGTTCAGTTCATTTCATAGGTAAAAGACAGGTTTGTTGATGTATGCAGCAGCCGGGTTCTAATTTCTACCCAATTTTATATTATTCACGTCAGAAAATCAAACCCGGTAAAAACACGGGGGATGCAAAACTTTTTTACTATATATATAAAAGAAATCTTTGATGTAAAACCGGAAACGCCACAACAGCGATTTTTATGGCCTCCAGGAAATGAAATGCATTTCCTATTGGTCGTAATCTATGCAACCTTGCAACCGTCAGAGGCAACATTTGGCATGAAGATACAAGAATAATTACAGTTTGATAAAATAAAGATTAAATGGGTAAACAAGTGGGCTGAAAACGAGTATAGATGTATCTTTAAATTTGGAACAAAACGGGGATTAATAAGGAGTTATTCTTATGTCCATGTTATTCACCTGACGACAGAATTGTAGACATGTCCGTTTTGGAAGCATTTGCAGACGACAATTGAAATGTGGGTTACAAAATTGAATTCGGCTTAATAGGACATAAAACATTGTGGAAAAAGGAGAAAATGCTGGTGACCAGAATTTTCTCCTTTTTCCACAAAGTTGTAAAATCTCATTCTTCAGGTCGATGAAAACTGGGATTTTTTTTATGTAAATGGTCAATGGTGCTGAACACGGTTAAAATCGTCTTCAGAAACTCTTTATCTAGGTTGAGACGTCTACGCTGTTACAGTTATGGACCATTAGTAAATGGCAGTATATTACCATAACTGAGGCCTACAAATCAAAAAGGAAAAAAATGACGGCAACGAAAAAAAAAGTTTAGTAATCAGAATCTGTTAGGTGTCTTGATTATTCTATAGGCTGTTATCTATTGTCATTTGCATTCACATTTACATAGAAAATTACGTTTTCTAACGGTTACGGAATCGGGAAGATTTTGCTGAATAGGAACGTTTTCCTTAGGCAATTGTATTTCTCTTTCCCCATTATTTATTAACACAAATTCTATCGGGCTAGAAGTAAAATTATGCAAATGTCACACATGCAAATGAGACGACGGAAGATGACATGTTAATATCGTATTCCAAACACTTTTTCACCCGCCCAAGAAGCTCTCTGTAGACTTCTTATGAATATTTTTGGAGTAAGAAGACGGACCGTAAATCCTCAATATTGGTTTCGAAAAAGGGGTGCTCTGATTGGTCGAAACGTTCCGAAGCGAGGTCAGATTCTTTGGCATTATGCAGAGGTTTCTGGGAAAGCTAGAAGAACCCGATACAAAGATCCAGACGGGGCCTTAGTACACAGGAAGTTGGAAAATTTGTGCGCTCGACGTAAAACTGTTTTATTATATTTTAGTTACCCAAGATAGTTTTTAGTGAGAAAAGGAGAAAACATCGTATAGAAAAAATCCAATTTTTATGGAATGATTAAGTACTAAGATTTGGTATGGAGTAACATGGCCGATATCTATTTTGCAGGACGAAGGGCTGCTTAAATTATGTAGATACAAAGCTGAATAGTTCTTTAAAAAAAAGTAGGTATGATACTTCATTTTTTTTTTTTTTTTTTTCTGATTTCCTTTGTACATAAGGTATAAAAGACATCAATAGAATGAAAGTGAACAATAGACCATTTTTTCTACTTTTCCATGGCCTATTTTTAACATGATTTGCCAAAAACAGAAACCTAAAATTACAAAACAAAAACAGAATTTTAGAAAAAAAAATTGAATTTCAGGTAAAAATAAGGGGTTAATATTATTATTATCAATTTTTTCCATCCATTTTTTTTTCCATATTTGATATTTTTCGTATTCCCATACTTTAAGTAGGATTTCAAAATATATTTCATCTTGACTGTAATCCTTAGAAATCGTCATAAATAGATAAAAATTTATTCACTTTCCTTCAAAAATATTGTAAAGAAGGTAGTTGCCTTTCTGTCATTATTAGATTCCAAATTAATATTTACTGTCTTACAAGTGTGAAGACACATTAAAAATTACTTGAACTGATTTTACAATGTTGCGATGGTTATTAGTGGTTTTTATTTTCATTTTTTTAGAAAGTCCAGAAATGTCTGCAGTGAAAACTTAGTCAAATACCATTATCCCGAAATACAAAACAAAGTTATATCATAGTTTATCGTAATGACATATTTCAAACTTCATTCAATTTAAAAAAGCGTCAGATGTGCTTCATCTTTCGTAAGGTGACCATGCATATTTATAAGAATAATCTTATAAAGTCTACATCAAGTTTTATTCGTTTTGTAAATTTAGAAGCTTTAATTGTGAAATAAAAATTTTCCTGTGTAAAATAAAGCCCATTGCCAATTCCGATCCTCAATCAAAAGTTTTTTTTAAGGTCGAGTTAGTTTCCATTTATATGTAACATATAAACGTTCGTGTTTGGAAAACAGAAATTCATAATATTTCAGATGGCATATTTGCTTTCAAAGAATTTTTACCGTACACGCTGATCGACACAGATCTGAGGTGTTACTCCTGGATTTGAGAAATTCCACCAACTAAATCGGCTGGCGGTAAGTCAATGATTTTAATTCCTTTAAATGTTATTAATATTTTTTTATTACAGAAAACATGATAACTGAAATTAGGACATATTCCAACTCCCTCCATTCCCTCTGTGTGTTATATACGCGTAAATTAACATTTGATAACATGTCGCCCTTTTTCTACAGTAGTTTCCAAGTAATTTGCGAACGCAAGGTCACAAGATAAGCTGTGCAATACAGTGATGCAATTTTCTACAACCACATTTCTCACTGATGAAGCCAAAAATCTGCACAGCGGTCCTGCTGTTGTACCTAGAAAAATGAAAATGAATCTTTCAACATTGGTCCTGCTAGATGTAATTTTGATTTATGCATCTTACGTCCTACTCTGCTACTTTTGGACAGACATACGAAAAGTGGTATATCCCAACTCAAAACATGTTTATGGTATAAACAACTTTTCTTGATGGTAAATTCTGTCATTCATAGAATCTATATATGATTTCTACAAGTTCCAAATTACTGCCACACACAAATTCCATCGGGAACATAGTACAACGTTCATAAAGTAGTACAAAGGCAAGGTCCAATCAAATAAAATTGTACTACTTCCGTCCCACTTGTTCGGTTATCTTCTACGAAATATCTACTTAACACCGAAAAAAAAGTTTTGTTTCATTCATTCAATCCTTTCTAATGTTTAGTTTATAAAGGCAATACACTGTATTAACCCTTAGGCTGCTAAGCGCCAATCACTGAACTTTTGCGTACAGTGTAGATCAAGATAAGATTGCAGTCTGATTTTTGATCTACACGGTCCGATAAGGAGATATTTTTCTCCAAAATATAAGTTTGAAATAGCATTATTCGGGTTTTTACAATTGGCTTGAAAATTGTTAATGTCATTTATGTAGCGATTTAATGGTTAAGAACAGAACAGAATAAGTATCCAATCTTTTGTTCCAGTCCTTCATTTTTTATGATCGATGCTCTGAGAAAAAGGGGCTTTAAGGCATCTGCAAAGACTACCGACCCATGTCAGCCTGCGCTGTCCGCGCAGGCTGACATTAGTCCAAACTTTTTGCCAATGATCAGTTTTCTGCATGTCCAAGGGCCATGATTCAGTCGGTTGGTAGACAAAATGGATTTCATGGATCCATACTTATAAAGTATGATGACTTACTTGGTATCATGCATCACAGAGATTCGTTAAACCTCCTTTTTGCCAGAGCACTGCTCATTGCAATATGTATCATAATCTAAATAAATATTTTTTAAACAACCCTTTAATTTTCTACTTGACGAAAAAAAAAATCAGAACCGTCCAAAGCAAAGGCATTCGCAGAGGTCAAATAAAATATGACTATGCAGATGAAATGTGTGTCTGAAAGGGTACAAAGCATTATGGGAAATCGAGAAAATCCCCTTTACTCGAATGTCCTTCTTTCCCTTCCCCCCCCCCCCCCCCCCCACACACACACACAATGCTTTCAAAGGGCTCCTCTTCAGGGTCGTTAAAAACATGGGATCATTTGGTAAAAAGTGAAGCTACTATTTCAGTGAGTAGAAATATCTGAGTAATATTGTGGGAAAAGAGCATTTAATGCATCTCCGTGATCCATTATACCAAGAAAGTCATCATGCAATCATGGATCTATAAAATCCATGTTTTCTAACAACCGACTTAACTCTTTACCACACAAGAAAACTGTAGACTTGTATAAATTAAAAATATTTGCAGATGACAATTTAAATGAGACTCAAATGAGGAAATTTGTCTTTGCTAGGGTAGAAAACTTTGTGGGGAAAAGGAGAAAATGCTGGTTACCAGCATTTTCTCCTTTTCCCGCAACGTTTTCAAAAGGCTGCTTTCTTAGGGTCGTTAAAACTCGGGATTGTGTGGTAAAGGGTTAATCATTAGGTAGACTGTCCCTTTGACATGCAGAAAATTGATCGGTTGCAAAAAGTATCCCCCAGGTCAGCCTGCGGAGGCTGACCGGGGTCGATACTTTTTGCAGATGCATTAAGCACCCTTTTGAAGTTGCATTAAACACCCTTTTCACAGAGCATGGTTCATCTGTAAAAATTCTGGTCAGAACGCCTAACAAGATATCTGAACTGATGATCCAAGATTGAGCTGTTTGTTATTTTTGTTATGTTTTGCTGGATCATAATTTAAACGGTCCTCAAATCCTTCTAAAACTAGATTTAATGCAAAAGGTTCAACCCTTTTCTAAACAATCCTGTACTTAAACGACCCTTAGGAGAAAAAAAAAAACGTTTTTGAAAGTATTGTGAGAAAAGAAGAAAATGCAAGTGATCAGCATTTTCTTCCTTTCCCACAATGTTTTCTACCCTTTCAAAGACGAATGCCATAATTTGATCCAAATCGATTTAATCGTCTGCAACTGATTTCTATTTGGACCTGTTGAATGTTTTGTCTTGTGGTAAAGTGTTAAAGTTTCTTATAAATTAGCCCGCGTAGTTATTTCACATGGCCTATCAACCTTGGGCGGATTGCATGCATGAACCCCTGTTTCTGCTCAAGGACTGCCGATGTTTGATGATGTCTAGTTTGACGAGAATCGTGTTTTTTTTTTTCTTGCTAAAAGTAGCACTGATTTGTTTGTGTGTGGCAAAAGGTGTCTCTGTCTTAAAAAAGAGTGGTACGAAGCAACATCAAGACCTGTATCCAAGTATCAGATGGCTCGTCTGGGAATTAAGAATCAAAACAGTATGTAGATTGGTCGGTGAATGGAAGTCTTAGGCTTTCAAGGATATCGTAAATTGTTATAACATAGCCAAAGTACGGTTGGATAGGACATCATATACCGTCCAACAAAATCAAACAAACCAGGCCCTTGACAACATTTTTTTTTTCGGCGTAGCTGAATGCGCTGGCTTTTGACCTATTTCTTGGTTTAATGAACCCGACTGAATAGACGTGATTGGTAAAAAATGTGCACATGTTTATTCGGCGGGTCCCTGCGCAGTAAATATTCAAGAAACAGTAACAGCAGTACGGTATGATGCGTGGCTCCTCGATGAAGTTAAGCGACACACACTAAATCGTGATGCGATTCTGAAGTATCTCCTTACAGTTTTTTTTTTTACCTTTTTTTTTTGTCTTTTTCAACGATGTTTTGGATTAATATGTAATCTTGAAAAGTATCTTGAAATATATATCTAGTTAAAAATTCCTCCTCTCAACAAAATGAAAAAAAAAAAAAAGAAATATGAGGAAAGAGAGGCAATTGCTGTCGATGTTTTTTGTTTTTTACTATTTTTCTTCATTTTGAGCCACAATAATAGAGTTTAAATATTCATTATCCAGTTCCTCTTAGGCCGTCTGTCTTTTTTAAAGATATTTCTTGTTGTTGCAGCTATGACTTAGTCACTCTTTCATTTCATGTCCTGTTTCATGTTATATCATTCGAAATAAGATTTTATTGTTTGAACAAAAAATGGCATATGTTTGTTAATCCTTACAGCACAAGAAACATTTAAAAATTCTGTCTGAGATAAAAGTAGCGTTACGACCCAAAATTTACTTACAGAGTTTGGGTTAAGAAATGGCAAATTTCTTATTCTATAATCGTTGTATTACATATTCTAACAAAACAAATTGACTTATCTATGGCGTAGGGGTTCTCTAACGCTTTATTGTTCTGTTTCCTACGATGTTTCCAATAATTATCCTTCAAACAATTTCTTTCATGCTAACAGTACTACTTATTTGTATTTCTAAATACAGATTTTAGACGAGAGTTCGATGTTTAACTCTTTTCCAAACGACAAAATCTTACACAGGTCAAAATTGAAAGCATTTACAGACGACAAATTGTTGACTCAAAAATTAAAATTTGTTTTAAGGAGGCTTGAAAACATTGTGGAAAAAGGAAAAAATGCTGGTTATTAACATTTTCTTCTTTTACCGCAATGTTTTTAAAAGCAAAACTCTTTCATTAGGGTCGTTAAAACTCGGGATTATGTGATAAAGTGTTAAAGAACTTTAAATCGGACAGTTTCGTTATTCTATTCTAAATAAAAAAGAGAAAAGCTGTTCGAGAACAAATTTTAAGTGCGTCGTGCTTTTACCTCAAGAGTCTTTAACACTGTACAATGAACAATTTATTATATAGGCTTCATAAATTTTGTGCGCAGACTATTCCTACTTCTTAATTAAAGATACTAGAATTATTTGTCCCATCCATAAAGGATGACTATGATGCTAAGATAATTTCTACATGAGCCATGCTTTGGCAAAGGGGTGTTTAATGCATCTCCGTGATGCATTATACCAATCAAGACATCACATTATTGTGGGTTCATAATAGCCTCTTCTTTGAACAACCGACTCACGCAGTCCTCGCAGGCTGACCTGAGCCGAAACGTTTTGCTATCGGTCAAATTTCTGCATGTAAAAGTACAAGTGTACCTCATGATTCAGTCGCTTGTTACACAAAATGAATTGTATGGATCCCTAATTATGCTATGTCTTGCTCGGTACAATGCATTACGGAGAGGCATTAAGCCCCTTTTTGACAGAGCATGGCTCATTCGTTTTGTCTTTCAAAATTGCCTGTACTTCTTTACAGTGGGTAAAATGGTAACCTTTTTTTACTCGAATTCTGTCTTGTTATATGACATGGAGGAAGAGGCTTTTTGAAAACATAAAAAGCGTGACCAGCATTTCCTCGCTTTCCCCAAATGTTTACTACTTTTCCCAGAACAAATCTATCGTTTACATTTGCATATGATTGAAATGTAACTCTCTGGTAAAGAGTGAAAAGGGAGCTGGTATATTAGATTTATACGGATTGCACGTCAGGGGTCTCTCTTGGGGGATGTTTCGGGATTTGTCATTGATTTTTTATCATTTCGGCCCGCCTTCTCTCAGTCATCCATTAACGTTATTACCAGAAGAAAATACTTTGGACTGGTCCATTCTGTAAGCACTGGTTTACGACATATATAATTACTGCTTAGACGATAGAATTAGACGTTGAAAGGATAGAAAATATCTTGGTAAAAGGAGAAAATTTGGTAACAGCATTTTCTTCTTTTTTCATATTTTCGAAGGCCTTCTTTATTAGGACCGTATATCATGTGATCGTTTGATAAAGGGTTAATGGCATTGCCGGAATTCCAATTTCTTCATGTATGATGGATTGTCTTTCGTTCCATCTGTCCTCATAGCCGTCGTCCTCTGATTCTAGCCTCGTTTTCATTCCAGTAGCGGATAACCTTTGACCTCTAGTGAACCAAATCTTCATAATTGTTCTGCTTTTCCTGATATTCGGAATTGATTATAAATGAAAGGCATTTTGTATTTTATTCTTTATTGTAGTGGTTTCCTAAGTACTAGTATTTGTAAGCTTTAACCCTTTCACTATAGATGCCGTATTTCGAAGATCCTTTAGAGTAAAGATTTGGAAAACATCGCGGGTATTTTGCCAATAACTTTCGACATGTCATTCGAACATCCGATGACTGAAATATTTCGGCTTTTTCGAAGTATTAAATGATGAATTTTTTCAAGGAACACAATCATATATACATGTACATATACATACTAAAGCTAGGGACCTAACAGACATGTACATCTTATCCTTTTTAAACATTTTGAAATTCTAAACAAATATAACTGCCGTTACCCTATTTCCTAGAAGAAACATTTTCTCCTTTTCCCACATTCTTTTGTCAAAAGTCCCTTTTCCTGGGGTCGTTAAAACTTGGGATGTATGATAAAGGCCTAAACTGCTAAAATGAACAAAATCAAAATTTCAAGCAAATAGTATCATCCAAGATATTGCGATTTCAGAGGTCTTTTGTCAGAGAAAAAATTTATCGTATCTGACAGTGTAGATTCAGATCAGCTGCGCGAATAATCTTTTGATCTAGCAATTTTAACCGTTAGGCTGTTAACCTTGACTCAAGTGCCTTTTGCAGACAGTGTTGATCAAGATCAGACTGCACAGAATGTGCAGTCTGATCTTGGATCTACACTGGCAAGGAGATATTTAGTCACCAAAAATAACTTTGAGAGAGAGCAACACTCAGGTTTTCACTGTCGACTTGAAACTTTCATTTAAGTTATTAAGCAGGTTGAGGGTTAAAACCGAAACCATCATCATCCACACCAGTGATACTTTTAACACTATCAGAAGCAAAGGTACTAATTTGAAGACAACCTGTAACAGTAAAATATCAATACGCGATAATCCCCATCACACTTAGGTGCGACGGAACTATTTCCTATTTTATCGGATCTTGTTGCACGTTCAAGTATAGAGTTTCAAAAACACATTTTTGCTTCACACTCCGTGAATTGAAAATGTCCACTGAACAATTTCGAAGTCAAATTACGCTAACATTTGCAATGACATTGTTGAAGGAGAATCTTAAAGGCACAAAACCACAGGCTTTAACTAACAGCTTTCCTGTGAAGCTTCCACCAGTTTTCATCTGTCCGTTGTTTGACTAATCGTATCCGCTCATGCCAATAATACAGTATGAATTTTCGGCTAAGGATTAATCTTCGGAGGATTCCATTTAAGATCGATGGTAGTAAAGTTTTATTGTGACATGTTTTTGCCAGATGCTTCAGCCGCAGACGACAATACCATCTAAAGGCGCGTGGCGGTCACGTGACCTTAGTTAACGCTATTGTTTTGTTCTTTCCCCACACCCTCTCAATATTGCCCATTAAGGGCGTTCATAATATTTTTCCCATTGTATTGCTTCTGTAAAATTAGTGACCATACGAACGCTTCTAGTTCAGTTAGCTGATTGGGCGCAGTCAATCTGAAAATCAGAAGATTTTAACTTTTGAAAATTAGACAATCTTAATTCAGGAAATCAGACAATCCTAATTCTGAAAATCAAACAATGTTTACCTTTAAACTGCTGCATAAATTAAACGAAAATTTTAGCTAGTGTGGTGACCCAAATTTTGCAATTCCGAAGTTCTAATTCTCGAAAATGTTTAGCATAGCGGACAGTGTAGATCCAGGACAAGATTGAATATTCCATGAGACGATCCCGTGTTTTTACGGCCTTGGTGTAAAAGACGTTTGAAAACATTATCGGAAAAGGAAAAAAAAATGCTGGTAAACAGTATGTTTTCTTTTCTCCCACAGTGTTTTATACTGTTTCCAAGACAAATGCCAGATGCTTTCAATTTAGACGAGTGTCATTTTTTGTCGTTTTTCCCACAGAGTAGTCAGTAAACAGCAAACGTTACAATGAAATTTTTGGTTTTTCGAACACGCAGTATTTCAAATGTGTTCGAAGTAATGACTGTCCCATCTTCCAAAAATAATTCATATTTGTGTGCATCCTGATGACCTAATACTTTTGGCGTATTTTAAGCGTCGGCAGATTTTTCCTTGTTCATTCATTTGAGCCATGTTCTGTGACAAGGGGGCTTAATGAATCTGCGAAAAGTATCGGCCCGGGTCAGCCTGCGCAGTCCGCGCAGGCTGACCTGGGCCGAAACTTTTCGCTACTTGTCAATTTTCTGTATTTCCAAGGACCAGTCTACCTCATGATTGAGTCGTTTCTTCAAAAAGTGGCTTTTATGGATCCATAATTATGTGATGGATTTAATGCATCACGGAGATGCATTAACTCCCCTTTTGCTAGAGCATGACTCATATAAAGATGTTCCTATGCTGAAAAGCGAGGCACATCAATAAACATGTGGTTGTGTTTGGTATCATCCCTCATTCTGGGAATCGTGGGCAAAGTCTCAAGACGAAAAATCGAATTATGGTCTGTCCAGTTCTTAAATAGCTAATTAAAAAGAAATATTTTTTACGTGTATTATTCTCATCAGATTTTCTCATAATCTTCTTCTTCATCTTGAACTCTTGTTTTACTTCATACGACCAAATATATTTTTTTTAGCTCAAGCAATCTCACTATACATCGTGTAACACTTTTGATACAGCTATGCGCGCCAAATGGTCCTTACTGCCGATGCGCAATAAAACATTGTTCGTTCGTTCGTTAATTTCCTTCCCCCCCCCCCTCTCTCTCTCTCTCTCTCTCTCTCTCTCTCAACTGGTCTTTTTACGCCCGGGTGATGTGTATGCTTGGGTACGCACATGACCGTCGAAATCCGAACTTTTTGGTTCCTACTCGTATCCGAATCGTTGCAGTTTTACTGTAATTTGTATAATAATGTTAGGAATTAAATGCTTTTATCTCCACGGCTTATCAATAAATCATGCAGACTATTTCAGGACAGTTCGCATAAAATTAAGATAACGTCAAAGAAAAACAAAGAAACATGTCTGTAAAAATTCTTTGTATAATCTCTTTAATCCTCTGAGCACTGAGTACAGATTTTATTACCTTTGCAGACAGTGTGGATCCAAGATCATACTGCACAGAAAGCATGATTTGATCATGGACTTTCGCAATTTTGTGTCATGTAATGGACGAATCAGTTATTATAATGGAATATTTAGGTCTTTCTTTCCTGATGTAATAAGTAATAATGAAGATTTACAACTCATGATAAAAAATCCAAATATTGCAAATTTAGAAATTTCTATTAGTCGTAAAATTCTCACTGTTTCGGACATTGTAAATCATAGATCAGACTGAACGTTCTGTGAAGTCTAATCTTGATTTTTAAACTGTCCGCAAAAACCCCTTGGGTCGCGGTTAGCAGCGTAGGGTTTACAAAATCTCCATTTTCATTGGTGTAGAGCTCTTTCCGTTTTTTGAGATCAATTAGATCTAATTTGTAAAGTGTTTACAAAGGACTGGATGAACAATACACATTATGCATGGCTGCTACTCCGTATTATGCTAATGAGGTCATAAGGGTCTTAATCAAGGGGGTGAATGACCCCCCCAGCTTCTTTGTGTCCCCTGCCTCATAATTTGACCCTAACTTTCTGTAACGGTTCTTTTCTGACCCCGGCGGTCATTTCAGGCTATTTGTCACTTTCAAATTCAATTACGTTTCAGACAAAGCAATATCAGTATGGTATGTCCTACCAAAGAACGCTTTACCCGGATTTACTTTCTCTTGTAGAGTAAAGATCAGGATCAGACTGGCTCAATCTGATCCATGGTGTATACGGTCCACTAGTTCATCCTTAGGCTCTGTTAATGAAAGTGTATTCATTTGCACTCAAACTGTTCTTTCAGCCCAAGGAGAAGGTCGAATTCATTCATTCGATGATAAAAGGCGTTACACAGTATCATACACTTACACGTATAATACTTCGTGATACTGTTGTAGCCAACAATTGCTTCTTTTCCTGCTGTGTTTAAACATAAAAAAAAAAGAAAAAAAATATTCCTTTCCTTCAAATGTCCCTCAAAAGTCTTAATTGCAATGTAATAATCATCTTCATCTTGGCACTGCTATAGCACAAGTACCTTTCTTGCCCTTTAAACGGACTTTTTTTTCCTGAATGAAAATACGGAAAGCCCTAAATAAGGTAATGTGATTGTTATTTTTGTTTTGTTTTGTTTTTCTTCAGAATATTTCACTTAATCAGCGTTTGTAAAGCCAAGATGCGACCGCACTGTTTGTGCATTATTTTGATCTAAACTGTCCATAAAACCATCTCACCTAATGTGTATTTGCAATTACAAGGACGAATTGACATTTGAATCATTTAACTTATAGATCAGTTAAAGAACACATTTTGCAGGAGGCATTCAATGAAACTGATTGATATGAGCTGTAGCACTTCTTTTACAATCGATGTAAAGTACATCTTTAAAGATATATCCTTAAGGCCAGAGAGAAAGAAAAAAAAAAAAACCTGTTAAAACTTGAAAGTGTGTAGAATTGCTCTGGATTTGGTCAGCTCTGTAAACATAGACGAAAACCAATTAATATGGTGTAAGGGGTGGAGAAACTCAAAGGATTTGTCCTCATTTAAAACCAGAAACGACAACCGTGATTTCTTTGAAGGCTGTCAAAAAATGAAATGCATTTTCTATCCATCATAATCTGCGCAATCTTGCAGCCCTCACGAGCAACATTTGGCATGAAGATACAAGAATGATTATAGTTTCATTCTTGGGTTAAAAACTGGCTGAAAATGAGTTTAGATGTATCCTTAACAGGTCAAAATTTACAGTTCTACAAAACTGACGTAAGTACAAGATCTGCAAAATCTAGCTGTTTTCATGGAATTATCTACCAAGGAGACAGGCTTTGTAAACCATTTCTTTTTAATTCGCACTTCCATACTGATGTTGGTGTAAATGGTAATATTATCATCTGCTCCTATACATGAGCCACGCTCTGTGAAAAGGGGGTTCCCGCAAGCTGACGAAGGTCTAAAGTTTTTGCTATTGGTAAATGTTCTGTATGTCAAAGGACCGGTTTACCTCCAGATTCAGTCGATTGTTAGACAAAATGGATTTTATGGATCAATAATTATATAATTACTTGTTTGGTAATATGCATCACGGAGATGCATTAAAAACCCCCTTCTTCCAGAGCTTATTGTTTAAACCAAGATCAGCAAGTGCATACGAATAAAGTGATCGAAACAAACGTGTATCATAAATACAGAGAAAACCCTTTTGATGCACATAAAAACACCACGTAATGCCAATTTCGCGTGACAGCGCATCACCTCGTGTTTAATTCCGTTTCCAATTGGGATATCGATTTGTTTCATTGGTTACTCCTTTTTCAGACCTTTTTTAGGTTACGAAAATTGAGAAAATACATATAGAAGCAGGTGAAAATAACCCTGCTCTGGTAATTTACTGCTACATGTACCATTATACGCCTTAAAACCGTCACATAAAGGATAAAAAATCTAAATGCTATAGAAAATCAGTCGCTTTTCAGAGGCTTTTAACCTTAATTTGACAAGGATGAACTCTTCCGTATTGAGGCTAGTAGCTTTTGTTGACGGCCTGTACAGAGCTTACAGCCTAATTTTCTATCTGCGATGGCTATGCAATGGATAGCATGCTGACAATGGCTATCATTGCATAGTCTCCTCATTTAAGGTAAAATTATACTTTCAGCCGTCGGAAAAAAGTTCGATTTAAACCGCAATTTTTACCTTTCACAGTTTTTTTTTTTTACAAATTTACACATAAGACCTTTAATATGTGTCGGTAATCCCTAGTTTACAAGGACATTGGAAGTCTGCAGCAGATTTGTTTCATAATGTACATTGTTACTAAGCTATTCTTTATACCCGAGTATGGTACCCGTCTGTTTGTTCTTTACTGCTTTGTCTATATTGCATGTTCTTACGCCGCTCCTGATTTATTTATACCGTTTGCATGTTTATTGCCAATAAACCACGTGGTTACGGTGAAGGTCAAACATCCACCATGAGAGTTCATGATGATGTAATGAATTTTTCATCCATCTTGATCAATCAATTATCGATTTTCTGACAGATTTACTGGCCGTACAGAACCACAAAACATATGGTCACTGACATACCCAGAGCTTGAATTTCAAGATGTACTATTGCTCCCCTTGAAAAAAAAATGGATGAAAGTCTATATAGCTATAAAATTAATATTGGCTTTCAAGTTGTCAACGATGTAAAGTACATGAAAAAGTCATGCTCTGGCAAATGGGGTTTAATGTTTCTTTGTGATGCAAGTCGTTACATGATTATGGACCCTTAAAATCCATTTTTCTAACAACCGATTGAATCGTGTGATAGAATGTTGATTGGACATGCAGAAAAGTGACTAATAGCAAAAATTATCGACTCAGGGTAGCCTGCGGGGATCGCGCGAGCTGATTTTTTTTGCAGATGCATTAAACCCCTTCCAGTTACAGTTACTTTAACCTTCATTTGTTTGTGCAATTTCCACTTAATTCAATATTTCTGGCCCTTGTTTCACAGGCTTGTATATTGCGCATCATTCTAGTTACAAAAACATCAAAGAAAAAAGAAAGAAATCTGGAATAGGACCTTGCCATTCTTAGTAGTATTCTACTTGTTAATCTGCAAGACTAGCCACCTGATTGGCTGAGACGTTGCGTCTTTGCTGTCTGAAATAGACTATAAGTATCTTTACAGGATTCATTCACTGCACGTATAGAATGTACCAGCATATGAAGGATACATTTCAGGGAAAGTGGTATTACTTGCCAAACGTTCTTCAAAAATTCTTCTTTATCTTTCGTTTTCTGTATCGTTGGACAAGGTTATTTTCTTTTCTTCCAAATATTTCTCCATCGTGCATATTTCATATCTTAGTGGTTTGTCTGAAGGTAGTACAACAATGGATGAAAACATTTGAGGCATGCTTTGGCAAAAGGGGGCCTAATGCATCTTGTGATGCGTTGTACCAGGCAAGCAATCATATGATTATAGATTACAATATGTATTTTGTTTTGTCTGAACCGTGAGGCAGACTGGACCCTGAACTTGCAAGAAATTGACAAATAGCAAAAAGTTATTGGGTCGATATTGTTTGTAGATTGCATGAAGTCCCATTTTCATAGAGCATGATTCATTTATGACATGGTAGAGTTACATATTTATTGAAGCTAGTTTGAACATGCACCATGTTCACGTATCGCCGTGTGTCGTTAACAAACAAACGCTTTCTTGTTTTAAAGTTCAGTTCGTGTAAGACAGTAATCGACAATTCGGAAGACACAGAAAATTAAACCAAACATTGTTTTCTATGTCATCCTACCTAAGTCAACTGAATCAAGAATTTGGCCTTCCAACTTTTGTGAAGTATTCGTTTGTTAGTTGGTTTTACTGATCCAGATTTTTTCCCGCAGATAACTTCATATAAATACCGGTATTTTAATACTCTGAAACAGTTCTTCATTTGGTCATAAAGGCAGATTTATTGCTCAAATCATCATATCATCATCATCATCATCCATTATCCATCATCATCATCATCATTATCATTATCGTCGTCGTCATCCTCGTCTTCATCATCTGTTATGGTTCACGCTCTGATTTTATCTAAGACTTTTAAAACACCTGATGTTTTAAGCCTGCAGTCAGTACTAATTGGAGAAAAAAGTGAAATTCCAATGATCTCTCTTTTTTAAATAAAAACCAAGGCAACCAAACTGCAACAAGGGCCTTCTATTTGTTTTCCTTTGTTTTTGTCCTTGATTGACTCAGAGAATCAATTAGAGACACTCAGATTTTTAATGTGATGAAAATGTAAGCCCTGCATGGTATTGGCAAAATAAAGGTTACACAATACCACCATTGAAATGCATCAAGTTGCATCATAGCGCGGTTTGATAAATTCTGTCGGAGATGTTTATACCTGGACATTCCTGAAGAGTGCAAAGGATATCAAGGATTGAAACAAAGTAATGCCATTATCAGGACCAACACAGAATTGAGGAGGAATAAAGGGAAATAACTAAATTTTTTCTTCCATTACATCGTCTAGACAACTTCGTCGTATACGACGTGTTAGCTTTTCCAGCTCTCATGCTTTGAGTTCGTTTGTCTTTCAACCCAAAGTGTTGTCTTTTATCGTAAGTTTGACCATTATAAATTATACAAGTATAATCACGTCGTTTAATCCATGCCATTGCTCTCCTGTGATTCCCAGCTGATTTTCAGCACTACTCGTATATTGCAATAAAGAACCAGATTTCAAGTAAAACAGTGTTATTATTATTCAGTACTCTCTAAGTGGACCTTTTAACTTCGTGAAATCACTTTCATGCGACATTGATTAATTTTCTTCCAGTGTTCTATTTTTAGTTGTTTAATTGCTCGTACAGTAAAGTATTAAGATGAAAGGAGTAATATTGGATTGTTATGACAAAAACAACGCCCCTTTTCCCACAGTATTTTCAAAAATAATCAATGGAGTGACATAAGATTGTCATAAATATATGAGCCATGCTCTGTGAAAAGAGGGCTTCATGCATCTACGAAAAATATCGATCTACGCAGTCTGACCTGAATCGAAACTTTTCGCTGTTCGTCAATTTTTTGCATGCCAAAGGACCTGTGTACCTCATGAATCAGTTATTTGTTATACAAAATTAATTTTATGGATCCATAACATTGTAATGACTTACTTGGTATCATGCAAAGCGAAGATGCTTTAAGCCCCCTTTTGCCAGAGCATATAGTTGTTTCCTCATATACAAATTAAGAGTTCCATAGACTTGCCAAGCCCTTGTTTTACTGCTCTTCAAATCTAATTAAGAACCAGATGTAGAAATGCAGATGAGGCATGCTCTGTGAAAAGGGGGCTTAATGCATCTGTGAAAAGTATCGACCCGCACAGGCTGACCTGGGCCGAAACTTTTCGCTTTTGGTCAATTTTCTGTATGTCCAAGAACAGTCTACCCCATGATCAAGCCGATTGTTAGACAAAATGAATTTTATGGATCCACAATTATAAGATGACCTGCTTGGTATACTGCATCACGGAGATGCATTAAACCCCCTCTTGCCTGAACGCGGCTCAGATGTAATGAATCTCGAAAAATGAAGCCATGCAACATTTATGTAAAAGACTAGAAAGCTTTTAAATGAAGAGAGTGGAGCGACAAAAGATAGATAACGCAAACCGGAAATTGCAGATTCTATCAAATCTCGTGGTGCTAGATTGGATTTGTTCACTGCTCGAGACCCCTTCACTATGATTGATTTCAATTGTTAGATTGCTAATAAAGCAAACCGCTTGATTTCTCTTGTCACGGAGCCGGAATCTTAATTAATTTTCGAGATTGAAGAATTCGGCAAGATTGGAAATGGGTTCTGCGAGCCTATGTCAATTCCACGAACCTCTCCAAACATGACAGTCCGGTAATTGAAAGCGTCGAGGAGAATTCGAATAGTTTTTTTTGCCCCTCCCCCTTTCCAAGTTCACATCCACATCCTTCCGTCATGATAGAATTGTCAACCATTTTTTTCTCCCTTGTGACATATCAATTTGACATTTACTATCATTACAGCATATAGTGTTTTCAGTCATCACTACCAGCTAGTACTAGTAACGCAGAAGGGAAATATTTGGAGGAAACAAAAACGCGTAGTTTTTCGATGTTACAGAAAACATTGTGGGGGGAAAAGGAGCAATTGCTTGTAACAAACAATTGCTCCTTTTTTTCACAATGTTTTCGAAAGTTGTCGTCTACTGCTTGGTCGGAAAAAGAGTCGTATTTTCATTGTGATGGGATATGACCATTATATCGAACTTAAACTCTACCACATGCTCATAGCAAGTGACGTTTGATGCCAGTTCGTAGAAAACGAAAACGCGGCTTCCAACGATAATGGTGTTGTAGAATGATTTGAAAAGTGTTTCTAATGAAACAAACATGAGGCGGAATAAAATGCGCAAAGAGGATTTGAAGTTGCATCAGACAAACATTTTTGTGTTCTTGGAATTGTGATTGAAACAATATTAGTGCCCATGTTACACTGATAGCTCTAACCCAAGACGTTTTATATGAGTAAAAAGTTGCAGGAGACATTCACCTTTAAAGTGCATGTTCTTGTCAACTTCAGTCTTGAAGCTGGAATATTTTGTAGCTTCTTCAATCCTGACTGAAAATGTGTATTTTGTTTTCCGAAGGATCAAATATCTCTTCTGGTACCCCGAATCATATCAAGTTAATTGTTACACTAGAATTTACATTTTCGGTCAGGATATGGTTTGCTGCTGTTACGATGTTCAACCGGACGTTTGTTATTGTTACTATGTCGAGGAAATAATATCTCATATTTCGTGATTGAAGGCATGGGTTATATTCTATTTTGCTGTTTGGGAAAGAGTCTATGTTCATACTCAAGGCTTTGTTTCTAATCGGTAGCAATCTGAGTGGAAGACACATTCTGTCCCGGCCGATCAGTTGGCTTATCTTTGAATAAAGAATATGGACCCAGGCTCTTATTACATTGGTAGTCATTACTGCTTGATAACATCGGCGTCTACTTGTGGGGGAGTTGGGTTATGTTGAAGATAAAAACTGTGTGAATAGGTTTGGAATTGAAATGAACTGAGCCATGCTCTGGCAAGACAGGGTTTAATGCATCTCCGTAACGCATTGTATCTAGCAAGTCATCACATTATCATTGATCCATAAAATCCATTTCGTCTAACGACTGACTTAACCCTTAAGCTGCTAATCGCGACCCATTGACCTTTTGCGGACAGTGTAGGTCAAGATCAGACTGCACAGAACGTGCAGTCTGATCTTTGATCTACACTGTCCGATACGGTATTTTCTTTCCGGTGAAATCAACTTTGAAACTGCAATGTTTGGGCTTTTAGTATTGAAGAGAAAACTTGTGTTTCATCATTTATTCAGCAGCTTTAGTGTTAATTTTAAGGTACAATGGTCCTTGGACATGCAGAAAAGTGACCGATAGCAACAAGTTTCCATACAAGTTGGCCTGTGTTAAACCCTTTTTTCACAGAGCATGTTCTGTTCCGATTAAGAAAATTCTTTATTTGTTTTACAAAGATTGAAGACGAAGTTCACTAATGAATAAATTCTGATCGACACAAGCTCAAAATCGCAATGTCTTTTTACTGACTGGATCTGATCATTTTATTGGCACCCTAAAGATTAACCTGTGTATTTTATCAAGACATTGCGGTCCAGTGGTTGAAGATTTTAATTTTGGTAAGGGTAGGAAAGAAAGCAAAAACTTCGCTGAAATAACACAAGTTTTGAAAAGGAAACGATCGATATTTATTTCTTCCAAGTTTTCTCGTCGAGGCAATCTACGGAACCTCCTGCTGCTTCGCTGACATTTTCACGTACAATTAGGGACTCTTATTTAACGACCAGATTGGGCTTTTCTCACTTCAGAGCCTTATTTATTACAGCGCTTATAGCAGCATTCTTTGCCTTAATTTACACGTTATTTTTAAATTTTAATGCCTCGGTGTCTGAAACCCATATTTAGATCAGTATATTACTTGTGTACCCATTCGTCAGGGATGGACCCCCCCATGTTTGTTTTGCACGTAATTATTGCTAATGATGTTATGGCCGCGGAACAGTTTTGGCTTTGCGTATACTTCGTCCAAAACTAAATTTTAACTTATTACCACCAATTAGCTTAGACGTTGACGACCTGAAAATACCAGTAATCTTGTAAAGTATGTTCTATCAGCATAACTTCAGATTTAACCCTTTACCAAACGGCAAATTGTAGACTTGTCCAGATTGAAAGCATTTGCAGACGGCAAATTAGATGCAGGTCAAATGATAAAAGTTTGTCTTTGATAAGGTAGAAAAAATTGTGGGGAAAAGGAGAAATAGCTGGTAACCAGCGTTTTCTCCTTTTCCTACAATGTATTCAAATGGCTTCTTCTTCAGGGTCGTTAAAATTTGGGATTGTGTGGTAAAGGGTTAAGACCTGAATATAAAATACAAACGCCTTTGCCAAGACATAAAAATGTCGTCTGCTGGTGGTGAAATAATATTTTTTTTATCTTTTATAATTTAACATTAAATTGCTTTTTTAACTTCTTTTCTCATGTTTTCTCTCATTATAAGTTTCCCTCGATTCAAACGAAAACAGCTGCTTGGGTCTTTTTTCTTTTCACGATTTTTTTCAAATTAGGTTTTGACTCAGTCTTAACGGTGAAAACATTGCTCTGCAAGACGTTTAGATCAACAGAATTTAGTTTTATCTGATCTCCGCCAGCATGTTTGGCTTGTTCCGCAGGGTCGCTGACAGTCGTTGCATTATGGGTCATTTTCCCTTTCACCGCAGTTTTGTTTAGGTGCAATGTTTATGTAGTAAAACTTGGCAAGAGCTTTTGTGAAAAGTACTGGTATTACAAACTTCAGGCAACCATGGAGAGGTGCACTGACCACCTTAATATACATGTATCTAAAAAAAAAAAGAAGTGAAGGAACACCAAACGAACAAACAAACAAAAAAACTTCTTAGACATTAAAATTTCACATACATGTATACTTACATACTTTATTTCTATAGTGAAAGTATTTGGCGTCTTATCAATAACAAGTTTAGAAAATATTGCAGGCTGAAATATTCCTTTAAAAATTCAATGATTCCACGTGAAGCGCTGATAAGTCGTTTATTCACATATCAAAGTTTTAATTACTGAGTTTCGATCTCATTGTGTTCACCAACCATTCTTAATTGTATTCTCAGTCTAATTCTAGATTTTGAAAGTAACATAGCTTCTGACTGGCTAAACCATTTTAGCCAATCAGAAGTTGTGTTACTTTCAAATTCAGCTAATTCTTGAGGATTAATCTAAGAATGTTCTTAAGAATAGTTGTTGAATACGAACCCAGGAGCCGTTGGACCATTTCGACGCCAACGGTAAAATTAGTTGCAAATGGGGGCATTGTAGATCAAGGCAAGGGCCCGAATTCACCAATCCATCTAAATTGCATTCTTAGTCTAAGTGTCAAGATTTTTCTACTTTTCAAAGTAAAGCGAAATTGTGTTACTTTCTAAATTTAGAACTAGATCATGTATGCAATTCAGAGTGATTGGTGAATACGGGCAAAAACTTCACAACTTCACAGACGAGCACTTTGAGCTCGATTCTACGCTGTCCGATAAATGGAAAAAAGTAATATATATACATAGTAAAAATAGTGTTGAACCCCTGCCAGGTTTGATTTGCTGGCGTGAATGATATGAAATGGGTTGAAAATTAGAATCTGGCTGCTGCATACACCAGCAAACCAGTCTGTTGCCTCGGAAATGAACTGACCTGAGGTATCCCTTGAACTCATGGCAGCACCTACTGATCGAACTGTTTCACCCTCTTGTTAGAGGTATGAGATGAAGACTGCAAGCCCTCGGCGGAAGTACGCAATAATGGCTGATTGTGTGTTCCAATTCTCTGCAGGTCACTTTCAACCTTTCGTAACTGTTTATTTCGACATTCAGTTCCCAGAATTTAACCAAACTTGAAAGTCTTTTTTTTATTTGAAAGAAATATCTAAGCAAAAAATTCCAACTTACCATGAGATCAAGGGATACCTCGATTCATTTCGTTTCATAGGCAAAAGACTGGTCTGTTGGTGTATGCAGCAACCGGATTCTAATTTCCACCCCATTTTATATTATTCGCACGAGAAAATCAAAGTCGGTAAAAAACACAGTGGTCCCAGGATTTTTTTTTTTGTATGATTTCGCTTACCAACAAAACGAGATAAAAAGAATAATCCAATATGGCTCATGGGGGTATCAGGCTCAGATATGAGAAAAAAGATGATTTTGGTCCAACACGTTCGCTCTTGCAAGGTTTCAATAGACTAGATGTTTTGCCTGCAGCAAAATAACAAGAAAGAAAGAGAAACTAATTCCTCGCCGTCTCTGAGAAGAGGAAAACGATGACGGTCATCCCGAAGTACATTTAACTAATTGTGTCCGGAACGACGACAGCGATATGGGCGGAAATCCTCTCACCGTAATCACGACAAATCATTTATGGCGCGCCATCTTAACTTGTGATCGGAGGGTCAATAATGTAATATCAAAGTCTCGGTATACCCGGACAAGAGCTAATGTTCGGATAATGTGCGGCATACAATTTATCAAGAATCGGAATCACTTATGTGTAACACACACAACAGTGCTTTGATATCACTTTATGAAAATCTGGATACAACAAAACTTAAAAAAAAGAAATAATGAAGTTTTTTTGGACCTTACAACATCATCACGGTGAGAGAGATTTTCTTTCTGTGACAAAACAGAAATGATGAAAATGTCAGACTATATTCCAGAGTCACACTAATTTGAATAAAACTTGTAATGTAAATTGCCAACCACATTCTTTTCCGGCAAAAAGAAACGCTGAAAGTACAGGGCAAAACCAAAGATGCTTGGTTACCTCCCCTCTATCGTTTAAGCAGCTAATATTTCCTTTCGTGAAAACTTAGTAGTATTTTTCTCTTTGCTTAGACTAGCTGTGAGAAAAAAAATCAAACGCTGTGTGTCTGGTCACAGTGTGAAATTCAAGACAGCTAAATAATCAGCGCTTTTTACATGTTTAAGACGTAAAAGAAAATGTTGGTAGATTGTTTTGAAGTGTGATACTTTCTCGAAAACACCATTTTTGCTTACAAAAGGCGCGGGGGATAAGTTTCGAAAGTATATACCGCGCCTGTGAAGAAGGTTATTAATCCCAAGCCTAATTGACAGCCCCATTCATCATACGAAGCACCTAAAATGACAATTCCTCAAATCTGTCGACAGGCCAATTCCCGTCGATTAAGGAACCTACTTAGAAGAGCATAAATGACAAGGAAAAATCGAAGTCAATTACGTTTTTACGTGACGATTCGAGCATTATTTCGCATTAGGCTGAAAACCTCTAAATATTCCGGTCGTTAACTGGCGGTAAAACGGTTCTGTCTACATACGCATGCAGTGTGCGTTACAAAAAAATAGTTCCGTGAAAGTCTCATGTTTCCACACCAGATTTATTCAGCTTATTCCCTGAACCATGTAAGAGAGATTATTAGCTCCCAATTCTAGTTTACCGTATGCTAACAAACTTCTTGAAAAGGCGAAGCACTCCAATTTAAAACTAGTCTAGATGTCCTAGACAATACGTGTGCGCATGCCTAAACGGTCGTGTCTTTGAACTGTTGGATAATAGCTTCAGTGTACTCTTTGTCCGATATTCATTCTGGGGTAATTCTTCCATTTCCTGAGCACTTTTATGCCTCTTTCACGTAGTGTAAAGTAAATGCATGAAGGAAGTATGATTAAAATGAGATGAAAATATATTAGAAATAAATGTGTTTGTTTTTAAAGGAATCTTTTCTCGCCAATGATGCACACTCGAATCATGATCGAAAATGATTTTGATAAAAAGTGTGGTTATCATACTATTCTAATAACATCCAAAGTTTATGAATAGTCAGTGATGAAGATATTAATAAAATGAAATAATAATAATAATATTAATATTGATAATGACATTATCACTTTAGACACTTTACTAATCATTATTTTTCAACAAATGAATCTAGAGCAATGAAATAATTTGTGATTACCCAGTCATTTACAGCTACAGATTGCGTTTAGAAATATGTATATCAGAGGTCTGTTACAAGTCGAAAATTGTTCCTGGAAAGCAGTTTCGCCTTTTGTCACAGTTTGCGTAGGTAACTTTAATTCATGTTAAAAGTTTTTTATCTTTTCAAAGCCGTCTTTGGTAATTTTTTAAGGAATGAATGAAAGCAGCAATTACTTAACCCTTATCTTGTTAAATTAGTTAAATGAAACATTTAAGTCGAGTGTGAAAAAAAATATATCCGATTTCAAACTTATCTTTTGGAGAAAAAATATCTCCTTATTAGATAGTGTAGATCCAAGATCAGACTGCGCGTTCTGTGCAGTCTGATCTTGATCTACACCGTCCACAAATGGTCAGTGAGTCGTGCTTAGCAGCCTAAGGGTTAGAGTAAAAACACAAAAGCATTATTTATTATTGCTTTTGGGAGAAAATCTATCAGTGAACGCCATGGCTAAAAACAAAAAGCTAAATAGGTAAAGTATTACAGACAAATAAATGCGTCGAGATCCTAGACAAGGGAGGAAAATAAGCATAATTACAGGCTTGCGGTGGCACCCCCTCTTAACTTCTGAGCAAAGAGACGCCATGAAACATACAATTGTGCATTCGATTTGCTTTTAGCCTTCAACCCTCAAACTGTAGACTGGTAACATCCATCACGGGGCATTTAAAGAGTGGTTACCTCCCCTAATACAGCAAGGTATTATGTACAATGGGGACCAGTCTAAGTGCATTTTTGCTCAATACCTTCAGTACTTTAGTAGACAAAATGTCCTCGGGAAAAAAATATACTGCCAATAAATACGAGATTTAGTGAAATAGTATTGTGACTAATTTCATCAATATATGAGTCATGCTCTGTGAAAACGGCTTCAATGCATCTGAAAAAAATATCGACCACAGATCAGCGTTCGCAGTCTGCGCAGACTGACCTCGGTAGTATCGACCCCAGATCAGCGTTCATAGTCTGCGCAGACTGACCTGGGTCGAAACTTTTTCCTACTGGTCAGTGGTCAATTCTGTGCATGTCAGAGGACCAGTCAACCCACATGATTCAGTCGATTATTAGACAAAATTGATTTCATGGATCAGAAATCATGTGATGAGATTCTTGGTATAAGGAGATTTCGTTAAACCTCCTTTTCCCAGAGCGCCACTCATATAAGAACCGTGTTCTGTGAAAAGGGGGCTTAATGCATCTGTGAAAAGTATCGACCCAGGTCAGCCTGCGCAGTCCGCGCAGGCTGACCTGGGCCGAAACTTTTCGCTATTGGTCAAATTTCTGTATGTCCAAGAACCAGTCTACCTCATGATTCAGTTGGTTGCTTAAAAAAAGGTGGCTGTTATTGATTCATGATTATGTGATGGCTTGATAAGTACAGTGAATCATGGAGATGCATTAAGCCCCCTTTTGCCAGATCGCCGCCCATATATATATATATAATTCAGCGTTACTCTTAGAAAAGCATCACTATAATGCATTATGCCATGCGAGTCTTCAAATATTATGGATCTATTTTTTCCAAAGAACTGGTTGAATCATAAGGTATGAAGAATGGTCTTTTGACATGCAGAAAATTAAACCCTTATCCCGCTAAATAAGTTAAATAAAATTTTCGGGTCGATGGTAAAAACCCGAATAATGTTATTTCAAACTTTTTTTTTTTTTTTGAGAAAAATATCTTCTTATCGGACAGTGTAAATTCAGGATCAGACTACACGTTCTGTGGAGTCTGAACTTGATCTACGCTGTCCGCTAAAGGTCAGTGAGTCGCGCTTAGCAGCCTATGGGTAAACTGATTGCAAAAAGTTTCGACCGACGTCTGCCTGCGCAGACCACGCAGACTGACATGGGTCAATATTTTTTTGAAGATGCATTAAACTACCTTGTCACAGAGCATACTCATGCATCAAACCATTGTGGCATAAAAGAATTCCTCCTTTTTCTGCAGTGTTTAAAATGTTTTGCAAGTTTAAAAAAAGTGACCTGCTTCAATTCGTACAACGTCTACTAAAGGTGGTGGGATTGAGTGAACAGCAATGATAGTATCTAACTATGAATATACATTTGAGCAATGCTCTGTGAAAAAGGGGCTTAATGCATCTGCGAACAGTATCGAACCAGGTCAGCCTGCGAAGTCAGCACAGGCTGACCTGGGCCAAAGCTTTTCGCTAATGGTCAATTTTCCGTCCAAGACCTCATGATCATGATTGTTAAAAAAAAAGTGGCCATTATGGGTCCATAGTTATGTGACGACTTGATTGGTATCATGGATCATGGATCGGTATCATGGATCATGGATCGGTATCATGGATCATGGATCGGTATCATGGATCATGGATCGTTATCATGGATCATGGATCGTTATCATGGATCATGGATTGGTATCATGGATCATGGAGATACATTAAGCCCCTTTTGCCAGAGCGTGGCTCATTTATTATTCTTTTCGAAACGTTTTGGATACGAGAAAAATAAGGGCTTCCTTTTCTTCTAGAACGATGAACACATACAAAATAATTAGAAATGTCTGGAAAGCATCTACATCTTTCCAAGAATCAAATATTATTTACTCGGAAAAAGAGAAAGGAGAAGTTGTGACGAAGCACTGCATTTCGATTGGAACCGTGACTCGTAAAGATGTCTAGCAGAAGTGCTCCGGATGCAATATAAATTTTTGTTCCTCGCGCTATTCTAGCGGATGACGCACGAGTTCTATAGTTAGCTGCAGCACATTTCCTGTGCTCGGGGTTTCCCGATTTACCGCATAAGCCCGTGCTTAAACGAACCCGAGGAAAAGGCTTTTGAAAACATCGAGGAAAAAGGAGAAAATGCTGGTAACCAGCATTTTCTCCTTTTCCCACAATGTTTTCCTCCATTTCAGTAAAAGATCCCATTATTTGAGCCCCGCACTTTTCTAGCGGATGACGCACATTTTCTATTTCGCCAGCATAAAGAGGGAAATTTAATCCTCATGAAGACGAGGATATTACAGATACTTGCTTTTTGGCGGACATTTTCTATCAAGATCAGACTGTACAGAGCGTGTATATAAATTTTATAAAATATTCCTTATAATTAACCTTCACCATTTCAAATACTCCTTTATCCAAACTCATCTTTCGATTCCCTTAATTTTCAATAAGAGTCAGACTCTTTATCATGTAACTTAGGGTGGGTTTCACCCTGTATCTTGAACTATCCCCCCCCCCCCCCCACAACATAGAATGACTAAGAGGCTCCAGAGGTGTCATCCATATGGACAGCCGGTGGCGACAAAAAATAAACAAAAAAAAAACTGTTCACGATACAAAGCATACCGCACAGCTTCAACTCGTCTTTGACACAAAATACGGACCATTCCGTTAACCCTAAGAGCCCTGGAACCGAACCGACTGTTGCTTTTTTGCAGACAATGTAGATCAATATCAGACTGCACAGAAAGCGCAGTGTGTGTAATCTGAGATCTACACTGTCTGCCACTATGTTACATATTCTAATGGAAACAAACTTGAAATAGCAATATTTCGGGCTATTTTTTTTTCCTAATTAAAAAGGTCTAAATCGGTAATTCAGCGCTTAATCCTTTACCAGACGACAAAATTTTAGCCTTGTCCAAATTAAAAGCATTTGCAGACGACAATTTCAGTGTGGCTCAAATGGTGCAACTTTTCTTAGATAGGGTAGAAAACATTGTGGAAAAAGGAGAAAATGCTGGTTTCCAGCATTTTCTCCTTTTCCCACAATGTTTTCAAAAGGCTTCTTTCTCAGGGGCGTCAAAAGGCGGCATTGTGCGGTAAAGGGTTAAAGGGATAATGACCAATACATGACTGGTAAATAAGAAATGAGTATTTCTTATATTACAGCTGCATGCATTTTTCCATTGAATCCTAACCCTTCGTAGTTCAAAAGATTTTAGCAAGTTTCAAAATTTTGAAAAAAGAAAAAAGAAATTGAGGACTTTCTTTGCGAAGAAAATGTTACTGATAGGTGGTCGGATAAAAGGATACAAGGCCAGGGGCGTACCTTGCGCAAAATAAAGTATACCCAAAAGTAATACCGAATGTATTATTCGAGCTTCGAAGTGCCGAGAGAGGTAATGGGGATTTCCAAGGAGGGCCTGGAGAGTATTCCCGAAAAACTTTTATTAATTTTGAAGAAGCTATTTCGTGGCCTCTGGTGACGTCTTTTTGCAAAATTGTCTTTCAAGATTACATCTTTTTTTTTTTATTTGCAAAGTGTACACAACTGTGTTTTTTGCCTACAGGCAGCTACACCTCTGAGTGCCATGGCATGATTTGTGTCATTTGAATCCATTCTCCAGCTCGAGTTCCAGACCCACGGATGCAAATATCTGAGGGTCCGTATTCACCAACCATTCTTTAGAACATTCTTTGACTTATTCTGCAAGATTTTCTAAATTTGAACGTAACATAACTTCTGACTGGCTAAACCAAATGGTTTAGCCAATCAGAAGTTGTGTTACTTTTAAATTTAGAAAATAAACACAGGCCCTGGTCCAGCAGGCGCTGTTACTGACTACAAAAAAAATAAGTTGAGCGGAACACTGTGAAGCCCGTATTCTGTCCCTGGGGACGTCTAACGCGTATAAAATAATACCCAGTTCATGAATTATTCAATACCAAACAGACTGCCAAAATACTGTATAGTAACCATTACATGTGCCATGCTCTGCCGAAAGGTGTCTAATGCATCTCCGTGATCCATTACACAAGCAAGTCATCACATAATTTTGGATCCATAAATTTCATTTGTCTAACAACCGAATGAATCCTGAGGTAGACTGGTCCTTCGGCATTTCGGCATGCAGAAGCCAAGCCCCTCCCCCCCCCCCCCAGCTCAGTCGGTAGCATACAGGATTTGAGAACAGGAGGTCGCTGGTTCGATCCCCAGCTTGGCCACTTTCTTTCCGAGGATTGATGATAGTCATCGCGGCAGGATTCATTCCTCTCTCACCGCTGACCAGTTTTACGACGATGTTTATGTAGGAAAGCAGCCAGTGGCTTGAAAAGAATATTGTGCGGTATACTGGTAAAAGAAACTCCAGGAAAGCATGGATAGGTGCACTGGCCGCAGTGATATAATTGAAATAATGTTGAAAACGACGTTAAACACCATACAATCAATCAATCAATTTTGGCATGCAGAAAACTGGTCAATGGCAAAGGGTTTCAATACAGATCAGCCTGCGAGGACATGGATCGAAACTTTTTGCAGATGCAATTAACCCCATTTTCACTAAGCATGGCTCCCATGTGCTGTCCACAAAGGTCAAATGTTAACTTTTGAACTATGTATTGTGGCCTCTCATATTGTATTAAAAGAGTGTAGGATAAGATCAAACAGCATGTCTCCGATACCCAGCTTAATATCCACCTCCTGAAACAAATATGCGGACTATTATCAACATAATTGTAGGGTTGAAAGTGCTTTGCCTAAGGACACCATAACGAAAAAACCAATGCCTCAGGTATGGATCATACTCTGGACCTCTACATAATTGATCCTATCCCTTAACCACGCATGACATAGTCAATAAATGTATGCTACAAATGGGCCTGTTTCTTGAATTGTTCTTGTCTCTTGGGTTTTCAAGGTATTTTACGCTGATTTCAACATTAATTCAGTTGTATTACGTATACAGCTCACTTCTGCATGTGTCTCCTGGGTTTCATCATTATCAAATCTGGGCTCTGCAGTACTTTGTTGAATGCTACTATCACCAAATCATCTTTTGTTCACTTGAAAAAAGGGCATTCAAGGCAGCATTTAGACACTGGTGTCAACCTTCCGTGCCAAGAGCGACATTACCAACTCTTGTGTACGGCATGTAGCAAGGTTTTAACCTATTGCCAAACAATCCCGAATTTAAACAACCCTTGTAAAACTGGCTTTAGAAAAAAAAACAGTGGGAAAAGGAGAAAATGCTGGTAACCAGCATTTTCTCCTTTTCCCACAAAGTTTTCTATCCTTTCAAAGCGAAAGACACCAAGATGGCATCATTTGAGCCACATTTAATTTGTCGTCTGCAAATGCTTTCAATATGGATAGGTCTAAAATTTTATCGTATGGTAAAGGTTTAACAGGACAGAGTGTGTTGTGTGTTCTTGGTTTAAACCGTACACTACTTTACTCTTTAGTGTGACAAAACCCTATCAATATTTGCATTTAAGTCGAGCCGTAACTCTTTACCACACGACAAATACTGGAATCGTCCAAATTCGAAGCATTCGCAGACGACAAATTGATAATTGATACAAATAGTCTTTTAAAGGGTTAAAAATGTGGGACAATGTTTCAAAAGCCTTCCGCGACAGGGTCTTTAAAACAAAGGGTATGTTGGTAAGGGGTTCAACTTTCGATAAAAAGTAGAGTTTATTTATTCAGAATGTAGAAGAATTAACTGTCCAAACGCCATAGGGGCTTTTGTGGTCGGTATTGATCAAATCTGACTGCACAGAACGTGCATTCTTGTCTTTGACCTATACCGTCCATTTGTGTAGTCAAACCTGTAAATAATTGAGTCACGCTCTGGCAAAATGGGGTTTAATGCATCTCCGTGATGCATGATACCAAGCAAGTCATCACAGTATTCTACATCTCTGAAATCCGTTTTTGTGTAACAACCTACTGAATCATTAGGTAGACTGGTCCTTTGTTATGGTTATGCAGACAATTGATCAAAAGCAAAAAAGTTTCGGCCCAGGTCACCCTGCGCGGACTGCGCAAGCTGACCTGGATCGAAACTTTTTGCAAATGCATTAAGCCCCTTTTTCACAGAGCACACATGAAATATTTTGTATTCAGTTGTCGGAAGACGTCTTGTTTAAACATAAAATTTTGGAGATGTTAAGAGGTACACACCCCAAAGACCACATCGTACAGTATCACCGAGCATCACTTATTGACGTCCATTTTTCCCATGCAGTGTACGCCAGTTGTGGAATCCATTAGACAATTCTATTTATAGCGATGGAATCTATCATTCCGAAGTTCTTTGGTGTATTTTCATTTTGTCATGAAAACACTGCTTATAAGCATTTTTTTTATTATTGAAAAAAAAAATCTGACAAAGAAAACTCCGCGATACAATCTAATCCCTCTTTTCTAAAAACCAATTTCACCATTCATTTCACGTTCACATCTGTGTCTAAAAGGGAGTCTCTACTTTTATCAATAATTATATTGCAAGGGCGAACTTTACGCATCTGTAATCATGTGATATTGATATATGTTCTTTTTCTACCTTCAGGCGTTGAAGAGTGCACGATTCCACCAGACAGTCTTGAATTAACAACAATCCATCGTCAAGAATTCCGTTATTGGATGCTAAAATTAGGCTGGAATTGTGGAATGAGGGTTGGGTCCTCTGCAGACGGCAATGGAAATTTACGAGCTTTGATGTAATTACTACTTTCCAAACAGGGGTATGTAATAATGCTATTGAGTATTGTTGTTTGTTATTTCGTCTGTGTTTTCATTTTCAATTCAATACTGTCAACTAAAGAGGCGACCTTATGGTCGATGACGTGAGGATATTGCTACATTGTTCCCATATTTCCCATTGCCTCTGTAGCATCGACTTTGCACACGAATGATAGTTTTTATGCTCCCGTAGTAAATTTATAGCTTAAAGAATCCAATTTTGGTAAAGTTGTAACAATTAAGCGGTGCTACCTTTCCCACATTCTCTTACAATATGTAAAATAGGCTTGCAAGGTAATATAAAGTAGATCAGTAGGATAGAAAAGTAAAGAGCTCATTTACAACAAACAGAACAAAGCTTAAGTCTAATACTACCACAAGCCAGAAAGTTCATTAAAAAAAAGTAAACTGTTGGCGAAATGTCACTGCAGTTATGTTGTAGAAGCTGTAAAACACCATTCAGACAAACAGTATGTCGATTACGAAAAAATGGTTGGTTCCCGTTTTTTTTTAATTCAGCAGTCTCAAGTTTTAAGAGCGTTTGAATGGCAAGAAGCATACAGGGTACCAGTGTGTTTATTTTTTTTTCTTGACAAGTGCCGTCTAGACTCAGGTGCGTGGTTGCCTCACTAGATTAGAAAAGGTGACGATAATTAGCATCAATGAGACGTATTTCTCCTTTATAACTTAATTTTCCCACATCTATTCAGCCTTTTCAGACATGAACAATGTTTTTCATCACACTTTGAGTAATTGTTTCGCTCCCGCCAAACCTAGGTAGCTCTCACTTAAACGCCTGGCCATGAATTAAGGAGTAGAGAGATCGAAACTCGACCCTCAAGGCCAAAACTCTGCCCTAGGTCATTGCCAGAGGATTCGTTCCTCTCTCACCGCAGATCATAGCTTCCACGTTTCTGTGAGAAAGCATTCAGCAGCTTAATAGAGTGGTGTGTGTAAAACTGGTAAAAAGAACAACATGACCACATGGATAGATGCACAGGCAGCAGTTACATGAATGAAATACCGTTGAAAACGGCGTTAAACGCCTAACAAACAAACGTCTCAAAATGTCGTAAATATCTTATGCATAGATCCATGAGTGAATTGGATATTACACGATTCCACCAAATAGTAAAAGATACACAGAGGAAAATGTTTGAAGGAAAACATACTGTCATTAATAAGTGCGTTAACCCTTTCCCAAACGACAAATTTTGGACTGGTCCAAATTGAAAGAGTTTGCAGACGACAATTTTAAATTTGATGAAAATGGCAGAAAGTTATCAAAAAGGGTAGAAAACACTGTGGGAAAAGGAGAAATTGCTCGTTACGAGCAATTTCTCCTTTTCCCACAGTGTTTTCAAAAGACTTGTACTGCAGACACATGAAAACCAGGGCTTGTTTGGGAAAGGGTTAAGGCGTTTGATTTGTCATCTGTAAAAAGGGGCTTAATGCATCTACTAAAAGTATCGACTCAGGTCAACCTGCACGGTCCGCGCAGGCAAACCTGGACCGAAACTTTGCGTTACTTTTCTGCATGTCAAAGGACCATTCTACCTCATGATTCAGTCAGTTGCAAAAAAAAGAAAAGAATTTTACGGATCCATAATTATGTGATGACTTGCTTGGTATTATGCATCACGGAGATGCATTAAGCCCCCTTTTGCCAGGGTATGGCTCAAATAATTTGAAAAACATTCATGGGATAGGGATTAATGACTTGTCGCAAACAATTGCTCCTTTTTCCGTACACGTTTACAAAATTTATCAATAGAAGGGGTAAAAAAGAAACACGGCAATTGTGGCTATGGGACTGTGTTAAACTCTCTCGATGCCGACTAAAAAGATTCTACTTTTCTCCAGGTCTAAAAGCATAGTTACGTTGCGTTTGGAGCTGATTCTGGTCAAAGATTAACACTAGGTAGCGGACGGTGTAGATCAAAGATCAGACTGCAAGTTTTGTGCAGTCTGATCTTGATCTATGCTATCCGAGAAGACATTGGGAACGAAAGATTTAATACAGTCATTCAGCCAGAACATTCTTATTATTTTTAGTTATGTGCACCATATTACACAATGACGTCATCACTGCATGAGACAGAGAAACGAACATGCCTCTTATTTCTTACTATGGACGCGATCAATACAAAAACCATTCTAATCAAATACAGTAGGGGCAGAATCAATTATACAGTGATTTCTGATCAGCAAACGATCTTTTACGGTGATATGGCCTGGTCGGATTGAATATATGGGGGTCTCAAAGGACCAATCTTGGCGTATGGAACTTCTTGCGTAGCACTTTACCATACAATTCCACGTTTGAACGACTATGAGGAATAGGACCTTTGAAATCATTGTAGGAAAAAGAGAAAATGCTAATTTTTATCTTTTCAAAGTCATTATTTTAGCTGCAAACAACTTTTCTTCTGCAAATGCTTTTAATTTGGACAAGTCTACACACTTGTCGTGTGGTAAAAGGTTAATGACTATTGTGTAGAAATTCTGACGGGGCTTAACAATAGACGTCTGAATTACGCTACAAAGCTCTGTCCAGACACTGTTAACCCTTTACCGCACAACAAAATTTTAGCCTTGTCCAAATTGAAAGCATTTGCAGACGACAATTTCAATGTGGCTCAAATGGTGCAATTTGCTCTTGACAGGGTGGAAAACATTGTGGGAAAAGGAGAAAATGCTGGTTACCAGCATTTTCTCCTTTTCCCACAATGTTTTCCAAAGGCTTCCTTCCCAGGGTCGTTAAAAGGCGTCATTGTGCAGTAAAGGGTTAATGTGGGTGGTACAGAAGTGGAACAAAATGGGTGATTTCGAACCGATAAGAAAATGCCTGGAAAAGGCATTTCGCATCGTATAAATTTAACGAGGCTAAGGACTCTTCTTCCTCTTCTACTTCAAAAACATCTCGTTCAGACAAGAATCCCTCTTTCATATGTGCAATCACTGTCTTTTTAACAAGAAATGTCTTTGAAAAAGATAGACGGCGAAAGAAAAACTGGAAAATGAAACTATTATTGTGGCTCAAAATGAAGAAAAATAGTAAAAAAAAAAATTTCCTCGACAGCAATTGCTTCTTTTCCTCATATTTTTTTCATTTTGTTAAAAAGAGAATTTTTAATTAGAAATATATTTCAAGATACATTTCAAGATTACATGTTAACTCTTTACCAGACGACAAAATTTTAGACTAGTCCAAACTGAAAGCATTTGCAGATGACATGATAAATGTGACTGAAAATTTGAAATTTGAAATTTGTGTTGGGAAGGGTAGAAAACATTGTTGGAAAAGGAGAAAATGCTGGTTAACAGCATTTTCTCCTTTTCCAACAATGTTTTCAAAAGACGTCTTTCTCAGGGTCGGTAAAAGTCGGGATTGTATGGTAAAGGGTTAATCAAAAAAAAAAAGTTTAAAAACTGTAAAGACACTGTTCAGAATTGCGTCACAATTTAGCGTGTGTCGCTTAATTTCATCGAGGAGCTGCGGATCATACCGTACTGCTGTTACAGTTTCTTGAATATTTACTGTGCAGGGTACCGCAGAATAAACATGTGCACATTTTTTACCAATCACGTATCACCGGCTATTCAATCGGTTTCATTAAACCAAAAAGTAGGTCAAAAGCCAGCACATTCAGCTTCGGAAAATATATTTTATGACTGAACCCGTATGATGTTATTGCAATTGTGAGAAGGGGCTTATCCTAGGCAGGGCAATTAAGGTTTTTTTTGTTTTTTTTTTTTATGCCTGTTGTCGTTGGTCACGTGGGAGTCCCATGAGGGACGGCACGGCAGAGCCAAAGCGCAGACGGGTTACACCCAAGAAATCCTAGAATAAGTGAGCTTTGGCCATGATACGAATAAAGCATTATTAAGAGCCACAAGAAACCCAATCATATTAATTTCCTTTACCTCACAAATCCGAGTCTTAACGACCAAGTGAAAGAGGCCTCTTGAAAACAGTTTCGGAAAAGGAGAAAATGCCGGTAACCAGCATTTTCTCCGTTTCCCACAATGTTTTCTATCCTATTAGAGACAAATCCCGACATATACGTTATATCTGATTTATCGTCTGCAAATGGTTGAATTTAGACAAGTGTTAAATTTTGTCATTTGTTAAAGGGTTAAATAAAGCATCGTCAGAAATGATTCAGAAAGTCACCTTAGCCCTTCGATGCCTCCGTATAAACCTATTCAGCAATGCCACATTGATCCTGGACCAGAATTACTCCTCTATTTAAATGAAGTTCAGTGCCATAAATTGCCATGGCTGTCTGTATGCATAATGAATGTTGCTGCAAGCGAAATATGTTCTTGTTGAACAACATAGATCGCTTATTGTGAAACTGTAATCAAACATTCGATCACACCGCGGCATGCAATCGTAAAAAAATTGTCCTGTACTCGGTCAATTACCCGTTCCTGCGGGTAACAAGCGCTCCAGACGACAGTTTTCATCTTGCAGCCGACCCACTTTTGAACAACATTGACTTGCAATATCTCCTTTTTGACAAAGTTTCTAAATGAATTCATTGATAAAACATTTGAGCCACACTCTGGCAACAGGGGCTTAATGCATCTCCGTGATGCATTATACCGAAAGAGTCATCATGTAATTAAAATCCATTTTGTCTAAAAACTGACTAAATAACGGGATCGACTTGTCCTTGGTCATGCAGAAAATTTACTTCAAGCAAAAAGTTTCGACCAGGTCTGCCTGCGCGGACTGCGTACACGTATACACGATAATTACGAATTCTGACAAAAGCGGACTTAAAATGTCCGAAAATGGTCATCTTTATTGGATGATAATGTTCAGCGATACTGTTAATTGCTCACTGGTGATAGGAAAACGAAATCCAATCTGATGGATGTTGTAGAACGTACACAATCTGAACATCTGGTGAAACAGCAAGCAAAACTTTGTAAGACGTTTTCTCCAAGATTGTATTTGTAAATTTCGAACGATTTTTTTGCCTTCAGCCGTGTGCGTAAAGCTCTAGAGATTAATGCCTTATATGGAATCCATTGACGTCAGAGACTGAAAATTGTTCCATTCCAAAAAACGAAATTAGTCACGCTATCGCATAATTCGATGGCTGACTTCTAAAATAAGGTTTACTTACAGAAAGAACGAGTGCTTTTATAGGAGATTTGAAACCAAGTTTTGTTGCTGCAAGTTTTAAAAAAAAGCTCTTCACAAAAACAGATAATCTATGTTTACCTAAAAATGTTTCCCTGGAGCTGAGGCATGAGACAAGAAAATATACATGCCTAAACAACAACGGGTTGCCTGCTTGCCTCCACCGGTGTGAAATTTTGTACTCTTACTTTTCTGACATTTCTTCAAAGTTGGAATCTTAAAAAAAAACTCTTAATTTCAAAAAAATACTGATAACCTCAAGACTAACTATCTGATTGAATGACGCGTTCTGTCCTGTTCAATCTTGTCTAGGAATTTAGAAGTATAACACTGTTTAACATGCTTGTGGAGTACGGGCCCAGTACTGTGCAGAACTTGCAGCCTGCTTTGGGGTCTTCAAAAAGGTCTTTTAGACAATCTTTGGCAGCAGAACCTTTAAACTGCAATATCCTGGTCCCGTATTCATCTACCAGTCTTGATTTCATTCTTAATCTAATTCTAGATTTGGAAACTAACACAGGTTCTGACTGGCTGGCTAAACCATTTGGTTTAGCAAATCAGAAATTGTGTTTCTTTCAAATTTAGAAAACTCTTGAGTATAATACTAAGAATGTTCATAAGAATCATAGGTCAATAAAGGCCCTGGTCTCTATTTACTGACGGAAGTGTTAATTTCATGCATTCTAGAACGCTTTTTGGAGTAAAATATCATAAGCAACATATGCGTTTGTTTGTTTGCATGGTATTTATGCAGTTCTCAACGGTACTTTCAACCATACAACGACAACATATATCCCTTTTAGTGTTCGTTTATAGTCACTTTCCCCCACTCAAACATTAATTGGGAAAAAAAGACAGAAAGGCCCTGACTACACATTATTATTTCCTACATAATCTGTGATTTGCAGGTCGATAAATGCACTTTCATTAAAGAATTAATCGGGAAGGACAATTATCGCTACATTTAAGTGTGGTCACGCCAAGGTAATGAAATTTTCCCGTGCGCATGCGTGAAACCTGAACCGTTTCATTTATAGTATCCAGGGCTGCTACAAATGGTGATTGTTTAACACGTTGACGTCTGATTCTGGATCAGGGTTTATCAGACAGCAAACTTTTTCCCCAGCAGAATTGAAATACTCTTTGAATGCAACTTTTGTGTAGCCTCCATCTATTGAGTTAATCCTCAACTAAATAATCACGTGTTTTACGACTCATGGGAAGAAATCCATTGAAAACAGTGTTGGGAAGAAAATGCTGGAAACCACCGTTTTCTCCATTTTCCAACACTGTTTTCTATCTTTTGAATGCAGTCTTTGTGTACTCTCCACTTACTGAGGTATTCCTCTACTAAACAACCACGTGTTTTACGACTCATGGGAAGAAATCCATTAAAAACAGTTGTTGGAAAAGGAGAAAATGCTGGAAACCAGCATTTTCTCCTTTTCCCAACACTTTTTTCTATCCTTTCAAAGTCAAGTTCCATTATTTGGGTTATATTTAATTTGTAATCTGCTCATGCTTTCAAAATATAGGATTAAATTTGGTAGTAGTAAAGCTTGACTGATTAACCCTTATCCGGCTAAAGCCGATAGTAAAAACCCATATTTTTCTATTTCAAAGATATTTTGGAGGAAAGATATATCCTTATCGGATAGTGTAGATCCAAGATCAGACAGCACGTTCTGTGCAGTCTGATCTTGATCTACACGCTCGCAAAAAGTCAGTGAATCGCGCTTAGCATCCTAAGGGTTAATAAAATATCAAAGGCAGTTGGTTTAAATCAGCTTGCAGGGACTTGCCAACGCACCTTGGTCTCTTCTCCTCGCAAATGACATTGAAAAATCGAGATTCGCAGGATGATTAAATTAAAACTTGTTCTTCAACCCTCTAGCTGCTAAGCGCGACTCGCTGACCTCTTGCGGACAGTGTAGATCAAGATCAGACTGCACAGAACGTGCAGTCTGACCTTTGATCTATACTGTCCGATGAGGAGACATTTTTCCAAAAAAAAAATAAGTTTGTCATAACATTTTTGGGGGTTTTTACTATCTGTTTGAGTGTTTTATTTTAATTTATTTAGAAAGATAGTTTAATCGTGTACTCCGAAATCTGATTTGGAAAGGGGCGAATCTGAAAAATACATGCATCTTTGTAAAATATGGACAGTCAAACCGTGGTTCACAGTGAACATCGAATTCATTGTATAAATACATATGAATGTAATTAGGATAGAAAAAACGTTAACCAGTGATCCTCTTTATGGGGCGCTTTGTTGTGATCTCATTATTGTGGCAATCGTGGAATGTTGTCGAACGACTCAAATTTAACGCTTATCCTGCAATTTAAATTAACCCTTGGGCTGCTAAGCGCGACTAACTGACCTTTTACGGACAGCGTAGATCAAGATCAGACTGCACAGAACGTGCAGTCTGATCTTGGATCTACGCTGTCCGATAAGAAGATATCCCCCCTCCAAAAATACCTTTGAAATAGGAAAATTTGGGTTTTTACTATCGGCATGAAAGTTTAATTTCTTTTATTTAGCAGGATAAAGGTTAACCCTTTCCCAAACGACAAATTTTAGACTGGTCCAAATTGAAAGAGTTTGCAGACGACAATTTTAAATTTGATGAAAATGGCAGAAAGTTATCAAAAAGGGTAGAAAACACTGTGGGAAAAGGAGAAATTGCTCGTTACGAGCAATTTCTCCTTTTCCCACAGTGTTTTCAAAAGACTTGTACTGCAGACACGTGAAAACCAGGGCTTGTTTGGGAAAGGGCTAAATAAACGTTCAGGCCTACTATAGAAACCTGAATAATGCAATTTCAAGGTTATTTTTTGGGGGGGGAGGGGGAGGGGGAGTATCTCCATATCGGACAGTCCAGATCCAAGATCAGACCGCACGTTCTGTGAAGTCTGATCTTGATCTACACTGTCTGCAAAAGGTCAGTGAGTCGCGCTCAGCAGCTAAAGGGTTAACAACCCAACCATTTTCATCAAACCGATTGCAAACGTTCTTTGAATCCGAGGGCTTGTATGGGAAGATTTCCATACGTAATTACTCATTTCCTAGCAGAAAGAAGCGTACCGCGATGCTAAATTACGTTAAGATGGATTGGCATGTCATTAAAAGTGAAAAGACAGGAAACGACCAGATCTGTATTGGACATTCAGGAATTTTGTCGGACGGGAAATGTGGAACAAATAATGGCGTAGGAAAAGGGGTATCGGAAGCTTGTTCCATTCTCAGTTCTGTACCAAGCAAGCACACGTGTCGAAACTTTTTATCAAACGACAGAATTTTAGATTTGTCCAAATTCAAAGCATTTGCAGACGACAAATTAAATGTGACTCAAAAACTGAATTTTCTCGTTGGAAGTATGGAAAACGTTATGGGAAAAGGAGAAAACTCCTGGTTACCAGCATTTTCTTCTTTTCCCACAATGTTTTCAAAAGCCTTCCTCTTCTAGTTCCTTAAAGTTTGGGATTGTGGGTTGAGGCCCTCTATTGTCTCCCTTTTAATTTCAATTCTTCTAAACTTAATGTCATTTTTCGCCTATGAAAAGAAAATTTTTATCACTCGCCAAAACATTTCAAACCTTCCCATGCTTACGTGCACTAACACAAGAGAAGTGGGCCAGTAAAGGCGAACAAGCCTGGCGCATGATAATAAATTGGAAAAGAGATAGGCAGATTAGCACCTTGTTGACGACTGTCGTTTTCTGAAAGCGTTTTGTACAATGAAAAGAAATTGCATGCAATCTCTTCTTTTGTGGATTATTTCCGTGTGTATTAGACCTTTTAGTTATTCCTGCCAGCGCCATAGGCGAGAACGGCATATTCCAGACGCCATAGATCAAGGTCAGACTGCTCAGAACGTGCGAACTGGTCTTGGATCTATAACATCCGTTTGTTTAGTCAAACCCTCTAGATAAGGATATATGTGAGTTTCAGTGGATTGTATATCAGTCTTCGACAGAGGTCGCTCTGAAAGAGTTAACTCTTTACCAAACGACAAAATTTTAGACTTGTCTAAATTGGAAGCATTTGCAGACGACAAATTATAGGTGGCTCAACGGACAAAATATGTCCTTGATAGCGCCGAAAACATTGTGGGAAAAGAAGAAAATGCTGTTTATCAGCATTTTCTTCTTTTCCCACAATGTTTTCAAAAGGCCTCTTCACACAGGGTCGGTCTGAAAACTTGGGACTGTGTGGCAGAGTTAATTATTCATATCTTATAATAATGGTTTCAAATTCGTCTGCGACAAATTAATGTACGAATTTAATGCGTTAGACCCTAGGCATCTAAGCGCGACTCACTGACCTTTTGCAGACAGCGTAGATCAAGATCAGATTGCACAGAACGTGCAGTCTGATCTTGAATCTACACTGTCCGATAAGGAAATTCTTTCTCCAAAGAATAACTTTGAAAATAGCAACATTCAGGTTTTTACTATCAGCTTGAAAGTTTCGTTTAAGTTATTTAGCAGGAAAAGAGTTAAACAGTAATCTACGCCCTGGAAAGGGCAATGGTGTTTTCCTGTTATTTACCAAAAATAAAGTTTTATAAATCCATTTCTAAATTGAAAAGAAAGGAGTTTTGCTTTTAAATGGCGTATTTTACATATCCTTGTTCCGGGGCTTAGCGTTGATCTGAGGTAATTAAGGAAGCTTCTATCGGGATTCCATTAAACTCGGCAATAATGCCATTTCAAATACAATCAATAGAAAGGCGGAAACATACACGCATGGAAATAACGATATATAGAGAACATAATGACGGAAACATCGCCGTAAGTAAGAATAACTTCTGTATAACGATGAGACACACGCCGATGTCTCGATTGTTGACCATGCAATTACCGACTGAATCGGACATCGCGTCGGAAAAAGGGGATAGCAGCAGTACTGACTGCTCATGCAAGCTATCAGGTCTGCTGTTACCCTGTCGTTAAAACTGCAACATTAATTTCAAAAGTCCAAATAATGTGATTTTCAAAGTTCTTTTCTTCAACCTCTGATATCTCTTTCGTAAGTTAGGAGACGAGGGTCACTCTAAAATCTCTAATCAGTTTAAAAGGTCAATAACCAATCGAGTTAATCAACATATCGATCAATTTCGACCAATTTCGATATGTAACGTGTCGGATAAACGAATGTTTGACCCTTCGTGTTTTTTTTTTTTTTTCTTCAACATATTTTCTATCGCTGTTGGCTTTTTATCCATCCACACGCATGTTATAGCTTCAAAATCTAAAATGCTACGTTTTCAGATGGCGCGGTTTTTATGTCTAAGAAATGGCACTGTTACTACTTTTGTTGAAATCTCCTAATTGCCAGTCCACATTTAGCTTGCTTCCTCACCACACACGCCTTATTACATCAACAAAAGAACAAGTAAACTTTCACAAAGCAGAAACATTTTAGGCAAGGAAAACCCATTTAATGATATGAGCCATGCTCTGTGAATAGGGGGCTTAATGCATTTGTAAAAAGTATCGACCAGGTCAGCCTGCGCACTCCGCGCAGGCTGACCTAGGTCAAAACTTTTTGCCATTGGTCAGTTTTCTACATGTCAAAGGACCAGTCTAGCTCATGATCAAGTCAGTTGTAAGACAAAAATGGTCTTTATGGATCCATAATTAAGGGATGACTTGCTTAGTATAATCATAGGCCACTGAAATTCCATTGGTCTATTACCGGACAACGAAATTTTCCTTATCGGACACCGTTACTATAGATAGCACATTGGCAACTGCCTCTATATTGTATATAATAAGTCTTATTATATACAACATAGAGGCAGTGGCCAATGTGCTATTTATAGTAACGATGTAAATGAAAATTTGAGTATTCCCTGATATACAGGCGATGCACCAATTCGCAAGTATTCGATGATCAACCAAGAAAAATGTTAGTGTTCCGTAACAGACCAATGGAGTTTCAAAGGCCTGTAGTATAATGCACCACGGAGATGCATTAAGCCACCTTTTGCAAGAGCACGACTCACTGAATATACGTCCTCGCGGATAGGAGCAATTACTTGTAACAAGCCTCGTGAATTGTCCCCTTTTTTAGCAATATTTCAAAACTTTTGTACCACGAAGAAATCAAACTCTTTTTGTGGGCTCAAATGCACTAGAACGATTTTATCTCGGCTTCCATTCGCTCCTTGTGCAAGGATTTAAATTATTGTAACAGAAGGAAATCGGCCTCAATAATTTTATAAACGATAGAACCAAACGCACGAGGCCAGGTGCACTTTACGCATAATTACACCCATGATTTTACCTGGAAGGAGAAAAAATGCCATATCTTACTCCGAATAAAAATCCATTTTCGCAGGCAACTGCAGTAAAGAAGGTCAAAAAACGCGCTGTCTGATCTTATACAGGACGGTGTAGATCCAAGATCAGACAAGATCGTTCTTTGATCTTCTTTACTACAGTTGCCTGTGAAAATGAAATTTCATTTGAAGTGAAAAAAGAAAGTAAAATTTCCTTTCTCAGTAACTTCTCTCAGGTAAAATAGCATTTTGTGATGTATTTAAATTTCACAAACGGTATTATATTTGTAGTTTTTTTTTTTCTGCACAGAACATGCAGTCCGATCTTGATTCAATGCCATTCGACATTTTACGAAATATTCTAGTCGATGTCGGCTTGGAAAGCTCAAAGAACGGCATTTTTTCTGAAGACAGAAAATATATACAGCAACTATTTGTCAATCTATGGGTTAACCCATTACCACTCAGTCCCGTATTTCACCGACTCCTTGGTAGAAGGGATTTTTTTAAACATTTTTGGAAAAGAAGAAAATCCTGGTAACCAGCATTTCCTCCTTTCTCCCGCAATGTTTTCAATTTTTTAAAAGACAAATCCTATCATTTGAACCACATTTAATTAGTCTTTTGCAAAACTTTGAATTTGGACAGGTCTAAAATTTTGTTTTTTGATAAAGGGTTAAACCCGGTGCCATTTAGACGGTAGAACTTTCGACTCCTTCATATTGAAAAAATAAGCAGACGACAAAGGAAATGTGGCTCAAATGTAGGGATTTGTCTTTGGAAGGGTAGAAAACATTGGGGGGAAATGAGAAAATGCTGGTTTACCGGCATTTTCTCATTTTCTCACAATGTTTTCATAAGCCGTCTTATTCAGGGTCGTAAAAACACGATATTGTAGGGGAAAGGATTTACTAAGCTGCCTGTTCCCCTGGGAAATGTCACAGAAAACATAGTAAAGACCGTCTCGATGGTATCTTCTAAAAGCTTCTCTGGGGTCTCCTTTTTTCTTCCCTTCCAACTGCCAAGTTTGATATATTTCACATAAGTCTTTGTCGCCAAATTCATGGTTTCGTCTTTTTTCGTAGGTCTGAGTTTCGTGAGTTTTCGTAGGTCTGAGTTTCGTGAGTTTTCGTAGGTCTGAGTTTAGTCTTTACCAGAGGACAAAATGAAAGCATCTTAGAAAGATATCTCATTATCGGACAGTGTAGGTCCAGATCAGACTGCACGTTCTGTACAGTCTGATCTCCATCTAAATTGTCCGCAAAAGGTCCTTGAGTCGCTCCTAGCAGCCTAAGGGTTATGGTTTCGTCTTTTTTCATAGGTCTGAGTTTACTCTGTACCAGCGGTCAAATGAAAGTATTTGCAGACGACAAATTCAATGCCTCAAAGGACTGAATTTGTGTTACAAAAGGGGGAAACATTTTGTGGGAATTGAACAAAATGCTTTAAATCACATAAAACTTCATCCAACAGTATATTAAACCTATGACTTATTGTCGATAATACGCTAGTCTATTATCCATTATTGAATCCCTGTTCCAGTTATTTTTGTAGTTATGAGCGCGTAAAGCATACGAAACCAACCACAGCACGTGCTGGAATATGTACTAATTCGCCATTTCGCGGGAAAATGACGTCGTTGTTGCCAAGACGTATACGTGCGGAAAATGTCATGATTTTCACATTTAATAACAACAAGAAATGCTGCAAAAGTTATTCAAGTGACAAAATTGTGAAAATCTTTCGATTTACTCCCTGAAAAAGAAAACTGTACAAATTTAAAACCAAACTATATCTGTAAACATGGTCCCGTGAATGGTATATAGGTTGAAGGTGATAATGCAGGATACTTATTTGTCCTTTATTCGTTTCATGTGATAAATAGTATCTCACATTCGTGTTCATGTATTATCATTTTATTACACTCGTGGACTAAAATGACTTTGTATATGACTCTTGTCAAGTCTCGAAACACTCATTTAAGATCCTCTATTTTCAAACAATGCTATCAGAAGCGCTTTTCGTCAGACTCGTAAAAAATCGGGATTTTTCGGTAAAAGGTTAACAATATTTTGATCTTAGTTTAGATTCAAGCAGGTGACGATGTCGTTACTAGAATTTCATGTTCTTTGAAATCTGAGACAGTATCCGCCAACAATCCTAAAATTCTGAAATGAATTCCATGTTTCTAAGGTGCATTAGTTGACATCTGATTGGCTTAGAAAAAAACTACTTCAAAGACTGATATTTTTAAAGAAGAGGGGAAAAATGCCATGTTTGTGTAGCGATTGGGTTATCAAATTTCCATTTTAAGACTGACGAAGAAAATCGCACGCAAAATATCAGAACTAAAGACTTCTCTATTTGTTGCATGTTGTAGTATTTTAAATGACGTGTGCGTGTTGCGAAATGGCATCTTTAACATGGTTTTCACAGAAATTACAAATATCAATTCAAATATCATTTACTTGGTCTCCGGCTCCGTCATTGTCGTTGTCATCATCATCATCATCATCATCATCACCGTCAACGTCGTTATCGTCATCATCACTATCATCATCTTCGTCCTGGTCGTCGTCATGTGTCAGTCTTCTCATTTCTGGTATTAGGAAAAGAAAGAAAAAAAAATATTGTTATATGTGATTTCATTTCTTACAGTTTTCATCAAAATGTTACCTAGCTGTGAAGAAAGACAATACCCTCAGTTCAAAACCTTTCACAACCAGTGAAAGTACCCAGTCTGGATAAACTATTGTTGTGTAGACTTATACGTTACCCACCGATTCTGGAAACAGGGTCCGTATTCACCAACCATTCTTAAAAATATTCTTGGTCTTGTTCTCCAAAATTTTCCAAATTTGAAAGTAACACACCTTCTGATTGGCTAAACCATTTGGTTTAGCCAATCAGAAGTTGTGTTACTTTCAAACTTTGAAAATCTTGAAGAATAAGTCTAAGAACGTTCTTAAGAATGGTTGGTGAATACGGACCCAGGTATGTATTTGACTTTGATTTGCAACAAACAAATCTGAAAACTGCCTTATAGATTGTAGATAATCAAAATAAATTAAGGCTGCTAAGCGCAACTCGAGAACCTTTTGCAGACAATGTAGATCAAGATCAGACTGCACAGACGTGCAGTCTGATCTTTGATCTACACTGTCCGATAAGGAGATATCCCCGCCCCCCAACAAAATTTTTGAAATAGCATTATTTGGGTTTTTACTATCAGCTTGAAAGTGTCATTTCACTTATTCAGCAGGTTAAGGGTTAAGATATATTTGCAGGGAACGACTTGGAAAACGTTCTCAGTAAGATAAGATAACCTACATTTGTACAAAGTGTAATACGGTATTAAAGTTAAAATATTGTGGTTAAAGGAGAAATTGTAGTTACGAACAAACCTTCCTTTATCCACATTGTTTTCAAAAATGGTCCGCTGCAAGAAGAAAACTATATCGTCTACACCAGTGGGCAGTTAACACTTAAGCTGCTGAATTAATAACACGCAAATTTCTACTCAATACTAAAAGCCCGAACATTGCAGTTTCAAAGAGAGTTCACCGGGGAAAAATACCGTATCGGACAGTGTAAATCAAAGATCAGACTGCACGTTCTGTGTAGTCTGATCTTGATCTACACTGTCCGCAAAAGGTCAGTGAATCGCGATTAGCAGCTTAAGGATTAACAGCAGTATTTTAGTTGTGATAGTGATCATGCGCTCATTGCGTTTCTCTACCAGCACGATGCGCATCATTCTTTCAAAAGTCACTGGTTGAATCCCTTCTTACCATAGTCAAGGCAGTGTTCAACGAAGAGCGTCAAGTGTCGCTATTACTTTCAGTAGGTAATGAAAACGAATTAAGTCGAGCTGGAGACTAGAACCTGCTGTCCCACTGGTTCGAGCACTTTATCGAAAAAACTGAACTACAGAGGCTTGTCTGTAGTGTACAGTTTTTATTTGTTTCTTGAATTTTGTCGGGCTGGAACGATAACATATCGTTTCTCCAAGTTCGAGCACATTTGCTGAGGGACGGGAGAGGTGTAAACCTCGTTTTTTCAATGAAAGTTTGGCCTATGTGGATCTCTACGTGGCTGTTTCTCCAAGTTGGAGGACCTCTAGAAACTGGCTTTACCAGCAAAACTTGCCATACATGTGAAATATATCTATTATGTAGTTCAGAGCTGCTACAGATATTGACATAGACAAGCGCTTTATTACTTACATTCATATAGTTTGTGACACAAATAATTGAGCCATGTTCTGGCAAAAGGGGACTTAATGCATCTCCGTGATGCACCATACCAATCAAGCCATCACATAACTATGGATCTCATAAAAGCCACTATTTTTTTTAACCGACAACTGAATCATGAGGTAGACTGGTCCTTGGACATACAAAAAATGACCAATAGCGAAAAGTCTCAGCCCAGGTCAGCCTGCGTGGGCATTTTTTCGCAGATGCATGAAGCCCCCTTTTCACAGAGCATGGCTCATATACAAAACAACTTTAGAAGTATCGATTCCGACGAGTCATTATTTATTTATGTTTTGGTCGCTTGAAATCCTTTCCCAAAATGTTGGTTGTCCAACTGTAGGCAACGCTGAGGAAAAGGCCTTTGAAAACATTGTGGAGAAATGAGAAATTGTCGGTATGCATCATTTTCTCCTTCTTCCACAATGTTTACAAACCCCTTCAAAAGACAAGTCACATTATTTAAGCCCCATTTGAATTATCGTCTGCAAAAAACTTTCAGTTTGAACGAGTGTAAAACTTTGTCGTTTGTTAACCCTTAGGCTGCTAAGCGCAACTCTAGGACCTTTTGCGGACGGTGTAGATTAAGATCGGACTGCACAGAACGTGCAGTCTGATCTTTGATCTACACTCTCCGATATGGCGATTATCTTTTCTCCAAAAATACCTTTGAAATAGCTAAATTTGTTATTTTACTATCGACTTGAAAGTTTCATTTCGTTTATTTAGCAGGGTAAGGATTAACGAGTTAAACCTTTACCAGACGACAAAATTTTAGCCTTCTCCAAACTGAAAGCATTTGCAGACGACAATTTCAATTTGGCTAAAATGGTGCAATTTTTCTTTGATAGGATAGAAAACATTGTGGGAAAAAGAGAAAATGCTGGTTACCAGCATTTTCTCCTTTTCCCACATTGTTTTCAAAAGGCTTCTTTCCCAGGGGCGTGAAAAGGCGTCATTGTGCGGTAAAGGGTTAAACTCATCACTGGACAGGTTTATTTTATACCATTTAACACCCAAACCCGTAAAAGTAGCACAAAGGAGAAATGGTTAAAGAAAAAGACAGTGAATTTCAAAGCATTATGTAACATCTAATTACTCCTGTTCCAATGCCGTTTGCAAACACTATACGATTAAATTTCGTGTTTGTACACTAAGGGGCTTATCAGATTGACCTCTGACGTCACTGGTTGCAGAATGACCGGTCAATACCGTAGTAATGTGCATTTACAACAGCAATCTCTTTTCTTATTCTGTCCGAACGGTTTACGCATAATAATTGCGAAGTGGAATCTTGGGGCAGTACGATTTACGCCACTTTCAGCAGAATTTTAGTAATACTGCAGTAACACCCCACTTTTTCATGTGTTTTGGGGGGTTTCACTAGGTCTGGGCTTGGGTGATGCAGTGCTTTGCTCAAGGATGTTCCCACATGAGTGACATCGGTTTGTTCGGTTTTTATGCGGTAACCTACATGTTTTATACGAATTTTACTAAAATGGTATTTTTTAATCTGCAAAGCGGATCGATTAGCATATATACATTTTTTTTTTTTTTTTTTTTACAGATTAATAGAGAATGAAACTGGAAGTGCACGGTTTTAGAAAATATAACATCTTAAACTGAAATTCAACATTGATACAGTGCCAGAAAAAACAAAATGGCTGCAAAGAAATCGGATGGAGATGCATCACATTCACGCAAGTAGTGAACTTTTACTTGCGACATTATTGTGTGTTTATTAAGATGTCATCATTAGTTCTCTTTCCATTTGCCTGGCTGCCTCGCTGCCTCTCTCTCTCTCTCCTAAAGTCAAAATATCATCCATTAAGACATAAGCTACAAATACCGCAAATCGATTCCTGCATCCGGATAATAGTTCCCTTGTGACAAAAATCGGAATTCTCTTTTGTCATCCTGGCAAATTATGACCGATGGCTATCTATACTAAATATAGGAAAAACGCTTAAAGAATAAACCATTTTCTCTTGGCAAGTTTGCAGAGATTAACTCAAAGTTTTAACTTTTAGACAATTAAGATCTGGACAATCTAGTCAGGTCTGTCAAGTCTTGTCTTGTCCAATATTATTAACCCTTATCCTGCTGAATAGGTTAAATTATGCATTCAAGGCTATAGTAAAAACCCAAATGTTCCTATTTCAAAATTATTTTTTGGGAGAAAAAAATATCTCCTTAGCGGACAATGAAGATCCAAGATCAGACTGCACATTATGTGCAGTCTGATCTTGATCTACACTGTCCGCAAAAGGCCCTTGAGTCGCGCTTAGCAGCCAAAGGGTCAAGAGAAATTCTGAGAACATGAACAAAAGCTCTAATTGGTAAAATTAAAATTTTGATTTTTTCGTACAAGCTTTTTCATTTTCATGTCTATGGATGCCTTTAGATCTTTGATCTTCACTGTTCGCTTTGATGAGAGTTTTTCTGGTGAAAAGAGCCTTAGCTCAACAACGACAACAGTGTGGACATGTCCAAATCAAAAGCATTTGAGACATGCTCTGGCAAAAGTGGACTTAATGCATCTCTGTGATGCATGATACAATGCAATGTTTTCAAGTGTGTACGTTCTTCTTTGGGGTCGTTAAAAATCGGGATTGTCCGGTAAAGGGTTAGAACATGCATTATCAACACGAACACGAGTTCAAAGCTCGAATACACGAGGAAAGCAACCTTTGTTGCCAAAAATAAAAGATGGTTGTTACGAGCAAATTCTTTCGCAGATTGTCTTTTGCTGTAAGACCCTAATAAGTCATCTGTAGAGGATATAAGTTAACAGTTTCACTTTTACTGTTAATGGTGACCTGATCACCTTTTGTGGATGGTTCAGATCAAGATCAGACAACACAGAACGTGCAGTCTGATCTTAGATATACACCGTCCCCAACCAGATTTTAAACTGTAAACAACCTATCTCTAGCTGCGGAACTGTACTTTTCGACCTAAAAATGTTGAATGTATTATGCTGGTAAGCGAGATCTTGAGTTAAAATGTTGACGAAATAAAACCAAGAAGTTACTTATCCACTTCCGCCCATCAACATCATTTGAGCACGTGGTGTTTGCAGGGATTCCCTTAACTCTTTACCGCATGACAAAATTTTAGACTGATCAAAATTGAAAGCAATGGCAGACGACAAATTAAATGTTGCTTCAACGGTTGGAATTGCTTTTAAAAATGGAGAAAACATTTTGGGAAAAGTAGAAAATGTTGGCTACCAGCATTTTCTTTTCCCAACATGTTTTAAAAAGGCTTCCATCTTAGGGTCGTTAAAACTCGGGATCGAGTGTTATAATGGGTTAACCTTATAGCGTGCTGTGTGGAACTGTAGGGGCTTTCGCAAACGGTGTAGATCAAGATCAGACCATATAGTTAAGTCTGATGTTAGATTTACAGTTTCGGCTGCTCTGGGAGATATGCTGGCCAAAATAGCTACACGTTTGTAATATTTTGATTTTTTATTACACTGTAAATGTCCATGTTATGTAATGACGAATCTAGAGATGAACTCACCAGATCCTTAACTCTCTGCCAGACGAAAAAATAGACTTGTCCAAATTGAAAGCATTTGCAGACGACAAATTCACGGTGGCTTAGATGATTGGATTCGTCTTTGAAAGGGTATAAACACCATGGGGGAAAGGAAAAAATGCTGTTTACCAGCATTTGCTCTTTTTTCTACAATTTTTTGGGGATTTCTTCTTCAAGGTTAATAAAACTCATGTTTATGTGGGGTAAGGAGTTAAGTTTTTAAATGTCTAGCCGACGCTGTTTTTATGATCTTCTTTTAAGATGATTATTATAGATAATGAGACATAAGAGATTTCAATCGCTTAAATCAATGTCTCCTTTTTCTACAATATTTCTATAGGTGGTCTGCAGCTAGAGGAATCGAGCAATTCATCAGCAGCTGATTAAGTGTTGAAACCTACACGTCCAAATGGCAGAAACCACATCCCGTGACTTTTTTGAGTCATAGGACTTTGAAGAACAGGTACTGAACATAATCATCATGATGAAATACTGTATAACACGATAAACCATCAACAAATCTACCATTATAGATCGTTTCAGGTTGTTCTATGTAGACTCGTATTCCCAAAAGAGTTTGGTACAAGCCTCGAAGCATGTAGTACAGAAGAACAATACTGATCATCAGTTTATGGATACAGGGTTAAGTGAGTACACTCGTTTTGTCTATGGTGAATTTGCTTTACGATGTAAAATTTCTAATCGAATGATTTTTGGATACATAGTCAGTTGTCTTTTTTATTTGTTAACACTGTATTATGGGCGACAGTCTTCACAACTATCCACGTCTCGGCTTGAGCACTGGTTCCTAGGAAGTAAACATCGAGTGTGGTTGAAATAAGTTGTAAGAACCTGTTTCAAAAGCGATGTAAAGTGAATAGGTTTCAACGAAACTAACAGCGTCTGGATTAGGTGGTTCGAAATAGATTTTACAGCGTTTTTTCTCAATGTTTTAGTCATATGACAGCGATGGCTTTCTTATTCATAAGTAAATCAAGGTTGCACATGAACTATGTAAAGGCTCTAAAACACCAAAATAGAGACATTCACATGGCAAGCGCCACCGTCAGAGATCGAAGGCGGATTTCCTAATTAGCCAAATGCCTCAACCCTTTCACTGCCAATGGTGTCTCAAGTAACTGATGCGGACAGCGTACACCCTCAGTCTGCTCAAAATGTACAGACTGATCTTGGATCTACACTGTCCGCTACCTCTTGCATTACTTTGACTTGAATCCGCTTCAGTTGCAGAGTCTCTTCTTGAAGAGGATTGATGATAGTCATTGCGACAGGATTCATTCCTCTCTCACCGCTGACCATTGTTCCGACGATTATGTGGGAAAGCAGCCAGTGGCTTGGAAAGAATACTGTGCGGAGTACTGGTAAAGGAAACTCCAGAAAAGCATGGATAGGTGCACTGGCCGCAGCGATATAACTGAAATAATGTTGAAAACGGTGTTAAACACCATACAATCAATCAATCAGCTCTTCTTGAAGACCTTGAAAAAAGGCGGTTCTATGTAGTTGTAGTGGGCAACGGTGTAGATTATTTGGCCGAGTTTCAACGATCCTGAGGAAAAAAGGCTTTTGAAAAATTTGTTGGAAAAGGAGAAAATGTTGGGAACCACGCTCCTTGGGGAAAAAGGCCTTTGAAAACATTGTTGGAAAAGGAGACGATGTTGGTTCCCAGCACTGTCTCCTTTTCAACAATATTTTCTACCCTTTAACAGACAAATCCAACCTCTTGAATCACAATCGATTTATCGTCTACAACTGCTTTTCATTTGGACATGTATAAAATTTTGTCGTAGGGTACAGAGTGAAAGAACAGCTAAAAAACATAAAAATTGACCAAGAACAAATACTCATGATATGATGTAGCATTCACATATTTATCATTAGAGATCGTTTCAGGATTCTTTTCTTATGCGCCCGTATATCTCTGGGGATTTTGGAACATGTTCTACTGTAGAACAAAATATTCCTAGAATGGATACGATCGTTTTGTCTCTTGATATAAGGATTTGTGATCTACTACTTCGTATTGACTGACAATCAACATATGATGGTGGTCTTTTTTGTCAACAATCGATGTGGAAATGACATAAGGCTTCATGTTATTTTCTGTGTGTTTAACGTCATTTTTAAGAGTATTTCAACTATATTAGTGCAGGACCCTGTTTCCGCCTGGCTTCGTGCCTAGGACTGCACGTCTGATTTTGAATCTACACTGTCCACGAACTTACTTAATCCGCTGACAGGAAAAGTTTATGAGTTTTTATCAACTTGGTATAGGCCTAAAGTCAATTAGTAGGTTGTATTTGTATAAGATCAGTGAAATTATTGAAATACTGTTGAAAACAGCGCTATATCTTAACCACAGAAGCCCGTGTTTCAACGACTCTGGGGTAATTGGCTTCTATAAACATTGTGGGAAAAGGAGAAGGAACTTGTAACCAGCATTCGTCTTAGACCATGAATTTCTCAGAATACGTTGCCATATTTTTTTCCCTTTTAATGCTTTACTAAAAAATTTAAGACTAGTCCAAATTGAAAGCAATTGCAGACCTACACGTTAACTTTTAACCTGCGAAATGAATGACATGAAACTTTCAACCTGATACTAAAAACTCAAATTTTGCCTTTTCAAAGGTATTCTTGCGGGAAAAAATATCTTCTTATTGGACAGTGTAGAGCCAAGATCAGACTGTATGTTCTTTGTAGTCTGATCTTAATCTACACTGTCCGCTAAAGGTCTTTGAGTCGAGCTTAGCCGCCGAAGGGATAATTGTGGATGAAATTATATATAAATTGCCTTTGAAAGGGTAGAAAAAAAACTATTAGAAAAGGAGAAAATACTGGTTACCAGCATTTTCTCCTTATCCCACAATGTTTTCAAAAGTCAGTCAGGATCGTTAAAACTCGAGATTGTGTGATAAAGGGTTGATTCGTTCCAACCTTCTGCGTTGTCTGGTTTATATTTGACATAGGAACAATTTTACCATAGTAGGAGAAATCCCACTGAGAATACTGGATATCGAATTCTAAAACGTAAACTAAATTTAAATTAATGTGAATTTAAACGAGGGTCTTTAACCCTCTCACTGCACCACGTGACCTGTTTAGTAGCAATTGCCGATGGTGCAGATTAAGATCTGACTGCATAAAAGAACGTGTAGTCTAATCAAGGATTCACACTGTCCGCCATTTAATTCTGATCTGTTGTTTTTAAAAAGGGGATATGTTCATGCGCAGAGCGGTTCTAATGTTTAAATCAAGTAAAAGAAATCGAACTCATTTTTTGGCGGACAAAGAGTTCGTGGAATTCCCGAATGGTTTGGATATTCGGAGATGTAACAAAATTAAAAAGAGAGAGAGAGATTCCTCCTACTCGTTTTTACCAAATAAGGACATTTCCACCGATTTATTTCTATTCCAATGTATTGGAACTTTTTGACGCTGTAAAAACTATCGTTCTTTTGCTGGAGGCACTCTGTCTCATGCATACAAAGAAGGATTTATGTATTGCATTGTCATTACGATTTATTTATATCGTAGACAAAGATTCGCGTATGGCCAAAAGATTCCGACGTTGTAGAATGTTAAATTTTCGTATAGATTTTGGTCTTATTTCATTTACAGCATCTCTGCCCCCCCCCCTCTCTCTCTCTCTCTCTCTCTCTCTTTTCACGAAATGAAAGCGACCAGACAGCATTCACCCACCATCTTTACTTGAATTCTAACCCCAACTTCTAAAACAAGATGTCAACTTGTCGGAGACGTAACGTCCTAGCCATCCATTAGACTGTCTTGAAATTCGCAAGAAGAAAAAGTATTTAGAAATGTTGGTGAACCGATCGGCATTTGCCGATACGTCCAAACAGGCCTAGGCCCTTGTCCTTCGACATTGGACATCAGTTTCGAAAAGAGTTGATCAAGATCAGCTCTCACGTCCATACTGTCTGATCTTTGTGTGCAATCTTCAATACGAACTTAGTTGTATGATCGTTACTTTACCCTCGTAGAATCACTGACGGTTGATCGTAAACAAGGGTTTGTTTCTGCAGGCGGCTAGTTCCGCCTTGCAGCTGACAAATTTTGAAAACAGTGTGACAAAATGATAAGTTGCTCGTTACGAACATTTTTTTCCTTTTGCCACAATCTTTTCAATTACATGCACATGTGGGATCATATCAGATCTATTGATAATACATATTCGACAAGGATCCCTTTAAAGTATCATCATAAAGCATTTATATCAGGAGATTAACTTTTAGACATCTTAAAACTCATATACCGTTTCAAAATATGTTTTAAAAATCACCCATGCTCTATAAAAAAGAAGGTTTCATGCATTTGCAAAAGGTTTCGACCCAGGTCAGCCTGCGCAGGCCGCGCAGGCTGACCTGGGTCGAAACCTTTTACTATTGGTCAATTCTCTGCATGTCATAGGACCATTCTACCTCATGAATCAGTCGGTTATTAGGGAAAAAATAAATTTATGAATCCATGATTATGTGATGACTTGCTTAGCACCATGCATCACGGAGATGCAAAAACTCCCTTTTGCCAGAGCATGGCTCAATGATATAATATTATGCAGGTACTGTCACCGGATATACAGTTTGCATGTTCACCATTTTTTGCGCTACTTTCCCATTATAGTGTGCAGCTAATATTAGACGTGGACACGCAGGAACTGCTATATTTTATTAGTATCACAGCGTGAAATAGCGTGCAATCCTATATATCCTTCCTTTGGCATGTTACCGTGGTCACGACAGCAGATGCTCTTCGTGAAGGGGAGTCGCTACACCGCTGGTAGCTAGAAATCACCCTCTGCTTGACCATAAACGTCGGCTTCTGTTCGCGTGTATTGTACTTTCAAACAGGAGTTCAGCACCCAGTCAAACTGATCCGTGGTTACCTGAGCAAGCAGCTGAGCCCGGTCAGTCAGTCCATAACGTGCGGGACTAGTAATGTACGGGTCGTGAGTTCGTTCGAGACCAAATCGACCAAATGCATTTCAAGCATGAACTGATGTTAGTCATCGCTGCAGACTTTCTCACTGCTAACATTGTTTTGGGGGTGTTTATGCCGGAAAGCAGCCAGTGGCTTGGAAAGAATGCTGTGCAAAGCAGTGGCAAAGGAAACTCCATGAACGCACTGATATGCACTAGACGCCACAATATGGTTTAGATAAAGAAATGAAAACGGTGCTGCAGACCAAACAAACGAACTGACCAGAGCGAGCAATCCCGGCATGCTGTATAATAAATACATTTTCAGTGTCTGTATCTTGACATCCGGTTCACGTGTACAGTTTGACCAATCAAAATTTGTATCAAACTTTTTCCACTTGTAATGGTAATTTTGTCAATTCACCGGTCGATTTTTTCGGTATTGAATGGCAAAAATCCCGCGGTAAGTATCGCTATTGCCTTAGAAACTTGGAACCAGCGTTGACGATAGTGGGACGCCTGCAGGAGAGCGAAAACGAATGGCTTTAAATTTGCGTCCACTGTGTTAGCCTTGGTGTTTAAAGAACGATTAAGGCACGCGGTGAATGCCAAGATGTGGCCAAAATCTTCTGGACAGATCATACAGGAAACAAAGTCAGGGTGGATACGAGTGGATAAAATGGGATGCGACGAATATACAGACAAGCTGAATCAGAAACAGCAACCTTTATCATCAGATGAAATGTTATATGGATTAGTGACAGGAACATGCTAAAGTGCCATAGATAATAAAACGTGTCTGTGTTTTACTTCGTTTTTCTGTTCTATTTGAGCCATGCTCTGGCAAAATGGGACTTAATGCATCTGCGTGATGCATTATACCAAGCAAGTCATCATAGATCCATACAGTAGATTTTGTCTAGCAACCGACTGAATCATGAGGTATACTGGTCCTTTGACAGACAGAAAATTGACCAATATCAAACAATTTCGGCCCAGGTCAGCCTGCAAGGACTGTGACTGTGACCTGGGTCGATACATTTCACAGATGCATTAAGTACCCTTTTCACAGAGCATGGCTCATTTTCATTACTACTGTTTCCATATTTGATTCTTGTAAATGCTCACTGTAACTAAAGTGTAGTATCTCCCGGGGGAATTAAAAATAACCAAAGGATAAATTAATCATTATGAATAAAATGCTCGACCGACTGTGTCGGACTAAATAGGTCTTTTGTGAAAGAAAAATGTTCAAAATCAACTTTTCAGTTGTTTTCCGTAAACCTGTGTTGAATGCATCCGGCAACATACATTTAACTTTCTAAAAGACCTCAAGCCTGCTTCACAAATCACACAGCTCTTAACCAAACTACATTTTTCTTTTACCTTTTCAAACTGCAACCATCCGCAGACTACAAATTAAATGTAGCTTTAATTAAGGTGATTTTTCTTTGAAAATGTTAAAAACATTGCGATAAAAGGAGAAAATCTTAGTCACCAACAATTTCTCCTTTTCCATAATGTTTTCAAAAGCCCTCCTCCTCAGTGTCGTTAAAACATGGAATTGTGTGGTAAAGGGTTAATATATAAGTAAAGTCCACTAGAACTATGTCGAAATTCCAGTCGGTCGATGCTTGTATGAAGATAGATCCGCTAGAGGTAGTGTATTATTTGTTTGTTTGGTGTTTCATGCCGTTTTCAACATGATTTTAACTATATGGTGTACCCATACCAATGCTTTCCTGTAGTATCTTCTAACCAGGGTCTGTATTCATCAACCATTCTTAACCCCTAGGCTGCTAAGTGCGACCCAGACGCTTTTGCAGACAGTGCAGATCAAGATAAGACTGCATAAAACGTGCAGTCTGATCTTTGATCTACACTGTCCGATATGGTCTTTTCTTTCCGGTGAAATCAACTTTGAAGCCGCAATATTTGGGTTTTTTACTATTGAGTGAAAATTTTCGTTTCGTTCATTTAGCGGTTTAAGGGTTAGTTTCATATTAAGTCTTATTCTAGACTGAGAGAGTAAAGCAACTTCATACTGGGTAACTCCTATGGTTTAGCCAATCAGGAGCTGTGTTATTTTCAAATTTTGAAATTTATTGAGAATAAAACTAAGAATGTTCCAAAAAATGATTGATGAAAACGGTCCCTGTTCTTCGAATATTAAATCAATCAGTGGCATGAACAGAGCGGAGTTAGGAAAAAGCCGGGGATGCATATATACATTGATGTACTTGCTGCTTTTTCACCAATACTCCGAAGAACCTCCTTTCCAAGCCAAAGGCTGCCTTCTCACATTAACAGCGGCGAAACCATATTCAGTGGTGAGAAAGAGATGAATCCTGTCTCACTGACTCATGAGTCCTCAGACAGAATTTTGCTGACCCAGTGCCAGCCTGCGCGGACTGCGCAGGCTGACATGGATCGATACTTTTTGCAGATGCATGGCTCATTTATTTTAGTAAATTTTCAGAATTGGTAAATACTTGGATTGGCTGATACCGGGTGCCCACCAATGTCTCTCTGCATAATCAGAACATGATCAGATCCCCCCCCCCCCCCCGGCTTGCGTATGCGCCTGAGCGATTGTGACATTCAGAAGGCTGCTTTGTCAAGCACCAAATGTCACGGGTGGTAATCAGGGAAACTAGCTCCAAAAAGAGTAAATGGAATTTTGTTCCCTCAACACATCCGGGAACTCTCGAGCTAGCACCCTCGACAGAAAAACGTTAAACAAAGGTGTGTCTCAAAGAATTTTTAACAATATTTATATCTTTATTAGCGATCTATGGGAAAATCCGGGAATGCTTCCGTGTGTAAATATGATTCAACCTTCATTCTCTGTTAGGATTGGCCGTAGAAATATGCAGGGTTTTAATTTGATTTTGCCCAAACTTTAAAGCACCGAACTGAAAATCCAAATGGAACTAGTTCCACTGATTACCACGCGTGGCGTTTTTTGCTTGACAAAGTAGCCTTCTGAATGTCACAGTCGCTCAGACACCTCTGCAAGAGGGATCTGATCGTGTTCTTTTTGGAGCTAAGTCCCCTTGCACCATCGGTGAAATGTGAGAGAGGAAATGTACATTCAAGAAGTGGGGTAGCCTGTTTCAGCAATAGGCACCGTATCCAATGATTTTCAAAACTAAACATTTACTGTGGTTTAAAGTAAAGCCTTTTTTTTTTGTGTGTGTGTGACCATATTAATGTCGGAAAACTCTCTCTGGCCCGGAATGGGCGGAGTTAGAAAATATTGGGAACGGATGATTTATATAGAGAGGCGAACAGGCTGCCGTGATGCAATTAAAATATTATTGATGCGGTGTGTAATCCCCAATAAAAATTTTATCCGTCGTTTTACTATTTTGGTTCCATCATTTATTTTCTGTTGCACACTTTCCTTCATCCGTTTAAACATAAAAATTGTACACGAGAAAAATGCAGGTGTTTTAACCACATTTTTAGTCTTTCTGCTTAGACCCATATAACTTCTCCTGCAAAACGCAACTATTGGTGTACTTTGTGGGCAACCTAGACCACAACATGAGCCTTGAACATGTTTAGTCTCATCTCAGTCTACACTCTCGACCTTATGGATGCAAGCAAATAATCCTGATCAAATGCAATTAATTTCACAGTAAATACTGTTAGTGGCAGACCCTTGTTTATAAAATCAATTTAGCAAGACGTGTATGTCATTTTTATAATTTCATACTTGGTTTTGCAGTATGACCGTTTCTATGATTAAAGCAAATACGAGTCCTAATATCATTTTGAAAAGTTGCAGTGAATGCAAAAACAACAACAATAACACTCATTACCATTATCTTCATCGTCATCATTACAAAAGGCCGATATAAGCATTTATTACAGGTAAATTCGTTGCTTCTGTTGCTTGATGATGATATTTCTGTAGATCTGTTTTGATCAAATATTTTTATATCTAATTTTTGTATAGAAACTGGTAAACACGATTTAATCCTTCAGTAATAAGGGGCGCATTTCATGTTTATTAATTTTTATTTTTCTTGTAGATAAGAATCACGTCTGGGGTTTCACGGCTGAAAAAGCTAGCAGCATAGTTTCTTACAAACCCACAAACCAGGTTTTGTTCCAGATACTGGGCCCATTTACTTAGTAGATTCCAGCGCAAGTACAAGCCGGAACACAATAATACTCTCTACAAAGGAGAACGTCGTAAAAATGCAAAAATTGAATTTTACTCGAATTTTGACCGATTTCTCGTTTACTTTTCAATGATTCTATCTGAACTTTGCAAAATCTCGTGGAAATTTCACTCGCCCTACTTTTAGATAAAAAATAATTGGGTATTTAATTTGATAGCCTTTGTAAATTAGCCCAGACTCGAAACAGCTTCTATTCAAAACAATGGGACGAAATCTGGAATGAAACATCAATATTCTTAAAATAATCAAAGTGCTGTAAGCACTCCGATGCTGGTTGTGATTTTCAAGAACACTTTCATTTGCGCTTTCGGTGCCAAAGCCAGAGGTGACTTTTAGTTACATTTGCAGTCAGATCTTGACCAATACATGTACTTGATAATTTTGAGGCATTATCATGCGGGTAACCGGTCATTTCGTACCTAGGTCATTTCGTACCTAGGTCATTTCGTACGATTTTGGTCATTTCGTACCCACTTCTTCAGTCATTTCGTACCTAGTAGCAACCATTTCGTACCCAGGTCATTACGTGGCTATTTCTCTATTTTGAACTCTCTAAGTGGTACGAAATGACTTTTATCTGGTCATTTCGCACCCTCGCATGCTTTTGATAAATTCCGATTTTTCTTTAAATGTTTCCAAGTATCTTGTGCACCTGTTTATATACAGCATATGTTATCATGGTTATGACTGCACCGTGGTCATCTGATACTCAGCTGTACCTGACTTTTTTTTGTATTTGATAGTTTTGTCTACACTTCTTGCATTTCCTACCCTTACGTCGACTGCTATATCGAAACTTATTCCAATTTTCCTCTTCTCAGTAGTCATAATAAGTTTACTGATTTACTAGGCCAAAATAATAAGATTTTTACTTGCAACATTTTTTAATTCTATTATCATCATTATATAAGGTCCTCCCCACACCCACCCCAGGTGTAATATTTTATCTTTATTTTGTGCAAATTCTAGCAGTTACCATCCTGTTATGTTTTCCATGTTGTTGACTTCATCGGCCTGCTTTCCATAGAAATGTTTATACCTACTTTTCAATTCCCGATTTGATCATACAGAAAAAAAATACACAGGTGTGAATTGATGATGTCAAACGCATGGTATATATAGTCTTAATCCATCGGTCAATTCATGTAGCATTGTGATTCCCTTTGTGCGTGCCACCGTCTTACATCAAATAGGAAAGTGTTGAAGATGGTTTCAGACACAGGTGTTGACACTATGGTGCTATTTTCATCTTAGCTATGTACATGCACTACGGTCATTTTATTCTGTTTATGTTCTCATTGAATCTTCACAGTAATTTTATGCGAATTATCTCATGGCAGTATCGAATTATCCCTGTGAAAATGTTTTTTTTTTATTATTGTTTTTTTTTTTTAACCACAAATTTTTAACTTTGTCCAAGTGCCTTTAACACGATGTAGATCGTGATGTATTTTATTTACGTTGGACGATTACATGGTATTTCCGTTGGGCAGTGGTACTGCTTTTCACCCATTGCATGCATTTTGGAGTATTGGCGCTGTATTGGATTTTTTTCTGTAAGTGTACGTATTATTTTTTTATCAAGAATTAAAGAATCGCAGGCATAAAGATTTAAGCCACATTAGTGTCTGAAAAGGAGCTTTGACGCTACCAGAGAAGACACTAAGTGGAAAGATTTTTTAATCTAAAACACTTGCAAGCGGTACGATCGATACTGTTGTAATCAGCGTTGGGTAGACTCACGACCAGTTGCCCGGCTAGCTCAGTTGGTAGAGCTGCGGTACTAGTGTTCCGGGGGTCGTGGGTTCGAGTCCCACGTCGGGCACACTTTTCTCCCCTGATTTACTTCATTGGCGACAAGGTCAATTTGTGAGCGCGGTTGTGCAGCACCGGCGGTCCATGGGGACCTGAGGGGGAGTTGTTGACTCCCAAGAAATCAGGAAGGGGAGCACTGTTGTAATCGGCATTGGGTAGACTCACGACCAGTTGCCCGGCTAGCTCAGTTGGTAGAGCTGGTACTAGTTTTTCGGGGGTCGTGGGTTCGAGTCCCACGTCAGGCACACTTTTCTCCCCTGATTTACTTCAATACCATATTCAGCCGAAAATGTGGTGCGGCCATTGCCAGACAGCCGACAATAACTTTGTTTCAGTATTGGAATCATGTACAGGGAGAATAAAGTATCTGCTACCCTCTATCTGAAGACCTTCTCCACGCTATATACCAAGTGACAGTGGCAATGATTAAATGAGCATTTCCAGTAACTTTTAAAAACAAAAGCTGTGTGATGAAAGAGTGCTTTTACCAGGAAAATGTAACTGTAACTATCGGAAATTGTGGTTTAAGGTCAGACTGCACATTCTTTTCAGTCTGACCTTAATGTCCTTAGTAGCTTCTTCAGGACAAGGAAAAACTGCTGGCGACAATGTTTTCTAGCCTCTCAAGAACAATCTCGTCTCCCGATCCAAATTAATTTTTTTCGTCTCCAAACAGATCCAATGTAGGCAAGTTAGTACATGTATATAAGTTTGTGGACGTGTAAAGTTTAAAGAAAAAAAACATATTTATCAAAATAAGGGACAAAACTCGGTGGAAAATTACCATAGAAGACACAAAATCACAGCCAAATGGAAATTGAAACTAGGTACGAAACGACCGAAATAAAAATTTGATACTAGGTACGAAATAACCAGAGTGGGTACGAAATGACCAAAGTGGGTACGAAATGACCAGAATGAAAAATCCACTAGGTACGAAATGACCAAAATCGTACGAAATGACCTAGGTACGAAATGACCTAGGTACAAAATGACTGGAAACCATCATGCGAACACACATGTATACACATAACGTACAGTTGTAATATCATTCTTTATCCCGTTCAAAAAAGGCATAGTCTCATTTTTTTTTGAAAGTAACACAATAAATCGGTTTAGACATTCGCATGTGTTACTTTCAGAATTAGAAAATTTCAGGAATAGGACCCAAGAATGTTCTTTAGAATGGTGATTACAAAATGAATACTGGACTTGTGTACACAGTGAGTGAAGATACAATGTATGTTGAGAGATGTCAGTCATGACGATCAGATAGATCTGTACTTTAGTGTGAGCACAGAGCAGTTGTAAGAAGTTGATGATGAAGAATGACAGACTTTACTGATTTATTTGTCTTATCGACTATACTATGGACGAAAATGAGTCAATGGACTTTATCGAAAAATGACTTGTGTAGAACCATGTACCAACTCCATCCGTCTGATTCAAACAGGAAACCGCAAATCAGTCCCACTTGATGGATTCCAACTGATTATCAGTGCGGTGGAGAAGTTAATTTCTACATTCTTACTGTACACCTGAGGGAGCCCCGCACCTGAGTATGGTTTGTCAGTTGCACGCAATCATCTGCGTCATTATACAAAAAATTTGACATTTTCATTATAATATCCCTGTCATAAATGAAGATACTTCAAACTTGGCCAACTTGTTAAGTATCAATATGGGATCCCATACAACAGGGCAGGTAACCATCTAAGTATTTTTGACACAATTATGCCCCGTTTTCTACTTAAAAGTTTACACTGAAAATCAATCTATCTCTACAAGCAATTGCACAATATTTTCCACACATCCAAGTAAAAACCCAATTTTTCAAAATTACTTCGATTATATTGTGGCATTTAGTCCACATAATGTCCTGGAGTATGGAGTTTCACAATATTCTTCCAAAGCCACTAGTTGTTTTCTAACATAACTTTTGTTACAACTATGATCAGAAATGAGAGAGGAATGAATTCTATTGCAATCCATCCTCAGCGAAAAGCAAGGCATGGCAATGAAGCCAGCAACCGTTTTCAAGCACTGTAACTACCAAGTGCTTTTCCATTCTCAGCCAAGGTCTTATGTGAAATGGTTTCAAGTCCTTTGATTTTCTTAATACAATAGGGTATTGGATTCAAATTTTATACGCAGGGATAAATAATAGTAACATGTACTGATCAAATTTGAGTTAAGATAAAATCCACCAATTGTAAGAGGTATGGCCATTTTTACAACTTTGCAGCTCATGCAAAATGCTATTTTTTTGTTATTGATTGAAATTTAAACTTCAGTGGATTAATATTTTGTATGCATGTATAAAATCATGAGATACAGATCAAGTGTAATTTTGGATGAAGTCTGTTGATCATTATGACCTTTCTACAGCTTCATGTTGTGGTAAAATGCAGGTTTCCTTGTCTGATTCCTAGAATGAATAAGAGTACTGGATCCCTAGTTTTAACGACCCTGAACAAGAAGGCATTTGAAACATTGTGGAAAAAGGAGAAAATGCAGGTTACCAGCTATTTCTCCTTTTTTCACAATGTTTTCACCTCAAAGATATATCCCACCATATGGGGAACATTTGTCATCTGCAAAATTAATGTTTTCAAGATGGACAAGTCAACATTTCTATTGTCTGGTAAAGAGTTTACCCTTTAGCACACAATCCCAACATTTAGCGACCCCGAGAAAGAAGCTTTTTGACAACATTGTGGGAAAAGGAGAAAATTCTGGTAACCAGCATTTTCTCCTTTTCCCACAATGTTTTCTACCCTTCCAAAACACATTTCAGTTTTTCAGTCACATTCATGAAAAAATGTTGACTTTTCGCAGATGCATTAAGCCCCCTTTTCACAAGGCTCATTTACAGATAATTGCGAAGATCTGGTTGCTGAGAAATAGGGACAAATAAATTCAGTGGGCATAACTACTACAAACACTGATGATTGCATTTTCTTCATTTTCAAAAGGTCTCAGCACCTTGATGATACAAAATGTTAATAATCTGTGCAAGTTTCAAAACAATCACATTAGAAATGTGGTTTTATCTCATTAGCACAAAATGTAAATTTTCGTCTCTAAGCTTCAAGAGAAATGGATGAAAAATGCGGACTTTATCATGTAAACAAGGAATGTAAATTTCCAACTTTAAATGGCTGCTTTTCCTTTACCGATTGTCTTTTTTTTTCATTATCAATCGGGTTCAACCCCTTGATGATCCAAATAATCTGTGCAAGTTTAAAAAAAACTGGATAAAACTTGCTAACTTTGTCATGTATACAAGAAATGTAAATATTCAACTTTAAATGGCTGCTCCTCCCTTACTAAGTATCACTTTTTTTTTTTGAAAATCAATAGGGTTCAAGTTGATGGTATAAAGAAATGGTGCAAGTTTCAATGTAAATGCACACTTTCTCACATTAACAAGAAAAAGACTGATGGACAGACAGTCAACGGAAGCCATGCAATAACTTAAGTTCTGCGGGCCTGAGCTAGATGTGCATGATAGTTATATATGCAATGTCAATGGAACTGGAACTTTGAACAAAGGCAAAAACAAGTCATTTGTTTGTTTAAAAATTTGTCTTAAATTTATTACAAGATAATACAATTTAAAACATAGCAACAGTTGAATAAGAGCTAATTACAAAGGTAATCACACTTTGCTTACAATATAATAATTGTTAGAATTTGACAAAAAATACAGGACTATGACAATGTCCCTTTACATTCACCTGGAAATACAACATGAACAACTGAACATACCAGAGCATGTGCTGACAAGCTCAAGCTCAACAGAGTTCTTGCTCACACCTTTACCAAATAATCAGAGGTTTTAACAACCCTAAAGAAATGAGCTTTTAAAAGCATTGTGGGAAAAGGAGAAAATGCTGGTCTCTATTTCCCACAATCTTTTCTTCCCCTTCAATAACAAATCCTACCATTTTGTCACCTGCAGATGCTTTCCATTTGGACAAGTCCTAAACTTTTTTGTGTGGTAAAGGGTTTATGCCTCAAACAGATGGGAAAAATTGAAATTAATAGTACATTGTGAAAGATGAAAGATTGAAACGCTCAATAAGTTGGGGAATAACCATATGATGTGTGCTAAATCACATTTACATACAATTTACATTTAATGCTCAGCAAGGTTCAGAGTACAGTTTTGTAAGCATTGACTAAGATCCAATGCTGGTAGCCCTTAGAAAGCCAAATATGCAAATGGAAGTTTCAGTTGGAGAAAGACCAAGAAAATTGAAATTTCCATGCTGCTTTTGGACACAAGGTTTCAGCATAACAAACACTAGATCACAAATCAGCCTGCATCTTTTGTGTAACCTGATCTTGATCTACACAGGCAGCAAAGACAACTGGAGTCACGAAAGGCACTCAAGGGATAAAAAAAAATGCCTGGTCAACTCCACTGAGCATGAAATTGAAAAATACATGTAATATAAATGTAAGTTAAGACAACTCATTATGTAACCCTTTCCAATTGAAAGCATTTCTTCCTTTCACCAAATGAAATCGGCTTTCAATTTCAATTTTTCTTACTATCTCAAGAATAAGCAAATGGACAATTGTTCCTTGAAAATTGAACATAACTTTTACAGTCAACAAAACATGTGACTCTTTTGAGTTAAACAAATGAACTTGTCACAGAATTAAGAAACAATTTGCTCTTGGTTTAGAATCAATTAGAGATGAAATATTTTGTACTGCCAGACTTTGATATGTTCGGTCAACAAATGCTAATCAGGTTGTCCTCAGACATATTGTCAACCCTAAGCTACAATTCATCAGAAAAAAAAAGACCTAAATATAGCTATTTCTGTGTGGTTTTATCATAACTATTTGACAATTAATAGACTGTGGATGAAAGATCAGACTTCAAAAAATGTTTGATTTTGATCTCTGATGTCTACAGAAGCAACTTACTTTACATTACAATTACATTTATTTCTGTTTTTCAACATGATTGCCTTACAGTAAACTTCAATGAACTGTATGAAGATTATTTTAGAAGTATCATAACAATATGGTTACAGGAAATAGACAATGGGTTTGTTTTTTGCTCATCTTTTCCTCAGAACAAAACAATAACTTAGCCTAAATGGAAAAAATGACACTGACAAAAATAAGCCACACTTCACAATGTAGTTAAAGAAACCAAAATCACACACAGTCACAATAAAGTACAAATAATACTATTCCTCCAATCAAAGCATCATTGAGCAAAATTAAATCTCACAAGATCTGATAGCATCATACCTGTATATAGAAAAGTTATTGGTATTTCTTATTCATTCCAGATAAATAAGAAAACAATAATACCACTGACCATTAGCACTTGGCTTAACTCAACAACTCGTAACAAATTTGCAGCAGACTTATTGAAAGCAAAAATTTATTAAGCATTAATTATCACCATGATTTTTAGTGAACAACCTTACAAACATGAAAGTTTGTAACAAATGCATAGCTTAAATACAAACTGCAACGGCTGGGATTCGAACCCGTGCAGGCAAAGATCCTCGTTTATCGAGGTTTAAAAGACCAATACACTAACCACTGAGCTGTAGTGAATTCTCCGTAACGCAGTTGTCAGGTATTGATTTTATACGGGAAGAAGCTATGCGGTAAGGAAGGAGTGATCTCCGGTAACACAATCCCTCTTAACCCTTTCCCAAACAGCAAATTTTGGACTGGTCCAAATTGAAAGAGTTTGCAGACGACAATTTTAAATTTGATGAAAATGGCAGAAAGGTCTCACAAAGGGTAGAAAACACTGTGGGAAAAGGAGAAATTGCTCGTTACGAGCAATTTCTCCTTTTCCCACAGTGTTTTCAAAAGACTTGTACTGCAGACACGTGAAAACCAGGGCTTGTTTGGGAAAGGGTTAAGAGAAGTCATCATTTGATGACGGAAAGCATTATTAGGTAGGAAGTCTATTTTTAGAAAAAAAATGGCTCAATGACCAATAACCGGCAGACAACAAACGGCTCAATGGCCAATGCCGGACGAGCCCCCATCTTACAAACATGAAAGTTAGTAACAAATTCATATCTCAAATACAAACCACAACAGCTGGGATTCAAACCCCCGTGGGCAAAGATCCTCATTTATCGAGGTTTAAAAGACCAATAGACTGACCACTGAGCTAAAGAGAATTCTCCCTAATGCAGTTGTCAGGTATAGATTTTATATAAGAAGAAGCTATGCAGTGAAGGAGGAGTGATCTCCCGTAACAACAAAAATACTTGTGAGACCTTAGAAAAAGAAGAAACTGTTCAATATGAGAAATACCTCATTTTGGTACAATGTTTTCAAAAATGCTTTCAATTCCGACAAGCCTACAATTTTGTTGCATGGTCAAGAGTTAAACCTTTGCCACACATTCCCGAATTTCAGAAATCACCTTTTAAGGTACATTTGATTATTCATCTCGAGTGCTTTCAAATTCTGGTCAGACCAAAATTTTGTCATTTGGTCAAGAGTTATGAGTCCAGTCAAATATTCAGTTGGCATAAACCTTTGCAAATTCACTATGTAACAATTACTTGTACATTCAGTGGCAATAAATAAAATTACAAAGTTTTTATTCTTTGACCAAACAATCCCTAGTTTTAAAGACCATGACATGGCAGGCTTTTGAAAACATCAAGGGAAAAGGATAAAAATGCATTTTCTCCTTTCCCTACAATGTTTTCTCATCGTTCAAAAACAAAGTCCATTATCTAGCAACACTGTGTTATGTGCAAATGATCGACAAGTATAAAATTTTGTCATTGGGTAAACAGTTAACAGAATTTCATACATCATGACAACAGTTCACTTATTCAAGTTTTCCTAAGTTTCAAAGTTCTGTCAAAAGGCACTGCAGTGCCTTGTCTATGGGCTCATCATTGTGACCACTGCTGACTGCATCAAACTTTGGGGAAGATTTATGCATAAAAAATGTATGGGAAAAATGTTTCCACTTTTTTTTTTAATGCATTCATATATTAAATCTCAATGTTGACTTTATATGTGATATGCAATGACAGATACAAAGAAAGATAACAGTTTTGATTGATCAAGGACAAAGGTTATAATACAGATTGAAGTAATGCTCTCACAAACGCAAAAGTTTTAGTTTTCCTGAATTAATATGAAAAAGGCAAACCTCGATATTCTGTCAATTAAATTATTTCAAACAACAGTCTTGCCCCCCCCCCCTCCCCATGTACCTGTTCATTCTAGGTTCACTGATGCAAAGACCTATGAGGGCTGTTATTTTACTTCGACCTTTGAGTTATCAACATTGTCTCTATGTCATGCAACACATTATCTTTAAATGACTTGTTTATACCTGACAACTTTGAAATCTCGTAGTGCAGGATGATAGCCTGGGCAACAATCAACCAACACAATTCAAATACAAATGAGCCATACTCTGACAAAAGGGAGTTTAATGCATCAATGTGATGCATTATCCTAAGCAAGTCATCACATAATATTATGGATCCATAAAATCCCTTTGGTCTAACAACTGGCCAAATACTGCAGTAGAATGGACCTTGGACATGCAGAAAATTCACCAAAGCAGAAAGTTTTGACCTATGTCAGTCTGCGTGGACTGTGCAGACTAACATTGGTCAATACCTTTTGCAGATGCATTAAACCACCTTTTGACAGAGCATGAGTTAAATAGATTTTGACTTCAAGCAAGTATAAATATTTTTCTCCGGAAATAGTGTGCAGTAATTTTAATTTTCCCACCACAGCAATCAGAACTGTTTTAACTTAATTTTCAGAGACATGATAGTTCAAGCCAGTAAGTCAATTTATATATTCAAGCTACTGCAATGAGGAATAAACAAGCTTTCAAAATAAATGAAAACAGGAATAAAACTTAAAAGGAGACTTTTAAGATTTTTACAATCTCACAAAACTTTAAAAATGGCCCATCATTGAATGAAGTAGAGCAACAGCTGGCAAACTATTGGTAAAGAAAGACAGATTTAGGAAAAAATATTTTTCAGCGGTATTTCCTAACAAGAGGGTCATTGGCCCTAAAGCGCTCACCTGAGTAAAGTCATCTAGGATTGATAAGGCTGAAAAGATCCTGGTCGTGATGATGTAAAACACACAAGTGTAATTGATCTACTTTTTGACTGGTTTAGCCTATTTTTTAATTTCTAATCTGGCTCAAAATGTTGCCTCTAGAGTCTCACAAGGTTTTTTCTAAGATTTGACCCTGTGACCTACTTTTTGACTCAACATGACCCAATTTCAAACTTGTCCGACATTTTATCCGAACAAACATTCTGATTAAGTTTCATGAGTATACGGCTTCAAATGCGGCCCTTAAAGTGCACAGGTTTTTCTAAGATTTGACCTACTTTTTGACCTGACATGACCAAATTTCAAACTAGTCCAAGATTTTCACCAGACAAATATTCTGACCAAGTTCATGGGTATCAAGCTGAAAATGTGGCCTCTAGAGTGCACACAAGGTTTTTCTATGATATGGCCCCATGACCTTCTTTTTGACTTGACATGACCCTATTTCCTACGTGTCCAAAATTTTAACAAATCAAACATTCTGACCAAGTTTCATGAGTATCAGGCTGAAAATGTGACCACTAGAGTGTACAAAAGATTTTTCTAAACTTTGACCCAGTGACCTATTTTTTGACCCGATGTCACCCAATTTCAAACTTGTCCGAGATTTCATCAAGACAATCATTTTGACCAAGTTTCATGAGTATAGTGCTGAAAATGTGGCCTCTAGAGTGCACACAAGGTTTTTTTAAGATTTGACCCAGTGACCTACTTTTTGACCCAACATTACCCATTTTCAAACTAGTCAAGATTTTATCCAGACAAAGATTATGACCAAGTTTCATGAGTATCAAGCTGAAAATGTGGCCTCTAGAGTGCACACAAGCTTTTTCTAAGATTTTGCCACCTGACCTACTTTTTAACCCCATGTGACCCAATTTCGAACTTGTCCGAGATTTTATCCAAACAAACATTCTGACCAAGTTTCATGAATATCAGGCTGAAAATGTAGCCCTCTAGAGTGCACACAAGGTTTGCCTAAGATCTGCCTGTGACCTACTTTTTGACTCCACGTGACCCAATTTCAAACTTGTCTGAGATTTTATCCAGACAAACAATCTGACCAAGTTTCATGAGAATCTGCCTGAAAATGTGGCCTCTGGAGTGCACACAAGGTAAATGTCAACGACTGCACGACGGACACCAGACACAGCACGATCACAAAAATGGGCCATGTAGCCTCTTCAGGTATTTTTAGATTTCCCTCAAGAATTTAGCAAAACTTGGTGGGAATGTCCTGTGATTAATAGCATGTATTGATTATGCAGTATCAAGTCTAATAGGTTGGATGACAACATATTTGATCTCATAAAAGTAAAGTTTTGGATTGCACAACCACTGACCCATTATATGCCTCTTTATTGTCCAGTTTCTTTACGTTTGCAGGAAAAGGTATATTTTGTAGAATCTAAAGGTGTATAAAACATAGAGGCCCTTGAGGGCCTGAATCAATCTACTGGCACTGATTTTGCTCATTTTCTAGATTGTGTAGGTCGGGTGAATTGAACAAATAGTGAACAATTGCAGTACAATTTCTTAAAACCAATTGTTTACAACCCAGCCATATTTGACAGGGTTTCTGTACTCAGGTATTCAACCATCCCTGCAAGTTTCAAAGCAATGCAATCAATAATGTGGACTGTGTCAAGTAAACAAGGCTAAGTCATCCAATAGCTGCTTTTCCTAAACTGGCAGCTGTATTTTCTTCATTTTTAATAATAATAAATAAGGGTTCAATCCCTTGATGATACAAATGATCTGTACAAGTTTCAAAAGAACTGGATTTAAAATGCAGACTTTATCACATTAATAAGAAATGTTAACTTTGAATTTAAAATGGCTACTTTGCCCTTGCAAATTTTCATCATTTTTTTTTTTTTTTGTAATCAATAGGGTTCAAGATATTGATGATTTAAAGCAACTGTTCAAATTTCATGAAAATCTAACCATAAATGCGACTTTAACAAGTACCGTATTTAAAACAAGATATGTAAATTTTCAACCTTAAATAGCTACTTTCCCTTGCTAATCATCTGATTTTTTTCACACAACGAAGTGGAGGGGGATATACTGGAATCGCCATGGCTGTCCGTCTGTCGGTCTGTCTGTCTGTAGACACAATTTTGTCCGGAGCTTTTTCCCGAAAGTTTTTCAAGTACTGCACTGAAATTTACACATAATGTTTGGGTACATATGAAATCGTGCATGTGCAATTTTCACGACCTTGCTGCCATTGGTTGCCAAATTATCTCCCCTTAAGCTTGTTGCCCTTTGTAAATTTTAACTGGATTTTTGTCCAGGGCATAACTTCCAAAGTATAGAAGCTAGGAACTTCAAACTTCACACAAAGTTAGATCACATTAAGGAGAAGTGCAGTGTACAAGAACAGTAACTCCATTTCATTTATTTTTTGAGTTATTGCCCTTTGTAAATTTTAACTTTGGATTTTTGTCCAGGGCATAACTTCCAAAGTATAGAAGCTTATGACTTCAAACTTCACACACAGATAGATCACTTTAAGGCGAAGTGCAGTGTACAAGAACCATAACTCTATTCGATTTATTTTTCGAGTTATTGCCCTTTGTAAGTTCTAACTTTGGATATTTGTCCGGGGCATAACTTCTAAATCATTTTAGCTAGTGACATCAAACTTCATATACAGATAGACCACATTAATGAGAAGCGCAGTTTACAAGTACCATAACTCTTTTCCCACCTTTTTTTTCAACTCTTATTTTTTTACGAAACCATTCTGCATTCTGTGACAAAGAGCTGTTTTGTGACAAGGAGCTGGTGGGGGGTATGATCACTTTTAGTTCTTTTTCAAAATAAGCTTCAAGCTACTGATGATATACAGAAACTGTGAAAGGTTTCTGAAAAAATCCTACCATAAATGTGGACTTTGTTCCATTAACATTGAAGAAATGTAAATTTTCAGCTTTACATGACTACTTTTCCCTAACTGATTGTCAGATTTTTTTTTTTTTTTTAAATCTAAAGGGTTCAAGCTATTGATGATATAAACAAACTGTGCAAGTTTCATGAAAATCTGACCACAAATGCAGACTTTATTGCATAAACAAGACAAAGACTAACAGACAGACAGACAGAATGACAGACGGACAGACAACAGAAACCACGCCATTACGCACACTCTGCTGCTTTCAGCCAGTAGAGCTAAAAATCTTAACTTCACAGCAAAAAATCTTTCAGTCTGTTACTTCTTGCAGCTGTTTCAGAATCATCAATAGTCAATACAAGTAAAGGTTTACTCTAACATCAATGAATGATTGTTGACTGATCGTTCAAATGCTATTATGTCACATATTTAGGAAAAAAATGTATGTCATTCTGCATAACTTGATTTAATTTGATGCAGAAACATATGAACCATGCTCTGTGAAAAGGTGGCTTGATGCATCTGCAAAAAGTATTGACCCAGGCAAGCCTGCGCAGTCCGCGCAGGCTGACCTGTGTCAATACTTTTTGCTATTGGTCAATTTTCTGCATGTTAAAGGATCATTCTAACTCTAGATTCAGTCAGTTGGTAGACAAATGGATTTTATGGATCCAAAATTATGTGATGACTTGTTTGGTATCATGCATAACAGAGATGCATTAAGCCCCCTTTGGCTAGAGTATGGCTCATATGTTTTGGAAACTCCGATTACTTTTTATTGTAAGACAATGAGAAAAGCTTCATAAAGTAATCCTCATGAGCACATAGCTCTGGTTCACTTTCAAATAGCAAGAAGAATTTATTGGAAAATAAACTGGAAAAACTTTTTGAGTGCATATAAAAATAATATGTGGTTGTGTACTTTACAATACATGGGGCTGTATTCATAGCCTCTCTAAATTTCAGTTCTTATTTGGAAGACTGACAATCTAATTGCCTGAGACAAAATGACTCAGCAAATCAGATATTAGTCTTAGAAATTAAAATTAAATTCAGAATGGTAAGTGAACATAACCCCAGAACAAAAAATGATCACATCACAATAGTTTGCACCATATTTATACAAATTAGCACAGGGACTTGGAAGCCATGATTAAACAACCTATATAACACACACAACAGATGTTCTCTTACATTATCTTTCATTGATGGAAAAGTCCTTAATTAAAATGACCACAAGTCAACTCTCTTTGCCAAACAATTTCCGTATTTAAACCAGCCCTAACAACAAGGCTTTTCAAAGTATTGTGCGAAAAGGGAAAAAATGCTAGTAACCAGCATTTTTTTACCTTTGGGATTTCAAACCTTGTCATTTGAGCAACGTCTAATTTAAAGTCTGCAAATTCTTTCTATTATGTAGGTCTAGAATTTTTATGTTTGGTAAAGACTTACTTCTCTTATTTGTAAAGCTTCAGATTTAACATATAATGTCCTGCAGATAATTTGTTGTATCTTTCAGCTGTCCGATTCTGAAAACATTGAGGTAAAAGGAGAAATTGCCTAAAACAGCAAATTCTTCTTTTGCCACGTACATGTAGACTATCCATGTTCAACAAGAATGATTTCACATTTTTTTGTGAGGAACACAGTAAAAAATTATTTCAATCTTGATTTCATACAAAAGGTTAAAACAACTTTAACACCAAATGGAAATGCAAATAAGTGCCAATAAAAGAAAAACAATTTCAATGCAAATTCAAATAGGTACACAATAACACTGAATTTCCATTTATAGCGAGACAAATTTTGTCAGCTGCTCACTACCTACAATTCATTCAGCCATGTGTAAATTGAAGGTATGACAGGAACAAAAATAATGATAAACACTATCTTGATTTAAGGATGTTATGAGTAAAACACTGTGGAAACTGAGGACTTTGCCTGAACTATATATTCCCTTTCCAACAATGAGAAGATGACCACTGTCCATTGAAATTCAACAGTCAAATTTCATCAATAAGCCATCACAAAGCTATTGATTATAACAAATCATGATCCATAAATTTTGATATTTTCTGTACATGAAATTAGAATCATTAACTCTTTACCAAACTACAAAATTTAGACTGGTCCAAATTGGCAGAAGACAAAATAAATGTGACTATAAAGCTGAAATTTGTTTTGGGAAGAATAGAAAACACTGTGGGAAAGGGAGAAAATGCTGATTACCAACATTTTCTCCTTTTCCCACAATGTTTTCAAAAGGCTTCTTTCACAGGGTCATTAAAAGTTGGGATTGTGTGGTAAAGGGTTAAGCAACACAAAAAAATTTGTCTGTGATTGACCGATACAAAGGCAAACCCCAAAATATGAATATTAACTCTATACTTAATGACGACATAGATTTACACTTGTCCAAATTGAAAGTATTTGTACAGGTCAAATTAAATACAGCTCATGGATGTATTTTTTCTACAGACTTTGGATACAAGCATTTCATCTTTTCCAACAGTATTTTCAAAAAACTTCTTTGTAAAATTGATCACACATGGTATCATTTTGTAAATGAATGAAGTGCTCAATGTTGATTCCTGCAATAATTGTAATCCAGAAAGACATTCAGTTCTGAAAATAAGACAGAAAAAAATATTTAACCACAAAAAACTTTGGTAACAGTGACAAAAATCTCCAGTTAGAGCTCATATCTGTACACAATCTGTCACATCTACATAACATGTTTGTAACCATGAGTCTACCCTCTCCAATATGTCTCACAGGCAATCACCAGAACACTCATGTGCTTTACAATTTATTACAACACGGGAAACTAGCTGTAAACCAGAGAGCTTTACAATTAATAAATTTACAGGAATCCAGCCTGTTTTGCAATCCACTATCCTTATAAAACCTGTTCACCATCAGCACTCATTAGGGGTTCACATGCTTCATCTGTCCTTTTTAAACCTACAAGCATGAACATACAAAAAAAAAAAGTCTTATTGCCACAGCCATATTTGTTTGCATTATGTTCAATGAAAATATAAACAGGATTTAATTCATTTTACAGCAAACTTGCTGCCCCTCTATGCATCCATGGGGCTACTTACAGAATAAAGTAAACAACTCTGATGTACTACAAATATCAGCACCATATTATTACAACTTGTTTTGTCGTTTACTTGATTAAATGGTGTTTTCCACTGCTTGCAACATTATTTCAGTCATATCATGGCGACAGCTCACATATTCATGTATGTACTGGATTTCACCAGCACTAGACTGGGGATCTGAAGTCTTGTTTTTATCTTGCTGCAGATATTTTTTACCTTTCTACAGTAGAGACAGCATCCTGACAAAGCTAAACACTGTCAGTGCCAAATATATGAACTTGGGATCTTTCAATGGCTATCAACATAATCCACTGAAACTTAGAAAGATTTTTATGTTTTATGCTTGTCTAAACAAGAGGACAGTATAGAACCAAGATAAGACTGCACATTGTGTGCAGTCTGATCTTGAACTTTGCTGTCTGCAAAAGCTCCTGTTTAATGTATGTTACTGAAAAAATTAAAGGAAATCTAGTTATTTCTTCCCTTTAGATATAATGTTATAGATCAACTTTGACCTGGTGACCTATTTTTGACCATATCTTAACTTGTTTAACCTTGGCATCTAAATTCTCTAGGTTTTAAGGGGATTAAATACAAAATGAAAATTTTACAATCATTTGACCACATGACCTAACTGTTGAAAATTCAGGGCCAAGTTTTTAATTTGACATATGATATTGAACATACCAAAATATGTCAACAAAGTTGTTTCACTGTGAATAAAGCATTCACCGAGAGAGTAATCAAATTTGTCATTTATCTGATACAGTGGCCTCGTCTCTCACCTAAATAGGATACGTCTAATTTTTTAACTGAACTTATTTATGCTGAAAGTGTAAATGAATTTAAGACTTCAAAATGAGCAATCTGATCTTAGATATATACACAGACTAATATTTTGAGATGTATTCTGATGCATTGAGATTGCAATATCTTCATTTTAACACACTGTAGGTATCTAATTTATAAAATTAGAGATCCAAGGGTCTTACCTTGCTCTGTTTTTCCCTGGAAAAGTTGTAAGGATGATTTTGAAGATTTTTTTCCCTTTGGATTATCAGGAATATTTACAGCTACCAACATAGCTATGATGACTAAGACAGTGCCAAAAGCAAAGGGTGGACCTGGTATGACAGACTGAAAAGGTAATCATAATAGAGTAATCATGTTTAACTCCTTCTGATAAAACAAATTTGTAGATTTGCTCATACCGAAAGCATTTGCAGACCATATATCAAATTTTGCTCACATGACGAGATACATTTTGAAGAATCAAAATAATTTGATTCATCTGAATGGTCTCTATTGTTAATTTAAATCTTTACCACACGATCCTAAGTTCTGACAACCTTAGGAAGAAGGCATTTGATAGCATTGAGGGAAAAGGAGAAAATATTGATAACCAGCACTTTCTCACTTTCCCACATTGTTTTCTACCCTTTCTTAGACAAATCCAACCATTTCAGCCACATGTAGTTTACTGTCTGCAAATGCTTTCAACTTTGACAAGTATAAAACTTTGTTGTCTGGTATAGAGCAAAACACTACAGTAAAACCTCGGTAGTTCGTAGCGCAAGGAACTGAAGTATTTTATTTAAACTCGATGTAGTACGAATAAAAAAGTATGACAGTGTTTGTGTATTTTCGGTGCAATGTGTATATACGGAGACAGACGATCAGATTTACACAGCATGTCTTGCAGTACCCTGGACTAGTACCGATTATAAATGTACATCTCCCGTTCCTTCAACATGAAGGCTTGATCCGATATCATTTTTGTTATTGTTTATCTGCTCATCTAGCGAAGACACATTTAAAAAAAAAAACATCGGAGCAAGCTTCCCAACTGGGGGTAAGCTAACGTGACTGTTCAAAACAAGAAAGTTTACTTTTCTTTATTTTTCATCCATCTATAAATACATGTTTATCATAATAAACACATGAAACAATTTTATCCATTGTTTTTGCATTTGCTGAGTTTTGTCAGAGTGATTTCCTCTTCTAGAGATCAAAACAACCAGAGACTTCTGACGTCACTAGTAGAAAGACAGAAAAACACCTAATGGTGTTTTCTGGCATATTCAGGTGGTTTAGGCGAGTTAAAGTTAATATCCCACCTCATATCCTTAATGACCAGATAACCCTAACAAACGAAACACCTCCACCTTATAATTTGCTTTTTTTCCCAAATTTTTGGGGCTATGTGATGATTTTTGGCAATAAAAATGGAATAGGTTGAGGAAGTATCAATGCTATTTTTCAGCGAGTATAGGTTGATAACTTCTTTCCCCAGTACCCTTATTTAAGATATAACCCTACCCTTTCGATATGCATTTTGCTATATTTTTGGTGTTCTACATTTTTCTACGATTTCCTGCATTTTCTGATATTAAGGTGTTTTCCAGTCTTTCTAGTAACTATCCGTTCATGCCTTGTCGAATGTTCTAAGGAATTTCGGAATTATTAATTACCATTTTGATCGATTAATTGATGTGACAAACCAAATAACACTTTAATTACATTTGGTTGCAGTAAACAACTGATACCAGTCAACATCGTCAATTAAGATGTGTGAAACTCAAAGTTGGTCATGGGTTTTCACACCTTTGCAAGTTTGCATGCGGATTAATTACATACCGATTAAAGGTAGGAGTTTTGGGGCATGAAATACACTATGAACTATGGACCACTGATGTTTAAAGTATTTGGAGGAATTTAACAATGATATAAGAAGGATAAATTTCGAGACCGGAGATAGCATACGAACCAAAACATAGCATTGGATAAGCAACATGTGAACTAATGAAATTCTACTGTATTTCAGTTGTATCGCTCCTGCAGCTAACTTAAATTTTTTCACCTTCATATCACGAGTACCAGACTGGAATAATAAAAATTGCCTTGTCTAAGGAAGCTCTATAGCAACATTTCTTACCCCTTACCCCTGTGAAAGTATGTAAGATAATTAGAAGCAAAAGGAAACTTCAGATTACTTACTTCTGTTGAAGAAAATCTCTCTGTTAAACTTTGATTTATCTTGGACTGTGTGACAGACTTGTCAGCATCTGTAGTCTCATTGAGGTCAACATGGAACAAATAGAATATAAAGCCAAACAGCGCTGGTCCTAACCCATTACACAAGCCTCGTATGCCAGTCACCACACCTTGAGCTACGCCTGTAAATAGTTACCAGTGTTAACCTTATCCTGCTAAATAAGTTTAATGAAACTTTCAAGCTGTTTAAAAAAATCCAAATAATGTTATTTGAAACTTATTTCTGGGGGGAAAATGTCTCCTTATCAGATAGTTTGGATCCAAAGATCAGACTGCACATTCTGTGCAGTCTGATCTCGATCTACACTGTCTGCAAAAGGTCAGTGAGTTGAGCTTAGCTGCCTAAGAGTTAATACTTTACCAACAATCTCCTGTTTTATGAATGTGAGAAATAAGGTCTTAGGAAAAAAAAGACAATGTAGGGAAATGAGAAATTGCTGGTAACTAGCATTTTCTAATTTTCCCAGAATATTTTCCAGATACAAATCCCATCAGCTGCATCACATTCAGTATGTCATCTGCAAATGCTTTCAATTTTGACAAGTGTAAAGTTTTGTCATCTAGTAAATAGTTTAATATTTCCTCATAAAAAGCATTTATATTTCTTCCTTTTCTTTAATGCCACCAATCCTAAAAATGATTTCTGCCACTTCAAGAGCAAAATCAAGAGATTATGATCAGACTCCAAAGAATGTGAGATTTAAGTTTTAGTCTTTCTGATAGGTCCAAACATTCCAGCCACTTCTTGCTGAAATGTACTATCTTCTGTGTGCAAATCTAAGAGCCATGTTCTGTGAAAAGGGGGCTTAACACATCAGCAAACGGTACTGACCCAGCTCACACAGTCTGTGCAGGCTGACCTGCACCAAAACTTTTCACTGTAAGTCAATTTTCTGTATGTCCATGGACCATTCTACCTCATGATTGAGTTGGTTTTGAAAAAGTGGTTATCATGAATTCATAATTATGTGATGGCTTGCTTTGTACAATGGATCAAGGAGATACATTAAGCCCCCTTGTGCCAGAGCATGGCTCATTAATTAAATCATGACATATTTAAGAAACACTTTCTGTAGACTGGTCAATAGGGGTCAGCCAAAGATGATTATTATGACATTCAAATAGTTTTCTTGGAAAAATCCATAAAAGGGCGCATTGTCATGATTTTCAATAGAGAAAAATAAGTTAGTTAGATCTGTGACTTTTCATTGTAAGATAACTTTAACAAATTCACTTTTTCATTTTATTTGGAATGTCACTGGTAAAGTCAATTACACCAAATTGTAATCAAAACTGAAACAAAAGCTGCAAGTCAAAGAAAATTCCTCTGCCAAGAGCTTTCATTACCTGACTGCAAAGAATACAAAACTTTTCATCACCTTGTACATATCAAAAAACATCCTCAGACACTGTCACAAACCTATGGCTTACTTTTGATAATACACTGCTCTACAATAAAATATCTGGCTCTTACCTGAAAACTGACAATGTTCATTTCATGTATTTATTTTAGCATTTTATAGACTGAAAGAGCCTAATAATGAGTCATACCTTGCTGATCAGCCTCTGCATGTGCTGATACAAATGAACTGATAGCTGGGTAAGTTATACTAGACATGGCTGCTATACCACCTGCTACCCACATTATCCTGAAAACAAAAATGAAAGTATCAATCATTTTCTATTATTTTCAAACTTATAATTAAAATGATTTGCTTTTGTACTCCAAAAATAATTTGCTGCTCAGATTTTGAAATTACTTGGTTTGAATAGAGTTTTTCACTAGTTTTCAAGTATTTCAGCAAGATCATGGTGACAGCTCATATATTCATGTCCTTCAGTAGTACTAGGCCTGAGCTGTGCAGTGTCTTCCAAATGACAATGTTACACAAGTATTAAGGGATCAAACCAGGATTTCTTCACTTCAAATCCAATGCTTTGGTCACTCAGCCGCAGAGAATCCCTAAATGGTGTGAAGTACTTGGCCCAAGTTATCAACACTTTTATCAGTTTTCTTTGAAATATTATTGTTCACTTTCTTGGCCTGTTATCCAGTATTCACATATCAATTCCTTAAATAATTAAGACTGGTTTCTTGATTGACACCCAAAGTATTATTCAATACATAGCATGTGAAAATGAACAGGTGAATGTCATCCATGTAACAGTCGAACAAAGAACAACAAAAAATGATCCAAAATCCAATATAATTTGAATAGAGGTAATATTGTCAAAATGAGATTTCAACGCAAATCCTGTAAGCACTCTTATTTTTTTACTCCTATATATTGATAGTTACCCAGCTAATGAAATCAATTGCACAGGACTCATAAAGCTGTCATCTGTTAAAACATTATTTTCAGTTTAACTTTTTCCAGACAGAAAGCAGCCACTGGCTTGAGGTGTAGTGTGTAAAAGCAAACAAATTGGTCAAAAAGAACAAAGACAGGTTATTTTGGGGTTACTTTTTACAAAAAAAAAACAAATGTTATAAAGAGAATACATGTATTAACCGTTTACCACAGGACAAAATTTTAGCCTGGTTCAAATTGAAAGCATCAATTCATGGCTCAAATAATGGAATTTGTTGCTGAAATGTAAGGCAACACTGTGCGGGGGAAAAAATGCTGGAAAACAGCATTTTTTCCTTTTCACATATTTTCAAAAGGCTTCTTCCCCCAGGTCATTAAAACTCAAAATCATGTAGTAATGGGTTTAAATAATAAGTGGAAAAAGGCACAATCAAAAGTGGCAGAAAGGTTTAGGACCAAATAGCAAAACAATTTCAACAAAATCTTACCATTCTTGGGAACCAAATCCGTAACATGCTAGTTGTAACACTTCAAATGACAACCCAAAAATAATGGCCTCTTTATGCCCTAAATATTTCATAAGTAACGCTAGGATAATTGTCTGAAATGTACAAAATCCTGTATCATTCAGTGTATGGCAAAAACTTATGATCATACAAATCATTTAACTACAACTAAAAAACTTTTTAACAGCAAGTAAACATGTACATGTATTTCCTTACCGAAAATAATGGCGTTTTGCCACCGGAAAACATATATAGGAATATCTTCTTCCACCTGCATTTAAAACTAAAAGAACAATCCAAAACAGTTCACATAATCTAATTTTAACAATACTTTCAAGCGGTTGGCTTCAAAATACAGAAAGTTGTACATTGGAGACTGTTACTTCAAGCTTTTCTCTAATTTGGGACCATTCCTTTCCATGCATCAACTCCTGCTATTGTTTGCCAACCTTTCTAAAAACTAGACATCGTGTTTTAAGAGGTGTGTGTACAGGATCATTCTCACAATACATAGCCTTTTCAAATTTCTAATGATACTTGAATCAATTCATGATTATATATTTAATTACATTCAGATTTCAAATACTGTTTAGCAGAATACCAATATCTCCTTAACTCTTTCTGCACCAAAAACATAAACTCTGCCACTTTTGATGAGTCAAGACACAAGACAATGAAATAAAGAAAAAATCATTTTACAGCCCTGACTAAACAATTGGACATTATAGATCCAAGATAAGACTGCACCTTCTGTGCAGTACGACCTTGATCTGTATCATCTGCAAAAGCACCTGTTTAAACCTATGATAACGAAAGAGTTTACAGGTATTGTAATCCACTGACAGTTATTGGGGAATCAGAAATGCAGACAAAGCTAAAACTGCATGTACATGTGCAAGCCAATCTGGCAGATCCTGTTCAATGTTTTGTCTTACCTGTGCTATAACTGATAAAACTCCTACAATGGCAATAAATATAGCTACTTTTTCTTCTGTAAAACCCATAATCTGTAAAATAAGACATAATTATCATTATCTTTGACCCAAACAGAAAAATTCATTTGAGATTATTTATAGGTCAAATATAGCACAAAGACATTATCATATAGATAATGTTCTGCTGAAGATCTCCTCTTGACTTTTCCTCAAGCAAATTTAAAGCAAACCCTGCAGAAGATGACTTTGACAGCAACCTTATAAAATATTGATAATCAACATAAATTGAGACTTTTTACATCAAGCAATTTTTCCTCTGTTATGACGTTTTCACAATAGGTTTGCTGCAAGGTGACAAAAGGTTGTCTCAAGCACAATTCACATAAAGGCAAATAATCTCAGACAGCAAAGGCACATCTTCAAAGTCACCTTAGAACATAAAAACACTCAAACTTTGATATTACTTGTACTTTTATCTTCCTACACAATCATATGTAACATGCCAATAAAATTTAACCCTTTACCATACAATCCCAAATTTCAATGACACTGAGAAAGAAGCCTTTAGAAAACATGGGAAAAGGGGAAAATGCTGGTAACCAGCATTTTCTTCTTTTCCCACAATGTTTTCTACCCTATCAAAGACAAAGTCTATCATTTGAGTCATATTTAAATTATCATCTGCAAATGCTTTCAATTTGAACAAGTCTACATTTTTGCCCTGTGATGAAGAGTTAAGCATACCCAGTGTGTGAACTGCATCAGGTTTGATTTCTTGGACCTCTTTCAGACTAAAGATATTTACATACCTACCGAAAACACTGACTAAAATCATTCTTTCTACAGGGACATTTGATAGAGTATAATTATCAAGATGTCAAAATAATGCCCGAAAAAGATTGAATGAAGCAAAAAACAATATAATAAAAAAAAAAAAAACTGCTAGAAACACTTTAATTTTCAAAAATTAAACAAAGGAGAAAAAAATACAAGGCACTGAAAACATTTTTTTAACAATATGGACAACATAGATGAAAATGGAGCGATTTCTTGTTCCAAACAAATGCTTTTTTACGACAATATTTTTTCAAAACAATCATTTGCAGGGGCAAAATTAACTCTTAGGCTGCAAAGAGCGACTCACTGACCTTTTGTGGACAGTGTAGATAAGACCAAACTGCACAAAATGTGCAGTCTGATCTTGAATCTACACTGATGAAGAGACATTTTTCTCTAAAACCTAAGTTTGAAATAGCATTATTTAAGTTTTTACTATAGGTTTGAAAGTTTCATTTAACTTATTTAGCAGGGTAAGGGTTAAGTTAAATTGAAATTGTAATCAAATGGGTTGAGTTTTGTCCATAAAGAGTTCAGCATAGCTTACCACTTGTTGTTTAAATACTTACTAATCTTAGATATACAAAAAAGCATGAGTATTCTCCTGCTTCTGGTAGATAGGATAAAAACACAGCTACAGACAATAATAAAATCAGGTGGTCTCCACCCATCCTTCTTAAGGCCTGAAATAGATAAAATAAAAAAAATAGTAAAAATGTTCCAGCTAACAAAAAATATCACAATGAAAAGGAAGTCAGTAGGATATTAAAAATAAATATCACTCATTAAATGTAGAACTCAGTATTTTTTTTTTGTATGGGGCAAAACGATTTCATGTGCATGCTAATGACTTCATATCCTGTGGTAAGAACATTCCAGTGAACGAAAAAATAACAGAATGAAAAGAAAGTAAGTACGGAAATTAAAAATAAATATTAGTATTACTCATTAAACACAGCACTCAGTTTCTTTGTGTGGGGCAAAAAGATTTCATGTGCATGATAATGACCTCACATCCTGTGTAGAGTGTGCAAAAATGATATACTACATGCATCTTTCTGATAAAGCATATTTGTGTCTTGATAGAGACTGTAATTAACAAGAGTAATGCATGCGGGTGCCAACACTCGCCTGCAGTTGCTTTTAATGAAAATTCTAAGTCAAAAAAATTTTGATGTTTACCTGCCCCTGTTGTAGGGGTTCCCCTTTTGACAGTTAACAACCAATCCGTGTCTCAAGTAACTATCTTCAGTAATGAAAGAGATATTATAAAATGTCAAAGGTTTTGCATGATGACACAGACAATGAACACACAGATGACGACAGCAGGAAAAAGACAATACCTCGACATTTTCTTCAAAAACACCCAAGGTAATACTACTAAAAAAGAGTACCAAAATAATACCTGATAAAAAATATGTATTTGTTTTATCATTATTAAAATTGCGACAAAAGATCTATTCATTTGTTTAAATCAAGGAAGATCACAAATAGACTACTGTGAATCAGCTCTTTACAAGTAACATTACCCTAACACTGGCTACTCTTGAAGACACTGTGGTGGAATTTGTTTGTTTGTTTGTTTGTTTGTATTGGAGTTTAACGCCATTTTAACAGCTTGGGTCATATCATGGTGGTCAGTGACGCACCCATGTGTTTCCTGGCTTTCTCACACCAGTACTGATACAACTTCCTTTCCAAAGCCACTGACTACTTTTCTCACATGCCTCAGAGGTGAGAGGCGAAAAATCGCTGGAAAGGAAGTTTGCCTCAACCGGGTATCGAACTCGCAACCATCAGGTGCTGTGGTGGAAAGAAAAAGCGATTGCTGACAATACACAAGAGCTGTCATCAGACAGCACAGCTTCCCTGGAAAAGTTTTTTGTTTGTAATGGAGTTTAACACTGTTTTCACAGAAAAGTTATTTGTTGGCAATGGCATAAAAAAAAAGAACAGTTATTTGTCGTGGGTGGCAGTGTCTTGAAACAGCAACAAGGTCCCCACCTAGGGCAGAAGTCTCAACACAAACTCCGACACCAGTGTAATAACTCTACCTTCACCTTTTGGTCACAGGCATGGGCAGGGGTAAAGATGAATGAAAATTGACCTATATCCATCAACATACTACATGTTAACTTAATCAATCATTTGGTCTGGAAAATAGGAGCTCTATAACAACATGAAATTTCAAAATCTGTGACCTTGACCTTAAGATCTTTGGCATGGGCATTTTTGAAAGAAAATTTTGACCTATATCTCATCATACCAATATAAACCAAATTTATCACATGGTTTTGAAAATGTGAGCTTTTAAAAAACTTTAAAGTAAATCTTTGAAGTAAAATATCAAAGTCTCTGACTTACAGAAAATGGGTCTACTTTTTCCCAGGAGATAGGTGATCCCCAAGATGCAGGTCTAACCTTTTCTGGTAAAGATTCAGGTATAAATACTAATATATACAAAATGTCAAACAGGGCTATTGCAGTAGCAAGCCACACTATCAAATTTTCACTATAAACAGTTCCTAAATAAGCTCCAATAGCGGGACTTGTGACTAGACTTGCAGCAAAGGTTGCAGATACCTGAAAAACAGAAAATAGTTAATACAATTTAAAATTTTCTTCTTTCAATAAAAATTTTGATTTTCAATGAAGAAACACTGTTCAATCCTCAACAAACACAAAATAATTGAGCTAAGCTCTGTGAAAAGGGATCTTCATTCATCTGCAAAAAGTATTGGTCCAGGCCAGCCTGTGCAGTCCCCGTAGACTGGCCTGGGTCGAATCTTTCTGCTTTTGGTAAATTTTCTGCATGTCAAAGGAGCAGGGCACCTGATGGTTTAATCAGTTGTTATACAAAAGGGGTTTCATGGATCTATAACTATATGATGAATTGTTCGGTATAATGCATCAAGGGAATGCATTAAACCCCCTTTTGTCAGAGAAATGGCTCAATTTTTGCAGAGATATCACTGACAGCTTACTTATTCATGTGTTTTCTTGGTATCACCAGAACTAGGCGAGGACTGATGTATCTTGCCGATGGACAATTCTGCTACAACCTAGTGCCATGAGTGTGGATCAAACATGAGGCCTCCACGTATGGAGTCCTGCACCACTCAGACATGCAGACCCCTAATCTTATGGTTGCATCAGCTAATATCATAAATCTTTGACTATACAAATACAACATTAACTCTTCACCACACATATCGACCCTGGGAAATTAGACTTTTAGAAAACATTGTGGGAAAAGGAGAAAATGCTGGTAACCAGCATTTTCTCCTTTTCCCACAATGTTTTCTAACCTTTCAGAAACAAGTCAAATCATATGAGCCACATTTAATTTGACATCTGCAAATGCTTTAAATTTCGAGCAGTCTAAAATATTGCTGTGTGGTAAAGAGTAAAGTTCCTGAAGTGGAGAGCTTTTAACACTATTTGGGGATTTAGCGCAAATCTGGGTATAAAGAACTACTCCCTTTTTTACGCCCTTTTCAACATTATTTCAGTCATATCAAGGTGACTGCTCAGATATTCATATAATTCCTGGGTTTCACCAGTACTAGGCCAGGGCTCTGAAGTGTCCTGCCCAAGGACACTCTCATGAACAAGCCAGTGGATCCAGTGAGGCTAAAATCTGGGGCCTCCAGATCATGAGTCCTACACTTTACCATTGAGCCATGCAGGACCCCAAAGAATTGAGAACAGGAGGCATCACATGCTTTTCACAGTACTGTATTTGACATGAGTGGGGTCAAACATGAAACCCCAGGATGACAAACCATAGTCTGAAACTCGTAAAACATTCCCTTATACTTTCTGTTTCAAAGTCATGTCAGGGTTCCTCGTAATTATTGTAAGCTCCCCTTCTGATTGTTAATGACTAGCCCAAGTTTGAAGTAAATGATCTTAAGTAATGACAGAGCGAAAATGTTTAAGTTTTAGCATGACAATGCAGAAAATGAAAGGGCTATGACAATACCTTGGGTTTTCTTTGAAAACTGCCATGCTATACACTAAAATTACATGTGGATCACTCATCAGGTTGCCGCATTAATAAATCCTAATTAACCCTTTACATAGCAAAATTTAAGACTCACCCATATCCAATTTCATGACAAGTAAAATGTTTTTTTAAATGACAGTAATTGTCCTTGAATAGGTCAAAAACATTGTGGGAAAAGGAGAAAATGCTGGCAATCTGTTGCCAGTGTTTTCTCCTTTTCCTGCAATTCTTTCAAAAGGCTTCTTTCTCAAGGTCGTTAACCTCTGGGTTGTGTGGTAAGGGGTTAGAAGAAAGCATTAGCGAGATAACTCCAGCTAGATGAATGGAATGAACATAACAAGTTCAGATGGGTTACCCAAGCTAGTGAAGATATAAAACAGATCAAAGAATGACAATACCAGTCCATAAGCTTGACTTCTATCTTCTTCTGTAGTAACATCAGCAACATATGCAAATACAACACTAAATGTAACAGAAAACACACCAGACATGGATATCATCGTGAAGTACCACCTGAAATTATCATACACATACATCAGTTCATTACTGTACAGTCTGATTTAACTCTTTACCAAGCCAAAAATTTTGGACTTTCTAATTTCAGAGTATTTGCAGATGGCAAATTATATTTGGCTCAATGGTGCAAGTTGTTCTAAAAGGGTAGGCTATGTGTACATTGTGGGAAAAGGAGAAAATGATGATTACCAGAATTTTCTCTTTTTCCTAAAATGTTTACAAAAGGCTTCTTCTTTTTGAGTTAAACACAGGATTGTTTGGTAAAGGGTTAAGACATTCATATAAATTAAAATAGAAGAAATAATATTTGAAGGCAAGTTAAGCAGTTTTTTTAAAGATGTGGAAAATATTGGGGGAAAAGTGGCAACTGCTTTTTACATGTCAAGTTTATTGTCTCTTTTGCATAAATATCTTCAAAATCTATCAACTTGAGAAACTCGTATAAATTGTTGTAAAATAGCAATAATCAACAAGAAATATGGTTTTGCATAACTGAGAACATTGTGGCAGAAACAGAAGTTAATATGAGCAATGACTGATTGATTGAATGGTGTTTTATGCCGCTTTCAACATTATTTCAGTAATATCACTGCGACAGCTCACTAATTCATGTGTGTCCTCAGTTTCACTGGTATTGGGCTGTGTCTTGGCCAAGGACACTCCCACAAAAAAGCAGGTATTTCCAGTGCTGCTTGAACCTGGAACCTGAAAGTTGCAGGTCCTACACTTTACCATTGAGCCGCACAGGACCTCATGAGCAATGAAAAGTTGTCTGCAAGTGGTAATGTGTTCTACTAAGATACCACAGAGTAAGGCCTTAAACCACAAGAGGATCAAAATGTTCAAACTGAAGTTGCATCACAAAGCTTTTCAAAGGATTTCATGGTTCAAGTAACAATAAGTATCAGTAAATCTGCTCAGTGCAGACTCTCAGGTTTTGACATCCATCTGTTATGAAATTGTACACTGCCTGAAAGATCAGTCTATAAAGATTCGGACTGACCTGTGACATCTGCATAGTCAGTGTCCTTTTTCTTTTTTGGATCCCAAAAATAAAGTGACATCCTGTGAACTTGATCTTAACTTAAGATCCCTGTGTTGGTGAGCCACCGTTTTATACATTTTTTGTTTTGAAAGTACATTCTATTACACAGATTTTTTTTGGTATTTCAAACATATGCATGCAATAGCTAAATACAGATATACCCAAAAATATCGTAACTACACAGGTGGAAATCCATTTTATCTCAGGTCAACCAGAGAGACAAAGACCAACAGTGTCTGCATTATAATGCAAAAATTACCACAAAAATTGACTGGAAAGACCTTGATCTTTACACATAAAAATTACAAGGCAAATAGAGCTTGAAATAAATAGAAGAAAAATTACAAGACAATAGAGCTTGATAGAAAAAGTTACTTACATTGGGCTTATCTTCATGAGAGGTATGGGGGCACATGTGAATGAAACAGTCAGTAACAAGAATGGTTTTCTCCCCCACACATCTGACAGGGCTCCTATCAATGGGGCACTCAAAAAGGACAGGATTCCCTAGAAAAAAAAAAAGATTAAAATGATGGGATTTATCTTTGAAAAGGTAGAAAACATGCTGAAAAAGGAGAAAATGCGGATTACCAGTCTCCCTATCATAACTGAAAGTATCTGCAGGCACAAAATTTGAAACATATACAAATGGCCTGAAGTTCTTCAATAGGGCAGAAAACATCTTTGTGAAAAGACGAATGTGCTTGTTACAAGCAACTTGGCCTTACATTTTCCCTCCGTTTTCAAAACCTTTCTTTACCGGGGTCGTTAAAACACAGGATTGCTTGGTAAAGGATTGAGACAGAATTTTAGCTGACCTCTGGTTCAAACCACTGCCAGTGCAACACTAACCAAGAAGATTATCGATGAGTTAACTGAGACCTGTCAGCTCGACAAAATAAATATTGTTGATGCACCTACCTTTACACCTTGAATCAAACCATTCATCAAAAACGTATGATGTGGAAATGTGTCATTGAGGACCTAAAAAATATAATATGCATGTTATGACTTGGCCTGCTGCTCACAACTTCCTTGTTTATATGTCTGTTTGTTTGCCTTAGTGAATAATGCTGTTTTCAATTAAACATGTATTTAAGTCAGATCACAGCAGCCAGGGCATTCCTGTATTTCCTTTACCAGTAATTTGTGCAACATTATTCCAAGCCATTGGCTGCTATCAAACATCATCAACTGATGGCATCCTGGTAAAACAGGGATCATCCAAGGAAGTTTTAGCAGACTTCATACACTCAATATATCGAGAAATATTGTGGGAATAGGGAGCTCATGATGAGCATTGTTTTTTTTTCCTTTTACATTTATGTTTTCTTTGGTGATCTGCTGCAAGACTACAAAAGTTATCTGTAAACGCATTTGTATCTCTTACTAAATCACCAACTTAACTTGGGGGAGGAAGGAGGGGTGATTTATTCCTTAGATATTATAGACAGGCTTATGAACTTTGGTAACATGTGCAAACTAAGACATGTATAATCTATATCAACATTTAACCCTTTCCCAAACAACAAATTTTGGACTGGTCCAAATTGAAAGAGTTTGCAGACGACAATTTTAAATTTGATGAAAATGGCAGAAAGTTATCAAAAAGGGTAGAAAACACTGTGGGAAAAGGAGAAATTGCTCATTACAAGCAATTTCTCCTTTCCCCACAGTGTTTTCAAAAGACTTGTACTGCAGACATGTGAAAATCAGGGCTTGTTTGGGAAAGGGTTAAACTTCTGACAGAAGAAAGCATTTGAAAAAAGAATGGAAAATGCAGCAAGAATTATCTGTCAAAGCTATCACTCTTTTCCCAAAAAAAGTTTTAAAACAAAGACATTGCCTTTGTTTTTAAACAAAAAAAGAACAGTTTTCTGGTTCCTTGACTAAATATTATATTTCAATATTTCAAATGGTATGTTTGAAGTTAAAAAAATAATTTTTAAATGTTCACTTACTGTAATCATTGGACTGGTCAAAAGTCCCCATGCAAAGAACTCTAGAAAGATCACAATGAGAGCATGATAAACACTGGGCTGAGCTCCGTCTGTTGACTGGAATAGATAAAGAATAGCAACTGTACTTAACTGTTTAACAAACAACAAAATTTTAGCATTATCCAATTTTAAATGTTTGAAGACAACAAAATAACTGTGACTAAAATATTGAAATGTGAGGGTGAAAAACATTGTAGGAAAAGGCATAATCTCCTTATTCCACAATGTTTTCAAGAGCTTTCTTTCTCAGGGTTGCTCCAACATTGGACTGTCTGGTAACTGGTAAGGCGTTAACCCTTTACAACACAATGCTGTGTTTTAAAGACTCTACAGTGAAGACCTTTGAAAATGCCCGTTACCAGTATTTTCACAAAAATTAATTTTTTCTAACCTTTCACAGACAAGTCCCTTAATTTGAGCAAAACTTCCAAGCAGCATTTCGATGCAATGAACTTAATGTACATGTATTTCAAGCAATCATTTAATAGTACCTAGCATTTGTTCCTTTTCCCTTGTTTTCATACATCCTCTTCCACAAGGTTGTAAAACATGTGATTGATTTGTAAAGAGTTAAAGCTGTTTAGTTAGAATACCTCACTTAAGCTGTTCAGACTGAATTACTACAATTTAAATGGCAGACAGAGTATTAGATATGAGTTCAGACTGCTCTGGCTGCACATCTTGTGCAGTAAATGAGTCTGGGTAACAGCGTCTTATCTTGGATGAACGATGTTGCATTTATAAAATCGCTAAATCTCATAGGGTGCAAAAAATTCAAGCCCACATATAAGAACAAATGAACATATTTGTATGTTATCCTTATCCTGTAAGGGAGAGAAGGGGGAGGGCAGAGTCTGACACTACCAAATGACAGATATAAGACTTCAAAATTCAGAGCTTCTGCAGACAACAAAATCAAAAGTAATACAAATGAACCAAAAATCCTTTCCAGGATAGAAAACATTGTGGGAAAGGAGAAAATGCTGGTTACAAGCATGGTAAAGGGTTCTTCGATACAGACTGCTCCTAAATCATTCACTTCAGAACTACTGGTATTAATTGCAAATGACAGGATTTCTAAGACGATTATTAAACAGAGTGCCTATATACAAACATACAAATAGCATGTTTTATGTCTATAACACATACAAGAAATTCAAAAGCTTTGAGACAAAGAAGTGATATGCAATATTTGTTGCACTGCCTTTCTTATACGAGCCATGCTCTGTGAAAAGTGGGCTTAATGCATCTGCTAAAAGTATTGATCCAGGTCAGCCTGCGCATTCTGCACAGGCTGACGTGGGCCGAAACTCTTCACCATTGGTCAATTTTCTGTATGTCCAAAGACCACTTAACCTCGTGATTAAGTTGGTTGTTAAAATAAGTAACTTATGAATCCATAATTATGTGATGGCCTGATTGGTATTGTGGATCAAGGGGATGACCAAAGCCCACTTTTGCCAGAGCATGGCTCATGTATCTCGTCATTTACACATGCTGCCCCGTTTTCACCATCCTGAGGAAAAAGCTCTCTACAACATTTTTTTCCATGTTGAAAACCATTAAAGTCCATATATATTTCAAACTGACAATATACCAGTAATTCATAGTGCAGCAACTGTGCTAATTATTAAATAAAATAAATGTTAATGAGTGCTAAAATAATGTGAATGAATACATTACTACATGTGTACAGTACAGTAATAAATTTTCCTCCAAAACTCTTGAAATTTAATGAAGTAAACAATATGCTAACCACAACTTAATCATTGCTTTCATATTACACATAAAGTGGATTATAATGTACCACTGTTGCAGTAACTCTTTTTAAAACCTGCTAAAATAGGGATCAAAAATAAAGGATTGTGAATATGCTCATATTGTAAAAAAAAAGTGTGGAAAAGAGAGCAATAGATACCAAAATGGCAAATATACTTGAAAAATTGGGGACAAGAAGTGCAGGGACAATATTACCAACTCTTTACAGATTTTCAGCTACTGACTTAACCCTTTACCACACAACAAAATTGTAGACTTTCTAAAGGTCGTTAAAACTCGAGGTGGTGAGGTTAAGGGTTTAGAAAATATCTCTAAAATAGGAACAATCATTATGAATCATAGTTTATAACATGAATAAAAATGTACATCTGAATTCATTGTGGGTAAAGGAGGAATAACAAACCCTCTTGTTATGAGAAATTTCTCTTTTTTTCCACAATGTTTTGAGAAGTATGATTGGCTGCTAGACCAATAAGGCTCTCTACCCAAGGCAGAAAGTTATCCTTTAATCCTTTACCGCACAATGCTGCCTTTTAACGACCTGGGACACAGGCCTTTTGAAAACATAGTGGCTAAAAGAGAAAATGCTGGTAACCAGCATTTTCTCTTTTTCCCATAACGTTTTTGGCCCAATCAAAGAAAAATTGCACCATTTGAGCCACATCGAAATTGTCCTCTGCAAATGCTTTCAATTTGGACCTGGCCAGAATTTGTCATCTGGTAAAATGTTAGGGTAAATATGATTTTTATTCATTGAAATTGAGATCAGAGCCCAATCTTATGATTTCCAGGCTGTCTACGTCAGTCTGTCAGATAAAACTTTGGACAATGTAGGTTCTTCACTCTTTACAAGATAACAAAATTTTACAGACTTGTCCATAATGAAAACATTTGCAGATAATAACCACAATTACATGTGATTCAAAAGATGGGTAAAAAAGTAGAAACATTGCAGTAACCATTAGTTTTCCCTATTCTTACAACGTTTTCAAATCCATTTTTTTTAGTTATTCAAACATGGGACTGTTTGGGAAACAATTGATCAAACTAGTTGCTCTGTGCAGTTTTAGTATGGTGGCATCTGAAAGTTTGCTTGGCTCTATGGATTAATTTCATTATAGAGAGGTGACTCTTGAAAATATGGGGAGGGGCAGTTAGTAGGGGTATAGATACTAAACCTCCTATCATTTGTTTTCGTTACTCTTTACCAAACAACAAAATTTGAAACTAGTCAAAATTGAAAGCATTTGCAGGCGACAAAACAAATGTGACTGAAATTTGTTTTGGGAAGGTTAGAAAACATTTTGGGAAAAGGAGAAAATGCTGGTCACCAGCATCTTCTTCTTTTCCCACAATGTTTTTAAAAGGTTTCTTTTTTCAGGGTCGTTAAAAGTCGGAACTGTGTAGTAAAGGGATAATGCAACATTGAGTTTCATTACTGCTAAACTAAGTATCCGTTGGTAAATCTCTGCAAAACAAGGCTTGAGAAAACATGGCTGAGAAAGCAACTATTTCCTGTTCAAAAGCAATTGCTTCTTTGCTGCAGTGTTTTCCCGATATGAAGTCTGCCAGAGCATATATGTTGACATAAAATCCCTTGCCATTAAAAAACTAATATGAAAGATTATTACTTTTGCCTTTCCATCAATTGTACTAGTTTTCGCATTAAGATGGTGTTTAAGCCTTTATCAGATTACACATTTTTGGACATGTCTAAACTCTAATATATTTGACGACATTTGCAAACAACATATCATATGTGGCCCATGTGACGAGATTATCTTAGAAAGGATAGAAAACATTGTGGGAGAAGAAGAAAATGCTGCTAACTAGTACTGTCTCATTTTTCTACAGTACTTCCTCATGCCATTTTTATCAGTATCATAAAAACACAATCTTGTTTCATACATGGTAATGCAGGTTTCATTTTTTGCGCAAATAATGTTACAATCTGTATCATCAAAATAAAAGAATTCTGTCTATCTTCTAAAACTGCCATGCCAATAATTAACTCTTTACCACACAACAAAATTTTAGCCCTGTACAAACTGAAAGCATTTGCAGACAACAAACCAAATGCGGCTTAACTGATAAACGACAAGCCAAATGTAGCTTAACTGATAAAACCTGACTCTGAAAGAGCATAAAACATTGCTGGAAAAGGATTGATTAATTATTTGTATGGTGTTCAACACCATTTTCAACATTATTTCAGTTATATCACTGCAGCCAGTGCACCTATCCATGCTTTCCTGGAGCTTCTTTTACCAGTACTCTGCACAATATTCTTTCCAAGCCACTGGCTGCTTTCCCACACAACCATCGTTGAAACAATGGTCAGCGCAGGAAAAAGAGAAAATGCTGGTTACCAGCATTTTCTCCTTTTCCCACAATGTTTTCAACAGCCTTCTTCTTCAGGGTTGTTTAAAGTCGTGACTGTGTTGTAAGGAGTTAAGGACCAGTGGGATACAGAACTGCAAAGCAAAACAAGTATAAAATAAACAAATGAAACCTTGTGATCAACCCTCCTGAAGAAAGTCACATCAAAGCTTGTACAAAAAAGAGCTGAGCATGAATGTATCTTAAACTCTATTATTTGTTTGCATATTAAGTAATTTTGGTACTCCATCCACCATAGAAAGGCACACACAATAGGAATATATAACAAGAAGACCATTTGCCCTAAAGCTCTCACCTGAGTAAGGTCATCTAGGATTGATAAAGCTGAAAATATTCTGGTTGTGATGATGTAAAACACATGACTGTAAGTGACCTAATTTTTGACTGACTTGACCTATTTTTTAATTTTGAACCTGGCCGAAAATATGGCCTCAACGGTGCACACAAGCTTTTTCCAAGATCTGACCCAGTGACCTACTTTTTGACCAGACATGACCGAATTTTGACATGACTCTATATCTGATATATAGAGATCATCAAGACAAACAGTCTGACAATGTTTTAAGAGAAAATTGTGGTCTTTAGACTGCACATCAGGTTTTTCTAAGATGTGGCCAAGTGACATGCTTTTTGACCGGACATGAATTTTGAACTTGTCTGAGATATTAAGATAAACATTGTGACAAATTTCATGGGTAACAGATTGAAAATGTGGCCTTCAGAGTGCACACAAGATTTTTCTAGGATTTGGCCCAGTGACCTACCTTTTTACCTGATGTGACATACTTTCAAACTTGTCTGAGATATCATCAAGACAAACATTCTGACCAAGTTTCATGTACATCAGGCTGAAAATGTTGTCTCTAGAGTACACACAAGGTTTTTCTTAAGATCTGGCCCAGTGACCTACATTTTGATCAAATGTGACCCTATTTTAATCTTGACAGAGTTAATATCCCGACAAACATTCTTATGTTTCATGTGGATCTGGCTGAAAATGTGGCTCCTGGAGTGTACCCACAAAGTTTTTTTAAGATTTAGCACAGTGACCTATTCTTTGGCCCGACATGACTCAATAGCGAACAATATTGAACTTTTCTGAGATATCATCAATGGAAAAACTGACCAACTTTCATGGGTATCAGCATGAAAATGTGGCCTCTAGAGTGCAAACAAGGATTTTCTAAGATTTGGCCCTGAGCTCTACTTTTGACCCAAAATGACCGAATTTTGAACTCGTCCGAGAATTTATCAAGACAAACATTCTGACCATGTTTGATGGGTATCAGACTGAAAATGTGGCCTCTAGAGTGAACAAAAGGTTTATGTTAGATTTGGCCAAGTGACCTACTTTTTGACCTGAAGTGACCCAATTTTAAATATTTCCGAGACCTTATCCAGACAAACATTCTGACCAAGTTTCATGAGTATCAGGGTGAAAATATGCCCTCCAGGGGCACATTAGCTTTTACTAAGATTCAGTCACATGACCTACTTTTTGACCGAACATGAACACTGTAGAAATTATCCAAGATTTTATCAAGAAAAACATTCTGACCAAGTTTTCTGGGGATCTGGCTAAAAATGTAGTCTCTAGATTGCACACAAGGTAAATGTTGATGACCACACTGACCACACGACGGACAGTGCATGATGGACCCCGGACACAGTACTGTCACAAAAGCTTAACCTTGAGCACTTCGTGCTCATGTGAGCTAAAAACAACTATCTTGACAGAGAAAACTGAGTCAAATACAAGGGCTGAGCAAAAAGTTGGAGGAATTCATAACTTTTTGATTTGTTGTCCTGTTGTTTTCAGATTTTCTGTTGTGTAATCATGGTCTTATATCAATTTCCAGGTAAAAAAATCTCCTGTCTGATTTTACTTTAAATGTCTTTATTTTCACCCTAAAATGTGCAAGGTTTGCTGCCCCAGAGCATGCCATAATATCACTATTCTCATGCTTTTAAAAATGATCATACTTCAAAATTGTCCGATTCAAATCTCCTGAAATTATGTAATGGATGGCTCCATCTGACATTCTGTGCTAAATTTCTGATGTCACTTCAAGAAAACAATGTTAGTCTGGTAGGTTTTTGAGACCTATTGAAGGAAAAATGAGGTCACATGCTAGTTAAATGATGCTTACTTAAAAGAAGTCATAGCAACTACGTTTTTAGATCAATTTGTTCGAAACTTTCAAATTCTGTCTGTTATAAATGGATCTAATTATATGAAAATTTGAGTATAATAGCACCAGTAGTTTTGTTTTAACTGACATATTCCACACTTTTCGCTCAGCCCTCAGACATGGCTTGTAGTTAAGAATCTTTTTCTTTCTTGGGTGTCTTTATTTTAATCAGCAGTGTTTTTCAAGCTGCCTTCACATCAAAATTTATTTAATACATTAAAACATAATTAGCATTGATGAAAAGTGTTCCACTGATAAAAATTACCGTATTCACTACAATCTGAATAAAACTGCTAACCTTCAAACCTTTTATATCAAGGTACAACTTTTGGTACATATACTTCTGCAGATAGGATATATACATGTATAGGGTAATCCTGCTACCAGAACTACTGTTGTGTTTTCTTGACTGAAAGTGTTTATTTTTCATTTGGTGTTCTTGAGATTTATTCAACTATAAAGGTCTCAGCATCAGAACAAAATTCATAGCTTGAATGAAGTTTTACTTTTTCAGCCTGCTGTGTGATAGACTTATAAAAATGTACAAGCCTTGAGGTGAATTGAAGAAAATTGAACATATGGCCCAAAAACCTACCAGAAATCGCACAATACCATCTCTAACACAAACCAGTCTATGTAATAACTGCAAGATATAAGGACAAAAAAAATAATTGAATGTACCATACAAAGACACTGATTTTAAAAACTTTCTCCGAGTAAGGAAATAGTAATTTACTGAGCTAAAGTATTTTCTATCCATTTTAATCCAAAGATGACTTCAAACCTGGCAGCATTTGAAAACATTGTGCAGCATGCCCACTGGGTTTTCAATTTGGGGGTACATGCACTTTTTTGAATTGGGGGTACAAAGAAAAAATAGGGGGTACAGAGTAACTTTGGGCTGTTTCAGTTTTATAAATGAATTTTAACACCCTAGCTCCTTTACCATATAAATGAATGGGATCTTAATTAAATTAGTACAAAAAATTTGTACACGAGGAGTAAAATTTATATGTGAATTACGTACTGCAGTACGTGCTTGGGCACCCTGATTGTGGGAGTTACATTTGGTTAATCCTCCGCCCATCTTGGGCTCTATGTTTATTCAATTATTCAACGATAATAATGCCACATCGAGATGCTCGTATGATCAACTTTCATTCCAGAAGCTTTTTGTAAATGGCTGAAATGAAGGTGAGCAGTAAAAACAATAAATAACAAAGATAACATTGGAGTGAACCTTGATTTAACCCTTAGGCTGCTAAGCATGACTCACTGACCTTTTCCGGACAGCATAGATCAAGATCAGATTGCACAGAAGGTGCAGTCTGATCTTGAATGTACACTGTCCAATAAGGAGATATCTCTCCTCAAAAAATACCTTAGAAATAGGAAAATTTGGGGTTTTACCATTGGCTTGAAAGTTTTGTTTCTTTTTTATTTATCACGATACATATTAAAATGGGTGGTTTTGACCAATAGATCGTTTAGATCCATGGTAGGACGTTCATAAAACCGGACTCAGTTTCAAAGCTATGCTCACTTGAAGAACAATATTTAACTACTTCATTAGTGCTAAAAGCGGGTAAGTTAAATCTGAGAGTAAAGTAATCGTGCGAATAATGTTGATAAGACATTAGGTTTGTTTACAGGATCTGATGTTTACAAACATTACACAAGACTACCAGGGCCAAGGAAAATCGAGTAATGAAAACTCGGGTACTACCTCTCCATTTTCTTTCACATGGCTTTTTCTCGGACCCCATAGAATTTTCCCAACGATGCGTTTCTTGCTTCGCGTTACCATGTCTCAAAGTTTGTCAGATCGGAATATTTTTGTTTCTGTAGCGATTTTACATTTTCATTTTACAGGATGGTCCGATTTCAACAGACTCGAGGTGAATGACACTCTGACTTCCGGTTTGGAATTTTTTCTTCCGCATTTGAAATCAAATTTCAAAATACATCAAATTTTATGTCATTCATACGAAAATTTCATGAATAAAAACGTTGAAAAAACTCCTTTACTACAGGCGAAATGTTGTATTTCAGAACGGGGGAGGGGGGGGGAAATAAAAAAAAAAAAACGAACGATAATTGTTAAATGATTTATTGTTACTGAAATTCAGCAGTTACTTCCCTTCATGGGGGGGGGGGGGGGAGGTGACTAATAACGAGTTAGTGAAATCCTTTAACGTAATATCATCAGCAGACGTCAGAATAGACCGTTTATATACAACAAGTCTTTAAAATACAAATAGCAAATATTCTCACCCATAACTTTAAAAAAATAGAAGAATAGAGAACTTTGCCAGTAACCGGAGTTTTTCCTCGTAGACTTACAGTCAAAGTGAATCTTGAGAGGCCAAAGTCTGTCAAAAAAACATGCCCCTGTGGTGTTAACCCTGGAAGAGCTATGACACACATAAGAAGAACATTTTCATTTGGGATATATATATATATATAAACGACGGAAGCCAAAGTAAGTCACAAGATATCGGACAGGATCTAAAGATTAAGCCTAAACTACACGTCATGTCTGTGCTGTCCGATCTTAATCTGTACGCAAACGCAATTTGACCCTTATGTCTGGGGGCTTTTGGGACTTATGCCATATCGTCTCTTGAAATATCATTGAAACGTTGTTATCCAATCAACAAAATCAAGATACCTTAAAAGCAAATATTGGATTTGAAATCTATGATTAACTCACGTGCTTTTTACTCCACTTCGGCAAGATATATCCAACTTTTCTAAATTCCCAGCCGGTAAATTTCAGACAATACGGGAGGACTTCGTTCATAAGCGGGCTTTCTCGTACACTGTTGTCGATATTACGGCTTGTTGTTTAACTGTTTACCAAGCGACAAAAGTTTGAACAGCCTTGTCCAATTTGAAATCATTTGCAGACGACAAAATTAATCTTACACAAATGATACGAGTCAATATATGAGAAAGAATACAAAACATTGTGAGACTATGGGAAAATGCTAGTTACCGGTATTTTCTCCTTTTCCTACAATGTTGTGAAAAGACTTTCTACTACGGGTCGGTAAAACAGGAGACTGTTTGGTTAAGGGTTAAGTTGTCTCTGTTTTGTTTACGTTATATTCAGATAGGTCGCATACATATCATCGTCATCTGTTACATTTATTCATTTATCTCTTTACCTGATTTTAAAATTCTTGATTCGCCCATATTCAAAGTATTTGCAGACGACAACTTAACCCTTTACCACACAATCCCAACTTTTAGCGACCCTTTCCGAGAAGAAGACTTTAGAAAATATTGTAGGAAAAGGAGAAAATGCTGGTAACCAGCATTCTCTCCTTTTCCCACAATATTTTCTACCCTTGCAAAAACCAAATTTTAGTAGTTAGTCACATTTGTTTTGTCGACTGCAAATGCTTATAATTACTAAAGTTCAAAATTTTGTCGTTTGGTAAAGATTTAAAGGAGAACCCAGTGGTGAAATTCGTCAATGTAAGAGTGGAGGGCATTGTCAGAAAAGGAGAAAACCTGAATTTTCTCCCTTTTCCACAGTGCCTATGACGCGCAAATGCTCCTATTCTAACATTGATTTCAGTCTAAAATTAGAATCTCATCTTATTTGTCACTAGCACATGTCTGCCTATTCTAACAACAATTTTTAGAGTAGTTCGCTGCATGAACAATTTATTTTCCTTCTAACTAGAGTATGTTAAGGGAAATAACTCAATAGATGGTTAACTACTCTCTTGTAAGACTGTTTTCCCTTGCTTTAACCAGCAAAAAGTTTACAAAAGCAACACCTCACTTTTACCACATAAGGTCTTTTATGAAAGAAGGGACTGTTTATTCATTACTCATAATCCTCCACACATTTCTCCAGTCAAATACATGTGTTATTTAACACTTAACCTATTAAATAAATGAGCCATGCTCTGTGGAAAGGAGGCTTAATGCATCTGCGAAAAACTATCGACTCAGGTCAGCCTGCGTAGTCCGCGCAGGCTGACCTGGGCCGAAACTTTTCGCTATTAGTCAATTTTCTGCTTGTCCAAAGACCAGCCTACCTGATTAAGTCAGTTATTCAAAAAAAGTGGCTATTATGGATCCATAATTATGTATTGGCTTAATTGGTATAATGCATCACGGAGGTGCATTAAAGCTCCTTTTGGCAGAGTATGGCTCATTAATGAAATGAACCGTTCAAGCCGACAGTAAAAACTCAAATTTTGCTATTTCAAAGGCATTTTGGGAAAAAATATCTCCTTGTCGGACAGTGCAGATCCAAGATCAGACTGCACGTTCTGTGCAGTCTGATCTTGATCTACACTGTCCGCAAAAGGTTTTTGAGTCGCACTTAGGAGCCAAAGGGTTAACTCTTATCCAGATGACAAAAGTTTAGAAGAATTCATTTTAAAAAATACTTGTGGATGACATAATAAAAGTGCATCAAATAATGGACTCTATGTTTGAAGGGGTAGAGAACGTGGTAAGAAAAGGAGAAATTTCCAGTTACTTAGCATTTCCTCCCTTTTCTACAACGTTTTCAAAAGGCTTCTCCTTCAGGGTCGTTAGATACGGGATTGTTTTATAAAGGGTTAACGCTGGATGATCTCATGCCGAAAATTTACCCTAGACTGCTGATCACGACTTGGTGCAAAGTTTTCGGACAATGTAGATCAAGATAAGATTTTACAAAATGTGCACCATAAAACTGTAGTAGATCCAAGATCAGTCTGCACACTCTGTGCATTTTAATCTTAATCTATACTGTCCGAGAAAACGCATTGAGTCGCAACTTGTGGACGCAATAGATCTCAGATCCGACGATAAATTCTGTGCAATCTGATCCCAATCTATGCCGTCGGCAAAAAGGACTTTATATGTCGCTTAGGTCGGTGAGAGGGTTTAACCGTAGATGCTAAATGAAGACAGAGTACATTTTCAGCAGGGAGAAAATAACCAGATGTCGGAATTGTAAGGCTTCTTCTGTCGCAATATCTTCAAAAAAAGAGACAAGAAATTTTAACCCAAGACTTCACGTTTTGTGAAGCCTGATCTTTATGAATTTTCACTGTCCTTTTTATATTGGTGACTCGTGTAAAAACAAAGTACTACAAGTACTAAGTCAGCTCTCAGCAGTAACAAATAAAAAACTTTAACGTGAAAAAATCATTTCGTGACTGCAAAATCAAAATCAAAAAAAATATGCCACATGATAAGCATAGTATATGAATCCATTGGACGTTTTGATGTTTCAAAATTATGGACGAAAACCTAGGAAAATTATTTGCTGTCTTTCAAACCTAAAATTCTGTAATGAAATTCCAGGGTTTTGAGTAGAAAAATGCCATTGGTAAAGTATAATCAAATATTGACGACCATGGTATTTTATACGATGTACTATAATTATGATGAACTAATCTGTACTACAGTCTGATCTTGGATCTAACACTCTTCGATAAGCAGATTTTTCCCCTCAAAAATACCTTTGAAATAGTAAAAGTTGGGTCTTTACTGTAGGCTTGAAATTTTCATTACACTTATTTAGCAGGTTAAGGTTAATCGTGCTAATAAGCCCCTTCTTACTTATACACAATGACGCTACTCAAAGTTATCGAGCAAAGAGTTAGACTAGAGGGAGGAACTATCTCGACTGGGAATAATCGACTCGCGGATCCCGCTCTCCACGACATCGCTGATAGATGTTCCATTATGGGTTTGTCTCTCACAGAATGAAAAGGACAATAGTGATGTATTTTAATGACGAAAAGTAGGTCAATGTCCGACTGAGTTACAGGGTTCCGATGCTCTGTTTACGGTGTTCTTCAAGTTATTGTTAGGCCACTTTAACCCTTAAGCTGCTAAGCGCGACTCACCGATCTTTTGCTGATAGTGTAGATTAAGATCAGACTGCATAGAACGTGCAGTCTGATCTTGGATCTACACTGTCCGATAGAGATATTTCCCCAACCCCCATAACCTTGAAATACATGTACCAACATTTTGGTTGTTACCATCGGCTTGAAAGTTTCTGTTAAGTTATTTAGCAGGATAAGGGTTGATATAGTGAAGATCTATCGCTTAAATCTGTCTGTCCGTCCGTCTCTCTCTCTCTCTCTCTCTCTCAACCTTCCAACTAAATGCACGTGAATAGTTCCTCTCACATACTGTTAAATCTTTAAAAATAAAATTTTTGTCGCGAAAAGTTCTTCATTTGCCCCGATTTTTTCAAAGGTGGTACGAGTGACATGGAAATGGTCTGCTTGTGCCAATTTTTTATGGGTGCAATATATTTCTATGAACTGGTTATACAATTTGATACTTTCATGTTCACGTTGCATTTTACTCATTATTCTAGCTATTATGCCGTAAATCGATTAAAGATCAATCAGTTTTGAACAAGGTAGCATGTAGAACACCGTTCATAATTTAGTTAGCAAAAAGAAAAAAGAATAGAGATACGTATTGCAATTTCAAATTTGCCTCATTCAAAATACCTAACAGAATATGGGACAATGTGGATCAAAGACCGTATTCACCAACCATTCTTAAGAATATTCTTAGTCTTATTCTCCAAGATTTTCTACATTTTAAAGTAACACAACTCCTGATTGGCTAAACCAAATGGTTTAGCCAATCAGGAGTTGTGTTACTTTCAAATGTAGAAAATTCTGGAGAACAGGACAAAGAACGTTCTTAAGAATGGTTGGTGAATACGGACCCAGACCGTGCGTTCTGTGATCTACAATGTCCGGAAAAAAAACAACAACTTGTGTCGCAATTATCACAGTGCTATTCGATAAAACTGTATTTCAACACTGTCAATATTTGTCGTTCTATAAATGTTGACAGGGTACTCAATGTCAACTTCAAAGTCCACTGTTAACCCATGCCTTTACCAGACGACAAAGTTTTAGCCTTGTCCAAATTGAAAGCATTTGCAGACCACGATTTCAGTGTGGGTCAAATGATGCAATTTTTCTTTGATAGGGCAGAAAACATGGTGGGAAAAGGAGAAAAAGCTGGTTATCAGGATTTTCTCCTTTTCCCACAATGTTTTCCAAAGGCTTCTTTCCCAGGGTCGTTAAAAGGCGGCATTGTGCTGTAAAGGGTTAATATAGTTGCAAAGTCCATTGTTAATATAGTTTTTGATTTAAGTCTTTACTATATAATCTCGGGTTTTAACAACATTGAAATAGGCATTTGAAAACTTTGTGGGAAAAGGAGAAAATGCTGAATGCTGGTAACAAGCATTTTCTCCTGTTCCAACAAAAGTTTCCCATCTGATTTAAGACAAATACCATTAATCACCAGCCCTACTTATTTGTCGTCTGCAAGTGCGTTCAAATTTGAGAATTCTAAATTTGCGTGTCTGAAACAGATAATGCATCAGACGACTTTGATAGTGTCATTGTTAACTCTTTACCAAACACCAAAAAAGTCGACTTGTCCAAATTCAAAGCGTTTGCAGACGACAATTTAAATGTGACTCAAATGATAAAATTTGTCTTTGATAGAGTAGAAAACATTGTGGGAAAAGGAGAAAATGCTGGTTAGCATTTTCTTCTTTTCCCACAATGTTTTCAAAAGTCTTCCTCAGGGTCGTTAAAAGTCGGGACTGTGGTAAAAGGTTTTAAATACGGATGATCAACATGAGTTAAAGGTTTGTTACACGAATACGTGACTACTGTGTGGCTCGTAACAAACACTTTCTCCTCTTTCCACAATGGTTTTAAGCCTTTACAAGACGACAAAAATGTAAACTTGTCCAAATTGAAAGCATATGCAGACGACAACTAGCATGTGGCTCAAATGATGGAACTTGTCTTTGATAGGGTAGAAAACAGCGTGGCAAAAGGAGAAAATGCTGTTTACCAGCATTTTCTCCTTTTCTCACAATGTTTGCTATAGGCTTCTTCCCCTAGGTCGTTAAAGGTCGGGATGGTGTGGTAAAGGGTTAAAGATGGTCTGCGGGAAGAAAACAAAATCGTCAGCAGTGGGTAGCGAATAACTGCCATCTTAACCCTTATCCTGCTAATTAAGTTATATAATACTATCAAGCCGATGGTAAAAAACCTCAATAATGTTATTCAAATTTTTTTTTGTGAAAAATATCTCCTTATCGGACAGTGTAGATCCAAGACTACGTTATGCGCAGTCTGATCTTGATCTCCAATATCCGCAAAAGCTCAGTGAGTCGCGTTTACCCGAGCTAAAGGGTTAAGGCTCCGCAAAGGGATCATTGCATAGGCCTGAATGGAATGCGCCGTGTAACCTTTTTCTTGCTTAACAGAATGACGGCAACGAAACAAAACTCTTTATACTTGAGCTATGCTCTGGCAAAAGGGGACTTAATGCATCTCCGTGATGTATCATACCAAACAAAACATCACATAGTTAGGGACCCTTAAAATCATTTTGTCTAACAACCGACTATATCAGAAGTTAGAATGGTCCTTTGGCATAAAGAAAATTGACCAATAGCGAAAAGTTTCGGCCCAGGTCAGCCTGCGCGGACTGCGCAGGCTGACCTGGGTCGATACTTTTTGAAGATACACTAAGCCCCCTTTTCACAGAGCGCGGCTTGATTGTATTTAACCCTTAGAGTCCTAAGCACAATTTAAGCTAAGTTTAGCGAACCATGGAGACCAAGATCAGAATGTTATCGGGTCTTCGCTGCTTTACTGCTGTGGGATAAACTCTGACCACATATACTGGTATCAACCTTGAAATTCATGGTCAGCGTTCTAAGGTTTACTGACATTAAATGCACATTTCACCTATTTGTCACTATGGCACAGTTAAAGTAAAAAAACAACGATTTATTGTAGAAGGAATCAGAAAAAAATCAGACTGAACCGGTGATTAGTCTGATCTTGCTCTGCAATAGATTTAGAGAAAAATGGCCAATGCTATAGTAGCTGCAGACCCACAAATATCTCAAAAACAAACAATCAGTTAAAGGTTTACCCTTTACCCTTAGGCTGTTAAGCGCGACTCAAGGACCTTTTGCGGACAGTGCAGAGCAAGATCAGACTGCACATTCTGTGCAGTCTGATCTTGAATCTACACTGTCCGATATCGAGATGTTTTATCCACAATGTAAGCCTTTGAAATTGCAACTTTTGTGGTTTTACTATCGGCTTCAAAGTTAAACTTCATTTATTTTGCAGGTTAAGGGTTAAAAGCACTGACAAAATGAAATGGACCTTTATGATTAGGAAATACAGCCAAATTATCAACAATGGCCCGCAACATGCGAAATGAGACCTTCGGACATTTGCGTAAAGTGTCGTCTCGGATTAGCCTGCGCAGTCCGCGCAGGCTAATCCGAGACGGCACTTTACGACTACATAAGATTTTTTCTTACGGTAGACTTTCGTAAAACAGAAAATCGCACAAAAGCGGGAAGTGTCGTCTCGGATAAGCCACAGACTGCACAGGCTGATCTTGGACGACGCACTTTTACACATATGTCCGAAGGCCCCTTTTCGTGTGTTGCACGCCCAATGATATTTCAAGGTTGTTTTGACCAGAATGTTGACAAAGAAGCGGACTTGTAGACCCAACGTCAGACTGCTTACGTCGAGTCTAGCGCCGAATAACTCTTTACCTGACGATACATTTAGACTTGTCCATTTTGAAAGTATTTGCAGATTACAAATTAAATTTGAACTAATTATTAGGGTTTGTCTTTTGAAGCTTAGAAAACGGTGTGGGGAAAGGAGAATATGCTGCTTACCAGTATTTTCTCTTTTTCCCGCAACGTTTTCAAAAGCCGAATCACTAGGGTCGTTAAAACTCAGGACTTTGTGGTGAAGGGTCAATTGCATATGCAATCGATAGCATATTTTCACTTTGCTATTTACATTATTTAGGGATCTTTTCATTTCTTTGTCAGTGATCATTATTGACGTTTAAACCGTAGACTCCTCAGATTGAGGTAATTTTGACGACAGTTTGCAAAGTTTCTCTCACATGCATAGTGTCGAAGCATATGCAATGTCAGACTGCATTTTCACATCAGCCGTACATAAAAATTGTGAATACCAGTACACTTTCATCACTTTGATTATTCGGATCAATGTTATTATTTTAAGAACATTGTCTTTTTCGCCCCGTTTTCGCCTCGTTGTTTTTAACAGGAGATCACTAGTTCGAATTTGGGCTTATTTGCAGAGCTATGGAATGTTTCTTTGGTTCTGTACTGTTCATGTACAATGACTGACAAGAATTGGAGAAGTTGTTCGCTATTTATACTAAAAGTAGAGTTTCCTCATCGTATTCCTCATTCAGCAAATGTCCTCGATACAATCGTCACAACTCGGCCGATTCTGTGCATACATCTAACCTCGTCAGTATCAACGAGGTTTCCATTTTGAAATACCGACGGTCACGTGATCTTAAACATGGCGGCGCCCATGTTAATCGATTTTCAACGGCAACTACAGCCATGGTGATAAGCAACCTGTTGTGAGAAAATTCCTTCGGAATTGATAGACCAAGTTAGAGAATGAATGTACAAACTATTTGTCAACGGAAATGTATTTAGAAAGAGTCTGACAGAAAATTGTTACTAATGCTTTCTTTTTGTAAGAGGGGTATTACGATTTAAGAACGGTTGAGCGGTATATTTCCGGCGAAGAAATATACCTTGTAGCTGCATATCAAGCTACGTGATACAGCCGAGGGACTTGATCAAGGGATCACCCGAGGTTTTCCGAATGCCCCTTGATACAAACGAGGTTAGATGTGGATACGGAATCGACCGAGTTGTGACGAGTGCTCTGCTTTGTAGAGAGTATATTATAAATTATTTCTGGCTTTTATTTGCGCCCCTGAATCAAAACAGGATCCAGTATTCATTTGAGAACAGTTTATTCCGCGGGTTTGTAAGAAAATATGCTGCGTACGTTTATTTTGCAGTTCTGTAAGACCATTATGCGATAATAACACTTCTCATGCTCCGACTCTTCATTTCCTTTTGATGATTAAACAATGCATCATGTCTATATGAATAAACAGATCACTCTCCCAATATTTGGTAATTTACCCAGAAAAGAATACAGTTCTGGGTCCGTATTCACTAACCATTCTTGAGAACAGTCTTAGCCTCACTCTCCAAGATTTTCTATATGTGAAAGTAACACAACTTCTGATTGGCTAAACCGAATGGTTTAGCCAATCAGAAGTTGTGTTGCTTTCAAATACAGAAAATTCTGAAGAAAGAGGCTAAGAACGTTCTTAAGAATGGTTGGTGAATACGGACCCTGGACATTGTACAACAAGAACGTAAAGTGTGATTTTGACCTACACAGTCATCAAAAGCTATTTAGGTCACCAGTGGTGGAGAGCAAGTGTGAGACATTTTCCGCCTCTTAACTTTTTTTTTTTAATTAATTAGCAACCTATAATCTACGAGTGGACATCCAGTGTATCCATGGTTACCAAATATTGCGGACATATTAATCAAATCACCACCTGCAGACGACCTTTTTCGTCTTACAGCAGACGATTACTGAAAACATTGTGACAACAGGAGAATTGCTGGTGACGAGCTATTTCTCCTTTTGCCACAGTCTTTCCATTATTTAACATTATTTCGTATTGAAATTTTGCAATGATACTGCTTTTAAAATTTGTCTGCTGCAAGTTTGAATGAGGCGGGAAAGACTTGGTGTCGCCAAACCAATTATAAATCAATTCCAAACAATGATATGATGGGAGTTCAACCTAGTGTAGCTAAACTGTATCGATCTACTTTAATTTCACTCTTTCGCTTGGATTGGCGATTCACATAGTCTTTGCGGACAGCGTAGATCAAGATCAGACTGCACAGAACGTGCAGTCTAATCTTGGATCTACACCGTCCCCTACCTGATGCTATATTTTGACTAAATTACGTCTTCATCTGAGATAAAAAATTACATTTTTAAAGAGCAAGCCCATCATTCATTAAACTAAGTCTCGTTCGGTGATGGAAAGCACGCCAGCTAGACCTCCGCTCGCCTGTTTGCTATCTGCCTGCCTGCCTTCCGGCTAGACCTCCGCTCTTCTGTTTGCCCTCTCTGCCTGCCTGCACTACAGCTAGACCTCCGCTCGCCTGTTTGCTCCCTGCGTGCCTGCCCATCCGACTAGACCTCCGCTCGCCTGTTTGCGCTCTGCTTGCCTGCCCTCCGACTAGATCTCTACTCGCCTGTATGTTCTCTGCCGACCTGCCCTCCAGCTAGACATCCGCTCGCCTGTTTGCTCTCTTCCTTGTCTGCTCGCCAGCATACCCGCTCAAAGGCTCGGTATAGCGAGTCTCTGAGCAGAGAGCACTGCTACGGCTTATAATTTGGAAGTTGAAGCCGATTTACACTTAACAAAGTAGATCTCCAACGAATAACTTGAAATTTTCAGTTTACTGCATTTTGATGAAATAAATACATGTAGGATAATGGATTTAAGTAAAGAATCAAATAGCGTACGATGTAGATACAAAAACAGACTCCACATTTTCTTAAAATGTGATCTTGATATTCGCATTTAGTATATTAAGCAACCGCTTAGCCCGTGGCGTAGGGAAAAGGTTAAGTACAAATGTTCCGGCTTCTAATTTCAATATCTATCACATTTTTTTCTAAACATTGCTTCGTACACACAACGAAACTAGTCTGTATGAGGAAATGGGATGAACAATATGAAAGAAAGAAAATTCATGTACAATCATAACTTTCTAAAATACTGGGGCGCTTTATATTCCACAGAAACTTGCATATTACTCAGCTTCCTTTCTATTTTATTGACTTTTTTGCCTATTCCGATGATCAATCATTTTAACCCCTCGCGCAATATATCAACCCGCGGCCATTTTGTATTGAACAGACTGCAGGGTTTTAAAATAAACTGAAGTTTTGTCTCGAACTTCTGGTTAAATTGACCTGTGTATCAGACCTGCAAAGGTATCCTGTAAACACAAAGTTTTACGAGAGAACATGTTGAACTGTGGGGACTTTGCTGTATTTCTAGAGCAAAAAGAGTTAATATTTTATGCTAGCGGCCATCCATCCAATGTAGGCCTTTGCGACAATGGGAAATCGTTACACGGAGAATTGTCAGAATTTTGTCGTCTGCATTGATTCCGAGTGGCGACGTCATTGCCAACTATTCTCAGTCGAAATACCAGTTAATTGCATTGAGGGGAAATTTTCTACAAGAGACGCCGAAAAATTCTGATGACAAGACTTTCTCCTCTATTTTTTTCTGTATCAGCACGTGTTGAATGTCACTGATGTTACTTGGGGCAAATAAAATAGAACTTTCGTGTGAGAGCCTGCGTTTCGTGAAAATATACAATTTGGAATTAATTGATGCTTTAACTATGAAAACTTAGGTCAGTTGTATGTATTTTAGACATTTTTTAAGCAAAAAGAGTACGTACATTGATACAAGTGTTGTGAAACATTGAATTATTTACATTTTTGTGACCATACGTTGCTTTTGTTTATCAAGGGAGTATAACGGCAGATTGATTTCAACCTTATTTATCTGTTTTTCACAGTGTTTATTGGAATTATCAATGACTAGTAACTAGTCCTTAACAAGAAACACAAAGAAGAACGGAATTTAAACAGTTCCTGTTTTGTTGTAGTGTATATTTGACGAAAGAAAGCAAGTGGATTTCGGAAAGTTTGAAAAAAAAAGTGACACGAAAATATGGCAGCCACGGGCCGTGCTGTTCGGTCCAACTCGAAGACGACAGGAATGAACGTTGATGTAGACGTTTGGCAGCCCAGAGATAAGGTAACAAACCATAGAATAACAACTAATCATTCTTGATCCTTCGTTTAGGTAAATTAACCCATTACTAAACAATCCCGAGTTTTAACGACCCTCTAAATGTAGATATTTGAAAACATTGTGGGAAAAGGAGAAAATGATGGTTACCAGCATTTTCTCCTTTTCCTACGATGTTTTTCTATCCTTCCTAAGACAAGTATCAGTTTTTGGGGCATATTTAGTTTTTGTTGTCTGCAAATGCTCTCAATTTTGACTTGTCTAAAATTTTGTCGTTTGGTAAAGAGTTAAGTCAGTAAATATGGACTGCGATACTCGGCCATTTCAAGGCAATCGATTTGTCTCCAGAAGAATAAAACACAATGTGAAAACAATGTTTTCAAAAGCCTTTTACCTCAGAGTCGTTAAATTACAGAATTGCGCGGTAAAGGGTTAAAAATTTAGAATAAGAACATTAGGGAGTCTTGATCATTTTATGCGATGGATGAACTATAACGTTTCGAACAGCACCTTTAATTAAAAAAAAAAAAAAAAAAATTAAACTGCGCTCTGGAAAATGGGGGTTTAGTGCGTCTCCGTGAGGTATGATACCAAGCAAGTAATGATATGATTATTGATCCATAAAATCCATTTTATCTTACAAGCGACTGAATCATGAGGTAGACTGGTCCTTTGACATGCAGAAATTTGACCGATAGCAAAGGATTTCTACCCAGATCAGCCTGTGCGGACTGCGAAGGCTAACCTGGGTCGATACTTTTTGAAGATGTATCAAACCCCCTTTTCACAGAGCATGGCTCAATTATTTGGGCAGTCATCGTGACGTACACCATCGTCAAATCTTTCGCTACCCTCGACCAAGTATTTGTTGCACAGATAACGCTTTTGTTGCTATAGTTATCCTTTTACTTAACAAACCAGCGTTGTAACGACATTGATGAAGAAGGCTTTTGAAAACATAGTTGGAAAAGAAGAAAATGCTGGTTACCAGCATTTTCTCCTTTCCAACAATGTTTTTACTCTATCATAGGCAAGTTCTATATGAGTCAATTTTAGTTGGTTGTCTGAAAATGCTTTCAATATGGACGAGTCCAAAGAAAATTTTGTCATCTGTTACGGGATTAAATGCGGAATTGATTGATTTTGATTCTGACCTTATGGCGGAAAGTCCAAGGTCAAGAAAGTACTGACGGGACATTCATTCTAACCCCATCGAGAGCTATTAAAACAGATTATATCCACTGTTTCCCGATCAGTGAAATAAATTCAACTGGCATTTCTCTTTGACAAAGTAAAGACTTATACTGAATTCCAGAAAGAGCGAGACGGTTCTGCTTTCCGATGCGGAAATACAATTTGTTGGGGTGACAAAGTATATTTTAGACTTTTATTGCATTCCACAATTATAGAGAAGGGTCTCCTTTCTGAAGCGGAAGTACACTTGTAATTGACTTGAGAAAGTATAGTTAAAGTCATGAGTTGCATTCGAGAAACAGCGAGACAAGTATACTTTCTGATGCGGAGATACAACCTGTTCAGATGACAAAGTATAGTGAATTCCATATATTATATTTCACAAATATAGGGACTTGTCTACGTTCTGATGCAGAATAGCGGTTTGTTGAGGTGACAAATTATAGTTAAAGATATTATAATTGCATATCACAATCTGATGTGGTAATGCAATTCTTTGGGTTGACAAAGTATAATTACAGCTAAATGAACCACACTCTGGCAAAAGGGGGCTTAATGCATCACCTTGATGCATGATACCAATCAAGCTATTACATAATTATGGATCCATAATAGCCATTCTTTTAACAACCGACTTAACAACCGACTCAATCATGAAGTAGACTGGTCCTTGGACATACAGAAAATTGACTTATAGCAAAAAGTTTCGGCCCGGGTCAGGTTGACCTGAGTCGCGACTCTTCGCAGATGCATTAAGCCCCCTTTTCACAGAGCATGGCCCAAATATAATTTACAAATATGTATTGGATTCACAAATATCGAGACAGGTCTACTTTCTGATGCGGAAATACAACTTTCTCAGGTTAATGCGCCCTCACTTCCGATTGAACGCTATGACAACATTTAGCCAATGTCCGACTGAAACATGATTTTTTTTTTTTGCCTGTTAACTCTTTACCAGACGAGATAATTTTAGACTCATCCATATTGTAAGAATTTGCAGACGACAAATTATACGTGCCCGAATTTGTAATTAATGGTATTTGTCTTTGAAAGGGTGGGAATCATTGCTGGTTACCGGTATTTTCTCCTTTTCCCACTATAAATGTTTTCAGTAAGCCTTCTTCGCCAGAGTCATTTACAACGGAACTGTTTGGTAGAGGTTTAAAGTCTTTTTATGACGTAATCATAAGCATGCCTCTCGTTTATCATAAAGACAATTTAAAGGCATGCAAGATCTACAATTTTAATTCATAGCAAACGCCATCATTGTCAATATTTGATGCTGAGGAGAGAGACGTGTCTACCACTTTTTGGGAAAAAGTGAAGATGATTGATTTTTCCTATTATTTATCGTCGCCACCGGTTGCCCATATGGGCGACGCCCCCTGAGGGCTGTTAGTTTTGTTAGGGGGGATAGAGCGAGATATAGGACGAAACCCAACCTAAGTTACGCCTGGTTCTTTAATGTGCTCTGTGCATAGCAACGTCACAAGGGACCTCGGTTTAACGTCTCATACGAAAGACTATAAGTAATTTTAGATGGCCAGCCGTGGGGCTCGGACCCACATCCTCAAGTGAGCCTACACTTGCAATTTACAAGTTCTACCACTGGAGCAATGCGGGCTGGTCAAAAAGTGAAGCTTCACGGCGACCATAACTACAATGATTGGACTTAACCTTTTACAACATAGTCCCGTGTTTTAACGACTCTAACCAAGACGTCTTTTGAAAACATTACGGGAAAAAGGAAAAAAATACTGGCATCAAACATTTATTTTCTTTTCCCACAATGTTTTCTACCCTATCAAAGACAGATTCCCGTTGTCTGAGACACATACAACTTGTTGTCTGCAAGTGCTTTGAATTTGGACGAGTCTAAAATTTTGTTGACTGGTAAAGAGTTAACACTGAACGAGATAGTACTCTCAATTTTTTGTAATTTATTTGACAGCCCTTTTATCTCTCCTGTAATTGTTTCAATTATAGATGCCGGCGGAACAAGTCTCTACCGAAAATACCGACAGTAACTCTTTACAAGAGGACAAAGTTTTAGGTTGGCCCATAGTGAAAGTATTTGTTCATAACAAATTGCACGCAGCTCATAGAATGGGACAGGTTTAACCCTTTACCGCACAATGCTGCCTTTTAACAACCCTGGGAAAGAAGCATTTTGAAAACATTGTGGGAAAAGGAGAAAATGCTGGTAACCAGCATTTTCTCCTCTTCCCACAATGTTTTCTACCCCATCAAAGAAAATTTGCACCATTTGAGCCACATTAAAATTGTCGTCTGCAAATGCTTTCAATTTGGACAAGGCTAAAATTTTGTCGTCTGGTAAAATGTTAAATGGCAGAAAATATTTTTGGAGTGGAGAATATTCTGGTTACTAGTAATTTTTTTCTTTTACCCATATTAATTCCAAAGGGTTTCTTTTTCTGCAGAGCGGTAAAAGCCCTTTGTACGATGATCTTTGATGTCCTAGACAACAGAAAGTAGACGACGATCATATTGCGCTATAATACAGTATGGTGTTATTCTGTGCTCGTCGGTGTCTCAGCTTATTATTTATTGTACCTCTTTAACCCGTTCAGGGCCTTAGGCGAAAACAGAGTCTTTTGCGGACGGCATAGCTTAAGATCAGACTGCACAGAACGTATTCAAGCCTACGTTAGATACTATCTTTTCAGTTTTTACTTAATCGAGTTTTCAGCAGTCGAACGAGGTCGAGTTCATGCATGGATTATTCCGATTCAAAAGATGTTCAGAATCTGCAAATCAATTTTGAGTTTCTCTATTTTAAGTAGAAAACAGAAAACAGTACAAAAAACGGACAAAACAGAACGAAACGAGCACGACCCTTTACCGCTTTATTAAACAGTCCTGGGTTTTGACGACCCTTGGAAAAAAAGGCTTTTGAAAACATTGTGGGAAAAGGAGAAAATGCTGGTAACCAGAATTTTCTCCTTTTCCCAGTGTTTTCTACTCTAACAGAGGGCTTAAGTTCATTGGTAACAATTTCGAATTTGTCGTCTGCAGATGTTTTGAATTTGAAAGAGTCTAAAAGTTGTTGTTTGGGAAAGGATTAATTTTGCAAACAACACATGCAACTCTATCTTGGATAGAACAAAAAGAATGCATGAAAGTGCAAACCTTTGTTTGTGAGCTGTAAAACATTGATTGGTCTGAGCTAAACTTGATCGATGGTCCTGTCTGCATGCAGAAATCATATAAACTTTAGGGATGCAATTGCAAGATCGATCTTTACATGTATTCTGTACCAGATCATGTGTGAATATCTATTGAGTGTGGAACTCTTTCAAGCTGCAAACAAAATGTTTCGTCATTTTTTAAGTTAATGTACAATGCCCGTCTCTTTTTTTAAGTTAATGTACAAATCCCTTCTTTTTTTAAGTCAATGAACAATGCCCGTCTCTTTTTTTTTTTGAAGTTAATGTACAATTTCCGTCTCTCTTTATTTTTTTTTAAGTTAATGTACAATTCCCGTCTTTTTTTTTTTTTGAAGTTAATGTACAATTCCACTGCGACAAAAATATCTATCGGTTATAGTTTGAATGAAATAACCCTTTACCACAGAATCTCGAGTTTTGAGGGCCGTAATAAATTTCAAAAACATTGTGAAGAAAAGGAGAAAATGCTGGTTACCAGCATTTTCTCTTTTTCCACAATGTTTTCTATCCTTTTAAAGACATTTCATCAAGCGAGCCACACTTCACACGTCGTCCGCAATATTGCTTTGATTTTGATATACTCATAGTCTAAACTTTTATCTTCTGGTAATGAGTTGAACGACTGTGTAGATAAAAGATCAGACGGCAAGTTTAGTGTAATCTGATTTTTATATACGCAATCAACAAAATAATTACTAAAATGAATGTCGGCCATAGCGGTTGATAGGGTGAATCCTTAACTGTTACAGACTATTTTTGGATATTCCGGTAATCTGTAAAATTGATAAAGAGGAGATTTTTAAAACGAGAGCAAAAATGTTGGTTTAATTAATTTGCAATAAAAAATTTTGGATAAGGAGTAATTACTCGTTACAGGCAATGGCTTCTTTTCCTATGATGTTGTCAAAAAGGTATTTATACTAAGGATGGAAAAACGAGAAAATATCTTTTATATATTACAGACTGTGGACACGATACTTGAAAAGTAATACTGAAAGTCTTTTGTGGTTTTAATATAAAGAGAAATAATGAAAAGTAACATCGCCAGTGACTGCCTCTTTATCTCATTTTTTGGCATGTTGCTGAAGTTTTCATTTCGATATATTTTTCGAGATTGCGAGTATTAATCCAAATCACCGTTGGAAAAGGAGCAGTTACTGGTGAAAATAATGTGTCTTAAAATTCTTTAAGACATATATTAACTCCTAGGTTGCTAAGCGCGACCCAAAGACCTTCTGCGGACAGTGTAGATCAAGATCAGACTGCACAGAACATGCAGTCTGATCTTGGATCTACATTGTCCGATAAGGAGATATTTCTCCCCGAAAAAATTAGCAACATTCAGGTTTGTACTATCGACTTGAAGGTACGAGCTTGTATCATGTAACTTATTCAGCGGGATAAGGGTTAATAGTAACGCTTGAAAAATATCAAATTACCAATAAGGACAAGAAAAAGATTTATCCTCTATCATAATAATTTGCTATGTGTAAATAATCGCTCCAGGCTATCGATTAAAGGTTGCAAGGCTTGTTTATTGATGTCAGAAATGCGCCCGGAATTAGGCCTGCAGGGGCTCGCCGAATAAAAATGCCCATATTTTTTACCAATGGTAAATCACTAATTATTCATTCGAGTATATCAGTTCCAAGAAGTAGGTCAACAGCAAGCGTATTCATCTACACCAAAAATAAACATATTTAAGCCATGCTCTGTGAAAGGGGACTTAAAGTATCTGCAAAAAGTATTGAACCATGTCAGCCTGCGCTATCCCCAAGGACCAGTCTGTTAGAACCATTTTTGTAATAAAACGGATTTTTGTAATAAAATTTCAATCTTACCGTATTCCTTCATTATTCATCCAAACAGTTTAAAATGAATATATTTGTGTAATTTCTACCGAATTTTTTTGAAAACATCATGAAAGGTGGGAAAAAAACTACATTTGAAAAAAAAAAAAAACTTTTATCGACCAAATTTTTAAGTTCGCTATATTTCTTCAGTATGCACCCATATACTTCAAAACGACTATACATGGATGATTTTCACCCAAATCTTTAAAGAAATATCATGAAAGGTGAAAAAAAATGCATTTGAAAATTCTGTTGCAAAAGGCCGTTTATTACAAAAGTGGTTGGTTCGTAATTGCAATTGTAACAAAAAAAAAAGATATTTGTCACAAATCCGTTTCATTACAAAAATGGTTCTAACACCAGTCTACCTTCAGATTCAGTCGGTTGTTAGACAAAAATGATTTTATGGATCCATGATTATGTGATGACTTGCCTGGTACAATGCAACACTGGGATGCATTAAACCCCCTTTGCCAGGGAATGGCTCACTTGTATGGTAAAGGGTTAACGTGCAATGGTTTCTTTCATAATGAATATACAGGGTATCCTGGAAATCGTGCATCATCCTGATTGTCATTTTTGTGTCTGTGTTTCTGATTTAATAATGTTTTATTCCCCTCTCTTTTAGATTTAATCATGGCTAATACACCAACAACACAAGAAAGAGTTGACTTGGTTTTCATCATAATTCTAATCATTAAAGGTGTTTTTTGAGATAAAACAGGTGGGGTTTTTTTTATGAAAACCTGCGACCTCTGGGACATCTGTACGTTGCAACAAGGAATTGCAGCATGGATCTGTCTTTTAACTTTTTAAATGCCTTCAGCGGCTCTTTTGAAAAAAAAAAAAAGGGGGGGGGGGCTTTTGAGGACGGCATAGATCAAAATCAGACTGCACAGAACGTGTAATATCGTCGTTTGATCTCTGTCACCCGCTTGATTGGCCAAGACTATTTCGTTAAAAGCATTCTGAGTTTCAGTGGATTGTATTTTTACTCGTCGAAAGATGTTCGAACTTAGATATGAGCCATGCTCTGTGAAAGGGGGGTCTTAATGCATCTGCGAAAAGTATCGACCCAGGTCAGCCTGCGCAGTCCGCGCAGGCTGACCTGGGCCGAAACATTTCGCTATTGGTCGATGTTTTGTATAACCAAGGATCACTCTACCTCATGATTCAGTCGATTGTTAAAGAAGTGGCTATATTGGATCCATAGTTATGTGATGGTTTTTCTCGGTAAAATCCATTACGGATATACATTAAGTCCCATTTTGCCAGAGCGTGGCTCATACTTATATTTTCCGGTGAAGGTTTGGACCTATATACCTTCGAGAATGGTTATATTGCTGCCTGGCAGCAGATGATTTTTTAAAACATATTTGTAATATAGGGATATTCAACTTGAAGTTTCATCCATATATACGTGTTAAAACAGTGTTGCAAACATTGCTCACTAGGAGTAAATTCGTCTTTTATCACTAGTTTCTTACAAATGGTCTACTGCGGGGGAAAATGAGGAAAACAAAACTTTTGCAGAAAATAACATGTTGAAATGACGTAATTTGTTGACGCTGAAAGCGTATCATATATCAGTGTTACACGGTGGCGTGTACTGCGACACGTGAGGTAGGAGGCAAGAAATTGCGTGCGCGTATTTGTTTTATATCTTTTAAATATTTTAGCAGTTTTACGTTCTACCTTACATAAATCTACGGACAGTTGAGCATTATTATCTCAGCATTATTAAAACAAAAACTCTTGACGTTCATGCAACAGTGCTTCCAAAACTGTTTTTCATTCTTAACTCTGCTGTGCATGAAATTTCAAAATGATACAGAAATGATTTCATACGCCTCACAGAGCAACCATTTAACTTTTCAAATTTCTTTTTTCTTTCTTCCTGTATAATAAAAGTTTTTTTTTTTTATTGTCGTACTTGCAGGAGCACAAATGAACTTGCAAGTTTGAGCACAAACTCAGTTTAGCATGAACTCAAATTTATAAGCACAGGCCCTGGCCTCCCTAACAAGTGAATGGTTCTCATGCAGAGGCATATACATATATATATGTTCTGGAATTCATGTTATTTTCTCGGTGTCACTGCGTTTCCTCACATTATCAGCTTCCAGTACTTAAATCGCGATTTGACTGGCAGTTATAATTACCACCAAGTCAACGATCTGTCATATTCGAAATTCGGAGGAATTTAGATGTTCACAGTAATTGTCAGTTCGTCAGAAATGTGTAACAGAACGTTATAACTGCCTATAGGGATAGTTAGAATTGCTCCTGCACTGTTGAGGATTTTTCTCGATATATCATGACAAAGTTGTGCTCTCTCAAAGACAGTGGAAAGACGAAAATCTTACGGTGCCCAGTAATAGAGATTACTCAAATCGCATGTTAAGTTGGGGGTCGCGATACTTCAATACCACCGTAAAGCTTTGCTTGTTCAAAGACAGTAGAAAGAGGCACATTTGTTGAGCCCAAATGACAGAGAATACTAAAATCACATGTTATGTTGGGTGCCGCGCAATATCTAATTACTGAAGACAATTTAATTATAGACCAGGAACACGAAGGCGTATCGAGTTCCTGGATTAGAGGTTGTCGTAAAAGTGAAAAAAAAATGGGCCATGCTCTGTGAAAAGGGGACTTAATGCATCTGCAAAAAGTATCGACCAGGTCAGCCTGCGCAGTCTGCGCAGGCTGACCCGGGCCGAAACCTTTTCGCTATTGGTCAATTTTCTGTATGTCAAAGGACCATTTTACCTCATGAGCCAGTCGGTTGTTATACAAACTGGATTTTACTGATCCATGACTATGTGATGACTTGCTTGGTATCATTCATCACGGAGATGCATTAAGCCTCCTTTTCCAAGAGCACGGCTCCTTGTTGTTATCCTGCACCCTTGTAAAATGTCATCATTTCCTATACTTTACGCCAAACAGTTTTGTTAGGCCTTAACCTGCTAAATAAGTGAAATGAAACTTTCAAGCCAATAGTAAAAACCCAAATTTCGCTATTTCAAATGACTGTATTTTGGGGGGGGGATAAATATCTCGTAATTTGACAGTGTAGATCCAAGATCAGACTGCACATTCTGTGCAGTCTGATCTTTATCGACACTGTCTGCAAAAGGTCCTTGCGTGGCACTTAGCAGTCTATGGGTTAATAATAGTAGTTGATCTAGTAACTAACAGTAAAATGAATTTGTGGATTATTACCAGAAGATAGGCGGATTACGTACATTTGCATTTAACTGGGATTCTCAGTGACTGAACGAATAAGGTAAACTTATGACTTTTATGTGGAAGTCCATATTTGACCCTCAAGTGAAGATCCTTGTAATATTTGAATGTCCTTGTGCAAAAGAGCCCCAGACTTATACTATTGCACACCAGGAGGAACATGAAATAGGTGACACTTCCACCATAAAACCATTTTTTGAAACATTGTTGCGAAAGGACAAAGTGATCGCATTTTTTACACAATCAGTGAAATCTTTAAATTTGAAAAATTTGATACTTTAAATGTAATAGTTGATCCTTCAACCAAACAAGCCCAAAAATGTTGGTAACAAGTATTTTCTCCATTTCATACGATGTTTTCCATCATTTTCGAAGATAATTTCAATCATTTAGGTCACATTTCATTTGCAAATGCTTTCAGTGAGTAAGAGTCTGAAATTTTGCCTTGCAAAGAGTTACTTGAAATAATAATATTACCTGCGGGGCAGACTTGTGTATGGAAGCAACATATAAGCACCGCTCTTGGAAAAGGGGGTTTTATTGCATGTTTGTAGGGCATTAAACCAAGCCAATTAATCGCATGATATGGATTCTGTCTGAAAACTGGCTGAATCATGAGGTGGAATGGTCCTTAGACATGCAAAAAATTTACCAATAGCAAAAAGTATCGACTTGTGTCAGCCTGCGCGGACTGCGCAGGCTGACATGAGTCGATACTTTTTGCAGGTGCATTAAAAATTGTTCGATAGTTTTTGATGGCGCATTAAACCGTCTTTACACACAGCATGAGCAGAACAATTTGCATCATGGTACATCATGGAGTGATTTGTGAAAATTTTATCGTAATATTTGCACTAATAAATGAACCATGCTCTGTGAAAAGGGGTCTTAATGTATCTGCCAAGCGTGGGCAGTCCGAGCAGGCTAACCTGGGCCGAATATTTTCGCTGTTGGTCAATTTTCTGTATGTCCAAGGACCAGTCTACCTCATTTTTGAGTCGGTTGTTTAAACAAGCGGTTATTATGGATCCATGATTATGTAATGGCTTCATTGGCATCATGCATCACGGAGATGCATTAAGCCCTTTTGCCAGAGCATGGCTCAATTAAGTTATGACCTTTTCAAGATATTTTTTCGAACACCCCTCGTATGTAATAATATACAGTAGTAGTTCTTCTTAGCTTTAGCAGCAAACAATAACAACATTTCAGTCTGGGAAAGAATACATACCGCAGTTTCGAGTATAGTTCAACAGTATTTTACAACCGTATTGTAGTGTAGTTTCGAGCAACAAACCAAAAATTCGTCGCGACCCATCATTCAAAATGAGCTAGGATTCTGCAGTACCTTGTCCGAGAACACTCCCACCTGACAAGGACTGTGGTTTATTAAAAACTAATGCAGTCACTGGGGATCAAACTCTGATTTCCTGAGTGAAAATCAAACGCCTTAACCAGTAAGCGAAAGGGGATGCTATTCATTTTTTTTTTTTCCTCCAGAGAACTCAAAGAAGGCCAAAATAACAATACGGACATTTTCAGTCTAGATATAAGATCAAAGTAAGTGCGATTTTCTAGTTGCTTTTATCCAGAATGTCACAGCAAAGCGGACAGTGTGGATCAAAGATCAGAACTAACTTTTTTTGCAGTCTGATCTTGATCTACAGTGGCCGCAAGGGCAACACAGGGTTTGCTTAGCACTGCAAGGGTTAAGCAAAGAATAAATTAGCTTCTCTCTTTGTACGCGACTAATGATGCTAACAAATGTCAAAGGTAACTTATCTTGTTTTCCGGAGTTGTTGCGCGCCGGGGGATGAGGGGCGGTGTTTGACAGATAACCAGATCTACTTTATTATCTGTTCCTGACGTATATCTCAAAGTTGAAAGCGGCTATGGAAGGAATCGCTCACCCCTTAAAATGCTGGATTAATGAAAATTTGCAGCCAAAAGTAAAAGCCAAACATTTCAAATTGACCGAGCGTATGCCAGAGTACGGAGCTATTTTTGTATTCGCTGGCATATGCAAGCATACACTGAAGTTTGTTAGCTCATTATGGTGGCATATTTCTGCCACGAGATACGAGATAACTACTGAGATAATTTCAGAAAACTATCTCCATAAATCAAAGTTTCCTGGAATTTTATCTAGATAGTGAAAAGTTTTCTGAGAAAAAGTATCATGAAAAACTTTTTTATATAGAAAATTTTACACTGATCACTAGATATTTTAATGCAAAATTTCTTATTCGTGCACGAACCTAACATACGAGATAAAATCTATAAATAGAAAATCCACCATTTGGATGAACTCGGTAGTCTTTTACTGTACCAGATGGCAAAGGTGTTCCGAAACTGTATCTATTTATAGATACCGTGAATGCCAGTTGTGGGCACGAACGCAAAAAAACATCGTGATAAAAGTGAAAATTACCGCGATATTTTTATCGTGAAACTTTTTATTACCGAGATAATATTTCTAGGAAAGTTTGTTTTATCGCGATTGACTTCTTAAATTATCGCAATAGTTATCTCGTATCTCGTGGCATAAATATGCAACCATAGCTCATGGTTCTAAGTTCGCTTTGAGTTCGATGAAATACGTTCATGCAAATCGTTCATTGCTCATTACGTCGGATTTTTTTGTACATGCACATAAGTTCTCGGTGTATGCCTACGAACACCCAATACGCAGCCGGTTCATTTGATGAACGCAGTGTTTGTTGGTCCACAGTAAGACAACGGTTAGTTACATCTACGGTGGCACTGTCGGTGGCATTATCGAACCAACTCCTTTCACGAACGATTCTTAACGTACTGCTAGTCCTTATGAATTGAAAGAGTTCAAAGATCTTTGTATGATTTGATTCAGAGCGCACGTAGAGAGCACACACAACACCTAAGTCGCTCTTTGAGAGATCGTTGACATTCATTTATGTTTGAGCCATGCTTTTGTAAAGGGGAGCTTAATGCCTCTCTGTGATGCATTATACCAAGCAAGTCATCAAATGATAGTGGATCCATAAACTCCATCTTGTATAACAACCGATTGAATCCTGAGACAGAATGGTCCTCCGACATGCAGACGATCTACCAAAAGCAAAACGTTTTGGCCCATGTCAGACTGTGCGGACTGCGCAGGCCGGCATTAGTCGATACATTTTGCAGATGCATTAAGCCCCCTTTTCACAGAGGATGGCTCGTTTGTTTTGCACTTGCTCTGTTTCCATAATATGTCGTTACTCATATTTTATAAACTCAATCGAATGATGTTTTCGTTATGTTCAACCCTCAATGAAGAAATTCGTAAGGGTTTTTTTTTTTTGCGTTTTTAGGCGTATTCGAATTGTGCAGTTCGTTCACTGTACCTTCCTTTGATTTGTTATGGTGTAAATGCGCCTTTACTTGGAAAAACCTCGCCATATCGGACAAAATAGATCCAAGATCAATGGGTGCACGTTCTGTGCTGTCCGATCTAAGGACTGATACGTCTGACATCGTAGTTCTGCAATGCTGCACTTTCTTTGCTGTCTAATGGATCGTCATCTACGTCATTTCCAACATCAAGTTAAAGGTACTTTAAACCAGATTCCGTTTGGCAAGCTTTCAGATAATCTTAAGAAAGACTGCTTGTTTTCATTTTCAAAGATGTCTTTGAAATTAACACCTAGATAGAAAAATATGTGGAAAATTTAAAAGAATTACTGAGTTGTTTGTATTTTTATGAAAAATTTCATATTCCGTTAGTAACGGTATAGTCGTTTTTACCGAACAAGGGATAAGTACATTTTTGAACTGAAATACATGTTTTGATAATAAGATGAGAACATTTTGCATAGAACATGCGTACAAATTCATTCGGTTCATATTGCGCATGTAGATACGGCCCCACTAAACGAGACATTTCCCTCGCGATTTTCGAAACAAATCACAACCTCTTCTCCGCGTTACTTGATCGATGGAAATTCGTGATTCAGATCTCTCGATCAACACACGCAGTTATCACTTACTCGTTTAATGCCGACCCCAAAGGGTTTGACTACATAACACATACTATCTAGTTGGCTGCGAAAATCCACGAACAGGTGGTGAGAAACAGCACCATCGAGTCTCTGCCTCCTGTTTTTTTTTTCGGAAAAGGAAAAAGTGAAAAAAAAAAGAAAAGAATATAAGGTTTTAAGTTGGCCGTAGCATTAGATGTATTTAATCATGGCAGATAGAACGGTTCGTTACACGCTTACTTTATTGGTGCATTCAGGAGTGACAACCCTCTAATACGATCAAATTAACCATTTTTGTTTTTCATCTGTTGGACAACCTGATGCGCCTCCGACCATTCTTACGTCGTATCAACATACATACGCCTGTGTATTAGCAAGGGCGTTTGAAACAATGTAAGAACTTGATGCCCTGACGTATGGTCCCATAGTTCTTTTGGTGAGTGTCTATCTTTGTCTGATTTTGGGATAATGCGATGCCTGCAATACAGTTTTTCGTTCGTAACTATTTTCACCGGCTTGGAGCCAGATCAGACTGAACATAACTTGTTCCTGTGTCTAATAAGCCCGTATTTCATACAAAAATAAAAAGCCTCTTTATACAATCAATCAATTGTTTTCTGAAGCCACTATATATATACAATCAGTCTAATACGCCCGTATTTCATACAAAAAATATAACTAAACAGCCTCTTTATCTGCAGAGAAACTATTTTGTGTGCTATCGTAAACGGTCGATTTTTTTTTTCTTCTCTTCAATTGGCGCCGGGAGCCTAAGAGACTAAGGCAACAAGCAAATTCTTTTGTGGATGTTATTTTAAACATTATTTTCATTCATCTATAGATGATACATGACCTTCAGGAACCATATCAGTAACTGGAGATGAGATCACAAGATAGAGAAAGCCTATATTATTATAGTCTACGGGTCTTAATGTGTCACGAAAGAGTTCGTATAAAATGATAACTGTAAAATGGGAACAACGATCTGCTGCTAAAATGACAAAAGCAACACGCTTAACATTTCAAGCTTTAATTTAAATGAAATGGACTTTCAAAATGAAGCAAAGAGACAATTTAAGCATCGTAATTTGAGGGTCGTTTTTTCCAGAATTTTTCACATACTAGAGGACGATGTAGGCTAAAGATCAGACTGCATGGTCTGTGCAGTCTGATCTTGATCTACACTATCCACAAAGGGTAGCTTCACGTTGACCTACATTGTTAAAAAAGAAAAAAAAAAGTAAACTCGGGCAAAGCGATCAAAGACTTAAGGTGTGGAGCGTGTAATTTCATGTGCGAACAACCTTCCATGGAGGTGGGGAGCATGCTCTAGAATGTGAATCATAAACGCCTAGAATTAACCGTCTATTTTGTTCTGAGAAATCAGGAATTCCTGCGTCCATCAGCCTGTCGGTCTATCCATCCATTAATTCGAAAATGGCTTCGGGTCTTTCATGCACAGTCTTTCTACGATAATTATGTAGTGGGGTGATCCATGGTGAGCGGGGAGTCCAGGATTCAAGTCCCATATCGGTTTAAATCTATTTGGGAAATAGAAAACCCAACTTCAGTTGTACTTCATACGAGTACATGCATTGGATATGACTCAAAGAGAGTATTATGTTTGGGTCATCTAGGTCAAATGTCAAGGTCATACAATGGCGGCCCAAGGGTTAAAACTGAAGTATACGCCAAATAAGAAAAAGGGACGTTCTGGGGTACTTTCCGGCCGTGGTCACAGGAGTATTACACAGGAGAAATCATTTCTGATTTCATTTTAAGTCTAAATCTAGATATAGAAAGTAACACAACTTCTGAAATGGCTTAGCCAATCAGAATTTGTGTTACTTTCAAATTTTGAAAATTCTTGAGAAAAACACTAAGAATGGTTGGTGAACACTGACCCTGATTTCTTTTTTTTTTTACACTGTTTTTCCCCTAGTATGTATCTTTTAACAATGCTAGTTATTGTACCTAAATTCTTTGACCAATCAGAAATGTTTAAAAATATAGTGGCTGTTAACAAGGGAACAAAGAAAACTCGGCCCGAGCCTGATTCGACCCTGAGGCAGAAGCCTAAGAAACCTCATCCCTGAGAAACTTCGGCCAACATTGAAGTATACTCGAACGCAACTTTTTTGTATTAGTCCTTAAACTGACAAGCGCAACTCAAGAACCTTTTTGCGAACAGTGTAGATCAAGATCAGACTGCACAGAACGTGCAGTCTGATCTTGGATCTACACTGTCCGATAAGGAGATATTTTTCTAAAAAGAAAATAAGTTTGAAAAAGCATTATTTTTTGTTTTTACTATCGGCTTGAAAGTTCATTTCACTCATTTGGCAGGATAAGGTTTAATTTCCATGTATCCGGTTTGAAACACCATCCAGAAAAATTATCTTTTACCCAATGCAAGAAACATTTTCTCTGTCTCTGCATGAAATGGGTTTCTAAGGTCTGATTCTGTTGCTAAGTCCGAACGGATGAATTTACCCAACTCAGCGACTGCGATTATTTCTGACTTATTTTTCAGTTCTTGCATATTTTAAATATCGAGAATTTTATTGTACACTTACTCGTGATAGCTCGATATGTTTAGACATCTCTTCCACAACAAAAATTTGACTTGTCAGATCAATAGAGACTGTGAGAGCGACGAAATACAGGATTTTTACGCGCGGAATTACAGATCTAATTACGTCTGCCTTGTTCTCAATTAATTAGCAGACGGCAAGCCCAGGGCAGCCTCAAACAGATATAGAGAATGTCATTAAATGTCCATAAAATTGCGACACTTGTAACATTTTCTTACGGAATCATATTTCCATCATATTTATTATCGTCACAGCGAAGCTCAGCGTTGCTTGATGGATATGCATATCTCATTGTGGTTTTTTCATGAACGCAAGGTTTGAAAATCCTCGCGAGGTTTTGAGAAAACCTATCGTTGGTTGAGAAGAACATTCATTTTCGAAAATATGTAGGTTTTTAATTCGACAATCGTGCTTTGTTAATCGCGTGATTTAATGGTAGCGAGAAAAGGATTCCGTATGTTCTTGTTTTTAAGAACTACATGGAAAATCACAGTGTCCCTTTAACTCTACCACACAACAATATTTTAGACCAGCCCAAATTGAAAGCGTTCGCAGATGCCAAATAAAATGGGGCACAAACGACAGTATCTGTCTTTGACATCTTCGAAAACATTGTGGGGAAAGAAGAAAATGCTGGTAACCAGCATTTTCTTCTTTCCCCACAATGTTTTCAAAAGCCTTCTTCTTCGTAAAACTCGGGATTGTGTGGTAAAGGGTTTAATTCTTTAGTCTTTTCCAGACGATAAAGATTAAAACATCCATTCTTGAATGCACTTGCAGATAACAAAATAAAGGCGTCTCACATGGTGAGATTTAATTTTCAATGGGTCCTTCCAATAATGTTTTCGAAAGCTATCTTCTCCAGACTGATTGAACACCGGAACATTTCGAAACAGGTTTACTTACTTGAAATTATATCCTTACCATACAAAAATGACCTTTTTTTTTTACACCCCTGCAGTTCAAAGTTTATGATAGTATTGCTTGAAAAGGGCACTTGTTTTTATTACACACCTCATCATGTTTTGTAAATCACTAAGGAAAGCTATCTTCTTTTCCTTCAATCATTTTCGCCTTTGTGTCTTTAGCTCTAGTTAGAGATATTGCTATGTGGTAACGGCGTTTGATTTGTAATCTGGAAATATGGGTACAATCCCCACGTTCAGTTACCGCTAGCAGCTCTAGTCGCCTTGGGTTGTCTATGACCATAGCAGTTCAGAGCACAGGCCGTTCTCATGTGATACCACTTTTTTTCCATTGAGCATCTGCATAAATCAGAAACGATGTGGAAACAAATAAAGCAGAATTGTCAAAACGTGCATTTCAAATGTTCCCCGTGATTATTAAGTCTTTACCTAGAGGACAAAATTTAAGGCTGTTCCAAAATTGATTTGTCTTTGACCAAGACACTTCAGAGCCCTAATCAAGTACTGGTGAAACCCACGAAATACATAAATATGTAGGCTGTCACCGTGATATGACTGAAATAATGTTGAAAGCGGCGTAACACACCAATCAGTTAATCAACCAAATCTAAGGTATTTTCAGACGACAAAATGAATTGGGGCTTAAATGATTTGATTTGTCTTTCAAAGGGTAGAAAACATTGTGGGGAAAAAAATAGAAACGTCGGTTACCAGCATCTTTTTTACCAGCGTTTCTTTTCATTTTCTCCTTTTCTAACAATGTCTTCAGAAGCTTTATTTTTCAGAGTCATTAAAACATGTGGTTGTTTGGTAAAGGGTTAAAGGTTATATTTGCCGGCAACATTTGCAAAGAATTTTGAACTTGAGTTAGGTCAAAGATAAGTATGATCTTCTATTCTAAAGGAAAAGAAAAGGGGAAATGACTTTTGTATTTGTAAATAGTCTGCTATTATTTAATGATATATTCTTTAATAACGCTGTTATAATAGTAATAATTACATTAGGAGAACTATTTATACTCCAATAGTAGACCAATAAAATGATAAATATGATGATAATAAAATAGCGATATTTCTACTGGTTTCGCCATTGCTATAAGATAAATAATTCAAATATCAATACAGAGATGCTGATTGGTCTCATCAGGCAGCCTACCATCACAAAAACTGCAACAGTTCATAGTAATTGGAAACTCCTTCTAAAAATTAGATCTCTAATGAAAATCCATTACAGCCATTCCAGGATGAACTTTTGAACTTGTCGTTAGAGTCACGACAAAACATACCTGTTACTGTTGCACAGGCTAATTTTCGGCCGACCAACATTCTAGTAATTTCTTAGTGGTTAATTAATCCTTTGCTACACAATCCCGAGTTTTAACGACCCTGAAAGAGAAGGCTTTCGAAAGCATTGTTGGAATCGGAGAAAATGCTGGTAACCAGCATTTTCTCCTTTTCCCACAATGTTTTCTACCCTATCAAATACATAAATCATCATTTAAGGTACATTTAATTTTTTGTCTGCGTGTGCTTTCAATTTAAGGTCAAGGCCAGATTTTGTCATCTGGTAAAGAGTTAAAGAGAGGAACATATGGAAAGGGAATGAAACTGCCTGTATTGATTTAATATCGATGTAATATTGGAGGCACTGTGGGTTTATAAGAAATGGCTTGTTGTGTTTACTTGGTCTTATTTTTTTTTAAACGTTTTTGAACGATGTCTTCTGCAACAGGTCGAATTTTTCCGGTAAAAAGGCAGGTGGTACTGATGATTAGGTCATTGCCGCCAAGATAAACAGGTTACTTCGAACGATTTCAAACCACAATGTAACATATGGATAATTGACATGAAAGAAGATTTGATAAATAAATACATATGAGCCATGCTCTGTGAAAAGGGGGCTTAATACATCTGCCAAAAAAGTATCAACACATGTCAGCCTGCGCTGTCCGCGCAGGCTGACATGAGTCAAAGCTTTTTGCTATTGGTCAATTATCTGCATTTCAAAGGACCAGTGTACCTCATGATTAAGTCAGTTGATTATACAAAGTAGTTTTTATGGGTCCATAATCTGTAATGACTTGCTTGGTATCATGCATCACAGAAATGCAATAAGCCTCCTTTTTCTAGAGCATAGCTCATATAAAAACATTGTGACAAATTTTGTGACATTTTTTAACAGTGAACAGCTGCAAGACGCAAGGTAACATGTTCAGATAACGGACCATTCGTTAATTTATTGAATCCCGGACTTTTGTCTGACAGACTTACGGCATGGAAGCACATCTATCACGATTTCATTTTGTCTCTGAATTACCATAAACGGTCAACATTTTCAAGTGCTTTCGCTAACAATTGAGGTCGAGATTAGACTGCACAGAATAAGCGGTCTTATCTTAAACGTATAGTGTCCGATAAATCTTATTGGTCAAAAGAGTCTTTGGATGTAATTTTGGATCTTTTTCACAAACTGTCTTAAGAAGGTGCAGAGCACAGCTGTAACATTTTTCAGGACAATTTAGACCAGGGTTCGACAGCAAAGAACAATTATTTGATTTTGAATCTTTATTGCCCGATGATTTGTGGGATATTTACATTAAAAAAAAAATATTTTGGTCTTTTGCTACAATTGAAATGTTACTATATTTTTCATTTTATCAAGCATTGTACGGGTTCACGTCTTATTTCAGACAGATGACGTCATTTGTGCGTTATTCTCTTATGTCTGACTCTTTGTCAAAATGCTTTCAGAGACGTTCGATGGTGTACACCAATAACTAAATAAACCCAATTAAATTACATGCTAGACGCCAGCTGCATGCGACTGGGTTGGCCAGTAAAGTTTTGTATTAGGTTTGACCCACGTGTTAGTAATTTTGATATTTCATCGGTCAGCCGTTTTCAACGTCGTGTTTTAACTTCACTGTCTAGAAATATCGCTATTGCTATAGACTCTAGGTAAAAATGGGGGGGGGGGGGGGTGTTGCTTGAAATTAAAGGGAATACTAGTATCGGGAGTGGTATACTGGCCTTTTATATCAAGTTGTTGCGATCTTCATTTTGATAAATGTAAGTTCTTTCCGCAGACTCATTAGTAGCAAATTCGGTGTCTTGTTTGTTATTTCGCCAAAAGAATAAATGGATTAAATTTGCATCAATTAGGCGTTTTTCTACTCAAGAAATGATCCATTTCATTTATTCAGTAGACTCAAGATTAATACAAATGTTTCAGAATCCTGACTCCATGTCCTCCTGGGATTTAACACTGACGACTTCAGACATTTTGTCTTGATGTACGTTCTACACTTTGAATAGCAGTAAAGTTTCTTTTACATAGCTTGGTTTCGATAAGTCAGTCCATAAGGCAACAGGCCTGGTAAGTGAGCGTGCAGGGCAACATGTACCTCGGTGGTAACATGGAATATTAGTTGTATAGGGATTAGGAGTTCGAATCCCATTTATGCCAGAAATCATTCCAATAAGTAGCAATTGATATTGCTACAGAATCTACGACTATAATTATGTGATAAAGCACCCTGTGGCTGCAAAAGAATGTCCTGAAATACAAGGAAGACACGGATAGGTGTATAGGGCGCCGTGATATAAATGAAATTCGGTTGGATACAGCATCGATTTGACCGAGATCATAGATTTAAGTAATGTCCCCTTTACTGAAAAAATCTCGTTTTTTATCGACCCTTGAAAAGATATACTTTTGAAAACATTGTTGGAGAAGGAGAAAATGCTGGTAACCAGGATTTTCTCCTTTTCCCACGGTGTTCTCTTCTCTTTAGAAGACAATTTCCATTACTTGAGGCATATTTAATTTGTCCACTACAAATACTTTCAACGTAGACAAATCTAAAACTTTGTCGCCTGGTACAGAGTTAAGTCGTCATTATCAAGTAAAAAATTGCATTTTACACTCACCAAGACCTAACTACTCGTTCTTTCTGCAGAAAACGTTTCACTTCCTTAAGCAGACGACTTTTACAAATAAATGAACCATGATCTGGCAAAAGGGGCCTTATGCATCTCTGTGATCCATGACACTAGGCAATTCATCAAGTAAGTATGGATCCATAATTTCCATTTTGTCTAACAACCAACGGAATTATGAGACACACTGGTTATTTGACAATGTGAGAATTTACAAAAAACAAAAAAATTCGGCCCAGGTCAGCCTGCGCGGACAGCGCAGGCTGACCTGGGTCGATAATTTTTGCAGGTGCATTAAGCCCTCTATTCACAGAGAATGGCTCGAATATGTTTTGATGTATAGAGTCCTTTTATACCTGTTATTTACCAGACAAAATCTTGAGTCAGCCACAGTGAAGGCATTCTCAAACGACAAATTTGGTGTTTCCAAAATAATAGGCAAAGGATAGAAAAAATTGTTACCAGCATTTCCTCCTTTTCAGACAATGTTCAAGTGCATATTTCCTCTGGATCGTTAAACACATGAACAGTTTGGTAAAGTGTAAAATTAGTTTCCAACGTGAAGCTTTCCAAAAGAAACAGAGCAGAAAAGACGGGACTACCTAAAACTAAAAGTTTCTAGTGATCTAGGTCATTCACACACTCAATATTGTTAATGAATTGTTCCCGAGGGAGGGAAGAACCTTTCACAAATTTATACTGGTAATACGTCTCGATCGAGGTGTACTTTCCATGTTGATACAGGGCGAAAACAATGTATACAGTCATCGAGGCATTGTTGTTGCAAACAAAAGTTGCACAAGCATATTAAATGTAATCAGTCGTGCTCGAACTCTCCAATGACCAGCTCAAATAGCTCAAGTGGTAGTCTGGATTACCTGCCCCTACCACTACGTTATCGGGTCAGGCAAAGGCAATAATGGCGGCTTCCTAGGTGTCCTCAAGCGTACGCTTACATGCTTCCCCATTCTCCCCGATTTCATGTGATCCAGTTTGATCAGTGAATAAAATGAGATCAATTTCGTACAAAAAATACATTACCGAATCTTAAAAGTGCTGTTGGGGTATGGTTTAAATATAAATTTGACTAGAAATCATTTAAAAAAGTAACCCTGTTTTCGGACGTTATATAGGTCCATTGACATTTCGGATACTTAAAGCATTTCTGATATGTAGTTTTTCTCGCTGAATTATACGACATGTGGAAAAACTCACTGCTATTACTTTATTGCACGTGATCTGTTTTGAATTCAGCCTATCATCCGATTTGATCAGGTGAAATAACAAGATCTCGTTTCGTCTGCATATTACCAACGGGGGCCGGCATTATTGCGCGTTGCCTGACGTACTCTTGATATACGGCGGGATACCAGACTACTCAAGTGGATGAGCGTGAGAAAGGGCTAAGACAAAATATCATCCACATAGAAGATCTTACATGAGTGTTTGTGTATTATCATTTTTATCAAACGACTTGACTAAAAATGTATGACGCGAGCCTTGGCGAGCGTCAAATACATTTTAGTCTACGAGTGTGATAAAAATGATAATACATTAACACGAATGTGAGATTCTATTTATCACATAAAACATATGACAGACAAAAAACATCCTGCATCACCATCTTCAGCCTATACAACATTCACGGGTCCATGTTTACAGTTGTAGTTCGGTTTCAAATATGTACATACACAAGAAGATTGCTCTTTAACATTTACACCGTAAGTACATCGAAAGTAGAATAAAACAGTTTATAGAGGGGGTAATTCCACCTATTCCCGCAATTTTGTGGATTTTAAAAAAACTTTCGCTGCATCTTTTTTTTTTTTTTTTTGTGGGGGAGGGGGGAGTTATTTAAAATGAAAATAAAAAGCTTTCTACGCGCATAATTCTTAGCAACAATGACGTCATTTTTTTGTGAAAAATCCGGCATGTGCTATGGCTGGTTTCTTCGGCCTTACGGGCTCATGACTGAAAACTGATAAGAACCGGAACCCATAAACGATAATACACTTAAACTGGTACCCGTTGTAACTCCCGTAACCGTCCGATAGACGAAGATCGATAACAGGCTGCCAGTTTATAATACACTAGTGTATTATCAAAAGTAAGTCATGGGTTTAATACACTGCCGGAGGAGGTTTAATGTGATAAACTTTATTCGTCTTCTCAAAGTTTGTTCCAGGAGACTATGAGTCAAACTATCTGTACGGATAAAGTGGTACATGGCAAAGATTCTTTTCTGTTCTTTTCTAAGGTTTATGTTTTCTAGGTTTAACATGAGAATAAACGTATCAGAGCATCCAAGCAATAATCATAGCAATAAATATTTCTTTAAACTGTGACGGAAAATCAATTTTACAGACTTTGTGCTTAAAAGAACGAAAGTATCTCTTTTTTTTTTTTTTTTTTTCAATCGCTAGGAACAATTCTTTCAGACTACAATACTTTGTGCGCCTCTAGTCAATCCATGACGGAATAATAAAACATTAATGTGCATTTTTTCGACAAAACTTAACCCTTATCCTGCTGAATAAATTAAGTAAAACTTTCGATCCGAATAATGTTATTTCAAACTTTTTTTTTTTTTTTTTGAAAAATATCTACTTATCGAATAGTGTAGATCTAAGATCAGACTGCACGTTCTGTGCACTGTGATCTTGATCTACACTGTCCGCAAAAGGTCAGTAAGTCGCGCTTAGCACCTTAAGGGTTAGAATTAAAGGTTTTATTTCCAATTTCCTAACATTCTGAAATATTCATAAATTGCAAATTTGAGCAAAAACCAAATTGTGTGAGTAATTTGTAACGCGTTGATTCACTGGTCGGAATTTCCGGAAAAAAATGCCATTGCGGATCCTATGAGATCCGTTCTCAATGATCTTTGTGGACAAAATTTGATCATTCCGCCATCCAAAAGGTACACAGGTATATGGCCATAAACTGCCCGTGGGAAACACCAACACCTGATCTGATATCAGCATGATTACACCCAATTGTGTTAATTCCAGCGGTGTATACTGCTAAAATATTAGAGCCATGCCCTCTGAAAAAGAGGTTTAATGCATCTGCAAGAATATCGACCCATGTCAGCCTGCACAGGCTGACATGGATGGAAATTATTGCTATTTGTAAATTGTCTGCATGTCCTAGGACCATACTACTTCATGATTCAGTCGGATGTTCTAAAGACAAAATAGATTTTATGGATCCATAAATATGTGAAGAATTACTTAGTATAATGCAGCACGGAAATGGCGAGGTCTAAAATAGAATTACAGACTGTACGTATATATAGATTTTAGGATAAAGTAACGGCCTGTGTAGATCCGGGATCAGACTGCACGTTCAAGCCGACAGTACAAGTCCAAATCCTGCTAGTTCAAATGTATTTTTGGGGAAAGACATCACTTTTTTGGACAGTTAAGATCCAAGATCAGACTGCACGTTCTGTGCAGTCTGATCTTGATCTACACTGTCCGCAAAACGTCAGTGAGCCGCGCTTAGCAACAAATTTTTAGTCTTGTCCATATTCGAAGCATTTTAGACGACAAATGAAATGTGGGTCAGTAATGGATTTTTTAATGAAAAGGCTAGAGAAAAAAATGGGGAAAGTAAGAAAACACTTATTGCAAGCATTTTATCCTTCTTCAATAAACTTTTCCAAAAACCGTCTTTAACAACAGACTAGATCTATTTGGTAGGGGTTTACACACAAAAAAACCAATAAATTACTTGTACTCTAAATATTGTGTCAGATAATGGCTTACGTATCACGCGATTTCCTTATTTTGGCCAAATGTTTATCTCGTAGTTTGCTTTGAAGTAAAGGACGTTATAAATTCAAGATTAGATTATACATACTTTGCAGTCTTATTTCTATCTACGCCGTCCGCAACCACTACTAGTATTTACGTCGTCAATGGCAGGGACTCATTCGGCAAACCTCGGGTGATCCATTGATCAAATCCCTCAGCTGCATTACGATGGGTGATATGCACCTACACGGTACATCTCTTTGAAATACACCGCTTTACCATCCTTAAAATTGTAAGGCTCCTCTTTCAAAAAGAAAACACGAGTCACCATTTTCTATCAGAATCTTTCTAAAAACACTTCCGTCGAACAGTTTGTACATTCAATTTTTATCGTGGTCTACCAATTCCGTTGGCAGATTTCACCGACAGCTTGATAGATGTTGCTAACCGATTTACACGGGCGCCGCCATCTTAAGATCATGTGATGGACAGTACTTCAAAATGGATCCGTGATACTGGCGAAGTTAGATGAAGTTACAGAATCGGCAGAGTTGTGACGTGTGGGCGGTGACTGAGACTTTAACAATGCCATCTTTGTCCAAGAGTTAATTGTAATAGCGCTGAACCTGAATTTGATTGCGTACACGGACTGTGCAGTCTGGTATTAGATTCGTAGACCTACTATCCTCTTCTTAATCTTACAAATCTTACAAAAGCGCCTTTGAAATTTCATCTAAAGTACTGACTAAAAATGTTTATTTCATTTGTTTAGTACTAGATCTACAGGGATTGAAGTCTATACTACACGACAAAATTCCAGACTTGTTCAAACTGAAAGCATCTGCAGATGACAAATTAAATGTGACTCATATCATGGAATTTGTCTGTGAAAGGCTAGGAAATGCAGGAAAAAGAGAAAATGCTGGTTACCAGCATTTTCTGCTTTTGTACGATTTTATTTTTTAGATGGGCTTTTTCTCAGGGGTCGTTAAACCTAAGGATTGTTTAATAAAGGGTTAAACCACTGTGTCGGATACTAAGTGACATATCACGCGATTCTCTGTTGGGTCAAACAGGAATTATTTCTTAAATGTCAAGTCGGACTAAATATTTGTGTCACGTGATCTGTCATCCTGCCTTTCAATCACGCTTCGGGATGACAATTTCCTTTAACAACAAACAGAACAGGAAAGAATATCATTTGCTAGGTATACTTATAAAATGGACTGCTTAATTTTACACTTTACCAGATGATAAAATGCGTAGGAGATATCTGGTGTCTATAAATTAGATATGGCTCAAGTGGTAGAATTTGTCCGTTCAAGAGCAGAAACATCAATGTTTTCTAAGCCGTCTTGTTAGCACTGTTATTCTTGCACGGTTAAATCCGGTGATTTTACCCAGTTACAAAAACAGTCACTGATCAGAAGCGCATAGATCTGCCATGGGATATCCTTCTTATTTAAACTTTCGACAGCGCAATATATATGATTGAGCCATGCTCTGGCAAAGGGGGCCTTAATGCATCTCCGTGATTTATTAAACCAAGCAAGACATCACATAATTATGGATCCATAAAATCCATTTTGTCTAACAACCAACTCAATCATGAGGCAGGCTGGTCTTTTGACATGCAAAACATTGACTGATAGTAAAAAGTTTCGGCCCTGGTCAGCCTGCGCAGACTGTTCAGGCTGACCTGAGTCGATACTCTTTGCAGATGCATTAAGCGCCCTTACATAGAGCATGACTCAATTTTAGAGTTTTATCTTCATTGTTTTTCATGCAGATCTAATACAACTATTGCACACAAATGCTTAATTCTTTTTTTACGAACTATAAGTAATGTATCCAAATACCTGTGTACCAGTATAACTGTTAATTATTTTAAATTACTTGAGTTGTTAACGACAAATCGGCTGCTGACAATGTCATGGCTATAAAACGTCTTATGGATTTTCTAAATACCATTTTATGTCTATAGTTCATCTCTTTATATTGTTTGGGTTGCGGAGCACAGGGTCCGTATTCAAAAACCATTCATAAGAGCGTTCTCAGTCTTACTCGCCAGATTTTTTACTTTGAAAGTAATACAACTTTGACTGGCTAACTGAGTGGCTAAACCATTTGGTTTAGCCAATCAGAAGTTGTGTTACTTTCAAATTTAGAAAATCAGCCATAAGACTTAGAACGTTCTTAGGAATGGTTGGTGAATGCGAACCCTTGCAGATTTAAAACACGTTATATGGTGTCTCATGAAAAACTCTTAGTTTGCTTATCCAGGCTTCCCCTACTGTAGAAAAGGAACTGAAAATCGGTAAAGGCGTCCATTTCCAACGTAACCGAGCCTCCAATGGAACCCCTCTTGGTCTCTATAGTATGGCGTTTAATTTGGAATCTAGGTCAAAGTTTAATACAAACATGCGCTGCCCATGGTGGATGTCTTTTTTGGAGTCTACGCTGTCGGCAAAAGCTACATATACCTCCCATGATGACATGATTATACAAGCACAGAGCGCTTATAGGAACTACCCAGTAATACGGGATAATTAGTTGACATTGTCAGCTAAACAAACACGACAGAAAACCCAGAAACTGGGATTGGGTTAAGACATCCTGATAACTACATGTAATTATATCATGAAACCCATTTCAAGCAGACAATTTTCGAACGCATCCTTTGTAGAAAAGCAGATACCCATCATACAATTAGATTCAAAAATGGAATGCTTCTAAAACCTGGACTTTTTTCCTGGGACCGAAATTAAAGTTCTGCATGTAAAGAGCTTTTTTGTTCAAAGTTCTGAGTCCATAAGCAATCTACGCCTTTTTGCAAAATCTACTTAACCCTCAGAGCGCTGAATAAACTAAACAGATTTAGAGCGCCGAATAAACCAAGCCGATTTAGAGCGCCGAATAACCCAAACAGATTTAGAGCGCCAAATAACCCAAGCTGATTTAAAGCGCCGAATAAACCAAACAGATTTAGAAAGCAGAATAAACCAAACAGATTTAGAGCGTCGAATAAATTAAGCAGATTTCGAGCGCCGAATAAACCAAACAGATTTAAAGAACAGAACATATATTTTAATAGACGTGTACAGGTGTACATAGTAAAAATTACATGTTATATTCAACAAGACATTGTCAAGGTCTCTCTCTCTCTCTCTCTCTGTTACATAGGAAACAATAATATAAAGTGAGGATGACATACGAAGGAGGATTTTCGCTAGATATGTAAAATGATAAATAACGTGTTTATACAATGACAAAAGCACAGAATAAACAAAACAAATTCAGAGCGCCGGATAAGCCAAACAGATTTAGAGCGCCGAATAAACCAAACAGATTCAAAGCGCAGAATAAACTTTGGGCCAAACAGATTTAGAGCGGCAAGTAAACAAACAGATTTAGAGCGCCGAATAAACAAACAGATTTAGAGCGCCGAATAAACCGAACAGATACCTTCAGTCTAGAAATAAAACCCAAATAATTACAATTCAAGGGTTGTTTTTGTCCTGAATGTCTCAGCAAAGCGGACAGTGCAGATCGAAGATCAGACTGCACGTTTTGTGCAGTCTGATCTTGATTTACACTGGCCACAAAGGCAACTATAGTTGTGAAAGGCTCTTTACGGATTAATATGTGTGGTATTGCGATGGAAGGTTTAAACTAGCACAGGCCTGTAACTGGACAGCCATTTTTTAAAAAAATAATGGGTTGACAAATTCAGCTAAACCAACGGTAGAGAAAACTCCGATATGGAACTGGGTCAGCAAGATTTTCTGTCTATCATCATTTTAACCCTTAGGCTGCTAAGCAAACTCAAGGACCTTTTGAAGACACAGTAGATCAAGATCAGACTGCACATAATTTGTAGTCTGATCTTGGATATGCACTGACCGACAAGGAGATATTGATATTTTTCTCCTAAAATTCCATTTAAAAAAGCAACAATATTTGGGTTTTTACTATCGACTTGAAAGTTTCAGTACACTTATTTAGCTGGTTAAAGGTTAACTTTGTTTATTCTCTAAGGACAAGCTACCTTTGACAAACTCATACTTTATTCATTGTCAACCGTTCTGACGGTACATTCTATATCCTCACCATTTCCCTTCTCTTAATATAAATGAACCATGCTCTGTGAAAAAGCGGTTTAATGAATCTTAAAAAGTATCGGCCCCAGATCAGCCGGCATAGTCCACGCAGGCTGACCTTGGTCCAATCTGTTATGTTACAACTGCAAGAGCACTTATCCATATTCTCCTGTTTATTCGTTAAAAGTACAGCACAAGGCATTCTTTCACACCCTTTGGCTGTTTTCTCACTTAAACAAAGTCGAAACCATATTTAGTTTTTGCTTGTTTGTATTGTGTGAAACTCCGTTTTCAACATTTTGTCATTTATATTACGGCGGCCGGTGCACCAGCCAAATAACCGTCGTCGAAACAAGGACCAGCGGTGGAAGATGAATGAATTGCTAAATAACTGAAATGAAACGTTTAAGCCGACATTAAAGTCCAAATCCTGCTACTTCAAATGTATTTTTGAGGAAAGACGGACAGTGTAGAACCAAGATCTGAATGCACGTTCTGATTTGGGTCTATACTGTCCGCAAAAGGTCAGTGACCCGCGCTTAGCAATCTAAGGGTTAGTCTATCACAACGCCCTGGGTAAACTTTGACCAATATTGGAGTACCCTTGCGTGTTCCCAAGAGTTGTGCTATTGGCACATCATACCGGTGCCGCTAGACGCAGTTTTCAATTATTCATACTAAGTCAATACTTTTAAAAGCGACGAAGCGGTTACTGTAATGGAAAAAGCTGTTTGTTTGGTGACTTTTTGTCACGTCGATCATTTGCCCTCGCAACAAAGTCTTTAGATACAGAAAAAAACAAGTCAAACATGTATTTGCTAAATTTAGTAGTAGTAATATTTGTAATAATGATAATGATGATGAAACTTAGAGTTTTCGTAAACAGGAATACAGAGAACAAACAGTAATAGTGTAATTTTGAAAATGTAATTCGGAAAAAAGAAGACAATATATGAATTAGTCCTAGATGTTCTCTACTTCTGTCACATTTCCAGAGGAAACATATAAAACATCAACGGCTGAGTATGGATAAGGTGATTTTTTACAGTATTGATCAAGATCAGGCGGCACAAAACGGGGGTATTTGAGTCGCCTGCTTAACAATCATGCGCCATACTCTGTGAAAAGGGGGCTTAATGCATCTCCGTGATTATGATTATGGATCCATGAAGTCCATTTTGTCTATCTACCGACAGAATCATGAGGTATACCGGTCCTTTAACATACAGACAATTGACCAATAGCCAAAAGTCGGAAAAATCAGCCCGCTCGGACTGCGCAGGCTGACCTGGATCGATACTTTTAGCAGAAGCATTAAGCCCCCTTTTTCACAGACCGTGGCTCATTTGTTTCAGAAGGAAGTGTAGACACAATCAGGGGAAAAAGCGTTTTGACAGCTTCTCTCGATTATGCTTTTTTTTTTTCTCTTTTGGTAATGGTCTTGCATTGCAATCTATCCCAGCCCTATAGATTGCTATCCCGTTCCTATGGAAATAACAAATACATCAAAGTTATCATTAGCAACGTGCAGAATTACAAAGAGAGAATTGCTGTTCGGGACAAAATCGATTTCGTTTTAAAACTCGCTGTTGGTTCCAAATAAACAACAAAACATTACGAAAAGCCATCAAATCATCGAAATCTGTGTCATGCTTCGTGCATTTTACGGTTCCCAATTCTCTGCAGCAAATTGCATTATTCTGCCATACGGTTCCAGCTGGTCGTACATACCTGTTACCAGTGCTCTTAGAATATTCTTATGGTATCAGTAGTAAGTGTGGGGGGACGGGGAGGGGCAATAGGGCAATAGGCGTCTCACGTCAGAGGTTCTGAGTTTGTGTCTCATGATGAAAAGTCAAACTTTGCATATACCTACATCACGGCGCGAGCACTACTTATGTTTTAACTTTAGAGGTATTAGTCGCGTGATTAATAGGCAGTAAACAGGGGATTTTGAGGACGGCATAGATTCAGATCAGACTGCACAGAATGAGCAATCTGATCTTGGATCTATACCGTCCGCTTATTTAGTCAAGTATTTTAGAAAAACCCTTAGAATGACAAAAAAGACAAATGGACAAGTGTTCAGCCTGAACAAAACACCAGAAAAGAATATTGTCATGCTGTCTTTTAAGGAGAAAAAGTATTGACCAAGATCAACCTGCGCAGTCCGCTATATCATGCTACAATGAAATGAACATGTGCGAGTACATAGAGAAAGAGGTGTTTACCTCTTTGCCAAACGATAAGAATTTAAAGTTATCCAAATCTAAAGCATTTGCAGACAGCAGTTTAAATGTGGCTTGAACAATATGAGAAATAGCCGTGAAAAAAGTAGAAAACAGTGTTAGACAAGAGGACCATGATGGACCTTAAGTCGCTCAACTGAGCTTTTTGACCAAACATGACCCATTTCCAATCTTTTCCTAGATAACATAACCAGCATTCTAACGAACTTTCAAGAGTACTGGACTGAAAATGTGGCCTCCAGAGTGTACACAAGGTTTTTCAAAGATTTTTTCCCCATGACCTAGTTTTTAACCAATGTTAGCCATTTTCAAACTCATCAAAGAAATCATCAAGACAAACATTCTGACTCTACAGTTATATACAAGGCTTTTAAAAGATTATGCCCTGTGACCTACTTTTTGACTTGACATGACCCATTTCCAAACTCATCCTGAATATCATCAGACAAACATTCTGACCAACTTTCATGACAATTGGACTGAAAATGAGGCCTCTAGAGTGTACAAAAGTTTTTTCCAAGATAAGACCTGGTGACTTAGTTTTTGACCAGCTATGGCCCATTTTCACACTCATCTGAGATATTATCAATACAAACGACTTTCATGAGTATTGAACTGAAAACGTGGTCTCTACAGCGTAAGGAAGGTTTTTCAAAGATTTGATCCAGTAACCTAGCTTTTTACCTGATATGACTTATTTTCGAGCAAATCAAAGAAAATTCACCAAGACAAAAATTCTGACCACTTTTCACGGGTATTGGATCGAAAATTTGGCCTCTACAGCAAGCACACGGTTTTCCAAAGATTTGACCTGTTGACCTAGTTTTTGACCTGGTATTACCAATTTTCAAACTCGTCAGAGCTATCACGACTAACATTCTGACCAACTTTCAAGTGTATTGCACTGAAAATGTTGCCTATAGATCATACTACAGGTTTTTCTAGGATCTGTAGCATGTACACAAGGCTCTCTAAGCTTTGACCTAGTGACCTAGTTTTCTACCCGACATGACCTATTTTGGAATTCGTCCGAGATATCATCAAGACAAACATTCTGTTTAAATCTCATAAGTATCGGACAAAAAATGTGGACTCTAGGGCGTACACAAGGCTTTTCTAAGATTTGGCCTAGTGACCTAATTTTTAACCCGACATGACCCGTTTTCGAACTCTATCGAGATATCATCAAGACAAACATTCTGACTAAGTTTCGTGAGTATCGGAATGAAAATGTGGCCTCTAGAACGTACCGAGGTAAAAGTTGACGACACACAACGGGCGCCGCACACAGCAAGATGACAAAAGCTTAAAATGCTGGTTATCAGCATTTTCTCCTCTCCCGACAATATTTTCAATAGTTTTCTTTCTGAGGGTCGTTAAAACTCGGGATAGTGTGGCAAAGAGTTAAACTGTCTGCATGAAGTAATAAATGTTATATTTTTCCCCGATTGAAAGGAAGATTTAATCATCAGTGTGGCGGATGTAAAACTAAACTTTCCGCTGAAATTGATTCCAATTTCCGTCCCTTCTTTTTAAGCTTGCAATTATTGAGAACCAGAAATCCGAACAATTCTGATTGAGTAATGGCCGAGGAAGTTTGGTTTCACTGTACTGACTAATACCAGAAATCTTATCCTTTCTGTCCTTTGTGTATTTACAATCTAGTTGTCAATGCTAAGACTGTTCCTCTGATTGGCTATGTCCAAACAACACGGCCAATCAGAAATCCAGTCTTCAAATTTGAAAGTGGACTGGTTTACAAAAGTTTGTAAAGGATAAATGTAGGTCGCTTCTCACTATAAAATTAAAACATTAAAACTTTTTGCTGATTGATTAAATGGTGTCGTTCGCCGCTTACAACATCGTTGTCTGTGTATGTCAATATTCTCCGAAGATTGGACCTGTCTTCTAAGACGCATCACTATCCTGTACAGGATAAATATTAATACGCGGAGCGTAAATGGGCGCTCAAAAAAGCAAGCGGAAAAGGCTATAAATAATACGTCTGTGGAAAAATCAAGTCAGGTTTTCGCTAAAAAATTCATGAAAATATAGATCTAATGATTTCAAGCGGGGAAAATAATTTTTATAAAATACCATCGTTTACTGCAAATCTCTGTATACAGTTTCTAAATATAGAAATGGGGAAAAACCGGGATTTGTGCAGCAGACTCACAACAAAAGTAACGTCACCACCTTGCTGAGCTTATACTGGGGCATTAACCCCCTATAGGACTTATATTTATATATGGCTTGTGCATAGGTTATATGCTAGCTAAACATGGCTGGATGAATCGTACAAGTTAGGTTTTACTGTGTAAACGTATTTTTTATTTTTGAAATTCGCTGCGTCGATTGCCGCCTTGAAAATAGTCCGGTTCTGTACCAAGAATGTTCAAATTAGATTGGAGTATATTTGAAAAATGCCACCTAGCGGAAAATAATGCTTACGACACTATATCAGCCACATTGCTGCAACAGCTTACTTATCCACTGGCTTTTACCTGCACTGGACTTGGATTCTACAGTGTCTTCCCCAATAACATTTCGATAGCGTGCTTTGCATATACGAGAACGAAGGCAGAACTAACAAAAAGTGATATAGTCGATGGATGGCATCAGTAGTTTAGACGGAAAGACATTAATACACGGACATTATTTTTTTCTGAATATTTAGTCTAGTAAATATAGTAAATGAACATTTTTCAGCATCCAAATATGACAATTTAATGGCGCTTTCAGCAAAATACCGGACAGAGTAGATTCAAAATCAAATTGCACGGGCTGTGCAGTCTGATCTCAATCTACACTGTCTGCAAAAGTGAATACAGTAGCAAAGCAATCATATGTGACTGTAACAATGTTATGAGCACAACCCTTATTGGGAGCCACTCAAAATAATGCATACCCCGGTACATTTCCAATACTAAAACAGTGAGCCATTAGGGTTTTTTCCTGCCTCCCGCCCTCCCGGATGGATCCATGGTAATTTACTATAATGATAGCGTCATTGATAATTTACATAATGACAGCACCATTTACAATTTACATAAAGATGACTTGGATTAGGCCTTGCATAATTTTGGACACGCACCCTTAAAATCTTGGAACCTTCGACGTATACAAGGGCCATTATAGGTGGGGTAAAATTTCCAGGCTGATGTGGTTATAGTATATCACACAATATTTGGCACAGTGTAGATCCAAAGTCAGGCAGAGCATTGATCGTAATTTACATAATTTAATGGCATCATCTGCAATTTACATAATGATGAGTTGAAATAGAAGTTCAGTACTGTCAGATAATCACCCTCAAAACCTTAGGGTGCTCCATGAATGAAAAAGAACACTTTCGTCCTGGAAAAAAATAAGTACAGCATTTTCAAGGATCTGGACCATGTTTCCGTTGACTTCAAGAAGCTTACGATAAACTTTGGCATGCAGCAATATAGGTAGTTATGAGGGAGTATAACGCCATTGAGAACGAGGTTAAAACCATAGAACAGTTGTATGACATACATGCAGTGCAGAACTCATCCATGAGCACTTTAATGAACTGTTTAAAACCATGCTTGGAGTTAGGCAAGGTTGCATTCTGTTAAGAAGTGTTTCAACATCTTCTTTGAGTGAATCATGTATGAGTCTTTGAAAAATAAAAATGAGGGAACTGTCAACATTAGACGTAGAGAAACATCACAAACCTGCAATTGGCAAATGATATTAATAGATTTGCAGACACTCAGCATAACTTAAGGGCTTAATGCAATTCCCCTAACCAGCATGAACAGTAATCCAAAGGCGTAGTTCAAAGTCTTCACCTATAGATAAGGGATCAAAATGAGTGCTGAGAATACTACGTTCATGTGGAACAACACAGAAAATAGTGAACATGATTTACAGATCAATGGCCAAAGACTAGAGACTATAATAAGCTTCAAGTACCTGGGATCTGGCTTCTGTGACAGACAAAGGTTCTAAAGCTAAGTTCTGGTGCGAATTGCTCAAACAGTGCTGCCATTTCAAAGCTGAGGCCCATTTGGAGGGACGGGGGCTTCTGACTCAACACCAATTAATTCACTTACTACTCATCTCAATATTTATTTTCACTAATAAGACTTGGACGCTGGCAGCAAAACTAGAGAGAAAAATCCATCTAGAGATGAGATACTACAAAAAGGATCCTGAACTTCTCCTACAAGGATACCACTGCTATTGAAGAGGTCGGCAGTGGGATTCGGGCACTGATTGGCTCTCACAGGCAGCCTCTCAATGCAGCTAAGAAAAGTAAGTTGAGATGGCATGGTCATGTCTCCTACAAATCAGGCCTCGTCAAGACAATACTCCAGGGACCAATCAATCGAACAAGACGTGGGGGGAACGACAAAAGAAGAGATGGAACGATGACAGCCAGGAGTAGGTAGGCTTGAGCTTTGCAGTAGCTCAGAGGATAGTTGAAGACAGTGCAAAGTGGAGAAAGATTTTCATGAACTAATCTAAGATACCGCAACAACCGGTCAAAGGAACAAGTGAAGTGAAGTTAATATCTTGGTCTCTCTGACTGAAAAATTTCTATTTCATTTATTAGGCACTCTCCCAGAGTTAAAAGCCCTTTCATGTCTCATATTTCCCTGTATCCCCCGGCTCAGAGAAGTATACGCGGTCAAAACCATCGAGTATCGAGAAAACAAACACAAACGTCCCGTGCAGTTGACAATATAAATCGATTAGCCGAGATTCCTTTACTCGCTACGGAATTATTCGTACTTTAAAATAAAACAGCCAATAACATATCTGAATTGAACATTTTGTACGAACGATTTCATTTCTGAAAATGACAGATATTTTAATTGTTTTCAATTTTTGATTTTTCTTTTGAAGGTTGAATTACCTCAAATTAAATTGCTTGATATTATACGTTCAGAAACGACATAAATGATGAAGCAGTACGGTGAAGTATGAACTCTTTCTTCGTCAAGTTAATACATTTGTCATATTTCTTTAGAGGGTAAAAATACAATTCCATTTTACGGTTATAATCATAATCTATTAACGGGCGTTGTAGATCTATGATCAGACTGCACGTTTTGTGCAGTCTGATCTTGATCTACGACGTCCGCAAGGGCTACTTTTTTCGCTCAAAGCTGTGAAGTGTTTGGAGTTTTGTTCAGAGAATTGATCGGCCTCTAGCAGCATTGTCAACAAGGCTTAATACTGAAGTGCTTTGGAGACACAGTCGTTCAAAAAGGCGGCAATCACTGTCAGAGATATAAAATGTTTTGTCTGTTTATTTGTCTGTTTGTGTGTTTGGGTTGTTTGTCAAAGTTTCTGTACTACTAAAATGGACTCGTCATACCAGAATGTGTGAGGCATGTAAGGATCTTGCCAACGTGTTACAATACCAAAGTAAACTTCCCAGGAAGCTGTCACTTGGTCATTCGATACATCATAGGTAAAGGAGGTCATCGAGACCAATGTTGAAGTTAATGTATCAATTCCTTTTCTGTACGACAATAAGATGCTTGTCAAAACACATTCAGGATATGGAAAGAGTTAATTTGGGGTAAACCAAGAGGCATAAATACATTTAGGTACGTTCGGGACTTGGACGTAAAAGCAAGGGTACTCGCTTGTACTGTCATCTACAGGTCTCTAGGATATTCGTACAGGTTACATCCCTTCCGTACAAAAACTGTCTTGACTTTCATGAGCCAGGTGAGCCTTTCCCAACAGGGCTTTCTATCCCATCAAATCTCACCATCGGAGCAACATTTTACTTGTCTTCTGCAAATGCTTTCAATATGGACCAGTGTAAGGTTTTGTCGTTTGGTAAAGGGTTAAGAAGTACGACTTTGTACATTAGATTCAGGGAGAGAAGGACGAAGATAATCTTATTGGCCTAAGATATCGCAACAAGTCCGTGAGTGGATTACAAATACACGATTATCGTACGGTTCGTCTTGTTGACTCTTTCGTCGCTTTGTAAATAAATTGTCATTTTTCTTAGGCTATAATATACTTTAACTGCAATTAAAGACATTCTTTTGATCTTGGGTTAGAATCAAGTAGCGGACGGCGCAGATCTAGATCAGACTGCAAAGAATGTGCAGTCTGATCTTGAACTACCCATTCCGCATAAGTTACTATTGAAGCCTATGGTAAGTGGAAAGTCTAATTGCTATTGACATCGAAACAGCTTTGTTTCCATGGTAACTGTTTCCAATATCCCGTTTGAATGGAAATTGGTTCTCCTGTTGTTTTCTTAAGCGTATGGCGTTTCCTTGTCTTTTCGAAATAAAGGGGAGAAACCGCTATATATTTAGGGCTACCTTGTAGAGAATTACTTCCCTTTAAAAAGTTTTTATGAACGATTGTAACAAAGCGAACATTCTGAATTTATGCAGCTTCGCCTCATTTAACCCTTAGGCTGCTAAGCGCGACTCAAGGACCTTTTGCGGACAATGTAGATCAAGATCAGACTTCACAAAACGTGAGGTCTGAACTTGGATCTACAAAGCTCCAGATAGGAGGGAGTGATGGTATTCTAAATCCGTTGTTTCTCTTCCAGACCCTATGTTGTGGGTACTCATTAGAATCGCCTCGATGAGACGATTCTAATGAGTACCCATAACATAGGGTTTAGTGGAGAATAAGTAATATTCTAAGTTTTGAAATCAAAATCACTCCCTCTATCTGGAGCTCTGATCTATACTGTCCGGTAAGGAGATATCGTTTCCCAAAATACCTTTAAAACAGCAAAATTTGAGTTTTAACAACTGTCTTGAAGTTTCATTTCACTTATTTAGTAGGATAAGGGTTAAAGCTGTTTACCATCCTTTACCCTAAACCGAAATTTGACGTCCACTCAGTTGAAAGCGCTGTAAAACATTGTGAGAAAAGTAGCAAGTGCATGAAGATCTAATACAGGATTACCATTCTTTTCACAAATTGGTTTCCACACAATCAATAACTATCTAATCTTTTTTCCACAAATTGTTCTTTTATGTAATTTGGTCCAGTTTTCCATAGCTCCAAAAACAAGTTGCACAGAAGTCGGTGAAAAGAATGATTTTTACAACCCGTTTTATTATTAAATGATCCGTTTCAATACCTGCCTTGCTGTATGAAGCTTTAGAAAACAATGCAGAAAAGGGGGCGGTTCATTGGTTTGTCTTGAAAAATCTAGCTGTTGTGTCATTTGTTTTAGGTAACCCAGTAATTAACCCTGTACCAAACTATCCCTTGTTCAAAGACCCATACGAAAGAGGCCTTTGAAAACGTTATGGGGAAAAAGGGGGAAAATGCTAGTAAACAACACTGTTCTTTTCCCACAACGTGTTCTACACTTTCAACACTATTTGCAAAATTGCTTTTTTTTCCCTTCACGTGCACCATGTTATCAATTATAATTTATTTTCTACTTTCCAAGTTTCATGTTAGAATAATATTTCTGTAAAGAGGAAATCACAAACAGACCCTACAATTGGAGCCACGTTAAATTTTGCCGTATGCAAGTGCTTTCCATTTGGACAAGTCTAAAAGTTTGTCATATAGTAAAGAATTAACCCTTTCCCACACAATCCCGGGTTTTAACGACCCTGAGAAAGAAGCCCTTTGAAAACATTGTGGGAAAAAGAGAAAATGCTGGTAACCAGCATTTACTCCTTTCCCAACAATGTTTTCTACCCTATCAAAGATAGAAATCATCACTTCAGCTCCATATAAATAGTCGTCTGCAATTGCTTTGAATTTGAGCCAGTCTGAAATTTTGTCGTTTGGTAAAGAATTAAAGCTTTTACGCATGTGGTTGTACTACATATTATGATTATAAACAAAACATAGGTTGTGGTCTCTTTAGATGCAAACTACAGCCCGCGTCATCTGGTGAAATTTACACTAACCCTTAAAGCGCTGAATAAATTAAGTCCACATTTTTTATCATTAAAAAAATATATATATACATGTATATCCCGATTTCAAGGCTGCATTTCACCAAGTTTCGACAGTTTATATCCCAGATCAGACCGTACGTTTATGTGAAGACTGATCTTAAACTTAGCCGTCTGCAAAAGCGACCAGAGGTGCGTTAAGTGCTTTACATTTTTACTAAACGACATAATCCTTTCCTAGACCTAGCTGAAAGAATTTGCAGAAACACAAATTAAAGGCGGCTAAGCTAATGCGATTTATCTGTAATTGTGTAGAAAACTTAGTGAGAGAAGGAGAAGATGCTAGTAACTAGCATTTTCTCCTTTTTTCACAATGTTTTCGAAAAATTTATTTGTCAGGATCGCAAGATGTGGTAAATGCTTAAGGGTTGGTCCTGCACTTGTTATTTTATTCAACGAATTGTATCGACCTATTTTCTACGCGTTACAGTTCGATACACCCTAATGTATCCATGCATTCTTAACCCTTAATCTACTTCAAAAATGTGAATAAATATGTCAAGCCGTTAGAAAACCCCAAAGTATTGTTATTTCAAAGTGAAAAACAAAATTCACCGTTTTTAACTGTGTAAATGCAGGGTGTAAAAGCACGGTAAGACTGCACGTTCTGTCCATCTGATCTTGATCTACACCGTCCACAAAAGCGTCTTGAGTCCAAGGATTAACAAATTGCGCTTTGCCCATCATCCAAAAATAAATAGGCCACGCTCTGAGAAAATGGAGTTTGATGCATGATACTAAGCCATCACATAATTATACAGCCATTAAAATCCATTTTGTGTACAACCTGCTGTATCATGAGGTAACATGCAGAAAATTGACCAATAGCAAAAAGTTTCGACCTAGGTCAGCTTGCGCAGACTGCGCAGGCTCACTGGGTCGATACTTTTTAACAGATACAATAAACCCCTTTTCACAGAGCTGGACTCAAATAATTTTTCGAAATTTGTTTGAAGTTACATGTAGTTTTGTAACCTCAGGGTTCCTAGATTCAATGCGCCTTGATAGCATAGTGTTGGGGTGTCCTTTTGGCAACGCTTTGCAGAGCTCATGCCCTGAATTAGTAGATGCCTGTGACTACTGAGTTTGCTCCAGCCATAAAAATAACCAAATTTAGTCGAGAGTGACGTAAAGCTTAAAGTAACAATAGCTGCCAAAAGTAAACAAAGCGGGTCTTAAATGACATTTGAGCCATGCTCTGTGAAAAGGGGGCTAAATGCATCTGCGAAAAGTATCGATCCAGGTCAGCCTGCGCAGTCCGCGCAGGCTGACCTGGGCCGAAACTTTTCGCTATTGATCAATTTTCTGTATGTTCAAGGACCAGTCTACCTCTTGATTAAGTCAGTTGTTAAAAATAGTGGCTATTATGGATCCATAACTATGTGATGACTTGCTTGGTATCGTGGATCACGGAGATGCATTAAGCCCCCCTTTTGCCAGAGCACGACTCATTTAAATCTACATCGTGTTCATTTAAAAGTATGGATATCAATCTGACGATGATAATCTGTTACTGTACGGTCGGTCTAAGTGTTAGTCGCTGGCATAGAAATTAATTTGAAAACTAGGTTAGAGGTTGTCAGGTCATTCTATCTTTTGTTTACTTTTTTCCTGATTTTGAAATTCATTTTTCTGTAAGCGACTAACACTTGGACCGACCACACAATAACAGATTGTCATCTTCACAATATTTTCCATACTATTAAATTCAAATGCGTTTTAAAACCTTCATTGGTTTTTGGCAGCTATTGGGCCTCTGAGAAAGAAAAAAATATGCACAAGTTGAACACATTTCTAAACCAGTAACTAACATAAGTAACTGTCATGCATCCGAATGAAATTTTCCAATTCGACCAATTTATCATTTCCCTCCGTAATGAAAGTCGACATGTAGTCTGTCTCTTTTCCCGATAAAAGTACCTAATAAACTTAACTCTTTCCCAGACGACAAAATTTTAGACTTTTCCAAGTTGAAAGCATTTGCAAACGACAAGTTAAAAGTGTCTCAAATTGTGGAATTTATCTTTGAAAGCCATTAAACATTGTGGGGGAAAAGGAGAAAGCTGGTAACCAGCATTTTCTCCTTTTCTCAAATTGCTTTCAAAAGCCTTTTACCGGAAGAAACATGGAGTTATGTGGTAAAGAATCAAACAGAGTACCTTATCTGTAATAAAACGCATTTCGAGGCAACAGCCTTAAAAAACTCATAAAAGTTAAAAACGTAGTAACCAAAAGAAATTCCTCATAATGTAAAATGCTAGGCAGTATGTTTTCACTCTCTACGCCAAGCCCCTGTAGCTCAGTCGGTAGCGTACAGGACTTGAGAACAGGGGGTCGCTAGTTCGATCCCCGGCTTGGCCAATTTCTTTCCGAGGATTGATGATAGTCATCGCGACAGGATTCATTCCTCTCTCACCGCTGACCATTGTTTCGACGGTGGTTATGTGGGAAAGCAGCCAGTGGCTTGGAAAGAATTTTGTGCGGAGTACTGGTAAAAGAAACTCCAGGAAAGCATAGATAGGTGCACTGGCGCCGTGATATAACTGGAATAATGTTGAAAATGGCGTTAAATACCATACAATTTCACTCTTTACCTAACGAAAAAAAAAAAGATTAAAGTAGTCCAAATTGAAAGCATTTGCAGACGACAAATTATATGTGACTTAAAAATTGAAATTTGTTATGGGACGGGTAGAAAACATTGTTGGAAAAGGAGAAAATGGTGGTTACCAGCATTTTCTCCTTTTCCCACAATGTTTTCAAAAGGCTTACCTGTTACGGTCGTTAAAAGTCGGGATTGTGTGGTAAAGAGCTAACCCTTAAGCTGCTAAGCGCGACTCACTGACCTTTTGCGGACAGCGTAGATCAAGATCAGACTGCACAGAACGTGCCGTCTGATCTTGAATCTACCCTGTCCGATAAGGAGATATCTTTCCTCCAAATATACCTTTGAAATAGGAATATTTGGGTTTATACTAATCGGTTTGAAAGGTTCATTTCTTTTATTTAGAAGGATAATGATTGAAGACAGTTTTCCATATAGAGACGAGCTCTCCTCGTTTACTTAACCCTTAAACTGCTTTATAAGTTAGATGAAACTTTTCAAGCCGATAGTAAAAAGCCTAAATATTGTTGCTGTTTCAAGGTCATTTTTTTTGGGGGGGGGGGGGAGATATCTCCGTATCGGACAGTATAGATCCAAGATCAGGCTGCACGTTCTGTGAAGTCTGATCTTGATCTACACTGTCTACAAAAGGTCCTTGAGCCGCGCTCAGCAAACTAAGGATTAAAATATCTCCACTTTGGAATGCTTCAGAAATTGCATGATTGGTTAATGAATTTTTAAAGGATCTCTAAATCGGCTGTATAATTACTGCCGATGTTGTCTTCCAATCTAAATATAGACCATCCAATAATGGCGTCTAATGACATGTTGTCATTAATCCTTTATACGTAACAATCCCGTATTTTAATCATCCAGAGGAAGACGGCTTTTAAAAACTTAGTTAAAAAGGAGAAAATGCTGTTATCCACCATTTTCTCCTTTTTCTGCTATGTTGACAGCTGTTTCAGAAGCAATTTCTATCAGTTAAACCACATTTATCGTGTCGTCTGCATATGTTTAACGGTTCTAATTTTTTCTCCTTGTTAAGTGTTAAGACAATCTATATTTATCCTAGGCCAGTCTAAAAATGTTGCTTGGCCCAGGCACGCCAGAAGAAAGTCTAAAACCAGTTTAGTCTCAGGAAAATTTTACGAGAATTCCGTTGAGATGATTCGAATCAACTGATAACGGAGCATGAGAATGATGACGTAAGAGTTGAAATGATTGGAACTGAAAAAAATGGTAACTGATATCGGAGAATTTATCCACGCTGCAATTTAATTAGAAATAAGAGCACCGGATGAGGACACCAACGTTCGACTACAGTTACATTTTTACTGAAATTTGAAGACGAAAAGGGGGCATAACTATGTCAATAAGATTTTGAGGGTCTCTTTCCGTGTCGTGAGAATTTTCCTCTTTCAACTATCGGACGGTTATGAGAGATACAATGCGTAGCAGTTTAAAGTCCCATTAGGAACAAAAAGTAAACGATGGTGTGTTAAAATGCATCTAAATTCAAATCATGCCATGTAAAAGTATGAAAATTTTTTAGAAGATGACAACCTGTAATTGTAGGATCGGTCCAAGTGTTAGTCGCTGACAGGAACGAAGTAAACAAAAGATAGAGCGATCTAGCAATTTTTGGCCTAGTTGGCCTGGGCTTGGCTTGCCAAGCCCAAGGCCATAGGAATCGTATACCAAAATTTCAACCTTATCCAAGCATTTACGGAAACACCCGAGTACAAGTGCAAAGTATCGTCTGCAATCCATCTCACTACGCTGACAGAAACGACCCTTCAAATAATAAAAATATGTCGATTTGAACATCATAGTAAGGTTTAATTTCACAACAAACTTTGATAGATGTGCAATTTTAATCGTACGAAAGTGTTGACTTAGAATTTTTGGCCCTGGTGAGCTTATTCATGACTGCAAATTCGTGCGCCTAACAGTGAAAGAAACAATTGGCAAACCTCGGGTGACCGTTGATCAAATGTTTAGATGTAGGTACTCAATCGACCGAGTTGTGACGAGTGCTGTTGCCGAGCACTAATCGGGATTGTTCGTTTGTCCTTTTTCTAGACACCATGTGAACGACAAATAATGATAGCATTTTTTATGCAGACGGTGTGCTCTTTCTCTGAAAAAGGTGTCTCAAAACCTCGGTAAGATTTTAATTTTCGTAAAATTACCGTGCACCTCCTGCCTGAAGTTATTACTATGTATTTGATTGGTATATATGCCTTATTTCTTCCTGTCAGAGTTGTCCAGATATGACATCTAGGCCCATAACCATTCCGACCCATAGCAAACTCAGCGCATACAATATTAAATATGCATTAAAGTTTGTAACATGAGCCATTGAAAACCAGTTAATATTTATCAGACGATGAAATTTTAAACTTGCCTAAATTGAACACATTTGCTGACAGCAAGTTAGATTTAGCTGAAATGTTGGTTATTGGCTATGAAAGTATTGAAAACCTTATAGGAAAAAAGAGAGCAATATCGTTAGAGTCCTTAAAACTCGGGATTGTGTGGTAAAAAGTTAAGGAACTGGTGGGCGTTTTATATCGAAGATCAGTGCAATCTGATCTTGATCTCCATAGGTATTTAGGCTGACCTAGGTCGAAATTTTTTGCTTTTGGCAAATTTTCTGCATGTCAAAGGATAGGTGTACCACATGATTCAGTAGGTTGTTCAACAAAATGGATTTTATTGATCCATAAATATATGACGGCTCGTTTGGAATGATATATCACGGAGATGCATTAAACCCCCTTTTGCCAGGGCATGGCTCATTTGTGTATTCCATAATCACAACCAGGAGCTCTTCAAATTTATTAATTCTAGATGACTTTACTCAGATGAGGGCTTTAGGTCCAACGGCCCTCCTGTTTATGAAAATCGGCTTTCCAACTTGATTGATCATGGCAACTTAGAGATTCCATAGAATTTCAAAGGGGAAAATTGAAAAGTGGCATTTACAGCAGATATTTTGACAAAACTTTTATAGAAATGTTCCTTGGGCAGTCTAGTATCACTCATATGATTTTATTCAACTGGTAGTCTTTATCTCATCTGTTTACGAAGAAAACATCAAAATACTGTCAAAGCCTATGCATCATTGTCGTCGTGCAAAAACTTTGACATTTTATAATATCTCTGTTCTTCCTCAAGATATTTACTTAAAACTTGGACAAGTTATTTACTGTCAAATCATGCTCTGCGATATTAGCTTTTAAAGGCTTCGTGTTTTTCCTTGTCATTGCTCAAAGGACATGGTTACTATTTCAACTTATAGACTGAGTATGGTAAAAATGAAAGAAAAATATGATTCGTTGCTTAGCCAATGTGGAGTTTTTGCACTTTCCACAAATGTTCCCTAGACTTTTCCTCTATCAGCAATTTTTGCACGCTGCTCATTTTGGTTTGTAACCATTTTGATTTGTTGCCAAAGCAACGTAAAGGAAGAAAATAGGAAACAGAAAATCCTTTGAAAATTATCTATTTTCAATCCATAAAAGACCATGAGGCTAAGGCTATTCAAAAGTATTCATTATATTGGCCTTTACAAATTCATGTTTTTCCATTCTGTTGTCAACCCCACAGACTGTCAGTGTGAGACATGTAGATATTTTTTATTTGTCTGAACAAATGTGGTAGCAGTTTTTAAGCCTGTACAAATGTGATAGCAACTTTTAGTTTCTGGGCCTCATCTTCCTACCTCTTCTCCCGTTCTGATGCCCAGGCCTTCAGCGCCTTGATTTTAAAATTCAGTTTCCTGCCAATGACTAAAACTTGGACCAGCTGTACGATAACAGATTGTCCTCTTCACAATAATTTCTATACTTTTAAATTATATGATTTAAATTAGAATTTATTTAATCGCCCCTTTGTTTACTTGTGGCCGCTATTATGCCTTTAAAGTATGGTGCAGTGACGTAATTCACAAGCGGACTACTTTTTGATGGGTTTCCGAGGGTTCGAAATATTACGATATGATATTCATCCGCCATTCAAAAAAATAAATGATAGTGTTTGTTTCCTTCCCCCCCCCCCCCCCCCCTTGCCGCCTAATACATATACGAAGATCGATAACAGGCTGCCAATATTTGACCATCCTAAAAAGGAATGCTATGTAAATAGCATTTACAATCGTATCAAAAAAGTATGCATCCCTCCATTAACACAAACCTACACACACACACCCTCACAAACTACACACAGACACATTGAGTCATGGCTGGTATATTAGGATGGGCATCATTCCCGCGCGCGCTTAGCAGATGCTACTGCAATTAAAAAAAAGTAAATAAGTAGGAGTAAAACAAAGAAAATAAAGAAGGAGATATAAGAACAAGTTAATTATTTACAAATGATAAGACTACATTTAAATCAGGTTTTGGCGGATATCCTTATTAAACGATGATTGGAAAACACTTGTATCAATTTCTCCTTGTCAGGCAGTAATATATATATTTTTTTTACAAACTTCTAGTGCCTTATTGAATAGTTCCTGCCTAAATTCATGATAAATATGGCAACGAAGAAGAACATGACAATCATCCTCCACTTCATTACAAAGTATACATTTTCTATCTGAAACATTTAGGTTATTATCTGAGACAATGGTACAACAAAACTAATTCATGTACCAATTAAACTGTATTGTTTTTTGGAGAAAACATGGCCAATACAGTCAAGTTTTATTGAATATTAAAGCCTATTCAAATTAATCAATCTTTAATTTTACTGAAAAATGTTTTTCCACAAATAGACTCAAGTCAGTAATTTTCCTTTCACTAAAACATCTCAGTATAACATATGCTGTTGGGGAACCCAAACGAGCTGCAAAACAACAGTAATAAAACAAAGCTGTTGGAGAACCAAACCAGCCTATTCAAATTACTAATACACGTATTACACCAAGGTCAAATGAACATTCAATCGACAAAAACCTTCACATTTACTTAAAAATTTTGCAATTGCTGGGGAACCAAACAGCCGTTCGAAGTCCAAACAGGTCTTAAAATTTTTCATGCCTGCCACACTAATGTTCTTTTGGCTGCTTCTTCTACTAGTTTCGTCATTCTTGACTGTTTTGACCTTTCCCACTTGGTTCCAGGTAAGCCTGAAGTAAAAAAATTACAACAAAGGCAGTATCCCATCACAATACAAACAAATCCTTAACAAGGGGTGGGATTGTGGGTGGGTTTTTTTCCCCCACTTTCCGGGCAGCGCGTTAACGCTTTCAGCAAAGATAAATTCAAGGATAAGAAGTCGTGGTTACCCAACTGTTGTGCATAATTATTCCCTTTGTTGAAAAAGGAAAATCTAAACCACCAACTCCCCACATAATTGCAGTCAAACCATCATTCAACGGTTCAAGTGGCACTATGGCGCTCAGTTTCAATTTTTAAAGGTTCCACACCACATCTAAACTTGCTATATGCAGATCTTTGATGAAAAGGAAGAATCTCTTTTACAGTATTGCTCAATGTCAAAGGTAGATTTAAACAATGAGTAGAACCTTGATTTATTACGATCGCCATTTCGTTTATCATTAACTCTAGTGATAGCGACTTTCCAATTCTCTATGAACTCGGACAAGGGTTGGGTTTCAACGGTATCAACTAATTTATGCTTATTCATACAAATATTGATATCAGTGAACAAATGACCGATTAAACTAGAAAGTATCTCTCTTAAAGTGTAAAACCAGCTTTTACAGCCAGAACTAGCTTTAATCTGGGCCAAGAGTGCTATGCGTTTGTTTAACCTATTTTCAGGAAGACCAGAAAAACGACAACATAAGCTACTGGTTGTTTGTTCAAGCATTTCCTTTAACTGGATGCTTCAGTTTGTTCTACACTCGTTATGCTGACGTCGTGAATTCCTTGTATTCTGCTGCTGTGTACTTCAAGCAAACTACTTCTAACGGGAAACCAGCTGCTCTGGCAAGTCCAGCATGGGCTTGAAAGACGTATTGCGTTAAAACCGACGTTATGGACTGAGAACTAAACCGACCTTCCTAATAGAGCTATACCCATCCAACACACACCATGGCCCAGTTCAGTGTCCTTTTCGATTATTTCATGATCACCTATTAAGGGTTTTTAATCAGAAATAATTTCACAGTGGTTGCAGATACTTAAAACATCGATTTAACCAGTATCTGTTAACTGTTAGAGATAGCCAAATACACAAAATGGTCCAGTCTAGAAATAGACGAAACAATGCCTATTTCAAAGTTTGCTCTTATCCAGAGTGTCTCAGCAAAGCGGCAAGTGTAGATCAAAGCTGAAACTGCATGTTTCGTGCAGTCTTATCTTGATTTACACATGCCGCAAAAACAACTTAGATGTAGAAGGTGCTTTGAGTGTTTAGTTAAAGCTACTTCCACATTTAGTTTTCCAGATGGCGACATACAGATAAAGTATCACGGATTTATCGAAACGGGTTCGATGGCCTGTTGACATATGTAACCGATTAGCGTTTCATTTAGACAAATTACTTTTTACATGTACGTCTATTTGAAATGAAATTTGAAATTTTTTTTTTTTCCAAACATCATATTTCCTAACACGAGCAATGTCAAAAAGCCCAGTAGATCCCTATCTCAATGAATCTGTCAGATATCGTACAAACATATTAGTTCACTGTACGCATGCAGTCTGTTCCAGCGACGTACAACTCATCTGTTATCTACTCTCCCACCGACTTCAACAGAAACTTGATAAATTTAGCCATCGACGCCTCAGAATAGCAAGGTCGTAAGTGATAAAGTTTTAAGAAACTTAATGTTCAGCATTTTTACTGCAACAATAACCTTTCACTGTGCATGTTTTGGTCAGTGTAACAGGCTCCGATTTCGATGATATTGTCACAGAATGGTAAATCTTAAAATACCGTTTGAAAATATACTGTACATGGAAACTATCATAAGTTGGTAAGTAATGAGTTCGACCATATTTTTCTAAGGCATCGACATGGCTGTTTAGTCTTTGTAAGAGAATTGAATATACCGTGGAAAAAATGCATTCAAGGGGATTTGAACTTCACTTGGAAATGACAAACTCGTATTAAAAAATGCTATGGTCTACATTTTATTATTATTATTATTATTATTATCATTGAGAGGCGCTCTGACAAAAGGGGGTTAAATGCATCTTCGTTTTGCATTTTACCATCAAGGTATCAAATAATTTGGATCCATGAAGTCTATTGTGTTTAGCAACCGATTGATTGATGAGGTAGAATCGTCCGTTGACATGCAGAAAATTATAAAGAACAAAACGTTTTGACCTACTGTCAGCCTGCACTAACTGTGCAGGATTGACATGGGTTGATACTACTTGCAGATGCATCAAACCCCCTTTTCGCAGAGCATGACACAAATGTGACTATACTATTGACAAAATCTTTTATAATATCCTGTCATAAATCACACAATGGGACAAAAAAATGATGCCTGACAGTAGTTTATTAATAGACATACCAGGCCAATTTATACTTGTCAAATTAGAGAATGACGTAAATGCAACGTCATAGACCTTTGACAGGAGTACGAACAACATATTATTTCTTTAAACCTCTTTTATGTATACAATATGACTGTCAATATATTATAATTAACTTTGTGATGGCTTGTCGATTAATATTCTCTTCAATAAATCGAAAGCGCGTTCACATACTATTCAAAACGATGAATAGAGATTGCTCGCAACAATGACCAATCGTCCCTGTCAATATTATTAAGTTAAATAAACTTAACAATTGACCAATCAGTAAACGCTGGACCATGAATATATCAGGCATCTTTGTCGGACACTCCTCTCTCTCGGACAAAGATACGCTAAGGGGTAGTTTCACCTGATTTACGGATGCATGATTATCTCATTACCAAACGACAAAATTGGCAGACTTCTCCAAAATCAAAGCATTTGCAGACGACAAATCAAACCAAAAACAAATGGTGGAATTTGTCTGTGATAGAGTACATTGTGGGAAAGGGAGAAAATTCTGGTTACCGATAGTGTTTTCAAAAGGTTTCTTTCTCGCGGTCGTTAATAGTCGGGATTGTTTGGTAAAGGGCGAACTATATCAAAGTAATCGGCCAATTAATGCAATTGGCACAGGGAAAAAACTCAGTATTTTTGGCAAAATACACTACTAGCATATGTCTTTTATTTAATGATTTTTTTTTTTCTGATTTGTATAAACTAGAACAAAAGCTGTTTGACTGTATTTGAGGGTAGTATGCAGTATCACACATTTTTATGCATTAGATTTTCATATGGAAACGTTGAAAGGCTATGTATCACTTAAAGGTCCAGTTACACTCGATACAACTCTAAAAGCATATAATTTTAATCCAGAAAAGTTAATCGATGGTTGCTTTTGTCATGTGGACTTGAACCTTAGAGCCCCTGATAAGGCAACTATAGTTGTAGAAAGTGCTTTACATGTTAATCGGTGGAAAAGAATATAAATGGATCACAAAACTGCAAAGAGAAGAGAAAAAAAAAAAAAAAATATATATATATATATATATATATATATATATATATATATATATATATATGTGTGTGTGTGTGTGTGTGTGTGTGTGTTTAACTATTTCATCGCCATTGGCGAAAAACAGGGACCTTTGTGAAAGGCACGAATCAAGATCAGGTTGCACATGAAGAGCAGTCTGATCTTGGATCTCTATCGTCCCATTGTTTAATCTTGCCTATACAATAAAATTGTTCTCACTTTTAACCCTTAAGCTTCTAAGAGCGACTCACTGACCTTTTGCGGACAGTGTAGGTCAAGATCAGACTGCACAGAACGTGCAGCCTGATCTTGGATCTACACTGTCCGGTAAGGAATTATTTTTCTCTAAGAAATAAGTTTGAAATAACATTATTTTTGGTTTTTACTATCGGCTTGAAAGTTCTATTTAACTTATTTAGCAGAATAAGAGTAAATGAATTGAGCCATGCTCTTTGAAAAGGGGACTTAATGCATCTGCGAAAAGTATCGACCCAGGTCAGCCTTCACAGTCCTCGCAGGCTGACCTGGGCCGAAACTTTTCGCTTTTGGTAAATTTTCTGTATGTCAAGGACCAGCCTACCTCATGATTAATTCGGTTGTTTAAAAAAGTTTTTTAAAAAGTGGCTATCATGGATCCATAATTATGTGATGGATTGCTTGGTACCATGGATCAAGGAGAAACAGTAAGCCCCCTTTTGCCTAAGCATGGCTCAATTGTATTTTCAACCATCGAAAGAGGTCGAGTTCAAACACATAAATAACGCTGAGAACGTTACAAACTTGTATTGGCATACGTAGGTAGCGTTGACAATGTTGACAGAAAAGAAGCATTTGCGTGAACGCATCTTTTTCCGGCAATGTTTCCATGTCTATCACTTTTTTTCCCTTTTATTTCATTTTTTCGCCCTCTGTCAGTTGTTCAGTGTTGTTGTGTGGAGTTATTGGTCAGTTGTGTTTCTTGAAATAGCATGTACTTTGATGGATTAATACTTAAGGCGTTGGATCCAGCCCAAGTTACCTTTATGGGCAGTGGCGATCAATTTCAGACTGCACAAAATGTGCTGTCTGATTTTTTATCCATACTCCCTGCTATTTTGTTACAAATTTTGGACAAAATTACCTTTAAATAGCAATAGTTTGACTATTTTTCCCAAATGAAGAGGTCCACTTGAATAAAACTGCCCTCTAAGGTTTAAGGGTCTCCGTAAAGGAATGCGGTAATTACATTCAATTGTTTATTTTCGTACCCAAGCGGTTACGTGACATTTAGAAATACGGTCAAACCAAGTCTATATTCTGTCTGTCTATTTAAGTTATTTAAATACAGAACTCCGTGGTACTTCGAGTGCATTGTATTAAAGGATTTACGATTGTTGCTCAATTTATAAAAGAAGAAGAAAAAAAGGGGGAGATTAAAATCGTTAACCGATAAAACAAAAATTTATCTGCAGCTAAACGACTTTGAAAACATGCCTTTGAAATACTGAAAATTAATATAACATAAGGTTTGATACATTGGTACTAAGTTAAAACATTGTGTCAAGAGGTTAATTGCAAGTGACGAGCAATCTATCCTTTTGAAACAATATTTTTCAGAAGAAGTATGCAATAAGTTAACTTTTTCTACTTGTAGATTGCTATAGTGTTATTATCTACGGAAGGTAATAACTATTTTAAATAGCTATTTAGTAAATCCTGGATGTTGCAGTACAGTGAAAATGTCAAAAACTGTTTCATATTATTGTTTGCGCTTGTATGAACGAGGGGGAAGAGATTCGCTATAAAAGACAATAAACTTAAAATCAAAACAAGTGACTTACAAAGAAATGCCGTATTAGGAGTTCCTTTAATGTGATCTACAGGTATGAATATCATCATCATCATCATTATTATTATTATAATTATTATTATTATTATATTGCCATTATCATTGTCATTATTACTGTTATCCCCGAGAGCGTCTTTCACAATTAAAGTTGCCTTTTCGGCCAATGTAGATCAAGATCAGACTGCACAAAAAGTGCATTGTCCTCATCGACTGAAACACTGAAAAAAGCAACCTTAAATAAAATTGCAACTCTATGGGTCATATTTATAGACCGAAAATGCCAGCTAGATATTTTCGGCGCTTTAAGGGTTATCATTATTGCACACAAATATATGAGCCATGCTCTAAGAAAAGGGTGTTTAATGCATCTGCGAAAAATGGAAACTCAGTTCAGCTTGTGCAGTCCGCACAGATTGACCTATGTCGATTTTTTTTTTTTTTTTTTTTTTTTTTTTTTTATTGCTTTTAATTTTTTTTTTTTTTTTCATGTCCAAGGACCATTCTATCTCAGGATACAGCCGGTTGTAAAATTAGATGGATTTTAAGGGTCCATGATTATGTGATAACGTTCTTGGTATAATGCATCAGGGAGATACGTTAACCCCCTTTTGCAAGAGCTTGGCTCAATTATCTAGAATATGTTGCTTCATGTCCGGAATAAGAAGGTAACTCTTATAACTCTATAAAAAACAAGCGGGTGTAAAAGAACGTAAAAATTAATTGTCTTCCCCGTCAGTTAGCGTTTGCGTTGCTGTAAAATTCTAAATTTGTATTTTGTCGTCTGCTTTGGGACCGTAAAACACGGGATTTTTAGGTAAAGGCTTAACCCTTTACCAAACGACAAAATTTTAGACTTGTCCAAATTGAAAGCATTTGCAGACGATAAATCAACTGTGGCACAAAAACTGATTTTGCTTCCAATATGGACGAGTTTTCGTCTGGTAAAGAGTTATTAATACTTAGTAATGCCCCCATCACACCTAACTAGTTCTTAGAACGTCTTACCCCGTCCTAACAAAATCGTAAAACGGGTTGCGGTCGGGGTAGAAAGTGTAATTTTGGCTTAATAATGCCTAATGCCCCTGCCAAACCAAACTGGTTCTTAGAACGTCTTACCCCGTCCTAACAAAATAGTAAAACGGGTTGCGGTCGGGGTAGAACGTGTAATTTTGGCTTAATAATGCCTAATGCCCCTGCCAAACCAAACTGGTTCTTAGAACGTCTTACCCCGTCCTAACAAAATAGTAAAACGGGTTGCGGTCGGGGTAGAACGTGTAATTTTGGCTTAATAATGCCAGTATTGCACCACGTCGTAACACGTCCCTAATAGGATCGAAGTACGGCAGTTCCGTTTGTGGTACATCCATCTCGTTTTAAGTACGTTGTCACTCCGTCTAATTACAGGACGAGATGGACGGCAAAAAATTTTGAGCAGGCTCAAAGTTCTGGAGTACCCTTCCCGTCCTAGCCCGTGCATGAAGTTCGTAAAAAGATCGTAAAAGGTTGCTACAACGTCCGCTCCGTTCGAACACAGTTTGAGTCCGTTTGGCAACAATTTTCGGAACATAGTGAGAACGAGTTCGGTGTGACGGGGGTAGGGTATTATCAATAGCATATTATACATGAATAGGCCGTCTTTGCCAGTTTCCTTGGTGCTGGCCCTAGCCGAAATCGGATTCTTTTAATCAGTACTATTCCTCCTTTTCCAGCAATGCTTTCTGTCTTCACAAAGACAAATCCAACCTTTTGAGTCATATTTTATTTGTCGTCTGCAGATGCTTTCAATAAGGACGATTCCAAACTTTCTTCGTCTGGCGGAATATAATAATCAATAGTATATGTAGGCCGTCTTTGCCAGTTTCCCTTTAGCTGGCTCTCACCGAAATCGGATTTTTTTATTCAGTACTATTCAAGATAGACAACCAGTCAATGAGCCTGCTCTTATTTCAATGCGGAGAGAGAGAGTTCGATTGATTTCAGATAATTCTTCCTGATGTTATAAATAGAAATCTTGTAGGACTAAATCATTTACTAGCTGTCGTTGGAACTCACATGTAGATGCCAGACTTTACTGTGGAATTTATTTGTTAACGTAGAGAGAAAAAGGAATAAAAAAAAATTATTACTGTTTTCCGTGTACGTGGATGGTTGTTTTTTAAATGACGAATGCCAACTGATTTAATGTACCGTATTGATAGAACGGGGTCAAGGGCGTCGAAAATGGGGAAAAACAAGGAGGTAGGTGAACCATGTTTGTGAATTTAGAAATCTAGTATGGAATAATTTGTCAACGAAATATCAAGGGATGAATTCACGAAGACATTTCAAAAATTGTCCTTAACGTGAATTCCAAATCTAGTTACTTGATTGGCTGAGACGGAATGTCTCAGCCAATCAAATAACTAGGTTTTGAATTTGAACTTAGAAATGAATTTCAAATGCTTGAAGATTTCGGTCAATAGCTGACTCGCCGATGTGAGTCTGAAAATATTAACTTCTGTTTTATATATTCTCCATTACAAGACTATGCTTGAAATTATATGTATTCCACAAAATTAATTTCGAATGTTTCTCCAGTTTGCTCCTCTTCTTTTTCGACTGTCTATTCGTCTGTACTTCTCCTAATCTGCCTATCTATCAGTCTGTTAGTCCATCTCCCTATGTGTCCTACTATTTTTTGTCTCTCCGTCTATTAGTCTGTCCACCACAGACGGTTCTAGGGGGTTTTGGACTCAGTTTATCTGTGTAATTCTTTACCAAAAACAAAAACTTAGAAATGCTCTAAAATGAACCCATTTGCAGACGACAAATTAAAAGTGGCCAAAATGAAGAAATGTGTCCTTGATAGGTAAGAAAACATTGTGTGAAAAGGATAAAATGCTGGTTATCAGCATTTTCTTCCATTCCCACAATATGTTCTAAAGCCTTCCTCCTCATGATCGTTAAAAGTCGGGGTTGTGTGGTAAAGGGTTGACCATCGGGCAGGAAGGTTTATTTCGGCCCACACGACTGTACGACTGAGAAGAATATATAATTCGTTGTCATGGACTTAAGGACGTAGCGCTAAATTCAGAGGCACAGATGCATGTCTATGGGGTATTATTGGGTCTGAAAAAAATCATATCTGTATACATGTAGTTCTTCATTAAAACCCGAACTTTTCCCCATAAAATAGATTTCTAACTCTTTACCAAGCGGCAAAGTTTTGACCTGGACCAAATTTAGTGCATTTGCAGACGCCAAAATAAATGTAGCTTCAATGATACATTTCTGTGTTTGATAGGGTAGAAAACATTGTGAGAAAATGAGAAAATACTAGTAACCAGTATTTTCTCCTTTTCACATAATGTTTTCAAAAGCCTTATCTCTCACGGTCGTTAAAACTCGGGATTTTTGGTAAAGGGCTAACAAATACCAAAACGTAGGATTTAGTGACGCTTCGAAGTTTTTAAAATTGGGTGAACCCCCCCCCCCCCCCAACTTATCTAGAGCACTGATATTTGAACAAAACGGATTACTTTATTGACAAAGCCACAAATTCGCAATATATTTGTCATTAAAACATAAAATATACATGATCATAAAGGGTAAAGGTCGGTGACTTTGCGATTTTATGTTGTTAAGAAAAATGCAGTGTCTATAAATTTTAGAGTTTCTTCTTTCATGCACTGATCTTGCTGTTTTTACTAGAGAATTCATTGTCAAACATTTTTTGAATATACTCAACGGAAACATTTTATGCGCTAAAATGAAAGTATTTGATTGAGTTTTCTTTGCTTGACAAAAAAATGTGGATCAAATATCTTGACTTTGCTGTATCAGGTTAGAAAACATTGCAGGAAAAGAAGGAAATGCAGTTCACCAGCATTTTCTCCTATTCCTACAATGTTTTCAAAAGATCTGTTCTTCTGGGCCGTGAAAACTCGCGATTCAAGGTTTAAGACGATCATCAAGATTAATTAGGTAAAACAGACCGGAAAGGTTCAAAAGAATGTAATTGATTTGAATTTTCTCGCGGATCGGTTCATAAATATTTAATCACGGAACTAAATTACAGTCCAAACCACAGTTTGTAGCAAGGTTATAGGAGTTTCCAAAATTTAGATAGAAGAGGTTGTGAGGGTGGGATGCTGGATACGTCGGTTTGAATACTGTTTTACTTTGCTTTAACCGGTACCGTTTATTTTTATCTCGGGCTAGCTGACATATAAGCGGACTTGTGTGCTTCTTATGTGTTTCCTGAGTTTCACCAGCATTAGGCCGGGGCTCTACCCATTCTGCAAACCTCGGGTGGTGATATGTACCCACACAACACATTTCTGCGCCGGAAATAGACCTCTTTACTACTCGTAAAATTATAAGACTCCGCTAACAAAAATAATACACCAGTGATATTTTTCAACCGAAGTCTATCCAAATATATTTGAGCCATGCTCTGTGAAAAGGGGGCTTAATGCATCTGCAAAAAAAAAAATCGACTTATGTCAGCCTGCGCAGTTCGTGCAGGCTGACAGTGGTCGAAACTTTTTGCTATTTGTCAATTTTCTGAGTGTCCAAGTCCCACTTTTCCTCAAAATTCTGCCAGTCATTAGATTAAATGGATTTTATGGATCCATAATTATGTGATGACTTGCTTGGTATAATGCATCACAGGGATGCATTGAGGCCCCTGTGTGCCAGAGCAGAGCTCATTTTCAAACAGTATGTAAATTCGTTTTGAACATGATTTACCATTTCATCGGCAGTTCTCACCAATGGATTGATAGATATGAATAACTTCACTGCAGTGGTTGTTGTGGTTGCTCATGCTTTTCACAGGAGCCGACATGTTTAACCCTTTCCCAAACAAGCCCTGGTTTTCACGTGTCTGCAGTACAAGTCTTTTGAAAACACTGTGGGAAAAGGAGAAATTGCTCGTAACGAGCAATTTCTCCTTTTCCCACAGTGTTTTCTACCCTTTTTGATAACTTTCTGCCATTTTCATCAAATTTGAAATTGTCGTCTGCAAACTCTTTCAATTTGGACCAGTCCAAAATTTGTCATTTGGGAAAGGGTTAATATCATGTATTTCAAAATGAAAGCCTCCTTGATATGGACGAGGTAAGATGTAGTTAGGAATCGGCCGAGTTGTCACTAGTCGGGCCCTGCATTGTCAACCTAAAGACACACCCATGTGACCATCACCGCCAGCGAGAATCGGTGGTCGGGAGTAGAGGCTACGATCACGAGATTAAAGCGGGTTTTTTAGTTAGATTCAGTGAAAAACGACACAGGAACTAACGTCTGCTTCGTTTTAGACGATAGCACATGAAAATTAATTTGCAACGTTTCAAAATATCCATGTAATATATGTATTGATACAAATACATAAATACAAATGAAAGCAATCTGGCATGAAAAAAAAAAAATTAATCGAGATACGAGCAGTTTCTCCTTTTGTCTTATGGTTTTCAATTTATGTCAGGTGTAAGATGCGTACAGTCATCGGTAGTGACTAACCCTTTACCACACAACAAAATTTTAGACCTGTCCAAATTGAAAGCATTTGCAGACGACAGTTTCACTGTGGCTGAAATAGTGCAATTTTTGTTTGATAGGGTAGAAAACATTGTGGGAAAAGGAAAAAATGCTGGTTACCAGCATTTTCTCCTTTTCCCACAATGTTTTCAAAAGGCTTCTTTCCCAGGGGCGGTAAAGGGTTAATACGATAACGTTGCCACAAAGTATGCAATTTCGGGCAATTTCATTCAGGTTCGATTAAATAAATCGATAGAATGATGGCATCGCCTTGTGAGTTTCTCTTTCGTGTTCGGAAAAATACCATCATTGCTGCATTTTCTCTTTTCACAAAAAAAAAATCTAAAAATGGTAAAGTTGTTATTGTTTGCAATGACACGTGTTTATGACGTATATAAAATGATTATAAAAGTAATAGAAATAGTCCAATGAGAGCCTTGCACATATAAAATGAGTCGTGCTCTGGCAAAAGGGGACTTAATGCATCTCCGTGATGCGTGATACAAAGCAAGTCATTACATAATCATTGATCCATAAAATCCATTTTGTCTAACAACCGACTGAATCCTCAGGTAGACTGGTCCTTTGACAAACAGAAAATTGATCAGTAGCGAAAATTTTCGGACTAGAGGTCAGCCTGTGCGGACTTCGCAAGCTGACCTGAGTCGATACTTTTCGCAAATGCATTAAGCCCCCTTTTCACAGAACATGGTTGATTGATTCTTTTGGTTAGCTCTTTACCAAACAAGCTCAAATTTAACGACTCTGAGATAGAAGGCGTATACTTGGGGGAAAAAGGGGAATATGTTGGTGACCAGCATTTTCTATTTTTTTTTTTTCCTCACAATATTTTCTTCACTGTTAAGTACAAAGTCTGATGATTTGAATTATATTGTATTTGTATTTGAACAACCCTGAAATTTTGTCGTCTGGTAAAAAGTTTTAAAGCCTTTTCGCTGCAATAGAAATAAAATTGACGTTTTCAGCTTATAGAGGAAAAAGAAAACCAATCTGTTTCAGTTTTGGCCAGAATATCTCACCAAGTTTCGGACACTGAAAATTTAAGATCAGGCAAAAAGTTGTTGCAGTCTGATCTTGGATCGACATTGTCCGCAAAATATACTTTAACCCTTTCCCAAACAAGCCCTGGTTTTCACGTGTCTGCAGTACAAGTCTTTTGAAAACACTGTGGGAAAAAGAGAAATTGCTCGTAACGAGCAATTTCTCCTTTTCCCACAGTGTTTTCTACCCTTTTTGAGACCTTTTTGCCATTTTCATCAAATTTAAAATTGTCGTCTGCAAACTCTTTCAATTTGGACCAGTCCAAAATTTGTCGTTTGGGAAAGGGTTAAGTTGTCCTCAGTCAAGAAAGGGTACATTCATTTTTATTGAAATGAACTCGTTCTTTAGAATGTCACCTCTTATGGCGTTTGTTAAAAAGTAAGTATTTACATTAGAATGGAACAATTCGTGCCATTTTAATTCTTATAGAACCATTTTCACCTCAATGTTTGAATGAAAAGCTTAGATTTTTGGCTGCGATGAATTTATCTGTTATTTAACAGTTTATCGTTAATAGCCTTGGCATCGCGAAAGTTTTCAGGGACATTTCGTTAACCCTTTCACACACAATGCCGAATGTCAACGACCCTTTGGAAGAAGGCTTTTGAAAACACTGCAGAAAAGAAGACAATGTGGGTAACCAGCATATTCTCCTTTTCCAACATTTTTTTTCTACCTTGTTAAAGACAAATCCTACCTTTTGGGTCAAATTGAGCTCGGCTGCAAATGCCTATCATTCTGTCGTTTGGTACCGAGTTAAACTAGAATCTCATTACTCGAAAATGCAATCATCCCTTACCAAATGACAAAATTATAGACTTTATCTAAATTAAAGTAGTTTGCAGCTGTATTTTTGTCATGCCTTGCAACCAGGTCGAGGACCGGCATTTAAAAGACTTGCATGGCTGATTAAAATTTGTTATAACATACTGAGCTTGTCTTCTAACCATTTACCTCCCTAACTCTTTACCAAAACAATCTCGTGTTTTACTACCCTGAAAAAAAAAAACTTCTGGAAACTTTGTTGGGGAAAAGAAGAAAATGATGATAACCAGTATTTCTCCTTTTCTAAGCCATGCGTTCTACCCTTTCAAAGACAATACCTATCTTTCAATTTGTCGCATGCAAATGCTTTCAATTCAGACACGTCTCAACATTTATTTTTTGATACATGCTATTCGTATATTTTTCTTGAGGCTTTATGATGACGATGAACATAGTTCAAGTCATTTGGAAATAAATTTCTGTTCTTTTCTGTTCTGATAAAGAGTTAATCTAGTTTGCAGCACGTGACTTGGCACACATCAATGTAAAATAAGAAAAGTCAGCATGACTCAAAGTTTGATACAATCTCATGAATACTCATTAAAACATTGTGGCAATAGGGAAAATTGCTCGTAACGAGTATTTTCTGCTTTTATCACATCGTTTTCCCAAGTGATCTTGCTTAAAGTCGAAAAAGTCTTGTGCATATGTTAGTGTGCTGTAGTGTAGAACAGTGCCAAACGATCCCGAGTTTTAACGACCCTAAAGAAGAAAGCGTTTGAAAACATTGTAGGACAATGGGTAAATACTTGTTACCAGCATTTTCTCCTATTCCCTCAATGTTTTCTTCCCATTCAGAGACAAATCCCACAATCTCAGCCACGTTCAATTTGCCGTCTGCAAATGCTTTCAATACAGACAAGTTCAGAATTCTGTCGTTTGGTACAGAGTTAAACCGTCTGTAAAGTGCATGATAACCATCATGCAGTCTGCAAATTTTAGATGAAAGGAAAATATAGTCAAAATTATTGCACGGCGCTCTGGCAAAAAGGGGTTTAATGCATCTCTGCTATGCTTCATACCAAGCGAGTCATCAGATAACTGGATCCATAAAATTCATTATGCCTAACCATCAACTTAATCTGGGGGTAAAATGGTCATTGGACACGCAGAAAATTTACAAATGGCAAAATAGTTTCGACCCATGTCAGCCTGCGCGGACTGCGCGCAGGCTGACATGGGTCGATACTTTTTGCAGATGCACAAAATTCCCTGCTTACAGAGCATGGATCATTTAATCTTGAAATTGTGTACGACTAAACGAATTTTCGAATCAAATAAATTTTTGTTTAATATTCGGGAAGATTGGTATCTATCGATAAAAAAAGATTGAACGCACAATTAAACACCTGGCTACAACTTTGAAAATGGGATGTGGTAAGCTAAATAAACATTTAAAATAAATAAACCTTCTTTATCCGCCATATAAAAACGAGGGAAGATTAGATATCGCGCTGTAAAGATTGGTCTTTAACTTTTTTTTTTTTTTTCAATTTCAAATTTAACCCTTTACCACACAATGCCGCTTTTTAACGACCCTTGGCAAGAGGCCTTTTTGAAAACATTGTGGGAAACGGAGAAAATGCTGGTGACCAGCATTTTTTCCTTTTTCCCACAATGTTTTCTTCCCAATGAAAGAAAAATTGCAGCATTTGAGCCACACTGAAATTATCGTCTACAAATGCTTTCAATTCGGACAAGGCTAAAATTTTGTCGTCTGATAAAGGGTTAATATAGATTATGCAATTCTTGAAATGAAAAGGGAAGTGGGACTCTTAACTCTCTACCAAATGACAGAATTTTAGCCCGGTCCATATTCAAAGTATTTGCAGAGAACAAGAAAAATGTGGCTCAAATAATGATAATTGTCCTTTAACCTGTTAACCCGGAGAAGAACTCTATAAGCTTATAGCTTTCGTTCCGATCCTTTTCATGTAGTTAGCTGTTGTTAATTATGAATACGTATGTTATCAATATACGAATAAAATATGTTTAAACTAACCCGCTACCAGACGACAAAATTTTAGACTTGTCCAAACTGTAAGCATTTGCAGACGACAATTTCAGTATGGCTCAAATGGTGCGATATTCTGTTAATAGCGTAAAAAATATTGCGGAAAAAGGAGAAAATGCTGGTTACCATCATTTTCTCCTTTTCCCACAATGTTTTGAAATGTCTTCTTTCCCAGGGTCGTCAAAAGGCGTCATTATGTGCTACAGGTTTAAAAGGTAAAAATAGTTTGGTGGAGTAGGAGAGAATGCTGGTTGCCAGCATTTTCTCCTTTTCCCTCGATGTTTAAAAAGGTTTCTATATAAAGGGTAGTTAAAATTCGGGATTGTGTGGTAAGGGGTTAACCTGTCTGTCCGAATGTGTCTCTTTTCGTGACACTGAGGAAGAAGGCTTTTGAATGCAAAGACTGGAAATGGAGAAAAATGCTGGTAAACAAAATCACAAAATATTCTCTCTTTTTTTTTTAACAGTGTTTCTGTCCTTTCATATACAGATTGCACCATTTTAACATTATTCAATTTGTCTTCCGCAAATTTTCAGTTTGGACAAGTCTGAAATCTTATCATCAGAGTTATGCAGACAATACTCAGGCATGCTAAAAATTAAAACAAGTATTAAAAAAAGGAGAAATGAGGGTCACTTTGGGAGATAGTAGCTTAATGCATCTCCGTGAGGCATTATACAAAGTAAGTCATCTTGATTATGGATCCATAAAGTAAAGTCAAATTATATGAGACGTGTTTTATGACTTTGTTGGGGAGTACTAAAAATGTATGTATGTCAGTCTTGCCGTCATGCTCGCCCAAGATCTAGTGATTTTTATGTTAATATATCGTTTCTGTATGACCATGTACAGTCGTGTACTTGTCGTAAAATAAAATGTTCTGTTCTGTTCTGTTCATAAAATACATTTTCTCTAACAACAGACAGAAACAAAAGGCAGAATGGTCCTTGGACATGCAAATATTTACAAATAGCAAAAAGTTTCGACTCATGTCAGCCTGCGCGGACTGCGCAGGCTGACATGAGTCGATACTTTTTGCAGATGCTTTATACCCTCTTTTCACAGAGCATGACTCAAATATGAAGTATAGAGAAGTTCAATAATTTATTGACAAGAACAATTTTTGAGGAAAAATGTTCAGATTCTTGTAACTAACAACAGCTCCTGTTCCCACATCATATTTTCAATAGCAGTCCGTAGACCGTAAGATGGTTGGTGAGTACTGTCCCAAATCGTTTGTAAACCGACTTAAAAGCGACTCTGGAAACATAAAAGCAAGAATGAGTCATTGTAAATTTTTATCTCTGTTTTTCTTGAATTTTCATACACATATACCAACTGAAAATTGTTAATTGATCGTTTTCAAAGGAACTATCAAAGCTATGTTCTATTCTGATGTCTGTCATTGTTTATGTTAACGTCTTGTTTCACACGGACTTACAATATTTTTATCCTGTCTCAAAAATAACACTGTCCACAAGCAAAGAAAATTGATACAAAATTGGTTATTGAACCTTGAAATTAGGTTATGTAAGAGAAACTCTCACTCTATAAATAAGTGATTTCAACTTTCCTTGAAACGAGTGGAAGGTTTGTTTTTTTTTAAGTTTGTTTCGTCGTTCTTCAGTAATGAAAATAAAAATGTCTTTTGTACACAGGTAAATATGTCTTAAACTCTTGACCAGACGAAATAAAATTAGACTCCTGACAATTGAAAGAATAGACCAGGCGACAAATTAACGCATGTCAAATGATGGGAATAGTCTTTGAAAGAGTAGAAAACATTGTGGAAAAAAAGGGGAAAAGGTTGCAATCGTTTTCTCTCGTTTTTTCATAAAAGTTTTAAAGAGCTTCTTCCTCCGGGCCGTAAAAACACCCGATATTTAAAGGTTTAACCCGTAGGCTGCTAAGCTCGATTTTGTGGACTTTTGCACAGAACTTGCAGTTTGATCTTTGATCTATACTGTTCGATACGGTAAGATGTCTCCGACGAGGAAAATCTTTACATCGTAAACTATGGTTTTTCACTATTGTCTTTAGTTTAATTTATTTATTTACCGGCCTTCGGGTTAATAAAAGAGTTGGTCCCCATATTGCAAACCTTCAAGGCCACGCCTTTGACAATAATGTCTGCAAATAAAGAAAACTTTTGTACAAAACTCAGAATATGGATGGTGTGGATCTAAAATCGGATTGTACGACGGTTTTTTTTTTCCTCGAAATGGTTTAAATCATTAACAAAAGTTAATGGTAAATGCATTACCATGAAAATCTATTTTTAGATAGACCACTTACCCGCTCAGGTGACACAAATGTGAAATATTTGTTTTGAATAAATCTTTCTTCTTTTCTTCCTCTTTTTACTTATTCTTGGGCTTAAGTCTTTACAAGAAGTTAAAATTTTAGACGCGTCCATATCGAAAGTATTTGCAGACGTCAAATTGAATATTTCTGAAGGAATGGGTCTATCTGTGAGAGGCAGAAAACACTGTAAGTCCAGGAGAAAATGTGGAAACATGCTTTTTCTACTTTTCCTACATTTGTTTCGACAGTCTTTTCTCAATGTCAACATTGTTTGGTAAAGGATTAATTTCGATATCAATTCAAAATCTACCGACACACCCGGATGAATAATTTATGCTTTTTATTCAAATAAAATTTTAAAACAAATCAATACTTTAATCACCTGTAATTTGCAAAAGATCAATAAAATATCAAATTTATGGAAATCATTGCAATTCAGATATTTTTTACAAATTGATGAATATTAATGCAATTTAGATATTCTTATGTGCTTTTAACTCTTTAACAAACGGCAAAATTTTAGATTTGTCCAACTGAAAACACTTGCTGACGAAATGCATGTTTCTTAAATGATGGGAGTTCTCTTTCAAAGGATAGAAAACATTTTGGGAAAAAAGAGAAAATGCGTGTAACGAGAATTTTCTCCTTTTCCCGAAATGTCTTCAAATGCCTTCTCCGTCAGGGTCGTTAAAAGTCTGGATCATGTGGTAAAGGGTTGATTAATAGAAAAAGATCAAATTACTGAAACTTATTGCCGGGAAAAAGATTCGCTCTACACTTAACAAAACTTATAAACCGCAACTTTATAAAAATATGGTTTCTCGGCACTTGCTCAAACAATATTTAACCCATAGGCTGCTAGGCGCGATTCAGAGACTTTTTGCGGACATGCGGACAGCGTAGATCAAGATCAGACTGCACAGAACGTGCAGTCTGATCTTGGATCTACACTGTCCGATAAGGAGATATTTTTCTCCAAGAAATAACTTTGAAATAGCTATATTTAGATTTTTGCTATCGACTTGAAAGTTTCATTTTAGTTATATAGCATAGTTATACTATGTGTTCATGAAATACATATTTCTAAAACTCTAAATTTTTATTAGAATAGGATGGGGAAAGCTATCTTCTAACAATTTGTTGATTTTGCTCATCATTATTACTGTAATTTTTCACATAGGGCGGTGGCGGTTTGTAAGTTTCGCTCGGTGACAAAGGAATGAACATATGAGCTGTACTCTATGAAAAGGGGGCTTAATGCATTTGCGAAAAGTATCGGCCCAGGTCAGCCTGCGCAGTCCAGCCTGGCCAAAACTTTTCGCTATTTATCAATTTTCTGTGTGTCAAAGGAGCAGTCTACCTCATGATTCAGTCGGTTGTTAGACAAAATGGATTTTATGGATCCCTAATTAGATGATGTCTTGCTTTGTAAAATAAATCACGGAGATGCATTAAGCCCCTTTTTGCCAGAGTACGACTCATAAAAATCGTATGCAATGGTTTATTGTCTTAACAACGTTAGATGTTCATAGAAATTGATAAAGCTGTCTGAATTTCAGAGACGGTATTTATGTCGAGTCACTATAAGAACGTAGGTGTTAGTTAATCTTTTCAATGACATAAAATATGAAAGACGAGGTACCATGTCTATGCAATAAACATTTGAGCTGGGCTCTGTGAAAAGGGGGTTCGAGGTATCTGCAAAAGAATATCTTACCATGTCAGCCTGCGCAGTCAAAACTTTTTGTTATTTGTAAATTTTCTGCATATATACAAGGACCATTCCGCCTCCAAATTGAGTCGGTTGTTGAACAATATGAATTTTATGGATCCATAATTATGTGATCACTTCTCGATATATTGCATCATGGAGATGCATTAAACCCATTTTGCCAGAGCATAATTCATTCAGCATTTCACCAGACGACTAAATGTGAGACTCGCCCAAATCAAAAGCATTTGCGGACGATAAGTGGTTTAAATTCTAAATTTGTGTTCCACATTGTAAAATGGTAGAAAACATGGTGGGAAAAGGAGAAGATACTACCAGTGCTAGCATGTGGGAAAAAAGAATACCGCAGTTGCACTTTCTGTGAACTTATAAGTCGAAAATGGGCATAACTGTAGCAAAAATTCTTTGAGGGTTATCTGGTATTTTTGTCCGGAATCCTATGTTGATAGTTTAGTACGAGCCAAGGATAATGTCAAAATCTTTGGTAATGACAGACATATGAGAAAAGATTGGTGAAATAGCCAATGCAGTCGTAGGTAGTAAAAAAGGCCAGAGGTTGTCGATATGGCCCGCAACATGCGAAATGAAACCTTCTGACATTTGCGTAAAGTGTCGTCTCGGATTAGCCTGCGCAGTCCGCACAGGCTAATCCGAGACGGCACTTTACGATTACATAAGATTTTGTCATACAGTAGATTCTCGTGAAACAGAAAATCAAACAAGAACGGAAAGTGTCGTCTCGGATAAGTCAATACGGACTGCACAGGCTGATGTGGGACGACACACTTACGCATATGTCCGAAGGCCCCTTTTCGTGTGTTGCACGCCATACGGTCTACGATCATACTTTATGAAGATATTTTCGTTTATTTGTTTTGAAACAGTTAGTCATGTGTCTGCTTCTTTAGTCTGTAGATAAAGTTTGGTATTTTACATAAGGACTGCTGTGATAATTATCTTAACTCATTAGATTTGTGGAAATACCTCGGTTTACTACCTCAGAATCTGTTTCGTTCTAGTTTCGATGTCACGGAATTATGTAGTTTCTTGTTTACTAGTGTATTTATTTCAATCCAAACAAGACAAAACCTTGGAATACTGGGATATCATAAGTCGAAAGATTTGTGGAAATACCTCGGTTTACTCCCTTAACCTCCCTCAAGAATGTGTCTCATTAAACTTTCAGTATAAATTTCACATAACTATTTTTTTGTTTATGTAATAATTTCAAACCAAACTACAAAATACCCGTACCTTGACGTTTCCATTGAAAACAGCCGACTTTATGATACTGAAAGAGTGTAATACAGCAATATTCCTATCCGTTCCCCAAGAAAAAAAAACGGTCATTTGATGGCATCTTGCAACAGATGAGAAACTTTAACCTTTGACATTCATTCTTTAGTACTAGTGCTCAAAGATTGATTTAATTTTCCATAATCAATCTGTTCTGAGGGATAGTCTATGAATGACGAGCCCAACAGAGGACGTCAGAGAAGTTAATTAGAGCCGACAGGTCAAAAGGGCGCGTCAACTGTTACGACGCCATGCAGGAATAAACTTACTGCTTTTGCAGATATTGTAGAATAGGATCAGACTGCACAAAATGTGGATCTTGAATTATTAGATATTTTGTGAGATATTTCTCCCATTTTGGGCAAAATAAGCCTTGAAACTGACATACTTGGATCTTGCTTCCCACCTGACTTTAATAAGTACATGTATTCGTCCCACTCTTTAACAACCAATCCTGTGTTTTAATAACCTCTAGGAAAATGGTTTTTGAAACATTATGAGAATGGAAGAAATACTTGCAAGCAGCGTTTTCTCCTTTTCTCACAATATTATCTACCCTTTCATTTAGGAATCTAGTCATTCTAGCCACTCTTCGTTTGTCGTCTGCAACTGCTTTCATTTTGGACAAGTAAAAATGTCATCTGGTAAAGAGTTAAGTGATTGGCACCTAGAGCGTTAATATAATTTGCATCGAACTAGAATAGAGGTGATGAATGCACCTGATATTATCGTCATTTAGTGTTAGAAATAAATAGGAAACTAATCCGTTCATTTACTGTATTGACAAAGCTTTTGACGTCATTCTGGTTGTCACTGGTATGACTTAAGGTTACTTTTCTTTAGTACTACAATCTTTTATATCCAGTTACTCAGAGTAGCATGTGCGACAAAGATATCAGCTACTAGTATGCTCTGTGAAAAGAGGGCTTACTGAATCTGCGAAAATTATCGACATGGGTCAAAACTTTTTGCTATTTGTAAGTTTTATGCATGTTCAAGGAATATTCTACCTCCATATCCAGTCAAATGTCAGACTAAACGGATTTTACGGATCACTAATTATGTCATGGCTTTCTTTGTATAATGCATTACGGAGATGCATTTATCCCCTTTTGCAGAGCATGGCTCCTGTAATCTTTTTTGCTATTGACACACAACTATACAGTTACATGTACTTCTTTTTAGGCCCAATATTATCACAACAGAAGCTCACATGTTCATGTCTTTGCTTGGTTTCATGGTTACAAGGCTGTTGCTCTGAAGTGCCTTGATCAAGGATACTTCTAAGAAAAACCCCTTTGGGAAGGATCGAACATATGATCTCTGGATTACTACTTATACGCCACCTTAAACATCGAGCCACGAAAGACCCAATGTAACATTTGAGTAATAAATTTGTGAATCTCAACGACAAAAGTAATCGTGCGTTTTCAACCTGATTTGATAAAAACAACTTTGTTAATCAGTACATTTGTCTTTGAAGTAATAATAGTTTTTTTTTTTTTTTTTTTCGTGGGGGGGGGGGGGGGGGGGTAACCGTGTTTTTATTTGCATATATTCTGGAGCCATAAATAGCATTATATATCTTTTTTACCTAAGAAAGTAAGGGCAAGCGTTGTGTCTACCTATTTTTACAGCAATTTATCAATTATGTAGAGATCGCGGAAGTGTGTCAACTCAATCATGACTAACTCGCGAGTCTAAAGTGAATCATATAGTACTTGCCGGAACCACTTTTCTTGAAAAGTATCATTGAAATGGACTTCTTTTAAAGGAAAAAAAAAAACACTATGAAGAAGACGGCGAAGAAAAAGCAGAATGCATTAACCCAATAACCAATGTTATTTTTGTTACAAAAAATGAAGTGACACATTGGGGAATTGTTTCATAGAATGGAAAGTGTTTTCTTATGAATATTAGGAAAATATTGTCTGAAATAGAGGAGTTGCTATACATGTCACAAGCTGCACAGTTCTGCATGCAGGTACGACAGTAGTATTACTGTGAAAATAGCTTTTTAAAAGTTTAATGCGCAGGAAAATATATTTTGCAAAATGTGTTCTGATGTCGATATGGCCAGAGAGAGACACTGCTCTTGCGATGACACCTAAGCCGTGCGCCACTATAAACAGACATTATCCATCTGCATACAGATCTAGCTGATCTAATATTTCAATGTGGTTTTGGACTAGGATATCCTAGTTGTGGACAATGTAGACCCAATATCAGGTTGTATAATTTGCGCAAAATTAATGGGTATTTTGTTGCTTAATCATAATGATCTTGCTACGTCCGTTTACTTTTTGTCAGACTGTCACGTGTTTCTTAGAGTAGGATGTCACGTGTAAAATGACCTCACCACAAAGGTTGCTATTTAACTTTGTTTCTGTACCAATAAATATTGACATGAATCACGAGCAAGAGCTACAATTGATTTCGGATATAGTCTGTAATAATCGTTAAACCAGTAATCCGTAATTAGATCTTATTAATGGAGCTTCTGACCCTTTTGAACGTGATGCGAAAGAGCCTATTCAGGGATATGATCTCCGTAACAACGCGCTGAATTCTTCATTTAACGTTTTGTTTCTATAGTGCTAAACCAAACACAAATTTCTTCTTTCCTTTTTCTCTCTCAGCTTTCTCAGCCTTATTTAGCACTACTTTCTGCAAGTCCCGTCAGGACTTTCTGTGGAATGATTTGCCAGTCCCTCTTATGGAATGAACTTGAATCGTTTAACAAATATAACTATGCCATGCTCTGTGAAAAAAGGGCTTAATGCTTCTCCGTGTTAAAACATACATGGTCATGGATCCATAAAAATCCGTTTTGTCTAACAACCCTTTACGAAACATGAGGTAGACTGTTACTTTGACTTGCAGAAAATTGACCAATAGCAAAAAAGTTTTTGCTCAGGTCAGCCTGCGCGACTTGCGCAGGCTGACTTGGGTTGATTCGTTTTGCAGATGCATTAAACCCCCTACTCACAGAGCATGGCTGAATTACTGTTAACATGTAGCTGATGAGTCTCGTCTACTTGTTGGTGTGTGCAAGTAATAAAAGGTATTTTTATACTTAAACAGTTTTGTCTATTTAATATAAGAGTAGACAGTGGAATTCGCCGTATATATCAAGAATAGACGCTGCTAAAACGTGGCATCTTAACGGATCCCAGCAATACGGATCGTTAAATGCAATATGCAGTGGATCTATTTTTTGGTGGGAGAGCAGAAATGGGTAAAACAAAGCAATCTGATACAATGTTTGGGCTCAAACCTGAAAAAGCTGTTGATAAGCGGTAAACTCAATTTTATACCTTTAACATATAATGCCACCATACAAGTAGAAATACCTCTAGGAAAGGAAAGTGTCTGTCTTGAAAAAATGTTCGGAAAAGGAGCGACCGCTTGCCCAAAGACACGTCTCTTTTGTCACGAGGTTTTTAAAAAGCCGTCTCGCACATGGGCATCACGTGCTTGAAATAATATGACATAACTCTCCGCCAGACGACAAAATATTAGATGTGACCGAATTTAAAGCATCTGCAGACGACAACTAGTGATAATAGCTTAAAGGATTGTTTCTGTCTTCAACATGGTAGAAAAATTGTAGGGAAAAAGGAGAAAATGCTATTCACTGGACTTTTTCTCCATTTTCCACAATGTTTTCAAAAGCCTTCTTCTTCAGGGTCTTGAAAACGTGATTTGGTAAACAGGGGAGGACATTGTTTAATTCTATCTACTATAGATCTGCCTCGCATTTGGTCACCGATGATCAGCCGAAATACCTTTTTACACTTTGAGACTCTATGCCACGGGTTTCAAAAATGGTTATTAATTATATAATTAGTCAAGTGTTTTTGTAATTAGTTATGAATTATTCTTTGGGTGGAAATTTTCTATGGCTTTGCGAAACTCATTTGTTTAAGAGGCGTTGACATAAAGTTAAACCTTTGCCACATTATCCTGCAATCTTTTTGACGCCCATTTGACAGATAGGACGATAAAGAGTTGTTGCCCTCTTACACATTGATTAACCCTTGTCATTGCGGTGAGTTTTTATTTGTTTGATGCGGTAGACTAAGCGCCCGCTTGGCGGGGTTGACTAGGAAGATTGTGGGTTTAATTCCCATATATAAGAGTATGATACTAAAAACGATATTTAAAACTGAACATAAGCTGGTCTCTCTTATGCACCCTCGGTTACGTAGGGCGGTGGCGGTTTGTAAGCTTCGCTCAGTGACAAAGGAATGAACATATGAGCCGTACTCTATGAAAAGGGGGCTTAATGCATTTGCGAAAAGTATCGGCCCAGGTCAGCCTGCGCAGTTCAGCCTGGCCAAAACTTTCCGCTATTTATCAATTTTCTGTGTGTCAAAGGAGCAGTCTACCTCATAACAAATAATTTGCGTAAACTGTTTAGTGAAAGGCAGCCCTGGAAACTAAATGGCATCTATTGATACTTGGAAAAAAATGTTCAGTCCTTGAGACACCCTTTCTGTTTTCGCAAAACAGAATTAGAATATGAGCAGAACCAGAGCTCACAGATGACTACCATTTGCAAGTAACAATGGTATATACCAAAGTATACCATACGTGTTGACTGGGCGAATTTCTGTGAACAGAGAGTGCACAACAGTCGTATACAGAGGAAATTCTGAAACAATAAGCCTGCCATACATTAAGGAATTCCTTTCTCTCATTGTTGTATTAAATTTAGACAGTAACATAAGCTAGGTTTCACAAATGGGTGCCATTACAATGATGAATGCAAAGCTTTAAACTCCGAAACAGACAAAGGTACCTCCCAGTGAATTAGTATTCTTTTCTCCGAATATTGATAATTTGGTCCATTATCCTGGCTTGTTCTGGAGAAAGAAAACTGTTTGTAGAATCAATAGGTTGTTTCATGGTTGTCTGATTTCCCAAGAGTGCTTTACATACAGGCTTTGATAGCCGCCATGTTTGCTTCCTCTAAACATGGAGCAATCCGGCCGCGTCATGCGCAAAGGAGTCACCCGGTTTTTGAGGGGGGTGTATTTTTTGGCGCTACTTTATTACATGTGCAAAGTGTTACTGTCTTGAGCCTAAGACAGTTGGTTCATATAAGATATTTAATAAATTTTTATACACACAAACCGAGTGCCTATGCTTAAGGGTTAAAATAGTAATATCGATCCTTTACAAATCATAACATTTTTGACTCGTCAGTGTGTACAGCATTTGGAAGAGACAAATGTTATGTGGCTAAAATGATTAAACCATGCTCTGTGAAAAGGTGGTTTAATGCATCTGCGCCACGTATCGACCCAGTTCAGCCTGGGCCGAAACCTTTCTCTATTGGTCAATTTTCTGTATGTCCAAGGACCAGTCTACCCCATGATGAAGTCGATTGTAAAAAAAGTGGCTATTATGGATTCATAATTATGTAATAGCTTGCTTGGTGTCATGCATCACGGAGAATGCACTAAGCCCCTTTTGCAAGAGGGTGGCTAAATATATCTAGAATGAAAAAAACTTTATAGGGAAAAGAGGAAAGAGAGACGATTCCAGTTAAAACCATTTTCTCTTTCTATTTTTTTTTTTTTTTTTTCAGGAACTTTACTTTTCGTGCTCGTAAAACAAGGGTTTTCTGATAAAGGGTAAATGAATACACCTAGGGCTAAATGTATTATTGAACTGTTAAATACGTGTAATGAAAAGAAGAAGGCTACAATTTGAAATAGTATTTATTCTGCTTACTGGGCATAAAATTCAAAATGGGTAGCTAAATGCATGTTCAGTGCTATGAAGATTAAAAAAAAAAAAGACAGACACTTGTTACAAATTGAAAATGCACTTACGATCAAATCTGTAACAAACGTGTATCAAATTCCGGTAAATAGAGAAGCTATAACGGCGAATAGTTTTCTAAAACGTACTACCAAAATGTGAAATTGCTTATCTCGTATTGTATCAAGAAACCAACAATTGTTACGCTGTTCGACAGGAAATGCTGGCCGCATTATCGTCACAGAAATATAGTTCCGTACTAAAAAGTAGATCTACATTTATACCGCCATTTCGGCTGCTACGTGCAACTCGGTGCAGTTTTGCAGGCAATGTAGACCACGGAACGTGCGGTCTGATCCTTGATTTAAAGTCCGAAATGGTGATACAAGCCACTGTCACAGGACCTATTGGAAAAGGCAACGAACTTGAAATAAACAAACCGTTCTTGGTAAGACTTAAGCATACAGATGCAGTATGGTACTGGACGCATAATCTTAGAGAAAAGTAGTCCCACGCTGAAAAGTAAATCTAAAGTGTCTAAACTGTCATGTGTAAAATCGAATGACTTCTGACTCAAGGTTCAGACCCGATGTCTAACCTTAATTCATTACCTTATAGTCTCACTGTGGGAGTACAGTTGGAGCGACAGCCTCTGGGCAATTAATCTGGCTTAACCTTTCGAACTACCACCACCTTGGCGCCAGTATCGGTTAGGTTTCCAGAAAGCAGTCGTCGATTGATGAAAAACTTGCATCACATTCGATATGAAATGAATAGGGTTAAAACTTTATCAAACAATCCCAAATTTTAGAAACCTTGATGAAGAAAGCTTTTGAAAACATTATGGGCAAAGAAGAAAATGCTGGTAACCAGCATTTTCTCATTTTCCCCACAGTGTTTTTTACTCGTTGAAATAGAAAATTTCATGTTTTGAATAACATTTAATTTATCGTCTGCAAATACTTTCGTTTTGAACGAGGCTACAATTTTGTTGTTTAGCAAGGTGTCGATATAAAATAAGTCATTACTTCCTGAAATAAAATTTGCAGTAGACTACCTATAGACAAGTAAGCATCCGTGTAAAATATCGCAACTCAACACGAATAGAGGACTAGTCAACACTGTGACAACAGGAGAAATCGCTGGACAAAATGTACTTTGCATGTGATACAATATTAACTCTTTGTCAAACGACAAAATTTTAGACTGGTCAGAATTTAAAGTATTTGCAGATGACAAAATAAATGTGGATCAAAAATTGAAATTTGTTTTGGGAAGGGTAGAAAACATTGTGGGAAAAGGAGAAAATGCTGGTTACCAGCATTTTCTCCTTTTCCACAATGTTTTCAAAAGGCTTCTTTCTCAGGGTCGTTAACAGTCGGGATTGTGTGGTAGAGAGTTAAAACAGTCATGTTTTTACGATAAGATTGATCTGTCTTTTCGTTTGTCAGAAAATGATTATATTCTTAGAATCATGTGTTTACAATTATATTTGTCTTTTTTTTTTTTTTTTAATAATTGATCCTGTCTTTCACAAAAAAAGATAATGTTTTCACAATTAAAGTGATCATGCTTATACAATTAATTTGATCAAATTGGTTTCTTTTTTTAAATGAAATTTATAACGATCTGAATTCAAATCTATCACGTTTTCACAATTGAATATATCATGTTTTGACGATCAAATTACACGGTATTGCGACTTCTCTTTGGTCGGAATGGAGCCATCATTACTCGAAGCCTTGCAAACACTCTTAAATTAGAATCACAGATCAGTAGTTTAGTTCATTACCTTTCGTTCGTTTAATCAATAGCTAAACACGTCAGCTTAGTCTGAGAATATATAATTATGCTATTTACTGGAATTGTCAGCGAGAAATGTTCCAGTGTGGAAAATAAAACATAGTTTTAAGGGAAGTGAGCTTTTAGCTTTTTCCTGACCGATATAAGAGAAACTTAATGTAAATTTACATACACAAATCAAGGACAAGAAATATCATTTAAGACCAGAAGGTTTTTTTTTCTATACTTACCAGATAAATTTATTGTGTACTGTTTTAGAATTCGCTCATAGAATTATTGAACCTTAATTTTGTTTCCCTCGAGTGTATATAAGAGAAACAAAACCATAAACGTTGGCAAGCCAGTTCACAGTGTCATTCTAAACTTGAAAAAAAAAAAGTTTTACAGCATTTCCGAAAAAAAATGCTTGTCTTCCTCAGGGTAATAAAAGCAAGGGATTCTGGATAAAAAGGCTAAAAGGCAGAATACTCGTATCTGTAGTCCTTTACCAAACAATTCCAAATATTAACGACTCTTGCAGAAAAAGGCTACTTAAAACACTTTGGGAGAAGAAGAAAATGCTGGTTACAATCATGTTGTCCTTTTCTCACAGTGTTTTGAACCTTTCCAAAGTTAGTTGTATAATTTGGAGCCACACTTATTTTGTCATCTGCAAATGAGCCATGCTCTGTGAAAAAGGGGGCTTAATGCATCTGCGGAAAGTATCGACCCCAGGGCAGCCTGCGCAGTCCGCGCAGGCTGACATGGGCCGAAGCTTTTCGCTATTGGTCCATTTTCTGTGTGCCAAAGGACCATTTTACCTCATGATTCAATCGGTTTTTCAAAAAAGTGGACATTTTGAATCCATAACTATGTGATGGCTTGGTTGGTATCATGCATCACGGAGATGCATTAAGCCCCCTTTTGCTATAGAATATAGCTCAAATACTTTCAAAATGGACAAGTCTAGTATTTTGTCGCCTGTTTAAGACTTAAGTTTTGTTTTATCTTTGCTTTATAATGTATCCGAGAATGGTACAAAAAGGTCGACTGTGATAAAATATCATCCCTAGGTGGTCATTGCACTGATGGCCATAAAACGTTCCGTGACCCGTTCTTATCGATTCCTACTGCAGAGAAACACAAAGATCTTTACGAAATGGCGGAGACTGAAATAGATAAAGATACATTCTCCACTTTCCTTTCTTTGTTGAACTCTAATATTGGTTTTTAATTGCAGGAAAAAATAGTCAGTGGCAATTCGTATACCACTAAAATTGTTTATCGTGGGGAAATCATTCGGTAAAACACGCAAGAAAGGTTTAGCCTAAGTAAAGCTTGAGTGTGTTGAAAGCCTTTTCAAAATATGAGCCCTGCTCTAGCTAAAGGCGGCTTAATGCATCTCCGTGATGCATTGTACCAGTCAAACCATCACATAATTATGGATCCATAGTAGCCTTTTTTTTTTAACAATTGACAGAATCATGAGGTAGGATGGTACTTGGAGTTGCAGAAAATTGACCAATAGCGAAAAGTTTCGCCCCAGGTCAGCCTGCGCGGACTGCGAAGGCTGACCTGGGTCGATACTTTTCGCAGATGCTTTAAACCCCCTTTTCACAAAGCATGGCTAATACGTATATGGTAACATCTCAATGAAGTTGGGGATTTTCAAGATCTTCTGGGCAAAATTGTACGAAATGCTTCTCTCTATTACTAAAATTGGGTAAAGCAATCTAAGTTAAAAAGAACATAAGGCTGTAAATGAAACAAGAGGAACGCAACAAGTCCGGAAATATTGTTAGACCTGGCAAGGTCGTTGCCATTGTATAAATTGTTGTTTAAATGTGTTTCAAAACAACCCGTCCAGAGTTCAAAGATCGTTCCAGACACAGATAAGCCCCCGCGTACCTCGTAGGCAAAGCCAATCCTCTGAAAGTCAAACACTAGGTATCGTGTTCACAAATTACTTTTTAGCTTAGAGCGGTTCCCGGTGACAGAAAATCAATGAGCGGTGTTTCATTATACTAGAATTAATCGTAAAAAATACGTCTTATTTGCATTTCTGTCGCGTTACACATTTCCATTTTGTTATAATTTGAAGATTGTGTTCCTTATTTTTTCCCGCGATATTGAGAAATTATCTGAAACAATTTTAGCAAAAGCTGACGTTGCGCAATCAAAATATCAAATTGCCTTACAAAACAATCTGGCTAACTGCATAGTTCAAAAAGTAGTGCGCGTACTTTGTTGCTATCATGGTGATTTTACAAGTCCAGGGACCTCGATTCGCAGCTTCTCGATAACCTGCCAAATGCCCAATTTCTTTGTCTGACCTAAACATTAAAAATACCTATATGTAGTAATTTTGCTTAAACATAAAGCATGTTGTCGCATAAGATAGATCCACGATGAAACACGAGGTAAGACTGCAGACTGGTCCTTTAAGATGCAGAAAATTAACCAAAGCAAAAGGTTTCCACCTGGGTCAGCCTGTACGGACTGCGCATGCTGACCGGGGTCGATACTTTTTGCAGATGCATTAAAAGCCCCTTTTCACAGTGTATGACTCAATTTATTATTATAAATTAGGGAAAGCAGATTTGGCGTTTGCACGTGGGTATGTCAATGATACGATATTTTGTATTGTATCAGGTTAAAATTACAGAATCTGAAATTCAATGACAGTAAAATACTTTTATTGTACATTACCATATAGTTGGGCAAGCAGCAAGTAGCTTCTAAATGTTGGTGAACGTAGCATTCTCAAAATGAAGCACCTAGAATGCATAAATTAAAACAACAAACAAACTCGTTTAAAAACAGGTATCTCAGATTTGTTATAGGCGACGAGATCACTGAAACCAAATAGGCTTATTAGTGCTAATACGCTGATACGGAATAATTCTATTTGTACAGTCTGAAAATAGCAACATAACTGTAATCTTCTAAGCTTTTTTTTTATTTACATAATGATACGATATGATATTTATAACCTTAATTGACAGGCAGATTTCAAAGACGTTGGTATCCATCCCCTCCCACGTCCATATTAAAGCTATCTGCTAACTAGCGTCTTATGTTAATAATATCTTATGAATTATAACTGCTATTAGATCTATCCCTTCTTCAAACGACAAAATTGCGATATGATATTTATAACCTTAATTGGCAGGCAGATTTCGAAGACGTTGGTATCCATCCACTCCCACGTCCATATTCAGCTAACTGCTAAGTAGCGTCTTGTGTTTCTTATACCTTATGATTTATAACTGCTGCTGACCCTTTTCCAAACGGCAAAATTTAGACTCCTCGAAATTGCACGCATCTGCAGACGACATATTTGAAATTAGTATAACCGAGATGATGTTTTCTGAAATGGTAGGAAAAAATGTGGGAAAAGAATAAATTGCTTTGGACAAGCAATTTATTCTTTTCCCACAATGTTTTCAAAAAGCTTCCATGTACCTTTAAGAATTGAAAAAAAAAAACAACTTTCCTGCCAACCTTACAAACGTGTAAGTTGATGATCAACATTTTGTTGTTTTCGCTTTCTCTCTCTCTTCTTCAAGACTATTCAATACCGCGATATAAATACATGTAGACGGTTAGGTACATTTTAGCGCAATTTTGGTCCATGAATTTTTGTCATTCATCTACCTTAAACTACGGTGCAAGTCTATTAGATAAAGACCGTCGTGCTTTATTATTATTATTATTACCAACTCCTTACATCGTAAAACAAATTTACAGTAGAGGACTTTGAAAACATCAAATTAATAAGCATAGCATATGAGCCACGCTCTGGCAAAAGGAGATTTACTGCATCTCCGTAATGCATTATAACAAGCCAGTCATCACATAATTATGGATCCATAAAATTCATCATGTCTGACGGCCGACTGAATCACGAGGCAGAATGGTACTTGGACATTCAGAAAATTTACCAATAGCAAAAAGTTTCGACCAAGGTCAGCCTGCGTATACAGCGCAGGCTGAACTTGGTCGATACTTTTTGCATATGCAGTAAACCCCGTTTTCACATATAGCATGGTTCCTATGAAAGGATCGTGCTTTGTGGTTGGAGAGGTCATCAGACCTCTCCTACAGTGGTGAGTTTAAAAGGCAGACTGCCTCAGAAATTGCGATCTAAATCCATCTTTTTTGCGAAATTGTTCTGATGCACAGTCTGTTTCGTCATGGTTTTATAAATAAACCGAAGTAAAAAAAATGAATAGGAAATAGATGTGGTTTGCTTTTACATGACGGATTTCAAAAAAAGATTTGCTATATCAATTTGATTGCAAGTGACCTCTCAGAGAACAGTTTTTTTTTCCATGAAACAAACAAATCTAAGCAAAAAGAAAACAAACAAGAATTTCGTTAAAAAAGAAAGAACACCGCGGGAAAAGATCACGCGACTTGAAAAGGCGGGAAAACAACACTTTCAGAATGGCTCAAATAGTGAGATTTTAAGAGGTAGGAAAACATGGTGGGAAAAGGAGAAAATGTTGTTTACAAGGATTTTCTCCTTTTCTCGCAATGTTTTTAAAAGCTTTCTCCCTCTGGGTCATTAAAACACGGGATTATTTGCTAAAGGGTAAGGCCTCAGTTCAGAGAAATGTGCAATGAGCGTATGCCTGTCATGTGACCTACAAAAATGTCGTCTGCTTTGACAGAAAATAATTTCGTGCCAATCCGAATTCAATTTTTCGTTCATCTTTGTTGCGAGATTATATTTACAAATCACGAATGCCGGCCATGCTGGAGAGGAAATAAAACGTTTCATTTGTCTATTTCTCTCTACCGATAGCAGAAAAGAATCTGTCAGGAAATTGGAAGAAACAATTCGTCTGTCAGTTGTATGGATTCTTTTATTGATTTAACCCTTTCACCGCCAGATGGCGACATTTGTGACCTTTGTAGAGGGCGTGTATCAAGATCAGACTGCACAGAAAGATTAGTCTTATCTTTGATCTACACCGCCCTCTTCTTATTTGAAGACTTTCACTAAACTTATTCTGGGTAAAAAGTGTATTTATAGCCCTCGATTTTATTTATTTTCCCGCCAAAGACAATACTCTTAACGCAGCAAATAACCAAAGTGGACCTAAAGAATCAGACAATCTTATATCAGGGTTTGGATATTATGTTGAGTATCTCACAAAGTATTGGTCAGTGTAGATAGGAGATCAGATTGTACATTCAGTGCAGTCTGATCTTGATCTGCTTTGTCAAAAAAGTGAACAAAATCGTTATTACCCCTTTAACACACCAACTCGAGTTTTAACGACCTAAGGAAAAATGGCCTTTTTTAAACAATGTGGGAAAAGAAGAAATGCTGGTAATTAGCATTTTCTCTCCTTTTCCCACAATGTTTTCTGTCCTTTCAGATGTGAATTTCTATTTTTGAGTCACAATTATGTTGTCGTCTTCAAAAGCTTTGAACCAGCCTAAAATGTTTTCGTCTGGAAATAAAAGGTTAATGTCTTTCTCTTTATTCATATGAAACGTTTCCTGACAAGGACTTGATTACATAGCGGCTTGTTCAACCGTACGTAACTGTATACAAGATCTGACAGTTACATGGCGAGGAAGTTGATTGGGTCGTCTCCCATCTCGTTATTGTGAGCCCTTTTATTCCATAAAATGACAAGTCCATTTTTCAATGCCGGTGGTTCTTGTACAATGAACTGTGTGCACTATTTTTTCCCTTTGTTGCCCTTGGAAGGAAACAGCCTTTATTTTCTATGAAAACATTACAGTTCTCTACCAGATGATTACTTATGTCAAGAGCGCCTTCAGTGGAGGTTATTTTTTGCGGTATAGTACGGTATAATTTTGCAGGAATAACCTTCCATTTATTATGCACGTTATGTGTAGTCTAATCATGATCTGCACTGTTCGCAAAAGCGCAATGAGTCGAGCTTGGCAGCAGAAGGGTTAAAAGGGACAAGGTGCAGTGGCCGTTTCCTTCAAATAACTGCTGTACTGTAAGGTACTGGCTAGCTGACGGACTATAAACTCTTACAGATTAAACAAAGGAAAACATTTGAAGGACAGACATATGTACACCATTTTTAAACAATATTTAAAACGCTGTGGGAAAAGGAGCAATCAGTTTCAGATAAATTTTATAAAGCCAAGGGGATAATGTTTATAAAATATAAACCGAGTATTGTTTTTTATATTATTAAATGTTTGCCCTTAACCCTTTACCACATAATCCTGACTTTTTACGACACTGAGGAAGGAGGTTTTCGAAAACAGTTTGGAAAAAGCAGAAAATGCGGGTAACCAGCATTTTTTCCTTTTCGCAAAATATTTTCTTCTCTGTCAAAGACGAATTCAATCATTTGAGCCACATCTAGTTTGCCATCGACAAATCCTTCCAATTTTGATATGTCTAAAATTGTATTACGTGGTAATGGGCTAAACTGCTAAACGACTTAGATCAACATTTCTTGCCAGCAGTCAAAACCCAATTACTATGATTTAAAAGCTATTAGCATCTAAAAAACGTTCTATGTCGTCTGATCTGGATTTACGCTGTCCACATAAGCGCATAGATTCTAGGTCAGTAACCCTTACGCTGCTGAGCGCGACTCAAGCACCTTTTGCGGACAGCGTAGATCAAGATCAGAGCGCACAGAACGTGCAGTCTGATTTTGGATCTACACAGTCCGATAAGGAGATATCCCCCCAAATATCTTTGAAATAGCAACATATGTTTTGTTTACTATCGGCTGGAAAGTTCCATTTCACTTATTTAGCCGGTTAAGGGTTGAGCAGCCAAAGGTAAACATCACGTGGATAGAAAGACTTCAAAATAAGTGCGAAAGCAATTTGTTATAACATACACGTGACGTAAACTATTGTGATAAAAATCGCATTTTTTTACCAAATGTTAGTAAGTATATCTGACATATCAAAATACAAACAAACAGCTAAGATAGTGTATAAAGCAGGTTGAAGATGTTTCGGATCAGTGACTAAACATTCCCGCAACGTACCGCAAAACGTTCGCTTCTCGAATAACCCTCCAAACATATTTACTATATAGTGTATAATTCTCGTATTTACGAAAAATATGCTTTTAGTTACGCTTGTGCATTTATTCCTAGGGACGTAATCGCAAACCGCTCTTTTTGCTCCAGTCTTAACCCTTAGGCTGCTAAGCGCGACTCAATGACCTTTTGAGGACAGTGTAGATCCAAGATCAGACTGTACACAACGTGCAGTCTGATCTTAGATCTACACTGTCCGACATGAGGATAATTTTCGCCATAAATAACTTTGAAATAGCAACATTTGGGTTTTTACTCACAGGTTGAAGATTTTTATTTCACTTATTTAGCAGGATAAGAGTTTTTTCCAAGACTAGACATCTTATTGGCTGAGACAGAATGTCTCGGATGAATACAGCCCTACATGGTGCTCTGCAAGCATTCCACAATAGTCATTTCTGGCCACGAACTGCTTTCCAGCATAAAGCATAGGCAAAAGGAAGCTTATCTGAGAGAGAAAATGATTCCTGATGCAAATCTTGATTGTAACCCCCGAACAGAATCTTTGCCAAAACCAAGTTTCAAACCCTCAGCCTCTTGTGTCGACTATAGAATGACTGAGCTTCCGAGGCATAACCTGCTACCGCATATTTACGAATCTTGGCACCATTTAGGCTGACTGGTTTGGAAAAAAAAAACTGGGGGAAGGGCGAGAAAGAGAGAATTGGTTGTAACAAACAATTGCTCTGATTATTTGCCTTTACAGTTTCGAAGCAGTTTATGAGCAGTATTCATATCTTTTTTCAAGTCTGCATATTGACTAGATTTCTTGGGTTGACAAGAATATCTTTTAATCTTTTAATGTTCTTCTCTTGTAATTCTTTATAAGAATGGCCATATAGTAGTTTTTTTTTTTATATGTCTGTACGTAGATTGGTAGTATATGGATGAGACATAAATTAACATTAAAAACTGAGAAAAAAATCGTCGAACTGATTATCATCACAAAAAACAAATTGAAGAAAACAACTTTGATTAGATCTTTAATAAAAAAAAATATATACATAAAATGACAACATTTGAAAACTTTATGGCAAAAGAAAAAATTGCAGGTCCGATCTGAAACCCCAACTTTCCTATATATTTGAGCGGCGCTCTGGGGAAAGGGCGTTTCATGTATCTCAGTGATGCGCTATACCAAGGAAGTGGTCACATAATTATTGATCCATGAAATTGATTTTTTTCTAAAAACTAACTTAATCATGTGGTAGAATGGTCCTTACACACGCAGAAAATTTACAAATAGCAAAAAAGTCTCGACCCAGGTCAGCCTTCGCGGACTGCGCAGGCTGACATGAATCGACACTTTTTTGCAAATGCATTAGATCCCCTTTTCGCAGAACATGGATTATTAAGATTTTTTTCTGGTCAAGCAGCTGTAAGAGATTTGCTTCATCAGGAATATTATCTTTATCAAAATGTAGATATCTTGCTTAAGGCTGTCATTCTATCTCACTCTTATTTTGTAAATAAACAGTTGTATATTTTTTGCACCCACAGACATTTACTACAATTGTAATATACTATTTTTACAGCAATCGACAATGAAATATGAAGCGAGACGTTACGGTATATAGGTATAGAGATACGTAGGTGTGCCCTCGATATTGACGTATTTATGTATCTTATATAAGCTTTAACAAATCAAACTTTACTCAGGTCTCAATTTGTTTCATTGCAGGCCCCGACAAAAGACAGGTCGGTCCGTCTTAGAGTTATGCCGGAGCAAAGCAACGATTACAGGGTGGTCGTATTCGGAGCTGGTGGTGTTGGTAAAAGTAGCTTGGTTCTTCGGTTTGTACGTGGAACTTTCAGGGAATCGTATATACCCACTATAGAAGACACGTATCGTCAGGTGATTAGCTGCAATAAACAAGTTTGCACACTACAAATAACTGACACCACCGGAAGTCACCAGTTTCCGGCCATGCAAAGGCTGTCAATTTCTAAAGGACACGCTTTTATCCTCGTGTATTCTATTACAAGTAGACAGTCGTTAGAGGAACTGAAGCCTATATTTCAGGAAATTTTAGAAATAAAAGGTGGGGACGTGGAAGGAATTCCTATCATGTTAGTGGGTAATAAATGTGATGAAATAAACAGGGAAGTTAGTACATCTGAAGCAGCAGCTCTGGCTAAATCCTGGAATTGTGGCCACCTGGATACCTCGGCTAAAACAAACTATAATGTGAAAGAACTATTCCAAGAACTGCTTCAGTTAGAGAAAAGACGGACAATGAGTTTGCAGTTAGAGACGAAAAAATCTCGCTCGCAAAAACGAAAGGAGAAATTGAAAGGGAAGTGCTCAATAATGTGAAGCTTGCTTGTAAGACCAAGGTTTTGTGGTTGTAGAGTTAATGGTGCGAGGAGTGGTGACGCAGTCGGTGGTATTAATTGCCTGTAATGGACTGGTCAGAAACAAAGAGTTCCGTTTTCAAACACTACGATGGAAGTTGTTTCCGCCACCTTCGGCCATTTGGAAAATGACGCCAAGTTTTAAAAGGTTCATTTTCAGATGAATGGCTTTAAATTCACAATTTTGTGAAAGCAGTCAGTGAAAACAGTGCTGAAACTGAGGTATTTGTCTGTGGGCTTATTGAAGTCAACATCTTGAGGGATAACAGATACTCAATAAGTTTGACTTCGTAATTTCTAAGCATCTTTATACAGTGAGTTCATCCACGGGGCGAAGTGATGACTTCTTCTTTGAGAAATGTCTTTTTAAACCCTTCACCTTATTCAACAAATTTGCAGCGGACGATATCGAAAAGTAGCGATCGACCCAACCTCAACCTGAAAACCAATTATTGCAACAAATTGAAAGATTGCTGGTGTAGATAAACTGTTCCTTTGTCACACTGTTTTCTCTTGTATTCAAGTAGCAAATCTTGATGTTATTACCCGTATTTTACCAATGACGTATTTTACTAATTACGTATTTTACCAATTATGTATTTAACAAATTACATGTTTTGAATTCGTCTGCTGCTGATTTGCAAGTATTGAGGGACTCCGTGAATTTCTGTGTGGAATAAAAATTGTTGCTAAAATGAGAAATAGCTCGGAGCGAGAAATTTCTCCTTTTGTCACAATATTTTTGAAAGTAGACATCCACATGAAGAAAAGTATCGTATGCAGGAGTGATTAACCTTTTACCGCACAATCCCGGGTTTAAACGATCCCTAGGATAAAGCCTTTTGAAAAACGATGTGGGAAAAGGAGAAAATGCTGGTAACCAGCATTTTCTCCTTTCCCACAATGTTTTCTACCCTTCCAAAGGTGAATTTCTATTTTTGAGTCACAGTTATTTTGTCGTCTGCCAAAGCTTTCAATTTGGACCAGTCTAACTTGTGTCGTCTGGTAAAGAGTTTAGCAAATGGTATTCATGGACGTGTAAAATAACACTGTAGAACTCGCAGGATTGTGATCTTTGTAGAGATCATTTATATAAAAATTCTAAGGCGCCAGTAAATTATCTAACTCTTCACAAAGCAGTCCCGTGTTTTGGTGGCCAATTTAAAAAAATAAAAGCCCTTTGAAAACATTTTGGGGGAAGGGAAAAATGCTGGTTATCAGCATTTTCTCTTTTTCCCACAATACTTTCTACCCTTCCAAAGGTTAATTTCTACTTTTGAATCACTTTTATTTTGTCGTCTGCAAAAGCTTTGAATTTGGTCCAGTCTAAAATTTTGTTGTCTGGTAAAGGGTTAAGCAAATGGCATTCATACATGTATAAAATAACGCTGTAGGACACGCAGGATTATTTGTGACCTTTGTACAAATCATTTATATAAAAATTCCTAGCAGCCACTAAATTATCTAACTTTTCACAAAGCAGTCCCGTGTTTTGGCAGCAAGTAGGAAAAAGACTTTTGAAAACAATACAGGAAAAGAAGAAATTGTGATAATCACCATTTTCTCCTTTCTTTCCACAATGTTTTCTATCCTTCCAAAGGTGAAATACTACTTTTTAGTCACAATTATTTTGTCGTCAGCAAAGCTTTCAATTTGGATCAGTCTAAATTGTTTTCGTTTGGTATTGAGTTAAAATAAGCGAATGGCATTTATGAACGTGTAAAATAAAGCTGCAGGATTGTTGGTGATCTTTGTAGAAATCATTCATTTAAAAAGAAATAAAAGCTGTCAGTAAATCATCCAAAGCTTCAAAACAAAATCCTGTGTTTTGGCGGCCATGAGGAAAAAGGGCTTTTGACTACATTTTGGAGAAAAAAGATATCTTGGTAATCAGCATTTTTTCCCTTTCCCAACAATGTTTTCTTCGATTTGAAAAAAAAAAATAATACAGCAACATTTTGGTTGTCGTCGGCAAATTATTTCAATTTTGGCAAGTGCAGAATTTTGTTGTTTGGCTTAGGGTCAACATTCAACGCCATGATGCTATACATATCGCGATTCAAAGTAATTGTGTTATCTGTATTGATCCTATATAGTTGAATCGAAGATGCATTTAAACCATCCAACCGTCAACGAAACCATAATACAACAGAACTCACAGGAGTGTTAGTGTTCACTTGTAATTGATCCTATACTGTAGAACTTGCAGAAATATTAATTTTCACTTGTCATTGATCTTATATTGTAGAACTCGCAGAAATGTTAGTATTTAGTTGTAATTGATCTGATACTGTAGAACTCGCAGAAATGTTGGTGTTCACTTGTAATTGATCCTATACTATAGAACTCGCAGGAATGCCAGTGCTCACTTAGAATTGCTTTTTAGTTTAAAACTCGAAGTAATGTTATTATTGCCATTTGTTTCGATCTTGTATAACAATAAAACTTGTAACAAACAATGATATGATATATTGTAGAACTTGCATGAATGTACAAGCGCTTATTTGTTACAATCCTGTGGTTCAGTGAAGCTACAATGAATGTTTTTGACATTCACATATAACAATGTTATAAAATAGGGAACTGTTGTACTACTTGTAGTATCAATTTTCAAGTGAATTATTTGCGGTAAAAAGGTCTTTTGACGAGCAGAGTATTTACCAATAGCAAAAAAGTTTCGGTAGATAATTTTTGCAGATGCATTAAACTTTTCACACAGCACGGCCAAATTTTATTGTACATTCAACGATACGATATTGCTATGTAACAGGGAATCGTTGCATTATTTGCATTATCACTTCAAGAAAGATACTTCTTATTCGATGACGTTGTGGCACTATAGACTCATTGAGCTATGTCTGTGTTTTTTGCCTCGATCCTTTATCCAAAACTGTATTTAATTTTTTAACAACATTTTATGTTGAGACAATAATATATAACTTGAAGGAAAGTTTTCGTTACTTTGTGGATTATTTATACGATGTTGTGTGCCGCTTTCAAAAATATTCCAGTCATGTCATGGCGACAGTTCACTATCTCATGCATGTCCTGGGTCCCAACCAGTACCAGTCTTTGGACCTAAAGTGTCTTGCCAACAAAATCAAAACCCAGATCCTCGAATGAAAATTGAACCCAGGACAGCCATATTACGTATCATAACATACCTTCTCCAATAAGGCAGCGGGACAATTTGGAGGTGTCTTTTTTTTTTCAATCACAGCTATATGTAAATTATTTTAACGTATTCGACGGTACTTTATTGCTGAAGAACTAGCAGGAATGTTAGTGCTCTTTGTATTGATCCTATCATTCAAACAAAGCTCCGAGGAAATTATAATACAATAAGCTGCTACTAAAATCTTTAAGACATGCAATTTACGCAGAAAAGGGTTATTACATGGGCGTTTATACATTTAAAAGCTCCGTTTGGAATGTTGAATTCAACCTTTCGAGTGCTAATGGCGACTTTAGAATCATTTTAGGACATTGTGCGGCAAGGATGAGACTGCATAAAACCTGCAGTCGTATACTAGATCGGGATGGTCAAATATGTTAAGGTGATCTGACAAAAACGGCTCTGAAAATGTATTTTTTATTTCTTATTTTTTTAACCCTTTACCATACAATCCCGACTTTTAATGACCTTAAGCAAGAAGGCTTTTGAAAACATTGTGGGAAAATGAGAAAATGCTGGTTGCCAGTATTTTCTCACAATGTTTTCAATCCTTCCAAGGAGAACTTTAAGTTTTTAAGTCGCATTTAGATTGTCATCTACAAATGCTTTCAATTTGAACAAGTCCAAAATTTGGTCGTTTGGTGTTTGGTAAAGAGTTAAACTGTCTTTCATGTATCTAAAGATTAATCCATCGTTGTACAAATACAGTTTTTAACCATCCTGCAGGGAGCACGTTTGGAATACATGTAATTATGGTAGAAAGAGCAACTGCTTTTTACAAGCGATGGCTCCCTTTCCCACAGTATTTTCCTAGCTGATCAACAAGTGTTAAGTGTTTTAATATCTTTAAAATGTACTTTCTTCGCTCTTTGTGGTGGCTCTTTTGTTTTTAAGGCCGAAAAATAGCCTCTGCCATGATGGTATCATACTAAAATGTCAGCACGGGGGATGTTCGAAGTAAATTTCCTCTGAAAGTCTTGTCTTGTAACACGAAAACCAAAAACACAATTACTCCTTTATATGTATAAATTACGGATTCCATTTAAGGCATGTTATTAGTCTGTAATCTCATCTAAAGGTAATATTGCAGTCAAAAGGCGTGAAGAAAGGTAATTGTTTACACTTGAAACTGTAAAGAATATTATTGGAAACGTTCAGCCGACAGCTGTAGTTCTAGGAAGGCGCCATCTTCCGTTAGTAGCCGGAACTTATGTCGGTCTTCGATTTTTTTCCCGAGAAATAAATTTCGATTCGGAACAGATTCGTGATATGGCGGAGGGCGTTGGGATCTACAATCGGAAAATCTTGGTTCGATGTCTGCTGACGTCGTTTGTCACATAGGAGAGTCATTGGGCAAGACACTGTAGATTTCTAGCACTACACTGGTGATACTGAGAAAAACATGAATAAATGAGTTTCTAGTGAAGTTTCCAGTTCATCGATCCCCTCTCGTTCGATTTATAGAGGTTTCATTTTTATTCTAAACCCGTAAATTTTTACCAAAACGACAATAAATTAGACTTGTCAAAAATGACAACATTTGCAGACGACAAATAAAATGTTACTCAAAATGTAACGTTTGTCTCTTTAAGATTAGAAAACATTGTAGGAAATGGAGAACATGCTGGATTTCTTCATCTCCCACCACGTGTCCCAAGGCTTTATTCCCCGGGGTTGTTTGGTAAAGGCTTAAATCCCCAAATAAATAAAATGGACTCTCTAAAATAGGAAAACGAATTAGGCCATTGCAGTTTCAAGGGTGATTTTGCCAGGATATTTCACAAAGGAGAGGACAGTGTAGATCACAGATTTGTCTGTACGTTCTGTGCAGTCTGGTTCTGATTTACATTGTCCGCAAAAGACACTCTGACCTCAATCTGCATCCTGTACAAAAACGACAAATCTTTTGCTTGACGCTTTAAGTATTAACTGTCCTTTTGGTTTGGTTTTAAGCCATGCTCTGATAAAATGAGGTTTGACTCATCCCCGGGATGCATCGTACCTAGCAAGTCATCACATAATTATGGATCTATAACATACAGTTTGTCGAACAACCGACTGAATCATGAGGTAGACTTGTCCTTTGACATGCAGAAATTTGTCCAATAGCAAAAAGTTTCGACTCAGGTCAGCCCAAGCGGACTGCGCATGGGTCGAAACTTTTCACGGAGCATGGCTCATTTAATTTTACGGACCTGTCGATCAAGATCAGCATGTATGTAACGTAGGGCCTACAGTCTGATCTTGGATTTGGAATGTTCGATATTTTCAGTGATAGACCTAAATCATAGAGTTTAGAATATATATGTCATTAATGATTATAATTTAAAGTTTAAAGCGTTAAACCTAAAAGCGCTGAACCCGGCTTCAGTTGCTTTTGTGAACAATGTAGATTAAGATCAAACTGCGTAGAACGTGCAGTCTGATATTGGATCCACACTGACTGCCGTAATGACATATACTTTGACAAAAAAAACACAGGCAAGAACTTGCAATATCTACGACCTTCATGTACTGGCTGCGGATGTCCGTTTCTTTCGTTCAGCAGGATAGGTGTTAACCCTTAGGCTGCCAAGCGCGACTCAGTGACCTTATGCGTACGGTGTAGATAAAGATCAGACTGCACTGAACGTGCAGTCGGATCTTAGATCTACATTGTCCAATAAGGAGATATATTTGTCTCCACCCCCATTCTGCGGGTGTTTACTATCGCCATGAAAGTTTTATTTAACCCTTTACCACACAATGCCGAGTTTTTAACGACCCTGGGAAAGGGGCCTTCTGAAAACATTGTTGGAAAAGCAGAAATGCTGGCAACCACCCTTTTCTCCTTGTCCAAAAATTTGTTCTCGATTTTCGAAGGCAACTCAAACAGTCTAGTGGCATTTGAATTGTCGTCTGCAAATTCTATGAATTTGGACATGTAATTTTTTTTGTCTGGTAAAGGGTTAACTTATTTAGCAGGATAAGGGTTAAACCTTGTAAATGAGCTGAATGACAAAACGGAGAGATTATCGAAAACAAGGTATGCATTGATCAAATTTTCATAAACTCATAAACGTAAATCGTACATTTATGTTGTACTTACGATATTATTGCAATTAGCAGAACATTTTTTACAAAGCTTACAATACAGTCTTATTTGAATGTCTGTGATCGTTTTATTTGTAATTATTAGAATACAGCAGAATAGTATAACTTATAAGCAGTTCTTGGACTTGTTATTTCGGCCCATGACAGCCCAAGTTAACCATTTCCCGAACATTTCTGTGTTTTAACGACCCTTAGGGAAAGGGTTCTGGAAAATATTGTGGGAAAAGGAGAAAATGCTGATAAACAGTATTTTCTCCTTTACCCACAATGTTTTACTACCATTTTGAAGACAAATCCCATGATATAAGTCTTATTTTATTTGCCATCTTCAAATTCTTTCATTTGGATAAATTTAAGATTTTGTCGTCTGGCAAACAGTTAGATCAACCGAACCAGTACCAATCATAGAGTAGCACCAGTTTAGGAGAAAAAAAGTTACTTGGAAGATATCCGTAGAATGACGAACAATTCTTTGTGACAAGCAATGTCTCCATTTTGCACAATGTTTTATAATCTCGCAAGCTTTCGAAAATTCATGATGAATTAAAGTGTCTTCAAAGGGAACCTCCAAATATGGAGTGATGGAAATGTTATATCACAGGATAAAATTTGCATTTTCTTAGTTATATCTCCGCTGGCTGCTCTTGTCTCTCGGATTTGTCCTTGGGCAAGCCTTCACAAAGCCGCGACCAAATGATGAAAAAGACATAGTTGAATTGGCAGTCCCCGGAATGGGTGTAAAATACTGTTGAAGTAGCCGTAAAACCTGATACAAACGAACAAACAGAAGGCAACTCTAAAGAGGAAGAAAGAAACTTTAACACACAAAAAAGTCACATGGAATAAACCACGAAGTACCAGGACATACGCCCTAAAAACGTGTTCCCTTTTCCATGAAATAACATTCATGCACGTAAAGGTACTATAATAACATAAACTATCCTCAAGGGACGTTGCAACGCCCTCTAGTTTTAATATCAACGCCAACATTCGACCTTTATTTACCACAATTATTCTCTTTAAACTGAAATAGACAGCATCGATCTGGTGTTCGTTAGAATACAAATGGGAATTGATGAACAGTAAGACCTTTCCACGTTACCAAATGTACTGTAACCCGCCGTGAACCTGTTCGTTGATCTATCAAGTTATCTAAGCGATCAGTATTCATGAGAGTAAATGTCATCAACATGCACTTATAGGCTTTCGGGAACACAGTCTGTAAGCGTCTAATTATACCAAAAGCAATCAGTACAACGACAAGGAATTTTACAGTATTTCTCTTATTTTATAACAAAGCAATCAGTACAAAGACATGGAAATTTACCAGAATTTTTTTTATATCCAACACTTCGTTAATGTACTCCAAAAATGGCAGATGACATGACAAAGTCAACCCTTCGGCAGAAAACAAATTAAAGCATTTGCAGATTACATATCAAATTTGGCTCAAACTCAGAAGACTGTCTTTTAATAGGAAGAGAAAATGCTGGTTACCAGCATTTTCTTGTCTTACCAGAGTTTTTTCCTCTTCGTGGGCGTTAAGACATGGTCAAGACTATTTGGTGTAGGTTTGGGTTTTTCTTTTTTCGGGCGGGGAGGGGTGGCGGTAAAGGGTTGAAATTACATGTCAAGGAAAAAAAATGATACAAATTCTGATTTGTCAAGCGAGTCATGTGAGGCTAGATGTCTAACAAGAATGCATTATAGTGGCTGGCCATACTTGTACAAGAAAGTGGTAAGTAGTGGCATCGATTCCCCCAGATAAATTTGATTATGCGCTGGATATTTTTCAGTCGTTACAAAACTATACGTAGAGGCATCTAGAACATTCTGATTGCCAGTCATGGCGGGCAACGTGAATTTTATGGATAAAAGTTAAATATCATGTTGGCCTATAGCGACAAAGCGGCCCATGCTAGTGTAGTTAAGTACAGTCATATATCAGTGCCACAGAAATTGAAGTCGTACAAACGCAAGCCAAATGTATAATAATTTGAGCCGTGCCCTGTGAAAGGGGGGGGGGGGGGCTTAATGCAACTGCGAAAAATATCGACTCAGGTCAGCCTGTGCAGCCCGTGCTGGCTGACCTGGGCCGAAACTTTTCGCTATTGGTCAATTTTCTGTATGCAAAAAGACCAGTCTACTTTACGATACAGTCAGTATTTAGACACAATGGATTTTATGGATCACTAAACATGGGATGACTTGTTTGGTATCATGCATTACGTGAGATACATTAAGCCCCCTTTTCCTCAGCGTGGCTCATATTCTTTAGATGCTGTTGACATCAGATTGTGCTTCTGGGTCATACTTGTCTTATCTTAGACCTAACAAGAAATATCTTTAAAAAAGACGGCGTAATTTTAGCTGCGAATAGACAGGGGTCCTAAAATAAACATGTCCACATTTTTTACCAATCGCAAATTTCTATTTATTCATTTTTTTTTTTTTTATCAGTGCCAAAAAGTAGTTCAAAAACCAGTACGTTCAGGTAAGCTGTAAAAGATGATTCAGGTTGGCAAGAGTAAAAAGAGTATTTGTCTCTCCTAAGTCTGGGTACCTATTTTACGTTCCATGCTATACTTTTTATTTATCTTTTAATCGAAAACAACCATGCCGGTCTTGAATTCATTATATTATCAATGTAATATTTCTTGTCAAGTAGACCTCTTTCGAAAGTCACTTCTTCAATAATTTGCACAGTTGCCGCAATGTTACCAGTCTTTGCAAAAAAAACCTTGCTAGACACTTGAAAACTTGCCTGCATACTTATTGGTATGCCTTCTCTAGCTCGAAAACGTGGCCAAACGGCTGACCTATATATTAACACTTAGGCTGCTAAACGCGATTCACTGACCTTTTGCGGACAGTGTAGATCAAGATCAGACTGCACGGAACGTGCAGTATGATCTTGGATCTGCACTGTCCGATAAGGAGTTATTTTTCTCCATAAAATACGTTTGAAATGGCATGATTCTGGTTGTTTACTATCGCCTTGAGAGTTTCATTTAACTTATTTAGCAGGATAAAGGTTAAATGATGATCGCTTAGAAGATGCCCAGTGTTTCTGCCATTTCGTGGAATAAAACGCTGGTAAAAGCTTAGCGAGTTGAATTTGGAAATCGGCTCAAAAACAGGTCAATCCTAAAGACAAACTTACACAAATGTAATGGTCTGTATTTAGATACCATGTCATAGTGTACTGGAATTAATCTTTGACGGATGTAAATTCTGCCCAGAGAAAGAGAGTGATAAATACACATGTACAGACCTTATGAATTCTAAAAAAAAAGACTAATCAGGAATATTCAAAAGTAATTTAAACTAGACAGAGAGAGAGAGAGATTGTCTGCGGTGATATTGGTCGGGAACATTTCCTTTCAAAATTTGTATTTTCTCGAGAAATATTTGCAATAAAGAAACCGTTGGTTAATCTAGGTCAAAGCTAACTAAATGAGAAATAATTTCAGGACAGTTCCTGTAATTACATCGGTAATGTTCTACATTATTTTGAAAAAAAAAAAGCTCTAACAGTCAAGGCCTAAATTTGCCTATGTTCTTTATATCTAAAGTAAAATTACTTGCTGTAAGAAAAACCTGTTATTCTTCAGAGTGTTTTAACAATTGTCACCAGCAGAACTTTCTTCTTGTGTCCGGCGAAATACTAGAAGTACATATCTAAACCATTATGATAACGTATTAGTTATGATCTATAACTCGAAAATTACAGAGCATTAGAAGAGCGCATCCTAAGTAGTTGTTGGTCTCGTTGATCGTTATGATTCAGCAGTATATAGCCACAGTTGCGATGTTTGAGCTATTCTCTGTGGGGGAAAAAAAAGGTGGTTTAATGCATCTGCAAAAAGTATCGACCCATGTCAGCCTGCGCAGCCCGCGCAGGCTGACATGAATCGAAACTTTCTGCTAGTGTTATTTTTTTTTTCATGCCGTAGGAATAACCTACCTCATGATTCAGCCGACAAAATGGGTCCAGATTATGAACGACTTGCTCGGTATAATACAATACCAAGATGCATTAGACCCCGTTTTCCCGCAGTGCCGCTCATTTATAATATTGGTGTACCGGGAAAATGGGTACCATTGGGTTATATAAACATAGGAAGGAAAACATCGACCTTTAAACTACTGAAAAGTTAAACTCGGAATTCTATTAGGTAAAAAGGGCAAAAATTGCAAGTGTTTAGGTTTTTTGGCCAGAATATGTCAAGAAACAACAAATAGTATGTGCCCAAGATCGAAATACCCTGGCTGTGCTGTCTGATCTTGATCTTTATTGTCTACAAAAGTATCATGAATCGCTGTCTGTATAACCAAGTGTTAACACTTTACCAAACGATAATTTTTTGAGGAATTTTTCCAATGTCAAGGCATTTGCAGACGACAACTGATATGTGACTCAAATGATCAAATTTGTGAGTTAAAGGTCAGAAAATGTTGTGGGAAAAGGAGAAAATGCTGGTTACCAGCATTTTCTCCTTTTCCCACAATGTTTTCCAGAACTTTTTCTCTGCTAGGGTTGTTTAAACTCGGGATTGTGTAGTAAAGGAATAATGTTGCTCGGATTGAGATAATTGTTAGTTCAAGACTTGGGTCGATACCAACAAAGCGTTGGGGGATACTATTTATGGAACAAGGACCCCTGGATTGACGTCATCAAACTGTCAGTCAATAGAGTTTTATAGAATTGCGGTAATTGAGTCACGCAAAAGGAAGATCTACCTTTTTAAACCGCAAATACAGAATAAAAAGAGAGAAAAAAAGTAGACCTTAGTTTAATGTAATCTTAAATGTCTGAAATCTTTGTCTAATTTAAGCTTTAGAAGTTGTAGAGATGGGTTACGAGCTCGTATTAATTGCTGAAGTTACGACTACTTTATGAGTGACATGATTCTATCTACGACAAACTAATTGAGTTAGTGTCTCATGTTTCTGTGAGTTTGAGTGCAATGCGCTAACTTCAATGATATTAAAATCCAATACCTTTGATATAAAGTATTTATTTATTTATTTATTTATTCAGAAAGTGCAGTCTGATCTATGATCTGCACAGTCTGGTGAAGTAAGATTTATTCGGCGAACGGAAAATGAAAATCGCAATATTTGGGTTTGTACAAATGGCTGGAAATGTTCACTTAATGTAACTATGTGTAGCAATTCAAGGGTTAATCCTTTACCACATGACGAAAATGTAGACTTGTCCAAATTGAAAGCATTTGCAGACGACAATTTAAATGTTACTCAAATGATGGAGTTTGTCTTTGATCGGGTAGAAAAGATTGTGGAAAAAGGGAAAATGCTAGTTACCAGCATTTTCTCCTTTTCGCACAATGTTTTTAAAAGGCTTCTTTCTCAGGGTCGTTAACAGGTGGCATTGTGTGGCAAAGAGTTAATGATTGTGCTAAATGGTGAAAACTTTGCTGCTTTACACGGGTTTACGTGTTGCAATCGGTAAATTGGCAGTAAACAAAAACGTGTAAGACAAGAGTTTCTAATTCTAAAGTCTAAAGCCTGATTGTGGTCGAAAGTTTCCTCTCACAATGTGTACCTTCAACATTTCTTCTTAGGGAAAAGCGGTGCGTGTGTCGCAATATGCTTGAGCCATGTGAAAAGGGGGACTTAATGCATCTGCAAAAAGTAGCGACCCAGGTCAACCTGTGTTGACTAGCCTGTGCAGTCCGACCAGGCTGACCTGGACCTCAACTTTTTGCTATTGGTCAATTTTCTTCATGTCCCAAGGACCAGTTTACCTCATTCAGTCCGTTATTAGACAAAATGACTTGCTTGGTATCATGCATCACGGAGATGCATTAAGCCCCCTTTTGCCAGAGCATGGCTCACTTAAAACATAAGGCAAGAATGGAAAAATGCAGGCGATACTGTTGTCACAGTGATATATCTTAACACCGCTAGAGGCAATGTGCAATGCAAATAATAATTTTTGTAGCGTGGCTCACTCTCAATATATCTGAAAATTTTGACAAAGGTTAAAAGCCTAATTAGGGAAGCACTATGACGTCATTTGAAGAATGTCATACGTGAACAAACGGCGTGGACGGAAGGATCGATAGCTGACCTTTGTCTCACTCTTCGTTATCTACATGGAATAAGTCTGTACACCTTGACTACAGTCCTGTTGAACTTTCGAATATTAAAACTCTCTTGGACTCTTGGACTTGGACTCTTGGAAAAGCATACATACATCAGTAAAATAGTTCCGAGAAATTTAGGATGAAAGTAGAACCAAAATACTCTCTCAGAGCATTAAGTTGCGCGAAGTCTGATGAGTTCAAATGGCTGGGGAAGCGGTATGGCTACAGCTTGGTAACATTCACACATCTAAATGCAAACACTTTCAAACTTCAATGCATAAACTTCACACCCATACGTATGGAACGCCACAGCTGTCTGATGTTGTGAGCAGTCGTGTTGACATGCCTAATCTCTGTCTTATTATGTCTAAAAGAAGTGCACTACCGTTTGATATAATAACGCAAAGTTTAGACAAGTCAACACCACATTTGGGCATAATAACACTTCTTTTAGACATAATGTATATAATAATATACATAATGTATATAATAAGACAGAGATGAGGCATGTCAACACTACTGCTCACAACATCAGACAGCTGTGGCGTTCCATACATACGTGCCATAAATGTGCTGACATCGTAAACATGAGTTCGCGATTTAAGGTTGATACCGGGACCGAAAACATGATAATGCACCAGAGTATTATCAAAAATACATGTACTAGTAAGTCGTGGATTAAGAGCACTTATTGAGGGGCGTTCTGAAACGATGTTTAGATTTCTGACAAGAATTTCTTTTCTTCACCAGTAGGCCTAATTTCTCGTTTAAAGAACACTAACTTCAAGCATTTTTACTTCAAAAATAAAGAAAAGTTAACGATTACTGTGTTGCATCTGATACTGCTTGAACTTGAGTGGAAAAATTTGTAGAAATACGTATACTAAGTCTACTAACAATCAAGGATTGAAACTTGAGACGTTTTATGTTTTGTCTCTTTTTGTCTTACCTTATGAAAATGGTTAACGAGAACCAGTTCCTCGAAGTAGATTATGCTAGTTATCCAATTAGAGATATAAACTGATATCTTCACAAGCACTCGTATTATGATCACACCTGGGTTTTACCATGTGCCACTGACCTATACCGTGATATATGTTTGTTTGATTTTCTTATTGATGACAAAATACTCTGTAGTGTTTAAGTCAAAAAAGTGTGATCTGTTCTGTTCTTAAGCATATCATTAGTCTTATTCTCAAAAGCTATCTAAATTTGGAAGTAACACAACTTCTGATTGGCTAAACCATTTGGTTTAGCCAATCAGAAGTTGTGTTACTTTCTAAATCTAGAATAAGAATGAAACAAAGAATGGTTGGTTAATACGGACCCTGATGTATCTTACAGGGTCGATTTTTTTTCATCACGATTATATTAATGTCATGATAATTGCTTAGCTTCTTCGCAAGATTATACATCGAGATTATTAGTCTTTTCTCGATTATTATTGTAAAAGAAATCCTGTTTAGTTTTTTTCCTAATTCTCTTCATTTTCAAACCCTGAAAATTTGAATAAAAAATTACGATACTCTTACATATACAAGTCAAAAATTCTACATGTAATCCCTAAAACTGCTAAATGCATTTTTTTTTTTTTTCTGAAAAATCAGCAGATGGTAAAATCCCAGATATTTCATTTTTCAAATTCTATTCTTTTCTAATCTAATCCTACCGGATACTGTAGATCCAAGATCAGACTGCACATTCTGTGCAGTCTGATCTTGAGCTACAGTGTTCACAAAAACGCCTTGAGTCGCACTAGGCAGCCCCTCGGTTAACCGATGTCGTTGAACACGTGTCGATACTTTAGAATAACAAGATCCTAAGAGTTACATGCGACCGTATATGGCCTGCAACAAGCGAAATGAGACCTTCGGACATTTGCGTAAAATGTCGTCTCGGATTAGCCTGCGCAGTCCGTGCAGGCTAATCCGAGACGGCACTTTACGACTACATAAGATTTTTTTCATACAGTAGACTTTCGTGAAACAAAAAATTGCACAAAAACGGGAAGTGTCGTCTCGGATTAGTCAAAGACAGCACAGGCTGATCTGGGACGCCACACTTTTACGCATATTTCCGAAGGTCCCTTTTCGTGTGTTGCACGCCAATTATATGAGCCATGCATTGGCAAAAAGGATGTTTAACGCATCTCCATGTTGCATGATATCAAGTTAGTCATCACATGATCATGGGTCCATGATAGCCACTTTTTTAACGACCGACGTAATCATGACTAGTCTAGTCCTTGGACATACAGAAAATTGACCAGATAGCGAAACTTTTCGGCCAAAGTCAGCCCTAACGGACGGCGCATGCTGATCTGGGTCGATACGTTTCGTAGATACACTAAGCCCCCTTTTCACAGAGCATGGCTCAATTATAATGACGCATAAATGTTTGAAAACGGTATTCCAAGCTCTAACATTACATTCATTGGCAATTTCATCCAAGTAGAGCCCCGTCATTTTGACCAAAACTCTCCCTGAAAAGGTTCAAAGGTGAAAGGTCACTGTAGTAATATTTTTTTCCACGTTTTCCCGGAACAGTACAGAAAAAAAAAACTGTCTTGGTGACTACCTCTATTAAGCAAACAACCTGTATTTAGCAACCACATATTGAGTTCTCAAAGAAAGCTTATAGATTAAATTTTACCCCTTTTAAGCCAAAAAGCGCCTTTTACTACTGCAGTTGCCTTTGCGGCCAATGTAGATCAAGATCAGGCTGCACAGAACGTGCAGCCTGATCTTTGATCTACACTGTCCGCTTTGCTGATACACTGTGGACAAAAGCAACTATTAAATTGCAGTTATTTGAGTCATATTTCAAGGATTTTAAAAAAAATCAAAATTTTGTTGGGTTAATTCGGCGTTCTAGGGGTTAAGTCGGCACCTCTCTTAACTCTTTCACTACTAATGACGACTTGACTACCTTTTGCGGACAACGTAAATCAAGATCAGACTGCACAGAACGTGCAGTCTGATCTTGATTTATGCTGTCCGCTACTCTATTTTTAAACTATGATGAATGTCGTTTTAAATGGCAGTGAGCTCGGAAAAAACATGTAATTTCTGGAGTTAGTAGTGAAAGAGTTAGTTTAGTTTAGTTTAGTGAAAGAGTTAACCATTTCCTGCTAAATAAGTGAAATGAAACTTTCAAGCCGAAAGTAAAAACCCGTATAATGCTATTTCAAACTTATGTTATGGAGAAAATTATCCCCTTATTGGACAGTATAGATCCAAGATCAGACTGCACTTTCTGTGCAGTCTGATCTTGATCTACACTGTCAGCAAAAGGTCAGCGGGTCCCGCTTAGCAGCCGCAGGGTTAAGCAAGTACATTTTCAGTGCACCAAAGGTGCTTGCCTAATACAAGTTGGACTATAGTTTTTTCACTTACATGTTATTCTAAGATAAAGATGCAGAGAAGGTTTAGCCTGCTACAGCTGTATCTGTATAGTTCAATTCCTGACCTTCTGAAATTAATTTGAAACATAAGACATAGGAAGCATCTTTTACAAAATAGGAATAGTCCTTTGGAATGTAAAGGGCGAAGTCTATTTTAGAAGTTTTATTGTTCAAAAGCATGGGTCTCCAAATATAGAACGAAAGTCGTCTTAGCCTGAAAATAGCCGGCCAACTTATCCTTTATCTTGCTGAAAGGAGAAGACCACAGAACAGCAATCCTTTAAGATTTACATGTCGATAGTTACTCTTTCTCTGCAAAGGCGACTTAACGAGTTAATAGCTATTGCAGACGGCATAGATCAAGATCAGACTGCACAGAACGTACAGTCTGATCTTGGATCTGCCTTGTCCGTTATCTGATGTTAAACTATGACCAAAAAGGTCTTCAACTGCGGTTCAAATCTACTTTTAGAACTCGAGTAAAAGTCGAATTGATTTAGTTTGCAGAGAAAGAGTTAAACGAGAAGAGTGAATCGAAGAGTGTTAAAAGGTTATCCAGGAATGTAGACCAAAATCAGACTATGCGCTTGCCTGCAGGCCTATCTTGATCTACACTCTCTGAAGAGGTTGTTAGAGGGTTGCAACTAGCAGGATATGGATTTATTGGAGAGGTCATCAGACCTCTCCAACAGTGGTGAGTTTAAAAGGCAGACTGCCACAGAAATCGCTGTCTAAATCCATTTGTTTTTGCGAAATTGTTCTGATACACAGTCTATTTCGTCATGGTTTTATAAACAAACCGAAATCAAAAAACTGAAATAGGAAATAAACATTTTCTTTTATATGACGGATTTCCAAAAAGATTTATTATACTATATTGATAGTAAATGATCTCTCCAATAATTGCAATTTTTCATTAAACAAATAAATCTAAGCAGAGAGAAAAAAAAAATTCGTTAAAAAAAAAAAGAGAAAGAACACCGCGGGAAAAGATCACGTGACTTGATACGATATGGAGAATTCGTACCCTGGAGAACTCGTACCCTACTCTCGAGAGCACGAGTTCTCTGGAGAACTCGTACCCCACAAATAGATAGAAATAGGTTGATCAGTATGTTTTCAAGTTCTATTTTTCAAAACTGACTAGATTCTAGCATTTTTCTGTTTTATTCAAAAATTCTATGGATTTATAATGATATAGATTTGATGAAATAACACACAGAGCTGCTTCTATTATGCGGGATTGCGAGAATCCTGCGAAAATCAACTTATGAGCGCGAAAGAAATTCGTGCCTCTTCGCCCTACGTACCGCACACCTCAAAAGAGTCCGTGGTCCTTTGATTTTGGGCGGATTGTGCAGGCTGACACGGGTCGATACTTTTTGCAGTTGCATTAAGCGCCCCTTTCTCAGAGCATGGCTCATTTATCTACTTTCTTAAATTTTTAACGTTTAGACAAACAACCTCTCCATTTTACATGTCTGCAGCAGACAACTTTTCAAAATATTGTGGAAAGAGGAGAAGCTGTTAGTCACTGCAGTTTCTCCTTTTGTCACAATGGTTTCCATCACATCAAAGCACCATCTTCCACATTAATTATCAAAGTTTAAATTGTCATCTGCATGCTTTTTCTGTTTGGGACAGTCAAAAAATTGTTGTTTGTTAAAAAGATTAAAAAATGTTACATTTATTTTTAACATGTCTGGTACTAGTATTATGTATAGGCCACCTTTATTTGTTGTTATCAGGTTTACAAGATTCTTGCCTCTACAGTGGAATTAGCATATTGTATCAAATTTTAATTGAACGATTTCTCCTTTCAAAAAAAAATTGGCTTATCTGAGCGCACATTACAAACATTCATTAGAGGGTTGTTCATTTTGAAAATTAGCTAAATTGGATAACCATCTTCGGTTTTGTGTCCTTTAATTTTGAAAAAAATATGCATTTCTGAGCATGTTAATAGCATATGGCCTCCAATTGCTAGAATATTATAACAATGTGGAACATGTACTGTTTTGTGCCTTTACACCAGCAAGATTGAAAAAAAAAATGTTTTTTGTCATTCATTTAATGCCTAACTTGTTTGTTTACATCTGCCAAAATATATTGAAACCAAAAGCCAATACAATATTTGAAAACACTGATGCCGACCTCTCCTGGCTTCTTTTTAAAAGAAGCCAATTTGTTCTTTCAGCGCCGAATCTGTAAACTCGGCCTCTTTCGACGTCTGAAAATACATTCCACTGACTCTCAGAGAGATTAAATTATCTTAAAGGTTTGACTTAACAAACGGACGGTATATGGAACGATCAGACTGCATGTTCCTGCAGTCTGATCTTGATCTATGCCGTACGCAAAAGCCCCTGTTTTTGCCTATGGCACAGAAAGGATTCAACCAGAAATGTGATATATCTAATTCCGTATTCATAAGCTGAACCGTGTAATAATATGTATATACTCTCGTCCCCTGGGATCGTCGTACAAATTTCGGCATTCAAATTTGCTAATGGACTGGTATAATGTATACGGGAAAATCATCGATCGTAGCGTTCTGGTATCCTATAGATTATGTTTGTCTCGTAATTTTTGTCTTAACCATGATGCCTCTTAACCCTTTACCAGACGACAGATTTTCAGACTTGTCAAAATGGAAAGTATAATCATGCAGACGACAAATTGAATGTGGCTAAAATGACGTTTTCGGGTTTTTTTTTTTTTTTTTTTCATTTAATGATAGAAAACATTGTGGAAAATGGAGAAAATGTTGGTTACCAGCATTTTCTCCTTTTCCAACAATGTTATCAGCAGCTTTCTTAATTCATATAGTCGTGAAAACTCACGAGTGTGTGGTAAAGGATTACCAATAAGACTTTATGTACACTCTCCAGTAGACAACATTTGCAAATAAAAATTGCTTGAAAAGTTACAATCGATACATTATTCGGGGTTTTACTATCGGCTTTAAAGTTTTAATTAACTTATTTGGTAGGAAAAGGGTTAAAGGGTTAAAGGATAATTACCACTGACGATGACCGAGAGGAGCCGACCTTACGCCTATGTAGGAAATGTGCCAAGAGCTGCTGGCCAAGAATGCCAGGTTCTGGCGGGCCGTTAGATAAGCGTGGGAGCCATCATAGCGTAACAAGTTAAAATTAGATATACATTTATTTTCAACGTAATCCACCTTTTACTCGACGAAGTTACCCGCCAACTCATTGTCCTTTTCCCACATTTTTTCCTAAAAGTTGTTTATCCGCTGCAGAGGCGGAAGGAGTCGTAGTTTCAATGTTGAATGGTGAAATCTCAATACAGAATCGAGGCAATCACTACGCGCCCTTCCGAAACTAGGCTACTTTATTGGTGCCTAGGAAAAAAGCTGTAATCTGACGTTTTCCATTGATAAAAATCGATTTGTTTCAGTGCCGAGTTCTTAGTAGTTTTAGCTCATCCTTAACTCTTTACCAAACGACAGAATTTTAAACTTGACCAAAATGAAAGCACTTGTAGACAACAATTTCTCTTTTTAAAAATGATAGAAAAACATTGCGGGAAAAAGAGAAGGTGCTGGTAACCAGCATTTTCTCCTTTTCCCACAATGTTTTCAAAAGTCCTTTTCCTCAGGGTCGTTAAAACTCGGAATTGTGCGGTAAAGGAATAATTCTTCTGAAACCCTCCCATCTGTGGCCTTTTCTTTCGAGCATAAACGACTCAATTCATCGGAGCAAACATTTGCCACTGAAAAAGGTGCACGAAATCTATTCCATGGATGATTCAGTAAACATGTAGACCATTTCTAAAGAACAACAAAAAGTTTAATAAGTAGAAATGTCCATGTACGTTTTTACGGTGGAATCCTGCGTTGCTGGTAATTTGAAAGCGTCTTTGGGCAAGGCATTTCAGTGACCCATCCTGTAAATGACATCCGGGAGAGACATAAATAAGCAAGCTGTAGCTGTACGTAATACAACACTCAAACATTCACCTGGCAAAGTTTTTGAGGACAGTGTTTATCGATTTACCCCCACGACAAAAAAATGTAGACTTGTCTAAATTGAACCGAAGGCATTTGCAGACAATAACTCAGATATGGCTCAAATGATTGAATCTTTGATGCAGTAGAAAACATTGTGGGAAAAGGAGAAAATGCTGGTTACCAGCATTGTCTTCTTTTCCCACAATGTTTTCAAAAGGCCTCTTTCTCGGGATCGTAAGATGCCCATTCACTCCTGCCTTTTCTAGTTCAAGATGAAAATAAAAGAAAATCAAATATTGCTCTGGTAACGGTCTGTACCATAATGTCATGGAAGGAAAAAGCGAGCAATACACATTCAACGTGCCCGAGAAAAAAATTAGAATTGAGCCATGCTCTCTGACAAGGGGGCGTCATGCATCTGCGAAAAGTATCAACCCATGTCAGCCTGCGCAGTCCGTGCAGGCAGACATGTGTCGCAACTTTTTGCTATAAGTCAATTTTCAACATGTCAAAGGACTATTCTTCCTCCAGATCCAGTCCAATGGTACATAAAATGGACTTTGTGGATCCATAATTATGTGACGACCTGCTTGGTATTATGCATCACGGAGATACATTAAGCCCCCTTTTGTGATGGCATGGCTATAATTTACCTTCTCGACGGAAGATCAGATTGCACAATTCTGTGTAATCTTATCTTTATCTCGTGTCCTCAGTCCATCTGATAATTCCTGTTGAACTAAAGGTTGAATCGTGTCTTTTATTTCTAGAGATGAGAAGAAAATAATCACTCACCAGTTATGTTTCGAAGTCTATCTTCGTGTCAATGTGAAATTGGAGAAAAAACTTTGAACCCTTAAAGCGCTTTTCACAACTATTGTTCCCTTTGCAGTCAGTGTAGATCACGATGAGGCTGCACGCAACGTGCACTCTGATCTATCGTCTAAACTGTTCGCTTTGCCGAGACACTCTGACCAAGAGCAACCTTGAAATTGCAACTACATGTATTTAGGTCTATTCTAGCCTTGTTGTCTGTTGTGTTTATTCGGCGCTCCAAGGGTTACAGTGGAGTCATGCGTGGCCCAGTGGTAAAGTGTAGGACTCGTGACCTGCAGGACCCGGGTTCGAGTCTAACTGGATCCATTGGGTTTTTTCGTGGGAGTGTCCTTGAGCAAGACACTTCAGAGACCTAGCCTAGTACTGGGGGAACCCAGGAAATACATGAATATGTGAGCTTTCGCCGTGATATGACTGAAGTAATGTTGAAAACGGCGTAAAACACGATTCAATGAATCAGTCCAAGGGTTAAATTCGGCCTTTACCTAGGTCTATATAAATTCGACTCCTTTTGTTTTTCACAACTACTCGTATCGTTGTTGCCTTTGACGCCAAAGTACATCAAGATCAGACTGCACAGAACTCGTATATTACCGTTGTAGATGAAGATGGTTTTGGTCATACTTTAGCACCAGGTAGCGAACTGTATAGATCAAAGATCAGGCTGCACAATCAGACAGGGAGGGAATACATGATGTTTTTGTGTAAAAAGTGAGATATTGAGTCTAAAGATGTCAATCGCCATTGTAGTCCCTTTTGCAGAAAGTGTCACGCAAAATCAGACGCCAGCCTGGTCTTTATTTATACTGGCCAGTGCCCGTTATTTGGTAAGTGATACCGCCGAGTCAGTTTTTTTAACCCTTTACCACACAACAACGACTTTCAACGACCCTGAGAAAGATAACTTTTTAAAATATTGCGGGAAAAGAAGAAAATGATAGTTACCAGCATTTTCTCCTTTTCCCACAATGTTTTCTTACATTTCCTAGATCAATCATTTGAGCCCCGTTTAGCGGGTAAGTTGTCCGCAAATGCTCTCAAGTTGGACAAGTCTACAATTGTGTCGTGTGGTAAAGAGTCTAGTGGGGTAGGGACGTCCTAAATTGTAGAGGTAATTATATACTTTTCCCCATCTTTTAAAACCCTTATTGTGCTACAAAAGTAACATGAAACTTTCAAGCCGATAGTCAAAGACCGAATAATATTATTCCAAACTTATTTCTTGGAGAAAAATATCTCCTTATCTGACAGTGTAGATCAAGATCAGACTGCCCGTTTTGTGTGTAAGCAAAAGGTCAGTGAATCGCGCTTAGCTGCCTAAGGGTTGATTGTTTGAAATTTTTGGATGTCAGAAAATATCACCTTTGCAAATGTCATCCGTAATCCCTTCGGGAAAATGAGTGCTAATGCAGATGTTTTTTATCATTGAAGAATCACGATTACTACGTTACTCAAATCGGATTTTTTTTTTACATAATTGTTACTTTTTAGTTTAAGTGGGTTCAAATGTTTGAAAGTTCAGGCAACATCGATTAAAACTCTTTACCAAACAATCCTGTGACCAAACGATCCTGAAGAAAAAAGCTTTTTGAAAACATCGAGGGAAAAGGAGAAAGTGCTGGTAACCAGCATTTTCTCCTTATCCCACAATCTTTTCTACTATTCAGAGGACGAATCCCATCATTTAAAGCGCATTTCATTTATCGTCTGCAAGTTCTTTCGCTTTCGACGGGTCTAAAATGTTGTTGTCTGGTAAAGAGTAAACTATAGTAAATGTCATCCGTGATCCCTTCTGGAAAATGAAGGATAATGCAGACGATTTTCGTGAACGACAACTTAAAGGTCAAGGGGCTAATAAGACAAAAGAATGTGTGCGCCTACGTTCAGACGCTTAACTCTCTATCAGACGAGAAAATTTTAACCCTTAACCTTTTACCACACAACCACGGGTTTTAACGACCCTGTAAAAGAAGCCTTTTGAAAACATTGTGGGAAAAGGAGAAAATGCTGGTAACCAGCATTTTCTCCTTTTCCCACAATGCTTTCTACCCTACCAAATTTTCAGTCCCGTTCATTTTGTCTTCTGCAAATGCTTTTAATTTGGACCAGTCTAAAATTTTGTTGTTTGGTAAAGAGTTAAGCTGCTAAGCCCGACTCACTGACCTTTTGCGGACAGTGTAGATCAAGATCAGACTGCACAGAACGTGCAGCCTGATCTTGGATCTACACTGTCCGATAGGGAGAAATTTTTCTCCAAAACATAAGTTTGAAATAACATTATTCGAGTTTTTACTATCGGCTTGAAAGTTCTAGCTAACTTATTTAGAAGGATAAGGATTAAGACTTGTCCAAGATGGGGGCATTTGCAGACCACATTTAAAACGTCGCTCAAATGACAAAGTTAAAATATTGTTACAAGCACTTTCTCCTTTTTCTCACTGCGTTTTAAAATTCCTGCTTTCCTAAACTGTAAAAAATCACGGGACAGTTTTATAAGGGGAAAACTTTATCTCAAGCATATGAGCCGTGCTCTGGCAAAAGGGGGCTTAATGCATCTCCGCGATCTTCGTGATCCATGATATTACCAAGCGAGTCATTCCATAATTATGGATCTCTAAAATCCATTTTGTCTAGCAACCGACAGAATCATGAGTTACACTGGTTGTTTGACATGCAGAAAATTTACCCAAAAGCAAAAAGTTTCGGACCAGGTTTGCCTGCGCGGTCTGAGCAGGCCGACCTGGGTCGATACTTTCTGCGGATGCATAAAGCCCCCTTTTCACAGAGCACGGTACAATTATTTAAAACACTTTGTCAAACAACAAAAATTTGGATTTGTCCACACCCAAAGCATGTGCAGACAACGAATACAAAGATGCTCAGAAGGTTGGATTTGTCTTATAAAGGGTAGAAAATATTGTTGGAAGAAGAGGTAATACCGGTTACCTTCATTTTCTTTTTCTTTTTTTTTTCTCCCACAATGTTTTCAAAGCCTTCTTTCTCAAAGTCATTAAACTCTCGTGATTGTCTCTTAGACCACAAAGTAAAAGAAAAGATATGAGCCACGCTCTTGCAAAAGGGGTTTTAATCCATCTCCGTGATGCATGAAACCAGTCAAGCCATCGCATAACCATGGATCGATAATTGCCACTTTTTTTAACAACCGAATTAAAAATGAGGTAGACCCGTCCTTGGGCATACAGAAAATTGACCAATAGCCAAAGGTTTCGGCCCAGGGCAGCCTGAGTCGATACTTTTCGCAGATGCATTAAGCCCCTTTTCACAGAGCATGGCTCATACAGTCAGAGCACAGAACCTACTTGTAGAGGCAGTAATCCCAAGGCTTTTTTATCACGGTGTAGGGCTGTGCTAGGACTGCACGGGGCTTTGCCGTCAGATCCTGATCTACACTGCCCAACGAAGTAGACCTTATATTGTTTTTATCATGGTAAGGGCTGTTTTTTTTAAGCTTGGGGGTCTTTTTATTAAGATTTTATATTCAGAAGGTACATGTAGGCAGGTTTTTAATATGGCACTGAACTGTTACTTAACCTTTGACCACACAAATCGAAATCTTAACGACCCTGAAGAAGAACGCTTTTGAACACATTGCGGGGAAAAAGGAGAAAATGCTGGTAACTAGTATTAATTTTCTCCTTTTCCCACGATGTTTTCTAACCTGTTAAAGACAGAAGTCAAATTTTCTACATGTCAAAGGACCAGTGTACCTCATGATTCAGTTGGTTGTTAGACAAAATGATTTTATGAATCCACTGTGATATGATGACTCACTTGGTATCATGGGTCACGGGGATACATTAAGCCCCCTTTTGCCAGAACATGGCTCATTTAAAATAGATGATCTTCTTTTCTCTTTCTTTCAAGTGTTCCTCCTTTGTGTCATTTATCAGGGATGATAATAGGTAGGTCTAAAATGCGCTGGTTCGGAAATTGGTATATGTGCTGAGCACACTCTAGATGCTTTTCTGGACAAAATGTGCAGTCTGATCCGAATCTGCATTGTCCTACATTTCGTGGACTAATCTTGACCAGGCTCCCGTGAATCTGAAAATTTATCGGGCTTTTTACCGCTGTCTGATTTTATCCAGTTCATTTACACCTGAGCACTGTCATTTCTAGAAACCCGATCCACCTACATGGTCTTTCTCTTCGGGGCTTTCTCAAATATTCTCGAAGGTTTGGAGAATTTATCTTCATTATTTTAGGTGAAAATTTTCTGTTTTAAAAAAAAAACATGTTCTTCTGAAACCAATAAACAGAAGTTCACATTTTGTAACTTATCCTTCTTGCGTACTTTTGATTTAAGGTCTACTATATTTTCCTCTCGTTAGGATTACTCGTAGGTTTAATTCTTCATGAGTATTCAGATGAGTCGATGTACAAGGCAGTCTTGATCTGAACTTTCTGCAAAAAGTGTATCGAGTGGCGCTTTATGTTAACCTTTTACCACACAATGCCACCTTTTAACGCCCCTGGTAAAGAAGCCTTTTGAAAACATTATGGGAAAAGGAGAAAATGCTGGTAACCAGCATTTTCTCCTTTTCCCACAATGTTTTCTTCCCTACCAAAGAAAAATTGCACCATTTCAGCCACACTGAAATTGTCGTCTGCAAATGCTTTCAATTTGAACAAGGCTAAAATTTTGTCGTCTGGTAAAGGATTAATATGTGAATATGTCAATGAATATTACGCCATGTTGATTATAAAACAGATAAATTTGATTGTTTTGTTTTCTGTTCTGTGTCCACATTTGACTTAAATGTAAATGAGTTCTTTCAGTTTAAGTGAAAATACTTAATTTAGCATTTCATGGGTTATAGAAACCTGGTTCAACTACATGTAACCCACATTTAAAGAGAAACCCCTTCAAGTGAGGCACTTTAACCCTTATCCTGCTAAATAAAAATGAAACTCTCAAGCCGACAGTACATACCCAATTCTGCTATTTCAAAGGTATTTTAGGGGGAAAGATATCTCCTTATCGAACAGTGTAGATCCAAGATCAGACTGCACATTCTGTGTAGTCTGATCGTCATCTACACTGTCCGCAAAAGGTCTTTGATTCTCACTTAGAAGTCTACGGGTTAAACAACTAATTCGTGAAGGAGTTTTATTTAGCATTCGATCGGTCACAATTTTTTAATCTAAAGAACAAGCGTATTGTAAAGTCTTATACACTCAGTTGGCGAGAATGACTCACTCAAACATTTATGTAATAGTAGAATTCCATTCGATTGCTGTAACTTAACAAATACCTATACCGTCGTTTTACTCGGACACGCATGTCAAGTGGTTCATCCGTAGTTTTGTTTTTATGTTTTTCTTGAACATCTTAAACATAGGCGTGGGGAGAGGGATAGTACTTAGCGTTGGTGGCCGCCGTCCCGCTAATTTTTTCCGATTGTAACATATAAATCGAAAAACTGAAAGTTTACTTTCTCTAGCAGCTGCTTTGTCATTTGAACGGAGACAGTACCGTCAGGTTCTATTTAATGCGTCATTTGTTGTTTGGCGTATACATATGTTATAGTTAGCGCCGTTTTGAGCATTAGTTCAGTCATATTACGACGACCAAGGCAGCATTCTATGACGGTTCGTAGTTCTTTTTCAAACTGACACTTCGCACAACACTCTTTCCAAGGCATAAGCTGTTTTCTCACAGAAACATCGTCGAAAACTGTCCAGATATGAAAGAGAATGCACGTACATTTCACAATGACCAGATCACCAATCCACTACCAGAGATTGGCAATACTACGTTTCGAAACTACGTTCCCTAGTTTAATAACCCTGCTACGTTACCGACTGTCCACAACTGCATCTAAAACGCGCCTTTAGCACCGATAGGGTCAATGCCGAGCCCTCAACATCTAAATGAATGTCAGGGCGCTTGCAGCACTTTGATTATTTTCATAACGAGATTATTACTATTTTAAGAATGTTGTCGTTTTCGTCCGGATTTCGCCAGATTGGTTTTAACAGGAGTCTGTTTCGAGCTTGAGCTAATTTGCAAAGTTAATCATCTTTAGCACTTATCTATTTTTTACATATAGGTAGGGCGAATGAAATGTTGTTGTAATTCTCTGATATTCAAATAGAATGATCGACAAGATAACGAGAAATTGTTCGCTATTTACGCTAAACTTAGATTTCGTAATTTTACGACGTTCTCCTTTGTGGAGAATACCATAGTTTTCCGGCTTTTCTTTGCGCGAGACTGAAAAGGGGCCCAGAGTAAAAAAAAAAATTAAACTGAGGGCCCCTTAGGGCCATATGCATCAATATACTTCTCTTTGCCGTGTTTCTTCTCTGCTTGAAATATTATAAAAAGCAAATATGTAAAAAGCTAACGTTACTGAAGGAAATAAATCCTGATTGTTGGTTTCTAAACAAAATATTGTTACCAGAACCCATGGACAGAATGCAAAGTTTACGTGATGTTGATGATGATTATGGTGGTGGTGGTGGAGGGAATGTTGGCGGCGCTTGTTGTTGTTTTCTCTGACCTATCAACTTTAAACCTCCCTCTTTTGAGCCTTATTCAATTTGATGTCCGCAAATGCTTTAGATGTGGAGTCTTATAAAATGTGGCGTGGTAAAGAACCACATGTTTGAGACCAATGCCTTGAAGCTGTTCACCAAATTATCAAAAAGATCGTCGTACGTAATTTGTTTGATAGCTTCAGAATATGATGAAAAGCATTACATGCATGCTTTTACAATAAAATCCACTTTCAGAATGAGCACTCGATCTTGAAAAAAAAGTCCCTGACCTTGACCATAAATCGAAATACGATATCTAGAAATAGAACATTTCTGAGAAACAAAATATCATAATTGGTCATTTATTCTCCTTCGACAGTGACAAAAATCGGAAGTTGTAGGCGGCGAACGGTAAAATTACATCAAATTAAACCTTTACCAGACGATGAAATTTTAGACTTGTCTAGATTGAAAGCGTTCGAAGAAGACAACTGAAATTATGTTGAAACGATAGAATATTCTTTAAAAGGGTAGAAAACATTATGGAAAAAGGAGAAAATGTTGGTTACCAGCATTTTCTCCTTTTTTTCCGCGATGTTTTCAAAAGCTGTCTTCCTCAGGTTCGTTAAAAATTGGGTTTGTTCGATAAAAGGCTAAGTGATACTTAAAGCACATTTGAGATCAATAAATACTCTATCAGAAGGCAATTCTTCTAAATTTGATTTTTGACGTGCGTCTTCCAGAACGGCTTCTCTTTATGCCCAAGTACCAGTTGTACTCCTGAAATAAATTTGCAGCAGACAACTTTGAAAACCACCTTGTAAAGTTTCGATTTTCAAAATGAATGAAGCGTAATACAAGAACACTGACGATATATCCTCTTCTCTCGGTTGTTTAAATATAAAAGCCATGCTGTGTAAAAAGGGGGCTTAATGAATCTGCAAAACGTATCGACTCAGGTCAGCCTGTGCAGGCAGAACTGGGTCGATACTTTTTGCTTTTGGTAAATTTTCTGCATGTCAAAGGACTAGTGCACCTCATGATTCAGTCGGTTGTTATATAAAATAGATTTTGTGGATCCATAGTAATGTAATGACTTCCTTGATGTCATGCATCATGGAGATACATTAAACATCCTTGTGCCAGAGTATGACTCAATTGCTGTACATGCATGTTTACATGCAAAATTTGGAGTGCATAAGATGATATATGCACACTGGCTACAAGTTCTCACAGCCTAGGTTCGACCATTCCCTTTCTCCAATTACCTGTTTAAGAAATAACAGTCTTTTATGGCAGCTGAAAAAGATTCCAACGTAACGAGGGTTTAGAAATAATAATAAAAAAAAGTAGACTATGTATCTGACCGCACAAAGAATGCAAACAACGTAATATAGGAAAGATAAAGATAGAAAGACAGAATATCAGCAGGAGTTCGAAGTTTTCCAAAGGATCTCCTAGTAGCCTGCTAGACGACCACACTATAGGTAAACTTTTTTGAATACTTGACTCAATGAAATAGACCGACAGTGTAGATTCATACAGAAATCTGTGTCCGTATACACATACTATTCCTAAGAACATTCCTAGTCTTATCCCCCCCCCCTTTTTTTCTATATTTAAAAGTAATTCAATTTCTGATTGGCTAAGCCAAATGGTTTAGCCAATCAGAAATTGTGTTACTTTCTAAATCTAGAAAAAGGCTAAGCCAAATGGTTTAGCTAATCAGAAATTGTGTTACTTTCTAAATCTAGAATTAGACTAAGAATGTTGTTAAGAATGGTTTGTGAATGCAGACACAGATCTTGAGCTACGTTATCCGCAAAATCACAGTAAGTCGCGAATGGCTAACTTATGCTTTCCGTGTTGCGAGAGTAGATTCGTTAGTACTACATGTATGGTAATGTTAGATCCTCAGAAAGGACATCGGAAGAACAGCAATTTGAACTTTTAATCCTTCTTTACCACCAAGCCACCACTGAACTCGACAATCTGTTAGATTTTATCTTTGTAAGTAGGAAACAATTGCCTCCAAGTAACTAATTAATGGTGCAGACTATCTGCTATTGAGCGAGGTAGACATTTTCAAAGGTCAAACCTTAATGAAAAGACGTATACGGCTTATCCACCTACATCACTCGGAAAAAAAAGGAGATATTTCTAATTAAGTCACTGAAGCCTTTTTTATTTTCGATAGCTTCTGGCGTGATTTCTGGTCAATAGCAGAATAGATATAAGAGGGGTGTTCAGAAAATATCAGCAACGCGTTTTTGCGATTTCTTAAATAGATTACATGTACCATGAAAGAAGCGATCGCTGAATCGCACACATCCATTTATTTGCATTGTAAAGATATACAATATGGGTTAAGCAACCCAAATTTTGTTTTCGGCGTCATGAGATGGCGTTAGTATGCAAACTATTCGCGGTCAATTTTTGGATTTTACCCGCGCTTAACCTTTTTTTACGAAACTAACACCCTTATTTACAACGCCTTTCCTTTCCTTTGACACCCGTGTAGAACTGTTTTGGACAATCCAATTGCTGGAGCATAGCTCTTGAAACGCTCTTTAAAATAGTTTTTGTTTTCTATTGTATGTACGTATGCAAAAAATACTCTACTTCTTTAAGCGTAGGGAACAGTTATGCCATGTTGAGTAGCCAGGGCGTGTCAGAATAAACTGATGTGGGGCGTCAAGTGACGCTTTCCACTGCAAACAGAGTCGAAAATCTCGTCTGTACGCTGGTACTCAAGTTTCTGGAAACTTTGATTCTTTAGTTTTAAATGCGTTCACTATGGTGACGATGTTTTCAGAGGGAAAATAAAATTTTGATGACTAATTCACCTTCACAGAAAATAACGTGGTACTATTACTAGGATAACAATCAAAGCGTTGAAAGCACTAGTGTGGCATTTGTCAAGGGAGCCATTATGCGGAATTAATAATTTGAAAAACAAACAATGGAAATAGTTTCAAAATATTGACTTGAAAGTGAACCTACTGTATAGTCATGCACAATCCGATCGAGTAGCGTGCAATGTTATGGGACGAACAAGTCTATGCGAACAAGCCCAGGGACGAATAAGTCCAGGAACGAACTGGTTTTGGGACGAACAAGCACGGTATATGTGTATCATTACGCCAACAGAAGGCCATAGCGAATCAAGCTATTTTCGATAAAAAAGAAGTATTTTCACGATCGATGGCCTAATCCAATTTTTTGTAATACGCCATTTTCAATTTCATATCTGAGTGCAATCGAAACACTTATTTGTCTTAGGAAAATTGAGTTTAACTGGGTTTGCTTCCTTCTGAGTTTAGTTGGGTTTACTTCCTTCGGTTTTGCACGAGATATGATACATGATTTTCAAATGCCGTATTGAACTCATAGGGGCACTGATTTCGACAAATGCCACAAAAACTAAGAATAATCTATACATAGTAAAATTAGTGTTGCACCCCCTGTGTTTTTTACCGGGTTTGATTTTCTGACGTAAATGAGATAAAATTGGGTCGAAATTAGAATTCGGCTGCTGCATACACCAACAGACTCGTCTTTTGCCCATAAAATGAACTGAACTGAGGTATCCCTTGACCTCATGGTAAGTGAGAATCTTTTGCATAGATGTTGCTTTCAAATTTAAGAAAAACGAGAAGCGTTTAAGTTTGGTTAAAACAGGGAATTTAATGTCGAAACAAAACTTACGACAGGTTGAAAGTGACCTGCAGAGAATGGACACACAAAATCTGGCAATATTGTGTACTTCCGCCCGGGGCATGCAAAACAGCTTGCAATCTTTGTCTCACACCTCTCACGAAAGGTTGAAACAGCTCGATCAGTAGCTGCTGCCATGAGGTTAAGGGATACCTCAGTTCATTCCATTTCAGAGACAACAGACTTGTTTGTTCTTGTATACAGCAGCCAGATTCTAATTTCCAACCCATTTCATATCATTCACGCCAGAAAATTAAACACGTTAAAAACACAGGGGGTGCAACACTGATTTTACTATGTATATTATAAACAGAATGCTTATATTAGACGTAACGGAACTTTCCATACACCCCTCGAAGAAAGTTTCGACTAATAACATCTTATAATTAATCTTGTTATGACATGTGCTAATACCAAGTACTTTGGTTGACAATGAAGGTCAAGATCAGACATCATAGACTTTTAGTTCTAACATCAGTTCTATTCGGTTCGACTTTTCCTTTAGATGTTCTAGCGAAAGCACCCTCGGCTTTTTGTACTCCCTTATGAAATGAAAATGTACTCTTTGTGTATGATATGTATATGGTGTTAATCCTACTACGTTAGATAAATGCAATATATAGGCCCACGTAGCCCCAGAGATGAAGGAACCTTGTTACTTGTTTCTTCTAACGTATGACAGAGTCACTTTACCTCCTAATATTTCAGCAGATTCTAAGACCAAAGATTCACCATATCATCGCCAGTGTGTCCCCAAGGTGTCGTGCAGATGTTGCTGCATATGGAGGTCACACCCGATATTGATTTGGATCCCATATCTGTAATTTGTTTTAGGTAGAATAAAGAAATAGCACAAGATGAAATAATACGGTTCCCTTATTTTTTAATCTACGTATATTTAGACATTTTTAGCGTGGTCATAGACTACATTAAATGCAGGTTCATGGTTGTTAAATATCCCATAAAGTGTCGGACATTGATGATGAAAGATAAGGCTGCAAGTTCTCTTTAAAGAAATGTTCATCTACAATGTCCACAAAAGCAAATGAGCCATACTCTGGCGAAAGGGGGGGGAGGGGTTAATGCATCTCCGTAATGCATTGCACCAAGCAAGACATTACATTACTATAGATCAATAAACAACATTTTGTCTAACATCCAACTGAATCCTGAGGCAGACTGGTCTCTTGACATGCAGAAAATTGACCAATAACAAAAAGTTTCCACCCATGCCAGCTGGCACAGGCTGACATTGGTCGATACTTTTTGCAGAAGCACTAAACTCTCTTTTCACAGAGCATGGCTCAATTAAATTGCTCCCAGTACTTAATGTGTCTGTATTTTTTGTTGCCATGGAAAGACGAGTTCTCACCCGATAAGCTTCAGAGGCATTGTGGCAGATCGAATCTTCGTTTCAATCACAGTTTTTTTTTAAATATCTATCTTTCATACATCATTTTTGTTTCTTGCATTTCAAACCTTCCCTAAAAATACCCCCCCCCCTTTTTTTTTTTTTGAAAGGAATCCCACGTGACTCAGTGCATAGGGAGGTGGGTCTGTAATTTAGAGAATCTGGGTTTTGATAATAACTATTTGGTTAAACTGAGTTTACAACAAGGGAATGTCTTTCCAAATTGGTTTTAAAGATATTTTCCATGTGAGGTCTGACCACCACCACCCCATCCCACCTCTCTCTCTCTCTCTCTTCCCCCCCCCCCCCCCCAAAAAAAAACCCCCAGCTTCAATACTTTAAAACACCGAATGCTGATGACGTGTTTTTTTACGTCATCTCAACGTTTTCTATCATAAAGTACTTTCAAGCGTCTAGTTAACCCTTATACGGCTAAATAAGTTGAATAAAACTTTCACGCCGATAGTTAAAACACGAAAAATGTTATTTCAAACTTATTTTTTGGAGAAAAATACATGTATCTATTTATCGGACAGTGTAAATCCAAGACCAGACTGCACGTTCTGTACAGTCTGATCTTGATCTACACTGTCCGCAAGAGGTCTGTGAGTCGAGCGTAGCAGCCTAAGGGTTAATAAGACTAATCAAGACAAATTTATAGACACACGAATGGCATTTGAATGATGTAAAATCGTTCTTATTTACGCCCATAATTACACTGAATCCATAACCTCAAAAAACTAACGTCAGATATACCCTTCGCCCTTTCAGCGCCAAAGGCAAAATCTGAGGCTTCTACGGACGGTATAGCTTCAAGATTAGACTGCATGTTTTGTGGAGAACAATACGTGCAATCTGATATTGGGCCTCTACCGTCGGCTTGTCTAGCCAAGCCTATAAGATAAGATTTTTCAATTTCAGTGGATTATATTTTCAGCCGTCGAAAGAGTCAATGTTATATATATGGCACTGAAGGAGTCACAACACTGAAACCCCGGCCTTAGCAGACAGTACAGATCTAGAGCAAGATCAGACTGGACAGAAAGTGCAGTCTGATCTTGGTTCTACACTGTCCGCCACTTTGCCAGAAATTTTGAATAAGCCTGCCTTGAAATTGCAATAATTTTGAATTTGCTTCGTTTGTACTGAGAATATCAAATACACTTGAGCCATACTCTATGAAAAGGGGGCTTAATGCATCTGCAAAAGGAATCGATCCAGGTTAGCCTGCGCAGCAGTCCGCGCAGGCTGGCCTGGACCGAAACCTTTTGCTTTTGGTCAATTTTCTGCATGTCAAAGGACCGATGTACCTCATTATACAGTCGGTTGTTACTGAAAATGGAGTTTATGGATCCACAAGTATGTGATAACTTGCTTGGTATCATGGATCACGGAGGTGCATTAAGCCCCCTTTTCAAAGAGCATGGCACATTTATTTAGGACTATAAGAGTTCGTAGAATAGTAAACATGATACATAAGAGGAATATTAAACCTTAACCTACTAAGTAAGTTAAACTTTCAAGCCGATAGTAAAAACCTAAAAGTTCCTATTTCTCAGGTTTTGTTTTTTTTTTTTTTTTTTTAGGGGGGGGGGGGAAGAGGGAATATCTCCTTAACGGACAGTGTAGATCCAAGATCAGACTGCACGTTCTGATCTTGATCTACACTGTCCGCAAAAGGTCCTTGGATCGCGCTTAGCAGCCTAAGGTTTAAATGGAAAACAAACAGAACAAGAGATACGCAGTGACATTTAAAACGTCGAGGGAGAATATTAGAAAAAGAGGGGACCTAATTTAAATTGTATGAAATTATTAATGAGAAAAGAAGCACAGTGCTTGTCACAAGTAATTTCGCATTCTTCTACATCTTTTCAAGAGTATTTTACAATACTCGTATTTTAAACCTTCTTTAAGGCGTCTAGATGCATTCGGCTATTTCGAGGTCTTAACCCTTTAACAGGCGACAAATTTTAGACGCATCCAAATTGAAAAAGCATTTGCAGATGACAATTCAAATGCTGCTCCAATGAATGGATTCACCTTTGTAAGGGAAGAAAGCATTGTGGAAAAAGGAGAAAATGTTGGTTACCAGCATTTTCCCTTTTTGCAACGATGCTTTCAAAACCTTCTTCCTCGGGGTCGTTAAAACTCGGTTTTGTGTGTTAAAAGGTTAAAGTCAAGTTCAGCTACAGCTGAATATTATTTTGGACATGGCTTGGTACCAAGTAGTGGACGGTGTAGAACCAAGATAAGACTGCACTTTCTGTGCAGTCTAATCTTGATATACACCGTCAAAAAAAGTAAGATAGCTATTTAAAGAGCTAATGCTAGTGGGTTAAAAGCTTTCAGGTTTCGAGGCAAGAGAAATTGTCCACCGTTTCTATTTATGACACGTACCTCTCCATACCGCGCAGCAAGATTTTTGGACCTGTCCATATTCAAAGCATATCCAGAAACCAAATTTGATACGATTCAAAATATCGTGGGATTTGTTTCGGGAAGCATAAGACAGCATTACAAAGAAAAGGGAAAATGTCATGATTTTATCAAAATGTGTTCAACGTTCTCTTTTCTCATTGTCTTACAAACACGGTATCGTTAGGTAAAGTGTTACCCGGGAAAAACTCAACGTTTTCACACCATTTCCGGCGGAAATTCTACAATGCCTTCCAGATGGTCACAATGACGTGTATCCACTCCTTGTTTGCAGCAATTACGTCATTTATTAACTGTGCGGCTGTGACGAAAATCGTTTGCATAAATCGTTATTTTATCACGATTGTTACAAGTAAATAAAATGCTTGTGGAATTAATGGCCATTATTCGTGCAATGACTGTTTCCGAAAAAATGAGCTTGCCTTGCAGAGTTCAAGCCATATTGTTCACCATTTGAGATAGTGTTTAACGAGGAATTGGTTTATTTAACGTTTAACCCTTTACCAGATGACAAAATTTTAGCCTTGTCCAAATTGAAAGCATTTGCAGACAATTTCAGCGTGGCTCAAATGGTGCAATTTTTCTTTGATAGGGTAGAAAACATTGTGGGAATAGTAGAAAATGCTGGTTACCAGCATTTTCTCCTTTTCCCACAATGTTTTCAAAAGGCTTCTTTCCCAGGGGTGTTAAAAGGCGGCATTGTGCGGTAAAGGATTAACGCAGTGTTCAACATTATTTCAGTTAAATATATCGCGCGGGACAATGCTCTTCTGCTTTCCAGCAGTTCCTATTACCAGTACTTAAACAGTTCCGATATTCTTTCCAAACTACTCCTTGTTTTCCCAATAAGACGTCGTCAAACCAACGGTCAGCATCCGGGGAGGAAGGCATTTGAAAACACCGTGGAAAGAGAACGTTCGGGTAAACCAATATATCTTACCAAAGACAAATCCCATTATTTAGCCACGTTCATTCGTAGTCTGCATACACTTTCGATGTGGGCGAGTCGACAATTTTGTCGTCTGGTTGAGTTAACCCTTATCACACAATCTTGAGTTTTAACGTCAGGCGTTTGAAAACATTTTAGGAAAAGGAGAAAATGCTGGTAACCAGCATTATCTTCTTTACCCAAAATGTTTTCTGTCTTTTCAGAAACAATTTTCACCGTTTGGGCCATATTTAATTTCATGTCTGCAAATGTTCTGGATTTGGAATAGTCCAAAATTTTGTTGATGAAATTGTTATTTAGGATTTCAGGCAACAGTACATGTGCCCATGCTTCCTGCGTCATCCATCGACACTAGGGTTAGGTAAAAGTACATTTCCTTTTGAAGAAAAAATAAAAGTTGAAGAAAAATAAGCTTCTGTTCCATTTTCTACAATGCTTTCCAGCGCCAACTCCTCTCTCCACGGACGAAAAACTCCTACTTGTATGGTAATCGGTGAAACGATACAGCATTACATTAATGGCTCTTTTTCTACCATTTCCTAAACAATTCTTTCATTCTACAAGATACACTTTCGAGATGAACGCAAGCGAATTCTAGGAGCAAAGACTACCAGAGCACACCAGAGGGGTTGTATGCCCGAGTCTGTATTCCAACTCACAAATCAAACTGAACAAGCTTCTTGCACCACCAGCAGTCTGGTAAGGTAGCCGATGAAGAGAAACCTGACGGCACAAATGCCCGCTTAATCTTTAGACTGCTCAATAAATCAAGGCCCCTAGAAACGCACATACTTTTACTGTTCCACATTTGACTTTTTTTCCCTCTTATTTCTTTTGCCATAGCACATTTTTTCCTTTTTACCATTCAACAAAAATTGCATCTGACAACTCTGAAAATATCTGATTATTCAAAATGAGTACATAACACGAATGAACCATGCTCTGTGAAAAGGGGGCTTGATGCATCTGCGAAAAGCATCGACCCAGGTCAGCCTGAGCAGTCCACGCAAGCTAACCTGGACTGAAAGTTTTCGCTATTGATCAATTTTCTGTATGTCCAAGGACCAGTCTACCTGATTAAGTCGGTCGTTCAAAAAGTGGCTATCATGGATCCATAATTATGTGATGGCCTGATCGGCATCATGCAGCACGAAGATGCATGAAGCCCCCCTTTTGCCACAGCATGGCTCGAACACATGTGTCAACAAAAGGATCTGCGGCTAGACGAACTCAGTTACTAGTTATAAATGGACGTATAGAAAAATACAACAGCTGCAGTGTAGAGATCTTTGGCCAGAAAGTATGGTCTTACAGCCTGATCATTGAATTGTCTTCCACAACTTACACCTTCACAAAGCTATCCCGGTGAAAAATATTTTAGAAAATATCAAGGGTAGAGGAAGAAATGCCAGAAAGCAGAATTTTCTCTCTTTCCCATTATGTTTTCTAACCTCTAAAAGACAAATCCAAATACTTGATTTACAAAGCAGTAGGCAAATTCTTTCAATAAAATTCTGTTGTTCTGTACAAGTTTAAAGGTTTACACACCAATACTTCTCCAGCTCATGACAGATGGGTTAGTAAGAAAGACCAACCAAACGTCAATTTGTAATTTTAATCCACTGAGTAGCTATTTACAAGATTCTGATGACACGGCTCGTTTGTGGAAACATCTACAATCTACAATCTGGGTAATCAGGACACGGCGAGTACGATACAAAATAAAATGTTAATTATACCTTCAACAAGCAGTGACAAGAGAAAACCTCTACAGGTAATATGATCTGATAATGCTTTAAAGTCTTATCTCCATCAATCACCTGTAAATACCGGTATTCTGGGTCCATTAAACACAAACCATTAAAATAAACACTTTTTCTGGTTTTAAATTTTCAAAATATCTCTGCTAATAAAACGACTTACATCACAAATTCAGATATTAAATTGACAGATGCTTTCAGACATTCATAGAAAAAGCTCATTTAGTATATTGCCCATGCATGTTTATTTATTAGCCAATACTGATCTGAGAAATCTTTTACCATTAATATTGAAATGATAACCTATAGCAGCACCTAAGTAAGGAAAATAAAAGTTTTCAGTCAGTACAAGCAGACATAAATACATGTTTTGCAATGCAAAGCCTCTTTTTTTTTTTGCTGGAACATATTACGATAAACAACAGATTAGATAAGTTCAGATAGCACTGCAATTGTATAGTCTCATCTTGATTTAAAAATCACTGAAAAAATTAGCATGCCCCCTATGTGCGCTTCATTTTGATTTACAATTGCTCTCACTTCAGATCCACATTTCAAACTCTACATTTATGAAACCTCAAACAGCTTTATGTAAACATTTTTGGTTTACCAGTAAGATTTAGTATGTTAGATGTTTAATAACTTCATCAAGAAATACAGCTACAATAACAAATTGTCCTCAAAACAACAATATACTGAACACATCATATACGCCAGACGTATCACTGTTTTAAATCCTCATACCCTTTCCTTTTTTTTTTTTTCCATTTATAATAGGCAACTGATAAGTGGCAAAGTTTCTTTGAGAAGAATCCATTCTAATATAAGCACATGTTTTGTTGATGGTGATACAGAAACTTAATGATGGGGTTTCTAGCATCCTGTAGGTGTGATTTTTTGCAGCCACCTGTACAAGAAATTATGTCGCATGTAACGAAATCCCAAACTGAACTTTTTATGTGGGCACAAAACATGCAAGTGACCAATATGAGTTTTGACCGAGTGATTGTCATTGATTAAGCATCATGGTAAAAAAAGTCTATGTCTCACCTTGTGAGACAGCATCTACTTTCACAGTATTAAGAAAATGTGTGCTTATCCCTGCTCAAGGGCAAAATATCTCCTTCCTTGTTATAATTTTTCTTCCAAGTATTACAGAGATTTTCTGTACTTATCTTATTAATTAAAGTTTTAATAATGAAAATCATAACACCGTATCTTGTTTGAAACTATTATACTGTTACCAAGATATCAGCTTATGCTATTTTCTGCGGCTGCAGAATTCATTGAAAAGGGTACAATGCTTTAACATAGCTTAACAAGTCTAATTGCAGAAAATGTAAATTATGTATATCAATCCTCTTCTTCCTCCTCTTCTTCATCACTGATGACAGGTTTCTTTGTGGAGCTTCTAGCTGGAGTAGATCTCTTACTGACAGGAGTCGGTTTGGCTTTTCCCTGAAAGCAATTTTGAACACTTGTCAATATCATTATCTTCTGCAGACATCTTTGTGTTACAAGAAACCTGTTTTGAAAGTACAGAGCCAAAAATCAGAAATTTGTCATAATTAATAATTTCTCCTTTGTCACAATATTTTCACATGTGTCCATGCATTAAAACCTTAATTCATGATGATACCTGTTTTTAAAATAGATGTTTTCAAATAGTCTGCCGCAAGTTTGATTTAGTTTGTATTGGGCTAAGAGCTAGTAGAGGATCTTATTTCTAATTGCTAGAAGATCAGACATTTCAATTACATGATCTGCGGCCTTCTCTCTCAAAACTGAATGTCTAATCTCTTAACCCTTTACCAGGCGACAAAATTTTAGCCTTGTCCAAATTGAAAGTATTTGCAGACGACAATTTTGATGTGGCTCAAATGATGCAATTTTTCTTAGATACGATAAAAAACATTGTGGAAAAAGGAGAAAATGCTTGTTACCAGCATTTTCTCCTATTCCCACAATGTTTTCAAAAGGCTTCTTTCCCTGGGTAATTAAAAGGCGACATTGTGCAGTAAAGGGTTAATCTTGTCAGTGATCTTTCACTGAAAAGCTATGCCATTTAGATCAAATATGGGCCAGGTAATTTACAGATATGACTCCACTTATCCAAAAAAAAAAAAACACCCAACTGTTTTTAATGAGCAAAAAATGATAAAATGAGCGTCCAGTATCTAATATTACCATGCAAGTTCTCAGTTAAAAAATGTAGCATTAAAAGTGGTTGGTATTATTTTTCACTAACCCTCGTCTTGGTACATATTACCTTTAATACCTATTGCAAAGTTTGTGGGTCAAGATCAGTATAAACATGTTCATTCTTATTTTTGTCCACTTTTCTTTTAAGGATTACAGTTAGCTGATGCCAATTAACTCTTTATCATACAATCATGAGTTCTAACAGACCTTAAGAAAACGCCTTTTGAAAACATTGAGGGAAAAGGAGAAAATGCTGGTAACCAGCATTTTCTCCTTTCCCCTCAATGTTTTTTACTCTTCCCTAAACAAATTTCAGTTATTGAGTTCAATTTATTTTGTTGTCTGCAAATGCTTTGAATTTGGACAAGTCTAAAAATAAGTTGTTTGGTAAAGGGTTAAATGAGCAAAATCTATCATGATAGTCAACTCAATAAATTTAGCTTGAAGGGCATTTCAATAACATCTCCTAGACTTCTGCATAAGAGTACCACAAAAAACTTAAGGATAATCATCACAATCTTTAACAGTGCTTTTCCAGAAAAAGCACCTAAACTGTAAACTGTTGCCATGTAATGCAATAATAAAACTGAATAGACTTCAAACCACTTTTCATTCCATACTATAATTTCTTACACTAACCTTTCCTTTATCTTTTGGAGTATCTTTTCCTTTGTCTTTTGTTTTAGACTTGTTAGTGGCTGTGGACTGAGCTGTGAAAATAAAAACACACACACACACACACATAACTCATACTCAGTCAAAAGGGGACTTAATTAATCTCTGCGATACATTATACCAACCACTTCATTACATATTTATAGATCCATAAGATCCATTTTGTATAACAACAATCTGAATAATGGTCCTTGAACATGCAGAAAATTTCAAAAAGCAAAGTTTCAACTCAGGTATGCATACGCACACTGTGCAATGTGCAGACTACGCACGCTGACCTAAGTCGATATTTTTTCAAAATTTTGCAGATGTACTAAACCCCTTTTCACAGAGCATGGCTCATATACTGAATTCATTCACCTTTCTATTCTGTTAGAATATCAAGGAAATGAAACACAAAAATGGCCTTATTTTTGAAATAACAGTATTAACCAGTATCATTAGCCTAAAAAATTTGTCAACAACATAAATTATAGCAGTAATCCTTCTTCTTATTTCTACGCCATTTGCCAGCAATTAGTCTCATTATGTAATTTCCTCTTTGTAAACTAACCCAACAGATTTTCCAAATAAAAGTGAGACAATTGTGTAAGTGAATACTCTGCAGGCTATTTTCAGATCGAACAAAAACTTGCAAATATAGAAAGGAGCATCATTTGACTCAGCAGGGAAAGAAGTCTGGAAAGTTTGTAAAACATTGCACAAAGATGAGCAATTGTTTGTTATGCTACACATGCAATTGCTTTTTCCACAATCTTCCCAAAGCTAAAGTATGCATGGGTATATTTGTAGAGTAATGGCATAAAGCAACAGCTGTGGGAAGAGAAAATGAGCAGCATCCTTACTGTCTGTTTCTTCTCCATCACTGCTGTCATCACTGTCGCTGTCACTGTCGTCATCACTGGAATCTTCACTGGAATCACTACTGTCTTTTGTCATTCTCTCTTTTGCATTGGTGAGAACTGACTGTAGCACTATGGAGTCTTCATAGATCTGTAGGAGTAGAAATAGTCATAATATACTCATATGGAACATGAATTTGTCGTTACTTCACTTCATATTGTGTCACTCACCAAACACTATCAATGACTATTAAAGGCTTAAGCACACAAATATACAGCAATAAAATAAAACTCACATACTAGTATATGGCTAAATACTAAACAAAGCAAACTTTGTTGATACAACATACTTTTACCGAAATGATACAGAAAATACTAAAAACCCAGGCAAAGTGATCTTTCACATGTATATTTTGCTTACCCTTTACCACAAAGTCCCCAGTTTTAGCTCCCCTAACAGGCCATTAGAAAACATTATGGGAAAAGGAGAAAATACTGGTAACCAGCATTTTCTCCTTTTCCCACAATGTTTTTAACCGACCTCACACAATTTCCATCATTTGGGTCACATATTGTCTACTGCAAATGCTTTCCGTTTGGACAAATCTAGAGTTAAACAGTATTGGTCACCTCTTTACCGAGATGACAAAATTGTGGATTTTTCCACATTGAAGCATTTAAAGACAACAGGTTAGATGTGCTTCTTCGTATGGAGGGGAATATCCGCCAAAATGGGTCTAGATGACAATCTTATTTGTGAACATTAGATGTCTATTCGTCTTCTTTCTTACATCTTACATGCATATTGCATCTCATGTGTCATTATTACTAGTGCATACTGTTTGGTGCTAATTGCCTGCATCATTATTATAACTTGATCATATTTACTATTGTGTTTTTGTTGATTATGAATGATTACTTCTTCCTGATTACTTCCTACTGCGTCATTGCATTTGTCTTTTTTCCTAGTGCTTGATGCATGTTTCTAGTAGCATTTTACTTTCTTCTAAATACATGTTATATTTGTTATATTTCCTTCTCCAGTATTGAAACTTTCCTAATTGCAGACGAGAAGCATAATGGGTGACAAATGTTTCGGTAACAGACAAGTTCGGTAAATTGGACTTTAAAAGTATATCTATCTGATGTTTCGGTAACAAGGTAATTATATAGTGTTTAACCCTTTACCACATAATCCTGAGTTTTAACGACCTTGAAGAAGAAGCCTTTTGAAAACATTGTGGGTAAAGGAGAAAATGCTGGTAATCAGCATTTTCTCCTTTTCCCACAATGTTTTCTACCCTATCAAAGACAACTTCCATCATTAGAGTCACATTTGAATTGTCGTCTGGAAATGCTTTCAATTTGGACAAGTCTACTTTTTTGTCTTGTGTAATGCACCGTGATGTTTTTCACACCAAGTAAAGTCTTGGCTCTCATTTGTTCATGGGTTCTTTTTTCCACACGCTTTCAGACATAATAATTTTGTCATGTTGTTATGTTGCTCCTGCCATGCTGTATGTAAAAAAATATACCTGAAATCACAATAACATATTACTTTCGATATTCCAACCATATAGTTGAGGTGATGAATAATACCCAATCCTAACCTTGTACCCGATGTATCTTCCTTTAAAATGTTTTTATGAATATTTCAGTGCGAAAATATTTTCTTCTTTAAAGACTTCCAAACCAGCCATTAAACCTAAGAGCGCCTGTCACTACTTCAGTTGCCTTTGTGGCCAGTGCAGATCAAGATCACACTACGCCAAACACCGAGTCTAAACTTTGATCTTCACATGCTCCTTTTCCAAAGCATTCTGAACAGAAAAAACCTCGAAATTGCTAAAATTAAGGTTTTATTTCTACAATGAAAATGGCAGTTAGATTTATTCGAAGCTCTTAGAGTTACACTTATGGATAATTCAATTGTTTCCAGAAAGATGACTAATACAGAAAAAATGTGGCAAATGAAGAGAGGTGGTGAGAGACATGGATAGATAGATAGTGACATATACTTTTTTGACAAATACTTTTTTCAAACGGCATGAGCAGTGTGTGATTTGAACATGCCCTATCCCCTTAACTTTTATGTGTGCAGTCTGATCTGAGAATTTCTCCTCATCTATTAATGTTTCAGGGACATAAAAATGCGTTTAGGGTTTTTGTTTTTAATTTTTCGTCACAAATTCGAAATAGCCACCTTTAAACCCAGGTTAATCTCTAAGATCTATGGGGGATCTTCTTTATCTTGTTGGTAATGGGAGGTATGAAAACAGGCTGTTAAAGAATTCGCGTTTATTTATCGGCGCCACCGGTTTCCCATATGGTCGACAGCCCCCGAAGGCTATTAGTTATATTACAGGGATAGTGCAAGATACACGACGAAACCTATCATAAGTTATGCTTGGTTCTTTAATGTGCTCGGTGTATAGCACCCTCACACGAAACCTCGGTTTAAAGTCTCATCTGAAAAACTGTTAGTAATTTTAGATGGTTAGCCGTGGGAATCGAACCCACACCCTCAAGTGTCCCGACACATGACATTTACTAGCCCTACGCTCTACCACATGAGCTATACAGGCTGGTATAGGCCGTTAAAGACATGTCTATAAATGTATATAGTATACAGTACTCCCTTTGCTCTCGCAAAGTTCGTACAGGTGTCAGGGACCTTCTATGATTTTTTTATGCAGTGATGTTGTATTGATGAATACACTTTAAAACCTGCGGACGACAACTTGTGTGCACCAGACCAGATTTAAAAACATTGTGGAGGCAGGAGAGGAACAAAACAGAACATTTTTTCTAGACAAGCACAATGTACATAGTCAAAATTACAAGAAGTATGCAAGAAAGCATTGTCGAGGCCTCTCTCTCTTTCTCTTCATTTGCTACAATGTTTCACCTGTAATATCTTTATTAATTTGCACTGATTAACCATAATTTTAACCCGTAGAGCATCGAATAAACCAAACGGCCATTTTCATTTTAGAAAGAACATCTACTATAAATGATTTCAAGGTTGTCCTTATTCATAATGTATTAGAAAAATAGACAGAGTAAATCTATGATCAGTCTCCATGTTTTGTGTAGTCTGATCTTGATCTGAAATGGCTGCAAGGGTGAAAGGTGCTCTAAGGGTAAATGGCTGGTTTGCAAGCCGGCCATTTTTGTTCCCAAAAGAAAATATTTTCACAAAGGAAATGTTAACAAAGCCAGTGCCGTTTTGATAAAACATATTTATAAAACTTAAAATTGGCTTAAGCTGGGAGTCTGTTATCTGTAGGACGATTACAATGGGTACAGGTTTAGGATTGTGTATTATTGATTAAATCAACTTAGGGTGAAAGGGTGAAAACCGAAAATAAGATGGTGATCAGAATTTATCAATTTCGGGCATTTATAAACAGCATGAAAGGTACAACATAACAAGTATCATTATGTCAGAAAACGAGCGGCAATTGCAAATTAAAAAAAAAAAAAAGGTTTGCACAGAAAGCTATGTACTGGGTGTGAGAAACATCAGGGCACTGCCTTGTTACAGAACATCCAATTGATTTATTTATAAGTCCAATTTACCGAACTTGTCTGTTACCGAATAATGTATATGAAAGCGCCATCTGGTATCATAATATGACTTGTCGTATTCGTGTAAATGCCATTCTTGTTAGTGCATACTTCATTCATCCTAATTCAGCTACCTATCATAGCTTCAATTTAATATCACAAAAGCCCATAGTTTTTGCCAGAATATACATAAACAAGAATGTAGCACTTTAATGATAAGCTATACAGACATGGGAAAAATATCAGGATAAGGAAGTAAGATGGATGAAATCATAATGTCAAAAGGGGCATAATGAACAGAAGCATACGCTACTAAATAACAATTTTATGGCATACAAGTGGAAGAAGAAAAATGGAATTAGCATCAAGCAACATGCACTAGTAATAATGAAACATGAAATGTTATATGCATGTAAGATTTAAGAAAGAGGACAAATAGACATCTAATGTTCATAAATAAGAATGTCATCTAGACACATAGAGTTTGGCAGATATTCCCCTCCATATCTTCGGTTCATCAAAACATAGGATTGTCTCGTAATAAAAAAAAAAAAAAAAAAAAAAAAAAAAAACTCCAAGCCACAGAAAGCGACAGAACCAAAACTCAAGACTAAATCTATATTAAGTTTCTTCAACATTGCAAGGTTATCTTCTCTGACAGTGTGTAAATGTCAACAACAATATTTCAGCGAAAGTAAGCCATCAATACACGACAATAATACTATACCTGTGATCCCTCGACATTGTAAAGTTGGGCATTCTGACAGAGTGTATATATATCATCCTCTAAATCTTCTAGACATCGGTATTTGTGATCCTTTATGCGTTTCTGAAAGGAAACAATACAGTCAACAAATATGAAGGCTTTAAATGTAGAAAGAATTGATCAGTCAACTATTTCACAAATAATTGGACAGAGTGTGAATCAAAGATCAGAAGACCTTTCTCTATTGTCTACTTTTCATCTACAATGTCCCAAAATGTAGAAAAGATCATGGCATGTCGGTGCAAACACTCTGCTGGAGAGAAAATTCTAAGTACAGAATAAGGCATAACTGTGTCAAATATATGAATGGTGCTGTGAGAAAACAGGGTTTAACTATACATCAAACAACAAAATTTTAGACTAATCAAAATTGGGAGCACCTGCAGACAAAAAATGTTACTTAAAAATTTAAATTTGCTTTTTGAAGGGTAGAACACGTTGTGGGATGAAGAGAAAATGCTGGTTACCAGCATTTTCTCCTTTTTCCCCCACAATGTTTTCAAAGGCCTTCTTCCTCATGGTCGTTTAAACTCAGGACTGTGTGGAAAAGGGTAAATGCATTTTAGTTATGCATTATCACAAGTCATTACATAATTATGGCTCCATAAAATCCATTTTGTCCTAAAATCCAGTGAAATCATGATGTAGAATGGTTCTTGGAAATGCAGAAAATTTACAAATACCAAAAAAGTTCCACTCTTGTCACCCTGCGCAGGCTGACATGAATCTATACCTTTTGCAAATGCATTCAACCTCCTTTTGACAAAGCATGGTCCATATTTTGAGGGGCACCTGCCCTTCTGATAGGAGTTACCTTTTGACAAAATTAATGACAACTAGCCTGTATTTGAAGTAATTCTCTTCTTTAGCAACAGTTATTGCATGCAGAGTTCCAAATAGAGGGAGTGAAATTTATTTCAAAATTGAAAATATTAATCACTTTCCACTAAACCCTATGTTGTGGGTACTCATTAGAATCGTCTCATTAACACGATTCTAATGAGTACCCACAACGTAGGGTTTGAAAGAGAAATAATGCATTTAGTATACTATCACTCCCTTATATCTGGAGGTCTGATTGCATTTTAAAGTTTTTTCACCCACGCCATGTATATGCAGATGAAAAATACATGTAATAGGGCTATCACAATACCTCACAGTTTTCTTCAAAAACTGCCATGGTGAGAAAAAAAAGGTATGTGGAGAACCATACAATGGACATCTTAAGTTACAATGAAAATACTGAAAATTCAATAAATCCAAGTTGTTTTGGTCACAATGTCTTTATAACCACAAAATCTCAATTAGAATGAAAAGTGTAGAATAAGATCCAAGCTAAGAACTATACATGTACATTTAATCCATTCTCCTGTTGAGTTACATTGTCTAAAGAACTGCCTTTTTTCCTATAGCTTGCAAAGTATTAATATCTGGGTTATTCTGATTCAGCCCGTTAATGAATGATCCCTTTTTCACCATCATGATGAAAGAGGCTTTCAAAAATATCATTTGTAAAGAAGAAATGCTGGTACCCAGCATTTCCTCCTTTTCCAACAATGTTTTCTTGTTTCTATCTTTTCAAAAACCAAATCCATCATTTGAGTAATGCTGACTTAGTCTGCAAAAGCTTGCAATGTGTGCAAGTCAAATATTTTGTCTGCTAATGAGAATATACAAATAGCAACTGTATTTAACCCTTTACCAAAAATTCCAGAGTCTTAATAACCCTGATGAAGAGGCCTTTTGAAAACATTTTGGGGAAACAGACAAAATGCTGGTAACCAGCATGTTTTTCCTCTTGCTACATTGTAGCTTTTCCCAAACCTTTCTGAGGATAAATCCCATTATTACAGCTGCATTCAATTTGTTGTTTGCAAATGCTTTCAACTTGTACAAGTATACAATTTTGTCATTTGGTAGTGACTTAACACCTGTAGTACTAAATACTAATCAGTTATTTTGAGAAATCCTAAGGTAAAAAACGGATAAAACCTGCAGTTACATTATAGATGTACCTGTAATTAATGTACAATGTTAAATTTTGGCAAATAAATTGAAAAATTTGTCTGTTTGTCTGAATCTCTTAAAAAAGTCGTCTGATGGAGCTGTCAAAATGCATAAACATGACTGACATTCAATGAAAGCTTTCACTGTACTTAAAAGGCTCTAGATTGTGTTTTAATCTTCAAAACACTAATCACAGCTATGTTTTAGATCAACATCAGACAATACAGAGTATGGTGCATTCTGATCTTGGTATACAATACATGTATATGCAATGGCAGATCTACTAAAATCACTTTAATTCTGCAATTTTTTATGTACCAAGCACTTCCTTATGTGTGTTTTCTTTCTCCAAGAGTAAATAAGAACATGCTCATCATGCTTTGTAGCAAATGAAAAAAATTCAGGCACAGTATTTGCATTAAAGCATCCATTTTAACTCTTCCACTACCAATAAATAACCTTTACTATTTTATGACTACAAATACCGTTCCAATGCAAGATTAAGAAACAGTTCAGTTGTAACCTAAAATAAAAGAGTGGAGAGTGCAGATCAGAGGTCAGGCTGTACATTTGGTGCAGTCTGAGCTTGATCTATACTGCCTACAAAAGCATCTTACGTTGTCCTCAGTAAAGGAGTTAATGCTATAATTAATAACAAAAATGAAGACACTTAATTCAGGAACTTAACCCATTTTTGCATTCCTTCAATATACCAAGCCACAAGCTTCAACTATGAAAATAAAGGTTGTAAGTTCACAACATAAAATCACATTTCTAATGCATCTGTGTTCTAATCTTTGATGTTATGGTCAACTCCAGGTGCTTTTGCAGACAGTGTGCCTAAAGATCAAACAGCAAGATCATGCACTTATGTTGGATCTACCACTGATATGTAATGATGTATTCTAATTAAACTAGCACAGAGATTGCAAAATCACTGGCGTTTTACATTCCAACAGAAAAGATTTTTTTCTTTCCCCAGGCATCAATGAGAGGAAAAGGATACAAAGCCAAACCAGCATCACATTCTGATACTTCATGACCCCCAAAATAATCTATTTACTATTTCAATTTTTCAGCTTGCTGTTTCATCTTGCCTTACCAGCTTGCCTTAATGTTTGCACATTTCCTTTTTTTTTTTTTGGGGGGGGGGGGGGGGGGGGGGGGTGGTGTCATCTAGTCTCAGTTTTTCTATTTTATTGGAAAGAAGCAATAAGTACCATGCATTATATTCTAACATTCAGGATTTTGAAATAATCTACTGTAGCAAAAGTAAAAAAGTAAAATCTATTTCTTCATGCAAGTTGAAAATTTCACTCTCTTCCCCATGCAGTTGGCTTTTGACACATCTTTAGAAGTTTCTACAAACAGCACATTCTCAGGTTTTTCAGTCTTGTTCTCATAAAAAGTACATTTCTTTTCTTCAAATTTCTACTTCAGAAGGGAAGAAAAAAAAAAAAAAAAAAAAATAAGTACACAATTCTTAAATGATTAAAAAACCAAATAAATCCTATTATTTATGGTGGTCTTGCCTATTTTCATGGGACTAAATTGACAATTTTAGCTTAAGCATACCTAAATGAAGAACTGATCACAAAAAAACGTTTTATTAACAAAAAAATCAAATGTAAATGCATATAAAAACATAAATTCTGCCTGAATCATGCATATTCAATGGCAAGAACATTTCACCCTTCAATATTTTGCCAGAAGCTGAATTGGCGCATGGGAAAACATGACCTCATTTCGTGGCTTTCAATATTTATAGAACAGCTCATAAATAAAAAACTAAAGTTCACTATGTACACCAAAACTCATTAAAAACCTTAACTATCACAAGGAGGGACTGTTTGGAACAATGGAAATGAGCAGCTCTGAGTCAATTATCCTAAGTTTTTGAAGCGCGATGAAAAGGATGGATTAGTGTCATGGCGGCCATTTGCCCTCTCGTAACGGCAGCATCAGAATACTAAAATAACATAAATTAAGGCATTCTGGTCCTTTCTATCAATTTATAAGCACCTATGAGGACAGATTAGGAATTATTTTCAACACTATTTTATCGTAAAACATCTGAAAAATATTGAATATCTTAATAAAAGGGCTGGAAACATTTTCTCTCTGTAGCAGCGAATGTTCTGGAAAAATTGTTCATTCATAAGCAACCGAACAAAATAGGTCAGGAAATTCTCTGATCTAATTATAGACCGGACTCTTGTCACATTATTCCAGTATGGTCACATGAGTTTTTGGCATCGAGACTTGACCATGTCACATGTTGGGAATTTTTCAGGATTAAAATAAAGTATCAGACAGAGAATTTAAATTCGGCACGTATAGGGTTGAAAAAAGTAATAAGAAATTTGACACTAAAATCGGTCTTTCCTTTAGTAACATGTGTACTTTCTTGTTTTTGTTGCATTTTATAAATTAGCTGCAGTGACACTGTTGTTTACATTCAAATGAGCAGTTCACACAAAACAGTGACATCATTCACTTTTTAGTTCATGAGAAAACTTGGATATCATTTCGGGTTCGAAAACAGGTACCCCACGAAAATAGGTACGTTGACCATAACAAAAGAAAAAGGAGAAATCTACAAAAGCTGTAAGTTATGCAACTAAAAGATGAGAAAGCAAACTGGCAGCAAAATAACTATAGGAAAAATGACTAATGGACAACTTATTCCAATTCTCCATAAAAAAAAATATATATATATTTTCTGTTCATTTCTTCCTTTGTTAAGTTGAGCTTTTTTTTTGTCTAAGCATCAAAGTTTCTCTTCTAACACATTTAGAATTCACTTCTTTAGAGGCCATCAAAGTCTCGTAGCCCAAAACATTCAGTGCCATAAACAGATTCAACTGTACTTGAGCTATGCTCTAGCAATATGGAGCTTAATATATCTCTGTGATGTTTTATATCAATCTTGTTGTCACAATCATGCTTATGGACCACTAAATCCATTTGATCTAACAGCCGGCTGAATCATGATGATGAGCAGGATGACATGGGTCGATTTTGCAGATACATTAAGCCCCTTTTTCACAGAGCATGGCTCATTTGTTTATGAATAAGACTAAATAAACCTTTCAGACTGCTAGTCCACCTATCATATATTTAAAATGCAGTTCTTTGTCAAATTGACCTTTGGCTGTTTCTATGATCGTTCATTTGTGATGGTCTATTTACCACTTCTGTCTATGACATGGAGTAATGGAAAACTAGAGATCTACAAAAACAATAGTGATGACAATATATTAATCCATCAAGATGTTACCCGAATCCTTTGAAAGTCTACTGGGGATGTAATGATTTCATAATACTCAGGCATATCCTTTTTTGTGGGGAGCTTTGCAAAAGCATCACTCAGCCTTCTGCCGTCTCTAAAATACATATCAAACATTTGCATGCATGATGATGCTCAGCTTCAAGATTGCGTACAAATTAAACCAACCACATCTAAGCAAGTCTTACCCTGATTTTCTTGAAGTCTACAGGGTTTGTAATGATCTCATAATATTCTGGTAATTCCTTCTTCGAAGGCAGTTTTTCAAATGCTGCACTGAGTAATCGTCGGTCGCTATAAAAATACATCATCAAAAACAACATGCAAGAAAATTAATCCGAGTTATCTTATATTTGAAAATGCATCTGAGAGCTTTTTGTACTTCACAGTTATCTACGATAGATCCCGATCCAAAAATTGTCATTTATGTCTTTCTTTGGTAATTGTATAATTCCATTGTGGACATAATAGTACTTAGCTCTTACCAAAGAGCAACTGATAAACTTGCACAAACAAGCAATATTTCTTGGAGGCCTCCGAGATTGTTTTCCTTCAGAAAATATGTAACAATGTATTACTCAACAGTAAAAACAGCCTTCCATGAACTTAGTTAATACTTTATTTTATCTGTACAGTATACAGTTGATCAGTTGGCTCCCAGAATTCATCTTGATTATTAACCCTTAAAGCACTTTTCACGATTATAGTTGCATTTGCGGCCAGTGTAGATCAAAATCAGGCTGCACAAAACCTGCGACCAGATGTTTGATCTACACTGTCTGCTTTGCTGAATCACTGTAGACAAAAGCAACCATGAAACTGCAATTATTTGGGTTGTAGTTCTACGATGAAAATGTCTGGTAAGTTTATTTGGCGCTCTAAGCGTTAAATTATCTACAGAAATAAATTCCGAAGATTTTGGAAACACCATGTGCTTCAATTGCAAATGTAAAACTATACTAAATGTTTTCAAATTCAATTTACAATCAAACAAAATTTCAAAGCTGACACCAGTTTATTATCCCTTTTATCACACAATCCCATCTTTTAACAACCCTGAAAGAGAGAACTCTTGAAAACATTGTGGGAAAAGGAGAAAATGCTGGTTACCAGCATTTTCTCCTTTGTCCACAATGTTTTCTACCTTATCAAAGACAAAAATTATCATTTTAGCAGTATTTGACTTGTCATCTGCGAATGCGTTCAATTTGGTCCAGTCCAAAATTTTGTCCTTTGGTAAAGAGTTATACCTATCCTTGTATCTCAGCACAATGTCAAGCAACTTTTTCAGCTGTGCAGCCACTTTAGGGGGATTTGGCTTCAGTTTTTCCACAGGGGGTCGTCCTCTCTTCTTCTTCACAGGTGGTTCTGTGTTCTTTGGTTCAGCAGGCTTTTTCCTCTTTCTAGTTGTCTTCTTTTTCTCTTCTCTTTCCTCTCTCAATTCCTCCTCAATTTCATCCAAGTTGCCATCCTCTATTGCCTGAATTTATAGGGGAAAAAAAAAAAAAACAATAGCAAATTTTCACCCAAAGACAGCAATACATTTGATCTTAGCTTTGATACTGTTGGTGTGATATGAATTCAAGCAAGTACTAGTTTGGTATGACATTCTCTGTCAGTCACCTACTCATTAACATCCTAAATTTCAGTAGACAACTGTTTGTATCTTGAATTTTCTTAGGTCTGAAGCAGATAATTATTTACAGTTTAAACACATCTATTTTTCATCGATGGAGAAATAAGTTCTGGCAGCTTATACTAATCTTTCTTGATTTTGTTTCTGGGAAACTACACCAGTACTTGGGCAAAATGTGCAGGCCAATGAAAAGTCCCGAAGTTGACACCCGCTCCCCGGTATCGAACTCAGGACCTTCAGGTTACAAGGCTGACCCTCTACCTCACAACTACAGACAACAAATTATTTACAGTTTTGAACTAAATAATCTTTTCCTTTTTTTACTTCTTACAAGTATTTAACAATGAAATAACTATTTAATAAAACACTGCAAACCTATCACTTTGATAAATGCTTTAACACTTGCCACTGATCTGAGAGAACAACATGACTACTAAACCTCTTTATTAACCCTTTACCACATGATCCTGTGTTTAACTCTTTACCACACAATCGTGACTTTTAACTACCCTAAAAATGAAGCCCTTTGAAAACATTGTGGGAAAAGGAGAAAATGCTGGTAACAAGCATTTTCTCCTTTTCCCACAGTGTTTTCTACCCTTTCAAAAACAAATTTCAATTTCTTAGCCATATTTATTCTTTCGTCTACAAATACTTTCAATTTGGACTAGTCTAAAATTTTGTTGTTTGGGAAAGAGTTAAACAACAATTGGGAGAAAGGCTTTGGAAAACATTGTAGGGAAATAGAGAAAATTCCCTACAATGTTTTCTACCTTTCAAAGACAAATCCAGTTATTTATGCTAGCTTTTATTTGTCCCCTGGAAATGATTTTCATTTTGATTTTTCTAAAAATGTTGTTTGGTAGAGTTCTATCAGCACACATACCCTTAGCCATTGTTTTTCAGTCAGAGAGTCAGAATAGTCCACTTCCTTCCTCTGTCTAGAACCACGTCCAAAAATCTTTTCTTCCTCTTCTTCTTGCGTAAGTCTGTCAACCTGTATTGGAATGAATGGAAAGAAACTTCCGTAATCTTTTGAATGCCTAGCAAAACTGTAGGTGTTTCTGTAGACAGTATAGATCAAGACTAGGCTGCACAAAATGTGCGTTCTAATCTTCAAGGATAAACACTGCCTGATATTGTGTGATGGCCTTGCACAAGTAGGCTTGCATTTTCAGAATTCACGGAAAATATCCATTTTCTAATATGTACATACAATCAATCATCCAAAATATCCATTTCAGTTATTAAACTACAATAGTATTATTGATTTCAGAAATTATCCATTTCATTTATTTACCCCTCCAAACGTTAATAACTTTCAGCATTCAAGTATACAACAAACAAACCAAATGAAACAAACGTAACTATTTATAGTTCAACACCCATTAGTTTGATTTTTTTTCACACACGCTCGTGTAACTCTTCCATATTTCCTGAAAATTACAAATAGCTAATGTTGTTCTTGGCTCCAAGAGGATACTACATGCATTTGCAAAAAATGAAGAGAATTTACCACCTTGAAAAAGCCTTTTAAAACATTCTGTGAAAATGGGAAAATGCTGACTACCAATACCTGAATAATTTCAAACACTTCCCATATATATTACTTCAAACATTCTTTCAGGAGACAGCTTAGGTAGCACTGCAGAAAAGGACAAAATTAATTGCCTGATAGAGCTATTATTGTTTTTCCTACAATGTTCTCCATATCAAGCAAACCTGAAAATTCCCTCTTTCTTTGAATGGTCTACATGTCTGATCAGAGCCTGTAAGGACATCTGTTTACAAGCAAGTAATTCTTACCTCCATCTCATCTTTTACAATCCAGGCAGGCAACTCGGACTCCTCCATCAACCTTGGTTTTCTAGGGACCTGCCGGGCCTCTTCTCTTCTGCGCTCAATGTCCATACGCTATATAACACAATGTACATAAGGAGGATTTGAAAAATCATTCTTTGTTCTGATTTCATATCAGTATTTCTTTGCACTAGTCTTAATTGAAAGCATTTGTAGACAATGAATGTGGCTAATATAATACAATGGGATTTGTCTTTGAAAGGGAGGATAACATTGTAAGAAAAGGACAAAATGTTATTTATTACATGCAAATCTCTGTTATTATTTTAAGTCCCCTCGAGTTTGGATGTTTCCACATAACACATGATTCTAATATAGAATTATGGCCAGAAAGTTATCAAATGATTGAGAATTCTAATTAAAAGTGGCCATTATCTTTGCATCAAATAAATTACTTTTGTTTCTGCCTACACCTTTTGGTCCATTAATTTTGATGTATACAATGCAGTCAGTTTTTACCATTCTGATAAATCCCAACAGCAAGTCAATCAAATTAAGAGGGCCATGATGGCCCTGGATCGCTCACCTGAGTAGAGTGCCTTAAAGGTATTTCTTTAATTTGACCAAGTGACCTAGTTTATGACCCCAGGTGACCCAATTTCAAACTCATATTTCACAAAGACAAACATTCTGACCAATTTTCAAGTCAATTGTGCAAAAAATGTAGCCTCTAGAGTGCCCTAAAAGTATTTCTTTAATTTGACCTATTGACCTAGATTATGACCCCAGGTGACCCAAATTTGACCTGGTCTTGGACTTTATCAAAAGAAACATTTTAACCAATTTTCAAATCAGCTGAATAATAAATGTGGCCTCTAGACTGCCCACTAGGTATTTCTTTAATTTGACCAAGTGACCTAGTTTATGACCCCAGTTGACCCAAATTTAGACTCATGTGAGATTTTATAAAGACAAACATTCTGACCAGTTTTCAAGGCAATTGAGCAAATAATTTGGCCTCTAGAGTGCCAGCAAGGTATTTCTTTAATTTGACCTAGAGACCTAGTTTATGGTTCCAGGTGACCCAAATCCAAACTCATCTGATATTTCATCAAGACAAACATTCTGGCCAAATTTCAGGTCATTTGAGCAATAAATGTGGCCTCCAGAAAGCAAACAAGGTATTTCTTTAATTCGACCCAGTGACCTAGTTTATGACCCCAGTTGACCCAAATTCAGACTTATGTGAGATTTTAAAGACAAACTTTCTGACCAAATTTCAAGGCAATTGAGCAAATAATGTGGCCTCAAGAGTGCCAACAAGGTATTTCTTTAATTTGACCTAGTGACCTAGTTGACCCAATTTTGAACTCAATGAACTCATTGTGCTTAGATGGGCAAACAAACTTAGAAGAGAATCACTACATACCAAATATCAAAGCTCTACGCCTTCCAGTTTCAAAGAAGAATTTTAAAGTTTTCCTTCTTTGTTCCTATGTTCGAACTTGTGACCCCCCACAGGTTGGGCCAGTTTTGACCCAAGCAGCATCCTTGGAACAAACTTGGTAGAGGTCCACTAGGAGATGCAACATACCAAATATCAAAGCTCTACGCCTTCCTGTTTCGGAGAGGCAGATTTTTAAAGTTTTCCTTCTTTGTTCCTATGTTCGAACTTGTGACCCCCCGGGCTGGGCCAGTTTTGACCCCAGGGGCATCATATGAACAAACTTGGTAGAGGTCTACTAGGAGATGCAACATACCAAATATCAAAGCTCTACACCTTCAAATTTCAGAGAAGAAGATTTTTTTAGTTTTCCTTCTCTGTTCCTATGTTTGAACTTGTGACCCCCGGGGCAGGGCCAGTTTTGACCCCAAGGACATCATATGAACAAACTTGGTAAAGGTCCACTAGAAGATGCTACATACCAAATATCAAAGCTCTACGCCTACCACTTTCAGAGAAGATGATTTTTAAAGTTTTCCCTCTTTGTTCCTGTGTTCAAACTTGTGACCCCCGGGGCGGGACCAGTTTTGACCCCAGGGGCATCATATGAACACACTTGGTAGAGGTCTACTAGGAGATGCTACATGCCAAATCTCAAAGCTCCACGCCTTCCAGTTTCAGGGAAGATGATTTTTGAAGTTTTCCCTCTTTGTTCCTATGTTCGAACTTGTGACCCCCCAGTTGGGGCCAGTTTTGACCCCAGGGGCATCATATGAACAAACTTGGTAGAGGTCTACTAGGAGATGCTACACGCCAAATATCAAAGCTCTAAGCCTCCTAGTTTTAGAGAAGATGATTTTTAAAGTTTTCCCTCTTTGTTCCTATGTTCGAACTTGTGACCCCTGGGTAGGGCTAGTTTTGACCCCAGGGGCATTGTATGAACAAACTTGGTAGAGGTCCACTATGAGATGCTACATGCCAAATATCAAAGCTCTATGCCTTCCAGTTTCAGAGAAGATGATTTTTAAAGTTTTCCCTCTTTGTTCCTATGTTCGAACTTGTGACCCCCGAGGCGGGGCCAGTTTTGACCCCAAGGACATCATATGAACAAACTTGGTAGAGGTCTACTAGGAGATGCTACGTGCCAAATATCAAAGCTCTATGCCTTCCAGTTTCATAGAAGAAGGTTTTTAATATTTTCCTTCTTTGTTCCTATGTTCAAACTTGTGACCCCCGGGGTGGGGCCAGTTTTGACCCCAGAGACATCATATGAACAAACTTGGTAGAGGTCCACTAGGAGATGATACATACCAAACATCAAAGCTCTACACCTTCAAGTTTTAGAGAAGAAGATTTTTAAAGTTTTCTTTCTTTGTTACTATGCTCGAGCTTGTGACCCCCGGGGCAGGGCCAGTTTTGACCCCAGGGGCATCAAATGAACAAACTTGGTAGAGGTCAACTAGCTGATGCTACATACCAAATATCAAAGCTCTACGTCTTCTAGTTTCTGAGAAGAAGATTTTCGAAGATTTTGCTGTTTTTTTCCTTTTGGTTGCCATGGCAACCAGAGTTATGGGTGGAATTCAATCTCTTGAACACCTTTGGTAGAGCTTCACCCAAGGAACATCCCTGCCAAGTTTCATCAAGATTGGCCCAGTGGTTTAGGAGAAGAAGATCTTTAAAGAAATTGTGAACGACGGACCACGCACGACGGACAACGCAGGACGGACATTTGGCGATCACAAAAGCTCATCTTGAGCACTTCATGCTCATGTGAGCTAAAAAGGTAACAGAGAGGACCTATGATGTTTTCAAAGCTGAAGAAAGTGTATTACAGGCAGTTGTAATTCATTTAATCGTCAGTTAACAAAAATTTTGGACATGCCAATACTGAACACAATTGCAAAGAAAAAACAACAAGGCTCAAATCATTGTGAGAAAAGCAGACTGTGCTGGTTACAAGAAGTTTTCTCATACTCTTTTCATAAACCCTTGTTCCCTAGGATCTCATACAGAAGTGATCAATTGGTAAAGAATTAAATCTTTACCAAACAACAAATTAAAGACCAGTCCAAATTGGAAGCATTTGCAGACGACAAAACAAAATTGACTGAAAAATGAAAAATTGTTCTGGAAAGAGTACAAAACATTGTAGGAAAAGGAGAAAATGCTGGTTACCAGCATTTTCTCCTTTTCCCACTATGTTTTCAAAAAGCTTTCTTTCTCAGGGTCTTTAAAAGTCAGAATTGTGTGGTAAAGGGTTAAAGGTGAAGTTACCTGGTAGATTTCAAACTCCTCCTCAGATCTTGCCAACATCTGATTGATAGTCTCATCATCTGGGACCTCGTCTTCCTCCTGTAACATAGAGTATAGTCACAAACCAATTAAACCTTTACCAAATGACAAAATTTTGGACTAGACCAAATTGAAAGCATTTGCAGACGACAAATTAATTGTGTAATAAATGATGACTTCTACCTTTGATTTGGTAGAAAACATTGTGGGAAAAGGAGAAAATGCTGGTAACAAGCATTTTCTCCTTTTCGCATAATGTTTTCACAAGGCCTCACTCTTGGGGTCATTAAAAGTCGTCACTGTGTGTGGTAAAGGGTTAAACCACTGGGCCCAACATATGTTATAAAATTTTGTTAAGACCTCAAACGTTCACAATTTACATTTAGAGTCAATCTTATATCCTGCAACAATGTAGACTTGACACACATTTTACCTTGGAATACATCACACACACACACACACACACACACACACACATGTATATATAAATGCATATGTATGTGTGTGTATATATATATATAAAAATGCAGGTGTTCCACATATTCTACATTACATTTCCCTCTTGTAATGACATCACATCATCTTCAAGATTTGCTGATCAATGTGTGACAAGTTTCAGTACTTCTAGCTTCACTTCCCTTCTAATATCAATCAATTAATTTTGTTTGCAATTTAGACATCCCTTTTTTAGAGCTATATTGGATTAATGATAGTCATTGCAACAGAATTCATTCCTCTCACCGCTGACCATGTTTTGACCACGGTTATGTGGGAAAGCAGCCAGTGGCTTGGAAAGAATATTGTGCAGAGTACTGGTAATAGAAAATCCAGGAAAGCATGGACAGGCACTGGCTGCCACAATATAACTTAGATAACTTAGAAAACAGCGTTAAAAACCTTTCAATCAATCGATTTATAGTTATACTGTTTTACTGGCTCTTGGGTAGTAAAGCTCAGAGAAGCAGTTACATAATACAAATTGACAAAAAAAAAAATAAGACATGATTTATCCCATGAATTCATTTAGAAAGATCAAGCTTCTCCAATTTCCTATCAATCAATCAAATAGCTGACTTACTGTATTTTGAAACCAGAAAGATTTCAATCCATATGCAAAAACATTAGGTTCTTTACAACTTAATTGCCATTCCCCAATTAGGAAAATCTTTAAAAGAAGACTAATTAAGAGGGTTATTTACTGAAAAAGTTTTACTTTCATTAGTTTAAATGCTGTTTAAAATGCACAATTTTCCAGTTTTTCAGTCATGAATTTCACCACTGCAGGCTGGGCCTCTACTGAGCCAATAGACATTCCAAGATAATGAACCCAACAAATACAAATCATACAGAGGATTGCCCGAGTACAAATCCACAGCCTTCATTACTGAGCCAAAGACAACCTGATTATGCGAAAGAGGAGTTTCTTATGACACACAAAAGAAACACACACTGACCTCATCACACTCAGCATCCTGTTGAAGCAGATTCTTTAAGAACATCTGTCTCTCTTGTCCAGTTGATTTCTGATCAAACATACCAGCTTGAATAACTTTTTCATCCACATTCAGTTTAAATTTAGCTGCAGCTAAGATTCTTTCCTCCACACTCTTCACTGTCATCAATCTCAACACTCTGACTTCATTTGTCTGACCAATACGATGGGCTCTATCTTGCGCTTGTAAATCCTGTAATGATGCAACAAAAATATTTTTACAAGTCAGACAAGGCTTTGATAAACAAAAAAAGATATGCTGGAGGGAATGATTTTGATGCAAAGGGTTTGTGTTTAATGCTGTTTTAAACTGTGTACAACTTTTACACATTCCTGTACTTCTTTAACTAAAAACACCCAATAAACTACTGTTTTCCCACATACAAAAAATTAAAAAAAATTCAATGACTTCCTGACTTTCCCTGAATCCAATGTACTAAAACAAAATGAACAATACTAGAAAAAAAAGAACAACTTTAAACAAGCATGTAATAAAGTTAGAATTCAGATGTACAAGCTGTGAAATATTCTCCATTTGCTAGCTTAACAATTGCTTCAAATCTGCCATCAACAACAAAACAGAGACCCATTTTTATTAACAAGTGCAATTGTTTTCCTAGCAAACTAATGATAAACCAACTTATTTAACCTATGTAAAATAAGCTGTAACTGATTGGTAGAAAGCTTGATACAAAACAGTGCATAAAAATATAAAACAATACCTGGTGAGGATTCCAGTCAGAATCAAATATAACCACAGTGTCAGCTGTCTGTAGATTGAGACCAAGTCCACCAGCCCTGGTACTGAGGATGAATATAAAGTATGGAGAATCTTCCTTGTTAAACAGAGCCAGCAGGTCACCTCTGTCCTCTGACTTGGTTGTACCATCAAGTCGTAGATAGCGATATCCACGATACAGAAAGAAATCCTCCAGGATACTTAAAAGAGATGTCATCTGACTGAAGAGCAAGACCTTGTGGTTTTGGGCCTTAAGTTTAGGTAGAATTCTATCTAACAGTTCAAACTTTCCAGCAACTCTATAAAGATCAGGTCTGAAACAGAAACACATCATTGATCATTGACAGTCATAAGGATTGTTGTGGAGTACCACTGTAAGAAGTCCAGATAAGAGGAGGTTATCAAATTCTAAAAGACGAATTTCTACACTAAAACATCAATAAGACTTTTCTAATAAATACCCACAGAATAGGTTTGAGTAAAATAAATGTTTTTTCTTTTTCTCTTACCCCAAAATTACTTCCTATAGCTATACCTCAGGTTGGAAATTTAAAAAAAGTAATAATACTCAATGAAAACATTGAACATTTAAAAAATGTTTGAGCAACTCTGTGATGGTGAAACACACACAAACACACATTTTTTTTTTTTTTTAAGGAAAGATAAATAACCTGGACGAGTTCCTCAACAAACCACTGACTTGTACAGTATATGCACAATGACATCAATAGACTCTATAACATCAAAAATTCATAATAGGTAGACATGTAGACAGCTGTTTATGAGTAATATGTCACTCCAAAGTAAAAATTAAACTGATTTTAACAGAAAGTATTAACCCATATGGTATAATGAAGAGAGTGTCACATATATTTGAGCCACCTGCGAAAAGTATCAACCAAGGTTAGCCTGCGCAGTCCGCGAAGGCTGACCTGGTCCAAAAATTTTTGCGTTTGGTCCATTTTCTGCATGTCAAAGGACCAGTGTACCTCATGATTCAGTAGGTTGTTATACAAAACGGATTTTCAGGATGTATAATGCTGTCATGACTTGTAAAGTATCACGCATCATGGCGATGTATTAAGCCCCCTTTTCACAGAGCATGGCTCTACATGTTGTTAGTGGCCACCGATACAAGACTTTAACAGACAGCAAAATTTCACACTAGTCAATTTTGAAAGCATTTGTAGACGACAAATTAAATGTGGCTCAACCAATGGATTTGCCTTAGAAAGGGTAGAAAACATTGAGGCAAATAGAGAAACATGTCTCTCCTTTTGTCTATTTTCAAAAGTTGTCTTCCTCAAGTATGTAAATACACAAAAAATGTAGGTTTAGTAATAAATAGCCTTGTTACATACCCTGTCAAAACCCCATTTACAGCCTGATTCTCAGCAACAGCCTCTTCTATATGGGGGAACATAAACGGATGGTTGCAAATCTTTCTCAGCTGCATGATAGTGTTCATGAGTATCTTGGCCCCTCCTTTACCCTGCAAATATAATGACATACTCAGATAGGGTATCTTCCTCACTCTTTAACAGATGACAAAATTAAAGAATTCTTTAAATTCAAGCAGACAACAAACCATATGTGGCCAAAAACAGTGGGATATGTTCTTAAAACCATATAAAAACATAGCCAGATATTGAGAAAAATGCTGGTCACCAGCATTTTCTCCTTTTCCCATAATGTTTTTTAACAGCTTTCTTCCTTAGGGTTGTACCAATGGTATTCGTACCAATACAGGATTGTTCAGTACAGAGTTAAACACAAAGACCACAAAAATACATTTGAGAGGGCAAGCAGACAGAAGCCATATTAAATCTGCAACTTGCTGAAGCTATTTCATTTAAAGAAAAGATCTCAACAAGAGTATCGCATGTGGCTGCCAATGCTTGGAGGCAAAGGCTTTTTCAGAGACAAACAGTTATGAGCTCGCCCGAGTTTTAAGTAAATTTCTTGGGTAATGACAGGTATAGCAAAAAATGTCTTAGTTTTTGCAAAATAATGAAGATACAGACAAAAAGAAGGATACACAATACCTTGACCTTTTTCTCAAAAAAAGAAAAAAAAAAAAAAAAAAAACCAGCCATGCTGTAAACTTGGTTCATTCAAATTATTATCAGGAACATGTCTGATACAAACAGTTTTAGTAGTTTTGATTGATAGCATAAGCATCAATACATGCTAGTGGGTATCAAGACAGTTCCCTGAAAGATATGAAGACAGTCCCTAACAGATTTGAAGACAGTTCCCCAACACTTTTGAAGACAGGTCCCCCACAGATTTGACGACAGTTCCCTGAAAGATTTGAAGACAATTTCCCAACACTTTTGATCCATGCCAAATAACCCTTTAATGATAATATGTCTTTTTTTACCTTGTAAACTCTGTCCATAATCCTTACATACATGTATATTGTATGAAGCATTGGGGAAAATGTGTATTTTGACATTGTTTGGTATTTGGCAACAAAAGGTCATCAAACTGTCCCATCAAACAAAGCAGAGTTAAAGAAAACTATAGACATTTCACATTGCAATCATAGAAAGTTATAGACAATCTCACAGTGACCAATGTACTTGTCAATCATGAGTACAAATGTTTCAATCAATCACAGTACATGATTTACCCATAAAATCATCATCAACCATTTGTACCCATGCAAACTGTCATCTAACACAGAACAGAAGTGTCAGGGAACTGTCTTCAAAAGTGTCAGGGAACTGTCTTCAAATGATATTTTTTAATCTGTCAGGAAACTATCTCGAAAACTTGTGTCAGGGAACTGTGTTGTTAGGAAACTGTCTTGTTCCTGTGCTAGTGCATTTTTTTTTAAATAACCACCTTTGTTTCCATGTTTTATAAATCATTATTGGGGATGTTTCATGGTAAAATTAAAACCTCTCTAATGCAAATTACATTTTGCAAACAAATTTCAAGGCAACACTTCAGGTTCCAAAGGTAAGTTAGGTGTTTTGTAGAAACAGCTGAGCATTTAAAAGGTGATGCAAAATGTTTTTATGCCACAACCAAAAGAAAAGCTAACATACCTTCTTTTCCTTCTCAGATCCATCAGTAAGTAAGATACCTTTATTCTGCATGTGTTTATAGATGGTTCTCTGTAGAGCTGACATGTCACATTTAATAACATATTCAACCTGAAATTATTAAAATAATGAATATTCACTATCTCAGATAATAACATTCTTTCAAAATCGAAAAAATCATCTTTTATCTCCAATTAATTGATACTTGTCAGGCTGGTACTAACTCACACTAATATAACATTGGTAAAAACAAACATTTTGTGTGACGGAAAAAATGCTCGTAATTCGCAATATCTCCTTTTCTAATCAAAGCATTTTCTACAAGTTGACAAAACTTTGGGCCCATTTATCTGGAAAGTATTTTACGATTCCATAAACAATCATGTGGCTGAAAAGATAGAATTGATCTTGTATAGAATAGAAAACATTCTAGAAAGAGGAGAAAATTCTGGTTGTAAGCATTCCCTTCATTTCCCACAAACTCAGGGCTGTTCAAACTAGGAATTGTGTGGTAATGAATTAAAACAAAAATTATAACTCAAGCCACAGACCTTATCAGGGAGCTGAGATTCAACTTCCTTTTTCAGTCTCCTAAGCAAGAAAGGTCTCAGTACTTTGTGTAGACGACGGATAATCAGCAAAGACTCTTCATTGTTCAACTCTACTTTCTCTCCAGTCATAGCAAAGGGTGCATTAAACCACTGTTCAAATGTGCTGCAGCATTTGAAAATGCTGGGCAGAAGGAAATTCAACAAGGCCCATAACTCTGGCAGTTTATTCTGTAATAAAAAAGAAAATATCTTAAGTATGCGTTACCTTCTTGTAAGCATATACAACAAGAGCCAGACGGCTACACAGCAAAAGTACAGTCACCTTCTAGTTTATGGTTTAGATAATGTTGGAAAATACATGTATGTGGTTTGAAAACATTTGCAGACAACACATTACATGCTACTCAAAACATGAGCTTCATCTATTAAAAGGTAGAAAACATTGTAGGAAAAGAAGAAAATGCTGGTTACCAGCATTTTCTTTTTTTCCACTGAGTTTTCAAAAGCCTTCTTCCTACGGGTTTCTTTAACTCTGGACTGTTTGGAAAAGGATTCAACTGACATCAACTTTAGCTCATTGCGTTACCTGTAGTGGCGTTCCAGTCAATAACAAACGGAATGGTGCCTCATAATGTGTGTTTAGGATCTGTGTAAGTTTACAGTGGTGATTCTTCATACGATGGCCTTCATCAATGATCATATACTTCCAGCGAATCTGAAATAAACATAATCTGGTTGGTTGGTTGTATTGGGGTTTAACGCCACTTTAACAGCTAAGGTCATATCATGGCAGTCGGTGACGCACATGTGTTTCCTGGCTTTCTCACACCAGTACTAACACAACTTTCTTTCCAAAGCCACCGACTACTTTTCTCACATGCTTCAGCAGAGGTGAGAGGCGAAAATACGCCGGAAAGAAAGTTCGCCTCAACCGGGTATCGAACTCACAACCACCAGGTCATGAGTCCGACACGCTCACCAATGAGCCACACAGGCGGGCTTGAAATAAACATAAAACAGTTGTCATGTTTATGATATAAACACTTAAGACAGCCTCAACCCTTAAAATGCTAAGCAAGACTTCAATCAACTTTGTGGATAATGTAGGTCAAGATCAGAGTTAAAAAAAAGTGCAGTCCGATCTTTGACCAATACTGTCCAATAATCTTTAAGACATTACACCCAAAATAGACTTGAAACTGTTACTGTTGTGCTTTTTCTCAGTTTTACAATATCTTATTTACCATCATTTAGCAGTCAAGTTTACAAATCTAGTTATCCAAAAAAGATGGGTTGAATAGCTGTACCTACCTTTGCAAGTGTTGATTTGTCTTTGATGACATACTCGTAAGTTGTAAGGAGAACATTAAACTTTCCACCTCTAAGTTGTGCAGCAAGAGCTTTCCTCACTGTAGGAGCACCTTTATACATCACTTTAACGACTGTTGGAGCCCATTTCTCAAACTCCAACATCCAGTTTGAAAGAGTTCTGCATTAATGAGTCAAATAAATGAGCAGTCTACCAATGAATGTATAATGATCATAACTTTTCACTATTATTTAGAGAAGTATCTGGCAAGAACAGCCTTGTTCATAATTTTTCCCAGACAAATCAATGTCCATTCATGTTAAACTCTAGGGTTTAAAGCATATTATCTACATAACCACCATGACATTTCAAGCATTATTTCTTTGTTAAAGAAGTCATTATCAAACCTTTAAAACACAACACTCACACCAATGGAAATCTACCCTATGGCAGTATTTCCAACTTTGCATGGGAAGGAACAATCAGTAACAAGCAATTACCCCTCCTCCAACTGGTTTTTTTTTTTTTTTCATCAATAATTTCCTTGTCCTTCAAATATTTCTACATTGTGGTGTTAATTGTATTAGTCAGAAGTATAACTAACACTGACCTATTTGGAAAAGAATGGACTGACAATTCCAAAATAAAGCTACTTACGACAATGGAACAATGATTAAGAAAGGTCCATTGACTCTTTTCCGCTCCATCAAGTAAGTAATCAGAGCTATTGTTTGGATGGTCTTGCCAAGTCCCATTTCATCTGCTAATATTCCATTCAAATTGTTGTTGAAGAGAGAAACCATCCATTCAAGACCCTTAATCTAGAAAAAAAAGTAAGGAAAAAGTCTTAAGTTCCAATTTGGCATATATATCTTGTATTTTTGTCAATAAAAGGCCTCTGTTAAAGAGGTGACATATTAACTCTTTACCACACAATCCCGACTTTTAACAACCCTGAAAGAAAAGGCTTTTGAAAACATTGTAGGAAAAGGAGAAAATGGTGGTAACCAGCAGTTTCTCCTTTTCCCACAATGTTTTCTACCCTATCAAAAAGAGAAATCATCAGTTTAGCAACACTTACTTTGTTGTCTGCAAATGCTTTCACTTTGGTTCAGTCTAAAATTTTGTCGTTTGGTAAAGAGTTAAATGTGGCTCTAATGTTAGAATTTGTCCATAAAAGGGTAGAAAACATTGTAGGGAAAAGGAGAAACTAATTATTGCCAGCATTTTCCCCTTTTCCCACAATATTTTTTAAGTCTCATTCTTTACTGTCGGTAAAGGGTTAACCAAATAATTGGGCGAGTTTACAAATCAGACAACTTGTCAAAGCAATGCAGGAAAAGGAGGAAATATTGGTTACCAACACCTGAAATTTGAGATACAAATCCTAGCATTTGAGCCACATCTAGTTTGTCATCTGTAAATGCTTTCATGATTGACAAATGTCAATTTTTTTAAGTCATGTGATGAGTTATCCACATTTTTTTTTCTTTCATTAAGTCAAAATTGATTGTCTTGAAAGGTACAGTAATAAATGTATTAGCTAAATGATGTCTAGGTCTATCACTTATTAACACAGAGCCTAATTAAGAAATATGCAAACAACTGATCCTACTTTTTCATGACATAAAATGTTTCTTTAACCTTTTAACCCTTTACCACAGAATTCCGCATTTTAACAACCCTGAAGAAGAAGCCTTTTCAAAACATTGTGGGAAAAGAAGAAAATGCTGGTAACCAGCATTTTCTCCTTTTCCCACGATGTTAACTAATCTTCTTAAAATGAAATTTCTGTTTTAGAGTCACAATTTTTTTGTCGTCTGCAGTGGTTTTCAACTTGGGTAAGTCTAAAATTGTGTCATTTGGTAAAGGGTTAACTGCTGGTGGCCATGTGAGTAACTTTTGCATTGATCAATATCAGACTTAACCCTTTCCCAAACAAGCCCTGGTTTTCATGTGTCTGCAGTACAAGTCTTTTGAAAACACTGTGGGAAAAGGAGAAATTGCTGTAACAAGCAATTTCTCCTTTTCCCACAGTGTTTTCTACCCATTTTGAGACCTTTCTGCCATTTTCATCAAATTTAAAATTGTCGTCTGCAAACTCTTTCAATTTGGACTAGTCCAAAATTTGTCGCTTGGGTAAGTTGTATTTCTATACCTCAGAAAAAGATTAACAAATTCTTTTAAAAGCAAAACGGTAAAAATGCAATTCACATCACAACAAATGCAAATATCAACATTGTCAGGTCAAAATCCCTTTCATTTATTGCACAGGTTGATATACAATGTTGGATACCTTGTGAGCATGTACTGCTTAAGTCTTTTTGAAATGTCAAAATTTAACATTTTCCAAAATTAACAGCATTTGTGGACTACAAAAATTGAATAGGAAACTGCCTTTGAAGGTGTAAAATAAATTGCTTTTCTTATTCTCTTCTCCTTTCCCACAATGTTTTCAAAGGCCTTCTTCCTCCAGTAAGACTGATTGGTAAAGGGTTATACTGCCTGAAAACTATGACTATTTAGTCCTTTCTTCTGCCTGTAAATGTCTATATCATTTATATAATATAAGACTAACAGCTGCCACTGATGTAAAAGGCTTAAAATTTATATCAGAAAACTGACCTGGTACTCCTTCAGTTTGCCATTCACTAAGATCGATGCTTGTTCAGTGACTACTTCCCTTATTTCATGAGCTTGACCGTAATAGTTCTGTTTGCTCTGGTACTCATCATCATGGACACTGGAAAATATATGAGCCATGCTCTGTGAAAAGGGGGCTTGATGCATATGGGAAATATATCGACTTGAGTAAGCCTGCACAGGCTGACCTGGGCCAAAACTTTTCCCTATTGGTCAATTTTTTGTATGTCCAAGGACCAGACTACCTCATGGTTCAGTCGGTTGTTAGACAAACTGGTTTTTATGGATCCATAATTGTTTGATGACTTGCCTGGTATCAAGCCCCTTTTGCCGGAGCATGGCTCAAATATACGAGCCATGTTTTGACAAAAGGGGCTTAATGCATCTCCGTGATACACTGTACTGTGCAAATCATCACATAATATGGGATCCATAAAAACTGTTTTTTGTCACAGTCAATTGGATCTGGAGTAGAATGGTCCATTGACATGCAGAAAATTGACCAATGGCAAAAAGTTTCGACCCGTGTCGGCTTATGTGAACTGCGCAGACTGACATGGGTCGATACTTTTTGCAGATGCATTGAGCCCCCTTTTCACAGAGCATGGCTCATATGCTAAGTTTAGTGGAGGGAACTTGCTATCTCCTGTAGATGACTAATTTGTCACACAGAAAGCCACTTTTGGAAAAATTGTGGTAAACGGAAAAATTGCTCATAATGAGGAATTTTTCCTGCAATATTTTTTACACACATTGATGAAGACAAATCCTTTTATGTTGATTACCCCCTTGTTTACAAGAATACTTTTCCCAAAGCAAAGTGCTTACAACAGTGCATTCCAAATAGTAAATTCTTTCATATATCAGTCAAATATATGGCTGCCACTGTAACTGTTAATGTTGAAAAAACATTTCCAGAGCATTCACTGTAACATGCTAGAAACATACCATGATCTACGTTTTCCACTGCAAGCTCCAGTAATCTAACAGGCTTGGCTAAGAATATCATTTTAGACTCCCCTGTGTGGATAGCTTTAAGTATCATAATGGGAAAAGAAGATATTGTTTGCTACAAGCAACTGTTTAAAAGAAAATAAAAGAAAAAACATTTCCTCCTTCAAATACAAGTTCTTTCAATTCTTTGTATCCATACTAGAAGATCTAAAATTAGCCTGTCAAGTAAAAGTTTTACTCTCAGTATACATCACAATATGCATTACATCACTATTCTACACTACTTTGTTTCTTTCGTGTTAAACCTTGTTTTCAACATTGTCTCGGTTATATCTTGGCTAGTGCATCTACCCACACGTTCCTTTACCGGTACTTATCAGTGTATTCTTCCCAATCCACTGTCTGCTTTCCAAATTAAACAATGTTGAAACACTGTTTAGCAGTAACAGAGGAATGAATCGTGTCTCAATGACCATCCTTGAAAAGAAATTGGTTGAGCTGTAAAATTGAACCAGAAACCCCCTTGTTTCAAGCCCTGTATGATACAGACAGAGCTACTGGGCTTAACTCCATGTCACAACTAAATAATTAAAAAAAAAAAAAATCTCCCAAACTTACACAGCCTCAGTTGCTTTAGGTTTCTCCTTAACCTCTTTTTCCTCACTATCTTCAGTATCTTTCTCATCATAGAACAAAGTTCTTTCCTCTTCATCTTCTTCCTCTTCCCCAGACTCTTCTCCCTCCTCTTCATCATCTTGTTCTTTAGGGGCCACTTCATATCTAGAGTGAACATAGAAAAAAAAAAAGAGTCAATTCACTCTACCACATCACAAAATTTAAGTCTCAACTGAACTAAAGGCATTTGTAGTCAACAATACAGCATTTTTTCTATTTCACTCTTCATGGTCGTTAAAACCTGGGATTATTTGCAAAGGGCTAGTGTAGAGACATTCGTAAAAACTTGCTTCAGGAGGTAACCAGTTACTAGTATATGACTGAAGCCAATGTATCTACATGTATTTAGATATTCTTGTAGGATTTTTCACGAATACTTTGAACAATACTCCTTCCAAACAAATGTAAAGAACTTTTCCTTTTTAATCCCCTCAGAGGTTGGAGGGATATTGCTTTACCATGTTCATTTACAACCAACAATCTAAAAATATAATTTCATCAGCTGGTTGTGTTCGAATTGCTGTTAAAATTATTAATGCTTACTTGAAAAAAAAAAAAAAATCCTAGATTAAACCCTTTGATTATTAGATAAATGAAACAATCTCTCTGAGAAAAATATCCTAAAACTCAAATAGTAAGTGTTTCTACAAAAACAACTCAAAAAATGGTCATGTACATTACTTTTCTTGCAGTATGATCTCAATGATTTGATGAGAAATATGACTTTACCAAAAGACAAAATTTTGGACATCTTTGGATTCAAATCAATTGTAGATCACAAATCAAATGCTAAAAAGATGGAAAAAATTGTCTTTCAAAGGCTAGAAAACATGTGGGAAAAGGAGAAAATGCTGGTTACCAGCAATGTTTTCAAAAGCCTTTTTCTCAGGGATGTTTGGTATGCAGAATTGTTTGATAAAGGGTTAAATTGATAAAAGCGAGGGTTCAAACACCTAATTGTTGACACTTACTCTGGATGTGCCTCCAGCCACTCTGTCAGTTCACTTGATAGTGGAGCCTCTTCTCCTGTCAGTATTTTACCAGTTTCCTTCTCCATCACTGCTACCCTATTCTCCTCACCAGCACCGGCATCTTCCTGCAACAGACAATAATATTTCTTTACTATTAACTTCTACGTCATAATATCACTTGCACTGAACAACTTTGCAAATTTTACTTTTGTAAAACTTTAGTATTAAAGATGAATTGAGATTTTATACATGTACCTGTAAAAATCATTATGGCTAAAAGGGAAACTGCTTGAAGAACAACAAAAGCAAAAACAACAACAAAATGTACAACTGAAAAGTAACCTTATTGTAACAAATGGTGTTTTTTTTTCCAATCTTCATTTACTATTAGAGGGCATGTACTATTCTTATGCCCTTGCAGTTTACATCTCTAGAAAACATGCAGGAAAAATCCCTTTCTTCAAAAGTATACCCTTTGTATGATTTGTAGAGTGGCCTTGGCATAAAGACAAGGAAATATGTTACTTTAAAGCTGTCATGGGCTGTTTTTTCATTCAGCAAAAGAAATTGTAAGATTTTCAAGAAATATTTATCAAAGATTATGAAAATGGAAAGACAAACTGCAATGTGAAAAATTTATAACAGAACTAGGAAAGTAGTCTTCACCCCTTCTCCCTTCTTCTTCTTCTTTCGTTTGCGTAGTTTTTTCTTCTGTTCCACTTTGTGAACTTCAACAAGCTGTGTCAAACTAGCAATGTACTCATCTGTCTGCTCCAGTAGGTACATCAACCTCTTGTCTTTCTTCTGATCAATCAACTTCCTGTATCCTTCTTCATCTTCTGCCTGGTTAAGTTTAAAGAAAGATACTGAGACTTTTGCCTTATCTTTGAAATACATTTTGTTTTCTTCCATATTTTTTTTTAAATGTATTGGCTCAATTCCACAAAATCCAGAGTGCTAATGACTGAAAAAGAAAGGTTTTGAAAACATTGTGGGAAAAGGTGAAAATGCTGGTATCCAGCATTTTCTCCTTTACCAACAATGTTTTTTTTCCCTTTCAAATGTGAATTCCATCATTTCGGCAACATTCAATATGTCGTCTGCAAATGCTTTCAATTTGGACCAGTGTTAAATTTTGTCTCTTGGTAAAGAGTTAATTCTTTACACACTAAATGCATGATACAGACTTTCTCAATCGGAAAACAGATCAATATATTGCAATTTCGAGTGATTTTCATCAAGAATATTTTACAAAATAGCTGACCTTAGAGATCAAAGATAGGACAATGTTTTGTGCAATGCTATCTTGACCTACACTGTCATGAAAAGGCAGCTTGATCTTGATCTACAAAACTGTCTTGAAAACATCTTTTCTTGGGCTTACAGCTCTGAACACAGGCCTTTGAAGCTCCATTTGTCTATCACAGTATACACTGTACCAAAATTTTCATTGGACAACAATACTATAAGTAGCAAATTTGCGGATCACCTCTATATTGTTTATTATATGCAATACAGAAGCTACATACCAGTGTCGTTTTTTTGGGGGGGGAGGGGCGGGGGTAATGTTGCCTGATGATCAAGCAATGAAAACTTTTGTTTTCCCTGACAGACCAACGGAACCTCAGTAGTCTAAGATATGAGTGACAAAAAGGTATCACATGCCAGCTTATCTTAAAAAGGTTAAAAGCTTTCAGATTTGTATGAAGCACATTACCAACTTAAAGGGATACACAGCTTTTTACCACTGTCCAATGAAATTCAGTACAAACTGACATTCAACACTGGCAAGGAATCTATGTTGATTTTAACCAAAGTCATTGCAAAACAGGAAATATTTTGACAAAAATCTCTGTATCTGCATTTCAGAAAGCATTCAGTCAAATCTCAAGAACTCCAATCAGAAAGCCACCAGGCATTCGTTCAAATTAAAAGATTATCCACAAAAACATGCCTAAAAAGAATAGCACATCAAGTAATATCATGAACCCTTCATCCAAACTCTACCATGAATTTTACAAAAGAGTTACCCACAGTTTCTACCATTCAAATACGCATCAAAGAAATGCTGCTATACTCTTTTATCCAGAGACATGGCTAGCCTGTTACTATATTTAATGACATAGGATTAGAATATTTCTCCATCTTTATCCATTTTAAATCCTTGCTGGTGGTTTTTCAAGCAAACAAACTGGCATATCCTTATACTTCATTTTTTCACAGATAATTACAATTTTTCTGCAAGTCTCATAACCTAAAAAACAAGTCACCTACCATCAGCCTTCTCAAACGTTCCTTCTCCAGTCTTTCCTGTTCTTTCTTCTGCTCTCTCTCTGTGTTCATATGATGCAGAAGTACAGATTTGTTCAGTTTAGCCACCTTCAGGGTCAGAGATCTGTGGAATTCTTTAAACTCTTTAGCATGCTGCAGGACTGCATTTAGATATTCCTACAATCCAGAGATAAAGAAAATAAATATGAGGCATACTCTGGCAAAAGGGCCCTTAATACATCTCTGTGATGCAGTGATCCAAGCAAGCCATCACAGACTTAGGATCCATAATAGCAACTTTTTCAAAAACCGAATCAATTGCGAGGTTGACTGGACCTTGGACATACAAAAAATTGACCAATAGCGCAAAGTTTTGGCCCCGGTCAGCCTGCACAGACTGCGCAGGCTGACCTGGGTCAATATTTTTCGCACATGCATTAAGCCCCCTTTTCAGTGAGTATGGCTCACATTTGTTCGTTTGTTTGAATGATGCTGCATCCACTATGCAACACTTATTCCGTTACCATTGTGGTGACAGCTCACTTGTATCTAGGAATTGCACTTTTCCCCCACAATATCTCCTATACCATTTGAAAGATATTTTCCTTTCTTTTAAATGTTTGTCATTTGAGCAATTAGTTATAATTTGATGGTTAGATAAAAAGGCCCTTTACGCCACTTTCAACATTATTTCAGTCATATCACTATCACAGCTAACCTCTACATGAAAATCAATAGAAACAGCAAAAAGTTTTTCACCCCGGTCAGTCTTTGCCAACTGCGCAGGCTGACATTGGTCAATACTTTTTTGCAGATGCATCAAGCCTTTTCTCAGAGAATGGCTAAAATTTAATGTATGTGTATCTTTCCGATAAATCTATCATTTTACAAACCTGGTGTTTTTGTCTCCTCTTTCTTTCTTGTTCCATTTTCTGTTTCTTTTCCAGTATTTCTGTAGATCTGGCTTCCCTAAGGGTCTGACGTTTGCCTCTCTTGTATGCCTTGAAGTTCAGAGCTGTTTCTAATGTCGTATCCCTTCTCATACATGACACAACTTCTTGTCTCAACTGTAATGACAACAGATATTCCTTGAAACAACTGAAAGTCATACAGTGACTAACAATTTTCATCTCACCTCAAAAAGAACTAACTTTCATCAAGACATCATTTCAAATGTTCTACATACTTTCTATTTTCCTGTATCATTTAAATAACTATCTATTTTCCTGTATCATTTAAATAACTATATGACGAACTATGTACCTGTCTCTGGAAGTTCAGCAGCCTTAATGCCCTTAACTCTATTGTAGCTCTCATCTTCATATCATCTGAAAGTGTGGCTGGGATGTCTTGCAGCTCTTTAATACGTCCAGCTATACGAGCAGCAATTCTATAAATGTTTATCATAAAAATAGAGTTTGTAATCTAATTGGACACTTGGTAAGTACACTCTAAACTTGAGCATCAAAATTTAACCTTTTACTGCACAGGTTATTTTCTGATCGGACAAAACCTATAACAAAACAAATTACAAAAATGACACACATCTGAAGAATATGAAACTAGCAGAGCTCCATACAGAGGGAGTGATTTTGATTTCAAAATTGAAAATATTAATTATTCTTCACTAAACCCTATTTTATGGGTACTCATTGATACGATTCTTATGAATACCCACAACACAGGGTTTGGAAGAGAAATAATACCATCACTCCCTCTTATTTTGAGCTCTGCAATAATATGGAAAACTTTGTGGCAAAGGAGGAATTGCTAATTACTTGCTCCTCTCCCAAGCTGTTTTGAAAGCTGTTGACTACAGGGGGTTTAAAAATTTGAATTAGTACATAATAGATTAAATCTGCATTACATCTATTCTTGGCTATGACCTTTTTAATATTACATATCAGAATATTATAGGCAATTTGTTATCCTTTTTTACAGCATGTGCATTCAAAAGGAAAGCCACTGAAAGATGCTCTTAGTTTTTAAAGAATTTGAAAGGAAAATTTTTAACATACATTTCTTCATCTGAATTCTGATGATTCCTTAACCTTGCTTGTGAAACATGGATTTACACAAAGTATGAAACCATTTCAAAGTGCAACGAAGATTACATTTGAGCCATACTCTGGCAAAAGAGGGTTTAATGCATCTCCGCAATACAGTGGACCAAGCAAGCCATCACATATTTATGGATCCATAAAATCCAATTTGTCTAACAACTAACTGAATTATGAATGGTCCTTAGAATTGCAAAAAATTTACTGAAAGGTTCAACATGGGCCAAGCCAGCCTACCCTGACTGAGCAGGCTGACCTGAGTCTATACTTTTTGCAGAAGCATTAAACCCCCTTTTCACAGAGCATGGCTCATTCAAATTTTGGATGTCCTTTTATACCTGATAACTTTTTTTAAATCATTACTTTCAGAAACAAATTTGTAACAAACAACCTATCAATTTAAAACATGTATAGGATTAACCCTTTACAGACAAACTTGAGTGGAAATGACTCTGAGGAAGAAGACTTTAAAAAACATTGTGGGAAAAGGAGAAAGTAATTTTAAACAGCATGTCCTTTTCCGCCAAGTTTTCAACTTTCTTATAGTAAATCACTTCATTTGAGCAGTATTCAATTTGTAGTCTGCAAATGCTTAGTTTGGACAAACCTAAAATTTTATCATTTGGTAAAGGGTTAAAACATAAATAAAAGAGCTCTCTCTTCTACTGCCACACTTTTTTCAAAAAAAAGTTGATTGCAATACTATAGAAACTAAATGTGCAATAAATAAGAATCTCTTCATTTCAGTGAGTTGAGTATCACTTCTCTTACAACATGAGCCATGCCATGGCAAAAGGGGGCTTACTGCATGTTTGTGATGCATTATACCAAGCAAGTCATGACATAATTACGAATCCCCTAAAATCCATTTTGTTTAACAACCAACTGAACCATAAGACAGACTGGTCCTTTGGCATGGAGAAAATGTAAAGATAGCAAAATGTTTTTGCCTTATCAGCCTGCGCAGACTACACAAGCTGACATGGGTCTATACTTTTTGCAGATGCATTAAGCCCCCTTTTCACAGAGCATGGCTCATATGTATTATTTATCTTTTCCTTTCTCCAATCCAATTCACAAAAAAAAAATATGGAGGGATAAAAGATAATTGTTTGTTTCAGTGTATAATCTCAGTTTCTTTCATCAAGTGAAAAGTAAAGGCTATGTGTTTACAAGTTGGAAAGCCATGAATGAAATTATTACCCATGCTTTTAACAAGAAAAAAGAAATTTCAATCATACACTGAAACAAACAATTATCCTATTTTTTTTATGCCATTCACTTAGAATATGGAACAGCTCATCAAAAATTAGCCATTCCTGATAACCAATCATTCTGGATGGATTGCATGGTTTTTTATGCTGCCTTTAACATTATTTCAGTCATATCACAGCAACAGCTCACTAATTCATGTTAGTCCTGGGTTTCACCTGTACCAGGTTAGGGCTCTGCAGTGTCTTGCCCAAAGACAGTCATATGAAAAACCTGGTGTTTCCAGTGAGGCTTGAATCACGGGCCTCAAGGTAACCAGTACTCCACTTAAACACTGAGCCATGCAGGAGCCCTCAACCATTTTGGAAGGGCTATGAGAAGCAGACATGTCTTTTTCAAAGGATGTAGTTATGTCTACATTAGTAAAGGAAATACACAATGGGGGAAAAAGTAGTTCCAACAAGTAAAAAATAATGAAATTCAATGGTGAATTATAAATTATAGTGATTTTATAACTTTGTCATTCACTGTTAGATTTCTATAGACCACTGAAAACCATTCAAGAAAGGGGCAAAAATCAGGCTTACTTACCGGTTTTCCCTTTCATTAAGTAGTTCAATGGGATCGAGACCTGATGGTTTAGCTACAGGAGCAATTCTGTTCTGTTTCTGCTGCATGGTCATCAATGCTTGCATGGAAGGGTTGGGTGCAGGGCCCATTTTCTGTTGGGGTGGGGTAGTGCTTGTCATAGAGGGCAGGGTCTGTGATGATGAGACTGATGACTGCTGGGCTCCAGTTGACTGGTTACCATGTTGTGGAAAAGACTGCGGCATAGACTGTGTCTGCTGAGGTTGACTGGTCTGTTGGTGAGGAGCTGTCTGAGAAGGCATTCTGATGTGTGCCTGCATCTGCTGGGGATCACCTGTTAGACAGAATATTAATTTGAATGAGTCTATGAAACATGGGTTATAATTTTAAAAGAAAAAACTGCCTGTTTTCTACATGATACTAATCTGTTACAACATACTAAACAGACTTCTTTATTACATACATACAATGTAGCTGCACTGTAAACCTTCGTTGGTTCAGAGTATTCCTAAATGTTTGCATTCCACTAGCATTGCTGGCGAAGCACCATAAACAAAAGAGCACTTGGTATAACACTAGCTTTACTACAGAAACACCATGAATACAGGAATATTTACAATGGCTGCTGTGACTAATATACTGCTGCATATGGTATTACACATACACACAAAAAAGAAATGAGTATCCATGAGGCTACTTACAATAGCACCTCTTTATCAGTGATATTCAATGATTCGAAACAATAAACTGTCATACCTGGAGGTCTTGTCATGTGTGCTGCAAACATGCGCTTTCCCTCCAGACTCTGTTTTAACTGCTCCGGTAGTGGCTGACTTCTGGCCAGAAGTTTGTATGCCATAATCTGGGCTCTCAGTTGATGGAGTTGTGGGGGAGCAAAGTGGGGATGTCTCATTGGCTGCCCTGGACCCATCTGGTTGGGCATGGGACCTCCCATCTGACCTCCTTGCATCTGTCCTGGGCCCATTGATCCTGGTCCCATATTCCTAGCCTGCATGGGCATACCTAATTGCAAAAATGAGCAAAAGATATACATGTGAATTTTTTAAAGGCTCTTAACTTGTGATATGCTATATTTTCAGACAAAAAAATTCATTCATGTGTCGCTCTGAATTTAAAGGTAGTTTAATGCATTTATGTAATGCATTACAGCATGCAAGTCATCACATAATTATCGTAAGTTGTCTCCCATACCTTGATTATAGTTAGGTGTGTCCATGTTAGATCCTGGACCAGTCTGACCCTGCTGACCTCCCATGTTCATATTTAATCCTTCTGGTCCATTACTTGATGGTCTCCCCATCTGATTAGGCCCTGGTCCTTGCATATTTTGACTAGGTCCACTAATATTATTCAAGCCTTGATTTGGACCCGTCATATGTGGTCCACTGTTTGGCATATTCTGACCCATCTGGGGTTGTCCCATATGCTGACCCTGAGACATATTGGGCCCTGGACCTCCCATATTTTGATTCATCCCGGGCCCTGATGTCTGCATATTTGGTGTTTGATTTCCCCCCATCATTCCTGGGTTACCAATGTAGTTATTCATACCTGGCCCAGCCATGCCAGGTCCTTGCATTCCAGGTCTGCCCATTCCTGGGCCACTAACAGGGGCGGTCATATTTGGGCCCCCCATTGCAGGATTACTCATATTGGGTACAGGTCCCATATTTCCACCTTGCATTCCTTGTGAATAACCTTGTGGTCCACTTTGCATGTTCTGGGGACCTCCTTGCATGTTTTGTGTAGGTCCACCTTGCATTCCTTGAGGATGCATCCCACCTGTTCTTTGCATGTGGCTAAACTGTTGAGTGTTATTTGACATGCCCTTGTCATCCATTTTTGTATTCTGAAAAAAAAAAAAAAAAAAAAAAAAAAAAAAAAACAAGAGGGCCATTGGCCCTAAAATGCTCCCCCAAGGAAAGTCATCTACAGTTGATAAAGCTGAAGAGTTCCTGGTTTTAATGATGTAAAACACATAAGTGTAAGTGACCTACCTTTTGAACCAATGTGACTAAATTCCAAACTTGTCCAAGATATCATTAAAACAAACATTCTGACCAAGGTTCATGACTATTAGACTAAAAATGTGGCCTCCACAGAGCACACAAGGTTTTTCTAAGTTTTGGTCCAGTGCCCTACTTTTTGACCAGATGTGACCCACTTTGGAACTTGTCCTTCTGACCAAGTTTCATGAGAATCAGGCTGAAAATGTAGCATCTAGAGTGCACATAAGGTTTATCTAAGATTTGACCATGTGACCTACTTTTTGCCCTGACATGACCCACTTTCAAACTTGTCTGAGATATCAACAAGATATACATTCTGACCAATCTTTATCCGTATAAGGCTGAAAATGTGGCCTCTATGGAGCATCCAAGTTTTTCCTAAGATTTGGCCCAGTGACCTACTTTTTCACCCAACATGATCCAATTTCAAGCTTGTCTATGTTATCATCAAGACAGACAATCTGACCTAGTTTCATGAGTACTGGACTACGAATGTGGCCTCTAGAGTGCACACAAGGTTTTTCTAAGATTCAGCTCAGTGACCTACTTTATGACTGGACATGACCAAATTTTGAACTTGTCCCAGATATTATCAAGACAAACATTCTACTCAACTTTCATGAGTTTCAGGCTGAAAATGTGGCCTCTAGAGTGCACATAAGGTTTTCTAAGATTTGGCCTTGTGACCTACTTTTTGACCTGACATGACCCAATTTTGAACTTGTCCAGGATATTATCAAGACAAACATTCCGACCAAGTTTCAAGAGTATCAGGCTCAAAATGTGGCCTCTAGAGTGCACACAAGGTTTTTCTAAGATTTGGCCCAGTGACCTACTTTTTAACCTGACATGACCCAATTTTAAACTTGTCCCAGATATCATCAAGACAAACTTTCTGACCAAGTTTCATAAGTATATAACTGAAAATGTAGCCTCTAGAGTGCACCCAAGGTAATTGCTGATGCCTGGATGACTGACGACACACAACAGACACAGCACGATCACAAAAGCTTACCTTGAGCACAAAGTGCTCAGGTGAGCTAAAAAACGAATACTAAGACAGAAACAAGTTTTTAACAATTTCTTTACGCAGAAAAGTATCATGTAAGGTTTCATTCTTGTCCCCTTCTTGTGCTGCATCTAGCTTACCTGCATTTTTCTTCAACAAATTTATATATCCAAGCTCTTTTCTTATAAATGAGTTAATGCTTTACTAAGCAACAAAATCTAAGACTTGTCCAAACTGAAGGCATTTGCAGACAACTAATTCAGAATGGTTTAAATGGTGGGACTCATCTTTGTGGGAAAAGGAGAAAATGCTGTTTACCAGGGCCATGGCATTAACTAGCAAGCCTTTGGCCAGTGGAGCTAAAAATTGAGTTAGAACTTCTAACTCTAACAAACAACAAATTTTAGACTAATGCATACCTGAGGTATCCTTTGAATATTATCTTGCTGATAAGCAGGTCCAGGTGCGGGTGTTGTTAAAGGATTCCCATCACCTAAGGCCATCACTTGTACTAAGAGACAAGTTAGAGATCAGCTTCAGCTTCTTTAACCTTCAATAAAAACAACCAAGGCATTTTAAAGGTTCCTTTTCAGTTGTTTATGCACTACTTCAAAGAAGACCATTATCCCACAGTGATAATAATTTCAATACACTCAACTCATTAAGTCATCACTCCTACAAATACAGTGGAAGGTTGTAACTCAACCATGCTCTGGTAAAAGGGGGCTGAATGCATCTCTGTGATGCATGATACCAAGCAAGTCACTACAGCATAATACATTATACATCCTTAAAATCGGTTTTGTATAAAAACTGACTGAATCAGGAGGTAGAATGGTCCTTTAAAACGTAGAAAATTGACCAATAGCATAAAGTTTTGGCCCAGGTCAGCCTGCATGGACTGCGCAGGCTAACCTGGGTCGATACTTATCGGAGATGCATTTACCCCCCTTTTCAGAGCATGGCTCAATTATACTAGCTCTTGGCCTGCAGCAAAGTCTGCAATGCGAAAGCATTATAGCCTTGACAGGGAATCAGTTTTTTTTTCCTCCTTCTGGGGGTAGGGTTGAAAGCCTCCGGATTAGGTAGCAGTAAAGTGACTCATGGATGCTGTGGAATGGGGGCCGATACTCACTGAATACTGTCAGCTAACTTCCAAAACAGCCCAGTGCCAAAATGGCCCATTACCAAAATGGCCCACTTTTTTTCTTATATATAAAACTAATTACTTAAGTTTTTTACAGTCATTTGGATCACAAAATTAATTTTGATACATTTTACTAATAATATAAACTTTGATCGTGTGAATCAAGAAAGATGGTCTGCTTTTACAAATTGGAGGAGACATCTCCGTACTCCTTTCCAGAATATATCTGCCGTTTTCCACATTTGTAACTTGTACACAACAGAAAGTGATCATATTTTCAGAAAACAAACCCAAATGTATATACTATTTTTAACTCTTTACCACACAATCCTGAGTTTTAACGACCCTGAGAAAAAAGCCATTTGAAAATATTGTGGGAAATGGAGAAAATACGGGCAAGCAGCATTTTCTCCTTTTCCCACAATGTTTTCTATCCTTTCAGAGATTTAAATCATCACTTTGGTCACATTTATTTGTCATCTGCAAATACTTTCAATTTGGATAAGTCTAAATTTTGTCGTTTGGTGAAGAGTGGAGAATGCCAATCATGAGAAAAGAACATGGAGGAACAAATGAGCAGACATGATAGAACTCTAATGATGGACATGATAGTAATGTAACATTGGACAAGGATGTAGAGTACAGCCCACATAGGTATGGGAAAATCAATCCAAAAACATAGGTTGCTACTGCTCAAATTTACTCGGAATTCTATTGCTTGTTGAGCTTCTATCACTTCCAGAACCTTCTTCTTTACCTTAGTTTTCCCATGATAGATTTCAAAAAACCCATCAGATTAACGTTAATTTTTGGAAGCGACATCAGAAATTTTGCACAAAACATCAAATGGAGCCATTCATTTAGTTGACGTAATTTCAGGAGATTTGAATAAGACAATTTTGAAATATGACTGTTTTAAACAGCATGACAACTGATTTTATGGTACACTCCAGGGCAGCAAACCTTGCTCTTTTTAGGGTGAAAATAAATATACCTAAGGTAAAATTCAACTGGTGACTTTTTACCTGGAAACTGATATAAGACCATGATTACACAAGTGAAAATCTGAAATCAATTGGATATCAAATGAAAAAAATATGAAGAAATTCCACTAACTTTTTATTCAGCCCTCGTACATGTTAACAGTTTGGTGCATAAAATTGCACTTTTGAATATTGTTTGTTCTGCATTAATAAACAATTTGGTTATTTGTTTTATGTCCTGGTATGTTTACACATGGCAAAAGAGTGTGTACAGTATGAGCAAAGGAAAACCAATATAATCATATGGCAGACGTTAAATTTTGGTTTGTATCGAAGATCAGACTGTAAATATCATGTGTAATCCGGTCTTGACCTACGCCATCCGTAAAAGATACTAAGTTGCCATCGGCTGTGGAAGAGTTGAGAACTAAATTTCCACTCTCCTAAATTTTGAATTCTCTATGTTTAGCATCAGGTTACTGGTAGGGAACGTTATAAATTGAAGATTAGACATCACTTTAAAAGTACAATCTGATCTTGATCTATGCTCTCCATGACAGATACTTGCCAACCGACAGACTGACACTCTACTGTTTATGTGTATCTGCCAACCCGGGAAAGGTGTTAATAGTGAATACATCACTGATTTTGACAGGTATGAAAAGGTGTTAACTGCAGATAATCCCCCAATCACTTCACTCAACCTTAGAATATATAGTTGTGCAAAAACAGTCATCCCCATCATAATGTTTAGAACCCCCCCCCCACACACACACACAAGTATAAATAGTAATGGATATGAATAAGGATTTTCAACCAGCCGATATAGCTCAGTAGGTAGAGCGTAGGACTTGTGAACACAATGTCCTACAGATTGTGGGTTCGTATCCCCGGCTGGCCAACTAAAAAATCCTAATAGTCTTTCGGATGAGACATTAAACCGAGGTCCCGTGTGACGGTGCTATACGCCGAGCACGTTAAAGAACCAGGCGAAGCTCTCAGTAGTTTCGACCTGTATCCTTGCACTATCCCCTGTAACAACTAACCGTCTTCTGGGGGCGTCGCTCAGATGGGAAACCGGTAGCGACGATAAATAAACGGAAATAACCAACCAATAAGGATTTTCAGTATCTAATGTGTTGTAGCACGGCAAGTCACAGGCAAGAGGAGGTGGAGTGCGACTGGTGCCAGCGATAGCAACATCGTTTGTTTGACACTGGTAACTATTATTACTGTTATTATTATTAAAGGTATACCTTAGTTAAGTTATATCAACTGGGCGAGTCATTTTAACAATTTGGTAATGACTGCCTATCTAGAGAAAATATCATAGCTGCAAATGTAAGTAGTTTCTTCTTTTAACCCTGACAAACTGAAAGGTAAAAGATAGATCTATAAGATCAAACATCGTACTGAAAGTTTTGTTTTGTATGGCCTTGATCGCGACAGCAAAATCAGCTACGTAGATACGTAAAAATGAAAAAGAGTAATAATGTTACTGATCCCAAACATCTGCCCGTGCATAAACTTCAAAATACCGAGTTTTTATCCCGTTGTAGTCATCCAGTTTCTTTACGCCTGCTAATAAGTAACTATGGTAGTCTTCATCAGCGTTTCAGTCGGAATTTTGAATTTACCTCAACAGAAATAAAACAGGCTATGCTTTTGTTGTTCTATTAACACACAATCTTACCAGATCTGCGATATTTGAGGCTTATGACTGCACACAACAAAAGTTCCATTAATTTCCTTTGACTTATTTTGTTGTTTATGATTATTACAGCCCGCGAGAACAGATGATAATGAAAATTTCTCAGAGCCACAAGTTATGGAAATAAGCATTCCGCTGTCTGTGGAAGAGACTTATACACCCATGTATGAGGAGCCTCCGGTTCTGAAGATCAGTGGGAGTGGCATTTTTTTTTTCTATAAATTATAGTGCCTGTATGCCTCTTATACATGATTTCTCTACTTCTTACAGTAATCGAGTGCTATTGAAAAAAGAATGTTGTTTTTAGAAAGAAGAGCAGAGCTGACCAAATTTTCATCAGATCGATTAGCGCACAATACATGTCAGCTTGCAAAAGAAATAGCTTGATAGAAACTTGATAGTGCGTAATACATCAGAAGCGGACAGCATACTATAGATCAAAGATCAGATATCACATACTGTGCAGCCTGATCTTGATTTATGCTTGTGTCACGGAAAGAGGTTAGTTATAGAAACACTTCAGACCTGCCATACTGTTAAGCTAGCTATTACAGCGATGTGATTTGACATTTCTCTCTCCGTGGAAGTTAAGCAACATGCGTTGTGGTTAGTGCCTGGATGGGCGACCAGGCCGTTGTACTTAACACTTGTTTTACATGCATGCATTTAGTATGGAAATGAACAAGCATGGCGAGAAAGCGCGGTATCGCTAGGTCCGATATGAATGAAAATTCCATCCACCGAAACTAAGAAAGATTTTTTGTCATATAAGCTTGACAAACCATGTGGACGGTAAAGATCCATGATCAGATTTTACGTTCTGTGCAGTCTGATCTACATCTACACCACCCGCCTTGGACGCTAAAGATCCAAGATCAGATTTCATGTTCTGTGCAGTTTGATCTTGACCCATGCCGCCCACCTTGGATGGCAAAGATCCGAGATCATATTTCAATTTCTGTGCAGTCTCATCTTGATTCATGCCACCCGCCTTGGACAGTAAAGATCCATGATCATATTTCACATCCTGCATTGAGCAATCTTCTGCATATTATTGTTACAGCTCTATACCAGATAGGTCTTTGTCAGAAACGGTGCTACCAGAGCAAGCCGTTTCTGTTTAAGTAGTGATGAACGGCACTAAACGGGGAGGAAAGAAACGTATGCTATACGTAAAAAGAACACACACTGCCGGCTGTGGTATAACAGAACCGAGACAGCTTTGGGCTGGTTTTCCATATGTCCGTCATCCGATTGCATTATCCGTTTGCAGCAGAGCGATTTTTCGACGTAAGTTCAGATCAAATTATTTTCAATATGATTTTTCGCATGTAGATTATCCGCCTGCGTTGTCCGTCAATGCAACGGTCCGATTACGACGCAACGCATCGCAACGGACCATCGGACAGCATTTCAAGCAAAATGAAAATAAAAGTAATTGTTTTGTACTCATAGACTCTCATGTACATGTACATGGCGTTAAACAACAAAAACAAACTCTATGTTCCTTATTATAGTAGACTTTACCAAACAATCCAATGTTTGAACAAGCCCCGTGGCAAATGATATTTCGTCAACAATAAGCAAAAGGCAATAAACTTGTCGATGTATTTTGGAGAACAGATAGAGCAAAATACGACTATAGAAAGGCAAAACAAAGCCTTGATTAGTTCTATTCAAAGTACTTTTAACAATTCATTTTAAGGGGCACATATCACTGTACACATCTGATAGGGTAGTGTGGGATGAACAAACCCGGGCGAATAAGCCCAAGCGAATAAGACCAGGGACGAACTGGTTTTGGGGCGAACAAGCCCGGAGCCACAGATTCTAGCTATCCAGAAAAGGCCATTCAATGGTGAATCCATTCAAATTCAATCACGGTAGTTTTTACATCTGTGCCAAACATATAGAAGTTGGATGGGCAACTTGAGTTTTAACTTTGTCATTATACCAATGTGGTCATACTTATTGCATTAACTATGATCATATAGCAGGTAAGGTAGGCGTATGTAACACAACTTTGCTCAAATCGAAGTTTAATCCATTTTTATGGCAACATGTCATTGTATTTTCTAGAACAAAGGAAACACCGACAAATGTGGGACTAGTCACTCCTTGAAAACCCTTTCTAACAATGTCGAAGATAGCATGGCCCTTTAAGAAGTGATTCCCGAGACATAATCTTAATCAACTGACGCTTTGATTAGGGCCGAAGCGGATTACTTACCGGCCAGTTTTTTAACCGATACCAGAGCTCTTCGTAAATTTTCCAATACACTGCGCATCATTTTCTGCGCATATTAAGATTTAGTCATTTAGAGTTACTGCCCTTCAATGAATTTCATCCAATAGGATTTCTATCCGACTTCTATTTACAAATGGCGGTAGAATAGACGGTAACAGTCCATACTGTTTTGCCAGTACCTAGAAAGTACTTTATTATTAGTACCGTGTTGTTCTAATCATCGATAGCGATTTTAAACATTCAAATGATTAATTCTATCAGAAAATATTGATGACTATGTCACAGAAATCAAATGACATCTATGTTTTTTTCGTTGAATGCATGAACAGACAAGCCTGCATTTTAAAATTGAGGTCTTAAAATTGCAATCCTTTGCTTTGTAAACTGAATAGAAATGATACTCTTAGATAATACCATCCAGCACGTAGTTGAGGTTTTTCATACTCATCTTGTGTTAATAATCTAACCTGGTCATATACCATGAATCAGACTGATTCTGAGGTTTTGATTTCAAAGACTGACATCTGGTAGTTTTCCTCCAATCAATATTGTATGTGGGTCACACTAAAATACGCTACAGCAGTAATATATGCCACAGGTACACCACAGAAGAAACTGACACGCCACAGCCACAGGTAAATGGCGAGCGACAACGTAAATCCTATATTACACATTAATATACTGAAAGGTACAACTCATACTGTATTTTCAATACCCCAGTCACGAATTCCATGCAGTTTACAAGTCATTTTACCAGCAATATTAACATTGATAGTACCAGTCGATAGCGGAAACATTATTCTACAAGAAAATCATGTCACAGTTTGAGCCATTTCAAGTTGTTAAGAAATATCTAGCTTGAAACTGTCAAACAACCCGACTCGGAAGAGATCCGATTGCATTGATTAGCGAAAATTTTCAAGAGATAAAACCCATTTTCAACGTGAAAGCCGTTGAATATTTGACAAGTATCATTTCTGGTCCAGCAATATTAAGGCATATAAACCTGAAACATTAAAATATTTGATGTGAATAGGCTGTACAAACCTTATTTCCATCATTAAATCTGTCCAGCTTTCAGCTGCCTGCCATTTTGATGTACTGCGCATGCACAGTTTGTTTTTCAAAATTTGTTTTCTCATTGGTTATCAATGAAGGTGTGTCTAGACCTGGCCATGAGAAAATGTGATACAAAAGCATGCTTAGTAGGCCATAAAGGATGACAGTTTACACGGCTGGACATTTTCAGATGAAAAAAGGTTCGTACAACACAAAAAGATATTTAAGTTCTATTTTCAGTGCAGAAACACTTTTAAATTTGAAGGCTTTAAATGCACCTTGCACAAGAACAGACATTTTTCGCATTGAAAATGAGTTTTATCTCTTGAAAATTTTCGTGAATCAGTGCAAATCAGATCTCTTCCAAGTTGGGTTGTTTGACAGTTTCGAGCTAGATATTTCTTAGCAACTTGAAATGGCTCAAATTGTGACATGATTTTCTTGTAGAATAATGTTTCTGCTATCGATTGGTACTATGGATGTTAGTATTGCTAGTAAAATGACTTGTAAACAGCATGGAATTCGTGACTGGGGTATTGAAAATACATTACGAGTTGTTTACCTTTCAGTATATTAGTGTGTAATATAGGATTTACACCGTCGCTCGCCGTTTACCTGTGACCACAGCACATTTATAATTTTCAATACGTAAATTTTATGCTTAGAGATCTTAATTAACATGTTATCTATAATATATTGAAGTACAGCCGGGAAATTTTATGTATTTTGGTAGAAATTTGATCTTGAAAGACAGCAATATCCTGTGTTGCTTGCGAGTTGCGATCTCAATGATGCCATGGTTGTATAATACATTAATTCCTTTAAGATGTTTGTCTGTTCAATAGACTTATTTTTCAATTCTTAGGATATTTAACAATGCTTAGCACTGTATCATCACTTTGTAAACTGAACCGTCTCCAGTCAGACTAACTATTAAAGTGACAGGTATCAAACCTTCATTAGAGTTATCTCCCGTCACTATCTTTCGATACAGATCCGAGTTAACACATTGAAGTCTGGAGATGAAATGGTTTACAAAGTTATGATTCAATTCTCAACATTGTGAAAAATATCTTAGAATTGAATAATGAATCTGTTTAAAGTTGTACAATCCACATCTTCAAGAAACTGATGTTTTATACAACTATGGCATATTGTCGTTGTGACTCAGAGTATGGCTATCTTTCAAGATCAAATTTCCATCAAAATACATAAATTTTCTCAGCTAAACTTCAATATACTAAAGATAAGATCTTAATTAAGCTATTTAAACATAAAAAATACATTGAAAATACTTATCTTACAGTGGAAAACTGCCATCTATCAGTTGGAATGAACTATTGTTGTGTTCTTTTATTATAATCATATTTCAAGCATGCATTGAATTTGAATAATGGCTCAGATTTTCATGCTACATGTATTTAAATATCAACTACAAGGTTTCCTTCAGAGAAAAAAGTACAGCTGTCAAACCTGTAAGATTAAATGAAGACATCTTTAACATACATGATCCTGGAAATAATATGATTGTCAGACTCATGATGTTTGCGTTGTGAGTACATGTAATTGTATACCTTATGACTGACAGTTTGAGTTTTGAATGGAAAAGAAATAAAATTCTGTTGCTTTTTATAAGCAATTGGTCTTTCCCCTATAATAGTTTCATTTCTTTTTGAAAAAGATGTTTCTGTCCATAAACTTCTTCATCATTTTGTATTGGACTGGTAAATTTCATGTTTTGAAAACTTTAGTAAAATACAGACCTTATGTTCTAAAATTGTAGTGACATTTGTACAGCATGTAACAGGCACTTTGTGGAGCTTAACCCTTAACCTGCTATGTAACTGAAACTTTCGAGTTGATAGTGAAAACCCAAATATTTGCTATTTCAAAATTAATTTTTGGGAAAATATCTCTTTATCAGACAATGTAGATCCAAGATCAGACTGCACATTCTCTGCAGTCTGATCTTGATCTACAGTGTCCGCAAATGGTCCTTGAGTTGCTTTGCAGTCTAAGGTTGATATTTAATCTCATGCTTGACGGAAGTTGACCAGTTGAATATGGCAAGTGGTATATAAATTAACCTGTGCTGTAATTGTTAAGGAACTGATAGTACATGTATTTAAGACAGAAGTTCATTGAATGGTTTGGTAAAGGGATAGTATGTTTGATATATTTTTTTTCTGTCTTTCAGATTATCATGTCTTTTATAAGACTAAACAAAGGCAAACCAAAGAATCCACCTAGAAAAAAGAAGGTCACAAAACCAAAACCATGGGATGTGAGTTAATTTGCATTGTCTGTGAAGTTTTGGTTAGGCACATTATCCTCTGAACAAATTTACCCCCACAACTGTTTATTAAACTATCTAGAGCCATATTTAATTTGTTGTTTGCAAATTCTGTTATTTGGACAAGTCTAAAATTTTGTCCTGTGGTAAAGAGGTAAACAAATATTATTTTAGATGACCTGAAAAACATCCTTGTAAAGTATGGATTATTAATTTAATACATGCGAAAAAAAATTATATTGTAGCTGAGAACTTTCACCACAAAAAGAACAATTTCTCCATTTGCCACAATGTTTTTTTTTTTTTTAAAGTTGTCTGCTGCAAGATGAAAAATTCATCAGGTGGAGTAGTGTTAATAGCCTGACCTTCTGACAGAGTCATGTTACCAGTTTATAGCTGAAAAACATACTGTTAATCATTGCAGTGTCAAACAAATGAGTCCTCGAAAAGGCAGTAAAAAGCTCAGATTTACAGTTTCTATGCTGTTTTGATCAGAATATTCCATAGAATCAATAGATAGTGTGGATCCAAGATCAGACTGCCTGGTCTGTATTTTGTATCCAAAGAAAGGAAATTATCAAATGCTAATGGAGCTTTGTCTGGACAATTATTACACAATTTCTTAGAAATTCAGAGATATAAGTTGCTTAATTTCTTTGTTCAGTTTTCCTTTTTTTTTTTTTCCTTTATCACTTAGGACACAGTCAGTGATTTAGATGCTTACAAAGCAACTCCAGAAGAAATTGTGAGTATCAATATCACTTATGATTTGACTTTGTTAGAGATATTTCTCATCAGTCCTTGTAATCTATCTTTGATTGATTGTATGGTGTTCATTGCCATTTTCAACATTATTTCTGTTGTATCTTGGTGGCCAGTGCACCTATCCATGCTGTCCTGGAGTTTCTTTTACTAGGATACTGCACAGTATTCTTTCCAAGCCACTGGCTGCTTTCCCACATAACCATCTTCGAAACAATGGTCAGCAGTGAGAGAGGAATGAATCCTGTCGCAATGATTATCATCAATCCTCAGAAAGAAATTTGAAGAGCAGGGAAAATCAATCTAAGATTGAACCAAACTATGGAGCTACATGTCCATGCTAAGAGTGCTTTCTACTGTATGTAATTGGAATTCAGTAGACATAACCAGTATAAAAATTTGAATTTTGTACATACTTTGTTCTGATTCTTAATTTTAAGACTAGCTGTCTTATTGAACAATAAAGAATGTTTCAGCCAATGAGATAACTAGTTTTAATATAATGATCGAATTTAGAATGGTTGGGGAATACAGGGTCAGAACTTATGCCTGTACTCTTGTCTTAACCTTATACAGCACAGTCCTGAGTTTTAACAACCATGAGAAAGATTTTTGAAAACATTGTGGGAAAAGGAGAAAATGCTCGTAATTAGCATTTCTTCTTTTTTCATAATGTTTTCTACCCTATCAAAGAAAAATACCATGATTTAAGGCACATCTAATTTGTTGTCAACTAATCCTTAGTACATGTATACATTAGTCTAAAATTCTGTCCTTTGGTAAAGGGTTAATACTTTTCAAGACAATAAAATTTTAGATGACTCTAATTTGAAAGCATTTAATTCATATATGACAGATTATATGTCATTTGTCTTTAAAAGGGAAGAAAAGAGGTGGCTAGCATTTTCTCATTTCCACACAATGTTATCAAAATTCTTCTTCCTTAAGGTTGTTAAAACTTGGAATTGTGTTATAGGGGCTTAATCATGCATGATTATGTCAGCCAATACATGTACATGAAATTAAGTGATACATATATATAAGCCCATATTCAGATAGTCAAGAACTCTTGTACATGTACTTATTCATTTGGTTGAAAATGTTCTTTGTTTAAGGCTTACAGAAAGGAAGCACATAGATCAAAGCATGCTGTCAGTTCACATTTGCTGAAAGGAAAACAAAGACAAGGTTTGTTGTTTACATTTAAGATATACAGAAAGGTTAACTGTAGAGTGTCAAGATTCGGATTGATAATTGAGTGAATCTACTTCCAGATTTTGAACAGTTTAGGATGACATAAAAACAACCAGTGCCTAGTAGCTAGTGGGTAGCATGTACAGTTTATAATCCAGGGGTTGTTAATTCTGGCATGGCAAAAGCCACGCTGAACTGAACATTGTTCTTACAATATATATATATATGAACGTGAAGGTTGGTCTGGCAAAAGGGGCTTTAATGCATCTGCATGATGCATTATACTAAACAAGTAATTACATAATTGTGTATCCATTAAATCCATTTTGTCTAAGAACAGAGAATAATGAGGTAGAATGGTCTTGGACATGCAGAAAATTTAAATCAAGCAGATGCATTAATCCCCTTTTCACAGAGCATGGCTTACATGTGGGAAAGCAGTTAGGTGGTCTTGAAAGAGACTTGTGCAAAGTACTGGTAACAGAAAGTCCAGAAATGCATGGGTGGATAAACTGACTACTGTGATATGACTCATATTTTGAATGTGTTGAACCCCAAACATATTTAAAGAATATTGCAAAACCTCTTTCAGAGGATATGACGGTCATTGTGGCAGGATTCCTTTCTCCAAAATTGATTAAACCCTTACAAAATAGTTACATGATTTAACAACCCTAGGATAGAGGGCCTTTGAAAACATTGTGGGAAAATGAGGAGATGCTGGTAGCAAGCATTTTATCCTTTTCCCACAATGCTTTACACTCTTTCATAAAGAAACTAACCATTAGAGCCCCATTTAATGTGTCATCTGCAAATTAATGCTTATGATTTCAAGCTGTCAAAGATTTTGATGTGTGGTAAGGAATTAACTAAAGAATATAATAATATCTCATTTGTCTTGGTTTTAAATCAAACAGTGGCTTGGAAAGAGGGTTGTTTGACTGTTCAGAGGAATTGAAGCAGTAGATCACCTTTGAAAACATGGTAACAAGGAGAGAAATTGCTTATGATAAGGAATTTCTCTGTTGCAACAATATTTTCAGATGTATTAGATTTTGATTGATGTTAACCGGTATGGCCCATATTTCATAATAATGCTTTTCAAAAGGGTTTTGCTGAAACAGATCCAAGTAAATGAGATGGATAATTTCACCTAACTCATAATTTATCTGAAAACAACATTTTAGGGTTGTCAAGCTGCTAAGGACCTTTTGCGGACTGCAGAGAATGTGCAGTCTGATCTTGGATCTACAAAGTCCAGGAGATATTTTTCCTGAAAGAAAAAAAAAAACAGACTATGAAATAACATTTGGTGTTTACAATCTGTTTTGCTTCATTTATGTAGCAGCTGAAGGGTAATGAAAAAGCATTTTTAGAGGACAAATTGAGTGTGCCATAACTCTTTACCAAACAATCCCGGGTTTTCACGACCTTGAGAAAGAAGCCTTTTGAAAACACTGTGGGAAAAAGGGTAAATGCTGGTAACCAGCATTTTCTCCTTTTCTCACAATGTTTTCTATCCTTCCCAGAACAACTTTCGATTTCTGAGTAACATTAATTTTGTCGTCTGCAAATTCTTTCAATTTGGACAAGTCTAAATTTTTGTCGTTTGGTAAAGAGTTAAATGAGGGGATTAGCATTTGAACAGAAATACTTGTAACACAGCGTGAGAAATGGGAAAATTATTGATGACCATCATTTTCTCCTTAAAAGCTTTTCTCCTCATGGTCTTAAACTCTTTACCACACAATCCCGAGTTTTAACAACCTTGAAGAAGAAGGCTTTTGAAAACATTGTGGGAAAACAAGAAAATGCTGGTTACCATCATTTTCTTCTTTTACCAAAGACATATATATTATTTGTGCTCCATTTTAATTGTAGTCTTCAAACACTTTCAATTTGGACTGGTCTGAAATTTTGTTGTGTGGTAAAGAGTTAAATCATGGTGGTTTGCCAAAGGCTTAACTGGTCAGATATTCCAATTTCAAGGTTACTTCGATGGGAAGATCCAACAAAATATTTAACATTCGAGATCAGATTTGATAATTTTTGTATCATCTAAAGGTTTATCATCTTTTTTCTCTTTTGCCGATGCAGGAAAGAAAAGCAGTCCATTTAAGACAAATGCACAAGCGAGGAAATATGCTATTATGAAAGAGGTGCTATATGATCAGAAACAGGTGTGTATGTGCAAGTGCTTTTTTGTTGTGCAGTCTGTTTTTGTTTTAAAAGATAAACTAATTAAACTGTTTGCCAAACGACAAAATTTTAGACCAGTCCAGATTGAAAGCATTTGCAGACGACATAAAAGTGTGACTCAAAAATTGAAATTGTTTTGGAAAGACTAAAAAACATTGTGGGAAAAGGAGAAATGGTTGTTACCAGCATTTTCTCCTTTTTCCACAGTGTTTTGAAAAGGCTGCATTATCAGGGTCGTTAAAACTAGGGATTGTGTGGTAAAGAGTTGAAACACTCTAAACATTGATACCTTAATCCCTATTTAAATTATGGGAGACAAAACAATAGACTTGTCTATATTGAAAGCATATGCAGACCACAAATTAATTGTGGTTGAAATGACGAGATTTGTCTTTGAAAGGATTGGAAATATTTTGGAAAAAAGGAGAAAATGCTAGCTATCGGATTATTTATAGCAGACTGTGTAGATTCAAGGTCAGACTGCATATTTTATGCAGTCTAATCTGGAGTCTATACTTTCTACAAAGGTAACAGAAGTTCTCTTCTATTAGGTGCTCTAGGGGTTAATCACCTCGTTAACCCAGGTGTGAAGCATTACCATTCATCACCCCTGGAACATTCAATTGCGAAACCATCGTTTCTATGAATAATTGCGAATTACACCCAGTAGCCAGTCGAATTGTTGATAACATAACAATATAATCTTGTAGTGGAGCATAATCACATATATTCCATTACTATGAATAAACCGGGTAAAACCCTCATCATTATCAACCCATATGGCGGCCGCCGGTGGGCCTTCCTTCTGTGGCATTTGCTGTATGACAATCCAGGGCAGACATTACAAATCCTTGTATACAAAGGCAAATATTCAGAAATACAGCATGCAAACTTTTGTCAATGATGTTCACAGCCTCAGCTGTATTTAAAGTATCACCATGCTTGCTTTGAAACATGCAATTTGATTAGTTGTAGATGAGGTAAAAATAGAAATGATGGCATATGTTGATAAAAATAGATTAAATTTTCTTACTGAAAAACTGAGATTACCAATCAAAATGCCTTATGAATAATTCATGAGAACGAGAAATCATATGCAAGATAACCCAGGGGCGATGAATGTATTTTACCGAATACATCTGGACTGGGTCAACGAGGATGGGGGTTACTTTACAAGTCTTAAGTATACAGGTCTCAAAACCTTACATGTTGATAAACAGTCCAAGGATTGAACACACTATGCAATACTGATGAAGTCGTATTTCAGCTTTTACCAGAAGACAAGATTTAACCCTTTACCAAACGACAAAATTTTAGACTGGTCCAAATTGTAAGCATTTGCAGACGACAAATGAAAAGTGGCCCAAATGACAAAATTTGTCCATGAGAGATAGAAAATGTTGTGGGAAAAGGAGAAAATGCTGGTTGCCTTTTGAAAATATTGTGGGAAAAGGAGAAAATACTGGTAACCAGCATTTTCTCCTTTTCCCACAACGTTTTCAAAAGGCATTTTGTTCAGGGTCAATAAACCCATAATTGTGTAGTAAAGAGTTCAGGCTATATGAAATCGAAAGCACTTGCAGACTGACTGTTTGTACCTCAAATGATAGGTTTTGTTTTTGAAAGGTGTGGAAAAATTGTGGGAAATTGCCTTCTTTCTCAGGATATGTTAAAACTTGGGACTGTGTGGATGACTTAACTCTTTACCAAACAACCAGATTTTGGACTTGACCAAATTGAAAGCATTTGCAGACGACAAATTAAATGTAGACTAAATGATGATTTCAGCCTTCATATTTTAGAAAACACTATGGGAAAAGGAGAAAATGCTGGCCACCAGCATTTTCTCCTTTTTCTGCAGTCTTTTCAAAAAGCCTCTTCTCCAGGGTTGTTAAAAGTCGGGATTGTGAGGAAAAGGGTTAATATGTTGCAGGAAATTCTATTTTGAAAATGTTTTGACCAAAAGGGAAATTGCTCATAATCAGCAACTTCTCTTGTTGCGGCAATTATTTTGGTAATGATGATTTTACATGGACATTTTGAAAGTCGTCTGCTACATATTTGTTTTATGAGGTAACCCTTTACCACATAATGCCAAGTTTTAACGACTGTGAGAAAGGAAGACTTTTAAAACATTGATGGGAAAGGGAAAAAAAATATACTGGAAATCAGCATGTTTGTTTCCCCTTTACCCACCATGTTTTGTAAAATTTCATGGTGGAAACCTTTACTTTAAGCTAATTCAATTTGTAGTCTGCAAATGCTTTCAGTTTGGTCTAGTCTATTCTTTTTTACCCTTGTAGAGAGTCTTGCTCAAGTCTTCTGTTACATAATTATCTTTTTTAGGAGTTTATAAGCTAAATGCTTATTAGTTTTGCTATCAATCATCAGTTCTATCATGATTCTTTGCTTTCAGCTTCAAGAAGTCCTCGAAAAGTCTGATACTATGATGGCGGTGGTCAAAGACTTGTTTGGGGATGACCCAAGAGTATGTAACACTTTATTATATCCTAGCTAACAAAGTTGGGTGGGGGTTAGGGGTTAGATAAGTCTCACTTTTTTGGGTCTTTCCATCATTAATGAAATGAAATTTTCAAACCGGTAATGAAAACTCAAATAATGCTATTTCAAACTTATTTTTAGGAAAAAATATCTCCTTATCAGACAGTGTAGATCCAAGATCAGGTGCAGTTCTGTGCAGTCTGATCTTGATCTACACAAAAAGTCAGTGAGTCGTGCTAAGCAGCCTAAGGGTTAATTCTGTATGAAACCTAGTAAATTTTAAAATACAGAGGGAAGTATTTTACTCTTGAAAATGGACAGGATACATTTATAGAAAATAAATGCTCTAATCAATCTATTAGACAACAGAATCTTACATACTTATTCACATTAAAACTATTTTACAGACAACATTTGTTGCTCAAAGAATGGAATTTATCTTTGAAAAGGTATGAAACATTGTTTGAAAAGCAGAAAATGCTTCTTACAAGCATTCTCTCCTTTTCTTATGATGTTTTCAAAAGACTACTTCCACAAGGTTGTTAAAACATGGGATTATTGGGTAAAGGTTGATGAATTCTAATTTTTATTCAGGTTTGAAAAAGAGAACAGTGAAATACACTTTTTGATGTATATAAATTGCATTTTTTGACATTTATTATTTATATACCGGAATGCTAAATTAGTGCATATAGATTTGAGCCATGCTCTGTGAGAAGGGGGCTTAATGCATTTGCAGAAATTCTCGATCCAGGTCAGCCTGCGCAGTCCATGCAGGCTGACTGTGGGCCGAAACTTTCTGTGTTTGATCAATTTTCTGCATGTCAAAGAACCAGTGTACCTCATGATTCAGTAGGTTGTTAGAGAAAAAGGATTTTATGCTTCCACAACTATATGAAGACTGTTTGGTATCATAGATCACAGGGATGCATTAAGCCACATTTTGCCAGAGCATGGCTCATTTTTTTTCTTTCTGACTTTAGAGGTTTGCAGGATTTCCAGCAGTGACAAATGCTCCCAATTCCGTAGATGATGTAGAAACATCTTTGATCCGACTACCAGGAGATATAAAAACCAGAACTGAGGTTCTCAGTGACTCTGTGATGGATGGATCTGCTCTAAATGAATTTCAAGATTCTGAGTCAGGTTGTGTTCACCTTACTGCTTTTACCTTGTTTTTTTGTTTCAATTTTCATGTTGTTGAGTATTACGACAAAGAAGAAAAGCCTATGAAAAATAGCCCCTTGTGACATAAAAAAGACAATGTGAAAAAAAGTGCATTATGCTTTCAACTCTTTATTGAGCAAGTCTATATTTTACAATCCTGCAGAATAAGGCTTTGGAAAACATTGCTGGATAGGGAGAAAATGCTGGTAACTAGAATTTAATCCTTTTTCCATACTGTTTTTTAGTCCTCCAAAAACGTTATATGAGCCACAGTGAACTTTTTGTCCAGTAATTTTTTTTTTTGTAGGATAAGACATAGGTGGACATAAATTAACCCTTTATAGCAAATATTTTTGAGTTTTTAACGAGTCCAAGAAAAAATGTTTATGAAAAGGAGAAAATGCAGGTAAGCAGCATTTTCTCCTGTATCCACATGTTTTCTAACATGAGAAAAGGAGAAAATGCAAGTAAGCAGCATTTTCTCCTGTATCCACATGTTTTCTAACATATCTGAGACAAACCTCATCATTTTAGTTGTATTCAATTTGTCATCTGCAAATGCTGTCAATTTAGACAAGTGTACAAATTGTAGTTTATTGAAATTTGAGGTTTAATATAAGATGTTTTACAAGTCAATGTCCCTTTACCACAATGTTTTTAAGTGGTCGGCTACAAAAAAGAAAAAAAAGTCAATCAGAGGAGGTAATGCAGTAATTAAACAAGTGTGTGTTTTTTCTTTATTTTTCATCATCAATAGAAGAAGACGTTTCAGCCGTACCTTTAGTATATCAACCCAAACTAAACATGCAAAGGTTTCAGCAGTTTATTGAGGCTGAGGAGAGAAACAATACCTTGAGTACAATCTCTGGTCAGGCAGGTCTCAGCCATTTAGGCTCCAATATATCCCAGCAGCCTGTACAAGGAAATGCTCAAAGCTCCCAACTACCTGAACAGTCAGGTGTTTTATTTCAGGGAGGTGAGGATTTTAATCTCTTCTACTGTGATCTACCTAGTACAGTGAATTCTTTATTTAACACCCGGGGGCTTTGCATTTTCTAAGAAGGTCCGATTAACAAGGGTAAAATGATAACAATTTCTAGGGATGATGTTATATTAGCAGTAATTCTAATAAATTTACCTCAGGTGGTGATAGCCTAGGAGTACACATGGCTAATCCCAGACACCGCTCTTCAATGTTTTTTTTGCACAGTTTGTAGATGATTTAAATCTTGCTGGAAGTGCTTAATGTACTCAAAAGCATATGTATACTCTGGTAGTCAGGTGTATGACTTAACAATATCAATGTTGTCAGTTTTTCATTTGGATTTTCATGCTTGATAATGTCAATTTTATCTACATTTCAGATGGTTCCTTCCAAACACCCAAGGTTAACCCCCACAATGAATCTCTAGAAATCCTCAGACCCCCTTGTTCAGCTATAAATGACACAAATAAAGTCAACAAAACCAAGAGAAGAGTGCCTAAACCAGAACCTCCAGAGCACAACACATCTTCCAATTTCAGTTTGAATGACCTGAGAAAGGTGGGCATAATTTTTAGTCATCTTCCTATGAAGAAGACTTAGGTGTCAGGGGAAACAATTTTTCCACAAATTGATAAAAATTTGTCCTGCAATTTGATTTCGGACAGTCTCCCTGGAGAAATCATGACCAGATGATTGATCCAGAATGTTGAAAACTGCATGAGACACCAGACAATGAAATAAGCTACATTTTTTTATTCACTTATTTCATAGTGGCACATTTATAAAGACATTGGAATTATAATCACCATTCCTGCTCCAAATCTATGCTCAAGCCACTGTTGACATTGGAATGTCCTTTTAGAGGTTTGCAGAAACCCAATCTTGTACTGGTGAAACCCAGAAAAGGCGTAAGTAATTTATTGCAGCGATATTTATTAAATTCTTTACACTCTCAAAGCTTTTGATAAACAAAATCAAATTTTCAGTCAGGAAAAGTCACCTAAATAACTGCTCAAGATTAATTTGCCCAGAATGTTTCAGCATAGCAGATAGAGTGGATCCAAGATCAGACTGCACATTTGTTGCTGACTGATTTTGATCTACACTGGCTGCTATAGGAACTATACTTGTTGTAAGCATTTTCAGGGTTAAAAGCGCAATGACAATACCATTCAGGCATTCATACTCTATTTTTATTGATAGGTACTAGAAATATTAGAAAATGAGATAGCAGAGTATGAGAGGGTGACTGGGAGGAGACCTCCTGCAGAGCGTCAGAGACAGGAGTCATTTTCTGGATATACACTAGCCATTGTAGACTCTGTAACTAAACTGACAAGGTATCTAAAAGAAAGTGAATTACGGCTGCAGGCAGAGGTGACTGTGAGAGAACAGCTAACCCAGGATGTCGCACAGTTTAGAGCCCTTGTTGATGCACTCACTTCAGTAAGTTTAGAGTTCGAATGCCTTCATGCCCTGAGATTTCTGTCACTCCAAATATGTACTCATTTTAACCCATTACCACACAATGTTGAGGTTTAATGCTCCTTAGAAATCACACTTTTGAAAACATTGTGGGAAAAGGAGAACATGTTGGTAACCAGCATGTTCTCCTTTTCCCATAATGTTTTCAAACCTTTCAGAAACAAATCCAATCATTTGAACCACATTTAATTTGTCTTCTGCAAATGCTTTCAATTTGGACCAGTCTAAATTATTGGCGTCTGGTAAAGGGTTAAAAAAAAGTTGCAAATTTTGTATGAAAACATATGCACAAAGTGTTTAACGATTATTATTAGTGTGACATTGAAAGAAATTTTACTTAAAGGGCTATTAATCCCAATAAATAGAATACTACATTCCTTTGTACTTTTTTGCCTCATTTTTTTTTTTTTTTTTTATTCTTATCTAGGACATTATATTTACCCAGGAAGAGTTTGGTAAGCTAGCAATAGAATTTCAGAAATTCAGAAAGGATACAGTGGAAGAAATAGCAAAGTTAAAGGTTAGATATTCTATGTATGTTTGGCTTGTTAACTCTTTACCCGACAACAAAATTTAAGACTAGTCCAAATTGAAAGCATCTGCAGAAGACAAATTAAATGTTGCTTTACTTATTTGATTTGTCTGTGAAAGGTTAGAAAACACTGTTGAAAAAGGAGAAAATACTACTTACCATTTTTTTTCTCTCCTTTTCCAATAATGTTTTCCCAGTCACACACAATCTATTAAAGTTTTGTCTTTTTTTAAAAAGCAGCATTTTTCTGACAAGGGGAACCTTTTATTTCAAAACATGATTCATTGTGAGTCCTATCATTTTCCAATCCTTTGCTTTAGCAGGAAAACTGTTGATAGTTTAGATTTTTTTTTTTTTCTATTAAAGAAATACAAGTGGAGAAATATTTAGGATATTTTGTCAGTGGGTTTTTTTTTTTTTTTTTTTTCAAAAACACAGTTTTATCTTTAATTTTTTTATTTGTAATTTAAATGATGAGGACAGCATTGAATTAATACCATATCCTACTTATTTGTATATTTTACTTGTTCAGTTTTCTGCATCTTAACAAATTTTATAAAGTTAAGGTTATATGGGAAAAAATTTTTGATGACAAAGTAGAAAGTGAAACTCTGGAAATAAACTTGCTCAGGAATGTGGCTATATTTACAGGCACTTCAATGATTTTTAATCCTTTAACACCCAAGCCCAACTTTTAATGACCCTGAGAAAGAAAGCTTTTGAAAACATTGTGGGAAAAGGAGAAAATGCTGATAACCAGCATTTTCTCTTTTTCCCACAATGTTTTCTACCCTTCCCAACACAGATTTTAATTTTTCAGTCACATTCATTTTGTCATCTGCAAATGCTTTCAATTTGAACATGTCTAAAATTTTGTCATTTGGTAAAGAGTTGATACCATTTATTTGAAAGAGGGATAAAACAAACTTTGTTTGTCTTTGTTTATGTTTAACAAAGGGTTGTGATAAAGTGTGTTCTGGATTGCTATTGGACTTGTTTATGGAATATTTATGAGATGCAATCCAACCTGTGGAAAAACAGAAAAAAGTTACCATAACTATAGTTATTCACTACAGCACCACTCAAAATGTTATAAAACATCTTTGAAACACATTTGACTTCAAACTTAAGCTCTTTTGAGTGTTGAGTCATTTATTTTCCTTGGGTTCAATGATTGATCTATTACATAGTAAATCCATTGTCATATCAGCAACTTAAAGTTTCTATATGAAAAGCATGATAAGGTTTGCAAAAAGACATGTTATTATTAACAGGGAGAACCGTTGCCAGACACTGCCCAACAGAATGATGAAAGACAAACACCAACTGAACAATCTGTCACAATGGTGACTCCGCCTAAAAGTCGGCAAGTCCTGCCTAATGTCCAACAGAATTGTTAGTATATTATGGAAATCACCTCACCTATACTCTCTGATTTTAATTCAGGAAACATCGTGGGAAAGGAAGAAAATGCTGGTTACCAGTATTTTCTCCTTTTCCCACGATTTTTTGAAAAGGCTTCTTCTACAGGGTCATTAAAACATGGGATTGTTTGGTAAAGGATTATGAAATCTAAGTTTTCAGTTCTTAATAAGTTGAAAGATGAAAAGAATGCTAACCCTTCCAAGCAAAGGCTTTAGGATGTCCTTGTACTTCATGTACTGCACTGTTTTTAGTAATTGTGTTAACCCATTACCACACAATCCTGATTTTTAACGACCCAGAGCAAGAAAGCCTTTGAAAACATTGTGGGAAAAGGAGATAATGCTGGAAACCAGCATTTTCTTCTTCTCCCACAGTGTTTTCTGTCCTTTTCCAGACCATCTTTATCATTTGAGACACATTTTATTTGTCATCTGCAAATGCTTTGAATTTGGATGAGTCTAACATTTTCCCATGTGGTAAAGAGTTAACCCTTTACCAAACAATCCTGTGTTTGTATGAAGCTGAAGAAAAAGGGCTTTTTGAAGCCTCGTGGGGGAAAAGGAGAAAAAGCTGGTAACCGGCATTTTCTCTTTTTTTCCCGCAATGTTTTCTACCATTTCATAGACAAACCAGGTCATTTAGGCCACATTTAATTAACTCTACCAAACAAGACCATTTTAGACTTGTCCAAATTGAAAGCATTTGCAGATGACAAAATCAATGTGATTCATTAATTGAAATTTGAGTTGGGAGGGGTAGAAAACATTGTTGGAAAAGGAGAAAATGCTGGTTACCAGCATTTTCTCCTTTTCCCATAATGTTTTCAAGGGTCTTCTCAGGGTTGTTAAAAGTCAGGATTGTGTGGTAAAGGGTTAATGAAAATTTCAGTTTTATATGATACACAAGGCGATGTGCCAATGTTCTATTTAGGAACAGTGTTAGATGATTGACCAAGGAAAATTTCAGTGGTCTGTGATAGACCAATGGAGCTTCATAAGCTCATGTTATTACTGACATACCTGCACTTCCACTGATACAATACAACTGAACCATGCTGTAGGAAAAAGGGGTTTAATGCATCTCTGTCATGTATTTTACCAAGCAAGTCATTATCAAATTATGCATTCATAAAATCTATTTTGTCTAACATCCAACTGATTCGTGAGGTAGACTGGTCCTTTGATATGCATAAAATCAAGCAGTGGCAAAAAAGTTTCGACCCAGGTCAGCCTGCGTGAACCGTGCAAGCTGACACCAGTCAATACTTTTTTTCCCGGATATATTAAACTTTCTCTTCACAGAGCACCTGTGCGCGAGGGTGTGTGTGTATGTGTGTGTGTGTGTGTGTGTGTCTATACCTCTAACCTTTCTGCATCTGACCTTTCTAGATAACCAAGTGCCACCACAATTTCCCTTCGGAGAGCACCTTCAGCCTGCATCATCAGCTGTTATGTTGTCTCCTCCTGTACGAAGGTCAAGGGTGGCTGAGTCAGCAGTTGAAAACAACAGTGAGTTGTGTTAATGTCTGTTTGGTTATATTTTTTTATCTTCTAATACATGTATCTTAGGGTGTGGAATTATCAGTTAATGACTGTGTTAAGTCTATAACTATCCATTCTTGTTATCAAGTCATGGATATGCTGGAATTTATCATTGTCTAGAAATTGAAAAACAAAACTATTTCTAAATATACACAGCATAGATCTGTTTCATTGAAAAATATGCTTTTCTGTTTTAGAACAAGGATCCCTAATGGGTTTTCCTGAATATCTATCAAGTCCTGAGAGTAACAATGTAGCTGTTCAGGAAGACTTTACAGAACTACCAAGTCTGTGTACCTCCAGTAATGCAAACATAATTAATCAACTTGGTGCAGGGGTCCAACAGTCATTAGCTGGGAGAACAGCTCAATCTGTGTCAGTAACTAACTCTGTACAACAAAAAGAGAGCCAGAATAACTGTAACCAAAATAGTTCTATGCCAGTCAACACTGTTAGTGTGCCAAAACCAACCCCACTGGTTCAGAGTAATGTCAGCATACCCTTGCCACCTGATGTGGGTCAAGTAACTAATGTAAACTCGCAATTAATGCCTCAGTCTTTCCTGGAGAAAAACCAACCTATTTCAGTTGCTGCCTTAAGAGAACAACCAAATCAACACCTAGTGTCACATGACCAAGGTCAAATGTCACAAAGGTCACAAGATAGTGCTGACAGGGAATTTCTTGCCTCTCAAATAGCAGCTTTGAACAGACAACATGCAGAGGCTCAGAAACGTTTACAAGGACTTATGTTGCAGAGAGAATTAGCATCTCAGATGTCAGGCCAAGAAATTTATGAGAATCAGACTCAACAACAGCATGTACAACAACAATTACAACAGAGGCAAGCACAACAATTGCACCAAAGTCAGTTACAACAACAACAGAAGCAAGCACAACAAATGCACCCAAGTCAGTTACAACAGCAACAGCAACAACAACAGAATAAATCACAAGAACTGCCAAGCCAAGAGCATGTCCAATCACAACAACCCACACAGGGTCTCCAAAAACAACAGTTACAATATCTCCAGCAACAGAGATTGATTGAACTGGTGCACCGACAGCAACAAAAGCTTCAGGAACAACAGCGTTGGCATGATCAACGCAGTCAACAAATTAGTCGACGTCCAAAACCCAATATACCTGTACAGCATGTGAATGGCAACTATACAGAAACAGCCGACAGTGTTAGACAGTCTGTAGATATACCTGGTCATAAACCCCAACAAAAACCAGTAAGTGCAAGCATTCATTTTTGTTTTTAGCCTTTAACCAAACAATATTGTCTTTTAATGAGCTGTAGAAAGAAGACTTTTGAAAACATTGTGTGGAAAAAAAATGACAACCAGCATTTATTTTCTCACAACAAAACAGTTTCAGTCCTTAAAGAAAAATATCATTAGTTCGGCCATATTTGTCATGTGCAAATGCTTTCAATTTAGAGAAGTCTAAAATGTTGTGTGGTATAGAGTTGAAGTACTAAATTACTGAAATAGATATTTTCTGTCTGAAGGCAACAGATATTGGTAGTTTCTTGGTTGTATTGGCCAGAATTGCTACAGAATATGCAAATAGTAAAGATCCAAGATCACAGTGCACAAATTGTTGCATGCTGATCTCAATATACTGTCCACAAAACCCAAGTAGTAAATTCATTGATTTTTTAAAAGTCTAATGACATGAATATTTTGATTGTTTCAGAGTATTAGTAATAATCATCATACCACTGCAAAAAGAATATTGCTCCGGCTGTACTAGAATCAAACTGTCCATTTGTAGGCCTGTCTGTGTTAGTGCACATATTTATACTTGTCTTCCAAGAGTTTTACTTTAAATGCATATAGCACAACTTGTACCCAGAAACTGTATTTGTCCTAGACACAAATTTCAGATCTTTGCCGTAACTCTTTACCAAACAACAAAATTTTAAACCTGTCCAAATTAGAAGCATTTGCAGATGACAAAATAAGTGTGACTCACAAAGTGAGATTTGGTTTTGGAAGGGTAGAAAACACTGTGAGAAAAGGAGAAAATGCTGTTTACTAGCATTTTCTTCCTTTTCCACAATATTTTCAGAATATTTCTTTCTTATTCGTGTGATGAGATTTTATTGTGAATGTTTTACTTTTAGATTGGTTTGCCTGATTACCCAATATCACCCAATATATCACCAATATCCCGCCGTTCAGAACATATGACAGATGTGTATAAATCAGTGGATAGCCAGGTAAACAACATTTAACCGTTACCACACAGTCCTGAGTTTTTACGACCTTGAAGAGAAGACACTTTTGAAAACATGGTGGGAAAAGGAGAAAATGCTTGAAACCAGACAATAAGTGCTTACTATATTGACATAGAATATGAAACATACAACATACCGTATTTCACCTAATTAACTCTCCCTCCCTAATACTAGGGAATGACTGATATTTTATAGATAAACTTACTGGTACGGCATTGACATAATCCTAATTACTTCACAAATCAATGTCATTAACACCTGACTATCCAAATACAAATACACTTCCAATAACAGTATAAACTTCCAGTAATACAAACAACTAACAAAAACTTAAAGAAAATGAAGTCTTAAATACCACTGTCCCATACTAATCATGAATGATATTTAATGTCCAAATAAATCATTTTTGGCAGTAAACTCGATATTCTACATCACTGCATTACATTGAGTCTTTCAAAATGGCAATCTTTTTGCACTTGGCACTAACAATAACCTGGATCAAAGTACCCTACTTACTCTCATTGCTTAAATTTCGTGAAATTGGCTATGAAATAAGAGAGCCCTGTCGTTATTTCGCATTGCGCCCAGGCACATTAATTAGGTGAAATAAGGTACATAGATTTCATTTGATCAGGGCCAAAAAGGCTCTATGCAAATATCTACAAGCATTCAACCTTTCTTTTGTAATTCTAGTCTTTCGATTGACGTAGTTCTTCTTTTACCAGAATCTTGGATTAACCCTTAATGTGCCTTTTACGACTTCAGTTGCCTCTGCAGTTAGTGCAGATCAAGATCAATGTGCAGTCTGATCTCTGAACTACACTGTCTGCCATGTTGTGACTCTCTGGAAAAGAGTGACCTTAAAACTGCAATAATCTGGATTTTATTTCTTGATTGATAATGTCACAAGGGTTTATTTGGCGCTTTAAGGATTAAGGTGGCAATTGACATAGTTCAGTTACCAGTTGCTCAACGCCTTTTACTGTAGACAAATTTGGACCAGACCACTTTGAAAAACATCAAAGAAAAATATTGGATAATCAGCATAATGCTTTACCACACAACAAAATTTTAGACAAGTCCAAATTCAAATCATTTGCAGATGGCAAATCAAAGGTTGCTCAAATGATGGAGCTTGCCTGTAATAGAGTAGAAAACATTGTGGGAAAAGAAGAAAATGCTGGTTACCAGCATTTTCTCTTTTTCCCACAATGTTTTCAAAAGTCTTCTGTCTCAGGGTCATTAAAAGTTGGCATTGTATGGTAAAGGGTTAATACATTAATAATGGAGCCATGTAGTTGCAAAAGGGGACTTAATGCATCTTGGTGTCAAGCAAGTCATCACATAGCTGTGGATCCATAAAATGCACTTCTAGCTCCAAACGCCAAAGGCCAGCAGGCTTATGTCATGGCCCTTTGTCCGTCATGCATGCGTCCGTCTGTCCGTGTGTGCGTACATTAACTTTTATTTCAAATATCTTCTTCTCTGAAACTGCCTATCAGATTTTAATGAAACTTTGCAGAAATGATCCTCCCATGGTCCTCTTTAGAGACGCTTCAAAGAATTTGATTTCTATAAAAACTCAGTTTGCCATTGCAACAAAACTGAAAAATATTGAAAATCTGTAAGAATCTCCTTGTCCTAAACCGTAAGGCCTAGGGTTACCAAATTTGGCATGTACCTTCATCTAATAGACCTCTACAAAAACTCTTCAAATTATAGCCCTGGGGTGAAAAGTGGCCCACCCCGGGGTCACAAGACTTACATAGGTTTATATAGTGAAAACTTTAAATATCTCCTTGTCCTAAACCATATGGCCTAGGGCTACCAAATGTAGCTTTATCTAATGGACCTCTACTTAATTTCTTCAAATTACAGCCCTGGGGCCAAAATTGACTCCGCCCTGGGGGGCACGAGTTTTACGTGGACTTATATGGGGTAAAAATTTAAAAATCTTCATCTAAAGCATGTGGCCAAGGGCTACCAAAATTAGCATGTAATTTCATCTGATGGACCTTTACTTAGATTCCTCAAATTGTAGCCATGGGGCCAAAATTTGCCTCGCCTTGGGGGTCACAAGTTTTACATGGGCTTATACAGGAAAACTTTGAAAATATTCTGGTTCTTAACCATGTGGCCTATTGCTACCAAAATTAGCGTGTACCTCCATCTAATAGACCTCCATTTAGATTCTTCAAATTATAGCCCTGGGGCCAAAATTGGCCCCACCCTGGGGGTCACAAGTTTTACATGGGCTTGTACAGGGAAAATATTCTGTTTCTTAACCATATGGCCTAGGGCTACTAAATTTGGTATGAAGCTTCACCTAATCAACCTCTACTAAGAGTCTACAAATTATAGCCTTTGGGTCAAAATTGGCCCTGTTGCAGGAGTCACAAGTTGTACAAGGACTTTTATAGTGAAAACTGTAAAAATCTTCTTGTTTTTAGCTGTAAGGCCTAGTGCTACCAAAAGCTTCATCTAGTAGATCTCTTCTGAATTTGTTCAAAATTTAGCCATTGTTCAAACTGAATTAAACCCCCTCATGGTTTATTATGGAAACTGAAAATCTTGTTTATAACCATACAGCCTAGTCCTCTATTACTTGGTATGTGGTTATATCTTGTTGACCTCAACCAGGATTCAATTAATCATAGCTCATAATTATAGCTTGAAACTGTAATCACAGGTAAAAAATGGACTTGCCCTGGGGTCACAATTTTCATGTGGGCTTTTATATAGAAACTTTATCAGTCTTCTTGTTAGAAGTCTTAAGGCCTAGAGTTGTAATGTTTGGTGTGTATGGTTTGTGCATTAGCCAGTAGAGTGAAACAGGGCCATTATGGCCCTCTTGTTTCTGACAACAGATTGGATCTGGAGGTAGAAAGGTCCTTTGCCATGCAGAAACTTGACTGATGTCGGCCTGTTCAGGCTGACATGAATCAATACTATATGCAGATGCATTAAGCCCCCTCTCCACAGAGCATGGCTCAGAAAGCGTTGTTGCTAGAGAAGAATTGCATGTTACCCAATTGACCCTTTTCCACACAATCCAGACTTTTGAAGAAGGCTTTTGAAAAGCTTTTGAAAACATTGTGGGAAAATGAGAAAATGTTGGTAACCAGCATTTTGTCCTTTTCCCACTGTGTTTTCTACCATTTCAAAGGCAAATTTCATCATTTTGGCCATCTTCCAGTCGTTGTCTGCAAATGCTTTAAATTTGGACCAGTTTAAATTTTTGGTATGTGGTAAAGAGTTAAAACCCTAGTCAGCCATTATATCTCTATAACCAAAATCTTTAACAAATTTACAGAGGGGTTTGGATGACTTGACCCTTTACCCCACAATCCTAAGTTTTAAGGACCCTGAAGAATAAAACTTTTGTAAACATTGTGGGAAAAGGATAAAATACTAGTAATCAGCATTTTCTCCTTGTCCCACAATATTTCATACTCTTTCTAACACAAATTCCATCATTTGAGTAATATTTGTCATCTGTAAATGCTTTCAATTTGGACCAGTCTAAAATTATGTTGTTTGGTAAAGAGTTAACCCTTTAACAAACAAAAAATTTTTAGACTTGTCCAAATTGAAAGCATCTGCAGACGACAAAACAAATGTGACTCAAAATCTGACATTTTGTCGGTAGAGTCGAAAACATTATGGGGAAAGGAGAAAGGCCTGGTTACCAGCATTTTCTCCTTTTCTCACAATGTTTTCAAAAGCCTTCTTCCTCAGAGGCATTAAAACTTGGGATTATGTGGTAAATGGTCATAGGCTTTTGAAAATTGATTGTCATGTGTTTCTTTTTTCCACAGGATGCTAGTGTAACTGTGCCAGCAAGTAAAGGTATTATGGTGTCACTACCGCAGGTGGACATGGACCTGTCGGGTGGAAGTCCCTCCCCTCGACCTTGATACCCGCCTGAGGCAGTGCCACAATGTTTGTAAAAGCACTTACTTAACTCAAAAGGTCAAAAGTTGACACATGTTTTATTCTCCATAAGAATGCCAATTTCTGAATTTGTAAATTGTAACAATGTTTTATTTCCTTGACTTTTTCTTTCCTCCCATATTTCCATTTTCTCTCCCAACTAATAGATCAAATTGAGCATTATTTTTTTCCCCATTTATCAGAGCTTTCTTTTTATCATTTTTTCTGAAGAGCAAAAGATAAATACTTACATATGCTTAACAGCTCTTTACCAGATGACAAAATTTTAGCCTTGTCCAAATCGAAAGCATATGCAGATGACAAATTAAATGTTACTCAAAACATAAAATTTGTCCCACATAGGTTGGAAACATTGTGGGAAAAGGTGAACATGCTGGTCACCAGCATTTTCTCCTTTTCCCACAATGTTTTCAAAAGCCTTCTTTCTCAGGGTTGTGAAAAGTCAGCAATGTGGGCTAAAGGGTTAAGTAAAGAAGTATAATTGAGCCATGCTCTTCGAAAAGGGATTTAAACATCTGCCAAAAGTATCAACCCATGTTAGCGTGCTCAGATTGACATGGGTGGAAACTTTTCGCTAGTGGTCAGTTTTTCTTCAGGTACAAAAACATTGTGGCTTATGATTTAGTCAGATGACTTGCTTGGTACATTGCATCATGGTGATGCCTTAAACTCTCTTTTTCCAGAGCATGGCCCACATGTATGTTTAGATCTTTATATTTTTCAAATGTACAGTATGGGTCTGTAGAGTTCAAGTAAATGTACTGTTTAAATATTATACCAAGTTTTATATGAAGGTTTAGTATTTATTAGAAAATAAATGCATTTGAAAATCATATCTGTATTTTATTTTTATCTGAATTGGCCCATACCTTTTTATATAGGCTCAAAGAGAGAGAGAACTAACACCAAAACCTTAGTTCTTTACCACTCAACAAAATCTTAGACATGTCCAAGTTCAAAGCATTTGCAGACAACAAAACATTGGTGGCTCAAATGATGAAACATGCCCTTCATTGAATTGAAAACATCGTGGTAAAAGGAGAAAATGCTGGTTACCAGCATTTTCTCCTTTTCCACAATGTTTTCAAAAGCTTTCTCAGGGTTAAAACTTTGGATTGTGTGGTTAAGGGTTAACTGATGAGCCAAGAAGGACTCCAAAGTTCAGCATGTGTTCTGCTTAAATGCATTTTTGTCCATGTGAGTGTGGTTTCTCTCCATGTAAAGCTTAAGAAGCTCACTATTACAGAGGTCCAAAGAGTGAATCTTTCTTGAGTAGCATTCTCTCTGCCATGATTTTATGGAAGTACATGTACTAGTGAAAACTAGTGCTCAACACAATGCTAATCTTTTCATTTGTGCAGAAGCTGTATGGTTTAAAATCTTTACAAGACAACAACATTTTAGACTTGTCTAGATATTAACCCTTTACCACACAATCCTGAGGAAAGGCTTTTTAAAACACTGGGGGGAAATGAGAAAATGCTGGTAACCAGCATTTACTCCTTTTCTTACAACATTTTCTACCCTTCAAAAACAAATAGCATCATTTGAGTCACACATTCAATTTGTCGCCTGCAAAGGCTTTCAACTTGGACTTGTCTAAATTTTGTTGTTTGGTAGCATTTGCAGATGAAAAATATGGTTGCAGTGATAGGATTTTATTTTTTGAAAGGTAGAAAACTTTATTGGAAAAATGGGAAAATGCTGAATACCAGCATTTTCTCCTTTTTCCACATAGTTTTCAAAAGTCCTTTTTCTCAGGGTCTTTAGTTCACAAGATTGTTTGGTAAAGCGCTGGATGGTACAGACATGTTTAGCTGGTTTTATGGCTAGTCAAGACAGTCAAAGCAAACAGAATGTGCTGGCACATCTTTGATCTAAACTGTCAGCTGTTTGTTGTTCCGTTCTAGCACGGTAACCTTGAAAAGGCATTGACTGAGGGTGAGAATGTTCATTTCTCATTTACTTTATATGAATAGCAAATGAATGAAAAAAATATTTTTAGGCAATACTAAGGTTCCAAGTATGTGTATTACTAGGTCAATGCTGTGTGTGTTTTTTTTTTTTTTTTTCAAAATGTTCCACAAAATACACGTTAACTCTTTACTACACAATAAAATCTCAGACCTGTCCAAAACTAAAGCATTTGCAGACAAATTCATTGTAGCTCAAGTGATGGGATATGTCCTAACAGAAGAAAACATTGTGGGAAAAGGAGAAAATGCTGATCACCAGCATTTTCTCCCTTTCCCACAGTGTTTTCAAAAGCCCTCTTGGGGCCATTTGAACTTGGGATTGTGTGGAAACGGGTTAAATTAAACCAATGTTGTGTAGCCTCATCTTAATGTTTCTGCAAAAGTAATACATTTGATATGAGCATTCTATTTGTTTTACAGTTGTCTTGCAGGATGGGGTCTAGACAGTCATTAGTCGTCAACTGAAATAAACAGTTTATTGCTTTTTAATATCTGGCAGTTTAGTATTGACATGTTCAATAGTTATTCTAGACCCCCAAAAAACAAAGGAAACAATACGGCGATTCAAAATAGCCGTTTTCTGAGTTTATATACCAACACACTATGCATATCTTTGCTCCAACAAAAAAAAAATAAAGAAATACAGTTTCACCCGAGTGTACAAAAACATACAGCTGTACAGAAGGACTGTAGTGAAGCAACAGAATGCCCCAACACTCCTAACGTAAAGGATAATTATTTATGCCAGGGCTGTAATACATTGCTCCAAAAGTCATATCACTTATTTCACATACATGTACTCAATAAATAATAGGGGTTCTGCATGGCTCAGTGGTAAAGTGAAGGACTCACGACCTGGAGGACCCAGGTTCCACTTGGTCCACTAGTTGTTCATGAGTGTCCTTGGGCAAGACACTTCAGAGCCCTAGCTAGTACTGGTGAAACCCAGGAAATATATGAACATGTGAGCTATTGCCACGATATGACAGTTAATGTTGAAAGTGGCGTAAAACACCATTCAATCAATTAATAAATAATAGAGCTATGAGGCATTTTTAGACTAGAAACAATACCCAAAGAGTTGCAATGTCCAGGTGGCTCTTATCCATTATATCTACACAATGTTGACATTGCAGATCAAAGATAAGACTGTACATTTTTTGCAGTCTGATACTGCACTAAACAGACCTTAAAGGCAACTAAAATTGCAAGAAGCAAGTTAAGAGTGGTTTTAAAAAGTATTTTCATAACCACTGAATCACAGTGAACTGTACATCTATCCAAGCATTTCTGAAGTTTTGTGACCAGTGCTCTTCCCAAACGAATGGAAAAGCTTTCTGATTAGGATACGAAGAGGAATAAATTTGACAGAATCTACAACTTTGGAAACATCCTTGCAAATTACGGATTATCACAGGAAACTACTGTGGAAAAATGAGAAAAAATGCCCACTGGGAACATTTTCCTTTTCCACAATGTTTATAAAAGCAATCTGCTGCAAGATGCAAAAAGCTGTCAGAGGGAGATGACATATTTATTTGAAGAAAGTGGATAATAAATTGAAGTCATGAAAGTTTTCATCTTTCAAAATGGTTTATTTGTATATTGCTTTTTTCTAAAAGACTAGAGGGGAAACACATTTTTCCAAATGAACTTTGCTGGGCAATATGAGTTATTGAAAGGAAACAAGGAATTTTCTTAAACTGTTTCTCTTCAACTTCTGTTGAAGTCATATAAATTGTCTTGATGAGACAATTCAAATGAAAAGCATTCACATAAATTACAGAGACATTAAAAAGATTGAGGTTTTAAATATAATTGCTACTACCTGGTTGCAAGTGTAACAATTATTTTCACCCTTTAACAGAATTTTAAAGACCCTGAGGTATAAAGCTTTAATAAACATTGTGGGAAAAGGAGAAATTCTGGTAATCAGCATTTTCTCCTTTTCCCACTTATGTTTTTATTCTTTTCACAGGTATTTCCCATCATTTATGCCAAATTTAATTTGTTGTCATCAAATGCTTTTAATTTGGACATATCTAAAATTTTGTTGTCTGTAAAGTGTTGTCAAAATATACATGTATATAACTTTATCAGGGTCTATTTCTCAGCATGTTTTACATTTCTTACGGGCACACACCAATGATTACACTGTGTTCATACAGGTGGGCTGATACATGTGACATCAGTACACTGAAAAAACTGTGAAGGTATATCTTTGGCATAACCCCAGTACATGTAATGAAACAAATGGGTGAATTAAAATGAACAATGAGAATCCCATTCACATTGTCAATATTAATTCACCTACTTGATATATCCGACATCAATACACTGGAAAAACAGTGAAGTACTACTATATGTTTGATATAAACTCAGGGATTCAGAATTTTTATATTAATTCAACCTTTTGGAATAAAACATAGGTACCATCCTAGTAATTCATACTATAAATAGTAACATATAATCTTTTTTAATCCTTTCTCACAAGATGAACTTTTAGACTCGTCCATATTCAAAGCACTTAGAGACTACAAGTTATATGTGGCTGACTGGATGATTCATCTTTAAAAGGGTAGAAAACACTGTTGGGGAAAGGAGAAAATGCTGTTCCAGCATTTTCCCCTTTTCCTGCAATAGTTTCAGAATCCTTTTTTTTTCAGGGTTGTTGCCTCTGGATTCTCTGCTAAAAGATTAATTGATTTAAAAGAAAATGTTTATTTCAATGTAGTCATTTACTATTTCCTTTCCTTGATAAACACTGTTATTAAAATGTGCCATTTCAAAATAGTTTTACAAAAATTATGAAATAGATCTAAAAAAAAAATATAATTATCAGTAAGATTTCAATTGATAGAAAATGAAATCACATATACATGTCTGGCTTGAACTTTTGACATTTATGCAAGAAAAAAAGTATTGTGAGGAATTCCAGACTTTCAATTTTCAAAAGGCTGACTCATTGTCCATGCTTAATGTCTGTGGATGCTAGTGGCCATATTCCCAAATAATTTTAAATTTTTATCTGTATCCAATTTCCATAACATGCCATCTGATTGGCTGACACATTTATTCTCACCAATCAGAAAGCAAGTCCCAACATTTAAAAAAAAAAATAGGTTAAGCATGTTCACAAAATGCAATTCCACAACTATTGCTCCTTTTCATTGCCTCTCAGAGACAAAAAAAAAAAAAAAATGATATGGGCATTTAAGTATGCAAAGATGACCAATATAATGCAATTTAATAATTATGTCAGAAAGTCTCACATTATAGCAGTGAATATAGCTCCAAGATCTTGCATATTCTATGCAGTCTGATCTTGATCTACACTGTCAGTAAGAAAGCCCAAAATTTTCTTAATGCTTTTAACAGTTAAAAATATTCTATGAACACTGACACAGAACTAACAATAACTCCACATACCAACAATAGTATAGCATGAAAGATATGGAAAAATGAAATAAATATGTACAAATAAAATCATACCTTTCCAAACACTTGAAAAATAAAACTGATGACAAAAGGTTGAAAAAAAATTATATCCGAAGGGCCATTTTTCTCCAGGACACACGGTAACTATCAAATACTTTCTCTCCTACATACAAAAAGTTTCTTTAACCCTTTACCACACAATCCCGAGTTTTAACGACCCTACAAGAGAAGTCTTTTGAAAACATTGTGGGAAAGGGAGAAAATGCCGGTAACCAGCATTTTCTCCTTTTCCCACAATGTTTTCTAGCCTATCATAGAAAAATCTAGTCAACTGAGCCACATTTAAATTGTGGTCTGCAAACACTTTGAATATGGACACATCTAAAATTCTGTCGTTTGGTAAAGACTTAAGCCTTCACCACAGAATCTCGACTTTTAATGAACCTTGAGCAGACAGCTTTTGAAAACACTGTGGAAAAAAGAGAAAATACTTGTAACCGGCATTTTGCCCATTCACACAATGTTTTCCTATAAACGATATACAATTTTTTAAGTCACATTTTTTCATCTTTGCAAGCAAAGGTGATCATCACTACGTGGATCATACCAGGTAAGATCCACGTAATGATTGTCACCTTGGCTTGCGAAGATGCATTTATTGTGTGGTCTACAAATGCTTTCAATTTGTATGAGTCTAACACTTTGTTATCTGATAAAAACTTAACAGATTCCCACCTGCATTCTACATAATTCTTGCAACTGACCACTTTTGCAAATGTGGCAAAAGGAAACAAGTTGTTGCGATAAACTTTTTTTCTTTTGCCACAATGTTTTCCAGTTAATTCATGTGTTAAACCTATAAAAAGCTTCATAATAATTATCATTTTACAAAGATATTTTCAAAGTTTTCTTCAACAAGTTTGTTTCAGGAGGCGATGAGTTTATTGCTCTGTTAATCATTTACTAGATAACCCTTCATCAAAGAATCCTGTGTTACTGTGACCCTGAGGCAAGTGTATTTTAAAGACAATATGGGAAAAGTGGGGAAAAAAGCTGGTAACTAGTTTTTTCATCTTTTCCTACAATGTTTTCTAAAGATAAATCTCATAATTTAAGCCAATTTGTGCAGTCTGATATTGATCTATACAGGCTGCAAAGGCTACTTTAGTTGTGACAGATGCATTAAGGGTTAATTTTTCTGTCAAAGGTTTACCGTCTACAGTTGTTATAGACTCGTATCCATGTTAAACCTGTTGATTATGGCAACATCAAAATAACCTATTGATTCAACAAGGTGCAAGAACAACATTAAATTACATTTGATTTAAAAGCATCATGCACATTTTATCACGAGCGATTCATTTCTCCTTCTTGGCTTTTGATTCTTTCTTGCCCTCAGATTTTGTCTCTGTTTCAGCTGTTTTAGGTTCAGGGTGGTCTTCGTAGCTATGGATAAAGAAAATATTGCCAGTTGTTATCAAAACTAAATATGTGTACTATTCTGTTCTTTTTACCATGGAGAAACTTTTATTGTAATGCTTAAAACCAGCCTGAAGTAATGGAAAGCACGTTTTTGATGGAATTTATCTAACATGTTATATACATGGCTGTGTGATTCATTCATAATGTACCAGACATATGGGACAACAATGGGATGACAATACCCACACTGGAACTGCCTTACCCTTAGGCTTTATCTTCCCCCTGAATAAATCAAGACTTGATTTTTAAACATTTCAAAGAAAAAGTAATGTTTAAAAGAGATGTTTACAGTCCTTCAAACAATCATTGCTGGAGATCTTGCCTTTGGATTAGTGCTTACCTTTCTATGAAAGTTAGGATAAGTTTTTTGGTAATTTACATCATTTCCAACACTATGTTGTTAAAAGAAATGGTGCCAGATCACTTAGTCATTTGTGCCTTTTTTTAAAAAAAAAAAACAACATAAACCTTGTACAACATTCTTTCCAAACCATAGGCTACTTTCCCCCAAAGTTCAACAGTAAATGGGAATAAATGTGTTGCAATGACTATCAATCCTTTAAAAAGGTTGGCCAAGCTTGGATTCAATCTCACAATCCCTTGATTACTAGTCCTTTGTGTTACCAACTATTGGGATCCGCCTGCAGAAGTCAGGAATTTTCCTTTGTTTATAGCGCTTGGATGGGTGACAAATTAATAAAGCATGACAAAATTTGATTCTAGGAAAAAAAAGTTCTTAGTAGAAGAAGAATTGTGTTCCCTAACAAGACCTTTACCAAACAATCCCATGCTTTCTTGAACACCAAAGAAGATGGCTGTTGCAGTCAATGTCGAAAAGCAGAAATGACATCATTGAAACCTCATTTGTAATCCACATATACTTTCAATATCGACCAGTCTAAAATTCTGTCATCTGGCAAAGTGTTAGGGACATATACATTTGAGTTATGCTCTGTGAAAAGGGTGCTTAATGCATCTGCAAATAGAATTGACCCAGGTCAGCCTGCGCTGTCCGTGCAGGCTGACCTGGGCCAAAATTTTTTTGGTACTGGTCAATTTTCTCCATGTCGAAGGACCATTCTACCTCATTATTCAGTTGGTTGTTAGACAAAATGAATTTTATGGATCCATAACTATGTGACGACATGCTTGGAATCACCAAGATGCACTTTGCCACACCATTAACTTTTGTGCTTAATTTTACATTGTATCCATTAACACTTAAGATCACTTTTTGTCATATATAATTATATAATGAATAGACAGGGGGATGTTTAGATTATTTTTTTATTTATAATGAAGACAAACATATTACAAATAAGTATAAACATGAACAGAAATTGTAAAAAATGTGTGCTTTACTCTCGTGAACAATTTACAGAAGACAACTTTGAAAAATGCTTGTAAACTAGGGACAAGAACAAAATAGCAACTTTTTTCTCCTTTTGCAACGATGGTTCATGAAGTGGTCTGCTGCAGCAGGAAAAAATGTATCTACAGTAAGTTATATGTTAATAGATTTACCTGAAGAGCTGTTTAGTTTCACCTCTAATAAGAGCTAACAAAATAGGGACACCGAGACAGGCTGGCACAAGGTAAAGTAGCGCCGGCTGAAAACAAAAAACAATGTTATCACTATACTTGGATGATTTTCCATTTTATTCCTTGGGGTGCAAGATAAACCATAGATATTTTCAGTATCAAAATATGACAGAAACAAGTGCAAGTTAAATGTTGCATTTTGCTGTAGCATTTCAGCAAAGCTGATAGTGTAGTTCTACATGTAGATCAGACTGCATGTTATGTGCATTCTGATCTTAATCTAAACTTGCTGCAATGGCAACTTTAGCTGTGACATGTGCTTTAAAGGTTAACACATTAAAAGTAACTTGAAGACAGCAGCAGTTACTGTCCTCCATAATACATGTAACTTGCAACATGTACACTTTGTACAACTACCTGTATTAACAACAAAAACTCAATGAAGACAGAAAACTGTAAATTTCAAGGTAAACAAGTGTAATGTCTCATGTTTCACTCAGCTCTGACTAGTCAAGACAAAAATGACTGTGAAAATAATCAGCTATCAATTTCAAAAAGGCAATATTCTGGATGCAAAAGTTTTGATGGTTGAATCAGTTCAAGTTTACAAATTTAAAACAAATATGTAATAAGAACATGACATGTGAATGGTGAAGCTGGTAATCGCATTTCCTCATGAAACAAATTATGCTGCAACAGACTTTGAAAACACCCTTGTTGAATAAGGATAATCAATCTGAAGCATGGTTTAGTGTGGTAGAGGGAAAATTATTGAATTATGAACAATATCTTTATTCAACGCTTTAACTCTTTATCAAATGACAAAAGTTCTGACTCGTCAAAAAAAAAAAAAAAAAAAAAAGAAGATGCAAACAACAAATATAATTTTATTCAAATGACGTGATTTGCCTCTGGACCACAGGGTAAAGAACATTGAGAAACAAGAGGGCCATGATGGCCCTGGGTCGCTCACCGTAGTAGAGTGCCTTAAAGGTTTTTCTTTAATTTGACCATGTGACCTAGTTTTTGACCGCAGGTGACCCAATTTCAAACTCATATTTCATGAAGACAAATATTCTGACAAATTTTCAAGTCAATTGAGCAAAAAATGTGGCCTCGAGTGCCCTAAAGATATTTCTTTAATTTGACCTAGTGACCTAGGTTATGACCCCAGGTGACCCAAATTTGAACTGGTCTTTGACTATATCAAAAGGAACATTTTAACCAATTTTCAAATCATATGAATAATAAATGTGGCCTCTAGAGTGCCCACTAGCTATTTCTTTAATTTGACCAAGTGACCTAGTTTATGACCCCAGTTGGCCCAAATTCAGACTCATGTGAGATTTTACAAAGACAAACATTCTGACCAATTTTCAAGGCAATTAAGCAAAGAATGTGGCATCTAGAGTGCCCACAAGGTATTTCTTTATTTTGACCTAGTGACCTAGTTTATGGTTCCAGGTGACCCAAATCCAAACTCATCTGGTATTTCATCAAGACAAACATTCTGGCCAAATTTCAGGTCATTTGAGCAATAAATGTGGCCTCCAGAGTGCAAACAAGGTATTTCTTTAATTTGACCCAGTGAACTAGTTTATGACCCAAGTTGACCCAAATTAATCTTATGTGAGACTTTATAAAGACAAACTTTCTAACTAATTTTCAAGGCAATTGAGCAAATAATGTGGCCTCGAGAGTGCCAACAAGGTATTTCTTTAATTTGACCTAGTGACCTAGTTTATGACCCAAGATGACCCAATTTTGAACTCAATGAACTTGTTGCGCTTAGATGGGCAAACAAACTTAGAAGAGAATCACTACATACCAAATATCAAAGCTCTACGCCTTCCAGTTTTAAAGAAAAATTTTAAAGTTTTCCTTCTTTGTTCCTATGTTCGAACTTGTGACCCCCGGGGCTGGGCCAGTTTTGACCCAGGGACATCATATGAACAAACTTGGTAGAGGTCCACTAGGAAATGCAACATACCAAATATCAAAGCGCCACACCTTTCAGTTTCAGAAAAGAAGAATTTTAAAGTTTTCCTTCTTTGTTCCTATGTTCGAACTTGTGACCCCAGGGGCTGGGCCAGTTTTGACCCAAGCAGCATCCTTGGAACAAACTTGGTAGAAGTCCACTAGGAGATGCTACATACCAAATATCAAAGCTCTATGCCTTCCAATTTAAGAGAAAAAAAAAATTAAAGTTTTCCTTCTTTGTTCCTATGTTCGAACTTGTGACCCCCGGGGCAGGGCCAGTTTTGACCCCAAGGGCATCATATGAACAAACTTGGTAGAGGTCCACTAGGAGATGCTTCATGCCAAATATCAAAGCTCTATGCCTTCTAGTTTTACAGAAGAAGATTTTTAAAGTTTTCCTTCTTTGTTCCTATGTTGGAAATTGTGACCCCTGGGGTGGGGCAGTTTTGACCCCAGGGGCATTATATGAACAAACTTGGTAGAGGTCCACTAGGAGATGCTACATGCCAAATATCAAAGCTCTACGCCTTCAAGTTTCAGAGAAGAAGATTTTTAAAGTTTTTCTTCTTTGTTACTATGCTCAAACTTGTGACCCCTGGGGCGGGGCCAGTTTTGACCCCAGGGGCATCATATGAACAAACTTTGTAGAGGTCCACTAGGCAATGCTACATACCAAATATCAAAGCTCTACGTCTTCCAGTTTCAGAGAAGATGATTTTTAAAGTTTCCCCCCTTTGTTCCTATGTTCGAACTTGTGACCCCCGGGGCAGGGCCAGTTTTGACCCCAAGGGCATCATATGAACAAACTTGGTAGAGGTCCACTAGGAGATGCTTCATGCCAAATATGAAAGCTGTATGCCTTCTAGTTTCAGAGAAGAAGATTTTTAAAGTTTTCCTTCTTTGTTTCTATGCTCAAACTTGTGACCCCTGGGGCGGGGCCAGTTTTCACCCCAGGGGTATCATATGAACAAACTTGGTAGAGGTCCACTAGGAGATGCTACATGCCAAATATCAAAGCTCTATGCCTTCAAGTTTAAGAGAAGAAGATTTTTAAAGTTTTCCTTCTTTGTTACTATGCTCAAACTTGTGACCCCTGGGGCGGGGCCAGTTTTCACCCCAGGGGCATCAAATGAACAAACTTGGTAGAGGTCCACTAGGAGATGCTACATACCAAATATCAAAGCTCTGCGCCTTCTAGTTTCAGAGAAGAAGATTTTCAAAGTTTTCCTTCTTTGTTACTATGCTCAAACTTGTGACCCCTGGGGCGGGGCCAGTTTTGACCCCAGGGGCATCAAATGAACAAACTTGGTAGAGGTCCACTAGGAGATGCTACATACCAAATATCAAAGCTCTGCGCCTTCTAGTTTCAGAGAAGAAGATTTTCAAAGATTTTGCTTTTTTTTCCTTTTTGTTGCCATGGCAACCAGAGTTGTGGGTGGAATTTAATTCTTTGAACAATTTTGGTAGAGCTTCACCCAAGGAACATCCCTGCCAAGTTTCATCAAGATTGGCCCAGTGGTTTAGGAGAAGAAGATGTTTAAAGAAATTGTTGACGGACGACGGACGACAGACGACGGACGCCGGACATAGGGCGATCACAATAGCTCACCTTTAGCACGTTGTGCTAAGGTGAGCTAAAAAGAAGAAAATACTGGTTACCAGCATATTTTCTTTTCCCACCAAGTTTTCAAAATCTTTCTTTGTAAGGGTCATTAGAGCTTGGGATTGTATGTTAAAGAGTTAAAACAATGGTTTGCTTGAAGATGATAAAGTTATTTTCTATATACATGTATTGAGACATACCTGTGCATGTTTGAAAACATGCATGACAACAATTGTTAGGAGCAGGCCAAGGAAGTATGCTAAAAATGTGGCATGAAAATACATCTTGCCTTTAGTTTGACTGAAAAATAAAAGATAAAAATATTACAAAAAGAATTCTGTGGCATTGCCAAATTTCTGCAGAATTTTCAGTCCACTATTACAAATACATGTACTACCTGAAATCTTACAATCTTTTTAATCTCTTGATTGTACAGTAATTGTAGTCTTAAAGTTTATGTGCATGGTTTAAATTAGTAAACTTCACCTTTGGAAAATCCACATACATGTGATACAACAAATTTGCACCTCTCTCACTATTTATACAAGTTTACAAAAAAGGCTGTCATATCTTTGTCTAAGAAGTGATAAGAATATACCACCTGTGGATCGAAACCAATTTTTAGAACAGCAAATACAGTCTTGTAATATTCTCTTCCGTGTCTTTATCATGTAAATCCACATCTAGGATAAATGTGGAATATTAAAACAGTCTGCATTTCTGCATGGTCAGATCATGTTGAGTTGCATGTGTAAAAAGTTGCATATCGGATGAGACCGAAGGTTGAATCCAATGCGCATCTCTTTACACACGCAACGAGACATGATCCCACCACGCAGAAATGCAGACTGTTGTAATATTCTTTTTATTATATACCTCACCACTCTAATTGTAAAGAAACATCACAAAATGAGTATGTATAACCAAAAAATCGGAGAACTACATTTTATTGTACACATGTACAACATTTATGAATGGCGGATGAATATACATAGACAACATTAAGTCTGCATAGATCAGTGTGCATTTAAAAATGGCAGTTGTTGTCCTCAAGTCACTTCAAGTGGAAAAACAACAACTGTGGTTTAAAAACAATTTCTTAAACAAAGAAAAGGTTGTCAGTGGTTGTTGTTCACTGTCACTATCAAGAGCTGTGGATCTTTTTTGTTTTTTTTTGTTTTAACAAAGGAAGCTAGTCAAGCTTGTGATAACTGATCATGATGCTGAAGTTCACAAGTGTACTGTGCAGTAGCATTTGGAAATACCCTTTCGAAACAACACATATTTATGTAATAGGCACTGATATTGGACAAAATCAAGTGCTGCATACAAACGATTTTTGAAAAGCGAAGATGACAAATAAGAGTCGAAGTATCTATAAATACACATAAATGGTGTTTTCATGCTTTATCATGCTAGCTGAATGCAAATAAGGATAGGTTGAACGTTATTACACAGAAGTAGTCTGTGTACTTGATTATGCTCTACACACGATACTAGGCTGATACGGAAAAATTTTCCGTTGAGTTGTATTGTGAAGTTAGATAAAGCCCGTATTTTACTGAGATCATTTATAGGTATATAATAAACAGATTTATTAGCCCGGGTCAGTATTCACCAAACATTCTAAATTGCATTTTCAGTATCATTCTCAACCTGAGATTCAGACTTAAAGAACAATTTATCATAGTTGATACATAAGGCCTCTGATTTCAGTTGGTGCTGTTATCTTAAATGTAGCAATCAGTGAATGTTTTTCACAGAAAGGTTAACAAACCCATTAACACAAAAAATCGGATTAAATAGTAGAATTATTCAAAATCAATACAGATTCAAACTGTTTCAAAAGATTTAATCCAATATTTACTGATTCACAACCTCATAGAGACTATTGCAACTTACATGTAAAGGACAAATATTGAAAAGAAAAGATAGTATATTTTGTGATAAGAAATATGAGTGAAATAGCAATGCTCTTTTTCCTGCAATGTTTTAAAAATTTGTCTAATGCAGATTGATTGATTGACTGATTGATTGGTGTTTTAAGTCGCTTTCAACATTATTTCCGTCATATCACTGTGACAGCTCACATATTCATGCATTTCCTGCGTTTCATCAGTACTAGGCTAGGGCCCTGAAGTGTCTTGCCCAAGGACACTCCCACAAAAAACCCAGTGGATCCAGTAAGGCTTGAACCCGGAGCCTCCAGGGTGCAAGTCCTACATGTTACCACTGAGCCACACAGGACCGTTTGTCTAGTGTAGAGACAGAGGGCATGTTTAAAAAGTAATGCATTGAATTAGTTCGACAGACATAATATAAAAACCAGAACATACAAGCAAATCCCAATTATTACAGGTAATGCTGTACCTACCTAATATCATATCTCAACAATAAAGCAATAAAAATGCCTGGAATAACAATGTCACCTAGTCCAAGCATGGCAAAGTTTTTGGCTTCAAATCCATTTTCTATCAGATCTTGGGGAAACACCACTGCAGAGAAAAATAAGAGTAAGTCATGTTGACAGCACTGAATTTCCAAAGAGAGAAAATCTAGCGACCTGTGAGCACCATTATTCACTAAGAAGGCAATACTTTCTCAAATTCAAGCCAATACAAAAACCTAACCTGGGGGATTTATTAATCAGTGTTAAGACACTGATACACATTTACCTGTATAAGAAACACATCCATGCATCATCTTATTGACAAATGTTTTATAAAGTACTGTGTTGAGTTAATTGCCTTGGTACTTACAGAGTCCCATTTGGCTCAATGGTTGAAATCCAGAGATTCTGGATGAAGTCCAGAGATTCTTGATTCAGGCTTTGTCTCTGACAGAGGATTTTGCGGGATTGTCCTTGAACAAAACATTGCAGAGTCCCTGCAAGCTACCAGTGAAATCCAACATAAAATAATGCATAAAGGAGCTGTTGCTGTGTTTAACTGAAATACTGGAGTCTAAGACACCGTTGAAGAAATTCTTCAAACTTACATTTGATTGGAGCCTCAAAAGATTTGGCAACTGTCACCATGACATCTGTACCAAACACCCAAAATATATCATAGACAAACAGTCCCCCTAGTAAGATACATCCTGTGCTAATACTGTTCAGTGAGAGAAACTCCACTCCATTCACTGAGAATGCTAGTCCAAATAGGTTGTTTGCAATCCAGTGCTGAAAAAAGGAAAAAAAAACTTAACCCTTAACCTGCTAAATAACTACAATAAAACATTCAAGTCGATAGTGAAAATCCTAAATATTGCTATTTCAAAGTTATTTTTGGAGAAAAAATATCTCATTAATCGGACAGTGTAGATCAAAGATCAGACTGCATGTTAAGTGCAGTCTAGTGCAGTCTGATCTTGATCTAGACTGTCTGCAAAAGGTCAGTGAGACACGCTTAGAAGCTTAAGGGTTAATGAAGGGTTCACATACAAGGCTCAGTTACTAAAGTAACTATAATAGCTTTGATAACAGTGAGGAAATACTGCTGTAGTATCTTGGTACAGTGATATCCCCACATTCACCAAATCATCTTAGAACAAAATACATAGCACATTGAATTATCTCCAAAGACAAAAAATGTACCACACCATATTGCTGTACACCCTTGCTCATTGAAGCTAGCCTTAATCCTTTACCACACATCCCCATATTTTCAAAACGGTGAGGAAGAAGGCTTTTGAAAACACTGTCAGAAAAGGAAAAAATGCTGGTAACCAGAATTTTCTACTTTTCCCACAATGTTTCCTACCCCTTTAGAGACAGTATCTGCTTTGAGCCACACTTAAATGTTCAGCTACAACTGTTGAACATTGAAAATCAAAACTAAGATTGTGTACTTTCTGAGCTGAGCCTGAGGTTAATTTACACTATTGCAAAAGCCACTCAATTTGACTCATTCTCCTGGAATACATTCTAAAAATATTCCCCATTAGACATGGATAATCATCGACAAGAAAGAACTCTTAATACATGAATATACATGTGATAAAAATTGTATCATGAATATACATGTGATAAAAATTGTACAAATAGGGAAAAATTCTTATTCTAAATCTTGTTCTAAATGTTCTAAAACTTGGCCTGCTAAGAGTCAAATGTCAATGGGAAGTATTGAATTAAGTTATAAAAGCCACAACTAAACTATTCAACTGCAATTACCTTTTTGATGAGGTACCACACACCTATCACACCACACAATATTAACACAAGAACATCCTTTCTGTCAAACTTCCAATTTAGTAACTCTGAAAAGGAAAATAAGATTATTAACACAATGGCTGACATCAATACATGTGTCATAATATCCATGGAAAAATTAATGATAATATATCAAATTACAAGTCCACCAAAACCCAGTGAGACCAAACCAAGCCCCATCCTTATGTTAAACTGTTCTCACAGAATAGTTGTAATATTTGAGGTGAACAAGAAAGTAAAAATAACAATGGAGAAATTAACAAATAGAGTTGACTGGTGTCAAATTGGTTTAAGGCATCTTTATGATTTTATGCCCAAGACATACAACTCAAATGACATGATACTTAGCATTATTCTTTTTTACTCATCCATTTTGAAAGCAAGTGATGACAAATGAAAGGATTTGTCTTTGTCTGGGAAGAAAACATTGTGGGAAAAGGAGGAAATGCTGGTTACCAGCTTTTCCCCTCCTTTTTCCCTCATTCTTTCAAAGGCCTTCTTTCTCCGGGTCATTAAAACTCCAGATTATTTGGTAAAGGCTTAACCTTTTAAAACTACTTGCCATTATTTTCATATGATTAATAAAGAAATTAATGTACAGCTTACCTTCCTTCTTTTCCTTCTTTCCTTGTGTAAAAGTGAGGTGATATTCCTCATTTGGAAATATAGGAGGTATAAAAGGGTGTAGAAGGGGGCTGTAAAAGAAAATATGAGTGTCATGATTGTCACACTTGGTCTGGTTTAGATGAATGGCCTTTCATGAATGGCCTTTCTATAGTTTTTCCAACAGTATTTTAGTCATGTCATGGATTTCAACTGATCTTAGGTAAGTAGTGCTTTGCCCAAGGACACAACAAAACAACAATATAAATTTGGCTCAAACGATGTTAAAGGTTTGAACATTTTGTAGACAAGAGGGCCATGATGGCCCTGGAGTCGCTCACCTGAGCCTTTTGACCAAGCACAACCAATTTCCAACGTCTTGTGAGATATATGTATTAGCAAACAATAAAATTTTAAACTCATCAGTCTGAACCTTCTGCATAAAACAAATAATATGTGGATCAAGCTGTGGGACTGGTCTCTCAAAGGGGTAGGAAACATGGTGAAAAAGGGAAAAAATGCTGGATACCAGCGTTTTCTCATTTTCAAAGAGTGTTTTCAAAAGGCTTCTTTCTGAGAGTCATTCATACACTAGGTTTTTCTAAGATTTCACCTAGTGACCTAGTTTTTCAGCCAACATAACACATTTTCAAACTGGTCCAAGATATCATTAGGACAAACGTTCTTACCAAATTTCAAGAGTATTGGACTGAAAATGTGGCCTCTACAGCGTACACAAGGTTTTTTTCTAAGATCTGACCTAGTGACCTAGATTTTGACCCAACATGACCCATTTTCAAATTCATCCAAGATATTACCAAGGCAAACATTCTGAGCAACTTTAAAAGAGTACTGAACAAAAAATGTGGCCACAACAGTGTACACATGGTTTTTCTAAGATATGACCAGGTGACCTAGTTTTTGACCCGACATGACCCATTTTCAAATGCAACTGAGATATCATCGAGACAAACATTCTGACCAACTTTCAAGAGTATTAGACAGAAAATGTGGCTTCTGGAGCTTACACAAGGTTTTTCTAAGATTTGACCTAGTGACCTAGTTTTTCACCCGACATGACCTATTTTCAAACTAGTCAGAGATATTATCAAGGCAAACATTCTGACCAACTTTCAAGAGTACTGGACAGAAAATATGGCCTCTAGAGCATACACAACGTTTTTCTTAGATTTGACCTGGTGACCTAGTTTTTGACCCAACATGGCACATTTTGTACTATTTCAAGATATAATCAAGACAAACATTCTGACCATTTTTCAAGAGTATTGGACTGAAAATGTGGCCTCTATAGTGTACAAAAGGTTTTTCTAAGATTTGACCTGGTGACCTAGTTTTTGACCCCACATGACCCAATTTCGAACTCGTCCGAGATTTTATCAAGACAAACATTCTGACCAAATTTCACAAGTATCTGACAGAAAATGTGGCATCTAGAGGGTACACAAGGTTTTTCTAAGATTTGACCTAGTGACCTAGTTTTTGATCCCACATGACCCAATTTCGAACTCGTCCGAGATTTTATCAAGACAAACATTCTGACCAAATTTCATGAGGATCGGACTGAAAATGTGGCCTCTAGAGCGTACACAAGGTTTTTCTAAGATTTGACCTGGTGACCTAGTTTTTGACCCCACATGACCCAATTTCGAACTCGTCCGAGATTTTATCAAGACAAACATTCTGACCAAGTTTCATGAGGATCGGACTGAAAATGTGGCCTCTAGAGCGTACACAAGGTTTTTCTAAGATTTGACCTAGTGACCTAGTTTTTGACCCCACATGACCCAATTTCAGACTTGTCCGAGATTTTATCAAGACAAACATTCTGACCAAGTTTCATGAGGATCGGACTGAAAATGTGGCCTCTAGAGCGTACACAAGGTTTTTCTAAGATTTGACCTAGTGACCTAGTTTATGACCCCACATGACCCAATTTCGAACTTGTCCGAGATTTTATCAAGACAAACATTCTGACCAAGTTTCATGAGGATCGGACTGAAAATGTGGCCTCTAGAGCGTACACAAGGTTTTTCTAAGATTTGACCTAGTGACCTAGTTTTTGACCCCACATAACCCAATTTCGAACTCGTCCGAGATTTCATCAAGACAAACATTCTGACCAAGTTTCATGAGGATCAGACTGAAAATGTAGCCTCTAGAGCGTACACAAGGCAAAAAGTTGACGACGCACGACGGGCGACGGACACAGCACGATCACAATAGCTCACCATGAGCACTTCGTGCTCAGGTGAGCTAAAAAAACAGAAAATGTTATTTTCTCTCTTTCCAATAATATTCCCAAAGCTCATCTTCTTAAGAATAGTAAGAACAAGGGACCGTTTCTTAAAGGCTTATGCTGTATCCAATTTGATGGTGAAAATTGGTAAATGTTTCCATAACAGGTTAATTCATTTTGTAGCAGTTTATATGTATGCCTTAATATGTCTCCTGCATTTACCTCATTTACTCTAGAAACAAATTTGCAGTAGGCACCTTTGAAAATAGGAAAAATGAACATCAGCATGAATTAAAATTAACAAGAGGGCCATGATGGCCCTGTATCGCTCCACTGGCTTATAAATATAAACCACGAAGAAAAGTCTTCACTATATAAGCCCTTATAAAACTTTGACCTCATGGCTACAGTCTGACTAAATGGGGAATATTGTATTAGAAGAATAACATGCCAAATGTGGGAGTTCTTGGCCTTATGGCTGGTAACAAGATGGTTTCTGAACTTTTCACTCCATAAACCCATGTAAAACTTGTGATCCCTGGTGCAGGGCCAAACTTGATCCTAGAGCTGTAACTTGGGCCCTCTTTGTAACTGTCCACTAAATAATGCTATAATTATATGCAAAATTTGGTAGCCTAAGCCTTATGGCTATGTACACCAAGATTTAAAAGTTTTCCCTATGTAAGCCTATGTAAATCTTGTGAACCCCCCCTCCAAGTATGAGGCCAAATTGACCCCAGGACTATACTTTGGGCACTTTTGGTAGACTCCAACTAGATCAAGCTAAATGCCAAATTTGGTAGCTCTAGGCCTTATGGTTTCAGACAAGAAGATATTTAAAGTTTTCTCTATATAAGCCTATGTATAAAACTTGTGACCCCTGGGGAAGAGCCAATTTTGACCCCAGGGCTATAATTTCAAGAAACATGATAGAGGTCTACTACATAAAGCTACATGCCAAATTTGGTAGCCCTATGCCTTATGGTTTCAGACAAGAAGATTTTTAAAGTTTTCTCTATATAAGCCTATGTAAAACTTGTGACCCCTGGGGAAGAGCCAATTTTGACCCCAGGGCTATAATTTCAAGAAACATGATAGAGGTCTACTACATAAAGCTACATGCCAAATTTGGTAGCCCTATGCCTTATGGTTTCAGACAAGAAGATTTTTAAAGTTTTCTCTATATAAGCCTATGTAAAACTTGTGACCCCTGGGGCAGAGCCAATTTTGACCCCAGGGCTATAATTTGAAGAAACTTGATAGAGGTCTACTACATAAAGCTACATGCCAAATTTGGTAGCCCTATGCCTTATGGTTTCAGACAAGAAGATTTTTAAAGATTTCCAATATTTTTCAGTTTTGTTGCCATGGCAACCAGAGTTTTTGAAGGAATCAAATTCTTTCAAGAAATTCTGAAGAGGACCATGTCAGGATCATTTCTGTAAAGTTTCGTGAAAATCGGATGGGTAGTTTCAGAGAAGAAGATGTTTGAAATAAAAGTTAACGCACGGACGGACGGACGGACGACCGGACGGACGGACGGACGGACAGACGCACGACGGACACCGGGCCATGACATAAGCCCGCTGGCCTTCGGCCAGTGGAGCTAAAAACTAGAATGCATCTGAAAATATTGTTGGAATTGCTTGTGTGTTTCAAAGGGTTTTAAAAAAATCCAGGACAAATGCAGAGACTTCAATAGTTTATACTCCTTAAGTGAACTGTGTTGATCAAGAATCAGACTCTTTTGTTATAAGCGATACCTTCCTTTGTCACAGTGTTACAACCAGACATCTGCTGCAACACTAAAAGTTGTCTGGTAACATGTAAAATATAGGTTCCTTTTCTTACTCTTTCATCCCAAAATGAAAAAAAGACTTCTTAAGATAACTTGAGTCAATTACTGGACAGTGTCAATCAAAGATCATGTTTCCTATTTAGTGTAGCCTAATCTTGGTCTACCTAGTTAGCAAACTGACTAAAAGTTGAGCTTGGCACTGTAAGGGCTAAAGAGAAAACTAGTAGGAAATAAGTTAACTTACCTAGCAATATGTGCCAGGGCTAATACACCCAGGAAGAAGAAATACACTTGAAGAAGCATGTTGATATACTCTTTAGAAAACAGCTGAAATATAATAATAGTCTCTTATTTCTAAGAAATTACACGGACTGCAATATTTTCAATATGCTTACCTTTTTTTCACATGGCAAAGTCTTGGATTTATCAAAATCCAAAGCATTTCAAGATGATAAATACATGTATTGCTCAAATTTTAGAAGTTGTCTTAGGAGAGTAAAAAACACTGTTGGGTAAGGAGAAAATGCTAGTAATATAAATCTGATGTATTGAACATCAAATGGATGTAAAACTATGACTCTGTATAACATTTCTGCATGTTTTCCGCCTACTCAGACAGTTGCAGTCTGTAGGTTTGTTTGTTTGTGTTGGAGTTTACCACCATTTTAACAGCTCGGGTCATATCATGGTGGTCAGTGACACAACCATGTGTTTCCTGGCTTTCTCACACCAGTACTAACACAGCTTTCTTTCCAAAGCCACTGACTACTGTTCTCAAATGCATCAGAGGTGAGAGTCGAAAAATTGCTGGAAAGAAAGTTTGCCTTAACTGGGTATCAAACAAGCAACCACCAGGTCACGAGTCAGATACACAAACTGCTGAGCTACCTGGGCGGGTGCAGTCTGCAAGTCCTGTGTACATCAAATAAACTTTCATTAAAATATACAAAGTAAACCTGTAAAAAGTTGGTAGCTGTTAACACAAAAATGATTTATAAACATGTAAAATATCAGTGATTTGAAAAAAGATAACCCAACCAGTACATCATGATACATCTCTGTTTTTATAAAGTAAAGACAACACTTATTTTTTGTATTACTCAGAGCTGGTTTTGCTTAATTCGATTCTCTGTCTTCTCACTCTTTCATCTCCCATACTTACTTTGAATATAATATAAATTCCAAACAGAGTGCAGCTTGCTATGATAGGAAACATGGCAGCATCTTTACCAGTCATTGTTTCAGGTTTCTCTCCAGAATCCTGTCATAAAGAGAAATTAAGGTCATTATCATCAGTGTAATCCCTCAATTTTCATGAACAGGATCATGATCCTTACTTATATAAACCCATCACTGTGCTGAATATTTCAGTCCTACCAAAAAACTGAAGGCAATATCCTACAGAAAGAAATCCAAAGGAAAAGAAAAATGAGTTTTTCAACATGGAACATTGCTGGGAAGAAAAATGTTGGCAAATGGGCCAATGCTTGTTGCAAGCAAATGATCCTTTTTCACACAAAGTTTTAGTAAAGCTATCAGTTGCAGGGACATAAAAAGTCATATTGCCATGAAATGGTTCAAATCAACGAATACTAAATTAAATAACATTTCTAGTCAAAAAAGAATCCAAGTAGTTATTCTGTTATCTTTAGATACTTAAGAGTGTGGGTTTGATTCCCACAGCAGCTGGCCAACTGAAATGGTCCTTTGAGGCAGAATATCAATCTAGGTCCTGTGTGATGGTACTTTACACCTAGTGCTTCAACCCTTTACCAAATGACGAAGTTTTAGCTTTCCCAAACTGAAACCATTTGCTGACAACATACCAAATGTTGTCATACTCAGAACCTGACATTTGTCCATTAAAGATTAGAAAACACTGTGGAAGGGAGAACATACTGGTTACCTGCATTTTTTCCTTTTCCCACAATGTTTTCAAGAGCCTTCCTCCTCAGGGTTGTTAAAACTTATGATTTTTTGGTAAAGGGTTAAAGAACAAGACATAACTTAGGACAGGTTTTGTCCTGTATCTTGCACTATCGCCCACTAAAATGACCAAAAGCTTTTTGGGTGGTCTCCCATAAAGGTAACCTTAACAACAATATATAACCACAAAATCAAACAAACGTCTCCACAAAGTGCATAGTGCTTGATTAAGTAGAAATTGTGTTTATCCACCCCCCCTTTATTTTTAAATGAATGTTTATCTGTTTTTATTGTATGCATGGGGTTTGCCTGTAACATGTTAGCTGTGTTCTATGCGAAAGATAGAAACACCAATTGTGTAATACTAATACAGGTAAGTCAGTTTTGTCACAGAAGTTTCACCATTAAAAAGCGCAAACATCTTCTATTACTAATTAAGATGCATGTACAGTAAAACCTCTCCCCACGACCACTCCGGTAAAACGAGCAACCTGCTATTATGATTTTTGTCAGAACGGAATTTTTCCTTCTTCATAATCAATGACCACGACTCCGAAAATACAGGCACCCGCTATTCTGAAATTACGACCACCATTTCAGTACCAATGAGAAATTACCAATAGATTTTAACCCTGTGAAACGACCACTAATTTTCACAATTTCTTTATGACCAGCTAATTTTCACGCATCCATAATTGCGAACTGGAGGCCGTGTTTCATGTATTAATATTCTTGGGTTCGATGGAGTACACAGTCAATTATCGGTCTTCTGTTTATCTGTTGACTATAGTAACACAATCGTGTTAAGTGATTAAGGTGTTACCTTACATAATCAAATGGCCAATGAATTGATAATAATTAATTCGGCTTTTATTCGGTAATCAGGCGTTTATCACACGTTGCTGATCCGGGTGAAAAACGTGTCGACATCTGGGTAATTATGATTTGTTCTGTACATCAGCTTTTGTAATTTGAGATGCTTGGGTTAACATCTAGTGATCGGGATGGGATAATTATTTGGTTTTTGTTACACATTAAAGCCATACTTATATCGTAGAGAATATGTGATTTGTGAACTGGCGAACACTTCAACTTTGTGATCGATCATTAGTAGGACTGTTCGAACATTCAACTCGAATCAAAATGGGGGAAAAACTAGAGGCGCTTGAGCGCCTGTATCGCTCCATAGGCCTGATATTTCTATAATGGCGAAAAGAAGTTTTTAACAATTACCATTCAATCCTGCATTTTAGCTCACTGAAGAAAAAAGGTATGGAAAAAACTTGTGAGAAAAGAAGAAAAAAATGGTAACCAGCATTTTCTTAGTTTCCCACAATAATTTCTATCCTTTTTTATATATGTCTTACTAATTTGAAGATATGTTGTCTGCAACAGGTCCTTTCACAAACCATTTTGGGTGGGGAGACATCAAAATATAGAAAATATGTCTTTCTCAGGGTCGTTAAAAGTTGTGATTGTGTGGTAAAGGGGTAATCTAAAAGAACAGCTAGGAGGGCAAATGAATGAATGTTATAGCAATATAGATCAACTTACATCAATACACCAGACAGAATGAAATATGCTGGCATACAATGAACACCTAATCCCTAATAATCAACTTTTCACAGTCACAGTTAGAATGTCTTCTGTGGCAAACAACACAAAATGGTCTGCAAATGCATTTTCATAAATCAAATATCCTGCTCCAGGGCACAGATTAATTCTGGTGTACTGAAGTTGCGGGATCAGTTTGACTGGATAACATTAATGCCTTATCACAAATGTAAAGCCCTGTCCCACTGTGTACCAGGTCACCAGGATTTACACCCCTTCTGTCCACTCTGCATTTACTCATTAGTAGGTCAACAAACCTTTACCAGAACTAATAAAAGTGCAGAGGTTCTCTTGTTCTATATCAAAAGGACTATAAAGTACCTACAACATGGGGGTTTTGTTATTAAAATACCTTTTCTTTTTTTATCTTGGCATGGTTACTCAGGCTTAGTAATAAGGCAAAATTGAAAAGCTCAAGTTGTGAAAGGTGCTCAAGCTTTTATCTTATTTATGGCCAGTGATATTTTATTACTAGTACTAACTAATAGCATATCATTGGAGTAAATTGTGATCTTAATACCAAGGAAAATGTGTGGGATTAAATAGGACAGCCCTGACTAGGTCAAGTCAATCCAATTTTCTTCCTTTTTCTTTGTTAGTCGATAAAACTAACACAATAAATAGTTTTGGAGAAGAACATTTTTTTGAAATATAAGCCTTGTCTATAAAAAAATGTGTTTTTAGGTGTATCATTTTTTTAAAAGGAATCTGGTATACAACCACCATAGAAACAATTTGGCAGACAACCACAATAGGAACTTACCTGCAAAACAACAATGAAATCCAATGAATAGTTTTAGAGAAGAAATTTTTCAAAGATTTTACTTTATACCATAAAAGGAAAATGAGTCTCCCATAAAAGCCATGTTTTTTGACAGATCATTTTTTTTTTAAAAGGAATTCTGTAAACCTGTATCTAAGGAACATTCCTGCAAAATAATAATGCTATCCAAATAGCGGTTTGGGAGGAGAAGATTTTTAAAGGTTTTTTACTTTGGTTGCCATGGCAACCAGAATTCTTCATGGAACACAATTATTTGAAGGAATTTGAAAGAGGACCACCAAAGGAACATTCCTGTGAAATTTGGTAAAAATCCAGTCAATAGTTTCTGAGGAGAAGTTTTTTAAAGAAAAAGTTTACGGACGCAAGCACGGACGGACGGACGGACGTACGACGGACACAACGCCATGACAATAGCTCGCTGGCCTTCGGCCAGTAGAGCTAAAAATTGTAAACGTCAGGCTCTTCAATAATATTCGAAATTCTTTGTTTCAAAATGAAAATGAGCACGTGGAATAGGAGTTCTTGAGACTACACAAAATAGGCAAGAGGGCCATGATGGCCCTGGGTCGCTCACCTTAGTAGAGTGCCTTAAAGGTTTTTCTTTAATTTGACCATGTGACCTAGTTTTTGACTGCAGGTGACCCAATTTCAAACTCATATTTCATGAAGACAAACATTCTGACCAATTTTCAAGTCAATTGAGCAAAAAATGTGGGCTCGAGTGCCCTAAAGATATTTCTTTAATTTGACCTAGTGACTTAGATTATGACCCCAGGTGACCCAAATTTGAACTGGTCTTTGACTATATCAAAAGAAACATTTTAACCAATTTTCAAATCATATGAATAATAAATGTGGCCTCTAGAGTGCCCACTAGCTATTTCTTTAATTTGACCAAGTGACCTAGTTTATGACCACAGTTGACCTAAATTCAGACTCATGTGAGATTTTACAAAGACAAACATTCTGACCAATTTTCAAGGCAATTAAGCAAAGAATGTGGCCTCTAGAGTGCCCACAAGGTATTTCTTTATTTTGACCTAGTGACCTAGTTTATGGTTCCAGGTGACCCAAATCCAAACTCATCTGGTATTTCATCAAGACAAACATTCTGGCCAAATTTCAGGTCATTTAAGCAATAAATGTGGCCTCCAGAGTGCAAACAAGGTATTTCTTTAATTTGACCCAGTGAACTAGTTTATGGCCGAAGTTGACCCAAATTAATCTTACGTGAGACTTTATAAAGACAAACTTTCTAACTAATTTTCAAGGCAATTGAGCAAATAATGTGGCCTCGAGAGTGCCAACAAGGTATTTCTTTGTTCCTATGTTCGAACTTGTGACCCCCGGGCTGGGGCCAGTTTTGACCCAGGGGCATCATATGAACAAACTCCGTAGAGGTCCACTCTGAGATGCAACATACCAAATATCAAAGCTCCACACCTTTCGGTTTCAGGAAAGAAGAATTTTAAAGTTTTCCTTCTTTGTTCCTATGTTCGAACTTGTGACCCCAGGGGCTGGGCCAGTTTTGACCCAAGCAGCATCCTTGGAACAAACTTGGTAGAAGTCCACTAGGAGATGCTACATACCAAATATCAAAGCTCCACGCCTTCCCATTTAAGAGAAAAAAAAAAATTAAAGTTTTCCTTCTTTGTTCCTATGTTTGAACTTGTGACCCCCGAGACAGGGCCAATTTTGACCCCAAGGGCATCATATGAACAAACTTAGCAGAGATCTACTAGGCAATGCTACATACCAAATATCAAAGCTCTATGCCTTCTAGTTTTACAGAAGAAGATTTTTAAAGTTTTCCTTCTGTGTTCCTATGTTGGAAATTTTGACCCCCGGGGCAGGGCCAGTTTTGACCCCAGGGGCATCATATGAACAAACTTGGTAGAGGTCCACTAGGAGATGCTACATGCCAAATATCAAAGCTCTACGCCTTCAAGTTTCAGAGAAGAAGATTTTTAAAGTTTTCCTTCTTTGTTACTATGCTCAAACTTGTGACCCCCGGGGCGGGGCCAGTTTTGACCCCAGGGGCATCATATGAACAAACTTGGTAGAGGTCCACTAGGCAACGCTACATACCAAATATCAGAGCTCTACGCCTTCCAGTTTCAGAGAAGATGATTTTTAAAGTTTCCCCTCTTTGTTCCTACGTTTGAACTTGTGACCCCCGGGGCAGGGCCAGTTTTGACCCCAAGGGCATCATATGAACAAACTTGGTAAAGGTCCACTAGGAGATGCTTCATGCGAAATATCAAAGCTCTATGCCCTCTAGTTTTACAGAAGAAGATTTTTAAAATTTTCCTTCTTTGTTCCTATGTTGGAAATTGTGACCCCCGGGGCGGGGCCAGTTTTGACCCCAGGGGCATCATATGAACAAACTTGGTAGAGGTCCACTAGGAGATGCTACATGCCAAATATCAAAGCTCTACGCCTTCAAGTTTCAGAGAAGAAGATTTTTAAAGTTTTCCTTCTTTGTTACTATGCTCAAACTTGTGACCCCTGGGGCGGGGCCAGTTTTGACCCCAGGGGCATCAAATGAACAAACTTGGTAGAGGTTCACTAGGAGATGCTACATACCAAATATCAAAGCTCTGCGCCTTCTAGTTTCAGAGAAGAAGATTTTCAAAGATTTTGCTTTTTTTTTCCTTTTTGTTGCCATGGCAACCAGAGTTGTGGGTGGAATTTAATTCTTTGAACAATTTTGGTAGAGCTTCACCCAAGGAACATCCCTGCCAAGTTTCATCAAGATTGGCCCAGTGGTTTAGGAGAAGAAGATGTTTAAAGAAATTGTTGACGGATGACGGACATAGGGCGATCACAATAGCTCACCTTTAGCACGTTGTGCTAAGGTGAGCTAAAAATGCAGATTAAAACTGGGAATATGACAAGTTCTATCAGTTACATTAAATTGTGTAGTCTTTAAGTTCATATTCTTAGTTAATGTAGATATCTTGCTGTAAGAGTTTAAATAGGCAATTATGAATGGACATGCACTGCCATGTGGATCTATTCATAAAATTCAAGCAACATACATGTATTAACTTTTCAATAAACATGAAAATTTTCTTGTTGTCATTTAAATGTGTGGGCATAGGCTTCTCTGACTAAAATATGTGTACATTATTTGGCACATAATTTAAATCTAAATAAGTCTACACAAAGTCCAGGTTTTAATCAAAATCTAGGTGGGTGAAACCCGGAAATCAGACCACTCCGCTAATAAGGCCAATTTTCAAAAGTACGACGGGTGGTCTTAATAGAGGGGTTTTACTGTATTTTTTATCAGTTTGTGAAAACCCAAATATAGTGGCCTTGGTCACTATTTTGGAGGAAGTCAACAATCACACTGATGCTGATTTCAAGCGTCTGAACTAAAACAGGCATTGGAAATTTTTTAACAAAATGTAAGAAAGGGAAATCATTTTGACAAAATAGAAATCGTCATGGATGATGGTCTCAAATTGACATTTGAGCAAAAAATTTCGAATGCTATTCTAGGCCTACTGTCTGAAAGACATCATGGCAGTGACGCTATTAATTCTTTACCATGTGACAAAATGCAGAAATGTCCAAATTGAAAGCACTTGCAGACAATTAACATGTAGCTCCAATGATTGAATTTGGCTTTGATAGAGTAGAAAAATTGTTGGAAAAGGGGAAAATGCTGGTTACCAGCATTTTCTCCTTTTCCCAATTTTTTTTCCATAAAGGCTTCTTTATCAGGGTTGTTAAATCTCGGAATTGTGTGGTAAAGGCTTAACCAAAATGGAATGAAACGGCTAACCTTGAAGCACATGGCCTCAAAATTAGCAAAAATATATAAAAAAAAAAAAGAGCTTTTCGGTCAGTGGCCATTGGGTAGGGTCGGTCAGGTCACCTGAAATACAAGGTTTTTTCCCCCTGGCCTAACAATCAAAATCCAGTATGCAGGTATCATGATCACAATTTGTGATGTTAAGACTTTTTTTATAATCCCAATAATTTAACATTTATTCATCACTTGCAGGTCTCTCAGTCCATTTTCTCTGCTATCTTAGCTACAAAAATAGAGGGAAAAAAAAAAACACTTTAAACAGCATTTTTGGATAAAAGTTCATTTTTATTACCTCTCTACCTGTTAACAATGTTTAAAATTTGCCCGTGATGAAGGCATAAAATTAATGCAGACCACAATTGCACTGTGGCTAAAATGCCTTTCTATTGGTATTGAGGAATAAATATTGGTACTGAGGCAAAATGAGATCAGAATGACCTTCCTTAAGTTCCTTTTTCCTCAAGGTTTTCATAACCCATCTTCCAATGGGAAGAAAATCCTGTGATTAAATGGTAGGTAACCGGTCATTTCGTACCTAGGTCATTTCGTACCCAAGTCATTTCGTACGATTTTGGTCATTTCGTACCCACTTCTTTGGTCATTTCGTACCTAGTGGCAACCATTTCGTACCCAGGTCATTTAGTAGCTATTTCTCTATTTTGAACTCTCTAATTGGTACGAAATGACTTTTATCTGGTCATTTCGTACCCTGCCATGCTTTTGATAAATTCCGATTTTTCTTTAAATGTTTCATGGTATTTTGTGCACTTGTTTATATACAGCATATGTTATCATGGTTACGAGTCCACTGTGGTCATCTGGTACTCAGCTGTACCTAATTTTTATGTTTTTGAGCTGTATCTAACTTTAATGTATTTGCTAGTTTTGTCTACACTTTTTGCATTTCCTACCCCTACGTCTACTGCTATATCGAAACTTATTCCAATTTTCCTCTAGTAGCAATAAGTTTACTGATTTACTTAAATCCTGTTCATTTAACTTTGCAAGGCCAAATTAATAAGATTTTTACATGCAACGTTTTTGAATTTTATTACCAGGTATCATTATTATATAAGCCCCCTCCCCCAGCCGGTGTAATATTTCATCTTTATTTTGTGCAAATTCTGTCAGTTACCTTCCTGTAGTGTTTTCCATGTTGTTGACTTCATTTGCCTGCTTTTCATAGAAATGTTTATACCTACTTTTCACTTCCCGATTTGATCATACAGAAAAAAAAAAAAAAAAATGCACAGGTGTGAAATGTTGATGTCAAAAGCATGGTATTTACAGTCTTAAACCATCGGTCAATTCATGTAGCATTGTGATTCCCTTTGTGCGTGCCACCGTCTTATGATCAAATAGGAAAGTGTTAAGATGGTTTCTAACACACAGGTGTTGACACTATGTTGCTAATTTCACCTTAGCTATGTACATACACTGCGGTCATTTTGTTCCCTTTTTGTTCTCATTGAATCTTCAGAGTAATTTTATGCAGATTATCTCATGGCAGTATTGAATTATCCCTGTGAAAATGTTTTTTTTTTTTTAGTTTTTTTCTAACCACAATTTTTAAACTGTCTCCAAGTGCTTTAAACACGGCGTAGATCGTGATATATGGTATTTTATTTCCGTTGGACGATTACATGGTATTTCCGTTTGGCAGTAGTCTTGCTTTTCACCCATTGCACGCATATTGGGGTATTGGCGCTGAATTTGATCTTTTTTCCTGTAAGTCTGCGAGTTATTATTTTAACAAGAATGAACGAATCGCGGGCATAAAGATTTAAGCCACATTAGTGTCTGAGAAGGAGCTTTGACGCTGCAAGAGAAGAAAGCAAGTGGGGAGATTTTTTTTTTTTAATCTAAGTCATTAGCAAGCGGTACGGTCAATACCATATTCAGCCGAAAATGCGGTACGGCCATTGCCAGACCGTCGACAACGACCTTGTTTCAGTACTGGAATCATGTACAGGGAGAGTAAAATATCTGCTATCCACCGTCTGAAGGCCTGCTCCACGCTATATGCCAACTGACAGTGGCAGTGATTAAATGAACATTTCCAGTAACTTTTAAAAACAACAACAAAAAAAAAAAAACTGTGTGATGAAAGGGTGCTTTTACAGGGAAAATGTCACGTTACCTATCTGGAATTGTGGTTTAAGATCAGACTGCACATTCTTTTCACCCAGACCTTAATTTTTACAGTCCTTAGTAGATTCTTCTGGACAAAGAAAAACTGCTGGTGACAATGTTTTCTAGCCTCTCAAGAACAATCTCGTCTTTTGATCCAAATTACTTTTTTCGTCTCCAAACGCATCCAATGTAGGCAAGTTAGTACATATATATAAGTTTGTGGACGTGTAAAGATTCACTTTAAAAGTAAAGTGAAAGAAAAATCAATTTACATGATGTAAAAACACAAACTGTGTGATCTCAAAGTTCATTTTACCAGTAATATTCAAGTTGTGTCTGACTGTGGATCCAAGATCAGACTGCAGTGCACGTTCATTGTCCTCTATAGCTCATAAAGGATTCGGTTTTATAGACGATTCTAGTTTTTACCATCGTTTTATACGACCGTTCTGAATTTGGTAAAAAGGAAATGGGGTGGCGACCATGGTATTTTCTCCTTTTCCCACAATCCCATCTTTTGATTCATGGCAAATTTGTCGTCTGCAAAAGACTTTCAATATGGACAAGTCTTTTATTTTGTCGACTGATAAATGGCTAATTTATTTTTTTAAAACCTGCGTAATGATTACATGGATAGACAGGTGAAATGGCAGTGAGTTCTGTTGTTTGCTTGGTTCACTTTTCGTGATATCGCCGTGCAATAATCGCTTCTTTTACCGGCACAAGAAAATTATCCCCTGTAGTCGCTGTCTACTATGGATGCAGTGGTGGGGGTAAAAATGTCTGTCAGAATGTAATTTACCAGTAAAATCTGAGTCAATGTTCGAACTCTGAACCTCCTTCCAAAGGTAGCCAAGTCTACGTTATACGTTCCCTGATCCTAGAATTTTTTTTTTTTTTTTTTTTAAGAAACGTGGTTCTAAGGTTTCATCAATACCGATTCACAACTTAGCTAGGTACTGGTCAATGATTGAAGAACTACATTTGAAGAGAAATGTCAGTGGAAAATTCCAAAAGACTAAATGAGCCATCCAATGTTAGTTTTAAAAGAAATATTGTAATTATCAAAATAAGGGGCAAAACTCCGTGGAAAATGACCACAGAAGATGCAAAATCATGGCCGAATGGGAATTAAAACTAGGTATGAAATGACCATAATAAAAATTAGATACTAGCTACGAAATAACCAGAGTGGGTACGAAATAACCAGAGTGGGTACGAAATGACCAAAGTGGGTACGAATTGACCAAAGTGGGTACGAAATGACCAAAATGAAAACTCAAGTGGGTACGAAATGACCAAAATCGTACGAAATGACCTAGGTACGAAATGGCCTAGGTACGAAATGACTGGAAGCCAAATGGTAGAGGTTGAACTGGTTTTCAAATAACAATAGTTTTGGTTAAAGACAAGTTCAGTAAATTACATTTGTATGTAGAAACCTGAATGGAGATTTCAGTAACCAAGTAGTTGTAGTGTCATCTGATATGTTCATCCTTTGACTCTTTTTCTGAGCACTTGTGAAATGCCTTTTGAGGATATGGTTTTATACATGTGAAACAGTTCAAAGACAGTAGTGGGTGTGAAAATCATCATGTCACATTAACACTAAATGATTACCCTGTTACCAAAACCTCCATTCCCTTTCTTACTGAAACCTGCCATTGGTTTACCACATAAGTCTAATTTATTGAGCTGTAGCCAAAACATCTGTCACCATTTTCATACAGCACCAAAGAGAAGGGTAAATATATGTAAACCCCTCTAACAGTAGATAAAACAACCATTGGAGGAACCACCTCCTCAAATTCGCCTCAAGCTGCTACAAAAAAAAAAAAAAAAAAAGAGTTACAAACCAGAGGGACTTTTAAAAGCCAGAGGCTTACCAGCAGTCCAGGGAACACAAGTTAATTGTAATTTAAATGGGCAAACTGAAATAAAGCCAAACAGTAAACACGTTTTGGGCAAACTGTCCTGCATTCTAATTTTCCATCAAGAAATGAAACAATATACTGAAATAACGAAAAGGCTCGATTGCTAGCAATTTAGAGTCATCTAGATTTATGAAATATTTAAACCTGATAACACATTCTTCTCCTAAAACCTATAAATGACTCAATATGATACTATTGCATGGTCGTGTGTGGACAGTGTGCAGTGAAAAGAAATTCCTACCTTTTGTTCCTTATGGTACCTTACAGAACGAAACGAACCCAAATATATAGGGATTAGAGCCATTATAACAAGGCTGCTGTAAGCAATAGCCATCCCCTCGGGAGTTGAAGGGATTTTCCCGGTTGCATTTCCTGCGGTCGCATTTAAAGTTTCATTTAATACTGGCACATCTGTCGTTTCAGCCATCCTTGTTGTCTTCTGTACTCTTTACTGACTGGGTCCGTTCAAGAACTGTACAGAAACCTCAGACGCATTTTAATGTAATGCAATTTTGGAGGAAGTGAGCATTTAATCGCTCAGACATCTGAGATTTTTCTTGACAATTGAGCTGTAAACCAGACTATTACACGTGTCACCAACGGCAAATTCATCGCGAAATACGATTGGTCTATGTTACGTTGTAGTTTTTGTAAGACGCTCTCTGATTTGCTGATAATATCAGCAAAGTTAAAATGGCTGCGCCCGTGCGTTTGACATTCACGAAATTAAGATTTTTGAAGAAAAACCTTTTTCAACTGAATATAGCCCCGCGTTGCAGCGCTTATTCGACACTTTCAGAGGAGTCGAAGGAACTAGAGGTTGATATTGAGGAAGAAATTAATAAACTTCGCGATGTTTCTAACATGTCACCTCACCACAAACAAAAAATGACAGGTCGTACATTCGACATGGAAAAATTAAGAAGCAGTGGTCAGTTTAGTCGCTCATATCTACGGAAAATGTATGCTATGTATGGAAAAGCATCAGGTAAAGAATCTCACAATCTGCGCTGCTCTTAACGTAAAGTTTGTGTGTGCGTGGATGTGTGTGTATTCAGGGTTTCCGTTTACGACGTAAAAGTATCCGATACGAAAATCAGCTTGGATGCAAAATATAAAAGCTGATCGCATCTCTTGGATGCAGTCAAAAAATAGTCAAAACTATGATTTAACTAGATCTACATCAGTAAAGAAAATGCAAAATACTGGTTTGAAGATTTAACATTTCTTGTACAAACTGACCATTGGAATTCCAAAGTTTCTATAAATAGATCTTGGTATGCCAAGATATAGCTGAGAAAGATGAAAACTGATGTCTTTGCCGTCAGCTTTGACTGGTTATCTGCGTTGTGCTCATATTGTCTTTTCTGGCGAACTGATCATAGGTAAACAGCTGTTGTTTAGCATTTCTTTCCTGAAGATGGCTTCCCAGGCCAAAAGGAAAAAGCATTCACAATCTTTCCGAGACCAATGGCTGAAAGATCCTGCCTTTCAAGATTAGATGCCAAGAGAAATTTATCTATATTCCTCGATTCGTGTAAAGGTGTTTGATTCGTTATGAAACTAAGCAGAAATAAGGGTTTTATAACAGGTTGCATGGACTTTCAAAGAAGTTCCATCTCGATGTAAGATTCTCGCAGTTTCGAGCGACGGTCACAGGCGTGCACAGCATATCAAATCTGCGAAAGGTTCCATAAAGAAATCATTTGAGATAGCTTCTTTTTTTTAATCCACTAACCAAATTTGGCCTGAATAAATGGATGATTTATGAAAGCAAAATAGGACTCAAAACGAACAAAATGGGACTCAACTCTTGCAGTTGCACTGGGTACCATGGACTCAGTAAAATTTTATTCAAGTGGAAACACTGGCGTTTATGTATGTATAGTAGACCTCACTGGTACCGTGTCATCAATGATACTGTGGTAATCTTGAAAATAATCCAGTTTAAATATGTAGCTCCATCTATCAACTGTTTACTCCATCAAATCAAAAGGGGAAATGTTTCTGGGTTCGAAAATTATCAGAAATGTTTTCATTTCTAGTAAGTCACTTTCCATAGTCAAATCATGCAATAAAAACCATAATTTTCCTCCATCTTTTTAAAATAATTACCCTATTATTCTTCATGAAACTGACAATTTTATATTTGACAAGTGAAGTTTGTCTGCTATGGAATCATAGCCCTTGCTGGAAATAAAATCTGTGGAAACTTAATCATTTTCCAAATATAAAATTATTTTGTGACAGTTTTCCAAATATTACAAGAGTAAAGAGGTACCAGAGTGGACTCCCTCAGAAGCGCCTGTTGTGAACATGGTAGCTTGACCTACAAATTTGTGTCTGAAAAACACAACTTGAACTTTGATACCCACATTTGGTAAAACTTTAGATGCAGATTATGCAACAGTTTATCACAGTATCATAAAATAATACATAGCAGTTCTTTTGATTGTAGCAGATTCAGCAAATTAAATACCATGGTACCAGCGAAGGCTATCCCATGTGTGTTCGGTAAACAATGGTGTTTGTGTCCAGCCAATAACTTACTGGTGCATGGTCTGATTCTAGAATATTTTGGCACAAATGATCTCCATGGTTAGATAATGTGTTGCGTGCAACAATTGTGTTGCCAGTTCAAAGGTCAAGATTTCTTTGCTTGGTTGAACTGTGTTCATATTTGGTACAATTACAGCAATGACAGGTGTTCCTGTCCAGCCAATATCTTTCAGGTGTTATGGTGGGTGTATTGTTCGATTCTAAAATGATGTGACGCAAATGATCATCATGGGTAGATGACCTGTTGCATGAGACATCTCTGTCGCCAGCTCAGAGATCAAGGCCACAGTGCTTGGTTGAACTTTGTCAATATTTGCTTCAATTAAAGTGATAACAGATGTTCCTGTCCAGGCAGTAATTTCCTGGTACATGGTCTGATTCTAAGATAATGTGGGTTGCCACCATTTTCTTGAGTTTCACATATTGTTTTCAAAACCTTTCTATCACAGGGTCGTTAAAACTGGGGATTGTGTGGTGAAGGGTTAAGCTAATAGTAACTTATTTTGTATTTCATGAAATGTTCTTTGCTGAATTCAGGTTGCTAGCTTTTGCATACCCATAGTTTCCCAGAGATAGCTCATTAAGAGCAATTTCTCATTTTACCATTTTGTCTTCTAAAGTTTGTCTGTGGCTAGACATATGAAGATGTAAATGTATTATGTAGAAGGTAATGAGATAAAATGCTGTTTTTCAGGCATTGACCCTTCGATAATATGGCCTAGTGAGGAGGAGCTTGAGGAACTTGTGGATATTGAGGAAAACTGGACAGAAACATTCCAAGACATGATGGCTAGAATAGAGAAAAGAAAAGCCAAACATAAAGCATACTTGGAAGAAAGGTATTGTCAAAAAAAGAAAACAGCATGTTATTTCCTTAAACAACTTCGCAACAAATTAAGTTTGAAACAATCCATTTGAAATATGGATTATCGTCATGAATTTATGAATATATATGTAAGTGAAAAACATTGTGGCAAAATGGAAAATTGCTTGCAGTACTTAGATAGGCTGTTTTTGAAGAAAAGGTATTGTCAGAGCCCTGGTGTTGTCATCGTGCAAAACCTTTGACACTTTATAACTCTTAGTTATTACTGAAGATATTTACCTCAAATTAGGGCTAGTTGTCAACTTTCAAAAGGAGGGGAACGCGTAAAACAGGGGCAGGTAACCATCAAGTATTTTTGACAGTAATGCCCCTTTTCCAACTTAAAATACTAAATAAAATTGACATTTTATGATCTCACTGTTATTACTGTGGATACATGTATTCACTTAAAACTTGGAATAGTTCTTTACTATCAAAAGGGGAATCCCTACAACAGGGGCAGGTAACCATACTTTTTACTGTAACACCCAGTTTAGGGACTGTTTTGGCCTTTCTTTCGACTTAAAATTTTCACTAAAAGCTACTGCAGCAGAGCGTTGGTACTAGCATGCGGTGGTCTTGTTGAATCTAATTTATGGACAATCATGAGGTAAATGGTTAGTCAGTGCCTAACAACTTTAATATGGCCCTGCAGGGGGCAGAGGAAAGCTTTCAGAAACAAATCAAGAAATACAGCAAATTTGCCTGTTGTGAGCAATTGCTTTTTCCAAGTATTGTATGTCAAAAACCAACTTTTTCATCCTTATTTAAATGTTTTGCCGTCACAGGTTTGTGTGTGATATGTCAAAGAAATAGTTTATATGACCCATTATGAAACTGTCCTGTGTTTTAATAACCCTGTGAAGAAGGCTTTTGAAAACATTGGAAAAAATGCTGGTTACAAGTTGTCACAGACAAATCTCTTCATTTCATTATTCACATGCAGATGCTTTCACTTCGGGCTAGTCATGCTCCATTTTTTTTATTTTAATCTTTACAGAGCTGAACCCAGATTTAATTTCTTATACAGGCAGTGCAGACCAAGATCAGACTACACAGAATGTGTAATCTGTTCTTGGATCTATACTGTCCCATTTCCTTGCCAAAAATCCTGACAAAAACACATTTGAAATTGAAGTAGATGTATTTACATCTTAATCCTTTACCACACAATGCTGCCTTTTAACAACCCAGAAAAAGAAGACTTTGGAAGAAAAAGAAGACTTTGGATAATATTGTCACGAAAGGAGAAAATGCTGGTAGCCAGCATTTTCTCCTATTCCCACAATGTTTTCTACCCTATCAAAGGGAACTTCCACAATTTTAGCTGCATTTAATTTGGCATCTGCATATGCTTTGGGTTTGGACAGTCTAATATTTTGTCGTGTGGCAAAGGGTTAAGTATGCAATGAGAATGTCCATATTTTTTAATTAGCACTATTAGGGTTAAAATTTAACTTAATTTGCTCTCTACAGGGAGAAAAACATTGGCAAAGCAATGGCAAAAATGCCGAAGTTGATAGCGGAATACAAAGCACAACAGCAAAAGAAGGTTGGTTTGGTCAGACAGCAGGATGCAGAAGAAGAGGAAGAAATTAGGGATCAGTTCATTGAATACTTTGGATATGAACCAGCGAAAAATTCAAAATTTTTAGAATTTCAAATGTATGTGAAATACGAACGTAGTCTTCAAAAGAAGAAAGAAAAGAAAGAATCAAGGCGAGACAAAAAGGCACAGAGATTACAGAAAGAGCCAGTTGAAAGTGCTAAAGCTGAGTGACTTGTGGGTACAGTTCATCTCGGAGTTACTTTGTAGTACATTTCTATCCTGATAAAGGCACGCTGTTAAGCTTTTACTGCATAATCCCAAGTTTTAATGACCATAAGAAAGAAGCCTATTGAAAACATTGTGGGAAAAGGAGAAAATGCTGGTAACCAGCATTTTCTCCTTTTTCTACAGTGTTTTCTATCCTTCCAAAGGTGAATTTCTATTTTTGAGTAACAATGATTTTGTTGTTTGCAAAAGCTTTCAATTTGGGTAAGTCTAAAATTTTGTCATTTTGTGAAGGGTTAACTGTTGATAATGTGCAAATGCGAACTTTTTGAGTGTCTCGGTTATTTGAATAAACATACCTTTGAATAATAGTGTAGCATCTGCACTTTTTTCTAAGTAAGATAAATGTACATGTATTGGCATGCTGTCTGGTTTGTTTGTATAGCCTATTACACTGCTTTCAACATTAGTTCGGTTATACTGGAGCAGCAAGCACACTTACCCATGCTTTCCTGTAGTTTCTTTTATACAAATCTGTTTTGTTCGGAAATGAATTCTTGCAACTTAAACTAATCTTGCTTGATTCTGCTTCATGGAAACTTCATAAGTACTGACACTGAATGAGTGGGCCTATGAACAGTCTGGAAGTTGAAAACTGCTCCCATGTATCAAACTGAGGACCTTACAGTTGGGAGGCCAAAGCTGTACCTCACAACCATGGACACCACACAAACAGGAGTTTCTTTTACTTTTTCTTCGCACAAAGTTCTTCCCGAGCCACTGGCTGCTTTCTCATATTACCAACGTTGAGACAATTGTTAGCGGCCAGAGAGAAATGAATCTTGTCACAGTGACTATCATCAATCCTTGGAAAGAAATTGGCCAAGTGGGGATTCAAACCAGTGACCCCCAAGCCCCCAGCATCCTCCCAAACAATAACTTCTTACAACTTTCCTTTACAAAGTATCACATAACCCCCTCCCCCCGATTTTTTGGTCAAAATTTGGTTTATAGCTCATTTAACCCTTTACCACACAGTCCCGACTTTTAACGACCCTGAGGGCGAGGCCTTTTGAAAACATTGTGGGAAAAAGGAGAAAATGCTGATAACCAGCATTTTCTCCTTTTCCCCACAATGCTTTCTACCCTATCCAAGACAAATTCCATTATTTGAGTCGCGTTTAAATTGTCGTCTGCAAATGCTTTCAGTTTGGACCAGTCATGGTATTTTTCTTGTGTGGTAAAGGGTTAACTCTTTACAACACGTCCAAATTTTGTCGAAGTTGAAAATCTCTGTAGACAAGTTAAGTGTGGCTAAACTGATATGATTTGCCTTTGAAAGGGTAGAAAATATTGTCGGAAAAGGACAAAATGCGGGTCACCAGCATTTTCTTCTTTTCCAACAATGTTTTGAATAGCCATCCTCATCAGGGTTGTTAAAACTCAGGATTATTTGGAAAAGGGCTAAAGAAAAACGTATGTCAGAAAATTGCATGCCAGACAATCAGCTATTAACTTTTATTTTAAACACACACATTATACAAAAACACTTACAGCACAGTAATACAACAGGCATAGAACAAGGTGTATATAATCACCTCTTATCTCTGTTGAATTCAAGATAAAAAGTCACATCAATCCTTTTAACTCTTTTACTTTACTCACAACCAAATTTTAGCCTTATCTTGACAGAATGCATGTGCAGACAACAAACTCAATACATCTCAAATGATGGAATTTGACTTGAGAAGGGTAAAAATATTGTGAGAAATTGAGAAAATGCTTTTACCACCTCCTTTTCTCACAATGTTTGCAAATGACTTTCCTCAGGATTGGAAAATATTGTTTGATAAAGAGTTAAACACACTAGGAAATTGTTCTGAAATAAGCAAAATAAAACAGATAATTGTTATCCTAACAAAAGCAAAGACTATTGTAACAAAGTAAACTTCATTTTGAAATCAACACAAAGGATCTTAAATAGAGTCAACAAATGCATATTTAATATCTTGAGTGAAATAAAAAAGATTCATCAAATAAATATAGACCAAACATATCACAAACTTTCAATGGTTGGTTGTATACATACCAGGGCTGTTCAATAAATTTGTGGAATTTAGTTGTAAAAATAAAACTAGGCAACCAATTAATATCATTTTTTAAATACACATCAAACAGTCTATACCTGAAACATCGTCCAAATTTCATAGAAATTCATACAGTAATACATTTTCAACAGAGTATTACAAAACACATGTAAATGTACATTGCCTGGCTCCGGATGTAAAAGAAATAACGTCAACGTCATTACAAGTCAACATATTGGCCAACTTTTTCTAAATAATCCCCTTGAACAACCAGCACTCTCTCAATCTAGACATTTCTAGGTCCTCTGTCAAGAAAAACTTGTACTGAGGAACAAGACATACCCAAGTTGTCTGACATGACACGTACAGTAAGCCACCAGTCATTATTCACCTTGTCACACACAGTAGCCAAAATTGATGCCATTACACAAACAGGCCGTCCTTCATGAGGATCATCTTTAAGTGATGTTCTGAAACATTCCTGAACCGCTTATAGACAAATAAAATACTATAGGAACTTGAAAATGTCGATTCCTAACTGAATTCTATCTGTTATGGTTTTTTGCCAATTCCAACACAAAACTTATTGATGTGCATAATTCAACATCCAATGTAGACATCATCGAGTCAAAAATTACCTAGCACTTACGAAACAGAAAAATATGTTATTGCAGTTACCGGAAGTGCCACAGTGATGATATTTTACAGAAATGCCATTATGATGCAACTTGACTGTTTGCACAACTGGCGACATTTTTACACATTTCTGAATGTTCATTTTACACAAAATAACATGTTTTGAACTGGGAGAAAATTTTAGCCAGGCAATGCACCTTACATGGGTTACTATGGTTACACATGTTTTGAGTTCAAAGTGTTTTAAAACTGAAAAATTCCTGTATCAAGTTTATAATATGTTCATGCCATTATAGGCCAAGTTATTATTATTAATGTTTTAACAACAAAATTCCACGTATTTATCAAACAGCCCTCATACATAATATGGTTGAAGATATTGCTAGGTATCTTGATTACAGTATTAAGTACAAAGTACCGTAGTTTATACATACGAAAATGAAAATGTGCGCTGCAACAGAGTAAACTGGGCTAGATAAAGTGGCACTTGTCATGGAATGTTACAAAACAATGAAACTGTTAAGAGTTTGAGATACGTGTGTAATTGCCATTTACCTGCTTGACAAAATCAAATCCTGATATACTTTATTATATACCTATACATGATCTGAGTAAAATACAGGTGTTGTCTAACTCACAAATACAACTCGACGGAAAATTTTCCGTATCAGCCTTGTACCATATGTAGAACACAAATCATGTACACCACAGATCAGGTATTCAATAAAAAATCTATGCCTGGCATTATTATGACACAAATATACAAATTGATATGGACACATGTGTAAAAATTAAATGCACACATACCTGTACATATTAAAAAAAAAAACTGTTAAATATGCAAATAAAAAAACATTTACAAATAAAAGTTTGCTAATTTTTGGTTGATCAGCACATAAGCATGGCTTTTTACTCCTTCATCAAATTAAACCATAGAAAACTGATTTCAAGTCGGATTCTTTTGTTTACAGTGTAGATCAAGATTGGAATGCACAAAAGCAGTCTGACCTTGAATCAAATCATTCTGATATCTTGTGTTTTCTGGACTTGAACACAAGTCAAGTTACAACCCTCTGGTTTTCACTTGGAAAAAGTCAATTTCATTTCAAGCCATCAACATGTTATTAGCCCTTTACCAAACAATCTCCAATTTAAATGACCACATGAGAGAAAGCTTTGAAAACACTGTGGGAAAAGGAGAAAATGCTGGTTACCAGCATTTTCTCCTTTTCCCACAATGTTTTCAAAACTGTTACTTCTCAAGGTTGTCAAAACTAGGGATTGTGATAAAAGGGATTGGAATCCTAAAGAGTATAGATATATGGAGATATTTTTAATCAGGCCAACAGGCTCAGATATTGCAATTTGAATGTTTTTAGTCAGAATGTCTCATAAAACACCTAACAGTTTAGCCACATTCTGTACACAAAAGCAACTCTACTTTTGAAAGGCATTCTAAGGGTTAATTTTCAGGAAGGAAATCACTGCTCAATACCATATTCTAGTTATTCATGTCAAAAGTCTAAATAAGTCACATGAAAAAGGAATTCAACAACTTTGGTAATTATGTCACTGGTTTTAGTCTGTTGAGTAGATTAATCTTTTACCAAACAATAAAATTGTAGACCTGTCCACCTTTGAAGCATTTGCAGACGACAAAATATTTGTGACTCAAAAATTGGAACTGTTTTGGGAAGAGTAGAAAACATTGTGGGAAAAGGAGAAAATACTGCTTAACAGCATTTTCTCCTTTTTCCAAAATTTTTTCAGAAGGCCTCTTTCTTAGGGTTGTTAAATCTGGGATTGTTTAGTGAAATGTTAAGAAGATATCCCTCGCCAGCTACAGATATGATGAGAATTTCAAGACTTTCCGAAGCAGACATTTAATCAGTTGCCCTCTAATGTCTAAGTTGCGGGTGTTCACCGGCACTGTCTCAAGGGTATCAACAAGGTAAGTATTGGAGGTTGACACATTACCATCTGCAGACCACATCTTGAACTAATGACCATGTTGATAAGCCCTTTTTTATCAAAACTTACTCAAGGTGGTCTATTTCAAATTTGCAATAGGTAGTGACTTAACCCTTTACAAAACAATCTCAGGTTTTAACAACCCTGAAGAGAATAGGCAATAAAAAGCATAATGAAAGAAGGAGAAAAAGCTGGTACCAAGCATATTCTCCTTTTTCTTAAATGGTTTCTATCTTATCAGTAAACTGCAGCTTATTTGTATCAATATCTCAATTTTTGTCTGCAGATGCCTTCAATATAGATGACTTTCAAAGTTGTGGTTTGGGAAAGGGTAAAACACACTTTCTAAATAGAAGAATATTCCTCATGTCTCTGGATCTCTTCAATGATCATAACTATTGTACAGTGGTCCATGTAGATGCCTAAAAATGAAAAAAACGAATTTGACTCATAAGCACATGATGAAATTCTAGGCTGGCCTATTTGAAAGCAATTGCAGAAGGAAGATCAAATGTGGCTTAACACTGGGATTTGTCCTTGAACATGCAGAAAATGCAAGATACAGAGAAATTACTATTTAACTCATTCAAATTTAAGAATTTTTTACCTTTCCAAAATGAAAGCGTTTACAGATCACAGATGAACCTCAAATGATGATTTCTGTCTTTGATAGAGTAGAAAATGTGGGAAAAGGGAAAAATGTTGGTTACCGACATTTTCTCCTTCACCCAAAATGTTTTTCAAAAGTATTTTCTATCAGGTTTGCTAAAAAACGGGATTGTGTGGTAAAGTCTGAACAATGTTTTCCCCCCTTTCTGACAGGTTTTCAGGAATGTTTTTCACAGATGGATGACAGATCATGTGGATAATGGTTAACCCTTTACCACACAAGTTTTAACAACCCTAAGAAAAAGCCTTTTGAAATGATTGCGAGGAAAGGAGAAAATGCCGGTAACCAGAATTTTCTCCTTTTCCCACAATGTTTTCTACCCCTTCTAGGACATACCCCATCATTTGAGCTACAATGAATTTGTTTAGGACAAGTCTAAGATTTTATTGTTGCCGTTTTCCTGATACCACAATTATTGCTCTCTCAACACAAGGATTGCGCACAAAGACCAGACAATAAGAAATTGAAGTTGTGCATCTTGAAAGTATTTGCATAATTATGCCAAGGTAAATTTAATGTACAGCTGTAGCTCAAATGCTGGAGTTTGTCTTTGAAAGATTAGCAAAAAAAAATCATATTATCAACATTTCTGCCTTTCCCACACTATTTTCATCTGCCTCTTTCCCAAAGGTCGTACAAACATTGGATTGCAAAGTAAAGGATTAAGTAACTAGGTGCCGTAGCTTTCCACCTACCTTTATCATCTGAAGCTGTGATAAAACGTGTTGTGCTTCAGGCCTGTCTGTGGGATCATATCTCCAGCAGTTCTTCATTAATCTGTACCTGTAGTGATACAGTGAAATACATGAGTCATGCTCTGTGAAAAGGGAATTCAATGCATCTGCAAATAGTATCGATACAGGTCACCCTGGGCAGTCTGCATAGTTTGACCTTATTCGAAACTTTTTGCTATTGGTCAATTTTTCTGCAGGTCAAAGGATCAGTGTACCTCCAGATCCAGGAGATTGTTAGACAATATAGATTTTATGGGTCCATAGCTATGTGATGGTTTACTCGGTATAATGCATCAAAGAGATGCAGTAAACCCCTTTTTGCCAGAGCATGGCTCTAACATATTTGTCATAAAAAAAACTCAAAGCAGATGTACCCTGATCTAAGCCCTTAATAGATCAGCCTGAAAGGCACATGGCTAGATGTAATTCAGACACCGAGCTTGGTGAGAATTCTTCCTGAGTATGACAGAAGTTTTTATGGCAGTGTAATACCTGTGTCTTTGTTGCTAAAATCCTTTTTGTCTGTTTATGTGAGAAATCAGCCAATGGCTTGGAAGCTTGTGTGTGTGCTACTACTAAAAGAAGCAAAAAAGGTGCATTGATAGGTGCACTGGTGGCCATTATTATAACTGGTGATGAAGAGTGTGTAAAGCAAGTTTCAGCAACAATAACGACAAAGTAAAAAGAGATGCAACATTATGAAATATCATGACACATGATGATGAAGAAAGTGTTCACTGATAGCTATATGTACATTAATCACAATATTTTGGTCTACATTAATTAACCCTTTACCACACAATCCCGACTTTTAACGACCTTGTGAAAGAAGTCTTTTGAAAATATTGTGGGAAAAGGAGAAAATGCTGGTAACCAGCATTTTCTCCTTTTCCCACAATGTTTGCTACCCTTTCCACAACAAATTTCAATTTTTCAATCACGTTTATTTTGTCGTCTGCAACTGGTTTCATTTTGCACCTGTCTAAAATTTTGTCGTTTGGTAAGGAGTTAAAGAATTTCAACAAAAAAATTAATCAAATTCAGTCTTGTGGATGTAGTCTGGCTGTGTGAAATTGCATATGTGTTTTATAGATATTCTGGTTGTCAAGGAAATTGAATTACAGTCACAGTCCAACTTTTTCTCCATATGGTGAAAACCAAAATGGCCAAAAAACTGTTCTTCAGGGTTGAAGAGTGACAGTATTCAGACCGTGCCTTTGGCGCTGTCTTTCCCTTGTAATATACATATCAGATTATACTTACTTTGCCAGATGACAAAATTTTAGCCTAGTCCAAATTCAAGGCATTTTCAAATCACAAATGATGTTTAAATTAATAAATTTGTCTTTGGTAAAGCAGAAAATATTGTTAGCAAAGGAAAAAATGTAAGTTATCAACATTTTGTCCTTTTCCAATAATGCTTTCCAAAGTCCTTTTCCTTGGTGGTGGTGGGGGGGGGGGGGGGGGGGGTCGGGGTCATTAAAACTTGGGTTTAAGTGGTAAAGGACACTTATAGAGCACTCACAATTAGCACATCATAATTCTGATTGTTTACATTGAGAACAACATACCCAGGTGAGCTAAAGAGTCAGGCCCACATACTTACAATGAAAAGTGAGCTAATGTAGGTTTTGCAGGTCTCATCCCATCTCTGATGGCTTGTTTGTGGTCTTCTCTATTCAGACCTACATACGGTGTCTTTCTAGCCAGACTAAACACCTCCCAGAATATCAACCCAAGAGACCATCTGAAATGTACAATCTGCCTTCATGAGCAAGATAAAATTGGATTACATGTATGAAAAGTTCTCATAGCCATCTAGTGACTAAAATGAGAATGTCCATTTCTTAAGGCAATTCCCCATTTTCTGTTGCTATTGGTTTGCCTGACAATCACTTTAACAACTATCCAACAATCTTGTTTATGGTTTGAACCTATTTACTTTGAGTGTAAAACAAGTTCCTACAACTTATTTTAATCACTCACGATGATTGCTTCCTGGCAACCTTTACCAGTGCTCGCGCTTCCATGTGGCTAGTTACAGAGGTTAACCCTGCTTATCACGGCATTGGAACCCGGAGCTTTTGGTGTGAGAGGCCAATGCTCTATCACTACACCACTGTCTACCACAAGATCTTCAGGACCTTGAAGAAGAAAGCTTTTACAAACATAGAGGGGAAACAGAAAATTTTGGTACCCGGCATATAACCCTTTTCCCACTATGTTTTCTACCCTTCCCTACACAATTCCCATCCTTTGAGTCACCTGATTTGCTGTCAGCAAATGCTTTCAAAATGGAAAAGTCTAAAACTCAGTCTTCTAGTAGATCTAATCACCTTTCTGTTTCTTATTAAATTTCAAAACATCCAGGAATTTCAGTTACTTTTGCCAACATTGTAGATTAACCCTTTACCACACAATGCCACATTTTGACAACCCTGGGAAAGAAGCCTTTTGAAAACATTGTGGGAAAAGGAGAAAATGCTGGTAACCAGCATTTTCTACTTTGCCCACAATGTGTTCTACCCTATAAAAAAAAAAAAAAAAAAAAAAAAATGCACCATATGAGCCATGTTAAAATTGTTGTCTGCAAATATGTTCAATTTGGACAAGGATAAAATTTTGTCGTCTGGTAAAGGGTTAAGATCAGGCCATACAGAATGTTCATTCTGAGCATGGATCTACACTATCCAATAACTGATTTGCTGGGATAAGCATGCTTTGCTTTTTTCCATGAACTTAATCTGGTCAAGCCGCATGCTTGTGTCTTTCTTCGTACCAACAACTATTTCAAAATATGTTTTCCTTTGTAAATAAATGTCTAAAAAATTAATTTGATGGGAATATATATCATATTTACTTCGTCAAAAGCCGAACATTTCATAAACCAATCTACGTTTTGAATCATTTCATAACAGAATGTTCACATACATGCTCAATAACACATTCATGAAAAGAGAAAACAAAAACCAGCTAAATTTTTGTGTAAAAAGAATAAGTTTGAGATAAAAATACATCTATATACATACACATCTGTTTTAAATGAGAATTCATTATTTATGCAAGATTCAGGGGAAAGCCACTGGAAGTAGTTCTTTGGTAAATCAAACTGAAAAAAAAAAAAAAAATTCAGTATGTCACAAGTATTACAGGAACAAACAGATAACACATTTTTATGACTGTTTCATCAGCTGCTATCATTCCAACAGCTATTCTTATAACAGCTACATTATTATGTTTATTATAACTACCATATTTCTATACTATACAACACTCTTTTCATGTGTTCAATGTATCCAAAAGGGCTTAACTCATTGCAAAACAATTCAGCATTTAAAGAGTCCTGAGTGAGAAGGCTTTTGATAACATTATGGGGAAAAAACAGCATTTTCTTCATCGCCCACAATGTCTTCTAGCCTTTCACAGAAAAAATTCTTTTATCTGAGCCATAGGTAATCTATCCATTCCAACCAATCTTTTCAATCCTTTCACAGAAAATTCCAAAAATTTGAGCCACATGTTGCCTGCAGATGCTTTTGATGCTGATGAGTCTGAAATTTCATTATTATCAGAGTTAAGACTTAACATTCTATCTGATCACATTTCTTTTTTCTCTGTGTGTACATGGTCTTCACTTAAATAAGCCAAAGATTATACATTATGGGATGATAATTTTAACACTGGAATTGTAATATCTATACGGCACTTACTCTATGGGACACCGTATCAGCTGCACTGTCCCTGTTGAACCATTCTGCCCAATCAAAGTCACCAAGTTTAGTCACATGATTTTTGGCAAGATAAACGTGGCCTGCCCGCAGAGCTCTATGTATTATCTAAAATGAACGAATAAAGCAGTCTAATGCAATCCCATGTTTTTACCACACTAAGGCAGGAGGCTTTCAAGAATATCCTTAAAACAGGATAAATTTCTCCTTTTTCTACAACGATCTCTTCCTTTTTAAAAAACAAAATCAAAAAATTTTGTCACACAGGAATTATTGGAACATCAATTTCATTGAATTGGAACTCAAACAGAATAAATGACAAGAATTACTCTCTTACAATAAAAACTGAACATCATACTGTCTTTTTTTGGCCCAATATGTCTATTTCCATTCTACTGAAGAGCAAAATTCTAGTCCACTGCAGATGCAGCAACATTCTAACATTAGCCTAAAATCAAGCAACAGACAATGTTTATTCAAGATCTGACTGCATGTTTAGTAAAGTCTGATCATGATCTTTATTGCCATCGATAGGTTAATTCAGGAAAACTATCACCTACTTTTAAATCATGTATATGGCTGACTGCTGAGCATATCTCAGTCACAAACTGGGTGATCTCGTAAATGTTGACTTGGTCTAGGGACATTGCTCCATTATCACTGGAGACAGACGGCAATCTTCTCAAATAATGTAGAAGACCAGTCTGGACACAGTTGTCAATAGCAACACAATAGATTTCTGAAAAAAAGAAAAAAAGTGAGATAGTATATCTAACTCATCACATTTATGAAGTGGTTACAGCTAGTGAATCAAAAATTTAACAAGAGGACCATGATGGTCCTATATCGCTCACCTGAGTATATTTGTAACCTATATGGTCTATTAAGGGCAGGCTATTCTTTTCACTGCAGGGCGGATATACGCCCAAATATGACCCAAAGGGAAGAATTTTAACAATTTTGGTATGGGGTCACCTAATGATGCTTCAAACAAAATATGAAAGTTCTCGGCCTTATGTTTTGTCACAAGAAGATTTTAAAAGATTCAAATAGGGTGCGCCATGGCAGAGCCCAAATATGACTGCAGAGGGATAATTTTAACAATTTTGGTAGAGGATCATCAGATAATGCTACACACCAAATATGAATGCTCTAGCCATTATGGCTTTTCATCAGAAGATTTTTTAAAGATTTCCTTTTTTGTTTTTATGTAAAATAGGGTGCGCCCGGGCAAAGCCCAAATATGACCCAAGGGGAATAATTTTTACAATTTCGGTAAGGGGTCACCAAATGATGCTTCAAACAAAATATGAATGCTCTCCGCCTTATGGTTTGTCACAAGAAGATTTTTAAAGATTTTAAAATTGGATGCACCCGGACAGAGCCCAAGTATGACCGCACAGGAATAATTTTAATAATTTTGGTAGAAGATCATCAGATAATGCTACATACTTAAAAGGAATGTTCTAGCCATTATATTTTGTCATCAGAAGAAGTTTTAAAGATTTCCTTCTTTGTTTCTATGTAAAATAGAGTGCGCCCAGGCAAAGCCCAAATATGACCCTACAGGAATGATTTTAACAATTTTGGTAAGGGGTCACCCAATGATGTTTCAAACAAAATATGAATGCTCTCAGCCTTATGTTTTGTCAGAAGAAGATTTTTAAAGATTTTAAATTAGGGTGCACCCGGGCAGAGCCCAAATATGACAGCAGAGGAATAATCTTAAGAATTTCGGTAGAGGATCATCAGATAATGCTACATACCAAATATGAATGCTCTAACCATTATTGTTTGTCATCAGAAGATTTTTTAAAGATTTCCTTCTTTGTTTCTGTGTAAAATAGAGTGCGCCCGGGCAAAGCCCAAATATGACCGTAAGGGAATAATTTCAACAATTTTGGTAAGGGATCAAGCAATGATGCTTCAAACAATATATGAATGCTCTAGCCGTTATGGTTTGTCACAAGAAGATTTTTAAAGATTTAAAAATAGGGTGCATCTGGGCAGAGCCCAAATATGACCGCAGAGGGATAATTTTAACAATTTTGGTAGAGGATTATCAGATAATGCTACATACCAAATGTAAATGCTCTAGCCATTAATGATTTGTCATCAGAAGATTTTTTAAAGATTTCCTTCTTTGTTTCTGTGTAAAATAGGGTGTGCCCGGGCAAAGCCCAAATATGACCGTAAGGGAATAATTTCAACAATTTTGGTAAGGGGTCAAGCAATGATGCTTCAAACAAAATATGAATGCTCTAGCCGTTATGGTTTGTCACAAGAAGATTTTTAAAGATTTTAAAATAGGGTGCATCTGGGCAGAGCCCAAATATGACTGCACAGGGATAATTTTAACAATTTTGGTAGAGGATTATCAGATAATGCTACATACCAAATATAAATGCTCTAGCCATTATGATTTGTCAGAAGAAGATTTTTTAAAGATTTCCTTCTTGGTTCTATGTAAAATAGGGTGTGCCCGGGCAAAGCCCAAATATGACCCAAGGGGAATAATTTCAACAATTTTGGTAAAGGCTCACCCAATGATGCTTCAAACAAAATATGAATGCTCTCCGCCTTATGGTTTGTCACAAGAAGATTTTTAAAGATTTTAAAATAGGATGCGCCCAGGCAGAGCCCAAATATCACCGCAGAAGAATAATTTTAACAATTTTGGTAGAAGATCATCAGATAATGCTACATACTTAATAGGAATGTTCTAGCCATTATAGTTTGTCATCAAAAGAAGTTTTAAAGATTTCCTTCTTTGTTTCTATGTAAAATAGAGTGCGCCCAGGCAAAGCCCAAATATGACCCTACAGGAATGATTTTAACAATTTTGGTAAGGGGTCACCCAATGATGTTTCACACAAAATATGAATGCTCTCAGCCTTATGTTTTGTCAGAAGAAGATTTTTAAAGATTTTAATTCAGGGTGCGCCCGGGAAGAGCCCAAAATATGACCCCAGAGGGATAATTTTAACAATTTCGGTAGAGGATCATCAGATAATGCTACACACCAAATATGAATGCTCTAGCCATTATGGCTTTTCATCAGAAGATTTTTTAAAGATTTCCTTTTTTGTTTCTATGTAAAATAGGGTGCGCCCGGGCAAAGCCCAAATATAACCCCAGGAGAATAATTTTTACAATTTTGGTAAGGGGTCACCCAATGATGTTTCAAACAAAATATGAATGCTCTCAGCCTTATGTTTTGTCAGAAGAAGATTTTTAAAGATTTTAATTTAGGGTGCGCCCGGGCAGAGCCCAAATATGACCGCAGAGGGATAATTTTAACAATTTTGGTAGAGGATCATCGGATAATGCTACATACCAAATATGGATGCTCTAGCCATTATGGTTTGTCATCAGAAGATTTTTTAAAGATTTCCTTCTTTGTTTCTATGTAAAATATGGTGCGCCCGGGCAAAGCCCAAATACGACCCCAGGGGAATAATTTTAACAATTTTGGTTAAGGGTCACCAAATGATGCTTCATACAAAATATGAATGCTCTCGGCCTTATGGTTTGTCACAAGAAGATTTTTAAAGATTTTTTCAATTTTCAGCCATTTTGTTGCCATGGCAACCAGAGTTTTTGATGGAATTAAATTCTTTTAACAATTTTTGTAGACCTTCACCCAAGGAACATTCCTGCCAAGTTTTATCAAGATTGGCCATCTGGTTTAGGAGGAGAAGATTTTTAAAGAAATTGTTAACGGACGGACGGACAGATGGACGGACGGACGGACGGACGGACGGACGGACAGACGGACGGACGGACGGACGCCGGACGATGACCGATCACAATAGCTCCCCTTGAGCACGTTGTGCTCAGGTGAGCTAAAAAGGAAAGGGAAGCAAATATCGAACATTCACAAAAATACATATAACCATACTTGGGTCACCTTAATTACTTCAAACTCAACATTAATTCTAACCAAATGACAAACTTTTAGACTAGGCCCTTCTGAAAGCATTGGCAGACAAAAAATGCGGCACAAATGACTTAATGTGTATCAGAAAGATCATAAGACATGGTGGGAAACAGAGAAAACGTTTCAGGGTTGTTAACACATGAGATTGTTTTTGCCAAAGGTTAACTCTTTACCACACAATGCCATGTTTAAAGGACCCTGAAAGAGAAGGCTTTTGAAAACATTGTAAAAAAAAGAAGAAAATGCTAATAACCAGCAATTCTCCTTCTCCCACAATGTTTTCTACTCTATCAAAGACAGAAATCTTCATTCATGTAAATCCCATCATTTGAACCATATTTACCAGTTAGGTATATATTATCTGCAAACAATTTAAAATTCTAGACAAGTCTACAATTTTGCTTTGTAGTATAGAATTAACCTTTTACCACACAATCCCGAGTTTTCAGAAGCGTTTTAAAAAGATTGTGAGAAAAATAGAAAATGCTGTTATCCAGCATTTTCTCTATTTCCCACAGTGTTTTCTACCCTAAAAAGGCAAGCTCTATCATTTGACTCACATTTAAATTGTTACCTGCAAATGCTTTCAATTTGGCCAAATCTACGTTTTTTGTGTTTGGTAAAGACTTAAGGGCACTCCAATGGTCAACAAAAGCTGGTTATCTATTTAACAAACCAGAAAATGCTAGATTGGTCCAGACTGAAAGCACTTGTTGACGACAAATTAATTATGGTAACCAACATTTTCTCCCTTTTTTGCAGTGTTTTCACAAGTTATTTGCCATGGGGATTGTTAAAACTCAGGATTGTGTAGTAAAGGGTCAACAGATTGTGACCAGAACAGGAAACAAGAGGACCATGATGGTCCTAAATCGCTCACCTGAAATGCAACTGAGCTCAACACCATAATGCTACATGCCAAATATGAAAGCTCTAGCCTTTATGGTTTGGGACAAGAAGATTTTTAAAGATTTCCTTCTTTATCTCTATGTGAAACTCGAGAACCCACAACATAGGGCCAATTTTTAACACCAGTTCCATAATTTGAAGTATTTTGGTAGAGGGTCACTAGATGATGCTACATGCCATATATGAAAGTTCTAGCCCTTACGGTTTGGGACAAGAAGATTTTTAAAGATTTCCTTCTTTATCTCTATGTGAAATCCGAGAACCCACAACATAGGGCCAATTTCCACACTAGGGCCATAATTTGAAGTATTTTGGTAGAGGGCCACTAGATGATACTACATGCCTTATATGAGAGCTCTAGCCCTTATGGTTTGGGACAAGAAGATTTTTAAAGATTTCCTTCATCTCTATGTGAAATCCGAGAACCCACAACATAGGGCCATTTTCATTACAAGGGCCATAATTTAAAGTATTTTGGTAGAGGGCCACTAGATGATGCTACATGCCAAATATGAAAGCTCTAGCCCTTACGGTTTGGGACAAGAAGATTTTTAAAGATTTCCTTCTGTATCTCTATGTGAAATCCGAGAACCCACAACATAGGGCCAATTTCCACACTAGGGCCATTATTTGAAGTATTTTGGTAGAGGGCCACTAGATGATACTACATGCCATGAGAGCTCTAGCCCTTACGGTTTGGGACAAGAAAATTTTTACAGATTTCCTTCTTTATCTCTATGTGAAATCCGAGAACCCACAACATAGGGCCATTTTCAACACTAGGGCCATAATTTGAAGTATTTTGGTAGATGGCCACTAGATGATGGTACATGCCAAATATGAAAGCTCTAGCCCTTACGGTTTGGGACAAGAAGATTTTTACAGATTTCCTTCTTTATCTCTATGTGAAATCCGAGAACCCACAACATAGGGCCATTTTCAACACTAGGGCCATAATTTAAAGTATTTTGGTAGAGGGCCACTAGATGATTCTACGTGCCAAATATGAAAGCTCTAGCCCTTACGGTTTGGGACAAGAAGATTTTTACAGATTTCCTTCTTTATCTCTATGTGAAATCCGAGAACCCACAACATAGGGCCATTTTCCACACTAGGGCCATAATTTAAAGTATTTTGGTAGAGGGCCACTAGATGATTCTACGTGCCAAATATGAAAGCTCTAGCCCTTACGGTTTGGGACAAGAAGATTTTTACAGATTTCCTTCTTTATCTCTATGTGAAATCCGAGAACCCACAACATAGGGCCAATTTCCACACTAGGGCCATAATTTGAAGTATTTTGGTAGAGGGTCACTAGATGATGCTACATGCCATATATGAAAGCTCTAGCCCTTACGGTTTGGGACAAGAAGATTTTTAAAGATTTCCTTCTTTATCTCTATGTGATATCCGAGAACCCACAACATAGGGCCAATTTCCATACTAGGGCCATTATTTGAGGTATATTGGTAGAGGGCCACTAGATGATACTATATGCCATATATGAGAGCTCTAGCCCTTATGGTTTGGGACAAGAAGATTTTTAAAGATTTCCTTCTTTATCTCTATGTGAAATCCGAGAACCCACAACATAGGGCCATTTTCATTACTAGGGCCATAATTTGAAGTATTTTGGTAGAGGGCCACTAGACGATGCTACATGCCAAATATGAAAGCTCTAGCCCATATGGTTTGGGACAAGAAGATTTTTAAACATTTCCTTCTTTATCTCTATGTGAAATCCGAGAACCCACAACATAGGGCCAATTTCCACACTAGGGCCATTATTTGAAGTATTTTGGTAGAGGGCCACTAGATGATACTACATGCCATATATGAGAGCCCTAGCCCTTATGCTTTGGGACAAGAAGATTTTTACAGATTTCCTTCTTTATCTCTATGTGAAATCCGAGAACTCACCACATTGGGCCATTTTCAACACAAGGGCCATAATTTGAAGTATTCTGGTAGAGGGCCACTAGATGATGCTACATGCCAAATATGAAAGCTCTAGCCCTTACGGTTTGGGACAAGAAGATTTTTAAAGATTTCCTTCTTTATCTATATGTGAAATCCGAGAACCCACAACATAGGGCCAATTTCCACACTAGGGCCATTATTTGAAGTATTCTGGTAGAGGGCCACTAGATGATGTTACATGCCATATATGAAAGCTCTAGCCCTTACAGTTTTGTACAAGAAATTTTTAAAGTTTTTTCTTTCGGTTGCCATGGCAACCAGAGTTCTTCATGGAATTCAAATCTTTGAAGTATTCTGAAAGTGCATCACCTAAGGATCATTTCTGTGAAGTTTCACTGAAATCTGTTGGGCGGTTTCAGAGGAGAAGATTTTTTAAGTAATTGTTCACGGACGGACGGATGGACGGACACACGGACGGACGGACGCCGGACAACGATCGATCACAATAGCTCACCCTGAGCACTATGTGCTCAGGTGAGCTAAAAAGATGAAAGTTTCATGACATTTTGTCCTGTAGTTAAAGAAATATTGGTCCACAATGAAAATATACATCAAGCCCCCTTTTTCCATGACACAGCAATAACTGGTCCTATTAGACCTACAATAAAACTCATACGAGATCTTACGGTCATGTATATTTTGACCAAGTTTGGTGCTGACTGGTTTAAATTTGTAGATGCTAGAGTGTAAACAAAGTCAAATATAGCAATTTTTTTAATTCAAGGGCAAATAACTCCAGTCGTTCTGGTCCGATTAGACCCATAATTGAACTCATCCGAGATCTTATGGTCATATACATTTTGACCAAGTTTGGTGCTGATTGCTTAATATTTGTAGATGCTAGAGTGTAAACAAAGTCAAATATAGCAATTTTTCTAATTCAAGGGCAAATAACTCCAGTTGTTCTGGTCCGATTACACCCATAATCAACCTCATCCGAGATCTTATAGTCATATACATTGACCAAGTTTGGTGCTGATTGGTTATTATTTGTAGATGCTAGAGTGTAAACAAAGTCAAATATAGCAATTTTTCTAATTCAAGGGCAAATAACTCCAGTCGTTCTGGTCCGATTACACCCATAATCAAACTCATTCGAGATCTTATGGTCATATACATTTTTACCAAGTTTGGTGCTGATTGGTTAATATTTGTAGATGCTAGAGTGTAAACAAGAAAATGTGGACGGACGACGGACGGACGGACGGACGGACGCACGCAGACGGACGGTGAGTGATCACAATAGCTCATCCTGAGCACTTTGTGCTCAGGTGAGCTAAAAACAATACTGATTTGGAAGAAAACATGATAATTTATTGGAAGAATTACCAGCATTTTGGTAAGTTTTGATCAGTGAGATGACATTCTTGTGAGATCCACACTGCGCCAACATTTCTGACTCTAAAGTAAGTCTGTATATGTACTTATCATCCTTCACTTCTGTAATAGTAATAAAAAAAATTTTCATCACTTAATTCCTTACCAAACAACCAGATTTTAGACTCCTCTGGCAGACAAAGAATTCACTCTGTTTCAAATGATAGGGTTTGTTTTTAAGAGGATTTAGAACATTGTTAACTTCAATTTTTCAAACAACCTCTGTGCTAAATGCCCTTGCCGTACAGATTGAACCACAAGCATTAATGGAGCCATGCTCTCTGAAAAGGGGGCTCAATGCTTTTGCAAAAAGTATCAACCCAGGTGAGCCTGCGCAGGCTGACCTGGGCTGAAACAGTTTGCTTTTAGTAAATTTTCTGCATGTCTGATGACCAGTGTACCTCATGATTCAGTAGGTTGTTATACATAACAGATTTTAGAAATGCACAATACTGTAATGACTTGCTATCAGATGCATTAAGCCCCCTTTTGCCAGAGCAGGGCTCATTTTGTATTACTGTCAAACACCTAGAACACAAAATAAACACAATGGACATTTTCAGCCTGTGAAAACATCTCTGCTATCACTGTTTTGGCAAGAATCTTACAACACAATAACAGACAGAGTAAATCAAAGATCCCATGGCAAAATAATCAGTGCAGTCTGATCTTGACTTAAAACAGTCCACAAAAGCAACTAGAGCAGTAGTCAACATACCCTTTAACTTCAAGACTTTTACACAACACTGTTCAGTGGTTCCATGTTTGATCACTTCCCCCTTCACCAGAGAGTAAAAATGACCCTTTCTGATAACATCTAGTAGCCTGATCTGGGATCCCTGGGGGTCTCCTAACAAGGGATCTGACTGACTATGCTCACTGGCTGAAGACTGGTTGGAGGTCTGATCAGTCGTGTCCTGAGGTGTACTAGATTCTGGCTGATGGGATGGACCCTAGCAAAAAAGAGAATGGTACAGTAACAATAGATAGTAGCAGAAATGGTGGAAAAACCTCTTTTAAAGGTAAAACTTTGGTGAAATGAAAGTTATCACAATGATGTCACGCCTGGGTAAACACTGTACTGTGAACAGTTAATCCAATTCAAATATGAAGTTGTCATCCAACAGCACTCTTTTTTAGGTAAAGTATAAACCTTATTAACCCTTTACCAAAAACCCTAGTTTTAACAACTATAAAGGGGGAGATATTTGAAAACATTGTAGAAGAGGGAGAAAATATCTGTAGCTATCATTTTCTTATTTTCCCACAATGTTTTCTACCCTTCCAAAAACACATTTACCTTGTCATCTGCAAATGCTTTCAGTTTGGGCAAGTCTAATTTTGTTGTTTGGTAAAGAGTTAACAATCCATACTCACAATTACAACTTGAGAATTTCTAAAGTGGACACTCGGCTCCTCTACTTTCTTTGTTTTAGTCAGTTGTCTTCTTTTGTATAAGCAAACTGCACCAATTATGACCAGGCAACAGAATACCCCACCCACTGCACAACCTATAGCAATCTGCATAGCTTTGTTTGGATCTGATGACTTCTCTCCACTGGCAAGAGCTACAATGTAAAAAGTGGAATGGAAAGACATTTACGGATTGCAATTTCCTAACCCTTAACCCTTTACCGCACAATTCCACCTTTAAACAACCCTGGGAAAGAAGCCGTTTGAAAACATTGTGGGAAAAGGAGAAAATGCTAGTACCCAGCATTTTCTCCTTTTCTCACATTGTTTTCTACTATGTCACAGAAAGATTGCACCAGTTTAGTCAAACTGAAATTGTCGTCTACAAATGCTTTCAATTTGGACAAGGCTAAAACGTTGACGTCTAGTAAAGGGTTATGTCTTTACCAAATGACAGGATTTCACACTTTTTTAAATTTTAAATTGAGAGCGCTGAATTTGCAAATGAGAAATTTGACTATGTTATAAAAGAGCTGAAGCTCTCTGACAGGGCAGAAAAGATTGTTGGAGATGGAGAAAACACAGGTTACCATAATATTTACAAAAGTCTTGTTTCTCAAGGTAATTTAAGTTGGGATTTGGGATGGTGTGGTAAACAGAAAAACAAGAGGGCCATGATGGCCCTGTATCGCTCCACTGGCTTATAAATATAAACCATGAAGAAAAGTCTTCACTATATAAGCCCTTATAAAACTTTGACCTCATGGCTACAGTCTGACTAAATGGGGAATATTGTATTAGAAGAATAACATGCCAAATGTGGGAGTTCTTGGCCTTATGGCTGGTAACAAGATGGTTTCTGAACTTTTCACTCCATAAACCCATGTAAAACTTGTGATCCCTGGTGCAGGGCCAAACTTGATCCTAGAGCTGTAACTTGGGCCCTCTTTGTAACTGTCCACTAAATAATGCTATAATTATATGCAAAATTTGGTAGCCTAAGCCTTATGGCTGTGTACACCAAGATTTAAAAGTTTTCCCTATGTAAGCCTATGTAAATCTTGTGAACCCCCCCCTCCAAGTATGAGGCCAAATTGACCCCAGGACTATACTTTGGACACTTTTGGTAGACTCCAACTAGATCAAGCTAAAGGCCAAATTTGGTAGCTCTAGGCCTTATGGTTTCAGACAAGAAGATATTTAAAGTTTTCTCTATATAAGCCTATGTATAAAACTTGTGACCCCTGGGGAAGAGCCAATTTTGACCCAAGGGCTATAATTTCAAGAAACATGGTAGAGGTCTACTACATAAAGCTACATGCCAAATTTGGTAGCCCTATGCCTTATGGTTTCAGACAAGAAGATTTTTAAAGTTTTCTCTATATAAGCCTATGTAAAACTTGTGACCCCTGGGGAAGAGCCAATTTTGACCCCAGGGCTATAATTTGAAGAAACTTGATAGAGGTCTACTACATAAAGCTACATGCCAAATTTGGTAGCCCTATGCCTTATGGTTTCAGACAAGAAGATTTTTAAAGTTTTCTCTATATAAGCCTATGTAAAACTTGTGACCCCTGGGGCAGAGCCAATTTTGACCCCAGGGCTATAATTTGAAGAAACTTGATAAAGGTCTACTACATAAAGCTACATGCCAAATTTGGTAGCCCTATGCCTTATGGTTTCAGACAAGAAGATTTTTAAAGATTTCCAATATTTTTCAGTTTTGTTGCCATGGCAACCAGAGTTTTTGAAGGAATCAAATTCTTTCAAGAAATTCTGAAGAGGACCATGTCAGGATCATTTCTGTGAAGTTTCGTGAAAATCGGATGGGTAGTTTCAGAGAAGAAGATGTTTGAAATAAAAGTTAACGCACGGACGGACGGACGGACGGACGGACGCACGCACGACGGACACCGGGCCATGACATAAGCCTGCTGGCCTTCGGCCAGTGGAGCTAACAAGTCTATAAAAAATGTTATTAAGCAAGCCCATGCAAGCAATATTCGATCAATTAGTAGTCAGTGACAAACAGTACGACAGATTGTCTTATCTTACAATAAGTTTTGGGACACCTGTAAAAATAATTATTGTATGTCAACCCAAGTATTGGCAGCATGACATGCTTTCGTAGAATGAATAGATCAGGACCAGACTATACAGCTGATCTTTGATCGACACTATCTGCTATGTCTGACAATGATTTATATAAAACAGTCCTAAAGTGCTTCAAATAAGGTCTTCCTACTGAATGAAAATGTTTGGTAAACTCTTAAGCACACAACAAAAATGTAGATTTCCCAAAATTGAAAGCATTTGCAAAAAACATTTTAAATGTGGCTAAACTGATGTAATTTGTCTCGCAGAGAGTATAAAACATTGTGGGAAAAGGAGAAAATGCTGGTTACCAGCATTTTCTCTATTTCCCTCAAGGTTTCCAATAGGCTGCTTCCTCAGGGTTGTTAAAACTCAGGATTGTGTGGTAAAGGGTAAATAACTTGTTTTTTCATTTGATTTCCTTTAAGATCAATCTTATTTAAGAACTACAGGTATGTGATCAAATCATATAGCTAAAGGCATTCAATAGCAGACAGTTAGTCATCCAGGATTTCTTGAGGTTTATGACTTGAATAAATTAATTTAATCATGTAAAGAGCTACAATGTAAAAAGTGGAATGGAAAGACATTTACGGATTGCATATGGTGAATTTCCTAACCCTTAACCCTTTATCGTACAATGCCACCTTTAAACTTGGAAAGAAGCCGTTTGAAAACATTGTGGGAACAGGAGAAAATGCTGGTACCCAGCATTTTCTCCTTTTCTCACAATGTTTTCTACCCTGTCACAGAAAGATTGCACCAGTTTAGTCACATTGAAATTGTCGTCTGCAAATGCTTTCAATTTGGACAAGGCTAAAACGTTGATGTCTGGTAAAGGGTTATGTCTTTACCAAATGACAGGATTTTACACTTTTTTAAATTTTAAATTGAGAGCCCTGAATTTGCAGATATGAAATGTGACATTGATATAAAGAGCTGAAGCTCCCTGAGAGGGCAGAAAAGATTGTTAGAGATGGAGAAAATGCAGGTTACCATAATATTTACCAGGTTTTGTTGAGGTTTATGACTTGAATAAATTGATTTAATCATGTAAAGTTTTTATAGTAAACTCTTACTCCATCAAGCAGGTGCTGAAATAGTAGCTCTGGATCAGATTCTACAGAAAGTGTAGTCTGATCATCTACTCTTTTATTTTGTGAGATATATTGGCATAATATTTTGTGCAAAATCGCCTTGTGGTAATTATGCTATTTGAGTCCCTTTTAAAGAGTATCATTGTAACAGATAAAATCTTTACCAGAGGACAAAACTTGACTCTTCAAAAATGAAAGCATTTTGTAGACAATAAATTAGATATGCCTCAGGTGATAACATTTTTCCACGAAAGTATAGAAGAACATTGTGCAAAAAGGAGAAAATGGTCATTAACAGCATTTTCTCCCTTTCCCACAATGTCTTCAAAAGCAATTCTGTAGAGTCATAAAGACTAGAGGTAGGTTGCTGAAGGGTTTACTCTTTACCTCACAATCCCAAGTTTAAACTGGAGAGAAGGCTTTTGGAAAAATTGTGGGAAAAGGAAAAAATGCTGGTAACCAGCATTTTCTCCTTTTCCCACACTGTTTTCTACCCTCCTAAAGACAAATTCCAATTTTTAAAATCACAGTTATTTTGTCATCTGCAAATACTTTCAATTTCAGCTTTACATTTGTGTAGTTTGGTAAAGAGTTAATGTATAGCTATGACAGGTTTTACATTTTCAATATCCCTTGAGCATTAAAATATAAATACAAAACTCTTAAGAAAAAAAATATCTAACAAAAAAAAATATAATACAAACACCCTTTACCAAATGACATACTTTTAGACCGGTCCAAATTGAAAGCATTTGCAGATTTCAAATTTCATGTGGCTCAACTTATTGGATTTGTTTCTAAATGATTAGAAAACATCGTGGGAAAAGGATAATATTTCCTCCTTTTTTAAGTCTTATTTCCCAGGGCAGTTAAAACTGTGTGATAATGGGCAAACAAAACAGAATCTCTGCTCTTGTATAAAACCTTATTTTCCGAGCTTTACATTCACACTTTCACTTCTGTGAACAGATTTCATGTAAATGACTTTGAAAATATCCTTGTAAAATGTAGAATCTACATGAATTTTGGTTTGATAAATAAATACATGATGAGTTCTCAGAATAATCAATATCTCCTTTTTTCTTCATATTTTCATAAGTGGTCTATTACAAAATATCGCCAGAAAGACTTTGTTCAGTGCTATCCAAAGGTTAGATGAAGCAGGAAAAGACAGAGTGCACAATGCAAACTTTGAGGCAGATAAAGAAATACCTACTTATTCATAAAGACCTTGAAAAACAAAGTGACATAATGGAGAAAGATTTCTTTCAATTTGGAAGATTAACTCTTTACCACACAAGCCACTGAGAAAGAAGCCTTTTGAAAACATTGTGGGAAAAGAAGAAAATGCTGGTAATCAGCATTTTCTCCTTTTCCCACAATGTTTTTCTATCCTATTCAGGACAAGTTTACCTATTTTGGGCCATCTTTAATTTGTTGTCTGCAAATGCTTTCAATTTGGACAAGTCTAAAATTTTGTCGTTTGGTAAAGAGTTAACCAATTTCCTGTTTTGGAAAGGGATAAGGGGAAAGGGATAAAGACTTCTGGCTCTCAAAGGACATCTTGAAAGGTAGATCAAAGTTGAGAGTGGAGACAATATCTAAAGGTTGAAAAAAAAAAATCTTGTCACAAAGACTTCAATTCTGCCAAGAATCAGCCAAACTGTGGTTCAAACTCACGGCCCCTAGATTACTAGCACTAACATAACCAATGAGCTACTGGGATTTGAACCATAAAGGGATAAAAGATTTTGGACACTGTTAATTAAAACGCTTAAATCAGGTTAAAGTCTAGGCTTTAATGTGTTAACAAGAAACTACTCTGACAGGCAGATTGACAGACAAAACTACAGAAAATACTGAGATACCACATTGCGCGATCTTTGTAGCATGTAGAGTTAAACAACAGTAATGCATGCAGGTGCCAATGCTCAGCATCAGTAATAACAGAGATATTATAAAACATCAAAGTTTTTTTTTGGACAAATTCTTAGTTGTAATGCGCGTAACTGTGTCAACAATATGTTTGATAGTTACCTGCCCTTGCTGTATGGGTTCCCTTTTGATAGTTAACAACTAGTCCTAGTATTAAGTAAATATCTTCAGTAATGACAGAGATATTGTAAATGTCAAAGTTTTTGCATCGAGACGATGCAGACCACGATGCAGATGATGTCAGGGTAATGACAATACATTGACCTTTTCTTTGCAGAGCTAAAAAAGTATAAACCAACATCATGCTTGCTGTAAGAGTTATATCTTGGTTAGTTTGGTAAACGTTCAGATTTTATTTCTGTCTCAAATAACAAAAAATGAAATGTTTCAAGTACAAGTAATATACCATAAATTACAAACTTTTGAAATGCACTGACAGAGATGCACTGTCAACTTTTTTTTTCTCGACTCTTTAATTTCAAAAGTCTGAGTGGGTGGGTGGGTTGGTGGATGACAAATGGATGAATGGATGGATGGGTGGTGTTTAACTCCATTTTTCAACATTACTTCAGTTATATCGTAGCTGCCTGTGAACCTATCCATGCTTTCCTGGAGTCTCTGTTACCAGTTCTTCCAACAATATTTTTCTCAAGCCAATGGCTGCTTTCCCACATCACAAACATTGAAACAATGATCACTGGTGAAAGAGGATTGATTCCTGTCTCAATGACTATCATCAATCCTTGGAAAGAACTTCACTGAGCTGGGGATTTGAATCAACAACCCCTATTCTCAAGTCCTGTATGCTACTGATTGTGGTACTGGGGCTAAGAGTTTATTCACTTGGATTCAATAGCTATAATAGCAAACAAGCTTCAGTTTTCTACCTTTGAACAAATATAATCATTATATCCTGAAATAAATTTGCAGTCATCAACTCACAAACATCCTTGAAAAATAAAGGTTAACAAGCATTGATTATGGTGTAATATGTGAATACATCTGAAAACATTGTGGCAAAAAGAAGAAATTTCTTGTGACAAGCAATTCTCCCATTTGTCATCATGTTTTCAATGTCAGTGAACTGCAAGATGACAAAAGCTGTTTGCAAGTAATGAACTATAAGTAGAAGGGTTTTCAATCAAACTGCATAATTATTAATGGAGCTTGCTTTTTGATATCCATGTGAAGTATTTAAAAAATCAAAAAAAAAAAAAGAAACTGATCATGATGAACATTTTTTTTTTTTCATCTGCATTGATACTTTCTTTGTTTTCTCTACATAAGGGGTTTAATCTTAAGATTTTAGACTTGTTCAACTGAATGGGAAGTTAAATGTGGCTCACATGATGGGAAGTGTTTTGAAATGACAGAAAATATTGTTGGAAAAGGTGAAAATGCAGGTCGCCAGCATTTTCTCCTTTGCCCACAATTTTGTCAAAGGCCCTTACAATCATGGTCATTATATCAAAGGATTGTTTGGTAAAGGGTTGATGGTACAATCAAATTGGAATAGTATATTTATATGCTAAGGTGAAACAGCCTAGGGAAATAAAAACCTCACTAAGTTTACAAGTGAACCATATCTAACAAAATTGTTACATAAAACTTGTTCCCTACAATCAAACTGTTGTAAATGGTAATAAAACCTGATGAAAATGGTTTACATGTTTTCTTGCCTTAAGACTGTCATAACTTTAGTCTCCCTGCATAACATGTTTTAACTCATTACCTTCAACTCTATACCAGATGATAAAATTTTCAGTTTTTCATATTGAATACATTTGCAGATGACAAAATAAATTGGATCCCAAAAATTCAGATTTGATTTTGAAAAGGCAGAAAACATTGTGGGAAAAGGAGAACATGCTGGATAATCAGCATTTTCTCCTTTTTCCAAAATGTTTTCAAAAGTCATAGTTAGAGTCATAAAATTCAGGATTGTTTGGTAAAAAGTTAACTCTTTACCAAATGACAAAATGTGCAGATTTTCTATATATTAAAAATATTTGCAGATGATAAAAAACAAATGTGATTTCAATAATGGGATTTTTGTGGGATAAGGAGAAAGTACTCTGCTCTTTACTATACAACAACATTTAAAACTATCCCACTTTAAAAGCATACGCCTCAAATGACTGGATTTGTCTCTGAGTGGATAGAAAACATTGTTGCAAAATGAGAAAATCATGACCATCAGCATTTACTCCTTTTCCCACTATGTTTTCAAAAGCCGTCTTCCTGGATTGTTTGGTGAAGGATTAAAAAAATTTATGGCAAGCCAGGCGATTCTGAAATCTTTGCAGAAATTTGGATCATGAGCATAAAGTCTTGTTTAACTCTTTACCAAACAATCCCGAGTTTTCATGATCCTGGAAAAAAAGGCTTTCCAAAACATTGTGGGAAAAGGAGAAAATGCTGGTAACCAGCATTTTCTCCTTTTCCTACAATGTTTTCCACCCTATCAGAGACCTTAAGCTCATTTGTACAAGTTCTGAATTTGTTGTCTTCAGATGTTTTGAATTTGAAACAGTGTGAAATCCCTTGTTTGGGAAGTGGTTAAAATATAATTACAACTCAGAAAGAAGTCCTCACTGTGAAAATTGCTGCTGTAGCCACAAGGATTTTGAAAATATTTTTGCTATAAGACAAATACAGTTGTATACAGGTTGTAACGTAGTGTCATATTTTACCTCTGCTCTGCAACATAGGCTGGTACAAAATACCCATCTATCATTTTTCTGACTCAGACTTGTCTGTCTGGGATATCAACACAGAACCTGGACTCATTAGAAAAGAGGATAGCTATCTAGTCTCGGATGGCACGTATGGACCATCCAGGGATGCATAGGGGTGGGGGTTTAAATCCAGTGGCACTATGGAAGTTGTTTCCAAAGGTTGTTGCAGAAACAGTTCCTTCAATTTTTTTAAGTACATGCATTAAGTACAGACCTTTTTTCATTAATGCAATAATTACAATATTTTTTCCTTACCTTGCGTGCAAGTCTGTCCAGTGTAGCCAGTATCACAGCCAGATGGACATATTCCATCATAAATATAACATGGACTCCAATCTTTACAGTGACCACACTCACTCTCACAGTTTTCTCCATGGAATCCAGGCAAGCAATCTACAAACAGAGCTATCATCTGTTACAAGATTTGAATCATCAAACAGATTTATCCTTTACCAAACAGTCTCAAGTTTTGATGACACTGTGCTGAAAGGCTTTCAGAAACATTGTGTGAAAAGGAGAGTGTGCTTGTTCCTGGAGTTTCCTTTACCAGTACTCCGCACAATATTCTTTCCAAGCCAATGGCTGCTTTCCCACATAATCATCGTCGGTCAGCAGTGAGAGAGGAACAAATCCTGTCACAATGACTATCACCAATCCTCGGAAAAAAAACCTGGCCAAGCCGGGGATCAAACCAGCGACCTCCTGTTCTCAAGTCCTGTACACTACTGACTGAGCTGCTGGGGCTCAGCTCATTTCCACGTAAAATCACAAACAAAACAGATAACACTGAAAACATCCTTTTCCAATTCTTCAATGACAACCCCCACAACTGTGCAACATTTTTCATTTGTTTCCTGCAACTGCTTCAAATGTGGATAAGTCTTAAATTTTTTGTATGGTAAAGTGTTAACTTATTTGTCACTACATAATTATGTGTTACCGTTCTCCAATTTGTTGTCAAGAAATATCTCTTTTTTTTTTAATCATAGTATAATACAGTGCTCTCATTAAGGGCTGATTTCAGGAATTTTATAATTCCAGGTCAGAATTTCAGGAATTTTTGGTGAAAATTCAGGAAGTTTTGTAACGCAACAAATCAACATCAGTATTACATGTGCGTTTGCACAGTACAAATATCAAAGGTCAACTCATTACCAAACAACAAATATTTGTACTCGTCCCAATGGGAAGTTTATAAAGACGACAAAATATATATATTTACATGTATGACTCAAAGGATGTAATTTATATTTCAAAGGGTTGTGAACATTGTAAGAAAAAGGAAAATAATCGCCATAAGCATTTTCTCTTTTTCCCTCACTGTTTTCAATGGCCTTTTTCTCCCGGTCGTAAAACAAGGGCTTGTCTGGGAAAGGCTCAATACCTGTCATCGATACTTTGGTAGTACTCAATCTGACAGAAGGGAAAAACTGGTTCTCATTTTGATGTTCTAGGTCCCAGTTTGTACGATTCGATATTAAAATCTAGTTGAATTGATTATTTTAAGGCTTTCTTGATATTTTTTTTAAAATCCTGCTAATGACGACTTGAGGTTCACATGACGACCTAAGGAGCAACTATATGCCGACTTTAAGAGTCATTCAACCTAATGTCGTCAGGCCTCACCTCCATCTGTTTTTATACTGTAATTTATAATTTTACGCGATTTCTGCTTGTAGGGAAAGGATAGCTTTAAATATTTAACGCATACCAGGAACTGCAAGCGCAACCTTAGCTCCGCATTATTAACCGACGTGTGAATAAATGACAACTTTAAGTTATCGTACGTTATTACTCGTCAAAATATTTTTCTTTATCATGAAGAAAATCGTTAATCTTAATTTTTCTAATTTGGAAAAATTAGTTAGAAAAGCGTTAATTAGATAAATCACTAACCTTTTCGGCATTCTGATTAAGGATAAGTAATTTACTGACCTTTGCCTTTGTAGGACAAATTTCAAAACAATTAGCGTAATCCGTTTATATCGCCATCCTTAATTAACAATAGCTGGAGTCGGTTGTCAAGGTAACACCCGGTTTTAAATCAGTTCAGAACACATGTATGCGATGATGAAATTACCGGAGCGTGTCCGCTTAATGAAAGCACTGATAATAGAAGGGAAAATTACCACTTACCTTGAGTACAGAAATCTCCTTGTCGTCCAAGGCCACATCGGAAACAATGACCGGTCCATTTGTCACATGTATAGTTGTGACAGCTTGCTGGACATCTCTCCTTGCAGTCAGCTCCATAATAACCTCTTTCGCAAGCATCACACACACCTAAAGAATAAAAAAGTAAGTTACAAGATGTCTTTACAACTGCAGAGTTCTGCCAAGGCAGAGATTCTGGGACATTTTCCCACTGTATGAGAGAAATGGATATTCATAATACAATAACTGAGTAAAAGAGGTAAAACTCCAAATAATTTGTCTCTATTTCATTCCTTGCTAGGTTTCAGCTCAGGTCAGCCTATGCAGATTGTGCAGGCTGACCTGATCAGTACTTTACCGAGATGCAATTAAACCCCCTTTTCACAGAGCATGGCTCACATATTATTAATAAATGCTATTTGCTATTTGGTCATGTCAATGTTAAATATGATCTAATTTTGCTTACACAAGCCTTTTCAAGGTATATAACATATATAGTCATAATGCATACAGATGGTACTATGTCCCTTTTATCACTTATTTTGAAAATGTCCCCTTTTTCTGCTAGTTTATTGTAAAATTATCCCCTCTCTGAAAAAGACAAGGCAGAGTACTGCAGACAAAAATCAAACAGACATGAAATTTCTTTTGGGAGGCAGGTGAAGTAAAAAAAACTGGGGCATGCCGTGTTCTTTACTGTTTATCAACATTTTCTCCTTTTACGATAATTATTTCAAAACTCTTTCCTCCTATGGTCTTCGACACATGAAATTGTTTGGTGTATATGGTTAACAATTACATTTAAATCTCACAATTTCATTTGTAATATGATCACTAATATTTATGCATGAACCCTTCATGCATGAACCCTTCATGCATGTTGATTACATGTATCTATAAAGTTGTCAGCCTTATAGGTAATGATTCATTTCTTTACCAAACGACAAAAAATTTTGGACTGGACCAAATTGATGGCATTTGCAGATAACAAATTAAATGTTGCTAGAATGATAATTTCTCTTTTTGCTAGTGTAGAGAACATTATGGAAAAAGGAGAAAATGCTGGTTACCAGCATTTTCTCCTTTTTCCCATGATTTCTCCTTTTTCCATGATGTTTTCAAAAGCTTTCTTCCTTAGGGTCGTTAAAAGTTGGAACTGTGTGGTAAAGAGTTAACTGTTTTCAAACAGTCCTGTCTTTGAATGACCCTGAAGTAGATGGCTTTTTTAATTCATTGTGGCAAAAGGAGAAAATGCTGCATTTTCTCATTTTCACACAATGTTCTCTACCCTCTCAAAGACAGGTTATTTGTGCCACATTTAATCTCTGACCTTAAAATGCTTTCAATTTGGACAAGTCTAAAATTTTGTCACTTGGTACAGATTCAATTCAATTCAGTCAAATATAGCTATAAAAAAGAGTCAAGGATAACGACTGCTCAAACATGTATTATTGGTCACTTGTTTTAGGCATCCATCTCTGTTAGCAATCATAATTCAAGATTCTTTATTAAAGTATTCGGAATGTATAAGATCTAGTTCATGTGTAAGGAAGTCACTTCCTTTAGCCCCGTTCCATACAATCATGTGTTTTAATGCTCCTGAAGAAAAGGGATTTTGAAAACTTTATGGAAAAAGGAGACAATGCTGGTAACAAGCCTTTTCTCCTTTTCCAGTTTTATCAACCCTTTCCAAGACAAATCTCGACATATGAATCACATTTAATTTGCCACCTGCAAAATTTATGCTTTCAATTTGGACATGTATAAGATTTTTCTCATATGGTAAAAAGCTATTTTTCTCACATGGTAATAAGCTAACTTTTTACAAGATGATAAACTTTGAGACTTATCCAAGTTAAGCCTTCACCACACAATGCTGCCTTTTAACAACAGAGAAAGAAGCCTTTGGAATACAATCAGCATTTCTCCTTTTCCCACACTGTTTTCTACTCTATCAAACAAAAATTGCACCATTTGAGCCACACTGAAATTGTCATTTGCAAATGCTTTCAATATGGACAGGGCTAAAATTTTGTCGTCTGGTAATTTGCAGGTAACGGCTTAAAGAACTTGCAGACAACAAATCAAATGTGGTTAAAGTAATGGGATGTGTCTCTATAGGGGAAGAAAACATGGGTGGATAAGGGGAAAATGTTTGTTCACAAGTTTTTGGACTCCGACATTTTTAAAGCGGACTGTTTTGACCCAATCTCCATCAAGGAAAGTTACTTAATGAACATAATACATTGCGAAAACAACTTTGACAGTACTTGTTAAATTTATGACCAATGTGGTGGGACCAATTTTGACACCAGGACTTCAATTTGAACAATTTGGGAAGAGACCTGCTAGATGATAAGACTCACAAAATATTACAGCTGTAGCACAAGATAAGAAGCAAAGGTTTCACTATATGTGCTCATGTAAAACTTGTGACTTTGGGGGCCAGGGCCAATTTCGACCCAAGGGCTATAATTCCAACAATCTTGGAGGAGGTCCACTAGATAAATATACATATATATGCAAAATTTGGTGTCTTAGCCCTCGGTCATATGGTTAGGAACCAAAAGTTTCATCCCTAACAGTAAGGAAAACATTATGGGAAAAACTTCTTGTTCAAAGCCATTACTCCTTTTTCCACAATAATTTTCTAAGCAGTATTCAAAAGATAATGGACTGGACTAACTGCAAGAAGTGTGTTCTAGTTTTCCCACTCACCTGTATACTGGTCACATTTTTGTACTTTACAGGTTTGGCTGCACATATTTTCACACTTTGGTCCATAGCGCTGAACCACACATCCAGCCTTACAGTTCCCAGTAGTCTGATCACACAGCCTATTCAGGCACTTATCTGAGCATATTTTCTCACACCTGGGCCCGTACCAACCTTGATGACAACCTGAAGTACAGGTATTGGTTACCTGATCACACAGGTCGTACAGACAATTACCACCACATGCTGTAGGACATGTAGATGTGCATCTTTGATCACACTTCTTCCCTGTGTATCCGGTTTTACATCCCTGAAGACAGTTACCTGACTCCTCATCACATTTATCACCAAAACAATTTTCACTGCATGTAAGGTTACAATAGTTGCCATAGTATCCATCTTCACAACCATACAGACACTTCCCACTGGTGGAATTACATACACTGTATATGATAGAGAAAGAGTTTTTACAGTGCAAAGGACACGATTTATCACAGAATGTTCCATATTTGTTCACAGAACAGCCAACAAGACACTCTCCAGTATTCCTATCACAGCTGGAGGATATACACGATGGACTACACCGTAGAGTACAACCGTCACCATACCAGCCAGGATTACATCCCTCATGGCAATACCCAGTCTCTTTGCTACAGTACACAAAGCTACTATAGTCATTGGACTTACAATTGGAGCTACACCGTTTGTTACATGTAAGTCCATACCAGCCTGCTTCACAAACACCACAAACACCGTCCACATAATCTTCACAGTGTAAACAACGAACTGGGCAGGACCGATCACATCTATGTCCAAACCAGCCCCCCTTACAGTCACAAAAGCCTATGGCATTACAAACATTTTTCACACAGTTACTGCTGCATTGCTCCTCACATCTTGGTCCATACCATCCATCAACACAGCCATTCAAACAGTTACCTCCATTAAACTGACATGTGAAGTTTTCTCCTGGTTTACAGTTCCCTGGACATAACCGACAGCCTGCATTATCATCATAGTAAAACCCATTACTACACTTTGTACACAATACTCGGTCCTCCTTGGCTGGGTCATCATAACTACATTCCTCACAATATGACAATGTACATTTCAGGTCACAATTTCCACCATAAAATCCTGGCTTACAGCCACTAAGACACTGCCCATTTTGTCTGTTACAATTCTCTCCACAGTTCCTACTGCATGGAATACAGTTGGCCTTGTTTGTAGTGGTATCTGGAAAGAATCCCTGGTCACATGTCACACAAATAGCCTTGCCGCTCATTTCAACACAAGCAGAGCAGTGCTGTATGTCACAAGGTATATCACACTTACTGCCAACCCATCCATCCAAACACAGTCCACTCCGACAGGCACCAGTGTTTGTGTCACAATCTGGGGTACCATAGCGACAATTGCTTGTACAGGGAACACATTTCTCTACAGTTGGAACCCAGTAGTATCCTAGTAGACATACAGAAAAGTAGAAAAGAATAAGTATTCCCATGTCACATACTGTTCTCCATTTTTATCAAAGCAGTGGAATATAACATGTATATGAAAAAATACCATGCATTTATTTGTGAACAAGAATTCTTTCTTTATGTGTATAGTTTTTGCCATGGTTTTCGGAAATACTAAGAAAAACTGCACTCAAACTTTCCAGCTGCCTTTTTGTTTTTCCACAGAGTTTTCAACCTGTCCAACAAGAACTTTTGTGCAATTCCAATCTGACTAGCATGATCCCCTACTCATGAATCTCACAATGCCAGCTTTCATGGCATCTTCTGTTAAAAAGCAGACATCTTCTGTTAACCATTTAGCACACAATCCCGACTTTAAACAACCCTGAGAATGACAGCTTATGAAAGCATTGTGGGAAAATGAGAAAGTGCTGGTAAATGAGAAAATGTTGGTCAAGGATCTGCATATTTTTCTTTAACTCTTTACCAAACGACAAAATTTTAGACTACTCCAAATTGAAAGCGTTTGCAGACGACATATTTAAATGTCACTCGATGATGGAATTTGTTGTCTGAAAGAGCAGAAAACATTGTGGGAAAAGGAGAAAATGCTGGTTACCAATATTTTCTCCTTTTCCCACAGTGTTTTCAAAAGGCTTCTCTCACAAGGTTGTTAAAACTCGGGATTGTGTGGTAAAGGGTTAAATCAAGGATCTGCATATAGTAAGTAAAAAGTAGAGCAAAAACGAAGCATTTAAAGTTTGATATGTAAACAAATATTGATGGATAAACATACCATTTAGACACTGATGACAATAAACATGCTGATTGTACATCAATGCACACTGGATGCAGTTCTCAAATGGGCAATTCTGCTCTGTACATTTATCACCGATATACGGGTCCACACAGCCGAACATACAATTTCCAAAATGATCGCATATGTCATCTTTTTTGTCTTCGATCCGCTTACAGTTTGGGCTACATAGTAAGTTACACAAAGGTCCATAATAACCAGAATTCAAACAACTGTAAGAGAGAAGGAAACTGCTTCAATTCTATGTACAATGGAAAATCTATAAAAGGTATTTTCACAGGCAAGACTCAACATGATCCATTCTAAAGATTAACTTTTACATGTGGACCGTACATAAATGACTAGATTTTAAACATTACATAAATTTCTGGCTTGTTTTCCCTCAGGTTGGTGAAGTTACTAAAACATAACTCTTCACCACACAATCCCAAGTCTTAACAACTTGCTGGTAACAAGCATTTTGTCCTTTTCCAACAATGTTTTGTACCCTATCAAAGACAGAAATCATTACTTCAGTGGCATGTAATTTATTGTCTGCAAATGCGGTCAATTTGGCTGAGTCCACAATTTTGTAGTTTGGTATAGAGTTAACCATACAATCCCAAGTTCTAGTGATCCTGAGAAAGCCTTCTGAAAACACCGTTGGAAAAGATGGAAAATGTTGCGAACCAACATTTTCTCCTTTTCTCACACTGTTTTCTAGATTTTTTATGCAAATTCCATAATTGTAGCTAAGTTAATTTAATTGTTGCCTGCAATAAAAACTGTTCAGAGTTTCAAAGACCATGAGAAAGAAGGCTTTTGAAAACATAGTGGGAAAAGGAAAAAATATTGGTAACCAGCATTTTTTTTCTTTTTTAACTCTTTACCACACAATCCCGACTTTTAACAACCTTCAGAAAGAAGCCTTTTGAAAACATGGTGGGAAAAGGAGAAAATGCTGGTAACCAGCATTTTCTCCTTTTCCCACAATGTTTTATATCCTATCAAAGACAAATTCCATCATTTGAGCAATATTAAAATTGTCGTCTGCAAATGATTTCAATTTTAACAAGGCTACATTTTTGTCATGTGGTAAAGAGTTAAACAATATTTTCCATCCTTTCAGAGGTGAATCTTATCATTTATGCCATTATGCCGTGTTTAACTGGTCGTCTGCATATGCCTTCGATATGGACAAGTCCATTATTTCATTGTCTGGTATAGAGTTAATGCATATCAGTTTTCAAAATTGTTTTGAGCACTACAAGTTTGTTTCAGCGGGTAAAGAAATAAATTGTACCTGGTGCACTGTTCAATCCCATTGCGCTGATCTGCACAGTGCTTACATCCCTTTGTAATGCACTGATCCAGGCACAGGTCCCCTTTATAGCCTTCTCTACACCCATATATACATCTATAGGAGTTTGGGTCACAGAAATTAGAACCATAAAAACAATTCTGACAGTATTGATTTCCCTGGGCTGAAACTACAAAATATATATTTGTCTCATATATAAGTGTGCGTATACTTATACTGCAAGCACAATCTTCATTCTTTTAACTCTTTGCCAAATAACAAAAAAAAATACTTGTCCAAATTGAAAGAATTTGCAGACGACAATTTCAATGTGGCTCTAATGATGAAATTGTCTTTGATAGTACTGAAAACATTGTGGGAAAAGGAGAAAATGCTGGTTACCAGATTTTCTCCTTTTCTCAAAATGTTTTCAAAAGGCTTCTTCCTCAGAGTCCTTAAAACTTGGGAATGTGTGGGAAAGGGTTAAATAAGTTTCTCCAATTATCAGCATAACCCTCAAAGACTTTTTGTCTAAAGGTACTTTTGATATCGGCCTATCATAAGATTTTCAACTCTGTATACTGGTTACCTCTATAGACAATAAAAATTGAAACTGGTCCTGACTGACAGCAACAATTGCAGTCACCATCTTAAACATGGCTCATATGAATGGAATGTCTATGAGGCAGGTAGAAAACTTTGTGTGCAAAGGAGAAAAGGCTTGTTACCAGCATTTTCTCCTGTACCTACAATGTTTTCGAAAGCTTATTTCTTCAGGGTAAATAAACATTCATTTGTACAAAAAGGATTGTTTCTTGAAGGGTTATTCGGTATAAATCACTAGAGAACCAAATATTGTAAATTAAATTGACATAGCCTAATTATTCAGTTGGTAAAAAGGACTTAAGAACTGCAGTCTCACAGCTATTTCGGTCAGGATATTTAAAAAAAAAAATGAATTGTGTATTTCAAAGAAAAGATGGTATTGCCTGACCAGTCTTATCTTAATTTACACTGGCCTTAACCCTTTACCACAAAATCCCAACTTTTAACAACCCTGAGAAAGAGGCCTTTTGAAAACATTGTGGGAAAAGGAGTAACCAGCATTTTCTCCTTTTCCCACAATGTTTTCTTACTCATCAACGACAAATTTCATCATTTGGGCCACCTTTAATGTGTCGCCTGCAAATGCTTTCAATTTTGACCAGTCTAAAATTTTGTCCTTTGGTAAAGAGTTAAACCCAGCAGTTAAGTGCTACAGTTGCTTGGTACTCTTTAGATCAACTTTATGTATATGAGCCATACTCTGGCAAAACAATATTTAATGCACCTGTGTGATGCATTATATCAAGCAAAACATCATATACATGTAGTTATGGATCCATAAAATCTATTTTGTCTAACAACCGACTAAATAATGAGGTAGACCGGTCCTTTGATGCAGAAAATTGACTAATAGCAAAAAGTTTTGAGACATGTCAGCCTGCCTGTACTGCGCAGGCTGGCATGTGTTGAAACATTTTGCAGATGCATTAAGCCCCCTTTTTACAAAGCATTGCTCATGTGTTTTGTCTGTTCAACAATTTACCAAATGATCCCATATTTTAACCATTTGCCAAACAATCACATCTTTTCACATTCCCAAGAAAGAACTTTTTTCAAGGCACATATTATTTGTAGAAAAATGGAAATTGTCAGTCACCAGCATTTTCTTTTCCATGTTCAAAACGTTTTCTACTATTCTTATAAATAAATACAATCCTATTAACCCTTAGAGCGCCAGCACATAAAAAACATCGTAATGACGATTGCTACTGTTTAAATTACAGGCCTCTGCCAACTCTCAGACTCTGGGGAGAAGTGACTTCTCCCTAGTCTGAGAATTGGGAGAAGTTTTTCAAAATGGGGAGAAGTGGTCAGACTTTGAGGAGAAGTTTAGACGGACATTAAAATGCGGACGTGGTCGGACTTATTGAAGGAAATAACAATATTTTAACAATTAAACAGTTTGATTGGAAAGAAAACCATGTAAATTAAATGAAAATATTTAATGCTGTATATCACTTTAATTATTAATATATTTATTCCTATTAGAAACTACTTAAAACATATTTATTCATTGTTTACCATGCTCAATTCCATACACTTTTTGGATAAAAACATTATGGAAAGAGAAAACAAATACTTGTTGTGAGCAATGTTTTCTCCAAGCACATAATTTTTTTCCAAAATCTTTGAAGCACTAATTTTTTTTTTCAAACCTAGGCAAAAATTTTTGATGAAAATCATTATCTTTACCGGGGATCATGTATATTACAATCCCTGTCCCTGACTAGGTAATAAAAAATTCTAAATCTAAAATCAAAAACATTTACAGCAGGCAAATAGATAATTACTCAAAGGATGTAAGTAATGTTAAAAAGTAACGCAAATTTTGTGTCAACGGAAGGAAAGTTTGCTACCAGCATTTTCTCCTGTTGGCACCATGTTTTCAACTTCCTCATGGTAATTAAAGCCCAGTTTCAGGCAGCAAGAGAAATCGAAGATCAGTTTGCCTGAATACTGTTTGTCTTTTGCTGATGACAGATAAATCGTCAATGAAAAATCGCTAAGGATATACATTTCCAACTTAAATACATGTTTTAACCTCGTAGATCGTTCGTTCGCGGTAGATAGGGTCCGATCAAGAAAAAATGTCAAAATTTTGACAGAGCATAGAATCAGTAATAATGTATGCATATTTTTTAATTTCATCTTTATGTTCGCGTCAAAGAAAAATATACAATTTCATCCAAATTTTTTAAAGAAAACCGCCCTTGAGCTAATGTGAACGTCACAATTCCCAGCTGCCATTTTGAAATTGAATCATGTGACTAGCTGGAATTCGTCCCAAAATCAGTTGTAACGTGACACAGTTGGTGCCAATTTGTAGTCACACGATTCAAAAGTATTGCCACATGATTTTAGCATATCTCGTTAGTAAAAGTCCGAATAATAAAGGATGGGGTAAATGGTGTTTTAAAAGCAAGGTGACGATCTCAATTTAATTCCGGGACATCAAATAAACGTTGATATCTGAGTCAGGGTTTTACACTGAAAAAAGAGTCCAGACAAGCCGCTAGACGGCGCCGATGTTTGTTATGACTGGCAAAAAATATTGGTTAAACTTCGCAAGAATTTTAGCGACTTGACGGGGCAAAGGGGTGAATATCGTCGGTTAAGATTATACCTACCAATTAAAAAGGAGGATTTGGTACCCGTGAAACTAATTAACAATTGCTTGTCAAGTCGGACAGTTGAAAACAATTTATCGCTGATTGGACACCAGCTGTGAATCGGGTTTAACGCACGGTTATGTAATAGATCTACACACGCTGATTGTGTTATCGAGTACCCGACGCGTGGTCAATATACGCGAAGCGACTACCCGAATTTTTCAGGCGACTTCGATTTCGCTTTGCCCGGCGAAATGGGCGAAGTTTTTTTAAATCAGGCGACTTTTTCGCCTAAGTCGCCCACTCGGCCGAGGCCTGATTTAATAATATTTTCAAAACATTGAGAATTTCATGAAACTTTGGTGATTTTATATCATCTGATCTATAAAAATATGGGATAAAAACGGGGGGTCACCAGCTTTGGAAGAACTCTATGAATTATAAAAAGATTATAAAAAGATTACTGGAAAAGGAGAAATTATTCATCACAGGCAATTTCTCCTTTTCCCACAATGTTTTTCGCAGGCATACTTTCCATTCACTAGATCTATCTTTTTATATTTTTGAAGCTCTGAATTCAATCCATTGATTTCCCTTTGGTCGATGTCTTTTTACTTCTTTCCACCTTTTATGCTCTCGGCAGTCACATTTTATTTGCAACATTGAATCAAACCCATAATCATTAAAGTCTTTCTTCAACAGTAAATTTCAACTCTAAAATGCATTCACATCTATTACATTCCAACTGATTTTAAAGATGCCCCAGCTCAACAATACATCTACCAGACAGAATGCTAGTGGCATAAATTTGTGTTCATCTTTATGTGTTTTGTGACCTACTTTCAGTTTGATCTGTTGAAACCTTTACCATCAGATTCCTGGCTCGCATGTATAATGTTTGATTAAAATACCTTTGTGTTTGATTGAGGTGATGATACAAAATGCCATAGACATAGATAGATTGTGTATTGTATGTCTCTGAAAATGCTAATTTTGTTCTTAGTTTATCCATTACTGCAGATTGAACAGTTTAACAGGATCGACCATGAAAAGTAACCACTGCGTGCAATAATTACACTAGCGTGATAACGGAAACTGTCGTGATCATCATTAAATTCAGAAAATAGACCCAAGTAATTGAAATTTATGGTCAATTAGGTCTTCAGTGTTTCAGCACATCGGACAGTGTAGACTTAAGATCAGGCTACATGTCTAAAGCAGTCCGATTTTGATCTGCACTGGCTTTAAAGCTAACAATAGTCATGAAAGTCCTTTCATCTCTTTCACTAGTAATGATGACTTCAGTAGCTTTTGTGGATGGCATAGATCAAAATCAGACTACACAGAACCAGAATATGCAGTCTGATCTGGAATCTACCCTATCTTTAACTCTTTACCAAACAACAAAATTTCAGACTAGTCCAAATTGAACGCATTTGCAGACGACAAAATAAATTTGGAATGAACAACTGAAATTTGTTTTGGGAAGGACAGAAAACATTGTAGGAAAAGGAGAAACTGCTGGTTACCAGCATTTGCTCACAATGTTTTCAAAAGGTTTCTTTTTAAGGGTCATTAAAAGTCGGGATTGTGTGGTAAAGGGTTAAACTATTACAAAATCAATAACAGTGGAAATCTGTTTTTTGAGCTCGGAAAAAAGTGGAATTTCCAGATTTAGTAGTGAAAGAGTTATGCGATAATTACATTTGTTATCTGCAAATGCTTTCAATCTGGATGTGTCTAAGACTTTGCTTTTATTTTTAATGGGAAATCTTCCTGAGATTAATGCTTTAAATATTGGTTTAGATCCCAAAGAGATAAGATTCTCAGTAGTTAGGAGGGCAGCTCTAGACTATAAGATCAAGCAAACATTGAGTGACACATTAAAACTCATAAACGAATTTTCGGCAAACAACTGAATGAGGAAGATCCAATTTGACAGCTGCACTACTGGAAGCCTTCATAACTCGTATAGGCGGATGTAGACAGATTGTACTCTAAATAACTATGTCAAACCTACCTGGGCATAATGACAGGTAAAGACAGATTAAACAGGCTGAGATTCTAGCATAGTTTGTCAGGAAATTCATCAGTTTATCATAATCCAAAACTTAGTCACTTTATGTAAATGGTCATCACGTGGAAAAACATGTTTTAAAAAGGGTTGACAGGTATCGTCCCATCAAGGTGTGTGTATTTTTTTTCTTTCTGTGTTCACTCAGGTGTGACAAAAACAACTAAATCGGTGCGCATTTTTACCATTGACATATGAGAAATACAATCAAAGCGCTGAAGGCGCTAAAGGCCTGGGCATCAGAACGGGTGAAGAAGTAGGAAGACGAGGCCCAGAAGCTCAAAGTTGCTTTCACATTTGTACAGGCTTAAAACCGCTATCACATTTGTACAGAATATCTACATGTCTCACACTGACAGTCTATGGAGTTGTCAACAGAATGGAAAAGCATAAATCTGTAAAGGCCAATATAATGAGTATTTTTGTATAGCCTTGGCCTCATGGTCTTTATGGATTGACAGGAGATAATTTTCAAAGGATTTTCTGTGTCCACATGGTATTTCTTTAATTCGACCTAGTGACCTAGTTTATGACCCAGGTGACCCAATTTCAAACTCGTCCGAGATTTAATTAAGACAAACATTCTGAACAATTTTCAAGTCAATTGAGCAAAATATGTGGCCTCTAGAGTGCCCACAAGATATTTCTTTAATTTGACCTAGTGGCCTACTTTATGATCCCAGATGACCCAATTTCAAAGTCATCTGAGATTTAATTAAGACAAACATTCTGACCAATTTTCAAGTCAATTGAGCGAAAAATGCGGCTTCTAGAGTGCCCACAAGGTATTTCTTTAATTTGACCTAGTGACCCAGTTTTTGACCCCACATGACCCAATTTCGAACTCATCTGAGTTTTAATCAAGACAAACATTCTGACCAAGTTTCATGAGTATTGGACTGAAAATGTATCCTCTAGAGCGCACACTAGGTTTTCCTATGATTTGACCTGGTAACCTAGTTTTTGAACTGAGGTGACCCAGTTTCAAACTCTTCCAAGATATCATCAAGACAAAGATTCTGACTTAGTTTCATTAGTATGGGACTGAAAATGTGGCCTATAGAGCGCACATAAGGTTTTTCTAAGATTTGACCTAGTGACCTAGTTTTTGACCCCACATGACCAAATTTCAAACTCGTACGAGATTTTATCAAGACAAACATTCTGACCAAGTTTCACAAGTATCTGACTGAAAATGTGGCCTGTACAGCCCACACAAGGTTTTTCTAAGATTTGACCTAGTTTTTGACCCAACATGACCAAATTTCAAAGTCGTCCAAGATTTTATCAAGACAAACATTCTGATCAAGTTTCACAAGTATCTGACTGAAAATGTGGCCTCTACAGCGCACACAAGGTTTTTCTAAGATTTGACCCAGTGACCTAGTTTTTGACCCCACATGACCCAATTTTGAACTCGTCCAAGATTTTATCAAGACAAACATTCTGACCAAATTTCATGAGGATCGGACTGAAAATGTGGCCTCTCTAGCGTACACAAGGTTTTTCTAAGATTTGCCCTAGTGACCTAGTTTTTTACCCCACATGACCCAATTTTGAACTCGTCTGAGATTTTATGAAGACAAACATTCTGACTTAGTTTCATGAGGATCAGACTGAAAATGTGGCCTCTAGAGCGTACACAAGGTTTTTCTAAGATTTGACCTAGATTTTGACCCCACATGACCCAATTTCTAACTTGTCTGAGATTTCATCAAGACAAACATTCTGACCAAGTTTCATGAGGATCGGACTGAAAATGTGGCCTCTAGAGCATACACAAGGTAAAAAGTTGACGACAGATGACAGACGATGCAGGCCAGACACAGCACAATCACAATTGCTCACCATGAGCACTTTGTGCTCAGGTGAGCTAAAAACAGCTGAAATAAAACTTCTTAGTCGAAAAAGGGGCATAACTAATTACTTTGCCAAAAATATTTTGGTGGTTACCTGCCTCTGGTGTACTGATATAAATTCCCCGTTAAACAGTTAACAAAAAGTCCAAGTTTGACGTAAGTATCTTCGTTAATGACAGGTATGATAAAATTTCAAAGGTTCTGAAAATTCAAAGTAATAAAAAAGGGCGTAACTGTGTCAAAATACTTTGATGGTTACCTGCCCTGTAATATGGGTACTCCTTTGACAGTAAATAACCTGTCCAGTTTTGAAGTTAAGATCTTTAGGAATATTAGAGATATCATAAAATGTCAAAGATTTTGCACAACGAATGACGCATAGGCTTTGAAAATAGCTTTACGTTTTCTTCGCAAACAGCTGAGCTTAAGACTACCAGTTGAATAAAATCATATGGATGATACAATACTGCACAAGAACATTTCTATATAAGTTTTGTCAAAACATCTGCTGTAAATGCCACTTTTCAATTTTCCCCATTGAAAGTCTATAGAATCTCTCAGTTGCCATGATCAACCAAGTTGGAAAGCTGATTTTCATAAACTAATTGGCTATTGGACCAAAAACCGTCATCCGAGTAAAGTCATCTAGGGTTGATAAATTTGAAGAGCTCCTGGTTGTGATTATGGAAAACACCAATCAGCCATGCTCTGGCAAAAGGGGGTTTAATGCATCTCGGTGATCCATCATTTCAAACGAGCCGTCATATATTATGGATCCATAAAATCCATTTTGTTGAACAATCGTCTGAATCATGAGGTACACTGATCCTTTGACATGCAGAAAATTTGCCAAAAGCGAAAGGTTTCGACCCAGGTCAGCCTAAATACCTATGGAGATCAAGTTCGGATTGTACTGAATGTCAAACCTGAACTTCGATATAAAACACCCACCAGTTACTTAACTCTTTACCACACAATCCCGAGTTTTGAGGACCCTAAGGATATAGTCTCATGAAAACGTTTTGGAAAAAGAAGAAAATGCTCTCTTTTTTCCTACAAGGTTTTCTGCACCTTAACAGCCAATAACCAACATTTCAGCTAAATCTAACTTGCCGTCTGCAAATGTTTACAATTTAAGCAAGTCTAAAATTTCATCGTTTTATAAAGATTAACTGGTTTTCAGTGGCCCATGTTACAAACTACATATTTGATATTGTATGCGCCGAGTTTGCTATGGGTCGAGATTTCATATGTGGACAACTCTGACAGGAAGAAATAAGGCATATATACCAATCAAATACTTAGTTATAACTTAAGACACGAGGTGCACAGTAATTTTATGAAAGTTAAAATCTTACCGAAGTTTTGAGACACCTTTTTCAGAAAAAGAGCACAGCTTGCGTAGAATACGCTATCATTATTTGTCATTCACATTGTATCTAGAAAAAGGGCAAACAAACGATCCCGATTAGTGCTTGGCAACAGCACTTGTCACAACTCGGTCGATTGCGTACCTACATCTAAATATTTGATAAACAATCACCCGAGGTTTGCCAAATGTTTCTTTCAATGTAACAACGCACTAATTTAGAGTTATGAATAAGCTCACTGGGGCCCAAATTTCTCAGTCAACACTTTCGTGCGATTAAAATCGCACATCTATCAAAGTTTGTTGTGAAATTAAACCTTGCTATGATGTTCAAATCGAAATATTTTTATTATTGTTAGGAGTCGTTTCTTTCAGCGTAGTGAGATAGATTGCAGGCGGTACTTTTCACTTTTACTCGGGTTTTTCCGTAAATGCTTGGATGGGGTTGAAATTTTGGTATACGATTCCTATGGCCTTGGGCTTGGCAAGCCAAGCCCAGGCCAAAAATGATTTGAGAGATCACCCTGCAGATTCAACCAATTACACTACAAAACCCTCTCATGTGTCCTGCTTTAATCAGCTTTTGAAAATTATATTTAAAAAGGAGCAATTCCTGTGACAGGAAATCTTTCCCAAACAATGTTTGCAGATGATTCTAAAATAAAACATTTCTATACCCGCATTTCTATACCCATAGAATAATTAATAGTGGCTCAAATGCACTTCTGGGTTAGTGGTTTGTTATAACAGCTTGTTTGCCATAGTTGGTTTTCCATATTTGGTAAAATTAATCACCCAAAGTAATTATTTTGACTACATATTGAGTTCAAACTGAAAAGTTTATACCTTTACCAAACCATGTTCTAAAAACCCTACTGAGGAATGCAATAGAAAATTTTGTTGGAAAAGGAGACATTGCAGGTGACGGGTATTTTTTGTGCAACGTTTCTGCCCTTCCAAAAACAAATCCCATTAACCTACCCATCCTGTTGTCTGCAATATTGCTTTCAGTTTTGACTAGTCTAAACTTTGCAGTCTGGTAAAGAGTTTAGTTACATGGGTATCAAAGACAGCATATTACTTAGATGTAGATGTAATGGCATGATGGTCTCTGCTTGTTTTAATATTGAGTCACAACAGTGTTTTCTATACACTGTCTCAGATTATTTTATTTCTTTCAAAAGGTTCTCCTATGCTTGTTTTGTACTTGCTATTGGTCTAGATCTTGGCTATACAACCAGTAATGGGTTGAAGGCCAAGTAAGTGTTTATAGCAGGACATGTTGACTCTGTGTCTAGATGAGAAAGAGAATTTGCCTTTTAATACTTCATGAAAATGACAAATTAACCCATTACCTCTTCTGTAGTTTGTATACTACATAATTGTAAGATTATGCTCCTGTGTGTAATTTGAAGTGCTCCTTTCCTTAGTCCTTTTCATTACCATAAAAAATAAGGGTTTAAACTGAAAACAACCCATGACCACACTGGTAATTAGATGACTTACCAAGAATAAGGCTGTTTTGGGGAAGAACATAGTGTAGGTGTACAACATCCAATCCACCTCTGACATCAAAGGCTCCGTGTATAAATACCAAGATGCAAGGGGTCAGAGGAAAACTGGTCAAGATTTACATGAAGGGGTCACCCACAGTGGGTAATGTGACTTGTAAAAACTTGTTTCACAATCAATGTTAAATGAATATGTTTAACCTAAACTAAGGCTAACTAAGAGGAAAAAAGGAGATTTTTTTTACAAATGGAGAAACTATCAATAATAACTTGTTTAAATGGCACCTTTCACTAGCTGCTTTGACAGTACTTCAGTCATATCACAATGAAATCATAAACACATTTGAACCCTACTCTGGCAAAAGGGGGTTTAATGCATCTCTGAGATGCATTATACCAAGCAAGTCATCACAGTATTGTAGATCAACAAAATCCATTTTGTATAACAACTGACTGAATCCCGAGGTAGAATGGTCCTTTGACATATAGAAAATTGACCAAAAGCAAAAAGTATTGACCAAGGTCAGCCTGCACGGATTGCACAGGCTGACTGGGGTCGATACTTTTTGCAGATGCATTAAGCCCCCTTTTCACAGAGCATGGCTCATTTTCTTTGCTACAAGTGTACCAGGATAGGGATCTGCCATGTCCTGCTAGGGGATTTCCATGGAACTGTCACTGCCATTTGGGATGAAATGCCAAACCTTTGGATCACCACTGAATTTTAGAAGAACCCTTCTCATAAATTGTTTGAAAGGTTAAAAAACATAGCTGTGTAGAAATGAGATGACTTTACCAAATGACAAAGATTTGTTTTGTAAACACTTGAAAATTGTGGAAAGAGGTAAAATGCTGGTTACCAGTATTTTCACCTATTTCAACAATGTTTTTTAAACCTTTATCTTTAGTGTCATATAAACGCATGTTTGTTTAGTAAAGGATTAAAACTGAGGTTTCTTTCATACAGTGGAAAAAGTAACAAAATCCTGACACTTGAACACATATTTCTTTAACTTTTATTGCAAAGCCTCAAAATTTACATATGATACCAGCTTTACACCATTATATGGTATTATATAGATACAGTAATAATTTTGCATGATACAAAAATAGGGATACAATAATTAATTATGGGTGCATGTAAATTAATTTCATGATGAACATTATATACAACTTTACAATACACATCCTGTCAATAAGTATTAACGTACAACTTAATGACTGATTGATTGATTGGTGTTTCAGGCCGCCTTCAACATTATTTCAGTCATATCACAGCAACAGCTCATGTATTCATGTATTTCCTGGGTTTCACCAGTACTAGACTAGGGCTCTGAAGATGCCCAAGGACACTCCCACGAAAAACCCAATATATCCACTGAGGCTCGAACCCAGGGCCTCCAGGTTGCGAGCCCTACACTTTACCACTACGGCACGCAGGACCCCTTAAGAGTACACCTTAAATTGGTTCATTAAGTAGAACAGTGATCTTTCCATACATATGTATCTTTAAATTTCATAACATAGAAATTTTTATATAATTACTTCTTTCTCAACCACTATGCCAAGTTAGATTATCTCATAATAGCCTTGTCAAAGTGACAAAAAAGAGAAACACTTGAAGGAAATAAAAATGAGCCATGTTCTTTGAAAAAGGGACTTAATGCATCTGCAAAAAGTAGCGATTTAGGTCAGCCTGTGCAGTCCACACAGGCTGACCTGACCTGGGCCAAAACTTGTTTTTGGTCAAATTTCTGTATGTCCAAGGACCAGTCTGCCTCATGACTCAGTCCGCTGTTAAAAAAAAAGTGGCTAATGAGCCATGTAGAAATGGGAAATGAGGTATAGAAAGGTAGAAATGACTCATGCTCTTTGAAAAGGGGGCTTAATACATCTGCGAAAAGTATCGACCCAGGTCAGCCTGAGTAGTCTGAGCAGGCTGACCTGGACCAAAACTTTCTGGTTTTTGGTCAATTTCTCTCTGTCCAAGGACCAGTCTACCTCATGATTCAGTTGGTTGTTAAAAAAGTGGGTTTATCACATAAAACCTCCTCCAGCAGTGTATTAAACCCATGACTTATTTTCGATAATACACTTGTGTATTATCTTTTTTTTGCGTCCCGGTTCTGATCAGTTCTTAGTCATGAGCACGTGAAGCCACTGCATGTGCAGCAATTTATACTACTACACCATTTCGCGGAAAAATGACGTCATTGTTGCTAAGGCATATAAGCTTTTTATTTTCATGTGTAATAAAAAACCAAAAACTGCAGCTGAAGTTTTTTGCAATAAACAAAATTGCGGAAAAAGGTGGAATTATCCTCTCTAGACATTGTGTCATTCTATTTTCAATGTAAATGTCAAAGAGCTATCTACTTGTGTATGTACACATTTGAAACTGAACTACAACTGTAAACATGGACCCGTGAACGGTATAAAGGCTGAGGGTGATGATGCAAAATACTTATTTGTCTGTCAATCATTTTATGTGATAAATAGAATCTTACATGAATGTTTATATAATATCATTTTTATCAAACTCATTGACTAAAATGTATATGACGCTAGCCAAGGCTCGCATCATATAATTTTAGTCAACTCGTTTGATAAAAATGGTAATACATAAACACTCATGTAAGATCCTCTATATAATGGATCCATAACTATATGATGGCTTGATTGGTACAATGCACCACGGTGATGTATTAAGCCCCCTTTTGTCAAAGTGTGGCTCAAATATAATTCGACTCTATTGTATGGAAAACACTATGGAGAATTTGGCAGTCACTTTTCAACAGTAACTATTCAAGGACCATTTACCACAATGTTTTCAAAAACAGTTAACTAGATGGATGTAAAAAACATTTGTGGTCTGGTGTAACATGAATTGTCTACCTAATTTGTTTAATGGAATATCTGAAAAAAGTAAAGATCTTACAGCCTTACTTCAACAATTTGCCAAAGTCTCTGGCAAGATCAAATTGTAACTTTACCTCATGGAAAGAAATGTAATTATTGCAGTATAGTTTAAACCTTCACCAAGCAATTCTGTGTCTTAATGTCCCTGAAGCAGAAGGACCTTGAACATATTTTGGGAAAAGGAGAAAATGCTGATTACCACCATTTTCTCCTTTCTCCAAAATGTTTTCTGCCATTTTCAGGACAAAAGCTAACCTTTTTTAAGAGACACAATCATTTTGTCATCTGCACATTCTTTAAATATGGACAATTCTAAAATCTTGTAGTCTGGTTATGAAGTAACACTGTATCTTTTAAATTTGGGTAAATGCTGAAACCACTGGAATTGTTTTCCACATTTAAATATATATCTACACCTGCAAATATTTTTAACCCTTTCCCAAACGACAAATTTAAGCCCCCTCCAAAATTGAGAAGATCTGCAGACAACAAATTTGAAAGTGACACAAATGAACTTGATGTTTTCTGACAGGGTAGAAAACATTGTGGGAAAAGGAGAAAATGCTGGTTACCAGCATTTTCTCCTTTTCCCACAATGTTTTCAAAAGGCCTCTTCCTCAGGGACATGAAAACACTGGATTGTTTGGTAAAAGGTTAAATACCTCAGTAGATAGCTTTTGAAACCATTGAAGGGAAGAAGCAATAATTGCTTGTGCATGTAACATGCAATTTCTCTTTTCTTTCAATGTTTTTTTTCCCATCAACTATTCTATATTCTGTCTATACTAGAAACTGGATATGTAAAATTAGTCTACATCTTCATATAATAGAATATTTCATTTGAAAATGGCACCTGACAAAAGGTCTTACAAAATTAATAAACAAAAAATAAAATTAAGGAAAAAAATTAAGAGAAGTTTTCATTAAGTTTTGATATCCAGAAATCCATAAAACAAAAACAAGTACCTGTATTCCCCAAATAAATGGGCCATACTCTGGCAAAAGAGGGCTTAATGAATCTCTGTGATGCATTATGTCCAGCAAATCATATCATGATTATGGTTCTATAAAAATCTATTAAGTTTAAGCATAGACTGAATCTGGAGGTAGCATGATCCTTTGCCATGCAGAAAACCGACCAATAGGAAAAATGTTTTGACCCCTATCAGCCTGTGCAGTAAGCACAGGCTGACTACGGTCGATACTTTTTGCCGATGCATTCAGCCCCTTTCCATAGAGCATGGCTCAACTATAAAAGTGTAAGCCCCTTATAAAGTGCAAATAGTTGTCTAAAATATAAAAAAGTAAATTATCAAAATAATATACATGAAAATAGAAATAATAGAAGAGTATTCACAAAAGCTATGTAAAGTAGCGAAGTATAATCAAATTCAAAAGGTCTCCCCTCACTTCCACCATCAGGCTTCAGAATATCTGTCATATACATGTACTAGTACTTGAAATGAGCATGAGAGCAGACATGCTGAAATGGACTCAACCCAAAAATATAATTTTTAATATCCATGTAGCTGAAAGCTATTGAATAGCATTCCAACTACCAATTTCTCCTTTTGCTACTATTATTCAAGTTGTCTGCTCCCCCCCAAAAAAAATATCTGCAGATGGTAATGTATTAACTTGAGGGAAATATTTAACAACCATTTTTATTCACACAGAAATGTATGTAATAATTTTCATAAATGAACGGTTTTGTACATATGTAATGCAATAGAAAAACCTATTAAATATATATTTTGTTTGTGTCAAAATTAATCAAATTTAGATACACTTCAGATTTTCTTACAATAAAATGTTGAATGTATACATGACTTTCTTTGCATTATATCTTCAAGAAGTATCCAGTATTAAAGCAACACTCCACTGACAACTAATTCCGAAAATGTAACTTGTAATTAAATGCTCTGTTAAACTTAATTACAAATGTCTACTAAATTTCAACAAATAGATTTGTTTGTTTGTATTGGATTTTAATGCCATTTTGCCAGCCTAGGTCATATCACGGTGGTTAGTGCTTTCTCACACCAGTATTGAGACAACTTTCTTTCCAAGTCACCGACTACATTTCTCACGTGCACAGAGATGAGAGGTATACAGATAAAATAAGCGCCGAGCTACCCAGCTGCCTTCAACAAGTAGAATCACTAGGAGAAAACAGAAATAAACATGTATCAGACCTCTTGACTAAAAACTCTGCTATTACCTCTTGATCAACCAATCTGGTGTTCTAATAACCCAAAGGAAGAAAAATTTTGAAAACATAGTGGGAAGACGAGAAAATGATGGTAACCAGCATTTTCTCCTTTCCCCGGTATGTTTTCCATGCTTACATAAACAAATTTCATCCTTTGAGACACATTTAATTTGTCCTGTGCAAAAAAATTTAAATATGGACAGGTCCATTTTTTTTTTGTTAAAGGTTAAAACAAATCTATTGTAATACACATTTTACAAACATAATGGCAAATGAAGAATTTCCTCATGTATCCAAATTTCACCTGCATCAAATGTGACTTACGGTAACGCTTTACCAAATGTCAAAATTTTGGACATGTCCAAATTGAAAGCATTTGCAGATGACAAATTGGATGTTACTGAAATGATGATTTCTCTCTTTGATAGGGTAGAAAACATTGTGGGAAAAGGAGAAAATGCTGGTTACCAGCATTTTCTCCTTTTCCCACAATGTTTTCAAAAGCCTTTTTCCTTAGGGTCCCTAAAAGTCGGGATTATGTGGTAAAGAGTTAACTTAATGCAATTTTATGAGGGCAAGAATTCAATGCTTTGAGCTGAAGAGATGTTACAATTAAGCCTGTAACATAATTAACTGATTACCTCTTGAAACAAACTTGCAGCAGATACCTTTCTCTCATCCCTGTAAATTCAGAATATTCCACATCATTCAAGGTTTGGTGCATAAGCACAAGCAAAAACATTGTACAAGCAAAAGGCAACATTGTAACAAACAATTTCTCCTTTAGCCAGAATTTTTTTTCCCCTTTACCATGCAATCCTGAGTTTTAACCACCATGAGGAAGAAGCCTTTTGACAACATTGTGAGAAAAGGAGAAAATGCTGGTAACCAGCATTTCCTTCTTTTCCAACAATGTTTTCTACTCTATCAGTGACAAATTCCATAATTTGAGCTACATTTAAAATGTCATCCGAAAATGCTTTCAATTTGGACAAGTCTACATTTTTGCTGTGTGGTACAGAGTTAAAGAGGTCAGCTATGCAAACAAGTTGTCTTCTAGAGGTAATAAGTTAATGAGGAATGTATGAAAACTTGATCAATTATAATCTTTAAACTTTCTTAACTCTTTACCAAATGACAAAATTTTAACCATGTCCAAATTGAAAGCAGCTGCAGACCACAAACTTAATATGCCTTAATTGATGACGATTGTCTTTGAAAGGGTAGAAAGCATTGAGAGAAAAGAAGACAATGCTGTTTACCAGCATTTTCTCCTTTTCCAACAATGTTTTCAAAAGCTGTTTTCTTCAGATTCGCTTAAAGCTTGGACTGTTTAGTAAAGGGTTAATGCACAAATAATGATTCTACTAACTAAATGTTTGCACTTGCAAAGTATAATTATGAAGAAGGGAAAAAAATGCACCAAAGATCCACATTATCTATAACAACTCATTTGTACATAAAATAAAAACTAATTCAGCAATAACCTTTAATTCTTTACCACACAACAAAATTTTAGACTGGTCCAAATTGAAAGCATTTGTAGACAATAAATTAAAGGTGGCCCAAATGATGAAATTTGACCTTGATAGGGTACAAAACATTGTGGAAAAATGAGAAAATGCTGGTTACCAGCATTTTCTCCTTTTCCTAAAATGGTTTTAACAGCCTTCTTTCTCAGGGTTGTTAAAAGTGGGATTTGTTTGGTAAAGGATTAAGATCTACACTTGAAATCTTTCCCATTCTGAGTGATTTCAAAATCATGTTGTATGCTTACTTTACAAAAGAATGAACCGATTCTCAATCTTCTTCCACAGCATGTGTATTTGAGGAGGAGCATGAGGTGCTCTTTAGCAAAAAATAAAATTCTAGACATGTCTGAATTGAAAGCATTTGCAGGAGACAAATTGAACTCAACCAATGGTATTTGTCTTTGAAAAGGCAACAAACATTGTCTGACAAGGAGACATTCTTGGCACCAGCATTTTCTTCCTTTTCCTACACTGCTTGCAAAAGCATTCTACAACAAGGTTGTTAAAACTTGGGATTATTTAGCATAGGGTCAAAAGAGAAAGAGATGGTATTAGTAGATCACATAGCATCAAAATATGCTACACTTTTGTCCCAAGGAATCATATCAGTTTTAAAGTTAGACTTTCTGAACAAAAGTACAAAATGTAACATACGTGTATCTTACAACATGATATAGTACAAATTACTTTTGTAATGTTTTAATTAAATGACTTATCAGTAAAAATGCTGCACCATCATTGATAAAGAAAATACATTTTACCATAACTATGTAATAAAATTAAGTCATTGTAAATATAGCTTCAATTTCTTAACCTTTGAAATATAGGAAAGTAACAAATGATTGAAACAAAAAAAATTCTGCTCCTTTTCCAACAATGTTTTAAGATGCTAGCTGTTGCAGGGGGTTGAGCATTATCATATGTGTATGACAATTGGTTCAATCTGCCAATGAAATCCTTTAATGTTTTCAGACTATTTTACATTTAGACCACTAAATGTGTGTAAAATAATTTACTGTTGTAAATGGTACATGTTAATTTTAGGTAAAACTCTCTATTCAAGTCCGTCTAATCTCAGTGTTTTTTCAGTACAAAAAGTCCCCATAAAGTACAACTCATTTTTTTTTTTTTTTTTCAAAGATGTCAGTGTATTATTACAGTAGACATCAAAGTGATAGATTCGACAATGTGTGAACTCCAGTGAGTTTTCACAGACGAGCTGGTTCCCTTTCCTCCTCTGAGCCAGGACCCCTGCTAAGGTTGTTCAGCTGTTTACTTGTATCATCAATGAATCTCTGCAATGAAAGACATATAGAATGAAAGGTATCATTTAGATAGTGACCACTTTAGTGTGTAAATGAAAAATACGGATAAATGTATCAACAATGAGCATAATTAACCCTTTACCAAACAATCCTGAGTTTTAACGACCCTGCAGAAGAAGAGTTTTGAAAATATTCTTGGAAAAGGACAAAATGCTGGTTAGCAGAATTTTCTCCTTTTCCTACAATGCTGTCTACTTTTCAAAGACAAATTGTATTATTTGGGCTACATTTGCCATCTGAAAATTCTTTCAATACAAACAAGTCTAAAATAGTGTCTTTTAGTAAAGTGTTAGCTCTTTACCACACTGCAAAAATAGAGACTTGTCCAAATTGAAAGCATATGCAGATGACAATTTAACCCTTTACCTCACAATGCCGCTTTTTAATGACCCTGGTAAAGAAGCCTTTTGAAAACATTGTGGGAAAAGGAGAAAATGCTGGTTACCAGCATTTTCTCCCTCTCCCATAATATTTTCAAAAGGCTTTTTTCTCAGGGTTGTTAAAGGCGGCATTATGCTGTAAAGGGCTAATAGCAATTGTATACATAAATCAATTATTTAACCCTTTACCACACAATCCCGGGTTTTAACGACCCTACAGAAAAAGTGCTTTGAAAACATTGTGGAAAAAGGAGAAAATGCTGGTAGCCAGCATTTTCTCTTTTTCCCACATTGTTTTCTACCCTTCCCAAAACAAATTTCAATTTTTCAATCAAATTTATTTTGTCGTCTGCAAATGCTTTCAATTTACCAGTCCAAAATTTTGTCGTTTGGTAAAGAGTTATACTCTCATAATTATGACCTATCAAATCTCATAATTATGACCTATCAAATCTCATAATTATGACCTATCAGAAGAGACTGAGATTACTTAACTCTACCACACAATCCCGACTTTTAACACCCTTGAGAAAGAAGCCTTTTGAAAACATTGTGGGAAAAGGAGAAAATGCTGGTAACCAGCATTTTCTCCTTTTCCCACAATGTTTTGTACCCTATCAAACAAAAATCACATCATTTGAACCACATTGAAATTGTCGTCTGCAAATGCTTTCAATTTGGACTGGTATGAATTTTTGTCGTGTGGTAAAGGGTTAATCCATTAGTCAGTTAAGAAAAAGGAATGAATCCTGCTATACTTTCATTAACCTTTTACCTCAGTCCTGACTTCCAGTGACCTTTAGAAAGAAAGCTTTTTTAAAAATTGTGAGAATATGAGAATAAGCAGCATCTTCTCCTTTTTCCACTATCTTTTCTCCCCTATGACAGAAGGCGTCACTTGGGCTGCATTTCTTTCAGTTTAGTCAAGTCCAAAATTTTATTGTTTGGTGAAGATTTAATCATCAGAGAGAATGCTGGCCAAGTTGGAAATTGAACTCTTAACCCCCGATTACTAGTCTTGGGAGTTATCCTGGTTCTGTGCAGGCATACACACAGAGATGGACAAGATGAAACCAATACAACCCTATCTGTTATTCATGAATAGGGGCTAATTAACCGTTTACCACACATTCCCAAATTTTAATGACCCTGACCAAGAAGAAACCATTGTGAGAAAAGGAGAAAATGATGATAACCAGCATTTTTCTAGTTTCCACAAACTTTTCTACCCTTTCAAAGACAGAGATCATCAGCCACATTTTACTTGTCATCTGCAAATGTCTATTTTTGTTCTTTGTTAAAAGAGTTACATGCAAGTTACCTGGAGGGATTCACTGGCGTAGAATGGTCTCTCTGGTGATCCATCATTGATATCACTGTCATGGCAGAAACACAGCAAAAGAGCATCTATCACCATCTAGTTAAACATACACAGAAAAGTTATCTATGACCATACCTAACAATCTTCTTTATGAATGACCCTGGGAAAAGCTTTGTGGAATTAATTATGGAAAAGAGAAAATGCTGGTAACCAGCATTTCAGTCACATTTTGTTTTCTGCAAAATGTTTTAACCCTTTACCGTACAATGCCGCCTTTTAACGCCCCTGGTAAAGAAGCCTTTTGAAAACATTGTGGGAAAAGGAGAAAATGCTGGTAACCAGCATTTTCTCCTTTTCCCACAATGTTTTCTACCCTATCAAGAGAAAATTGCACCATTTCAGCCACACTGGCATTGTCGTCTGCAAAGGCTTTCAATTTGGACAAGGCTAAAATTTTGTCGTCTGGTAAAGGGTTAAATATGGATGAATCTGAAAATTTTGTCTGCTAAAGAGAAAATCCAATCAAAGTCTTCTTTACTGATTTAAGTCTCCTAATTTATATACATGTACAAGTAAGTGTGGGAAATTTATAACTACCATTTGCTGTAATATCATAATTATAAACAGTTTGGTTGCTGAAATTGGAACAAGAAAGTATGAGTCATGCTCTGTGAAAGGGGTGCTTAACCCTTTACCAGATGACAAAATTTTAGCCTTATCCAAATTGAAAGCATTTGCAGACTACAATTTTAATGTGGCTCAAATGGTGCAATTCCTCTTCGAAAGGACAGAAAACATGGTGGGAAAAGGAGAAAATGCTGGTTACCAGCATTTTCTCCTTTTCCCACAATGTTTTCAAAAGGCCTCTTTCCCAGGGTCGTTAAAAGGCGGCATCGTGCAGTAAAGGGTTAATTATCTGCAAAAAGTATTGACCCGAAACATTTCACTATTTGTAAATTGTATGCATGTCCAAGGACCATACTACTTCCAAATTCAGTCAACTTTTTGGGCTAAATGGATTTTATGGATGACTAATTATGTGATGACTTGCATGATGTTATGCATCAGGGAGATTCATTAATCCTTTATCTCAACATCCCGACTTTTAACAACCCTGAAAGAAAAGGCTTTTGAAAACATTGAGGGAAAAGGAGAAAATGCTGGTCACCAGCATTTTTTCCTTTTCCCACAATGTTTTCTACCCTATCAAAAAGAGAAATCATCATTTTAGCAACATTTAATTTGTCATCTGCAAATGCTTTCAGTTTGGTCTATTCCAAAATTTTGTCGTTTGGTGAAGAGTTGAACCATCTTTTGCCAAAGCACCACTCATATGTAACTGTTCAATTTACTCATAACTTCCTGAAATAACTTTGTTGAAGATGACTTGGTAAAGATCCTTGTAAAATATGGATAATCATGAATCAAGGTGTAATTAGTATTCATGTGGTAAATGCGAAACTGTGCTGATTCATCCATGTAATAGCAATATTTTCAAAGTTGTCTGTTGCAAATTTGTTTACCCTTTACCTCAAAATCCCAACTTTTAACGACCCTGAGAAAGAAGGCTTGTAACAAGCATTTTCTCCTTTTCCCACAATGTTTTCTTCTCTATGAAAGGACAAATTTTATGTTTTCAGTGGCATTTAATTTGTCGTCTGCAAATGCTTGCACTTTGGATAAGGCTAAAATTGTGTCATCTGGTAAAGAGATAAGGAGTCAATGGATATAGACTTAAAAGTCTACAAGTATGTCCACATCCTGGTCCCTCTAAGTTATTCAGAATTTTACTGTATTTGGAGAAAAAAACTGAATCATATCTCTTACCTCATATGTTGACAGGAAGGATGAAGCAATGAAGTATGAGAACACACATACCAACAGCACAGGAATGGCATAATAGTGGAGGTCGGAACGACTCTGAAACATGAAAATGGGTCTTTATTTTTTACTTCACCCTTATTCCACTGATTTTGTGTTGAGCATTTACCAAAGTCTAAAACTCATTTTGTTATTACTGACTGATGAAAATTGCTATCAAACACTGTAGTATTAACAAGAGGACCATGATGGTCCTAAATCGCTCACCTGAAATGCAACTCAGCTGTCATTGTTATGACCACTTGCCTCTTGTTTTTTGCTCTGCATATAAGCCATCGTTCACAGATATGGCCTTCATATTCAGTCTTAATATTGTGATTATACCTTTTTTATGAGTAGGTCCAAAAATAAATTAGATATGCAATGACCATTTGATAGACAGGCAAATGAAAAGTTGACAACAATTAGACAATAATTGCAGAAAGCAGTTAAAAGACTCAGTGTTTCCCAATAGTGGCACATACCTGGTACGGGTTGACATCTGCGACAGCCCAAAATAGGGTTCCACTTATAATGATACTCAGGGGACCGAAGAAATCATATCGTTTTATCTGAATATCGTTTTAACTGATGTATATTCTTATAAAAAAAGATCCTGTTGGGACCAAGGGATTAACGTCATTATAAGCAATATATCGTATTAAGCAATATAGTTATAAGCAAAGTTTACTGTAATTGTTGCAGAGATGCTCAAGAAATTAATTAATGTTTTAGCAGATCAGTATGGAGTTGACTCTTTTCAAGATATACTGGTGATCAACCTCTTTCCCACAATCACTTGCAATAAGACTCAACACCATAATGCTACATGCCAAATATGAAAGCTCTAGCCCTTACGGTTTGGGACAAGAAGATTTTTAAAGATTTCCCTCTTTATCTCTATGTGAAATCCGAGACCAACAAAATATGGCTAATTTTCACACCAGGGCCATAATTTTAAGTGTTTTGGTAGAAGGCCACTAGATGATGCTACATGCCAAATATGAAAGCTCTAGCCCTTACGGTTTGGGACAAGAAGATTTTTAAAGAATTCCTTCTTTATCTCTATGTGAAATCCGAGAACCCACAACATAGGGCCAATTTCCACACTAGGGCCATTATTTGAAGTATTTTGGTAGAGGGCCACTAGATGATACTATATGCCATATATGAGAGCTCTAGCCCTTACGGTTTGGGACAAGAAGATTTTTAAAGATTTCCTTCTTTATGTGAAATCCGAGAACCTACAACATAGGGCCATTTTCAACACTAGGGCCATAATTTGAAGTATTTTGGTAGAGGGCCACTAGATGATGCTACATGCCAAATATGAAAGCTCTAGCCCTTACGGTTTGGGACAAGAAGATTTTTAAAGATTTCCTTCTCTATCTCTATGTGAAATCCGAAACCCCACAACATAGGGCCAATTTTTCACACCAGGGCCATAATTTGAAGTATTTTGGTAGAGGGTCACTAGATGATGCTACATGCCATATATGAAAGCTGTAGTCCTTACGGTTTGGGACAAGAAGATTTTTAAAGATTTCCTTCTTTATCTCTATGTGGAATCCGAGAACCCACAACATGGGGCCAATTTCCACATTAGGGCCATAATTTGAAGTATTTTGGTAGAGGGCCACTAGATGATGCTACATGCCATATATGAAAGCTCTAGCCCTTACAGTTTGGGACAAGAAGATTTTTAAAGTTTTTTCTTTCGGTTGCCATGGCGACCAGAGTTCTTCATGGAATTCAATTCTTTGAAGTATTTTGAAAGAGCATGACCTAAGGATCATTTCTGTGAAGTTTGATTGAAATCTGATTGTTAGTTTAGGAGGAGAAGATTTTTTTTGTAATTGTGAACGGACGGACGGATGGATGGACAGACGGACGACGGACATTGACCGATCACAATAGCTCACCTCGAGCACTTCGTGCTCAGGTGAGCTAAAAAGGCTGAAAAAAAAAACCTGAAGAAAAAAATCATCCCCAATGAAAAAAAAAAAAAAAAAAAATAGTTTTTGAACTTTCTAGGCTATTTCTGGCCTGACCATCTCAACATTTTGGACAGAGCTATGCTATATCAGACCGAATACTTTGCAAAGTCTAACCTTGATCTATATTGTCTGCATCAGATGTTGCTCTTAGCATGCTGGAAGTTAACACACTGCCACATGTAGATAACTCCTTTCCTTGTGCCAGCATTTTCTCCTATTCCCACAATGATTCAAAAGTAGTCTTCTTCAGGATCGTAAAAGCAGAAAATCGTTGGGTAAAGAGTTTAACCTTCCTCTAAAATATTCCAGTTTTAATCAACCCTGGAATAAAAATCTTTGAAAACAGTGTGGGCATGAAGTATAATTTGAGCTGCATTTGTCATCTGTAAACACTTTCAATTAGGACAAGTCCAAATTTTGTTGTCTGGTAATGAGTTAACTGGTACAATACCTTGAACCACAGTATGCCAACAGCAGCAGTGGCGGCCATGACACCTATCTTGCCAAGGAAAAGAACAAAATCCCCAACACTGTTAATAGCTGCCACTCTAAGCGCATTGTTCACCAGAGTTGTGAATGACTGAAAAATAAAACAAAGAAACTTCTTGTTAATGGCCCAATATCAGCCAAAAAGACAATGCAGGTGTTAAAATGCATTTAAATTTGAGTCATATCATTCAAAAGTATGGAAAATATTGTGAAAATGAGTCTGTTATTATGTGGCTCGCTCCAAGTGTTGGTCGCTGGCAGAAAAAGCAATTTTGAAATCAAGCAATAAGTAAACAGAAGATAAAGTGACCTGGCAATTTTTAGCCTAGTTTTAAAATTAATTTCCCTGCCAGGGACTAACACTCTGACCACATTTTAATACCTGTTTAGTTTAATTTTGGCAGCTGTTCTTACTTTAAGGTTTGTAAAACCTGAAATATACAGAGTCCTTCTAAACATTTTCACTAAAAGCATGCATTTTAACAAACAACCATAATGCTTTAACCTTCCTAAGAAATAAAGTTTTTGAAAGAATTGTGGGATAAGGAGAAAATGCTGGTAACTTTCATTTTCTCCCTCCATGTCCAACAGTGTTTTCTACCATTTTAAAGATAAAAATCTTTTTGTTGTCTGCATCTGCTTTGAAAATGAATGAGTCCAAAATTCTGTCATGTGATAAAAGGCAAAGAGGCCCTCAAAAGTTCCATTAAAAATATTTTAACATCTGAAGCCTTTTCACTTTCATCAAGAAACAAGTTTGTAGCCAACAACTTTAACCATTTGCCGCACAATCCATAGAAAGAAAGCTTTTGAAAACAATGTGGGAAAAGAAAGAAAATGTTAATAATCAGCATTTTCTCCTTTTTTCCCACAGTGTATTCTAACCATCCAAAGGCAAATCACATCATTTGAATAAAATTAAATGTCGTCTGCAAATGCTTCCAATTTTAACAAATTTAAAAGTCTGTAGTTTGGTAAAGACTTAAAAACATTTTCTAAACCATGAATATCAAATTCATGAATACAAAGGGAAGTATTTACTAATTATGCGCTATACTTACTTTAGCTGCTGATGAGCAGAAATTTGTTCCTTGAATAGCTGTGGGGAAAAGATAATAATAAAAAAACCAAAAGTAAATCCTGCTCAAGTGATTCACAAACTAGGAAAACTTTACACATGTTTTGAAAACCAAAATTATCCATAAAGACAATTTATCCATGTTTGACCTCTCACTTTGGCCTATGACCATGCTGACCCACCATCCTTACCATTATATCTATAAAGGTACATAGATGTACTGGTATGTATCATATAGTTTCTGACTGTCTATTACCCCTGAACAAAAACTAGCAAGAAGCCTTTTGACAACATTGTAAGCAAAAGAGAAAATTCTGGTATATTCTCCACACTGTTTTCTTTCCTTTCAAAGAAAAACTTCAGTAAGAATATGCTAGTAAGTTTTTGAGGTTCTTTGTTTACTCTCAATCAAAAATTCTTTGTTTCTATGTAGCTTTGAAAAGATTTTGAAGTCTTCATGAGAACAAGAGACAACCAGTACTTTTTCCTATTCTTACACCATTTTCTGTCCTATAATCCTATAATTTGAGCCACATTTATTATTTGTGGTCTGCAAATTATTTCAACATTGCCAAGTCTGAAACTGTATGATTTGGTAGGAGGCAAAGAGCAAAGGGTTGGACTGAAGACTCATTGCATAATTACAAGGTTGTTTTCTATCAGTCTTGTACCAAAACTGAAAATCATTAAAAAAAATAAAGTCTGTTATTTCTAAGACATTAAATAAATGCCAAAAGCAAATCCTAATAATTACATTATGTAACATAACAATGTTCCCATTTTAAAAGAGGATCTGAAATTTTCTAAAAATTGCTCAGCAATGAATAATTAAACATTGAGGATTAACATTGTTTCTATATTTAGCCTCTCTCAAGGCATCATGCTATTACCTTTCTCCGAAACGCTTTACCACACAACAAAATTTTACACTTGTCCGAATTGAAAGCATTTGCCGACAGAAAATTAAATATGGCTCATATGGTGAGATTGTCTGTAAAAGGACAGAAAACATTGTGGGAAAAGAAGAAAGTGCTGGTTACCAGTATTTTCTCCTCCTCCCACAATTTTTTCAAATGACCTCATTCTCAGGGTCATTAAAACTCAGGATTGTGTGGTAAAGGGTTAAACCATTAACATATAAATTAGTATAATAACCCTTCACTTATGTCACAGACTTTTTCATGCATTTCAGGAGTTTTCTTTGACTAGTGCTATGCACAACACTCTTTCCCAGCCACTGGCTACTTCCCACAACATGACCATAAATAAAACTATGTCTTGAGGTGAGAGAAGAATGAATCCTGCAACCATGACTTTCATCAAGCTTCAGAAAGAATACTGCCCCAACCACAATTCCATGATCCATATCCCTGTATATAACCATACTGGTGCTCATGATTTAAAACTGTAAGTTTAACCAAAGTTCATACATACCTACGACTGTATAGGCGTTTTGATTGAGATACTTCAAGCATTTCTCCAGGCACCATAAACAACAAATACAACATTTCATACAATATTTAGCACACTCATTCTCTGAGTTCTTCAGTCTGAAATGGAGCAAGTCGGTTTATAAAATCATTCTAATCTGTGTCTATTTCTGTATTAACCCTCAGAGCATTAAATTGTTGAAACAGATCTTTTTAACTAACTCTTTACCAAACAAGAAAATTTTGGACTGGTCAAACTTGAAAGCTGTTGCAAACTACAAATTAAATCTAGTTCAAATGATGAAGTTTATCTCTGAAAGGATAGAAAACAGTGTGGGGAAAAAGGAGAACGTTGCAGACTTACAACATTTTTTCCTCTTCTCACACTGTTCTAAAAGCGTTACAGGATTGTTTGGTGATGGGTTAAAGAAAAACAGCCAAAATATTGCAGTTGCAAGCTTGTTTTGGCCAGAATATGATCCAAACTAGCATACAGTGTAGATCTAAGATCAAACTGCATGATCTGTGTAATATGATCTTGATTATACCATCTGCAAGAGCAACTCATGTTGTGCCTAGCCCTCTATGGGATAAAATTATGTTAGCATTAAGTGATATGAAATACATGCGCAAAAAGTAGTAACAATCCATATCAGCCTCTGCAGACTGTGCAGGATGACATGGGTAGGTATCAGCCTGCAGGCTGACAAGGGTTGAAAATTCTTGCTATTTGTTAATCTTTAAATTGTCCAAGGACCATTCTACCTCATGATTCAGTAGGTTGTTAGACAAAATGGTTTAAATGATCCATAATTATGTGATGGCTTGCTTAGTATACTACATCACAGAGATGCATTAAACCTGATACATGTACCACTAAAGCAGAACTAAGTTGTACTTTTCAAATGAAACAGACATTGCATTTAGAGTTTCATTAAAATATTGACCTATCAATTCTCAGTTAATTTGCTCATAAACATTCAATCTTATTTTTACTGGAGTACTTACTTTTTGTTTAGATACATGAGAATCATTCTGGGCAGTTTAACGGCAGTTATAATGAGGGCACCAAAGGCAACAGATCCAAGATGGTGGCAAACCAAAAGTTGAATGGAACTAATAATTGGACAGCCAAGCTCATCTTTGTTCCTGAAACAGATTTCATAGATTCATCAGTTATAAATTTGAATACGATTGTGGGGAAAAAAGCCTGACATTGTAACAGTGGAATCAGTTACAGGTAAGTCTTCACTGAACAAAAAATCTTAAGGCTCATCCGAATTGTATGTGGTTGCAGATGGCAAATAGAATGGTACTCAACTGATAGAACTTGTCTTTGAAATAGTAGAAAACATTGAGGAAATAGGATAAAAAAGTGGTAACCAGCATTTTCTCCTTTTCCACAATGTTTTCAAAAGTCTTCTTTTTCACAGTCCTTACAAGTAGGGTTTGTGGTAAATGTTATTAAGTACCATTATAGAAATTTCTATGGATGGTGTTGTAACGGCCATTAGATTATTGAAAGGGACCGTAACTCAAGACAGCTACAAAATACCACTCCTCATCCACTGATGTCCCATGTTCAAAGCCCAGTTGACAATACTACATATAGAAACTATGAGTGTATCATCTAGCCATTAGTGTGCATTATGTCGAGATTGACTCACAAAGCATGAACCTTTTTTTTTTTATCTTAAATTTTATTTTTACTTAACTGATCACCTCTTAAAAATAGGACACTTTGGAAATATTCTTGTTTAATATGGATAAAAAATACTGTTTATGGCTTACCTTGTAACCAAACGACAAAATTTTAGACTTGTCCAAATTAAAGTATTTGCAGACGACAAAATAAATGTGACTGAAAAACTGAAATTGTTTTGGGAAGGGTAGAAAGCACCATGGAAAAAGAAGCATTTTCTCCTTTTCCCACAATGTTTTCAAAAGGCTTCTTTCTCAGGGTCATTAAAACACAGGATTCTGTGATAAAGGGTTAACCCTTTGCCACACAATCAAAAGTTCTAACCAATCTCGGGAAAAAAACTTGTGAAAACATTGTGGAACAAGAGCTTCGCAGAGCGGCGCATATACGCCCGAAGGGTCTTGTCAGTGAAATGAGTTGAAATGAAGGATGGGCCGTGAATGAAGAGTAGTTATTCTCCATGATGGTTCTTGTGCATGACACTTCTCCATAATGTGTTCTGTCAGTGTATGAAGTTTCAAGTTGATAGCTTTTCTAGTTTGGAAGATGTAGCCAGGACAAAAATTCAAAATGAAGTTATTAAAGGGCAATTACTCAAAAACTTAGGGTGACAGAGTTACAATTCTTGTTTACTGCACAATCTGTTCTATCAGTGTATATTGTTTCAAGTTGATAGCTTTTATAGTTTGGAAGATCTGGCCCAAACAAAAATCTAATGTGAAAAATATTAAAGGGCAATAACTAAAAAAATAAGGGTGGCACAGTTACAATTTTTGTGAATTGCTCTTCTCCACAAGGTGTTCTATCAGTCTTTGTAGGTTCAAGATCATAGCTTTTATAATTTAGAAATTATGGCCCAGACGAAAATTCAAAGTGAAAACTAACAAAGGGCAATAACTCAAAAAGAAGGATGGCAGAGTTATGGTTCTTGTGCAATGCACTTCTTCATAATGTGTTCTATTAGTCTTTGAAGTTTCAAGATGATGGATTTTAAAGTTTGGAAGTTATGGCCTGGACAAAAATTCAAACTGAAAATTAACAAAGGGAAATAACTCAAAAAATAAAGGTGGCAGAGTTATGGTTCATGTGCACTGCACTTCTCCATAATGTGTTCTATCAGTGTATGAAGTTCCCAGTTAATAGCTTTTATAGTTTGGAAGTTATGGCCTGGACAAAAATTCAAACTGAAAATTAACAATGGGCAATAACTCAATAAACAAGAGCAGCAGAGTTATGGTTCTTGTGCACTGCTTTTCTCCATAATGTGTTCTATCAGTGTATGTAGTTTCAAGCTGATACCTTTTACGGTATGAAAGTTATGGCCTGAACAAAAATTCAAAGTGAAAAGTTGGTTATTTCAGAAATCAAGGGCAGATAATTTTAGAACGCAAACAGCGATCCAAATTCTAAGAATCACGTGCACAACTAGACATCATGGAGATTCATTGTGGCAAATTTCAAATAATTCCGATGGAAACTGTAGAAGGAGTTTCGCACACAAGAAATTGCTAATGGACGGACGGACGGACGGATGGACGACCTGGGGTATAACATAATACGACCCTTCGGGCATATAAAAAGGATAGATTGCTGGTAACCAGCATTTTCTCCTTTTCCCACTATTTTTTGTACCCTTCCAGAAATGAAAATCAATTTTTTAGTCATATTCATTTTGTTGTCTGCAAATGCTTTCAATTCAGTCTGACCCAAAACTTTGTCATTTGGTCGAGGGTTAAATCATGAATATAAATGAATACTTCTTAGCTCCTAATATCAATTTGGGTTCAGAAGATTGTAAAATGTATCTAGAAGACAAATTGAGACTGGTAAAGAATCAAAATAAATGTTTACCTGGTGAAATACCATGTGGCCACTGTCCCACATATCACCAACTGCTGACAGGCTATGATAAATTCGCTCGTCCAGATCAGACCAATCAGGTGATACCACCACATGTATGAAACATTCTCATGTTCTATGTACTGTACGTAGCCTTCATCATTACGAGATGCTTTCTCTATAAACAATAAAACATTGACTCTGTTGTGAAAAAGAAAGGTCTTCTGCTCCCACTGTTTTCAAAAACCTTCTTTTCCAGCATCATAAACACTGGATTATATTGTAAAAGGCTGAATGTATTTAGAGATTGCTCGAACAGAACAGTTTCTTCTTTTGTCACAAGATATTTCTTGACTGCCTCTATACATAACTTTTATACATATCTGAGCCATACTCTGGCAAAAAGGGGTTTCATGCATCTCCATGATGCATCATACCAAGCAAGAGATCACATTATTATGGATTCATCAAATCCATTTTGCATAACTACCAACTAAATCATGAGGTACACTGGTCCTTCGACATGCAGAAAATTTACCAAAATCAAAAAGCTTTGACTCGGGTCAGCCTGTACAGACTGTGCAGGCTGACCTGGGTCAAAGCTATTTGCAGATGCATTAAACCCAATTTTCACAGAAAATGGCTCAATTTCAATTAACTATGTTGTGTAGCCTGATCTTAATCTTTCTGCAAATGTAATACAGTTGACATGAGCAATTTTTTGGTTTTACAGTTGTCTTGCACAACGGGTCTAGACAGTCATTAGTTGTCAGTTGAAATGAACAGTTTATCGATTTTTAATAACTGGCAGTTTCGTATTGATGTGTTCAATAGTTATTCAAAAACAAAAAGCTTTGACCCAGTTCAGCCTGTGCAGATTGCAGAGGCTGTCCTGGGTCAATGCTATTTCCAGATGCCTTAAGCACCCTTTTCACAGCGCGTGGCTCATGTATAATTGCCACACTTTTTCTTTAACATCCATTATAATTATACAAGCTGCCAAAATTGGCAATCATCCTACACCTTTACCTGAAGAAACAATTTAAGACTTGTCCATGCTGAAAGTGTCTGCACATGAAATACAAAATGGGCTAAAATGCTGGACTTTGTCTTCTTAAGGATAGAATTTACTGTAAGAAAAGGAGAAAATTCTGACTGCCAGCATTTTCTCCATTCTAATGTTTTTGAATTCCTTCTTCCTCAAGGAAATAAAAACAAGGGATTTTACGAAAAAGGTAAAACAGTGGTTACCCGAAGTAGAGAGATATGCCAGTACAATAACCCAGTACATAAAGAAAGCTATCAGCGCTAGAAAGGTGTAAACTGGCTGCAACAGAAGGCAGGGAACAGAAGCGATACATTGTCCAGCTTCAAAAAACAGCGCCACCACCAGGGCGATTCTTTTACGCATCACCAGGATCACTAGCAGAAGTATTACCTGCAAAATAGTAGGGGAAAGCCATATTCCTTCAGGTATAAAATTTACAGTTTTTAACCCTTTATCACATAGTCCCAAGTTTTGACAACCCTGAAGAAGAAAGCTCTTTGAAAACATTGTTGGAAAACAAGAAAATGCTGGTCGCAAGTGCTTTCTCCTTTTCCCACAATGTTTTCTACCAGATCAATGACATTTTTAATTATTTGATTGTTTAATTGTTGTCTGCAAATGCTTTCTGTTTAGACAAGGCTACAATTTTGTTGCGTGGTATGGAGTTAAAAGACTAATATTTGTTTCTGCATATTACCATAACAGCAAGCAAAATGCTCATGCCTACATACATACAAACGTAACTCTTTACTAGACAGCAAAAATTTAGACTAGTCCAAACTGAAAGCATTTGCAGTCGACAAATTAAATGCAGCTCAAATGACAAAATTTGTCCTTGATAGGATGAAAAAGAAGTAGGGAAAAGGAGAAAATGCTGCTTATAAGCATAATTTCTTTTCAAATGCCTTCCTCCTAAGGGTTGTTAAAACACAGAAGTTTTTTGTAAAGGGTTAAATATGAATCTATTATTCAATGCCTTACACTTTTATATCAAATGCTAGTTTGTTTGGTGTTTAACATAACTGTCAACATCATTTAGTTCTATCACAGCAGCCAGTGCACCTATCCATGCATTCTTTGACTTGCTTTTCATACACTGGGCTAATTATCTATGATCTTTGGTTAACCCTTTACCATACTGTGGAATTTTAGACTCGACCATATTGAAGGAATTTACTGAAGGCAAGTCAATGTTTTCAAATGACAGTTTTTGTCTTTGAATAAGTACAAAACATTGTGGGAAAAGGAGAAAATGCTGGTTACCCGCATTTTCTCCTTTTTCCCTAATGTTTTCAAAAGGTGTCTTTCTCAGGGTCATTAAAACATGGGATTGTGTGGTAAAGGGTTAAAATGCCTTCTCAGCTAAGCTCTTTTCAATTATTGATGGTTATCATTTCGATGATATTCATTTCTTTCTTAATGCTACACATTATTCTTGGAAAGCAGCCACTTGCTTTGAGGGTTGTGCGAAGTACATGTCCTGGCAAAAGAAATATTAGAAAGGCTTGGATATGTGCACTGGCCACTGTTACATGACTGAAATAATTTTAAAATGGGCCTAAACACCACACAATATACTGATTCAAACCAAACAACCTTCCACACTGAAGAAAGATTTCTAGACACACACACACACAACTGATATTCAATTCCATTGGTATTCGACTGAAATGGTCACTTACAGTAAGAACTGTGGCAATGATAGAGTAAATAAGGAATGCTCTTTCACTGTTGATTTCAACATCGAGTAGAGGGAGCTGGATGGCATCATGTTTGTCAATTTTGTTCTTGATATCCACATATGTCCACCACAAGAATCCTGTACCAACTGCTCGTCAACAAAAGATTTAAGGGGAGTTAAACTTACGAGTGAAATATAAATGAGCCATGCTCTGGCAAAAGTGGGTTTAATGCATCTCCTTGATTCACTACACCAAGCAAGTCATCAGAAAATAATAGATCTGTAAAATCCATCTTGTCTAACAACCAACTGAATGATGTGGTAGACTGGTCCTTTGACAAGCAGAAATTGACCAATAGCAAAAAGATTCAACACAGGTCAGCCTGTATGGACTATGCACGCTTCCCTGGGTTGATACTTTTTGCAGATGCATTAAATCCCCTTCTCACAGAGCATGGCTCAAGTTCCCATGTTATATTTACATTTTCAATCAAACTATAGACAAAATGTACTGGTAAAAAGAAATTATTTTAATTGGCTTTTATGATCGAAGTACCTCACAAAATGCTGAACTATTCTGTGCAGTCTAATCTTGAATTACTTGAATCTTGAACACTGTTCACAAAGCAACCTCCAGTTTTGGAAGATAACTTATGCGCTACAAGTCATTTTACCTTTAAATATTATTTAATGCTGTATGGAATTTCTGAATGGTTCACTGTCCTTTTTTTTATTCATCTGTCCTTCAATATAAAATAATTTGAAAGAATTGTGAAACCAGAGATCAAGTTAGAAAATAAAAACTGAAAGTTTCTCTTTTTGCCTTGCTCTGCATTTCTCAATGTCTAGAATCAAATTTTTTGATAATCAGTACAGCTAGCATAATTTCTTAAGAACCAAAAGTACAAAGTTCAGGACAGATCTATTTCAATCAAGAGGAAAAAGGTGGCATAACATATTAATTGTAATTTTATGGCAAATCAGATTTATTTTATTTAAAAGTTCACACAATATTTGCTCTTCCATTTCTGAAGGTTATTCATCTGTCACGTTATTTTAAAATTGGCACACCAGCAAAACTATTCTCCCCTACGTGAGGGAAGCCAATACTACTATAGAGTAAAAGATTTATGATATTAACCAAACTATATTTTTATACCTCACAAGAAAACAAAAAATAAATTTCTCACCTATACTTCCAACAATGGCCACGCCTAATATCACCCACACGATCACAGAAGCTAGGAAGCGAATCAGCAACACCATCAAACCAGAAAATGCTGGAAAATTAGGGCAAATCATATATCTTTTTCATGTTTATGTAAAAATAATTTAAACAATTTGAGCAATAACAGAGCAAAATGAGATGATAATATTATAAAATGTATCATTTCAGTCTATCGTTTCACAACAAACTTGATCGCATTTTCTCTGCATTAACCCTTAAAGTGCCTGATAAACAAACACTTTTAGTCTGGAAATAAGACCCAAGTAATTGCAAATTAAAAGTTGCATTTTTGAGAATGTCTTAGCAAAGCGGACAGTGTATGCCAAAGTTAGACTGCATGTTCCGTGCAGCTTCTGCACTGGCCGCTATGGCAACTTTAATCATCAAAGGTGCTTTAAGGGTCCTCAAAACACATTTATTTCATAGACTACTTTTTCATCTTTCAGAATAACAATTTTGAAACTACTGTGATGATTGATTGAAAGGTGTTTCACACCGTTTCCAGAATTATTTCAGGTATTTCGCAGCTGCCGGTGTACCTATCTATGCTTTCTTCAAGTTTCTTTTACCAGTATTTCATACAATATTCTTCCCAAGCCACAGGCTTGTTTTCCCACTATGACTACCATAATTAGTAACTAATTATGCTCTGAAAGATGTTGGCCTAGCTGGGGATTCAAACCACTGACCCTGCCTTGTCTCAGGTCCTGTATGCTACAGACTGGCTACCGGGGCTCTGCACATTATAGTGAACAAACAAATACAGATCAGAGCAATGCCTTATTTGCAAGAATTTTTTCACATGTATCTAATCTTATTAAATGTATCTATCCTTATTTTTAAAGTATGACTTGAAATTTGTCTTCTGCAAATTTGTTTCATGAGGTAAAGATTAAATGGGCATAATAGCTATGGGGCCACCTTGCCATTTGAAAAGTATGAGTAGACACGAATAGCAGTAAATGTTCATCAATTACCACTTGTCCTCCAAAAACTATCCTACAATGCATGACAGAAGAAAAATTTACTGGTAACAAGCAAATCTTTCCTTTAACATGACTGCTTTCATATTTATTCATATGCTGAATCTTGACTGTAAATAACCTAATACAGTCTTCAAAGTCATCTGCTTCAAAGTTGGTCTCAGAAGGTAGGGCAGTAACAGTGAACCACAATTACAGTCACCTTGCTTCAAATGAATCTTTATGGAAAATAGCTAGCACTGAAGCATTCATATTGGAGCTACAAAGCTCTATTATACATCTACAAATGGCAAGATACTTCTATCTTATATGAGACAAAGAGTTGCAAGTTGACAGTGCTAAATAAAAATCATACAGTAAATTGTGCTGTGATCCACATTAAAGTGCTATATGAGCAAGTCATACCATACAAAAGACATAATTCATAATAGTGCTGTATAATTTTTTTTCTATATAATAAAAATATGTATGTGTACATTAGATATTACTAAACTACATGTAGTGCCAAAAAGATCATTTACATATTGTGCGCAATTTGCATATCTTGTTTTTTACACTTAATGATCCTTCTCTAATAATCTTGATAACTATAGACTGAAATGACATGCAGAATCATAATGTATTACATACTGTGTTAGGTATTAGGAATAGCTTCTCAAAAGTGTGTCAAACATTATCGATTATTTTAGAAAAGTAAGATTCCTAGTTTTCAATTTCATCATTACATGTCAATTACAATGTTCAATTGAAATGTATTGTTGCACAAAGTATGAAACCTGCACTGAACATGTTGCTTGCACCAGTCATGTTTAAGTGTAAACCTTCACTCCAAAATATTCTCGGTGAAGTGGTGTTTAGAAAATGGAAACCTGCAAGTGTCACCAACATGAAATTACTCAACACTCACAAATTGTCCTTAGTTGCATTTGTTTTTTTACCTATAACAAGGTCTGAGTGCATAATGAATTCAGTTTTAACTCTATACCAAACGACAAATTTTAGACCAGTCACAATTGAAAACATTTGCAGACGAAATTATAAATGTGACTCAAAAACAGAAATTTACCTTTAAAAGGGTTGAAAACATTTTGCAACAAGAGGGCCATGATGGCCCTGGATCACTCACCTGAGTCAAGAGGCGAAATTTCACTCCAGGGTCATAATGACCCAATTTAATACTCATCTGCGATATTATTAACCCTTTATCACACAATCATGGGTTTTTAATGACCCTGTAGAAGAAGCCTTTTGAAAACACTGTGGGAAAAGGAGAAAATACTGGTAACCAGCATTTTCTCCTTTTCCCACAATGTTTTCTTCCCTATCCATAACAAATTTCAAATTTTCAGTCCCATTTATTTTGTCTTCTGCAAATGCTTTCAATTTGGACCTGTCTAAAAGTTTGTCGTTTGGTAAAGAGTTAAGGCCAACATTCTGACCAATTGTCAGGTCAATTGAGCTGAAAATGTGGCCTCTGGAGTGTCCAAAATGTATTTCTTCAATGTGACCTAGTGACCTAGTTTATGGCCCTATGTGACCATATTTCAAACTCATCCAAGATATCAAGACAAACTTGTAAACCAAGGTTCAGGTGAATTGGGCAAGAATTGCCGCCTCTAGAGTGCCCACAAGGTATTTCTGTAATTTGACCTGGTGACCTAGTTTATGACCCCAGGTGACCCAAATTCAAACTCATCCAAGAGTTCATCAAGACAAACATTCTGAACAATTTTCAGGTCAATTGAGTAAGAAATGTGGCCTCTAGACTGCCCACAATATATTTCTTTAATTTGACAAAGGGACCTAGTTAATGACCCTAGGTGACCCAAATTCAAACTCATATGAGATTTCATCAAGACAAACATTCTGACCAATTTTCATGTCATTTGAGTAAGAAATGTGGCCTCTAGAGTGGCCACAAGGTATTTCTTTAATTTGACCTAGTGACCTTGTTTATGATCCCGGGTGACCCAATTTCAAACTCATCCGAGATTTAATTAAGGCAAACAATCTGACCAAATTTGAAGTCAATTGAGCACAAAATGTGTCCTCTTGAGTGCCCACAAGGTATTTCTTTAATTTGACCTAGTGACCTAGTTTATGACCCTAGGTGACCCGAATACGAACTCATCTGAGATTTCATCAAGGCAGACATTCTTACCAATTTTCAGGTCAATTGAGTAAGAAATGTGGCCTCTAGAATGTCCACAAGGTATTTCTTCAATTTGACCAAGTGACCTAGTTTATGACCCCAGATGACCCAAATTCGAACTCATCCAAGATCTCATCAAGACAAACATTGTGACCAATTTTCAGGTCAATTGAGTAAGAAATGTGGCCCCTAGGGTGTCCACAAGGTATTTCTTTAAGTTGACCTAGTGACCTAGTTTTGGACCCCAGGTGCCCCACTTTCGAACTCATCCGAGATTCAATTTAGACAAACATTTTGACCAATTTTCAAGTCAACTAAGAAAGAAATGTTGCCTCTAGAATGCCCAAAAGGTATTTCTGTAATTTGACCTGGTGACCTAGTTTATGACCCCAGGTGACCCAAATTCAAACTCATCCAAATTTTCATCAAGACAAACATTCTGACCAATTTTCAGGTAAGAAATGTGGCCTCTAGAATGTCCACAAGGTATTTTTTCAATTTGTCCAAGTGACCCATTTTATGACCCTAGGTGTCTGAATTTCAAACTCATCTGTGATTTCATCAAGACAAACATTCTGACCAATTTTCAAGTCAATTGAATAAGAAATGTGGCCTCTAGAATGCCCACAAGGTATTTCTTTGATTTGACCTAGTGACCTAGTTTATGACCCCAGATGACCCAAATTTGAACTCACCCGAGATTTCATCAAGGCTAACATTCTGACCAATTTTCAGGTCAATTGAGTATGAAATGTGGCCTCTAGAGTGTCCACAAGGTATTTCTTTAAGTTGACCTAGTGACTTAGTTTTGGACCCCAGGTGCCCCACTTTCGAACTCATCCAAGATTTAATTTAGACAAACATTCTGACCAATTTTCAAGTCAACTGAGAAAGAAATGTTGCCTCTAGAATGCCCACAAGGTATTTCTGTAATTTGACCTGGTGACCTAGTTTATGACCCCAGGTGACCCAAATTCAAACTCTTCCAAGATGATTTCATCAAGACAAACATTCTGACCAATTTTCAGGTCAATTGAGTAAGAAATCTGGCCTCTAGAGTGCCCACAAGGTATTTCTTTAATTTGACCTAATGACCTAGTTTACGATCCCAGGTGACCCAAATTCGAACTCATCCGAGATTTCATCAAGACAAATATTTTGACCAATTTTCAGGTCAGTTGAGTAAGAAATGTGGCCTCTAGAGTGTCCACAAGGTATTTCTTTAATTTGACCTTGTGACCTAGTTTATGACCCTAGGTGACCCAATTTCGGACTCATCTAAGACTTAATTAAGACAAACATTCTGACTAATTTCCAAGTCAATTGAGCAAAAAATGTGACCTCTAGAGTGCCCACAAGGTATTTCTTCAATTTGACCTGGTGACCTAGTTTATGACCCTAGGTGACCCAAATTCGAAGTCATCCGAGATTTCATCAAGACAATTATTCTGACCAGTTTTCAGGTCAAATTCTTAAGACATGTGGCCTCTAGAGTGCTCACAAGGTATTTCTTTAATTTGACCTAGTGACCTAGTATATGACCCTAGTTGACCCAATTTCGGACTCATCCAAGATTTCATCAAGACAAACATTCTGACAATTTTTCAGGTCAATTGAGTAAGAAATGTGGCCTCTAGAGTGCCCACAAAGTATTTCTTCAATTTGACCTGGCGACCTAGTTTATGGCCCTAGGACTGGTGACCCAAATTCAAACTCATCTGAGATTTCATCAAGACAAATATTCTGACCAATTTCCAGGTCAACTTAGTAAGAAATGTGGCCTCTTGAGTGCCCACAAGGTATTTCTTTAATTTGACCTAGTGACCTAGTTTATGACCCCACATGATCAAAATTTGAACTCATTCGAGATTTCATCAAGACAAACATTTTGACTAATTTTCAGGTCAATTGAGTAAGAAATGTGGCCCCTAGAGTGCCCACAAGGTATTTCTTTAATTTGACCTAGTGACCTAGTTTATGGACCTAGGTGACCCAAATTCCAATTCATCCGAGATTTCATCAAGACAAACATTCTGACCAATTTTCAGGTCAATTGAGTAAGAAATGTGGCCTCTAGAGTGTCCACAAGGTATTTCTTAAATTTGACCAAGTGACCTAGTTTATTACCCCAGGTGACCCAAATTCGAAGTCATCCGAGATTTCACCAAGACAAACATTGTGACCAACTTTCAGGTCAATTTAGTAAGAAATGATGCCTCTAGAGTGTCCACAAGGTAAATGTTGACGACAGACGACGGAAGATGGACATCGGACGACCACAAAAGCTCACCTAGAGCACGTTGTGCTCAGGTGAGCTAAAAAAGGAGAAAATGCTTTCTTCAAGTGATTTCAAGGGTTTCTGCTATACACATAATATAATATTTAAATTTGAATCAGGTAATCTATAGATCTGTTTAGAATGCAGTCCCATATAAAATACCTTCCTTTGACTGATGAACCAACATGTGTACATGTGGCTATTATTTTCAGTGCATGCATTGCACAAACCATCTAAGCCACATTTCATTTGGCTAAAAACAGAATGAAATGACACTACCTTCTAAAAAGCTATGAAGTATAGCAACATTTAACTGAAATTACTCCTACTGTACATGTATTTGTATTTTTTGGACTGAAATAAAACAATATTTGTAGCCAACTTCATCTAGGATTAAAGTTGTTAGCAAGCTGTCGATGTTAACTGAAAGTGGTAAACAGTAATAAACAACTTCAGAGAAGTTAGAACTGATCAGCAAGGGTTAAAAATAATATACATTTGTAGACCAACACCATCACACTACAGAAAGCCACATATCATGAATACAATCACCTAGCATTAACCCACTAAAGACTAGCTATTAAACCTGTTTCATTGTCAGGGTTACCATCATGGTGTGCAGTTCATCTCAAGTTTTGTTTTCCATACATATTTGTAGAAATTTAATGAATACAGAAGACCTTAATCCCTCAGTGCTTCCATATATCAAAAAGCCCTGAAAGGCTTTTAATCAAAAGCCCAATTAAAATTTACAGCTAAATGAAACAGATATTTCTCTTTGTGAACAAAAATCTAAAAGTTGCAATTTGAAAATCACAACCTACTGGATAGTGTCAGAATATCCCAATTTTCAGGAAAGTATAGGTCCAAGATTAGACAGAATTTTTTACGTAGTCTGAGCTAGGGCTATATAATGGGCACCGAGGCACCTAAACTTGCACCTAGCATTCTATGAGTTTATTAAATATGGATTTTTTTTTTTTTGGCCAATGTCTATAATAACTTTTAGTTTTCAAGCAGCATAACAAAAACACAAATTCTTTTTTTTTTTCTTTGTTAGAGTATTTTGTAATGCTACTGCAGGATTATAGATTGAGGGTAAGGTTATATGCCAAAACTGCAGTACCTGGATTATTTCTCTGTATATATACAACAAAATTTCATTAACCCTTTACCAACTGACAAAATTCAGTCTTGCCAAAATTGAAAGCTTATGCAGACAACAAAATATCTGTGGCTCAAAAACTACGTAAAAAAACCCCACCTCTAGAAAGGTAGAAAACCTTGTGAGAAAATGCTTGCTACCAGCATTTTCTCTTTTTCCCACAATGTTTTCAAAAGCCCTTTTCAACAGAGTCATTAAAACTCAAGACTGTGTGGTAAAGGAGTAAGTCTCTCTCCATGTAGATGTAAAACATTCATTTTTCTCTTCTGGTTATAACAATACATGTATCTAGTTTTGATGTTCACAGTGCAGACTAAAAGTTTAACCCTTTACCACACAATCTTGAGTTTTAACAACACTGAGAAAGAAGGCTTTTGAAAACATTATGGGGAAAGGAGGAAATGCTGGTAACCAGCATTTTCTCCTTTTCCAACAATGTTTTCTGCCCTCCTAAAAGTAAATTTCAGATTTTGGGTTACACTTACTTTGTCATCTGCAAATGCTTTCAATTTGGGCAAGTCAAAATTTTGTCATTTGGTAAAGAGTTACAGTTAGTCAATAGTGTTTAGTGTCCCATAATTGGACTGCTTTCAAAAACACTGAGAGAAAATGAGCAATCCCATGTTGTTGATAACTACTTCTATGCTCCTAGCTCTTTACCAAAGGGCAAAAAACTGGACACTCAAATTAAAAGCATTTGTAGATAACAGTTCATATGTAGCTGAAAGGATGATTGCTGTCTGCGAAAGGGAAGAAAACATTGTAGGAAAAGGAGAAAATGTAGTGTATCATTATTTTCTCTTTTTCCACAATGTTTTCAAAAGGTCCCTTCCTATGGGTCGTTAAAACCTGGGATTGTTTTTTAAAGAGTCAGTTATTTGCAATTTTAAATAGTTCTTCTTATTGTCATTTGCAACAATTTTTAGCCGGTGCAGAGGCAAAAAAAGCCATCAACGTGAAGTAATTCATGAATGATTATAGGATGAGGTACTCTCTTCACTTGAACAGAGCAGTAATATGACAATGAAACAGGTATGTTTAAGCGAATAGAGATAGGTTACGTAGCCAATATATCGGCAGGCTGCCAAACATGACCGTACCTACGGCTACAAAACACAGTACCAACATCTCTCGCCAACTTGTATAAAGATCGCTGAGGACTTTCTGGAATATGTCACTGGTATTTAAAAAGTCAATAATCTGCGTAGAGACATTGGTGGCCCTCGAAATCAAGTTGGTAGGTACACACCGATTCAGAAGGGGGCGACTGAAATTATAATTCAACAATGTCATATTCCGTTTTCCTACCACCAGGATAAATAACATAAACAGTTGACCAGTCTGGAGTTGTCATAGCAACCTGGGTGCTACTTATTTTTTATCTTTTTTTATTTTTTGATTCCTGAATAATTAATTTTGAAGTTGTTAGTAATTTTCACAGAAAGTAAAATCAAATGACTACTAAATGAAATAGAAAAAGAAATAATGCTAACATCTAATATTAAAGAAACACTCAAGACTTCCATAAATGTCAGGTGTCACAGACCTTAATTCAAAGACAGTTTGAGTCAGCTTTACCATGAAATATTACAAGTAATTTGTAAATAATTACCTAACCATGTAGTGTACTTAATTTTATACTCTCTAAAAATATTTTACAGAAAGTAAAGAAAAAAAGTTACAACAGCTTCAGTTACTTTTGTATTCTACATAGGTAAAGGCCTTTGGTAAGTACTTGTATATGCTATCTCTTGTGTTCCTTAACCCTTTACCATACAATCCCAAGTTTTAACGACCCTAAGAAACAAGGCTTTTGAAGACATTGTGGGAAAAGCAGAAAAGGCTTGTAACCAGCATTTTCTCTTTTTCACACAAAGTTTTCTACCCTTTCAAAGACAACTTTGCCCATGTGAACTACATTTGCCATCTTTAATTGCTTTCAATTTGGTCAGGTCTGAAATTCTATTAATTGGTAAAGGTTTAAAATCTATAAGTACCCGACCCAATACAAGTACAATGTTGTGTTACAAGATCTGATTAATAGCTTGTAAAGTTTTTAGAGTGAATGTCTTGCTCAAGAAACAGCAATACTGTTTTGACAAACTCTAGCAATACCCTCGATCTGTTTATTTCCCTAAAATAATTACATAACTTGTGGATGTAATTATTTACTAAATATCATGGTATACATGGATCCGTGGAAATCGATATTTGACCAATCAGGTCATCGCATTTATTTGGCCCGATATGCGGCCTTGCTGTCTGCTATTTTGGCTCACAAACAAGAGACTGTTAATGTTGGAGAAGTGTGATATTATGTGTTTACAACGCTTGAATTTTAGGAAAAAGTTTAAAAGATGTGCTTTGCGATCTTGTACTGCTTACGTGAGATATACGAAGAGATTATAAGTTTGGATTATGATTATGATTGACAATGGGACATCAGCAAAGAGTTTTGATCAACACTATATTATGCAATGGATTAATTAATGTTATTTTTTTTTTCCCTCTGAAACTCTCCAAAAAAAACTTAAACTATTTTACAGTGGAAAAACAAAGGTAAAATATATGAAATACTAATAAAAAGAAAGTATGTTCACTCAAATAGCTAATCTTGTTTAATAACCTCTGCACATCCAAAAAGGGGCACGTGCCATCACTGTTTCAGTTTGACGTTAACATTAACCCTTGATGCATGAAGAATGCGTGAAGAATGCTGAATGTGAAAATACAGATCAGGGTGCAAAAAATGCAGTTTATTCTTGGAATCAAACCATCTGCTACTTAAATTAAGTACATTTACGTATATTCTTTACTGAAGGTACATGTACATGTAGATTTCATTTATGAAACAGACCAAGTTCTGTTTTGTACAGTTTTGCAACTTCTGCTCAAAAGGCAACCTATGTAAATTAAATCAGCTTTTGACTTAGCAATATTTAGGTGGATTAGCACATCTGCCATTTCAAAGGGTATGTCGGTAAACTGTTAACTGATAAGATGTGTGTTTGATTGCCGCTGTAATCCACTCGACCACCCTTTGTCTTCAGTATATCATAAGATAAAACAAACTACCGCCAATGATATTAACAAGTTTGTTGATCGACAGCACACTTTACACTTTTTAAAATCATCAGGCAACCATTTTCCCTTAACTTGAAATTTAAACATTTCTCAGACTTCCACCTCTGTGTTGAATGAGACAATCTATGAATATTTCAAAATGCTTGTTATTTAGTGTAATTTATTATCGAATACGATGTTGAGACAACCTAACAAGCCTTACAAAAGTATTAATCATCTTTAATTCTATTATTTTTAGGAAAGTCTGAGGATTATGTGGTGTTTCATTCTCTCTCGAGGTTCAAAACTTTGCTGGCACATGTATTACATTGTCCGTAGCCCCTGAAATTCACACTTTTTGTACAAATCCTTGTGTAAATAAGTTCAAGTATCCCTATATTTCTTGCCGAGAATCCATCATCGGAATTCCGGAATTTAATCGAAAGAAACAGTCATGACAGCACGATTTACTGCGTTTGTTTGTGAGCCCTTAACGACGGTAACCAAGGAAGTCGGTTTATCTCATCGCCATGGATCCATGTATTATGGAAGTGCACAATATGGAATTAACTGTTTATAAGATTGAATTTTGAATATGAAAACAAGTACATGACTTTAATACAATAAATGATTTTTTTTCTTAGAATTTTTGCTATGTAAAGTTTATATGACCTTTGCATACTAATTGTCTATGATCACATTTCTTCTGTTAACAGGAAGCAAGTTTTCATACTGAGTGGTTTGTTTTTATCAATACAAAAACCTCCCAATATTGAATTTACCGGTAGTTGAATAATTACACATTCAACATAAAATTTTGGTTTTCAACACTGATAGACTAAAAATTTCTATTTAAATGATGATAAATTTGCTCTCAGCTTGAGATAAAAATCTACAGTTTAACATGTACTAGTATTTCTGGAAGTTTTCTACCGAAGAGGTAACAATGTGAATGCAAGGATATCAATATTAATTGATGTATGGCCACCAAAGGACAAGATGGCGAGAAACAAGGGTACAAGTAGAACAGGTTTTAAAGAAAAATACGAGACCTACAAAATAATACAGCAATCTGAGAATAGAAACTAATCAAGACATACAAGATTACTGTAACTTATTTTTGCTTCATTTTTGGTATAATAGAGCTTTGTTATCAATTACATATGCCATGAAATCCACAAGTCAAACTATGTGCACGCTTAAATTTTCAACTGATCGCAACTCAAAATGTAACACTTGCACCAATAACTTTATGCCTACTTATGTTTGCCAAAGGTTAGACTATTTATAAGCTAAGAATGTTTCCTTTTGCAGAAACTATTTGACCAAGTATTCATCCATGTCAAAAAAAAAATATATCAGTTATGTTATCCATATGATGAAATTAAATAACTTTTGGAAAGTTAACTATGTACAAAATGGGTGTACACACACACAAAAAAAATGCAAAATAAATGGGTACAAAGCACAAAACTTTATTGCTCAAAGCAGCAAAAAACAAGTCAGAATTCAAGGCAGGCAAAATATAATTATGTGAGACAACTGGACATTTTAGCTGGAAATGTAAAAGTAACAACCAAATATACAAGTAAGAAACAGAATTATTCTATGAAAGTGTTTTTTTTTTTGTTAAAATGTATTAGAGATGAAAGTTTTCAAGCTGCTGTTTACAATCCCAGACTGTCAAACCATGATTTCAAAAGGAAAATATGCAACAAAAACATGGACAATGGGTGTGCAACCATTTTCATGGACCATTCAAGACATTTTGTGAGTACCTAGAGCAAAGAAACACAAAAGCATCATTTCCTTCCAGGCATTGACCATATCGCTGAGCACTTTGTAGAAAATATCTTTTGCATTCAAATAGTCAATCAGTTTATTCTTCATTGTTAAATCAAGGAAAACTAAGTCCTTTGGAATGCAAACATGAAGTAATGGAGCACTGAAAAAGAAGAAACATACATAAATCCATATAAATCAACATACAGTATATATGCAATTTAATGATTTGACTGCTTTACAAATAAAATTGACATTTTCATTTCAAAGGAATTGTCAAAATATTGTATGTTAAAGCTTATAAAAAAAATGTTAAAACATAAGTTTGCTTTTTCATACAAGCAATGAAATCAAAATCTGTTTATCTCCCATAAATGTATCTATGGCATGAACAATGGTAATTAAAAAAGTATCAACTTCTTCACATTTAGGACTAATAAAAAATTATTTAATTCTGATTAAAAATCAACATTTCTGGCAGTGACTCTGTATTGAAATAAACAAAAATGCAATTTTGAATCATCAGAATGATATGAACATCTTTGACAGGAGGGGAGCAATTTGCTTATCACAAGCAATGGCTCCTTTTCCAGCTGTGTTGACAAAATTCTGACTCCTGATTGGGCATAGAAAAGTTGTATTTGCAAGCTAAATTATTTTGCTATGAGGTTAAACACACTGCACATGAGAAATAAATGACAATGAAAGTAAGAAGACATTAACCCTTAGGCTGCTAAGTGTGCCTCAATGACTTTTTGTGGACAGTGTAGATCAAGATCAGACTGCACAGAACATGCAGTTTGATCTTAGATCTACACTGCCTGATAAGGAGATATTTCCCCAACCCCAATAACTTTGAAATACCAACATGCTGGTTTTTACCATTGGCTTGAAAGTTTCATTTAAGTTATTTAGCATGATAAGGGTTAACTCATATGAGAAATAGCTGTTTCACATACTGAAATCACTTTCTGAGAAAGAAACTGTCTTGAGAGTAATTTCAGGCTGTATATTTTATGGCATTTTTATGCATCTGACAAGTTATATTGATCTGCAGTAATTTGTAAAGTAGAGAAACATACAATCTGTAACATGATGCAACTGGTGTTTTTCATCCATAAAAGTATAAATTGTCATCATTTTGATAATACTTAATTCCACCATGAACCATATTCACCATTATTTCCAAAAACTGTTCAAACCTGTAAAATTATTTTTTTTTGTATATGCTTATGTAAGTGAAAGTTTTCTGTTCTGAGTTTTAAGACTAGTCATTAGGTGGTCTCAGGCAGATTATCAGTGCAAATCTGATAGGAAGTCTTTGTATTTAGAATCACATGTAGATTAACCTTTAACTAGATGACAAAATTTTAGACTAGTCCAAATTTAAACCATTTGTAAACAGCAATTTAGATGTCTCGAATGCTGTGATATGTTCCTAGTAGATTAAAAAAAATTGCAGGAAAAGGAGGCAATACTAGTTACCAGCATTTTCTCCTTTTCCCACAATGTTTTCAAAAGATTTCTTGCATAGGGTCGTTAAAACACATGATTATATGGTAAAGGTTTAACCCTTGTGCTAAACAAATAAAATGGTCATGGACAATTACTATAAAACATGCAGTCTTTGCAATTCAAAAGCTGTTATTTGTCAGAATGTCTGGTGAAAAGGCATAAAGTATAGATCCAAGATCAGACAGCACATTTCTAATTTAATCTACAGAGAAAACATTGGCAAAAAAGGGAAAAAAGGCCAGTTTGAATCTTATATTTGCCAACCAAAGATGCACCAATAATAAGTCAGTAAGTTGGAAGGAGCTTGAGATGCTAACAAGCAGCATGAACACCTGAGTCCATTAATTACAATCCTTTGATATATTGGTGTATGTTTTGTTCTACATTCACCTTTTTTGTTCTATACTCACCTGTGTTCATTGACCCTTTACAAAACAAGCTCATATTTTCATGAACCTAACAATAATGATTTTGAAAACACTGTAGAAAAGGGGGAAAATGCTGGCTACAAGCATTTTCTCCTTTTCCAAGGATGTTTTCTACCTTTTCGCAGACAATCTCCATCATTTCAGCATGTTCTGATTTGTCTTTTAACCCTTTACCAGACAATAAAATTCTAGCCTTGTCCAAATTGAAAGCATTTGCAGACGACAATTTGAATGTGGCTCAAATGGTGCAATTTTTCTTTGATAGGGTAGAAAACATTGTGGGAAAAGGAGATAATGCTGGTTGCCAGCATTTTCTCCTTTTCCCACAATGTTTCAAAAAGCTTCTCTCCCAGGGTCTTCAAAAGGTGACATTGTGCAGTAAAGGGTTAATATGGACAAGTCTACTATTTTGTCATCTGGTAAGAGTTAAAAAAAAAAAAATGATGATTACTATTATATAGTAGAAACACTTGGAGGAATGGCAATCATATACATATACCTTGAATTTTAAAGAAAGCATTTTAAGCTTACAAATATCTGCTCCTTTGCCATCATCGTTTTTGTGCAGGAGCTTAAAAAGTCATAGCTATACAGCAATAGGTTCACACGGACAAGGCTAGGTGTACATGCTTTAGAAAACCATTTATGGAAAATCAATACAACACATACATCTGAGAGAAATAATTGCTAGGAAAAATAACACAGGTTCAATTTTCTATCAATTAATTCTCTACCTCATACAGACCTACTTGTATATAGCCAGGTACCATTTAAGTATACACTTAAACTGCCTTGCCTATGTAGCAAGGTTTTGTTGTGATGCGGCACAGTGTTTGTTTACTGACCTGGAAATTATTGGTTTGAACCTGCCCTTGGCAGATATCTATCATCCTGTTTAATTTGGTGCCAAACATAGGAAAGAAAACATTTTACTGTGTAAGAATGCCCCTAGACTGTTTCACAAAAATCTTTGCCTCTGAGGAATTCAAGAACAATAGCTCTATTGAGGGGGTATTATGTGGTCAGGTGAAGTTTAAACTCTTCTTCTCTTGCATCTTGCAGCAGACCAATTTTGAAAACATTTTGACAAAAGAAAATAACAAACCTTTAAACCTGAAATAAGTATTAATTCTTTACCAAACAACCCCAGGTTCTCACGACCCTGGGGAAGAAAACATAGAGCACCAGAGAAAGTGCTGGTAACTATGACACTCTCCTATTCTCCAATGACTTCTACCCTATACAAATTGAATTACATCATTTGAGCCATAATCTAATTTGTCGTCTGTAAATGATTTCAAAAGGGACAAGTCTAAAATTTTGTTCGGAAATGAGTTAAACCTGAATTCATCTGAATGATTCCATGGATGTTTTTGGATACTACCTAATCATATTTGCCATGGGAATAATGTGTAGTCTTCAATGCATTGGCATATTTTCTTAACTCTTTATCACACAATCACGAGTCTTAATGACCCTACAGAAGGCTTTTGAAAACATTATGGAAAAAGAAAATGCTGGTAACCAGCATTTTCTTCTTTTCCCACAATGTTTTCTTCCCTATCAAGGACAGAAATCATCATTTATGCTGCGTTTAATTTGTTGTCTGCAAGCATTTTCAATTTGGGCCATTCCAAAATTTTGTCATTCCGTTAAGAGTTACCCTTTACCAAACTATCCAGGATTTCAACTATCACAAAGGAGAAAATTCTGGTCACAAGTAATTTTTCCTTTTCATACAGTGTTTTTTACCCTGTCAAAAAACTTCAATTCATTTGTACCACTTTCCTCTTGTAACACTTTCCAGGTTGTTTTCTGCAGATGCTTTTAATCTGGAAGAGTCTAAAATTTGTCACTTGAGATAGGGATGAAGAATTTCACAATTTCAGCATATAAAGACCTCATTACTGAGCCATTTCTTCACAATGATTCAGTGTTAACTACTATTCAGCAACTTCAGACTTCTAAATGTTGGGGCTATGTTGGAAAGCAGTCAGTGGCTTGGAAAGAATATTGTGCGAAGTACTGGTAAAAGAAACTCCAGGAAAAGCATGGATAGGTGCACTGACTGCCAAGATATTACTGAAATAATGTTGAAAATGGCGTTAAACACCATACAATCAATCAATCAATCAGTCAATCAATCTGAATGTTGGCTTGCATGCATGCCTATTATTTTAGCTAATAACATCCCAAGACACAATTACAGATTTTTTAAAGATCAGTGTAAAATACTGAATAATCAATTTGAACAAAATATAAGTAGGAAAAGGAACCACCATGGAAAAAGAGGCTATTTCTAAATCATCACCTGCAAAACAGCCAGCTGTGTATGACAGGATAAAGTGTCCATTAAGAAACATGAGTCCCTGAACAAACAGGCAGTTTAATGAAACCACTCCATTGGATTGACAGTTTTATGAAGAGTATGTTTTGGTAGAAATATTCTTGACCCGCTGCAATATATCATCTAGCCTAATCTAACACTGATTTACATTTTATCCTTTTTCGCTCTCTTTTTTAACAAGAAAAACACAACCTTGCAAACATTATTCAAGGGCCCAACTAGTGAGTTTGGAATCATTAAGCACCATAGACTGAGACATATATTTAAGGTTTAACTTTTTACCAAACAATCACGAGTTTGAACAACCCTAGGGAAGAATGCTTTTGAATACATTGAGGAAAATGGAGAAAAATGCTAAAAAATAGCATTTTCCTTGTCCCACAATATTTTTTTATTCTACTTTAGTACAATTTCAGTTTTTAAGGCATGATTAACCCATTACCACACAATCCCAAGTTTTAACCACCCTGAGGAAAAAGCCTTTTGAAAACATTGCAGGAAAATGAGAAAATGCTGATAACCAGCATTTTCTCCTTTTCCCACAATGTTTTCTACCCTATTAAAGACCAAGTTCCATCATTTGAGTAACATTTAAATTGTCGTCTGCGACTGCTTTCAATTTGTGCGGGTATAAAATTTTGTCGTCTGGTAAAGGATTAATCTATCCTCTGTAAATGCTTTCCATTTGGATAAGTCTAGAATTTTTTTTTCCGGTGAGGAAATATGGCCCTAGATAAATAAATGGAGTTGTATAATCAAACGGAAAAAACAGTGTCTATATCTGACAGTGAAGATCCAAGACCAGACTGCAAGTTCTGGCATTAATCTACACTGTCCGCAAAAGGTAGTCTGATCTCAATGAGATTGTCTTTCCAGTTACTTTAACCCTTTACCGTACAATGCCGCCTTTTAACGCCCCTAGGAAAGAAGCCTTTTGAAAACATTATGGGAAAAGGAGAAAATGCTGGTAATCAGCATTTTCTCCTTTTCCCACAATGTTTTCTACTCTATCAAAGAAAACTGCACCATTTGAGCCACACTGAAATTGTCGTCTGCAAATGCTTTCAATCTGGACAAGGCTAAAATTTTGTCGTCTGGTAAAGGGTTAAACCATTCCCAACCGAAAAAAAAGTTGACTCTTCAGAACTGAAAGTAAATGCAGATCACAAATTTGAAATTAGTACAAATGGGATATCATTCTAGGGTACTGGAGAAAATATTGTACAAAAAGGCGAAAATGCTGGTTACAAACATTTTCTCCTTTTTCAACAATGTTTTCAAAAGCTTTTTCTGTCAGGGTTATTAAAACTTGGGATTTTGTGGTAAAGGGTTAATCTTTCACCACACAGTCCTGAGTTGTAATGACCCCGACATAAAAGGCCTTAGAAAACTATGGAAAAGGAGAAAATGCTGGTGACCTTCTTTTTCCCCTTGTCCCACAATTTTTCTATCCTTCCAGTGACGCAATAGTGATGCAATAAACCATGTGTTAACCCTTTGCTTGGCATTAATGTATCCTTGGTTTATGTACCACTGGACATAGCCACTGAAATGGAGCAGTACTGTCCTGTACAGTTGGATAGTTTTAGGAAAAAACACACCTGAACCTTGCGTGATATGGTCCTTTAACAGAGGTGTCCTGTCCTGCATAGTTGGGTAGTTTTATAAAAACTTACTCATGAAATCTATGTGTTAAACCCTGTGCTTAGCATGACTACCTTTTAGGAACACATGGGTATGGCCCTTAACTCTTTCTCACAGTCCGGACTTTTAACAACCCTGTGAAAGAAGCCTTTTGAAACCTTGAGGGAAAAGGAGAAAATGCTGGTAACCAGCATTTTCTCCTTTTCCCACAACATTTTCTACCCTTTCCAAAACAAATTCCAATTTTTCAACCACATTTATTTTGTCGTCTGCAAATGCTTTCAATTTGGACCAGTCTAAAATTTTGTCGTTTGGAAAAGAGTTAAAAGGAGGAATACTGTCCTGTATATGTATAGCCTTAACATAATCATGTATTAACTCAATGCTGAGCATGATAATTACCTAGCAGGTACAGGTACCACTGGACATGGCCCATTGATGGAAGTGTCCTGTCGTGTATAGTTAGTAACTGGTATATCATATTCACAGAGCTCCGAGCCTGTTTGTTGTGAATACATCATCACATCAGCTATGGTGTCTTGTTCTTTATCGGGACATCTATTGACACAGATAGATTTAGACTTAAACGGGTTTGAAACATCCATGAAGAACACATATCTGCAAGTAAAAGATCAAAACAATTTCAAAGTTTGAACATTTATGACGAAAAATTGACTTTCTTTTTGTCTTGCATCAGTCTTGATCTCAAAAAAATGTGGTCAATAAAGATACTGCTCACAAGGATCAGTTTCCTATTTTATCATAATGTTTTTAGAAGTATTCATTAACCCTTTGCCACACAATTCTGACCTTAAACGACCCTGACCGGGAAGATTTTAAAACATTGTGGGAAAAGGAGAAAATACTGGTAACTAGCATTTTCTCCTTTTTCCAAAGTATTTTCTGCTTTTTCATGGACAAATACAATCAATTAAGCCAAATTCAGTTTATTGCCTGCAAACCTTTTGAATAGGTCCAGTCTAAACTTTTGTTATGTGGACTACAGGGTTAAAGCAAGCCTTAATGTGTTGATAATCCTTGTTTTACAAAGGTAAGTTTCAAGATTTCATGATATCTGCAATGAGTTGGAAAAGACTAAACTCTTTACCACATGACCAAATTTTAGACTGGTCCGAATTGAAAGCATTTGCAGAAAACAAATGCAATGCTACACAAACAGGGATCATATATACACATATTTTGTGTATATATGATCCGTGTACACAAATTAGGATTTTTTTTTTTTAAAAGGTAGAAAACACTGTGGGAAAAGGAGAAAATGCTGGTTACCAGCATTTTCTCCTTTTCCCACAATGTTCTCAAGAGTCCTTTTTCTTGGGGTCGTCAAAACTTGATTGTGTGGTAAAGGATTAACCTGTTCACCTTACAAATATGACGGCTTGTTCATGCAGTGGACTTTGAAAACATTCTAGTAAAAGAAATGGTTGGTTGTAACAAGCCATTGCTTTATTTCCTGTGATACAGGAGGGCCATGATGACCCTTTACCGCACAATGATGCCTTTTAACACCCCTGGGAAAGAAGCCTTTTGAAAACATTGTGGGAAAAGAAGAAAGTGCTGGTAACCAGCATTTTCTTCTTTTCTCACAATGTTTTCTACGCTATCAAAGAAAAATTGCACTATTTGAGCCACATTAAAATTGTCATCTGCAAATGCTTTCAATTTGGACAAGGCTAAAATTTTGCCATATGGTAAAGGGTTAATCAGCTAATAAGTTAGCATCTAATATTCCACCTCTACAGGCCTATTGAAAGTATGTGCCCCCTCCCCCTTTTTCCCACTGAAGAATTTTTATAACACTAGGGTCATATTTTGGGTAAACATTCATAAAGGTTCATTATACATATATATATTCTTCATTTCAAATATCAATGGCCCCCTGTTTTGGGGAAGTTTTTTTTAAATTTTCCTGTAAAAGTTCAATATAATAAAATCTGAATCCAGTGCTACAATTACAAAAATTTTGGTAGAGATTGTATTAGAACTGTAATGGGTTGAAAAACCCAGAGAGATCCTAAACAAGTCATCTAGGAAAGTACTCTTTCCCAAACAATTCTTGTCACTGGTGGTAAACAACCTCAACTATCAATGCACCATAAAACACCATTTATTCACTCTACTTCTGTAGAATTCGGCAATTGAGCAATTGAATTAGCTGAAGTCTAGTATATGTACTGGTAATTATTGAAAGTAAGTGAACAATAAACCAAAAACACTGCAGTGATAAAGTCACAGAATGGTTTGGACTATTAGATTACCATGAATAATTAACACCAGTAAATCTTTGTAATTACATGAAGACATTACTCAGCCCACAGAACATTTGAATTTATGGGGTTATTTTATTTTACCTCTCTGCAGTACAGCTGATATTATATTCTGTTATCTCTTTACAAATGAAAAAAATTTAGACTGGTCCAAACTGAAAGCATTTGCAGACAACCAAATAAATGTGATTGAAAAATTTAAATTTGTTTTGGGCAGGGTAGAAAACATTGTTGGAAAATGGAGCAAATGCTGGTTACCAGCATTTTCTCCTTTTCATACAATGCTTTTAAAAGGCTTCTTACTCAGGGTCGTTAAAAGTTGGGACTGTGTGGTAAAGGGTTATATCTCACACAGTCAATAGGTCATTAATCCTTAGCAGGGCAAGGGCCTTTGCAGTTTGTGTTGATCAAGATCAGTCTCAACAAAAAATGAAGTCTGATCACTGATCTATACTGTCTGATGTTTTGAGAGGTATTCTAGTCATTACAGCCACGTAATTGCTTTAATACTGATCACTTTACCACACAACAAAAATGTAGACTTTTTTAAACTGAAAGCATTTACAGATGACAATTCAAATGTGGCTCAAATGATGGTACTTGTCTTTGATAGAGTTGAAAACATTGTCGGAAAAGGAGAAAATGCTGGTTAGCAGCATTTTCTCCTATTCCTACAGTGTTTTCATAAGGCTTCTTCATCAGAGTTGTTTAAATCCCAGATTGTGTAGTAAAGGTTTAAATAAAAAAAATACTTAGAATCATTCACATTGAAAGCATTTGGTAACTAGCATTTTCGCCTTTTCCCAAAACTCTTTTCAAAGGTCTTCCGCATGAGGGTCCTTAAAACTCAGGGTTGTCTGGTAAAGGGTTAAACAGAGATGAAAGACAATAGTAATGCCCTACAATAAATGTTAAGACACAGATTGAATACACAGTTATTTCCTTTTTTTCTTCCCCACCCCAACAAATTGGTTAACCTTTGATATGTATCTATGAAATGCTGCTCATACCTTCGTCCCTTGGTGTTGAAACCCGATAAGGTGACATTGTTTACTTTTCTGTGACTATTGTCACTGTCACAGGTGTTACCAAAACTGTCGTAGCCGTACACCAGTCTGAAGGCATCACCATGCATGATACTGAAAGCCGCAATCACAATCTGAAAAAGTGACATGAATTACCTTTAGTAGGTAGTGTCCATTAGTCTTGAAGTCTTTTCCTTTTAGACTTCACTAATTTATTACATTCTGAACAGATTTGCAAGTTACAGCTTTGAAAACATCCTTGTAAAGTTAGGATGATCACCAGAAAGTATGTTTTAATTTTTTACCTGAAAACAAAATATGGGACTTCTTCATACTGAAGGCATTTAAGATGCAAAAATAAAAACATGACTTAGTAACACATTTTATTTTAAGTAGAAAACATTGTGGGAAAAGGAGAAAATTCTGGTTACCAACATTATTTCCTTTTCCAACATTGTTTTCAAATAACTTATTTCTCAGGGTTGTTTAACTCTTTACTAAATGACAAAAGTTTGGACTTACCCAAACTGAAATCATCTGCAGACCACAATTTAAATATTACTTTGAACATGAAATTTGCCCTTCACACAGCAGAAAGCATTGCCTTTCCCCACAACGCAAAAACTATATCCCCTCGCCTCTGGCGGAAGATAATAATTTTACTAGATTCATTTGAATAGAGTCCTTAATTTTTTTTCTTTGTAGTATCATTACTTTTGTATTAATTCTGGCATTGTATTCCAAGTCTTTGTACTATTATTGGTTGAATAATGGTCTCCATAAGACCAAGTTTGCATACTACAGGCGGTTACTAATGCAAGATTTTCATTATAATCATTTCATAACAAATACTTTTGATGAATGGCATTTACAAGGGACATTGCATGTCCAACACTCATTCCAGGCCAGTCATAATTATCGTATAGGGCACTTCAAGACAGTTACTGGGCTGTTGACAGGAAGTCTGTTCTTAATCATGGTTGACAATACATTGATTTTTCTCCTGGCTTCCACATTTTAATGACCCTGGGCAAAGAATGTTCTGCAGCTTTTTATCAGTCCTTAATTCCTCCTTTCTATTGAGAAGTTTGCAATAATAAGCGATCCATGAAGACACTTGATAGCTAACCTGGGCTGTAAAATGCCTCTGACTGAATTGTTGCAAGACACAATAAAAAAAAAACAAAAGCAACACATGTGGGTGCCAATGCTCGGCTGCAGGTGCTTGATTTTAAGTGAAACTTCAAAGAAAAAGGGGCATAACTGTATCAAAAATACTTTGGTGGTTACCTGCCCTTGTTGTATGGGTTCCCCTTTTGATAGTTAACATCTTGTCAAAGTTTGAAGTAAACATCTTCAATAATAACAGAGATATTGTAAAATGTCAAAGTTTTTGCACAACAATAACGTAGAGAACGAGGCTGGGGCAATAACTTGATGTTTTCTACAAAAACAGCCCTGCTAAAAATCAAGACAAACATTCCAATAAATTTAAAAAACATAGGGCTTAGATTGTCAGGACCAAATTCTTGCTATCAGCAAAGAACAATCACAACTTGCCTTCATTAACAACAAGCGGGCCATGATGGCCGTGTATCGCTCCACTGGACCAGTTTTGACACGGGCTATAATTGGAATAAGGCCATATGGTTTAGGACAAGAAGACTTTTAAAGTTTTCACTGTATAAGCTTATGTAAAACTTGTCACCTGCAGGTTAGTGCCAATTTTGACCACAGTTTTTTGTAGAGGTCCATTAGAATTAAGCAACATGCTACATTGGTAGCTCTGGGCCATATGGTTTAGAACAAAAAGATATTTATAATTTTCACCATATAAACCTACCGGTATGTAAAACTTGTGACCCCCGGGGCAGAGCCAATTTTGACCTCGGGGCTATAATTTGAAGCGTTTTTGTACAGGTCCATTAGATGAAGGTACATGTCAAATTTGGTAACCCCTAGGCCTTATGGTTTTGGACAAGAAGATTTTTAAAGATTTCCAATATTTTTCAGTTTTGTTGCTATTGCAACCACAGTTTTGATAGAAATCAAATTCTTTGAAGAGTTTCTGAAGTGGGCCATGCCAGGATCATTTCTGTGAAGTTTTGTTAAAATCTGATGGGTAGTTTAAGAGAAGAAGATGTTTGAAATAAAAGTTAACACAAACACACGCACGGAGGGACGCACAACGAACACAAGGCCATAACATAAGCCCACTGGCCTTTGGCCAGTGGAGCTGAAAATGCAAATGTCTGTGTCATTCCTTAGTGCTCCAAGGCTTAACTTGTATGTTCATAGTCTGTTTTCGTAGTAATCTTCTTTGTTTGTTTGTTGGATAGATTACTGAATGGTTTCATAGGTCACTTTCAACATTATTTCAGTCATATCACTAATATCATTGCAACAGCCCAATTATTTGTGTGGGTCTTAAGTTTAACAAGTACATGTGCTAAAATATGGCTCTGTTCAAATGTCTTGCACAAGGACATGCCTAGGAAAAACCTAGAAGCTCAAGGATCAAACCCAGTGCATCTGAAGTACAAATCCCACACCTACATTACTGGGCTACATAGGATCATATTAATAACCTTTGACAACTGCAGAACTGTTAAGAGCAGCTTCGGGCAATCAAACCATTTCCTCACTTAGAAGTTGACCCTTTCCTGATTTTAAACAACTCTGAGAACAATAGGGCTATGATGGCCCTGGATCGCTCAACAGTCGGAATTTCACTCCAGGGTCATAATGACCCAATTTAAAACTCATCTGAGATATTATTAAGGCAAACATTCTGACCAATTGTCAGGTCAATTGGGCTGAAAATGTGGCCTCCGGAGCGTCCAAAATGTCTTTCTTCAATTTGACCTAGTGACCTAGTTTATGACCCTATGTGACCATATTTCAAACTCATTTGAGACATCAAAACAAACTTGTTGACCAAGGTTCAGGTGAATTGGGCAAGAACTGCCGCCTCTAGAGTGCCCACAAGGTATTCCTGTAATTTGACCTAGTGACCTAGATTATGACCCTATGTGACCCAATTTCAAATCCATTTACGATATCATCAAGTCAAACATGCTGACAAATTTTCAGGTCAGTTGAGCAAAAACTGTGGCTTCTACAGTGCCCACAATACATTTCTTTAATTTGACCCAGTGACCTAGTTTATGACCCTATGAGACCCAATTTCTAACTGATCCGAGATATCATCAAGTCAAATATGTAGACCAATTTTCAGGTCAGTTTAGCTAGAATTGTGGCCTCTAGAGCGCCCACAAGGTATTTCTTCAATGTGACCCAGTGACATTGTTTATGACCCTATGTGACCCAATTTTGAACTCCTCTGAGATATCATCAAGACAAAAAATGTGGCCTCTAGAGTGCCCACAAGGTATTTCTTTAATTTGACCTAGTGACCTACTTTTTGACCCTAGATGACCCAATTTAAATCTCATCCAAGATTTAATTAAGGCAAACATTCTGATAAATTTTCAAGTCAATTGAGCAAAAAATGTGGCCTCTAGGGTGCCCACAAGGTATTGCTTTAATTTGACCTTAGTGACCTAGTTTTATGATCCTAGATGACCCAAATTCGAACTCATTCAAGATTTCATCAAGACAAACGTTCTGACCAATTTTCAGGTCAATTGAGTAAGAAATGTGGCCTGTAGAGTGTCTACAGGGTATTCCTTTAATTTGACCTAGTGACATAGTTTATGACCCCAGGTGACCAAATTTCAAATTCATCCAAGATTTAATTAAGACAAACGTTTTGACCAATTTTCAAGTCAATTGAGCAAAAAATGTGGCCTCTAGAGTATCTACAAGGTTTTTCTAAGATTTGACCCAGTGACCTAGTTTTTGACCCCACATGACCCAATTTCGAACTCGTCTGAGATTTTCTCACGACAAATATTCTGACCAAGTTTCACAAGTATCTGACTGAAAATGTGGCCTCTAGAGCGCACACAAGGTTTTTCTAAGATGTGACCTAGTGACCTAGTATTTGACCCCACATGACCCAATTTCAAACTCATCTCAAATTTTATCAAGACAAACATTCTGACCAAGTTTCACAAGTATCTGACTGAAAATGTGGCCTCTAGAGTGCACACATGGTTTTTCTAAGATTTGACCTAGTGACCTAGTTTTTTGCCCCACATGACCCAATTTCAAACTCGTACGAGATTTCATCAACACAAACATTCTGACCAGGTTTCACAAGTATCTGACTGAAAATGTGGCCTCTAGAGTGCACACAAGGTTTTTCTAAGATTTGACCTAGTGACCTAGTTTTTGACCCCACATGACCCAATATCGACCTCCGAGATTTTATCAAGACACACATTCTGACCAAGTTTCATGAGGATCAGACCGAAAATTTGGCCTCTACAGCGTACACAAGGTAAAAAGTTGACGACGGACGACGCACCACACTATGGACACAGCACGATCACAATAGCTCACCATGAGCACTTTGTGCTCAGGTGAGCTAAAAAACGTAAGTCAAACAAGAGCACCACATGCAGGTGCCAACAATTGGCTGCTGTTTTTCGACGAATAAAAATTTCCCTAACAATTTTTGAAAAAGGTCACCCTCGGAACATTTCTGTGAAATTATTTCAAAATCTGACCAGCCATTCCAGAGAAGAAGAATTAAGAAATTCCTCTTCATGTCCCTATAGTGCAAATAGCCCCCACCACCAGAGCCATGTTTCTTGACAGATCACAATTTTGCCAACAATTTTTGAAAAGAGTCACCCAAGGATCATTTCTGTGAAATTATTTCAAAATCTGACCAGCGGTTTCAGAGAAGAACTTTTAAGAATTTCTTCATGGCCGTATAGTGCAAGTAGCCCCCAGTCACCAGAGCCATGTTTCTTGACGGATCGTAATTTTGCAAACAATTTTTGAAAAGGGTCACCCAAAGAACATCTCTGTGAAATTATTTCAGAATCTGACTAGCTGTTTCAGAGAAGAAGAATTTTTAAGAATTTCTTCATTTCTGTATAGTGCAAGTAGCCCCAAATCCCCAGAGCCATGTTTCTTGACGGATCAAAATTTAGCAAACACTTTTTGAAAAGAGTTACCCAAGGAACATCTCTGTGAAATTATTTCAAAATCTGACCAGCCGTTTCAGAAAAGAAGAATTTTTAAGAATTTCTTCATATCCGAATAGTGCAAGTAGCTCCCAGTCACCAGAGCCATGTTTTTCGACAGATCGAAATTTCGCAAATACTTTTTGAAAAGGGTCACCCAAGGAACATCTGTGTGAAATTATTTTAGAATCTAACCAGCCGTTTCAGAGAAGAAGAACTTTTAAGAATTTCTTCATATCTGTATAGTGCAGGTAGCCCCCATTCACCAGAGCCATGTTTTTCGACAGATCAAAATTTCGCGAACAGGTTGTGAAAAGGGTCACCAAAGGAACATTCCTGTGAAATTCTTTCAAAATCTGACCAGCGGTTTCAGAGGAGAAGATTTTTAAAGAATTTCTCAGAAAATTCCATTTTGTTGCCATGGCAACCAGAGTTTTTGATGGAATCAAATTTTGTTAATAATTTTTAAAGAGGACCTCCCAAGGGACATTCCTGCCAAGTTTGGTCCAAATTGGCCCAGTGGTTAAGGAGGAGATGATGTTTAAAGAATTGTTGACGACGCACGACAGACACCGGGTGATCCTAAAAGCTCCCCTTGAGCACGTTGTGCTCAGGTGAGCTAAAAATGGCATCTGAAAGCATCACTGAAGAAGGTGAAAATGCTCATAACCAGCATTATTTTCCTTTTCCCCCACAATGTTCTCTACCCTTTCAACAATAGAGTCAATCATTTGAGCCAATGCTTTGAATGCAGAATGTCTTGAATTATGTTGTGTGGTAATAAGGTTAACCTTCAACATCAGTACTAATCAGCCACAATTAATGACTAATGTGCATTCATTTTTCTGTGAAATAAATGCAAAATATGTTAGACTGCATAATTTCTTTAACCCCACCTTGCCTATTATTGAACATGCAATTATCGGCTATTATTTGGAGCATGGTTCGATACCAAAAGAAATTACAAGAGAATAACTATTGGATGAAAATGTTAGGAAATAAACATGTAATTATACCTAAATAATTACATCCAATTATACCGTTTTAGAAGTTCAAATTAAAAAGCCAATTAATTGGTTTTGCCAATTTCTGTCCAAATATTAAGAAATTCTATTTCCGTGCAGATGACAGCTAAGCAAAAACATCTTTTGGGAAAAAGACCAGTTCTCATAATTTCTTCAACTCTTTTGAAAATTTATATACTGGTATTCATGTCTATTTATTGTTTATTCTTCATGAAATTAAATCATACAAGCCATGCTCTTTGAAAAAGTGGCTTAATGCATCTGCGAAAAGTATCAACTCAGGTCAGCCTGCACCGTCAGCACAGGCTGGCCTGGGCCGAAACTTTTCACCATTGGTCAATTTTCAGTAAGTCCATGGACCAGTCTACTTCATGATTCAGTCAGTTGTTAAAATCAAAGTACTGAAAGTACTGACAGACTAGCGAATTTGATTGATTGATTGTTTGTATGGTGTTTAACCCTGTTTTCAACATTATTTCAGTTATGTAGCAGTGGACAGTGCACATATCCATGCTTTCCGGAAGTTTCTTTTACCAGTACTCCGCACAATATTCTTTCCAAGCTACTGGCTGCTTTCCCACATTTATATTATAACCATCGTCAAAATGAGAGAGAGAAATGAATCCTGTCACAATGACTATCATCAATCCTCGAAAAGAAACTTGCCAAGTCAGGGATCGAACCAGCGACCTCCTGTTCCAAAGTCCTGTGCACTACCGACTAAGCTGCTGGGGCTATGCCTGCTATTGGTTAACTATAATCCATTTTTTAAGTTTAACCCTTAACCTGCTAAAAATGTAAAACGAAACTTTCAAGCTGATGGTAAACACCTGAATATTGCTATTTCAAAGTTACATTTTAGAAAAAAAAAAAAATATCCTCTTATCGGACAGTGTAGATCCAAGATCAGACTGCATGCTCTGCGCAGTCTGATGTTAATCCACACTGTCTGCAAAACGTCATTGAGTCACGGTAGTGCTGGTAAAAGAAACTCCAGGAAAGCATGGATGGGTGCTCTGGCCGCCGCAATATCACTGAAATAATGTTGAAAACGGCGTTAAACACCATGCAATCAATTAGTCAATATCCAACAGCACAAGATGTAGTTAACTATTTAACTCCCTTCACAAAAAGAAAAATTTTATGCCAGTCCAAATTTAAAGCTGTTGCAGACATAAATTAAAAGTGGCTGAACTGATGAAACCTGATTCCAAAAGGGTAGAAAACAATGTGGAGAAAGGAGAAAATGATGGTTACCAGCATTTTCTCCTTTTCTCACAATGTTTTCAAAGGGATTTTTCACCGGTATTGTTTAAACTTGGGACTGTTTGGTAAGGGGTTAATATTCAAGACTAGAATAACAGTTTAACTATACACAATGATCTAAATAATGAATGACTGAAGGAATGACAAGGGTTCCCTGTCCAGTGAGGGTTTATGTAACTGGGATTTGCTAAAAGTTACCTAGGTGTATCTATTAATAGATTCATTCATAATGTTACAGTTGCGTAGGAATAAGTGATTCTCTGCTTCGCATAGGTCACTTAATTTACATATAAGCAAAGATCTTGTACCTTGCAAATGACATCTTGTTCAGTTTATTACTTTCTAAGACGACATGTTCAAATTGGAGTGGTAGAGATTTAGTGGTTTTTGCCAACTGTGGGTTTTTTTGTTTACTTTGACTCTAGGTCAATCTTGATGCCTATAGACTAGTTTCGCTAGTCTAAAAATAGTGACTACTATGGATACATTATTATGTGATGACTTGCTTAGTATAATGCATCACAGAGATGCATTAAGCCCCCTTTCACCAGAGCATGGCTCATATATTTTGGCAGGTCAAACAAAGTGTGTAGAGAGATAGAAAAACAAAGTGCCACTTGCAAATGACTTTTTTGTTTTTATGCTTTCAGAGATGGCTTAAATTGATTTCTCCCTTTTGAACAATAGGTTGACATGTATTCATCTATCAAACCTGTATTAAATGTTGCTTATCCTCATCTAACAAAACTCTTTTGACAGTCAGAATTGCCACAGATACCCTGCAAACTTGTTTCCAAGTTAATAATAAGTAAAATAGTGAGCTTTAGTGTTTTACAGTAAAATTTGTAGAGCAATTTCAAAGTCAAAAGGGGGCTAAATGTATCTGCGTTAAGTATCAACCCAGGTCAGCCTGTGCAGGTTGACCTAGGCCAAAACTTTTTGCTTTTGGTAAATTTTCTGCATGTCAAAGGACCATTCTTACTAACCTCAAGATTCAGTAGGTTGTTAGAGAAAATAGGTTTTATGGATCCACAATTATATGATGACTTGCTTGGTATCATGGATCACAGAGATGCAGAGCTGGCGATTGTGAGAATCGCCGGGTTTTTCATCATTCATGCACACTTTCAAAACTAGCGAGCAACAATCAAGCCCAAAAAATACTTAGTGTTTGATCACTTGTTACCCATCAAACATCCATGTAAAAAGCACTTTCACAGGCAGGCAGTAAACTGCACCACGTTATTCCTATGAATCAAGAGAGACTTCCCTTTCTTACCTCACCAATTTTTGACTAGCAAAGCTAGTCTATAGGCATCAAGACTGACCTAGATTCAAAGTAAACAAAAACTAGAATAACTATCACTAAAGGTGATAAATACCCCCGCCCCTATATTTCATGTCACAGGGGCAATAACTCTGCAATGTCAATTTAGGGGCAATAACTCCGTAATCATTAGGCCAACACTCATGAAATTTGTGCTTTGCACATCTACTGCTCCTGGTGAATATCATGACAAATATCAAGTGAATAAGACTTAAACTGAAGGAATAGTTCTCTGGACAAGAAGTTTTGAGTAAATTCAGGGGTAATTAATTTGGCAAACATTTGAGAAAAATGCATCTTGAACCTCTACTGCTCCTGGTGAATATTTATGCAAAGTATCAATTTAATTGGACACAAAACTAAATGAGTGTAAAAAAGTGCAGACCATGATCTGATAATATGTCTGAGCCACAGCGGCTGGTCTGGATCCAAACTTGTTGCAAATGTCCAAAGGTGCCTTTTCGCATAATGTTGGCCAACTATACATATGACAGAAAAGACCTCCTTAAAGTGAATCAGACAGACACTGTAGGAGGAGTTGTCCGGACAAGCATTTTTAAGTCAAATCAGGGGCAATAACTCAGTAATTCTTGATGGAATTTTTACAAAATGTGTGTCTTGCACATCTACAGCTCCTAATGAACACTTCTGCCAAGTTTAAAGTGAATCATACAGAAACTGTAGGAGGAGTTGTCCGGACAAGCATTTTTAAGTCAAATCAGGGGCAATAACTCAGTAATTCTTGATGGAATTTTTACAAAATGTGCGTCTTGCACATCTACAGCTCCTAATGAACACTTCTGCCAAGTTCAAAGTAAATCAGACAGAAACTGTAGGAGGAGTTGTCCGTACAAGCATTTTTAAGTCAAATCAGGGGCAGTAACTCAGTAATTCTTGATGGAAATTTTACAAAATGTGTGTCTTGCACATCTACAGCTCCTAATGAACACTTCTGCCAAGTTTAAAGTGAATCAGACAGAAACTGTAGGAGGAGTTGTCCGGACAAGCATTTTTAAGTCAAATCAGGGGCAATAACTCAGTAATTCTTGATGGAATTTTTACAAAATGTGTGTCTTGCACATCTACAGCTCCTAATGAACACTTCTGCCAAGTTTAAAGTGAATCAGACAGAAACTGTAGGAGGAGTTGTCCGGACAAGCATTTTTAAGTCAAATCAGGGGTAATAACTCAGTAATTCTTGATGGAATTTTTACAAAATGTGTGTCTTGCACATCTACAGCTCCTAATGAACACTTCTGCCAAGTTTAACGTGAATCAGACAGAAACTGTAGGAGGAGTTGTCCGGACAAGATTTTGCAGACAGACCGACCGCCCGACCGACCGCATGACCGACCGACCGACAGGCTGATTCCAGTATACCCCCCACAAACTTCGTTTGCGGGGGTATAAAAAAACCGCAGCTGCCAAATACTGTCTCACAGAAAATACTGCTTTCTGTTAGGAATCTTAATTCTGTTATATATGACAATTTAGACAAAAACCACTAAATCTCTACCTCTTCGATTTGAATATGTCACCTTACAAAGTAATAAACTGAACAAGACGGCATTTATAAGTTACAAGATTTTTGCTTATATGTAAATTACGTGACCTATGCAAAGCAGAGAATCACTTATTCCTACACCACTGCAACATGATGAATGAATCTATTAATAGATACAGCTAGGTAACTTGTTGCAAATCCCAGCCATATTAACCCTCACTGGACTGGGAACCCTTGTCATTCCTTCAGTCATTCTTAGATCATTCTGTACAGTTAAACTGTTATGTTAAATTGTTATTATATTCACCCTATACCAAATAATCTAAAGTTTTAACGACACATTCAATTTATGGTCTGCAACAGCTTTAAATTTGGATGAGTGTAAAATTTTTCGTTTTGTAAAGAGTTAAATAGTTAACTACATCAAGTGATATTGGATATTGATTAATTGACTGCATGGTGTTTAACACTGTTTTCAACATTATTTCAGTGATACTGCAGCAGCCAGAGCACCTATCCATGCTTTCCTAGAGTTTTTTTTACCAGCACTACCGTGACTCAATGACCTTTTGCAGACAGTATGGATTAAGATCAGACTCCACAGAGCATGCAGTCTGATCTTGGATCTACACTGTCAGATAAGAGGATATATTTTCTCCAAAATGTAGCTTTGAAATAGCAATATTCAGGTGTTTACCATCAGCTTGAAAGTTTCATTTAACATTTTTAGCAGGTTAAGGGTTAAACTTAAACTAGATTATAGTTAACCAACAGCACAAATAGCCCCAGCAGCTCAGTCGGTAGAATACAGGACTAGAGAACAGGAGGTTGCTAGTTTGATCCCCGACTCGGCAAATTTCTTTCTGAGGTAGTCTTTGCGACAGGATTCATTTCTCTCTCATGTTTCGATGATGGTTATGTGGGAAAGCAGCCAGTTACTTGGAAAGAATATTGTGCGGAGTACAGATAAAAGAAACTCCAGAAAAGCATGGATATGTGCACTGGCCACCGCAACAAATAATGTTGAAAACAGGGTTTATAAACACCATACAAACAATCAATCATCAATCAAATTTGCTAGTCTGTCAGTACTTTCAGTACTTTGATTATTGTAAGTAAAAGAATGTATTCCATTTTTCTTTTCTAAAACCTCAATTTAAACATTGATTATATTACAGGTCTCCAACACTTATTTATCAAAATAAATAGGAGCAAATTACTGCCTTTCAATCCAAATACATACCAAAGCTGTCAAGATGAATATATTTTGACATTACTCAATTAGTTTCGATTAATACCGATTTCCGAAATTTTGCGCATAAATCCAAACAAATAGCAGATGATATTGACAGTTGTTTTCTAGGATGAATTAGTCAGTAAAAAAATGTTGAATTACTGATTTTTTTACACATAAAGCAGGTGGCAATGAAGATGAACAATCAGATTTGGAAAAATCTGTTATTCAACCAACAAGTCACGGCCAGTGCGACGCAGAGGTTAGTGTAATTGATGGAAGTGAGGGACTACATACAATACACAGATATTTGTTCGGTTTCTTGCATTTTTTCGTAAATTTGATCCACTATACTGTTTAGAAATCCTCCATGCATTTCAGAGTGATGGGGGACAACACCCCACCTTTTTCAAATCCTGAATCAGACACTAATCAAGCCCCCTCTTGCCAGAGCATGGCACATATATAAGTCTGAAAAAATTAAGATTGATTTAAGTGCCAATTAATGGCATGATGTTAAGTAAATAGCATCCTCAATCAGAGGCACATTTAACTTTTACTTCATAATATGACCGCAGCCCTTTGACATGGGTCATGCACAATATGGCTTAATTGCTTCCATTCAAACTCTGCTTAAACCTTTTCACTGAAAAATCAATTTAATCCTTTACCAAATGATCCTGTGTTTTAACGACCCTGAAAAAGGCTCTGGAAAACATTTTGGAGAAAAGAGAAAATTCAGCCACATATTATTTTTCGTTCTGTAAATTCTTTCAAAACGATTGTAACTTAGTTGCCTGGTGAAGAGTTAACCCTTTACCAAACAATCCTGAGTATAAGCATACAGAAGAAGAAAGAATTTGAAAACTTTGTGGGAAAAAGAGAAAATCCTGGTAAAGGACTGAACAGTGTAGATCATCATCAGAATACATGTTCCCGACTGTCTGATAATGGATCAGGGCCAGTATTTACCAACTGTTCTTAACCCTTAACCAAACAATCCCAAGTTTTAACACTTAGGCTGCTAAGCGCAACTCAAGGATGTTTATTAGACAGTGTAGATCAAGATCAGACTGCACAGAATGTGCAGCTGATCTTAGATCTACACTGTCCGAGAAGCAGATATCTTTTTCCAAAATATCCCTTCGAAATTGCAGAATTTGGGTTTTTATATGTCGGCTTGAAAAGTTTCATGTCAGTTATTTAGCAGATTTTTAGGGTTAACAACCTCAAGGAAAAGGACTTTCGAAAACATGGGAAGAGGAGAAAATGCTGGTAACCAGCATTTTCTCTCATTCCTAGAATATTTTCTATCCTTCTACAGGCAAATTTCATTTTTTATTTCAGTGTAATTTTTCCTCTGAAAACGCTTTACATTTGGGACATTCTGAAATTCTGTTGTTTGGTAAGGGGTTAAGAACATTCTTTGCCTTATTCTCCTAGATTTTCTTGGGGGTTTTCACTTATGACCCCCTTTGGGGGGCAGGACCAATTTTAACTCCCGGGCTATAATTTGAACAATCTTAGTAGAGGTACATTAGATGAAGCTACAGGCTAAATTTGATGGCATTGGGCCTAATGATTTAGAACCAAGAGATTGTAAAGTTTCCACTATATCAACCAATGTAAAACTTGCGACCCCGGGGCAGGGCCAATTTTGACCCATAGACTATAACTTGAAGAAACTTGGCAGAAGTCTATTAGATGAAGCTACATGCAAAATATGGTAGCCCTAGATGGTTTTGGACAAGAAGATTTTTAAAAGTTTTTACTATATAAGCCTCTATGAACTTTGTGACCCCTGGGGTGGGGCCAATTTTGACCCAAGGGGTATAATTTTAAAACACTTTGCAGAGGTCCATTTGATGAAGCTACGTGCCAAATATGGTAGCCCTAGGCCTATTAGTTTTGGACAAGAAGTATTTAAAATATATGAGCCCATGTATAACTTGCAACCCCCCGGGGCAGGGCCAATTTTGACCCTAGGGCTATAATCTTAAGAAACCTGTTAAAGGCTCATTAAATCAAGCAACATGCCAAATTTGGTAGCCCTAAACATTACGGTTTTGGACAAGAAGATTTTAAAAGATTTTCAATATTTCTTAGTTTTGTTGCCATGGCAAACACAATTTTTACAGGAATGAAATTCTTTCAAAAAATTCTGATTAGGACCATGGCAGGATCATTTCTGTGAATTTAGGTCAAAATTGGATGGGTAGTTTCAGAGAAGATGTTTGAAAGAAAAGTTAACACATGGACAGATGGACACTCAGATGGACGCGTGACGGACACAGGGCCATGACACAGGCTTGCTGGCCTTTGGCCAGTGGAGCTAATTAGAAAATGCTGGAAACCAGCATTTTCTACTTTTATCCACAATGTTTTCTGTTGCTTCAAACACTATTTCCATCAATTAAGACACATCTTATTTGTGGTCTACAGATGCTTATAATTAGGACAAAGCTTAAATTTTGTCATCCAGTGAAGGGGTAGACTTAATACCAAATTTACTGGTTTTGGGGAAATTAAAATGAAGAAAGTCTACCCTAAGAAATGAACTGAACATTCTTGTGATAACCCTTTACCAAACAGAACACAATTTTAGACAAGTCCAAATTGGAAGCATTAAATTTTGAAAACAACTAATTGAATGCTGCAGAAATTATGAAAATTGTCTTTGAAAGGGTAGAAAACACTGTAGAAAAGGAGAAAATGCTGGTTACCACTATTTCCTCCTTTTCCCACAATATTTTCAAAGTCCTTTTTCTTGGGGTTGTTAAAATTTGGGATTGTGTGGTAAAGGGATAAGGACACATAACAACCACAACAGCTTTCTTTAACCCTTTACCACATGGCAATATTAAAGACATTTCCATATTGAAGGCATTTGCAGATGAAAAATATGACTCAAAAATTGAAAATTGTTTTTCTGAAATGATAGGAAACATTGTGGGGAAATGAGAAAATGCTGGTTACCAGCATTTTCTCCTTTTCCCACAATGTTTTCAAAAGGCTTCTTCATCAGGGATGTTAAAAGGCGGCATTGTGTAATAAAAGTTTAAAAATAAAGTTACAATCCAATTGCATGTTCAGCTTCAATTATAAGCCAGCCTTAATTATCTGACAGAGCACTTCAAGAAAAGGGAGGTAATGTTGACAGGAAGTACATTTTTTATCTTGATTGACAAACCATTGATTTTCTCTCCCTAATCAAAGGCATTTATGACCAAACCTGATTACATTTCAAGACAACTTTCATGAAATTAATTTTTTTTAACTGTATGCCACTATCATTTTATAGATGTTGATGTACCAGGTAGCTGTTCTTTGCTTGTCTCTTAGAATGTTTTTTTTTTATTTTACTAGTATTTCTCATATATCATGGCAACACAGATATATCTCTTTCCAAGGTTTCACTAGCATTAGGCACAGGCTCTAAAGAGCATTGCCCACTTAACCCTTTACCACACAATCCTGACTTTTAATGACCCTGAGAAACAAGAGGACCATGATGGTCCTATATTGCTCACCTGAGTACCACGCAGTAAAGGTCTACAATGAAGATAAATACCAAATATGTTGACATTAGCCTAACAGTCCTACTTTTAGTCAACAAGTCTCTGACTATGGCATTAAAAAGCAACATAAGCCACTGATGTTTATATATATTTAATCAACTGATAGCTCTGGCAATAATAATAATTCATTATATTTATCAAATCGAAGTTACAATATGGAGTGCCCATACAGAACACAAATCAAACTCAAGGGGCATTACATACTTTAATAAATTTTGTAGACTGTTTCAGTTTAAAGGTAGTCTTCCAAAGAACTTCTTCAAATTTTTAGAAAATGTAATAATCATCTTTTTAACCCATTCCCACACAATGACTCCTTTTGACGCGTCTGGAAAAGAAGCCTTTTGAAAACATTGCTGGTAACCAGCATTTTCTCCTTTTCCCACAATGTTTTCTACTCTATCAAAGACATAAATTATCATTTATGTTACATTTATTTTGTCGTCTGCAATTGCTTTCAATTTGGACACGGTCAAAATTTTGTCGTCTGGTAATGGGTTAAGCAGTATATGTTTGACCTTTCACTAGAAAATCATGCATTTTCCATTTTGTGAGCAAGAAATATTCTTAAATTGCAACCAAAAGTTTTTAATTTATATGAAATAGGAACCTATCGGGTGACGCTACCCATCAGATTTCAGTGCTACTGAAGCCAATTTTTCATAATCAAAAAAATTATTTTCAATTCCAATTCATGCCATTCTTTCATTTTTGTGCACATCTTGTCAAACAAGTTTAAAATTTGTGAATTGAAGAAAAAAATTTTTTCCCAAAATCTGCTGAAAGCTACCTTTAATGCCACATTGCAAATGATAAAACTATAGGCCTCATGGTTTGTCACAACAATATCTTCACATATTTCCCTGTTTATTTGTTTATTGTTCTCTCTTTCTTTTTTTTCCTTTTTGTAAAATGGTTTCAGCCTGTTTGACTTATGATTTATTACGAGAAGATCTTTAAGGAAATTGTGAACAGGCAGCTTTGGTATAGGCTCAAGACAATGATGCTATATACAGGGTTTTCCATGACCCCTTGTTTCTTTGAATTTTGAGGGTTTTGACCCCCCAATTTTTCTAAACGACCCCAAAAATTTCTTGTTTAGCTTCTTAAATTCATATGAAGGGGGTCATTGTGACCCCTTAAACAGGAGGTTGAGGAAAAAATACCGTATATACCAGATACAAATAATAGTATATCAAAGCCAGAAGCCATTCTTATTTGATTGGTTGGTTGGTTGTATTCAGGTTTAACGCCACTTTGACAGCTAAGGTCATATCATGGCGGTCGGTGACGCACATGTGTTTTCCTGGCTTTCTCACACCAGTACTAACACTACTTTTCTTTCCAAAGCCACTGACTACTTTTCTCACATGCTTCTGCAGAGGTGAGAACGTATACCCGGGGCATTGGAGGAAAGCCATATTGTGACCCCAATAAGAATTACTCTAACAACTTTTGGCAGAGGGTCCCAAGAACTTTGCTACAAAGAAAACATGAAAGTTTTAGTCTCTCACTTGTCACATGTAATTTTCTTCCTTTTCAATGTTAAATAGGGTGCGCCCGCGCAGAGCCCAAACTCCACCCAAAGGTCAATTTTTAAACTTTTGGTACAGGGTCTCAAGATCATGTTATGTACAAATTAAGAATGCTCTAGCCCTTATGATTTGTCAAAACGAGAGTTTTAAAAGATTTTCTTCTTTGTCTCCATGTAAAATTGGGTGCACCCGGGCAGAGCCCAAATATGACCCAAAAGAGATAATTTTAACAAATTTTATAAAGGGCCACCAAATGATGCTACATGCAAAATATGAATGCTTTGGCCCTTATGGTTTGTCACAAAAAGATTTTAAAAGATTTCCAACTTTAATTCTATGTAAAATAGTGTGTGCCCGGCCAGAGCCCAAATATGACCCCAAAGGGATAATTATAACAATTTTTGTAAAGGGTCACTAGATGATGCTACATGCAAAATATGAATGCTCAAGCCAATATGGTTTGTCACAAGAAGATTTTAAAAGATTTCCTTCTTTGTTTCCATGTAAAATAGGGTGTGCCCTGGCAGAGCCCAAATATGACCATTGAGGTTTAATTTTCACAATTTTGGTAGAGGATCATCATATAATGCTACAAACCAAATATGAATTCTCTAGGCATTATGGTTTGTCAGATGATGATTTTTTAAAGATTTCCTTCTTTGTTATTATGTGAAATAGGGTGCACCCGGGCAAAGCCCAAATATGACCCTAGGGGATTAATTTTAACAATTTTGGTAAAGGGTCACCCAATGATGCTTCATACAAAATATGAATGCTTTCGGCCTTATGGTTTGTCACAAGAAGATTTTTAAAGATTTTTTCCATTTTCAGCCATTTTGTTGCCATGGCAACCACAGTTTTTCATGGAATTAAATTCTTTTAACAATTTTTGTAGAGCTTCATCCAAGGAACATTCCTGCCAAGTTTTATCAAGATTGGCCATCTGGTTTTGGAGGAGAAGATTTTTAAAGAAATTGTTAACGGACGGACGGACGGACGACGGACGATGACCGGTCACAATAGCTCACCCAGAGCACTTCGTGCTCAGGTGAGCTAAAAAGCCTTTTGAAAACATTGTGGGAAAAGGAGAAAATGCTGGTAACCAGCATTTTCTCCTTTTCCCACAATGTTTTCCGACCTATCCAATACATAAAACACCATTTAAGCCACACTTAATTTGTCGTCTGCAAATGCTTTCAATTTGGTCCAGTCTAAAATTTTGTTGTTTGGTAAAGGGTTAAAATCCCATATGACAAGTGCCATCAACCTAGAGATATTGCTGTTGAGTGCTGAGCCTATTGTACCTCAGACCTGGGCTAGTAAACCCTGTAACCTTTGGAACAAGAGCCACCTACCTATCTAGTATCTGGAAAGCTGTCAGTCAGTCAACTTTAATTTTTTACCTGTGCCCCTACTTATAAAACTTGAGTCCATGCTCAACTGACTTTGTGCTCAAACTTTTAAGTAACATTTATGCTCGAGAATGTATGGGAATTTGAAATAAATACTTTGATTTCATAGGCCAGGGATCATATACAGTATTGTAATATGTGATCCCTGCATAGGAAGAAAAAAAAAAGCCCTAAAGTTCAGAGATGACTGCATAACATTTACCAGTTCACATGTATATGAGCCATGATCTGTGAGAAGGGGGCTTAATGCATCTGCGAAAAGTATCGACCCAGGTCAGCCTACGCAGTCTGCGCAGGCTGACCTGGGCCGAAACTTTTTGCTATCGGTCAGTTTTCTGTATGCCAAAGGACCTGTCTATTTCATGATTCAGTCAAATGTTGAAAAAAGTGGCTCTTAAGGATCCATAATTATGTGATGGCTTCATTGGTATCATATAGTACGGAGATGCATTAAGGCCCCTTTTGTGAGAGAATGACTCATATTTATGCAACTTTCAAATTTCATGCTCAGCTGAATTGAACACAAACAAAAAACCCTCAAAGCGCCAAAAAAACCCGAAGGACATTTTCATTCTAGAAGAAGACCAAGATAATTGCAAATTCATGGCTATCCTTTGCTTGTAGTGTTTTAACATGGCGGACAGTGTAGATCTAAGATCAGGCTGCATGTATTGTGAAGCCTAATCTTGATCTACACTAGCTGCAAAGGCAACTACATTGGTGAAAGGCACTCTAAGGGCTAACACAGGTGACAGAATTAAAAACATGTCGGAATTCAAAGCATTTGCAAACAGCAAAAAAAGAAAAATGAAGCTGCTATTTTGAAGGGTAGAAAACAATGTTTTCAATTGCCTTCTTCTGAAAGATATTAGAACTAAGGATTGTTTGGTACCAGTTTAACCCTTAGAATGCCAGATAAAGTAGAAGCACGAAATCTGATCTTGAATTTCCTGATCTTGCCTTTTCTGCAAAATATAATTTATGAAAAGTTGCAAATGACAGGATAAGGGTCAAGCTCATCTGTTAAGCTATGTCTTTGTAAACAGCACACGGTGTAGATCTATGATCAGACTGCACATGTTATTCAAATTCTCTTGATCTTTAATTTCTAGAAAAGTGATATGCAACCAAATGGCGTAATTAAATTCAAGCATGCAATTTTGCAATAAAAGCAAAATGAATAGCTATAAACAATCACTATATTCCAGTACCCCTAAAATACTAAAAGTATTTTTGGCAGATAAAAGAGACTGAACTTTAGACAAACTTGATGGGAACAATGGCAATAATTATTTTTGGTGAACAGTTTGTGTTAGTTCCAAGAAGCAAATTGAGTGCTAAACGAAGGAACACTTTGCTACACCAAAATTTAATACAGACAAGGTAAATTCAAGCCATTCACCCTTTATCAAACAATCCTGACTAGTTACAACCCTGAAATAAAGAATTAATCAAAGTACCGAAAGTACTGACAGACTAGAGAATTTGATTGTTTAATTGATTGATTGATTGTATGGTGTTTATTAACCCTGTTTTCAACATTATTTCAGTTATGTAGCGGTGACCAGTGCACATATCCATGCTTTCCTGGAGTTTCTTTTACCAGTACTCCGCACAATATTCTTTCCAAGCCACTGGCTCCTTTCCCACATAACCATCATCGAAACGTGAGCGAGAGATGAATCCTATCGCAATGACTATCATCAATCCTCGGAAAGAAATTTGTTGAGGATCAAACCACCGACCTCCTGTTCTCAAGTCCTGTATGCTACTGACTGAACTGTCGGGGCTATATGTGCTATTGGTTAACTATAATCCAGTTTAAGTTACCCTTCACCTGCTAAAAAATGTTGAATGAAACTTTCAAGCTGATGGTAAACATCTGAATATTGCTACTGCTATTTCACAGTTACACTTTGGAGAAAATCTATCCCCTTATCGGACAATGTAGATCCAAGATAAGACTGCACACACTGTCTGCAAAAGATCATTGAGTCGCGGTAGTGCTGGTAAAAGAAACTCGAGGAAAGAATAGACAGGTGCTCTGGCCACCGCAATATCACTGAAATAATGTTGAAAACGGCATTAAACACCATGCAGTCAATTAGTCAATATCTAATAGCACAAAATGTAGTTAACTATTTAACTCTCCTTACAAAACGAAAAATTTTACATCAGTCCAAATTCAAAGCTATTGCAGACCATGAATTAAATGTGGCTGAACTGATGAAACATGATTCCAGAAGGGCAGAAAACAATGTGGGAAAAGAAGAAAATGATGGTTACCAGCATTTTCTCCTTTTCTCACAATGTTTACAAAGGGACCCTTCCCCAGTATTGTTAAAACTTGGGATTGTTTGGTAAAAGGTTACAGAATAACAGTTTAACATAATAGTTCAACTGTACACAATGATCTAAATAATGGATGACTGAAGGAACTAGAGCTATCACTAAAAGTGATCATACCCCCTACCACCTCCTTGTCACAAAACAGCTCTTTGTCACAGAATGCAGAATGGTTTCGTAAAAAAATAAGAGTTGAAAAAAAAAAGTGGGAAAAGAGTTATGGAACTTGTAAACTGCACTTCTCATTATTGTGGTCTATCTGTATATGAAGTTTGATGTCACTAGCTTAAATGATTCAGAAGTTATGCCCCGGACAATTATCCAAAGGGCAATAACTCGAAAAATAAATGGAATGGAGTTATGGTTCTTGTACACTGCACTTCACCTTATAGTGATCTATCTGTGTGTGAAGTTTGAAGTCATAAGCTTCTATACTTTGGAAGTTATGCCCTGGACAAAAATCCAAAGTTAAAATTTACAAAGGGCAATAACTCAAAAAATAAATGAAATAGAGTTACTGTTCTTGTACACTGCACTTCTCCTTAATGTGATCTAACTTTGTGTGAAGTTTGAAGTTCCTAGCTTCTATACTTTGGAAGTTATGCCCTGGACAAAAATCCATAGTTAAAATTTACAAAGGGCAACAAGCTTAAGGGGAGATAATTCGGCAACCAATGGCAGCAAGGTCGTGAAAATTGCACATGCACACTTTCATATGTACCCAAACATTATGTGTAAATTTCAGTGCAGTACTTGAAAAACTGTAGGAAAAAAGCTCCGGACAAAATTGTGTCTACAGACGGACGGACAGACGGACTTCATTGTGGGGGGTATAATGACAAGGGTTCCCTGTCCAGTGGGGGTTGATATAGCTGGGATTTGCTACAAGTTAACTCTTTACCAAACAAAAAAATTTTAGATGAGTCCAAATTGAAAGCATTAGCAGACGACAAAATGGTCGTGACAGAAAAAATGAAATTTGTTCTGGGATGGGTAGAAAACATTGTGGGAAAAGGAGAAAATGCTGGTTACCAGCATTTTCTCTTTTTCCCCACAATGTTTTCAAAAGGCTTCTTTCTCAGGGTCGTTAAAAGTCGGGATTGTGTGGTAAAGAGTTAACCTAGGTGTATCTATTAATAGATTCATTCATAATGTTACAGTTGTGTAGGAATAAGTGATTCTCTGCTTTGCATAGGTCACTCAATTTACATATAAGCAAAGATCTTGTACCTTATAAATGACATCTTGTTCAGTTGCTAACTTTGTAAGACGACATGTTCAAATTGGGGAGGTAGAGATTTAGTGGTTTATGTCTAAATTGTCATATATAACAGAATTAAGATTTCTAACAGAAAGCAGTATTTTCTGTGTGGCAGTATTTGGCAGCTATGGGGTTTTGAATCTAGGTGAATCTTGATGCCTATAGACTAGCTTCGCTAGTCAAAAACACTGGGGTACCAGCATTCTTTCCATTTCCCAAAATGTTCTCTGGCCTTTCAAAGAAAAATCCCATCATTGGAGCCACATTTACTGTGTTGTATAATACATATGCTTCCAATTCTGACAAGTCTAAAGCCTTGTTGTCTGGTAAAAGGTTAACTCTTTACCAAAGGACAAAATTTTAGGTTAGTTCAAATTGAAAGCATTTCCATACGACAAAATAAATACGACTCGAAAATTGAAATTTGTGCTAGGAAGGGTAGAAAACATTGTGGGACAAGGAGAAAATGCTGGTTACCAGCATTTTCTCCTTTTCCCACAATGTTTTCAAAAAGCTTCTTTGTCAGGGTCGTTAAGAGTCAGGACTGTTTGGTACAGGGTTAAATGACAGCTTCCCTCATTTGAGCAAAATTTGTCCCCAGAAAATGCTTTAAATGTGGACAAGTCTAAAAGTTTCTGTATAGTAAACAGTTTATATGTGGTAAAGAGATAACATGTGTATCTTCACCACTTGGCAATAACTGATATTCAAATTTAGACTGGAAAAAAAGGTTTTTGAAACTAAAAATCATTCAGTCCTGCACAAGCATATCAAGTGCACCATTATTTCTCAAAGTGTAATCCTCCATTGTAGGATCAATGGATCTTCCAATTAATTCCAGTTGTATCTTACAATCAATTCCATTTTTTTTCCCCTAAGATTCTCCAATTATCCATGCATACTCAGTTTCTCCTTTGTAGAAACTGATCCAATCATTATAATTGGATATCAGGTTGTTAAATGTAGGAATAATGTATCAACTGACCCATTACTTAATAGACAACTTTTAGATACTTCAACCATACTGTAAAAAATTAAAGGCAAAACTAATAAATATGGATAAATAAGATCTGAAAGCTTGAAATCAAAGACAAGACTGTCTAAAATTTAAAAAATGTTCAACAATAGTTTCTCCATTTTTCAGAGAGTTTCAAAAAAATGAATGACTGACATCAAATCACATATTTGCCTACAATGACAAGGTTTTCATTCCTCTACATTTTGTTGTTTAACAATTCAATATTTCTGAGTAAGTGGTTTCCCAGATGCCACATATTGGACCCATATGGTTAACTACAAATAATAACATTCTTTGGAAAATTGACCATCATAACATATGTACATATAAGTCCAGGTAGTAAACCACAATTAAATAGAAGCAATATCCTTACATATGTACATGTAAGTCCAGGTAGTAAACCACAATTAAATAGAAGCAATATCCTTATATATCAAATATAATACATGAGTATGTACCCGGACAGACACCTTCTCTCTTTATTGTTCTACACCATTTTCGAAGCATTTCAAACATACTGGCTAGAGTACCTCAACAAATTCCTGATGCTTTCTAACCGGTATAAGCTGCCTTGCCTACATAAACCAAAATCAAAAAATAGTAGTGAGAGAGGTATGAATACTTTAGCTGTGACTTTCATCAATCCTTAGAAAAGATTATTAAATAAGCTGAGATTCAAACTTATCATCCTTGTTATGCTAGACATGCTTCACTAAATGAGGTACTGGGATTCAACAAAAACCATGCACTGAGACAAACTTTATGATGAATGAAAACATAGATTGTAACAATACAGGTAGTTTGCTAACAAGAATTTACTGAATTCTGAAACTCTCTTATACAGATGACCTTGTGTATCTACTTTGCACAGGGATTTTAACTCTTTATCACACAACGAAGGTTTTGACTTGCCACAAATCGAAAGAATTTGCAGCAGCAAAATCAATATGGCACAAAAGATAGATATGAATTTTGTTCAAGTTAGAAAATTTGTGGGAGAAGGATACAATGCTGGTAACTAGCACTTTTCTCTTTTCCTAATATGTTTTTGAACACATTCCTCCTCAGAGTCTGTAAAAAACAAGATTGTTTGGTAAAGGGTTCAAAATACTTAGACAACAGGAGAAACATACACAAATACGAGGTCTGTTCAAAAAAATATGCGGAAAGGTACAGTAATTATCTCAAATATAGCTTGAATACAGTGAAATTGATACATATTGTAGACAAATTAATACTGTACTGAAATAATAAATTTCAAGTTATTATTTCAACATCTTTTAAAGATATGGTAGTTATGGCAACGTCATGTTCCAAATCCCGGCCCAAAATGCAATAAAATGAGAGCATTTGCCGTTTGGAAAACGACGTGTCTCTTTTGTGTCTGATCAGATATTGTCACCAAATTTTGTCATGATTTTGCACCAACTGTTGGTAGGATGTTTATGAAGTCATGTTTAAGTCTGATGTCATTTGAGCGTTTGGCGGCCATTATTGTTTATTCATGTGCGTCAAAATAAGTACCAAACAGAGAACTACACTTAAATTCTGTGTTTTATATGGAAAATCCAGAAAAGAAACAATGGAAATGTTAAGAAAGGCATACGTCGATTCAGCCATGAAAAAAATAGCTTGATACAAATGGTATGTGCATTATGAAGACGGTAATGAAAGTGTGACAGATGACCGGAGGCCCCGACGGTCGATGTCGGTAACACAACGTAAAGAGTACAATACAGTCCGCAACTGCTTCCGTTGAGTCTGCTGCTGACAAGGAAAGCTTCTATTCATGGGTGAAACGATGCAAAGGTGAAACGATGCAAAAAGTGTACTTCATTTCGAGGAGAGTACTTTGAAAAAGATTAAACTCTTTAGATAATTATCCCACCTAGGTATATGAAAGAAACGCTAAATAAGTAATGCAAATAAAGGGATGTAAAATTGACGCTGGATGATGTTGGTCCGTTTTTTGAGCAATGACGTTGCTATAACAACCATATCTCCATAAGTTGTTTTAATGCTGGATGACGTTGGGCCGGTTTTTGAGTGATGACATTGCTATAACAACCATATCTCCATAAGTTGTTCAGATATTGACATGAATTTTTTTCTGTCAATACAAAATTACGGTAATGTGTCTACAAAATGTATCAACTGTGCTGTATTTAAGTAATATTTGAAAGAATGACAGTACTTTTCCGTGTATTTATTGAACACCCCTCGTATAAAACCTGCACATAGGTTGCTCCTGAGAACTGTACATCTAGGTCAGACAGCACAAATATGCCACAAATCCTTGAATCTACATATCAGTATGCACTGTAAGATGTTTTAAGAAATTTTCTATTCTAGCCTAAGCACCATTAAACCATTTATCTGAAAATTCTTAGAACTGTTACAAAATGAGATATGTTAACTCTGTGAAGACACATTTTTTTATGCTTTTATCAAGCAATACCATGACTTTGGTGAAGGTTTTTTTTTTTTTTGGTAAACCAGTGTTTACTCCTTTTCCCACAATATTTTTTTCTACCCTTTTAAAGATAAATTTTATCATTCAAATCATAGTTGTTACCTGAAAATGCTATCACTTTGGACAAGTTTGAAATTTAGTCATCTGCTTAACAGTTAACTGTTTACCAAACGACAAAATTTTGGAATTGTCCAAAGCATATTATGCAGACGCCAAATCAAATGAGGCTCTAACTGTCGAAACTGTCTTTGTAAGAGCAGAAAACATTGTGGGAAAAGGAGAAAATGCTGGTCACCAGCATTTTCTCCTTTACCCACAATGTTTTCATAAGTCTTCATTCTCAAGGTTGTTAAAAGTCGGTATTGTATGGTAAAGGGTTAACAGAAGCCAGTTCTCCGACAGAGCTTTTAGGAGTTCCCATAAAAGCATTACAGGCATTATTTGGTTTCCCCTGATATATGACTACAATTTACATTTCCAGCACAGACCATAACTCTTCATTAGAAATCAGGAAAAAAGCAATAATCTTTTTGTCTTTCAGAGATTACACGAGTTTCTTTTTAAAAAAGACTTATCTGCTGCATAAACCCAAGTCAAGCTGTCTAGCAAAACAAGAGCATTGCATGCAGGGACCAACACTCGGCTGCGGTTGTTTGATCTTCAGTGAAAATTGTAAGTCAAAAAAGGGGCATAACTGTATCAAATGTACTTTGTTGTATAGGTTCCCCCTTTGATAATTAAGAACTTGTCAGAGTTTGAAGCAAATATCTTAAGTAATGACAGAGGTATTATAAAATGTTAAAGTTTTCGCAAGAGGCCACAGACAAAGCCAGGGCTATTAAAATACCCTTTTCTTCGAAATCAGCCGAGCTGAGGAGGGTTCTTGGCTATGCAAGTACCGACATGTCCACCGCTTTAAAACCCCATACCATGCAAGTCATTCTTTAACAGACCTCTCGTTTCTTGATGAGAAATTCATCCCTACCAGACAACAAAATGTTAAAACTACTCCATACCTAAAGCATGTGCAGATGACAATGAATGAATGTTGTTTTATGGCGCATCGACAGCTATGGTCATTTAGCGCGCATGTATATTCATTAAAAATAATAAAGTACAGGTTTTGTGCTTAAATGGATTTGAACGAATTGAAAGTAGTAAAAAGTACTAAATTAAAAAGGAATGTGTAATCTTGATACGTATAAAAGACATTATAGAGTGACAGGGCAATCCCTATCTACTCTTAAGTCTGTTATGAAAAAAGTTTAGATTGTAAATAGTAGCTTTCGCTATAAAAAAGGAAGGGTTATGAATAATTTTGATATGCTTAACAACGTGACTGAGTAACAAGGCAATCCCTATCTACTTAAAAGCTTTATATGAAAAATTAAGATTGTGAATAGTAGCTTTACTAAAATGACAAAGTGAGGAAAGTATGTGGATAAGATAAATACAATGGGAAACAATCAAAAAGTGCAGATGACAAATTAACTAAAAATTTGTCCTAGATGGGGTAGAAAACATTGTGAGAAAAGGAAACCATGCTGATTACAGTTATCACTGAGTACAGGCCCAAGGTTTTATGTAAGTGAAAGAAAGATAATTTGTAATGGGTGGTGTTGATAACATTTTTGTAAAAGGAGCAATTACTTTTAATAAGCAGTTACTCTGTTTTCAACTATTTTAAGAAACAGTGTAGCGATGTCAACCTATAAACCCTTTAAGTTTTCACAATCTTAATAAAGACAAAGAATTTTGGAAACATAGTGGAAAAACGAGAAAATGCTAGTAACCAGCATTTTCTCCTTTTCTCACAATGTTTTTCTACCCTTTCAATAATGAGTTTCAATTTCAGAGTTACAATTATTTTGTCATTTCCACATTACTTCAATAAAGACAAGTCTAAATCTGGCATTAGTAGCAAAGAGTAAAGCCATATTGTATGGTAACAGATCAATTTTGTCAAGAGCTAAGTTTCAAGACTTTTCAGTACTCTAGAAATAAGATTTTCATGTTTTATCTAGTATTAGTTACGTTAAGACAGACTGATGGTGTTTTACGTCGCTTTCAACATTATTTCAGTCATATCACAGCAACAGCCCACATGTTCATGTATTTTCTAGGTTTCATTAGTACTAGACTAGGGCTCTAAGGTGTCTTGCCCAAGGCCACTCCCACAAAAAACCCAGTGCCTCAAGTGAGGCTCGAACCTATGGCCTCCAGGAAACGCATTCTACACTTGAACACTGAGCCACACGACACTTAAGTTAAATTTAGAAAACTTCATCAACTTAATTAATTAATCCTTCATTGTTAGAATATAAAAAAAATTCCTGTGTTATTCTGTAGTGAACCTCATTAATTCACCATTAACTTCAAACATTTCACCACCACTATGAATACTGGTGAAAATCAATACAAATTCAGTGTTTCTGCCAGCTTCAAATTTTTGAGGGTCATTTGTGACCCCCTATCCTAACTTTTGAGGGTCATACAGGAAAATTATGGGTCACTGCTATAACCCATTATCATTCAATCCTATGTTTTCACTAACTCTACAGTGGAGGGTTTAGAAAACAGTGTGGTAAAAGGTGAAATTGGACAGATTGTGCAATTTCTCCTTTTTCCACAATGTATTCTATCCAACTAGAAAACCAGAAGCATTTTTTAATGTTATGACTGGTATTGATGCTGGGAGCCGTAACATAAACTGTTAATGTAAATAAACATGGCCGATGAAATTTTCAACCTTCGCTTACGAAACATTCTTTTACACCTTGGTTTCGCTAAAAGTCACGGTTTTGTACGAAATTTTTCTTTTGGTTGAACTGATATTTTGGTTGCACCAGAAAAAATGCACAAGGCCAATTCTATTGCGCCCTGAAAGAAATGACTGCGTCAAAAACGCAAGATACGCGCTCTAGCGGAAACACTGCAAATTATCTCTTTCCTATATAGGAGCATACATGTATTTACAGGAACAACGTTGATTTTTTCAAACCATACAGATAATTCAAACATACCACCTAATCATATAACCTTTATAATGCTAAATAATTGATGTAGAAATTCTAATTTCTGTGAAACAAGAGGACCATCTCCCAGTTGCTGGGAGATAAATAAATTTTTACAATCAGGCAAAAAGTAAACAAAAGATAGAGTAAACTGGCTGGTTGTAACCCAGCATTGAAATCAATATCTCTGCCAGCGACTAAAACTGGGACTGACCACACAGTAACAGATTGTCATCTTCACAATAATTTCCATACTTTTAAATGGTATGATTTAACTCATTACCATACAAGCAAAATGTTGACTTGTCCAAAGTAAAAGCATTTGCAGACAACAATGAAAATGTGACTCAAATAATGGACTTTGTCTTTGAAAGGGTAGAAAAGATTGTTGGAAAAGGAGAAAATGCTGATAACCAGCACCTTCTCCTTTTCCAACAATGTTCTTAAAAGGTCACTTCCTTAGAGTCGTTAAAACTAGGGATTGTGTGGCAAAGGGTTAAATTAAATGCAGTTTAGGATCTGCTTTGTTCACCCCTGGCAGCTATTGTTACTAAATATTAGAAGCCAACATTTCAAAATCATAAAACTCAAAACTCAAGAAATTAGAGAAGTCATTCTAATTAAAATAAGCTCCCTTCTATATGTGTAACTTTGAAGTGACTATGAGATCATCTTTAGTTTACCTTTCTGTTGGCTGATCAAAACCCTGCTTTCAAGTTTTGAAGCAAAAGTTGACCGTTAGAAAAATACTATGTACTGATAGAAAGTGGATGGATTGTTCGTAATCTTGACATGTTAACATTTTTGAGAGTCAAGGTTGTGGCTGTGTAGCATGTTTCTCTATTTAGTTAATAACTAAGGCTATTACTAACCTATCTGAAGGATAAATTGACCCTTTACCAAACGACAAAGTTTTAGACTAGTCCAAATTGAAAGCATATGCAGACGACAAAATAAATGTGACTGAAAAGTTGAAACTTGTTCAGGAAAGGGTAGGAAATGTTGTGGGAAAAGGAGAAAATGCTGGTTACCAGCATTTTCTCCTTTTCCCACAATGTTTTCAAAAGGTTTGTCTCTCAGGGTGTTAAAAGTCGGGATTGTTTGGTAAAGGGTTAAACTGATTTTGAAGCAATTTCTCTGATTGGTGGAGCTAAAATAACTTTCAGAAACTTTCAGAAGTAGCATAAGGGAACTGTGAACTTTAGTCAAATTGTTACAAAGTAAACCAGGCTTAACTCTTTACCAAATGACAAAATTTTGGACTGGACCAAGCTGAAAGCATTTGCAGACAGCAAATGAAATGTTGCTGAAATGATGATTTCTCCCTTTGATAGAGTAGAAAACATTGTGGGAATAGGAGAAAATGCTGGTTACCAGCATTTTCTCCTTTTCCCACAGTGTTTTCAAAAGCATTCTTCCATAGGGTCATTAAGAGTCGGGATTGTGTGCTAAAGAGTTAAATCCTAGAGTAAGAAAATTCCTTTAAATCCTTAGGTTTGGAAGCAATATACTGGTAATTGTTTTTCTATAATCTAAAAATGTTCCATGCATGCATTTCTTAATCCTTCTTGGATTCAAATTATTGTTATTTTACTGTGGTTATAAAAAGAGCTGATTTGAATGAATGATAGGGGGATCATGAAGTATTAATTATAGCAGGATAGAGGAATCCATATCCGCTTGTTTTTGTTTCCAAAGACAAAGTCTAATGCTATATAGAAGACGAATGCTAATTAAGCCTTGCTTCTCCCTGGAAATTGAGTGACAGATTGTGTCAATTATATAGCCAGCACAAATCAGAAGAAATTTGACATCACTTTTCCTGCCTGATAATGAACAATTCACATTATCAGAAGAGATCTCAAAAACTCACGTCAAGTAATTTGTTCTTGTTCCGTCAGAAATGGAATTGTTACTTAGTGTGAATAATGGACATCCAAGGATTAAGTTTTTTCACTTTACTGGGTGACAATACTTCAGGCTTGTCCATATTAAAAGTACTTGCTGACAATAGATCAAGTGTGGCTCAAAAGGAGGTAAACAGCAGGAAACCTTATAGAAAAAGAATAAAATGCTGGTTTCCTGTGTTTTTTTCTTTACCAGGGTTCTACTTCAGGATTGTAATAACAATGTCTATTAGGAAAAGGCTTAAATACATCCAAAAATCAATTCCTTTCCCAGACAACAAGACTGAATACCAAGTCCAAGAGTCCAAACTGTTTGATTAGATAATATCAAGTGTACAATCTGACCTTGAATGTGGAATATTTTACAAAATTCTAGCGAAGACAGCACTGCCAGAGAAAGTCTTGAGTCCTGTATTAACCCTTTACCAAATGATCCCAGGTTTTCACAACCCTGGAGAAGAAGGCTTTTGAAAACATTGTGGGAAATGGAAAAAATGCTGGTAACAATAAATGCTGGTAACCAGCATTTTCTCCTTTTCCCATCATTTTTTCTACCCTATCAGTGATCTTAAGCTCATGTGAACCAATTCTGAATTTGTTGTCTGCAGATGATTTGAATTTGAAAAGTCTAAAATTTGTCGTTTGGGAAAAGGTCAACTATTTACCGCACAATCCCGACTTTTAACAACCCTGAGAAATAAAGTTTTTGAAAACATTGTGGGAACAGGAGAAAATGCTGGTAACTAGCATTTTCTCCTTTTCCCACAATGTTTTCCACCCCTCCCAACAAAAATTTTAATTTTTGAGTCACAATCATTTTGTCACCTGCAAATTCTTTCAATTCAGATAAGTCTAAAATTGTGTTGTTTGGAAAAAGAGTTAAATGCTAAATTGTTGAAATGGACATACATAAGATGTAGACATTGCAGTATCAAGACTGGTTTTATCAAAACGCCTGGCATAGTAGTAGACAGTGTAGTTTTATGGTGCTGCCTTTTTCTGTGCAGTCTGATCTTGATCTACACCATCCACAAAAGCAAACTGAGCACGATTCAGCACTTTAAAGGTTTATCTTCTGGCACAGTTAAAGTCAATTGCAATGGTCACCATAATAATCATGTGTTTGAAAAATGTACTCACCATGCCAACCCAAAAGAGAAAGAACAAAATGAGCATTAGAATATCTGTACATCCTCTGTTCTTCACAGGGTTCATCAAATCTGCCTTCTCTTCATCTCCCTGAAATGATATAGAGGATATTTGTGGGGTTTTTTTGGTGAAAGATCAAAATTTATTTCAAGTAAACATCATCGGTAATATTTTCACAAGTAACACACAAGACCGAAATTTATTTCATTGAGTGAACATCATAGGTAATATTTTCACAAGTGGCTGTGCCACTCATGAAAATATTACCAATCATGTTCACTTGATGAAATAAGTGAACATCATGAATGGCTGCACCACTTGTGAAAATATTACTGATGATGTTCACTCAATGAAATAAATTTCGATCTTTCACCAAAAAAACCCGAACATTCTACATGTACTTGCTAGTATTGCATGCTTCTTTTTGAACCCCTCTTTTGTTGGGACTTTCTTCGTAATCCAGTGCATTTGTTTTTGGTATTCCCCATCGCTTGAGAAATATAAGGTAAATGCACATAAATTATGTTATATTTCCCTCTGGTTCAATGGCATGTGCTGTTAACTAGGTAAGTAGTGCCCTAGAACTACTGTTTCCGACTTCAACTGAAGAGTTAGAAAATATGAAATCAGTATTTTTCACTGGTCGTAACCATGAAATATCAAACCATAATCAACCATTACCGCTAAATAAAGTACCGAAAAGCAAGAAATAAAAAGTTATCATCATTCATCTTGAAACCGTCTTTGTTGTGCTACATTTCCATATTCAGTGGTATATAAGATGTACCATGACTATCCCACCAACAAATGTCGGTAACCAGCATTTTCTCCTTAACCAATAACGTTTTCTTACCCTTTTAAAGACAAATCCCATCACCAAAGCAACATTTGTCAGCCACAAAGAGCCGGCTCTCAATTTGGATGAGTCTAGATTTTAGTCAAGTGGTAGTAACATTTAAACAAATTCTAAACAGGATCACATATTCTGTGAAATTGTTTCAAAATTGATTTTGTATTAACCCTTTACCACACACTCCCTAGTTTTAACGACTCTGGGGAAGAAAGGTTTTGAAAACATTTTGACAGAAGTAGAAAATGCTGTTTACCAGCATTTTCTACTTTTCCCACAATGTTTTCTAACCTTTCAAATACAATTATTTGAATTAAATTTTATTTGTCGTCTACAAATGCTTTCAAATTTGATAAGTCCAAAATTTCGCTGTTAGGTAAAGAACAGTATTTTTAGGGCAGATGTTTGCAATGAAATTAACACAAACAAGAATGCACATATAGTATTATGTTCAACAAACACCTGGCCATGACATAAGCTTGCTGGCTTTCAATGGAACCTAAAACCTTGTATTCAAGTAAAATCGATTAAATTAGACTATTTATAAATTTGCCAAAACTGTTGTAGTGCTGTGTGCTGTGAAAGAAGCATGGAAGAGTAAAAAAGAATAAAACATATGGGCCATGCTCTGTGAAAAGGGGGCTTAATGCATCTGTTAAAAAGTATCAACCCATGTCAACACGAGTCAAACCTTTTTGCTATTGGTCAATTTTCTGCATGTCAAAGGACTTTCTACCATAGGATTCAGTCAGTTTTAGACAAAATGGATTTCATGTCTCCATAATTATGTAATGTCTTGTTTGATATACCGGTAATGGACTAAAGGGATGCATTAAACCACCAATTTCTTGAGCATGGCTCATATAAATGACAAATGATCAGTTTCAAACCAAAAGGATCTTTAGATGATATTACATGAAATATTCAAATATCAACAGAACTGCAATACATAACTCCTTATCTCTGGCAACAAATTTGGAGCTAAAGATTATGAAAATATCTCTGCAAAACATAGTATGTAAAATAACTATAAAAACATTGCGGCAACAGAAGCATTATGAGCAATTTCTCCTTTTGTCACAGTGTTTTCATACACAGTCTGATGCATTCAAAAAGGTTGTCTCCAAGTAGTAAAGTGCTAATTTTTCAATTTTTCAAAAAAATTGAAAAATAAAACACATCATGGGGTCTTTTTACATATCTTGAACCCCAACACATTTGACGTACCAAGGTTTTACCATTGGTAATAAAACAAGAGGGCCATGATGGCCCTGTATCACTCCACTGGCTTATAAATATAAACCATAAATACTAAACATTTCAATTCTGAGCCAAATGGTTTCAAAATGAAGACTTACAAAGTTTTCTCTGTAAAAGCCCATGTGAAAGTTGAGACCTGCAGGGCAAAGCCATTTTTGATCCCAGAGCTATAATTACTTGAACCCTGGTAGAGGTCCACAAGATAAAGCCACATGCCAAAATAATACAAATCTATGCTGTATGGTTATAAATAAGGTGATTTTCAAGTTTTGTCCATATGAAGCCTCTGTAAAACATAAGACCCCTGATGCAAGGCTAATTTCAAAACAAAAAATCAAAACAGGAAGATTTTTTTAAGTTGTCACTATGTAAACCAATGTAAAACTTGTGATCCCTGCGGCGGGGCCAATTTTGACCCCAGGGCTAAAATTCTGGCCCGCTTGGTAGAGGCCCACTAGATATAGCTACATGCAAAATTTAGTAGCTCTAGGCCTTATGGCTAGGTACAGGAAGATTTTTAAAGTTTTCTCTATATAAGCCTATGTAAAACTTGTGACCCCTGGGGCCGAGCCAATTTTGACCCCAGGGCTATAATTTGAAGAAACTTGATAGAGGTCTAATACATAAAGCTACATGCCAAATTTGGTAGCCCTATGCCTTATGGTTTCAGACAAGAAGATTTTTAAAGATTTCCAATATTTTTCAGTTTTGTTGCCATGGCAACCAGAGTTTTTGAAGGAATCAAATTCTTTCAGGAAATTCTGAAGAGGACCATGGCAGGATCATTTCTGTGAAGTTTCATGAAAATTGGATGGGTAGTTTCAGAGAAGAAGATGTTTGAAATAAAAGTTAATGCACGGACGGACGGACGGACGCACGATGGACACTGGGCCATGACATAAGCCTGCTGGTCTTCGGCCAGTGGAGCTAAAAATCATGCAAATACTCCGATCAATATGCGCTGTTTTATTGCAATATAATATTTAAACATGAAACAGGCATGGATATGGAAATGAATATTTTATCATGGACATTTTTCTAAACATCCTGCCATTTAGAATAACCTATCAGTATTATGCACTCCCCAGCTATAAAAGTGCTTAATATGAAAGTATTACATGAAAGGGATGCAATAGCATGTAACAAACAATTGCTCCTTTTCCCAAAATATTTTCTGTATTATTCAACATAGACAATTCTTTCAAATGTTTTTTTTGTTTTACTTGTAGCAGTTTTCAGTATGTTAAAATATGTACAGTAATGGCTGACGTGTCATATACCATATTGGAACATTCTTCATTGAACATAAGGGCAGCATCATTGTAACCCTTTACCAAACAATCTGGAGTTTTGACAACTCTTGGATAGACAGCTTTTGAAAATTGTGCGAAAAGTAGAAAATGCTGGTGACCAGCATTTTCTCCTTTTTCCACAATGTTTTCTACCCTTCCAAAGATAAATCACACAAGATGAATACAAATGAACTTGTCATCTGCAAATGCTTTTTTGATTTGGCCAAGTATAAAATTTTATTGTTTGGTAAAGAGTGGAATTTTTCATGTGAGCAATATTTTTTTTCCAAAAAGCAGGATCCTTCAATCATTTTTAGTGTATCTAGATACTTATCAATTCAATATTACAATGATCTGCCGCAGTAAAAATGGAGTCCCTGCAATTCACAATCCCATAATGTTACTGTCTCATGAAAAACTAATGTTTCAATGGATGCATATATCCTGCAACATGTTAACTCTTTCCCACACAATCCCTAGTTTTAACGACCTTGAGAAAGAAGCCTGTTGAAAATATTTTGGGAAAAGGAGAACATGCTGTTAACCAGTATTTTCTCCTTTTCCCACAATCTTTTCTACCCTTTGAAAGAAAAATTTTAGATTTTGAGTAACTCTAAGGTGTCATCTGCAAATGCTTTCAATTTGGGCAAGTCTAAAATTTTGTCGTTTGGTTAAAGACTTAACTTTTTACCAAACCACAAAATTTTACATTGGTCCAAATTGAAAGCATTTGCAGACGACAAAATAAACGTGATTGAAAAATTGAAATTTGTTTTGGGAAGGATAGAAAACATTGTGGGAAAAGGAGAAAATGCTGGTTACCAGGGTCTTTCACAGGGTTGTTAAAAGTCAGGATTGTGTGGTAAAGAGTTAAACCATTTTTGTCCGACTTAAACCATTTTTGTCCGACTTCCTTTCATTGAGCTGTGAGTCAAAGATTTTGTAATTTACCACCTAGTGTTTCTTATCAGTTAATCCTAGATATATTTTCTAAGAAACTGGTTGATACAATTCCATTAACCCTATACAACACAATCCTGTTTCTTAGGACCCTGAGAACAAAGCTTTGGAAAATCTTTAGGGAAAAGAAGAAAATGCAAGTAACCACACTGTTTTCTAAGCTTTCACGCACAAGTCTCATCACTTTAGCCACATTTAATTTGTTGTCCACAAATGCTTTATATTTGGAGAAGTCTAAAATTTTGCCATTTGGTAAAGAGTCAACCTTTAGCGCCAAATAAATAAAGCACCAAATAAACAACACTGATCTTTTCAATCAAGAAAAATTCCACCTGTTGTAATTTGAATGCTGTATCGGGGCCAAACTACCGAAATATTGCACTTTTTGTGCAGTCTGGCCTCAATCTACACTGTACACAAAAGGGTGACTGGACATTTCGGCCCATAACAATTTTGGCCCATTACAATTTCGGCCCATAACAATTTCGGCCCATACAATTTCGGCCCATAATGATTTCGGCCTATGGTTGGCGTATCATAAATATTGCACGACCTGACGAGTCCTTTTACTAACTGTTTGGTGGATAAAATTGCGCTTTTGAATATTGTTTGTTTCGCATCAATAAACATTCTGGATATTTGTTTTACGTCCTGGTAGAATGTTTACATATGGTAAAAGAGTATATACAATATGAGCAAAGGAAAACCAGTATAAACATACGGCAGACGTTAAATCTTGGTTTGTATCGAAGATCAGACTGTAAATATCATGTGTAATCCGGTGTAGACCTGTGCCATCCACAAAAGATACTAAGTTGCCATCGACGGTGGAAGAGTTGAAAACTAAATGTCCCATCTCCTAAATTTTGAATTATCTAAGTTTAGCATCAGGTAGGGAATGTTATAAATTGAAGAGTTTTCATCACTTTAAAAGTACAATCTGATCTTGATCTATGCTCTCCACGACGGATACTCGGGTCTCCGTCGGAACTGAAATGGTCAAGTTAAATCCGTTGTTTATTGATCTTTCTACCTTCTTTTTTGCTGGCAAATTTAATCATACTCTCTTTTTTGGGTCTTCCAAACTGGGTTAAGGGTTTAAACCATCCAATATCCGTAATGTCATAATATCGTCTCAGATATCCGTTGAATTTAGGTACATGCTTCGTCGCGTTTTATTATCTTGGGTGTTGTGAATTTGCGTAATTTAAGACAGGGGAAAATAATTGAATGGATGCAACTCCAGTAATTATTTTCAATAATAATTGGCACAATAAGTCTTGTTTGGTGCATTTTTTTTTTGTTATTCGTGATAATGGATTGCTTACCAAGGATTCATATTTTTTACCCTTTACCACACAATCCCGAGTTATAATGACCCCCAAAGGAAAGAGACTTTTGAAAACGTTGTCGGAAAAGGAGAAAATGCTGATAACCAGCCTTGCCTCCTTTTACCACCACGTTTTCTACCCACTCAAGACAGATTTCATAATTTGTGCAACATGATTTACTTCGACGTCTGAAATTACTTTAAATTTCGATCAGTCTATAATTTTGTCGTTTGGTAAAAAGTTCAAAGAAATGGAAAGGTAACTGTTTTTCAGTTTATTTCACTATAGCATCCAGATCAGAGAAGAATTTAATTGCTTAGCACTTAATTTTACATCTGACCTCAGTTAACTCGATTGATGTCGTGGGTACTAACTCACTGTCTACATGTAATAATTCTAAACAACACAGGGTTTTTAGAAGGGTTGCATATATATAACGTTTTTCATGCTGAAGCCCAAATTAACATTTTCATTTGTTCCATGGTAAAATTGGGGAAAAAAATTGGGTTTTTGGTATTGCTGAGGTATGTATAACTTCCCAAATTTTCATAAAAAAAAATTTTAAAGTCACATGTGGAATTTAAAAAATCCTAGAAATTAGTCCTTAATGTAGGCTCCGCATAATGAACTATCCTTAGAAAACATACGTTCTTCAGCTAAAACTGAGTTTGAAATTAGTTATGATTTGCAAGTTTACAAGTCTGGAAATGCCTTTGTGTTATTTCAAACGATGACACTAATCCTGCCTTACCCAGTACACAACGCGGCTGTTTTGTTTGGCAAACCTTCGAAGGTGTAGGACCAGCGGCTAAAACAGTGTCATATAAAAGCAAGCAATCAACACAAAGAATGGTAGCAAGACAGGTCGTAGCATGCAAGCTGACAGACAAACAAACAGGGAAACATTCAAGTGTCATTCAATTGGTATTTAGACTATGGGCCGAAACTGTAATGGGCCGAAAATGTTATGGGCCGAAATGTCCCGGAATCCACAAAAGCACCGTAAGCTATGAAAGTAAACCTTTTACCACACAATCCAAAGTTTTAACAACCCCTGAGGAAGAAAGCCTGTAAAATCAGGGTGGGAAAAGGAGAAAAGGTAACCAGCATGTTCTTTTTTTCCCACAATTTCTTTCCTATCAAAGACAAAATCGCGACTTGGGCTACATTTATTTTGTAACGTCAGCAAATGCTTTCAAGTTAGTGGAGCCCAAAATTTTGTTGTTGGTAAATAGTTGAAACATACATAATAAAGCATGTTTGAATTCACTGTTCCCTGGACATTCAATATTTGTCTTCCTATTTTCTGTATCATCTATCTTAAATGAAATTGGTTGACGCCTTCTCTTTAAAAGACATTCTGTGGGAAATGAAAATAGCCCTTAAACAAAGGACAGTCATTATGAGAAAAACCATATTCTTGCAACAAGCTTATGCTTCTTTTCCCACGATGTTTTTATAAAGTGTCTGCTGCTGGGATAAAAAAGAGTCATCTTTGTACGTAAATGTGTTAATAAAATAAAATGACTCACGAAGAAACAACAACAGCACCTGTGACATTGCCAGTGCCAAAACTGGGCTGCAATTGCTTCTAGAAATGTTGAAAATGCTATGAAGAAAAAGGGGCATGATGGTATGAATTCCCCTTTTGATAGTAAAAACTTACCCATGTTTGTAGCAAATATCTTCAGTGATGACAAAAAGTTCATTTCACTGAAAATTCTAAGCTGAAAAAGGGACATAACTGTCAAAAATATTTTGATGGTTATCTGCCTTACTGGTGAAGGTTCCCCTTTTGATAGTTAACAATTAGTCTGAGTTTGAATTATCTTTGAGCTAAAAATTCATACTGGTTATCTTTTTTATGTTACAAGTTTGTTCTAATATTTGTTTGCCAGTTTATTTCAAAAGGTAATGACCTAATCAATGATCTACAGACATATCACACAAGATCTGCCAAGAATTAAAACAGTCTCTGAGACCAAAATCTTAATAGGCTGACTTATCTAGACAAAATTACTGAATTATCAAATCTTTGCATCTGAGAAACATTTCTTCATTATTTGCCTTGAATCCTTTACTTCAAAAAAAAGTTTTTGAGTGATGCTAGATTAAGAACTCTTAATAACCCTTACAAAAGTTAATCCTTTACCAAACCGTCCCTGAGTTTTAAAGACCCTGTGGGACAAAGCTCTTGAAGACATTGTGGGAAAAGGAGAAAATGCTGGTAACCAGCATTTTCTCCTTTCCCCACAAGATTTTCTAACCTATCAGCAAACTAAATCTTATTTGTAACAATTTTAAATTTGTTGTCTGCAGATGTTTTGAATTTGGGAGAGTTTATTTTAATTATGAGGGACAACTAATTTCTTAAAAAATAATGGAAACCTTCCTAGAAAAGAAGCAAATTATCTCGTAACATGCACCTGTTCCACATTGTAATGTCTTCGAAAAACTAATAATTGCCTAAGTGCACCCCCACCCCCTTTGTCACATGCTTATGTGTCAAAAAAAGAAAGAGGTGTAAATGGCACGATAAAAGACATGCTGGTATTGCCAAACACCATTTCAATCACTGTCAAAATCCCCCATCCAAAATGTAGATAACAATTACATAATATGCATTTGCATTATCAACTCATTTCTAGAAACCAGAAATTTTTAGATGCACTGAATCCAATTTGACCCTTTCCCAAACGACAAATTTTAGACTGGTCCAAATTGAAAGAGTTTGCAGACGACAATTTTAAATTTGATGAAAATGGCTGAAAGTTCTCCAAAAGGGTAGAAAACACTGTGGATAAAGGAGAAATTGCTCGCTACAAGCAATTTCTCCTTTTCCCACAGTGTTTTCAAAAGACTTGTACTGCAGACACGTAAAAACCAGGGCTTGTTTGGGAAAGGGTTAAAAGCCATATTGATCTTTGCTTTTTTTCTTGCAAGGATTTTTTTTTTCTGACAAAACTGCTCTGTTTGTAGTACTGTATTGCAGAAACAGATAACATCTGGGTTGATTCCCCTGTTTATCCAATTTTTTTTTGGGGGGGAGGGGGGGGGGGGAATCTTTATTCAGTAGAAAAACAGAAAATTTTCTATACTAAGTTTTTGCCTTTGTAAGTCTTAACCTTAATTTTAGTGCTGAACTGATGAGATGGGCTTTTTTTAAACTCTATACCACAACATTCTGAGTTTTAACGACCCTAGAGAAGAAGACAATTCAATGAAAATGTGGGATTTAAAGGAGAAAATGTTGGTAGTTACTAGCATATCTGTTAACCAGCATTTCCTCCATTTTGTACAATGTTTTCTACCCATGAAAGGCAAATTTCATGTTTTGAGTAACATTTGATTTGTCTTCAACAGATACTTTCAATTTGGACCAGTCTGAAATTTTGTTGTTTGGTAAAGAGTTAATTTGGAAAGTACCGGCCAGAACACTGCATGTTCCAGATTGCCTTGGGCTAAGGATAACTTGTAAGAAAGTAGCTGCAGAGATTACGGATCAGACCCTAGGGAGAGATTTTGATCTACCCTGTCAACAACAGTAAGTTGTGCTTACCACTGGAAGAGTTGATCATTTTTCTTCCGAAAATACAGTTCTTTTTTTTTTCCATTTCAGACTCTACAGAAAAATGCAATATGATCCTATACATGGTCAAAAAAAGTATTACATCCCTAGGCCAAACCCCAACCTGCAGGCACTTCTCTGCAAATTTTCATCAGGAATCAGGATTTGAGTGAAAAGTCACTGCCAATTTCTGTTTTGCTTTGAACATGGACAATTAAACTTGCCATCCAGTTTCCATATTACCACTAAGCAAAGAAAAGGGCCAGAGAATATTTAAGAAGTCTGCTCTACTTCTAAAATTGTACTTTACCGACAAGTATGAAATTTTCATTTGCAGACAAGTAAGTTACTCTTTACCACCCAAAAATCTTTTAGACTTCTCCAAATTGAAAGCTTTAGCAGACAGCAAAGTGAATATGGGCGAAGTATTAGTATCTTTCGTCAAAGGGAAAGAAAACATTGAGGGAAAAGGAGAAAATGCTGGTTACCAGCATTTTCTCCTTTTCCCTCAATCTTTTCAAAAGTCTTCTTCCTTAAGGTCCTTAAAATTTTGGGATTGTATGGTAAAGGGTTAAGATTAAATTTTGTCACCCTACTTGATGACGTTATTACCTTGTCTCCGCAGCACCCACACATGGTTGTGACGTTCTATCTTCTATCCTTCACCTGAAATTATATATAATTAAGACTATTACAAAAGGCTTTTTGATCATATATTGTTTACAAAACTGCTGTAAAAGGACTTTTAATTCAATTTCTACCACATTTATGACCTGTAGACAAACTTATTTTGTCTTACAGCCTACAACTTTTGAAATCATTGTGCCAAAGGGGATTATTACTGATAGCAGGCAATTTCTAAGTGGATCTATTTTCTCTCAATATTTTCATTTGTAATGTCTGTCCATCCCAATCTCATACTACAATAGCTGTTCAAATGAAAACTTCATCAATCTGAAAGAATCTATAACAAAATAATGAAGTAACATGGTTACATGAGATGTCTTTGATTTGCCATGTTGGATGATGTTACAAGATATACTGTACATGTTCCATGTCATCATTTTGTGAAAGAAATCTAATTTTACAAGAACAATGGTGGTTTATGACTGGGGTTTCTGGGACACTATCACAAATCAATACTGTGCACCATAATTTCACTGGATTCACAGCTGCTACTTATTGAAGCCTTGAAGTTGAATGAAAGTATTGGAATAGTGTATATCTTGCATCTAAAAGTTTGCTTATATCCCCACTGCCTGCAAAAAACAACTGAGGTTGGTAACAGTAAAGAATGAACAAACACTTCAACAGCTTTGTTAGTTTGAAAATTAATATATTTCTGTTCTGTAATTATAATCAAAACACATGGTTCTATTCCAGAATGAAAACATGCTTGTAAAGAAGAGACCTCAGGATACACTCTAAAAGCAATCCCTACTTTCAGCAAATGGAGAGAATGCTGTTAAAATTGATAAAATCAAACAATCTTCACTTCTGAGCTATCACAATTTAGTCACTTCTGAGCTATCACAATTTAGTTTTTCTGTAATAATTTTTCACGGTACTTCCAGATTTTCACAACAATCATTCACTTATGCATGTTTTTCCAGCTTTTCACCAAAGCAGGCTGGGGCTTCAGACGCTTTTGTCCAAGGGCATCCCCCATGCGACCAGTATGGAATGAACCAGAATTTCCTAATTACCAAACCATCCCCATAAAACTGACTTAGGACTCCTCAGCTTTTAAAAGACAAGAATGAAGGCACGAAGTACATTATGAAAGTACTTGCAGAGGAAGAATAAAATGTTTCTGGGTGAAATGATGGGTATAAAATAACTCTACCATTCACAACAGCTGTGTAAAATTCTCTATCTCTTCAACAGAAAACAAAATTCAACCCTTAACCTGCTAAATAAGTGAAAAGAAATCTTCAAGTTGATGGTAGAAACCCAAATGTTGCAATTTCATAGGTATTTATTTTTCTAAAAAATATCTCCTTAGCGGACAATGTAGATCAAAGATTGGCCTGCACATTCTCTGCAGTCTGATCTTGATTTAAACTATCCACATAAGGTCGTTGAGTTGTCCTTAGCAGCCTAACGATTAAAACTTGTGTATACTTAAAATATTTGCAGAAGAGAAACAAAATGTGGCTAATATGACGATTTTCACCTCTAATAGGATAGCAAAACATAGTAAAAGCAAAAAACTCTAGTTACCTGCATCTTTTCCTTTTCACATGATTTTTCAAATGCCCCTCCCTAAGGGCTAAACAAACCTGGGCATTATTTGGTAAAGGGTAAAGGATAAATGTGAAGAGTTCACCCTTAAAGCTCTGAGCACAACTTACTTTGTTTTTTGGACAGTGTAGATCAAGATCAGACTGCAAAGAATATGCATTCTGACCCTGGATCTACACTATCAGGTATTTTTGAGGTATTCCAGGGTAAAAATCCCACAGGCTTACGACTAAAAATATTCATTCCATACATTTACCACCCTAAATGGTTTAAACTCCAAAATAATATAAGCCTTAACCACACACTCCCAAATTCTAATGACATTCAGGAAACAGGCTTTTGAAAACATTGTTGGGAGAGGAGAAAATGCTGGTACCAACATTTCCTCCTTTTCCCACAATGTCTTCTACTCAATTAAAGACAAATTCCATCTTTTGAGCAACATTTTATTTGCCGTCTGAATTCATCTGAGCCATCTAAAATATTTGTTATCTCAACAATTTTGCAGCAAATGTATTTGAAATTATTCTTTTAAAATGTGGATAATCAAAATGAAATTTCAATAAATGAATAAATTTGAAAACATTTGGTAAAAGAGAAATTCTTCATTGTTAGCAATTTCTCATATAGCCATAATATTTCAATTTGAATTTGTCGTCTGCAGGTGGTAATGTTTTAGCCAGTTCCCACACAATCTGTTTTTAAAAGCATGAGGGTTAAGGCTTTTGATAACATTGTGGGCAAAGCAGGAAATGCTGGTGACAAGTTTTTTCTCCTAATTTCCCCGCAATGTTTTCTTTCCTATTCAAAGACGTTTATTACAAGCCACATCTGTCTTCTGCAAGTGCCTTCATTTTGGACAAGCCTTTAGTCTAGTAAAGAGTAACCACAAGTTTGATTTCCTTTTCATTTCCCCTATACATATGGTTAACTCATAAGAGAGGCCTGATGATTCCATAAACAAAGCTTTACTTTATTTGTTTTCCATCTTGTCTTCTGTTTAACCCTTAAAGTGTGAAATAGCTGAAATGGTAATGTACGGCTGAACTGTCAGTGTCTCAATATAAGATTTCTCACAATATAGTGGACGATTCAGACTGGAAATCAGCCTACATGTCCTCTGGAATCTGATTTTGATTCGAGCTGTCTAGTAAACGCAACTAAATCTGTGCTTGCAAATTCGACACCCAAAGTGTTAAGTTTTGTTTTGGAATATGATCAAAAGAATCACACCTGGTCAGTGGCAAAAAACTGTATTTTTAAATACTCTTAAACTTTCACTCAGTGTGCAAATTTCCAGCTTTTCTTACTTAAAAATTCCTTAACTCTTTAACTACAAATGGTGACTTGAATACCTTTTGTGGACTCACTGTGTCCATCAAGATCGCACTGCGCAAAACATGAAGCCTGATCTTAAATGTATATGTGCACCATTTGCTATGTGATACTAAATTACGAAAAAAACCATTTTCAACAGCAGTGGAAATCTACTTTTACAACTGATTGATTGTATGGCTTTAAACACAATTTTCAACATAATTTCAGTTACATCACGGTGGCTAGTGCACCTACCCCGTATCCATGCTTTCTTGGAGTTTCTTTTACCAGCACTAAGCACATTTTTTCCAAGCCACGTCATCATACCATATTTGGAACCGTATTTCACAGCATGTAGATACAGAATTGCTCTCTATCATGCGTTTTATTTTAACCGCATGTGACACATGTATTTGAGCCGCAAAATTTTCCGGTAGATAATCGAAAAAGCCAGACCAAAAGGCCCTGATATCGTAACATAAAGTTGTTTATTACACAGTGAAATGTCCTCAAATCATTAGATAATTTATGCCTGCAATAATGAGTACCTTTATGTTTGGCATGAAAGAGTTTAATCCTTTACCAAATGAACACAATTTTAGACTTGGCCAAGTTAACTCTTTACCACACAATCCCGACCTTTAACGACCCTGAAAAAGAAAGCTTTTGAAAACATTGTGGGAAAAGGAGAAAATGCTGGTAACCAGCATTTTCTCCTTTTCCCACAATATTTTCCACCCTTACCGAATCAAATTCTAATTTCTGAGTCACATTTATTTTGTCATCTGCAAATGCGTTCAATTTTGACCAGTCTAAAATTTTGTCGTTAGGTAAAGAGTTAAAGGTGTTTGCAAGCGGCCAAATAAATGTGACTCAGAAATAGGAACTTGCCTGTGGAAGGGTAGAAAACATTTTAGGAAAAGGAGAAAATGCTGGTTTCCAGCATTTTCTCCGTTTCCCACAATGTTTTCAAAAGCTTTCTTTCTTAGGGGATCACAGGATCATGCGGCAAACCATCTAGTTTTTTTCTGCAGAAGAAAAAATGAGCAATTTATTCATCCAGTAGTATCAGTTTTATAATCTAACCTTTTCACCTATCTTTGTCAGTCCCATTTTTTTCATCTCTCCTCACCAACATAAACATTATATAGGAAGCTCTGCAGGACACGAAATATACTTCTGATGTTTCATGGAAAAAAAGAGTTTACTGTTTACCATCCAATCCCGAGTTTAAACAACCCTGGAAGAGAAAGCTTTAAAAAACATTGTGCAAAAAGGAGAAAATGATATTAACCTGCATTTTCTCCTTTTTCCACAATGTTTTCTGACCTATCCAACACATATATCACCATTTAGGCTACATTTAAATAGTCCTCTGCAGATGCTTTGAATTTGGTTCAGTCCAAAATTTTGCCCTATGGTTAAAAGAGTTACGTATGTTACTACTGATCAAATCAAAGCAATATGTTGATAGACAGACTGGAAAAACCATGTCCACTAAAAAAAGCTCTCTAAAGTATGGACCTACTACAATATTGCAAGTGAATCCGATAGAGTGTAGTTTGCTTGTTTGTTTGATCACCACTACATGCATATGGGCCATGCTCTGGCAAAAGGGAGTTTAATGCATCTCCATGATCCATGACACCAAGCAAGTTATCACATAATTTTGGATCCGTCATAATATCCATTTTGTCTAAGAAACGACTGTATAATCACGAGATACAATGGTTCTTTGACTTGCAAAAAATTTACGAAAGTTTCAGCCAAGGTCAGCAGCCTGTGTAGTCTGCTAACCTAGGTCTATACTTTTTGCGGATGCATTAAGTCCCCTTTTCAAAAAGCACAGCTCATATTGATTTACAGAAACACTATATATTTGTGCAGCCAAATGGACCTGATTGACTGATTTTCTGGTTCTAAAATTCTAGGTACTGTATTATTCATACATACAAGTACAAAAAATCAATGTATAATAGCTCTGTGCCATTATTTCTGTCAATATTACACTTCTACCATGCAGACAGTCATTTCTACATTATTAACAGCACAGTTTTCGGAAGTCAACCCTGATGTAGTTCCTTCTGTAACCCTTTACATAACAACCTTGTGTTTCAGAGACTCAGAGGAAGAAGGCTTTTGAAAACATTATACATGTAGTAAAAGAATTTCTCCTTTTCACACACAGTTTTCTGCTCTTTCAAAGACAAATTCTTTCAATTGAGGCAGCATCTGATTTAAGCCATGCTCTGGCAAAAGGGGGTTTAATGCATCTCCTTAACCCTTTCCCAAACGATAGAATTTAGACTGGTCCAAATTGAAAGAGTTTGCAGACGACAATTTCAAATTTGATGAAAATGACAGAAAGTTCTCCAAAAGGGTAGAAAACGCTGTGGGAAAAGAAAAAATTGCTCGTTACGAGCAATTTTTCCTTTTCCCACAGTGTTTTCAAAAGACTTGTACTGCAGACACGTGAAAACCAGGGCTTGTGTGGGAAAGGGTTAATGTATCATACCAATCAAGCCATCACAAAATTATGGAAATATACATGCCTTTCTTTCTTTTAACCCTTTCCCAAACGACAAATTTTGGACTGGTCCAAACTGAAAGAGTTTGCAGACGACAATTTTAAATTTGATGAAAATAGCAGAAAGTTATCAAAAAGGGTAGAAAACACTGTGGGAAAAGAAGAAATTGCTCATAATGAGCAATTTCTCCTTTTCCCACAGTGTTTTCAAAAGACTTGTACTGCAGACATGTGAAAACCAGAGCTTGTTTGGGAAAGGGTTAACAACCAACTGAATCATGAAGCAGAATGGTCCTTGAACATATACAAAATTTACCAACAGTGAGAAGTTTTGGTCCATATCAGTCTGTGCAGTCTATGAAAGCTGGCCTGGATCAATACTTTTCGCAGATGCATTTAGCCTCCTTTTGCCAGAGCATGGCTCATTTGTAATGTATCAATGCTTTCGGCATGGACATAACTTCTGTAGGCTGATAAAGAAATAAAAGGAGATCATGTGGCCTAGATCCTGTGAAATAATTTTCTTCAAGTTCCCAGTCATTAACCCACAATGGCTTATCATATTGTTTATAGGTAAAGCAGATAAAAATATGACAATTATCACCATTTCTAATCCAGGTTTTTATGACCTGAGAATGCCAGGGCCTTTGTTAGAATTCAGGTAAGTTATCAATGAAGACATTCAAAATGAGCAAAGCTGGCATCACTTAATCTGCTGATTACCAACCCACAAATACACATAAAACCCCCAATTTTGCCATATGTTATATCAAGTAGCTTCTTTGTCCCTTTCAATTTTTCTTACATATGTACATGGTGTTCACATTACCCATGACATTATGGAGTAATCAACTTCTTCCTGATTCTAAAACTTAATTCTAACACAGCTTTGAAATGATAAAAGAGCCATGTTTAACTATTTTGTAGGCTGTGATAATTATGACGGTTATTGCTGAATTCTAGATACCACTGAATTGAGGAGCAAGGGTAAATATGTGTGAACAACAAACTCTGAGACATGTAAAACAGTGCCAGAAGAAATGTTGTGAAGACTTCAGAGGAAAATATCAGACTTCTGCAGCCATTATGCAAGACACCAATATTGTTCCCTGACAGTACAAAAACCTGCAAAATAATGGGAAAATAATCTGGCATTCAGAGAATATTTTTTTTTATTTTTCTCAATGCTCTTAGTGATCCATTATGCAAGAAAATTTTGTTTTCCCTGTTTACAAAGCATTTTCTGTTTGCCAAACTAGTTTTGCTTCTCTGCTTGTCTGGATGGCCAAAGGTTACCAACAGTGTAGACAGTTACAACTCCTTTAACTCTTTACCACACAATCTTGAGTTTTAATGACCTTGAGTGAGAAAGCTTTAGAAAACATTGTGGGAAAAAACCAAAATGCTAGTAACTAAGCATTTTCTCCTTTTCCTACAATGTTTTCAACTCAATTAAAGGCAAGTTTTATCACTTGAGCCACCCATTATTTGTCATCTGCAAATGCTTTGAATTGCAACAAGTCTATAATTTTGTTGTGTTGTAAAGAGTTAACTCTTTACCAAATGATAAACTTTTAGACTGGTCTAAATTGAAAGCATTTGCAAGCAACATATTATTTAACCCTTTCCCAAACAAGCCCTGGTTTTCACGTGTCTGCAGTACAAGTCTTTTGAAAACACTGTGGGAAAAGGAGAAATTGCTCATAACAAGCAATTTCTCCTTTTCCCACAGTGTTTTCTACCCTTTTTGATAACTTTCTGCCATTTTCATCAAATTTAAAATTGTCGTCTGCAAACTCTTTCAATTTGGACCAGTCTAAAATTTGTCGTTTGGGAAAGGGTTAATGTTACTCAAAAAATGCAAGTTGTCTTTCATAGGGTAGAAAACATTATGGGAAAAGAAGAAAATGCTGATTACCAGCATTTTCTCCTTTTCCCACCATGTTTTCAAAAGCCTTCTTTCCCAGGGTTGTGAAAACCAAAGACTGTTTGGCAAAGGGTATTTTCCTCTTAATACTCTGCAGACACCTGTCTAAGTAGCAAACTACCCAAGAAAACATTGTGGGGACAAACAAACCGATAACTTGTGACACTACTGTAATGATTCTTGATTTTAAAAGAGTCATGCATATCTTTGAAAATCTTCAGCTACTGGGTATGTTGTTGGCACCATTCAAGGGAACTGTCCTTGGACATTCCAAGGACCTGCAGAGCCCAAGCCATATACTGTATTGGTGAAACTCAGGAGAGATATATGTAGAAGCTTTAGCAACGGTAGATGAAAGAGGTGTAAACTACCATTCTAACATTTGACTTTGTTTATCTTGTTGCAGCCAGTGTACCTATCCATGGTTTTCTGGACTTTCTTTAACCCATTTTTTTTTAATTTTTTTTTTTTGTTCAGCAGTGATAAAGGATAGAACACTGGGACAATGACTATCATCAACCCTTAGAAAGAAGGTGGGTATCAAGCCTGTGACCCTCGGAATACAGAACCTATGTATTGCCGACTGAGGTACATCACAGGCCTGTAATTTATCTGATCACTGACTATCTCAGTCATTCAGGTGTAAACATAAACATGAGCTCTGCATGACTGTAGTTCCTTGAATGACATGTACAAACAAACAAGGGTTTATCACAGAAATACCTGGTAATGCCATCATTATTCAATAGTTCTGGACGCTGCATATCTGAAAGATGTTTTCCTTAGCAATTTCTCTTTTTCCCCACAATGTTTACCGAAAGTACCCTGCTGCCGGATAAAACAAAGTCACCAACAGGTGGTGACTGATATGGTGCAAGCAGTTTTAACCCCTTATCAAACAACTCTGCGTCTAAATGATCCTGAAGAAGAAACGTTTTGGAAACATTGTGAGAATAGAAGAAAATGCAGGTAACCAGCCTTTTCTCCTTTCCTCGAATATTTTCCACCCTGTTGGTGAAAAATCCCATAATTTAATTCCTTGTTTGCACATGCTTTCAAATTGTAAAAGTCTGAATTTTGCTGCCTAGTAAAGATTTCATAGAAACCCAATCATCGGTAGACATCTATATATTTTATTAATCCAATAGACTTATCAACCTTTCCATCTACAGCAGATGAAATAGCATATGGTACTTCGGAGTTTAAGAATAGTACTTGAAATTCCATATCAATCCTTAGAGTGCCTTTCACAGCTATAGATGCACATTGCACAAAATGTGAAGTCTAATTATCAATCTGCACTCTCCACTTAGCTGAGATATTCTGTACAAGAGTCACCTGGAAGTTGCAATTATTTGCATCCTATTTCTGGACTGTTAGTGTCTGTTTGGTTTACTCAAGACTCTATAAGGGTTAACTTTTTACAAAACAACAAAACTTTCAACTTGTTCATACTGAAATCTTTTTGTGGAAGACAAATTGACAGTAGCTAAAATTATAAAATTTGTCTTCAAAAGAGTAGAAAAGAAGGTGGGAAAAGGAAAAAATGCGGGTTATCAGTATTTTCTCCTTTTCCCAAACTGTTTTCAAAGGCCTTTTTCCTCAGGGTCATAAAGACACAGGTTTGCGTGGTAAATGGATTCACAAAGTTACTCTTTTAAAATTCAACTCGCTATTTTGAGCGATAATTGAGAATTTAAGATAGTCTGGTCTTATAATATAAGAGGCTCAGGTAATTCAGGATATTGAATTCTTATTCCTGAAACATTTATCTCTTTATCAAATCCAATGTTGTTGATACTCAAATAATTCATTACCCAAAATATAAACTTTAGTGAAGAATATTGAAATTTAGGTCTTTTACACCTGACATTTTAAAGCTTTTGCAAATGTTGTAATTCAAGATCTGGCTGAACAGATTCATTAGTCTGATCACAGATCTTGACACTCTGATAATTGTATTAACTGAGACTATCCCAATTACGGTAACCCTTTAACGCACAATGCCGCCTATTAACGACCTTGGGAAAAAAACCTTTTGAAAACATTGTGTGAAAAGGGGAAAATGCTGGTAACCAGCGTTTTCTCCATTTCCAACAATGTTTTCAACCCTATCATGGCAAAACTTCACCATTTGAGCAACACTGAAATTGTTGTTGGCAAATGCTTTCAATTTTGACAAGGCTACAATTTTGTGGTCTAGTAAAGGGTTAACTGTTGGGGTTAATTAGCAAATACATCTTTTAAGACAAAGTGTTTCATACAGTCTGATCTTGATCTACACTGACAAAAGCACCTGTAGTTATCATTGGTGTTCTGTGAGGTCATGAAGAACTTCTAAGCTGTTAACAGTGTTATTGTTCCCCATCATTTTTTTTTAATTGTAACGCTATGTGCGTTCGATGTCCTCTATTTAGAAAAAAAAAAACTACCCAAAAGATTTCAATTTCATGGCTGTTGGCCAGGAAATGTCACAAAGCAGCTAATGATTTTAATATATATGGTCAGCGAAAGCAACATAACTTTTGCTTAACCCTTTACCACATAGTCCTGACTTTTAATGAACCTGAGAAAGAAGCCTTTTGAAAACATTAAGGGAAAAGGAGAAAATGCTGGTAACCAGCATTTTCTCCTTTTTCCACAATGTGTTCTACCCTTTCAAAAACAAATTTCAATTTTTGAGTCACACTCATTTTGTTGTCTGCAAATGCTTTCAATTTAGTCTAGTCTAATATTTAGTTGTTTGGTAAAGATATAAAGCTCTAAGGGTTATCATCAATGGGGACAAATTTGCCAACATCATTACAGAGATGGGCAGCAGCCAAGCTTAGATATCATATTGTAGTCCATAGATTGCCAATATTTGAGCCACACTCTGTGAAAAAGGGGCTTAATGCATCTGCACAAAGTATCGACCCAGGTCAGCACTGGCTGACCTGGACGGAACTTTTTGCTATTGCTCAAATATCTGTATGTCAAAGGACCAGTCTACCTCATGATTCAGTCAGTTGTTAGACAAAATGGCCTTTATAGATCCATGATCATGTGATGATTTGCTTGGTATCATGCATCACGGAGGTGCATTAAGCCCGTTTTTGCCAGAGCATGGTTCATTTGTGTTTGCGTGCACACAATACAGATTAAGATCAATACAGAAAATATGGTTACAAATGGAAATGTTGCTTAGAATGTGGAATCATGACTTTGAAAACTATCTCTGCACTTGAGCTTTAATGTTAAAAATGTATCGTGGCTTATTGGCCCTTTAGCAAACACTCCTGCGCTTGTAAATGAGGCTATTCTGATTTTATAATCTCATCAATGTTAAAAAAATAATTTATGACTGAATTAAAAGAGCCGATACCTGGCGAATCATAAGTAAAGAAGACAGACAAAAGTAAGAAAAATATTTTTCAGTAGTAATTCCTTATAGTAACAACAGCTGCCAAATTAAACAAAGGGGGTGTTAAAATGCATTTAGTTAATCTAAATTATACCATTGATAAGTAAGGAAATTATTGTAACGATGACAATCTGTTATTGTATGGTTGGTCTAAGTGTTAGTCGCTGCCAAAATTAAGCAAAGCGGTTGTTAAAATGCATTTAACATAGTTTAACTCATACCATTTACAAGTAAGGAAATTATTGTGAAGATGACAATCTGTTATTGTATGGTTGGTCTAAGTGTTAGTCGCTGGCAGAGAAATCAATTTCAAAACTTGGTTAAAAGTTGCCAGGTCACTCATTTTCTGCCAGTGACTAACACTTGGACCTGAACCACATATTAACAGATTGTCATCGCCACAATATTTTCCATACTTTTAAATGGTATGATTTAAATTTGAATGCATTTTAACAATTGCATTGTTATTTTGGCCACTATTGGGCCTTTAATTTCTACAAAGCATCTTTAGGTATTTTTAGATTTTTTGTCAGAGTTTTGCACACACTTTCTGGAATGTAACATGCTCAATAACATACATCAATTTTAAGGATTCAAACTCAAATCAGTGTGATGAAATGAAAATAGACAGAGTTACTGATTGCAAAACGACCACCTTGTTATTTAAGCCCCCAAAATTGCACCTTGTCATTGAACACGATCATGAAATTTAGAGATTGAGAAGAAAAATATTTTTTCAAAGAAATTTGATATAAAGCATAAAAACTAAATTGTCCTCTTTAAGGCCATGAGAAGTAAGGCTAGTGAAAACTGGGTGAATAGATTGTCAGCATTTTCTCCTTTTTTGACAATGTTTTCCACCCTCTCAGATGCAACAGAATTGATGTCTTCATGAAAGACATAAAAATTGCCCGATGAAAATGCCTCCTGACTTGGATATACCGTATCATTTAAATTTGCTACAATAAAACCATACTGGAAGAAGACTATGTAGGAGACTTTATATTAGAAGAATTGTAGTAGGATTATACCCTTGAGACAAGCAATAGACAAATCACCTCAACAGAAATCTGTGACTTGGGAACTGATGCAAGCTATTTCTTTCCATCTACATTTCTACATCAAAATGTAACAATAAATTTGTAGGACAATGAGGGGATGAAACATACCAGCTGTAAGTATTACTGTAATTTTGTGTAACTTTTATTGAAAAAAAAAATGAACTTGTTATTATTTTAATACAATCTATTGAGTCATGCTCTGTGGAATGGGGGTTGAATGCATCTGCAGAAAGTATCAACCTATGTCAGCCTGCACAGTCCATGCAGACTGATCTGAGTCAATATTTTTATTTTTGCTGTTGGTCAATTTTCTGCATGTCAAAGGACCAGTCTACCCCATGAATCAGTTGTTTGTTACACAAGCTGGATTTTATGGATCCACGTGATAATTATACCATGACTTGCTTGGTACCATATGTATCACGGAGATGCATTAAACCCTTTTTGCCAGAGTGCCACTCAACTATATTGGAGAAAGGATAAATGCAGGTAATCATAACATTACTACAGTTCATAGTCACACACACACAAAAAAAATGTTTCCTGGAATTAACGCTTAAGCTGCTAAATAAATGAAAGAAAACATCTGAGCCAATGGTGAAAAGCCAAATTTTCCTACTTCAAAGGTATTTTTGGAGGAGAGATATCTACTTATCAAACAGAGTAGATCCAAGATCAGACTGTATGTTCTGTGCAGTCCGATCTTGATCTACATTGTCCGCAAATGGTCAGTAAGTCGCACCTAGCGGCTTAACGGTTAACATGAACATATGGAAAAGAATCTTAGCCCTTTACCACACAAACCTGCCTTTTAATGACACTGGGAAAGAAGCTTTTTGAAAACATTGTGGGAAAAGAAGAAAATGCTGGTAACCAGCATTTTCTTCCACCACATTGTTTTCTAGCCTTCACAAAACAAATTCAATTTTATAGTCACATTCATTTTGTTGTCTGCAAATGCTTTCAATTTGGGCCATAGATCTACTGAAGTGTTATTGTTTGGTTAACAGAGTAAGGAAACACACTGAATGATGGTCTGGTAACAGCTTAATTATCATCAGCAGGCATCCACCAGTACACCGCTTTTACAAACAGTGTTGTGAAAGGAGATTTGACCAAAATGAGTAATTTCTCTATTTGGCACAATGTTGTCAAATGTTCACCCTGTATATTCATGTGGAGTCTGAGTGTTAATTTTTAACAAAGCTTTTTTCGAAGTCTGCTGCTGCAAACCTGCCTTAGGAGGTAATGAGTTATTTAAGGGAGTACATTTCTTTCTATTCGACTCATTACCAAACAACAAAATTTAGGCTTGTCCAAAGAGAAAGCCTTTGGAGACAACAAATTAACCATGGCTCAAATGATTTGATTTGCTTTAGATTTGGTAAAAATCATCACAGGTAATGGAGAAAATGTTTTCGAAATCTTTCCTTCCCCCGAGTCATTAAAATTGGGGTACGGTAAAGGGTTAATATAACTGGAGAAATAACTAACTCATTCAAAGCCAGATGCATGAAAAGATGAAATGGAAAAGAAACTTACTTTTTTTTTAAGTTCTCTGAATAATTTCCACACAAATCACTGAAGAGAAAACAATTACACCATTCTCACAAATTAGAAACAGTTTCCTGTAACTATGGCAAAATCATTAAAGAACACTACTTGGTCGACCTTTGGTTGAGAAAGTCTTGAGGAAATTATAACATCACTAATACAATCCAGATTCCCAAAGCACTGTTCTGCATAACTGAATTTTTCTTCCAGTCAGTTCATTCAGAATTACCATCAAGATTTATACAAGCTCTGAAAAACCATCTACAAAAGATGGGAGGAAAACATACAGTAAAGGAATCTATTTTCGTGAAGTTACTGACAGTCCTAGAATAGACCTGTATAATTTTCCTGTTCACACATTGATTATTATTGAACCAGTATAACACATCTCTCTACCAGATACCTGCTTCACTGTGACTGTATCATATAGATAGCTTTACCAATTGATGTTTTTATGGGCTCCCAGCCTCTGCAGCCTCTCTTTTTCGCAGTGCTATTGGTGATTTCCATGTGTCAAGGGGAACACTCTTTCTGGTGTGGATCATGGCTACTTTTGATTTGAATCCTTACAACTACATCAAATAATGTTTTTTTTTTTTCTTTACAAGTTTTGAATAAAAATCAATCTTCACAACAACTGCTTGACCCTATCAGGTACAGTGAGTACACATCAAAATATGACAGATGTTCAAAAATCTTTATATCAGAATCATCAGTAACATTTCTTACCTTGAGACAAACTGTAGTTTGTGGGACATATTGTACATGTTGCATTTGATATGTACATGTAGCAGGGTAAGCCGGTAGAGCACGCCAGTCTTAATTAGCCCTTTACCACACAATCCTGAGTTTTAATGACCCTGAGGAAGACTTAGACTTCTGAAAACATTTTGAGAAAGGGAGAGCGTGTTAGTAACCAGCATTTTCTCCTTTTCCCAAAATTTTTTCATCCCGGTCAAAGGCAAATTCAATTATTTGAGCTACGTCTAATTTGTCAACACAATGCTTTCAATTTAGCTACATGTATAACTAAAAATTTTTATCAGTAAAAGGTTATATGTCATTTTCTTTGTTTTGCACGGTATGTTTCATTTTACCCTAGCTATGAATATTATCAGTCACTTCAAAATAATTCAACCTCACCAAATATCAATTTCTGCAACAAATATCTTTGGTGAAAATCCAATTTTAGCCAGCTGTCAAGCCCTTGGTACATAGTTAAGTTGTTTAGCATGGGCTCTGTTGACTGGAATAATTAAGGCCCCAGGGGTATTGCACAGTATGCCATAAGGTCTAATTACATCCTACTTAACCCTTTCCCAAACGACAAATTTTAGACCCTTCCAAACTGAAAGAGTTTGCAGACGACAATTTTAAATTTGATGAAAATGGCGGAAAGTTCTCCAAAAGGGTAGAAAACACTGTGGGAAAAGGAGAAATTGCTCATTACGAGCAATTTCTCCTTTTTCCTCAGTGTTTTCAAAAGACTTGTACTGCAGACACGTGAAAACCAGGGCTTGTTTGGGAAAGGGTTAATTGTTGCGGAGAATTAATTATAATACAGTCAAGATTAAACCAAAAAGGTGCATACGGAATCTGCAACAGAGTTTGGTGGCTATCGAACCACTGTTGAGATAGCAACAAAGCACTGTATAACACAGTTAGGTGGTTGTAGAACAAGTCCAATATGAAATGGGATGAAACATTAACAATCAGAGGTTGTCAGTTATTGGCAAAAATCTACTGAATACAGCCTGTTAGATATTGATCACAGTGGTCATTATAGCAGAAACACCAGAAAATGAATGTGAACCTACCACTTAGCTTTCTTCCTCCATGATTCTTGTTTAACCCTTTACAAAACAATCCAAGCAGCTATGGATGAGTCTAAAATGTCATATGGTAAAATGTTCAGGGATGTTCCCACCTTAGCAACTCAGTGGTGTCAAAAATAAACAACCATACACAATTTCAATCCCTGAATGTATAGCAGTCCTAGGATACATTGTGGGAAAAGATGCATTTTACTAAAATTTGAACATTAAAAGTTCATTCTCTTCCCTTCATCCACAGATTTCCAAAGCATCCAATCATGATATTTTTAGTTTCCTGTTAAACATTTGTCCATTGTGTCTCTATTGTACTCCATTAATACTGGTACTTCTAAAAATTGCCTGACAGTATGTTTTTATCCCTTTTCAGCCTTCAGAGCATTACATAAACTGACCATTACAAAGCGAAATTATAGTTTTTTATAAGAAGAAAATAAGGTAAGCCCAGAGCACATTTATTTCATCACATATCATGAAATTTATAAAAGTCCATTTAACTCTTCACAAAATGACAATCTTTTTTTTTCACCCATCCAAACCATTTGTAGACAACAAATGAAATGTGGCCAAAGGTATGGGATTTGTCTATAAAAGAAAAAAAAAAAAAAAACATTGTGGGAAAAGAAGAAATATACTGGTTACCAGTATACATGGATCTGCTGTCTGCTATTTCGGCTCACAAACAAGTGACTGTTAATGTTAGAAGTGTGCGATATGTGTTTACAATGCTTGAATTTTAGGAAAAAGTTTAAAAGATGTGCTTTGCGAACGTGTATGGCTTAGGCGAGATATACGAAGAGATTACAAGTTTGCATAATGATTATGATTGACAATCAGACATGAGCAATGAGTTTCAATCAATGCTATATTACGCAATGGATAAATTAAAGTTAGTTTTTTTTCCCCTCTGAAACTCTCTGAAAAAAACAAACTGTTTTACAGTGGAAAACAAAGGTAAAATATATGAAATACTAATAAAAAGAAAGTATGTTCACTAAAATAGCTAACCTTGTTTAATAACCTCTGCACATCCAAAAAGGGGTATGTGTCATCAATGTTTCAATTTGACGTTAACAAACATTAACCCTTGGTGCGTGAAGAATGCTGAATGTGTAGAGTGCATCAGAATCAGAGTGTAGAATCAGAGTGCAAAAAAAAAATATGCAGTTTATTCTAGGATTCAAACCATCTGCTACTTTAATTAAGTACATCTAAGCGTATTCTTTATTGAAGCTACATGTAGATTTCAATTATGAAACAGGCTAAGTTCTGTTTTGTTCAGTTTTGGAAGTTCAGCTCAAAAGGCAACTTATGTTAATTAAATCAGCTTTTGACTTAGCCATATTTAGGTGGATTAGCACGTCTGCCATTTTTAAGGGCAAGTCAGTAAACTGTTAACTGATAGGATGTGAGTTTGATTGCCGCTGTTATCAATCCACTCGACCATCCGTAGCGTCTTCCGTATATCACAAGATAAAACAAACTATCGCCAATGATATTAACAAGATTGTTAATTGACTGCAAACTTAACACATTATTGACTGCAAACTTTACACATTTTAAAATCATCAAGCGACCATTTTCCCTTAACATGAAATTTAAACATTTCTTACACCTCCACCTCTCTGTTGAATGAGACAATCTATAAGTATTTCAAAATGCTTGTAATTCAGTGTTATTTTCGAATACGATGCTGAAACAACCTAACAAGCCTTAAAAAAATATTAATCATCTTTATTTCTATTATTTTTAAGTAAAACTGAGGTTTATGAGGTGTTTCATTCTTTCTCGTAGAAGTTCAAAACTTTGCTGGCACAGGTATTACATTGTCCGTAGCCTTGAAATTCACACTTTTTGTACAAATCCTTGTGCAGGGTTTTCATTTTGAAATGAAGCAACCGATTGATTGACAAAAACAACAGGCCGAGGGTCAAGGGGGCCACCTAGGCTTTGGTGTCCATGATTACCAAATGGAGATCGAAGAAACGTATCGTCACCTACGATTGGATAATTGGATGCAAGTATCCAATGAATGACCATGTAACATTCATAAACCAATTGTTTCTAGTTTCGCGGTAAAATTGAACCGGTGTCCCAGTACAGTTACCAACGCGTGAAATATTTTCGATATAAACAACGCGATTGATTTTTCAAAGATCCAGCAAAAACAACTGATTAAAGGCCGATTTCAACCAATGTTTTTGATCGGCAATCGGCTTTAAATGAAAACCCTGCCTGTGTAAGTAAGTTCAAGTATCTATATATTTGTTACAGAGAATCCATCATCAGCAAAAACATATGAAAAGGAATATTTTTCCGGAATTTAATCGATAGAAACAGTCATGACAGCACGATTTAAGTAGCCTTTCTGCTATACTGTATATGTATTTACTGCGGTTGTTTGTGAGCCCTTAACGACGGTAACCAAGGAAGTTGGTTTATCTCATTGCAACAGATCCATGTATTTTCTCCTTTTCCCACAATGCTTTCAAGTCTTTTTCCTCAAGGTCATTAACACTTGGGTATATGTGGTAAAGAGTTAATATGCTAAGTTACAGAGAATTCAGACTTTCGATGGTGCAGCAGAAGATTTTCAAAAATTTAAAATTTTCTCAGTTTTGTTGCCATACCAAATAAAATTTGCAAAAGAATTTTGAAAATGGCTATGGCAGAATCATTTCTATGAAAATTGGACAAATTGGTAAAAAAAAACAAGAGGACCATGATGGTCCTAAATCGCTCACCTGAAATGCAACTCAGCTCAACACCATAATGCTACATGCCAAATATGAAAGCTGTAGCCCTTACGGTTTGGGACAAGAAGATTTTTAAAGATTTCCTTCTTTATCTCTATGTGAAATCCGAGAACCCACAACATAGGGCCAATTTTTAACACCAGGGCCATAATTTGAAGTATTTTGGTAGAGGGTCACTAGATGATGCTACATGCCATATATGAAAGCTCTAGCCCCAAGGTTTGGGACAAGAAGATTTTTAAAGATTTCCTTCTTTATCTCTATGTGAAATCCGAGAACCCACAACATAGGGCCAATTTCCAAACTAGGGCCATAATTTGAAGTATTTTGGTAGAGGGCCACTAGATGATACTACATGCCATACATGAGAGCTCTAGCCCTTATGGTTTGGGACAAGAAGATTTTTAAAGATTTCCTTCTTTATCTCTATGTGAAATCCGAGAACCCACAACATAGGGCCATTTTCAACACAAATTTGAAGTATTTTGGTAGAGGGTCACTAGATGATGCTACATGCCAAATATGAAAGCTCTAGCCCTTACGGTTTGGGACAAGAAGATTTTTAAAGATTTCCTTCTTTATCTCTATGTGAAATCCGAGAACCCACAACATAGGGCCAATTTCCACACTAGGGCCATAATTTGAAGTCTTTTGGTAGAGGGCCACTAGATGATGCTACATGCCATATATGAAAGCTCTAGCCCTTACAGTTTGGGACAAGAAGATTTTTAAAGTTTTTTCTTTTGGTTGCCATGGCAACCAGAGTTCTTCATGGAATTCAAATCTTTGAAGTATTCTGAAAGTGCATCACCTAAGGATCATTTCTGTGAAGTTTCACTGAAATCTGTTGGGCGGTTTCAGAGGAGAAGATTTTTTAAGTAATTGTTCACGGACGGACGGACGGACACACGGACGGATGGACGCCGGACAACGATCCATCACAATAGCTCACCCTGAGCACTATGTGCTCAGGTGAGCTAATAAAGGGTCACCAAATGATGCTACATGCAAAATATGAATGCTTTGGCCCTTATGGTTTGTCACAAAAAGATTTTAAAAGATTTCCAACTTTAATTCTATGTAAAATAGTGTGCGCCCGGCCAGAGCCCAAATATGACCCCAAACGGATAATTATAACAATTTTTGTAAAGGGTCACTAGATGATGCTACATGCAAAATATGAATGCTCAAGCCAATATGGTTTGTCACAAGAAGATTTTAAAAGATTTCCTTCTTTGTTTCCATGTAAAATAGGGTGTGCCCTGGCAGAGCCCAAATATGACAACTGAGGTTTAATTTTCACAGTTATGGTAGAGGATCATCATATAATGCTACAAACCAAATATGAATTCTCTAGGCATTATGGTTTGTCAGAAGATGATTTTTTAAAGATTTCCTTCTTTGTTATTATGTGAAATAGGGTGCGCTCGGGCAAAGCCCAAATATGACCCTAGGGGATTAATTTTAACATTTTTGGTAAGGGTCACCCAATGATGCTTCATACAAAATATGAATGCTTTCGGCCTTATGGTTTGTCACAAGAAGATTTTTAAAGATTTTTTTCCATTTTCAGCCATTTTGTTGCCATGGCAACCACAGTTTTTCATGGAATTAAATTCTTTTACCAATTTTTGTAGAGCTTCATCCAAGGAACATTCCTGCCAAGTTTTATCAAGATTGGCCATCTGGTTTTGGAGGAGAAGATTTTTAAAGAAATTGTTAATGGACGGACGGACAGACGGACGGACGGACAGACGGACGACGGACGATGACCGGTCACAATAACTCACCCAGAGCACTTTGTGCTCAGGTGAGCTAAAAAGTTCCTGAGCAGATAGCCAAAATAAAATTTTTGCACACCTGGGCAAATGATGCACACCTGGCTAATGACATAAGCCTGCTGGAGCTGAAAAATGCATTCTAAATTATTTGAGAGCTGGTTTCATAACTGGAATCTATTCAAATAATAACAACTTAATGCAATGCTAGCTGCTATCATATTGCTCAGATCTTTCCAACAGAATTAATCAATAATTAAAAAAGCTTTCTTCTGATAATCCAAAAATATGTTATTGGAGACAATGAGCCCCGAGATCCTTCCAGCAGACCTTTGCCAAGATGCACTCTGTTTAAGCCTTTAACAGACGACAAAATTTTAGACTTATCCAAACTGAAAGAATTTGCAAACAACAAATAAAATGAGGCTCAAATAATAGGATTTGTGTTTGAAGGGATAGAAATATTGTGGGAAATGGAGAAATGCTAGTTACAGAATTTTCTCTTTTCTAAAAGCCTATTCAAATACCTTTCTCAAGGTCAATAAAACTTGGAATTGCTAGGCAGAGTTTGAACTAAATCTGATACAGTTATCTAAAATGTGATCACAAAGATCTAGTCTAGATCTAGATGAAACTATTTCATACTTAATCCTTTACCAAACAATGCCTGGTTTCCACGACACTGAGTAAGAAGCCTTTTGAAAACATTGTGGGAAAAGGAGCAAAAGCTGATAAGCAGCATTTTCTCCTTTTCCCACAATGTTTTCCACCCTATCAAAGACACAATTCATCATTTTATTGATATAAAATTTATCGTCTGCAAATACTTTCAATTCTGGCCAGTCCAAAGTTTTTGTTGTATGGTAAAGGGCTAGTTGTATTGATAGAGCCTGGTAGATGAACCAACATGTGATATTTCATACTTTATGTTATTGATGTGTGCTTGCAGGGATGGAGTTTGTTTTCAGACATTAAATCTGGTTTCAGTAAATATTTACATTCACTGTCGATCAAATGAGACTTTCATTATAATGTGATAGAAAAGAATCTGAATGCATTACACTTGTACAGGATTTTTTGTTTGAGTGTCTACAGTTGTTTCCAAAATTATATAAATTTTGAGGAAAGGGGGCTTAATGCATCTGCAAAAAGTTAGTTAGTCTGTGCAGTCAACGGAGGCTGACTTGGATAGTTTGGATAGTTAAGTTGATAGTTATACCAGAGGTGTGGAAATCTTAGAAATTTCTATTTGTCCACGGACAAGTAAATTACAAAAATCTACTTGTCCACCAGTGTGGCTCACTTGTCCAAAACAAAACGATTTTAATTAATTTAAAATACACATAAAGTGACATGTCCGCAACATGGGGATACTCTCGACAAACCTTAAAAAAATGTTGTTAGGATTGTCTGCATTCAACCACGGGAATTCTTTCAAGCACGCCTCGTTAAAAAAAATGTTTTTGTCATATTTCTAATCACGGTCTGTTTTACGTTTGGAGCCGCCAAAAAGTCTCAGACTTCCAAATTCCGCTTGCATCGAAGATTTGATAAAACAAACCCAACATTTTCTCCAATTTTACGCACCAATTGATCGCTGAATCAAAAACTTTTGGATATTGAGACAGTTTCCGGCACAGGAGTTAAATCACGACCCATTTTGCACCGAAGCTGTTTAAAATCTGATTAAAGGCTAAAATTTTCATGTGTGCGACATTGTCATCAAAGATCTCTGAACCGGTACTAAACTGACACTAATGAAATTATTTTAATCCATTATGATGATATTTAAGGTGTTTACACATTTTTTTAAAAAAAATTGACGTGCAAAAACAGCCGCATATTTTTCCAATTATGTCGTAAGCGGAAGTAGACCAAATGTGTATTTTGGGTTTCCAGAAATCAGGGATCATCTTAAGCTACTTTTTATCACTCAAAATGTCATTATGTACGGAGTGAGAGCATATGTATTTCACTGTACATGTATATATATAACAGATTTTTGTTTCAAATTTTCCTCATACATGTATTTTCTACTTGTCCGTGGACAACTAGACTGAAAAAAGTCACTTGTCCGACGCTGAATTTTCCCGAGGCGGACGAGTAGGGCATAGTATTTCCACACCCCTGGTTATACACTAGTTTAAGTAAGTATCTTCAGACTTCAGTTATAACAGAGATATTACAAAATGTCAAGTTTTTGCACCATGATGACAACAATGCAGACAACAACAGGGCTATGACAATACCTTGACATTTTCTACGAAAACAGCAGAGCCAAAAATCTGGAAAGGCCCCTTTACAGCTGCTTCAAGTTAGTGTATGAGCATCAAAACAAAGTTAAACCATATGCAGTGACCTTGACCTTTCAGCTGGCAAAATAGTTGTTGCATGCTACGCAAGGGCATAGCGCCCATCACGCATGTGCGTATAAAAAATTCCATGACCAAAGTTCTAAGTTACAATATCATATACATGTATTGACTTTTCTCTAGATCTGTGTGCCTTTTTAAACTAAACAGATGCGTCAAATTGATATAATGATGACTACGGAATTCCTCTCTGTTTTACCCCTCCCACTCTTCCCCCCGCCCCATGGCACTTTGTGCCTTCCTGTGCATATAAATATTTTTAATCCTGGCTATGCCTATGCTACAAATCTATCAATGCTGATCATTTGTGCCTCTCAACACTCGTTAAAATCATGGGCTAGACAAAAACAACCATCGTTACTATACATGCAGAAAAAAACTGACAAAATTGTGTGCTTTGACCCCAGAGGTGACTGAAGCCACAGAACATTGTCTGTCCATGATGATCATGGATAGACAAGGTCACAAAATCATTTTGAAATTAGACAATGCATGTGAAAGGTACAGACTGGGTGCAGCTTTTACCTAAAAAACATACACTTATACAAAAACACACCATACATAAAAAAAAACACATAAAGCCTGTCCAACATAATATTATTATGGTGGGGAGGGTCATGGAGGGTCATGGAGGGGACATAAAAAATACAATTATAATAAAACATATTTATTGGCTATCATGTCAATAGTAATGAAGGGCAGACACCAATACAGTCTAGTTCTGAACATAATATAAACACCTGTATTGTGAAACTGCCTTGACTTGTTACTACTTTGTTTCCGTGACCTTGTTTGGGTTTTTTCCGATATTTGCCAAGACTCCTTCTAAAAGGAGTTCAAATGTTAAACCCTTAGGCTGCTAAGTGCAACTCACTGATCTTTTGCAAACAGTTTAGATCAAGATCAGACTGCACAGAACATGCAGTCTGATCTTGGATCTACATTGTCTGATAAGAAGAAACTTTTCTCCAAAAAATAACTTTGAAATAGCATTATTCTGTTTTTTTTACTATCGACTTGGGAGTTTCATTTAACTTATTTACCAGGATAAGAGTTAATATGTTTGTATAATAAACTCATCTTGTCACTGTGTCCATAGTGTACAGGTAAAATACATGAACACTTTATCCCGAAGTAAACTTTCTTTAAATCTTGGATTTATCCGAGATCTACAAATACCGGCAAGTTAAAGTGGTTTCACTATATGTGATGAATTATTGCTAAATACAAGCTCTTTCTCTAAACATACTGATGTATTTATACCTCAACAGACACGCCTTAAGTGGGGTTTTAACCCTTGCAGCACCTTTGCAGCACTTAATTCATTTTTCAGAAGGTTGCTTCTGAAAACATTTTGGGAAATAGAGAAACTTCTGGGAACCAGCATCCCTCTTTTTACCAAAATGTCTGGTACCCTTTAAAGAAAAATCTCATCATTTTAGCTGCACTTTACTTGTCAGCAAATACTTTAAAAATAGAATTCAGAATTTTGTCATCTAGCACAGAAATTAGTGAAATAAAAGGTTTTCAGTCAGGAAAATATACAAAGGTAACCATTGCACAAATTCAAGGATTTTTCTACCTGAAGTTTGGTCTTGATCAAATACAATTCATGTGAGAAATTTTAGCAGTCCTTAGGTCTTAAAGGCACACTAGCACCCAAAAGTAAACAATTTAGGGTGAGTGGTGACAAATTGCAGGCAAATTTGATTCATACAATTTCTAGGTATGGGTATTATAAAGGGCCTGACAATGCAGAACACTGCAGTCTGTCAAAGTTCCAGTTGCTAGCAGAAAAAAAAGAATCTTCAAACAAGAATTAACTTTAATTCTAGCCTTAAAACTCTTTTTTTCTGCCAGCAACTCAAACTAAATCGACAAAATGAACTATAAAACATTGTCAGACCTAAAATAATATCCGTAACCTGACATGGTATGACTTGAACTTACATGCACTTTGACCTCCAAATTGTTTACTTCTGACAACTAATGGCCTTTAAAGGGTTCAGTTTCATGCTTTCTGTACATTTCTTCTCAGTCTGGCTTTACATTTTACAGTAAAATAAAATAAGATTCTTTACGCTCCTGAACTAGACCACTGAGACAATTCATGTTTAAGGCTACCTGTGTAAATTAATCACATTCTCATTAACTCTTTACCACACAACAAAAATGTAGACTAGTCTAAATTCAAAGCATTTGCAGACAAGATCTTAGATGTAGCTCAAAACAAAAAATTTGTCTTTTAAAGGGTAGAAAACATTGTGGGAAAAGAAGAAAATGCTGGTTACCAGCATTTTCTTCTTTTCCCACAATGTTTTCAAAAGGCTTCTTTCATGGGGTTGTTAAAGGTCTGGACTGTGTGGTAAAGGGTTAATCAAGAGAATTATATCAAATTTCAAGAACAATGTCATGCCTGTATAGAATTTAAACATGTACTTAGAAATCTTAAATATTTATTAAAGTAGACTCACAGATTTTTGTATCCCAGTCAAACCTTTTTATAGTGATGGCCTGTATTAAAGGGCCACCTGATAGATCCTCACATTACAAGTTTGACAGATGACAGAGTATTGTACTAGTTAACCCTTTACCAAGCAATCCTGAGTTTCAATGTAATCCTGAGGAAGAAGGCTTTTGAAAAGATTGTGGGAAAAACAGAAAATGCTGGTAACCACCATTTTCTCCTTTTTTTCATTATGTTTTCTACCCTTCCAAAGACAAATCACATAAATCAATCCACATACAATTTATGGTCTGTAAATGCTTTCACCTTGGACAAGCCTAAAATTTTGTTGTTTGGTTAAGAGTTAAAGCATTTAAAAGTACATAAAGGGCAAGGACTTCTTTCTTTGATGTCCTCCCACAAATCTGTCATGTTTGATGGAGGAGGACAAGAAACTAGTGCTCATTTATTAGCTGATTTTGCCTATAAATATCATGTACAAAGTGTAAAGCCAAAAACAAACCTGAGATGGTTATTAAAATGTTCAAGGATGATAACTCTTTCTTTACCAGATAACCTGATATAACCCTTTATCAGATAACAAAGTTTTAGCCTTGTCAGATTGAAAGCATTTATACGGACGACAATTTCAATGTGGCTCAAATGGTGCAGTTTTTCTTTAATAGGGTACAAAAAAATATGGGATAAGGTGAAAATGCTGGTTACAAGCTTTTTCTCCTTTTCCCACAATGTTTTCAAAAGGCTTCTTTCCAAAGGTCCTTAAAAGTTGGCATTGCACAGTAAAGGGTTAAGACTAGTCCAAATTCAAAGCATCTGCAGATGACAAATGTGACTCAGTTGACTGGTAATTTCTTTAAAAATGTAGAAAATATTGTGGGAAGAGGAGAAATTCTGACTACCAGCATTTTCTCCTTTTCTCAAAAAAATTTCAAAAACCTTCCTCCTTAGAATTGTCAAAACACATGATTTGTAACCCTTTACCACACAACCCCGAGTTTTAACGACCCTAGAGGAAGTAGGCTTTTGAAAACATTGTGGAAAAAGGAGAAAATGCTGGTGACCAGCATTTTCTCCTGTTCCAACACATTTTCTACCGTTTCATAGACAGAAATCGTCCTTTTTTGCAACATTTTATTTATAGTCTGCAAATGTTTTGAATTTGGACAATTGAGTTTAAAATTTTGTCATTTGGTAAAGAGTTTAGAACAGGATTACACTCTTATTAAAATGAACTCAATATAAAATCTAATTTGATCAAAGGTTGGTATTTAAGCCTGTACCCAAACCCATGTTGTTGGCAGAAAAATGAATTTTAAAACCATAAGATAGAGCAACCTGGCAACTATTGATCTGCTCTTAAAATTCATTTTTCAGCCAGTGACTAATATTTGGGCCGACCGTACAATGACAGACTGTCATCTTCACAAAGATTTCCATACTTTGAATGGTATGACTTAAATTTAAATGCATTTTAACACTATTGTTTACTTCTTGCCACTATTGGGGCTTTAAGCTGCAAGTCATAAAATATTGGGAAATATGTAAGAATGAGGCATTCCTTGATCTTACCAGCATAAAGCAACAAGTAAGTGGGTGGAGTAATCAGTTAAGAGGGCTACAGCACCTGCCTCGTCATTTCAAATAAAATATATAATTTGTTCTTTATAAACTGTACTCCACCTGATAATGTTTGCAGCATGATAACAGCAAAAAAAGATATATCTGAAATGAACAGGTATATTAACTCTTTACCAGCCAACAAAACTTTTCCAAATAGAAAGCATTTGGCAGACGACAAAATAAAGGAGGCTCAAATGATAGGATTTGTCTTTGAAAGATTAGAAAGCATTGTGGGAGAAATTGCTAATCACCAGCCTTTTCTTCTTTTCCAACGATGTTCTCAGAAGCATCAGAAGCTTCCTTACCCTAAGGGTCGTGAAAAAACATGACTTTTAGGTAAAAGGTCTACCCAAATAACAGTTTCTCTGTAAAACAAAATTAGCTCTTGGATTGCTAGGAAGAACTTATTCAGGCACATTCAAAGCTTTCTGTAAAATTCACGTATCAAACCTTCCCAATTATCCATCAGTGAGGTAAGCCCATGTGACTCTTTGACTGGTATCTATGGTGCATGTTATGAAGGGTTTTTTCCAAACATTTACATAACTACTGAACATATTCATAATATCATGTGAGATATTGGGCTGAACATCAGATTTTTGACAGATGTTCTCCATGGTGACCAAAGTTATTGGTTTTCTAGAAATGCTTCACCAAAAAAGTTTCAAAAATCAACAGGTCATGACAATGTTGATAGAGCTGTTACCAAACACAATGTGTCAAGGATTCTAGGAAACTAACTGACTTTGGTCGTTACAGCCGTTACAAAACATATTTTGTCATGGATTCTTGGAAACCAAGCGACTCTGGACATTACAGCAGTTACAAAACATGTGTGAAGGATTCTAGGAAACCAAGTGACTTTGGCTGTTACAGCTGTTACAAAACATGTGTGTCAATGCATAGGCCACTGAAACTCTATTGGTCTATCATGGGATATGGAATTTTTCATTATCAAACACCGTTACTATTAATAGCATATTGGCTACTGCCTCTGCATCCTATTTTCTTCGATTTCGTTGCACACCTTGTCTTATCATACACAACATAGAGGCAGTCGTCAATGTGTTATTTATAGTAACGGTGATAGAGACATTTTCAGTATTCCGTCATATATTTAGGCGATGCACCAATGTCCCATATACATGTAAGTGTTCGATGTCTGACCAAGGAAAATTTTAGTGATCCGTCATAAACCAATGGAGCTTCAAAGGCCTGTCGCCGATGATTCTAGGAAACCAACAGACCTTGGTCATTATAGCCATTACAAAACATAGTGTGTCAATCATTGTAGGAAACCAAGACTTGACTTTGGTCGTAATGTAGCTGTTACAAAACATGACCTGGCAAGCATTTCTAGGAAAGAAACTGACTTTGTTCATTATAGTAAAGATCACAAAAAATCTGAAATATAATTTGTGGATCTTATCCAAAGACAAACTTGACCTGTATTTTACAATTATATACCGCTGTGTAGTGTTTGAATACAATAACCTAATGTATTAAAAAAATAATGAACATGAACTATTATTCCTATGTCTGGTATGAACTAGGGTGATACATATGCTACATCTCCCCACCCCTCCCCTAAAGAGGACCAGAGTATAACAAGATAAAAAGCTTTATTGTTACCTATGGTATAAAGAACTAACAAAAACTGCAGCTATACTACAGCAGAGAAACAATCTAATCATTGATTCACACACATATTTCCCCCTGCAGATAACTTTTCTCATTTCAGAGAGACTAAATCTACTCTGAAAAAATCATGGAAAATGGAGTAATTGCTCCTACTGTGTAATTTCTTGTTTTGTCACAAGTTTTCCTCACATATTTACATATACAATTTTTAACTTATTTTGATCATATATATAGGCTGTAAGAATTGACCTGGCAAGGTGTGGCTTACAGTACCTTGACATAAGTCAACCAGCTTATTTTTCATTTTAGAGCCCATTCAGAATCATTTGTCGTAAATCTACTAACACATGAATCATTTGTGTAAATCTACTAACACATGCATCATACTTTTATCAATACATTATCCATCCTTTACAGTTTCTCATGACGATTTCCGAATAACCAATCTTACCTAAATCTATAATGCAGTCAATTGCAACATACATTGTAGCTCTGCCCTGGTAGATCCATTCCCACAGCCTATATCTTAGTGTTTTACATGGGTGTTTTTCAAGGTTGTTTCAATAATAAGTAACTGATCCTATGCAGTAAATCTGTAAATCTGTTAAAAGTCAAACATAAATATTTGTTTATCCTTTCCCTTATACACACCAAACACTGCTTATCATATGCAATTGACCTTTCTGCTAACGCGAGTTTGGCACGCCCACCTTAGTAACGTGGTATTTCGGTCGCTATGTCCGACAAACAAACCAGAAAATGGGGTCATATATATAGAGAAAGAGAGATTATTTAAGTTTTATTCTAGCTTATGTTTCGCTATACTTAAAGTACCCAAAGCTTTTTTCCCCGAGGTTCTTTTCAGTTCGGACTAAATCGGCAAAGTAACAAAAAAAAATACTTGGAATAATGTCATACTTATGAGAAATTGAAAAATGAAAATAGTGCAAATATGTTCGTAATTCCATGTCTGGTCACAGCATTTAAACTAAAAATACATAGTGAGTAGATTGTTGTCGGCATTATCCATAACTTATAATAGGTGCATAAGTTTTTAAGACATTTTGTCAGTATATAACATGTCCGACTGTCAGTAAACAATATGGGAAAAGGATTTAAAATTCAACCCTTTATCACACAAAAACCATGCTTTAATGACCTTGAAGAGGGAAACTTTTGAAAACTTTCTCTTTTTCCTTTGATGTTTCCTATTCTTTCAAAGAAAAATCTCATCATTGGAGCAATGTTTAATTTGTCGACAGCAAATGTTTTCAAAACAGACGAATCTAGTCACGTGTTGTCTGGTAAAGATGTAATTAACACCTCTAACACCTGTTTGAGCAGGGATCTTATATACACATGTATATAAGATCCCTGGTTTTAGTGAATTTAAGTTTATCGTTAGTAATCAATTAGGTGATTTGTTGTATTTTTAACAGATATATGTTGTAAAAAACTTTTTAATTGGGGTATATTTGGTCACTTGGGAGACTGTAAGGACTATACTGATTTGGAATGGACGTGCATTTATCAGTCATTGCTACAATCGTTGGGAAAACAAACAATCGTTCGAACCAGGCAACAGTGACATTAACAGTCACATGAAATCGTCTTTATGAAACAAGAATAAAATATGAATGCTGTCTAAAGTATTACAACAAGAATCATATGATGATGTTCACAATGTCGACTTATTTTTGAAACAGGGTGACGAGTGGCATTGGTATGTAACGATTACGACTGTCTAGGAGTAATGGTTTGGAATTTGAAAGATGTAAGGGCAGTTAGATTTCAATACACATAGTTTAACAAAACAGTTTGGCATAACCATTCTTTCTTTCCTGAAAGACTGAAAAAAAAATACCTGCTTTTCTATCGTTTGGTTGAGTGGCTGGTATTTTGGAATCCGATGGTTAAATCTACCGGCGACATTTTACGTAGATCTAGGTTTTTGAAATGGATAAATTTAGTTTTCCTTTCAAGGTATATAATTCAACAATTACCTTTACACATGATTCTTGCATGTAACTTTAATCCATTTAGAAATAATTATTGTATAATCCAGTCTTAGAACTATGGTTTAAACGAAAAGAAAACAAAAACATTGTCAACAGTAAAGTCTATCACTTTGTCTGACCCGTGTGTCTACATGTCGCGCTATACTGTGTTTTGATTGGCTGATAAGACCTGTCAATCAAAACTGGCAGAAAGGTCAATTTATCCGGTTGTTATGATGTTGATTGAATATGGTCTTAATATGTAACAAGTGAAACATAATGACATAGAAATGACTGACAATAAGGTCTTTGAATTCACAAAATAACAGTATAAAGGTTGACACAAACTTGTCAGTTGCGTTGTCGCTATAGAATACTTAGTATTACATAAACAAACGATGTTTTAACCCTTTACCACACCACAAAGTTTTGGACTCATTCATGTTGAAAGCATTTGTAGAAGAGAAACTAAAAATTACTAAAATGATGATTAATGTTTTTGAAAAAATAGAAAAACATTGTGGAAAAAGAAGAAAATGCTTCCTTCCTGAGAGTCATGAAAACTCATGATTGTGTGGTAAAGAGTTAATGCAACATGAAAAGTTGCCAAATGTTTAACTACTTCAGTTTTCACCAAAGAAAACTGCCCTCCAGTCCATGAACTCAGTACACATTGATCCAAATTTACCGCAGATAACATCTTAAAACACTGTGATTAAAGGAGAAAATGCTTGTTACCATTTACCACACAATCCCAAGTTTTAACGACTCAGAGGAGTAAGCCTTTTGAAAAAAATGGGAATGTTTTCTCCTGTATCAAAGACATATTTCGTCATTTGAGCCAAATATAAATTGACTTCTGCAAATGCTTTCAATTTAGACAAGTCTGATATTTTCTTGAGTGGCAAAGGGTCTTGAAAGGTGATGTGCTGCAAGAAAGAAAGTGTAATTTGATTGCAGGGGGTAACAAGCAAAACAACAGTAACAATAAAAGCCCACACAATCTATACAGGAAGTCAAAAGAATGTTGGTGTATCCGCTAAAGGAAATGTAGAGATAAAATACTTAACTCTTGGAATTCTGAAGCCAAAATATGGTACTTTTGCAAACAATATTCTGAAGCCAAAATAAGGTACTTTTTGCAAACAATCTAGATCAGACTCTGCATTAAGTTGTTGCCTCCTGACTTAACAATACTTTTTCCTGTTATTTCAAATTTCTGGCATAGGCACTGGCATACCCATGACTCAAATTGTATTCATGAAAAATATGCAAATTTATAATACAAAAATTTACTACCTTCTGGTTTACATAACAACATTCGCCTGGTATATTAACTCTTTACCAAACAACAAAATTTTAGACTAGTCCAAGATGAAAGCATTTGCTGATGACATAATAAATGTGACAGATGTAAAATTTGTTTTGGGATTGAAAGAAAACATCATGAGAAAAGGAGAAAATGCTGATTACCAGCATTTTCTCCTAAATTTCCCACAATGCTTTCAAAAGCCTCTTTCTAAAGGTCGTTAAAACTCGGGATTGTGTGGTAAAGGGTTAAACAACCCTTAAGCTGTTATGATTGGTTTGTATTGGAGTTTAATGCCATTTTAACAGCTCAGGTCACATCATGGTGGTCAGTGACACACCCATGTGTTTCCTGGCTTTCTCACACCAGTACTGACACAACTTTCTCTCCAAAGCCACTGACTACTTTTCTCACATGCATCAGAGGTGAGAGGCGAAAAATCACCGGAAAGAGAGTTTGCCTTAACCGGGTATCGAACTCACAACCACCAGGTCATGAGTCAGATACGCTAACCACTGGGTTACCCTGGCCAGCTAAGCTGTTATGAAATTTAACTCTTTACCAAACAACAAAATTTAAGACATATCTAAATTAAAGGCATTTGCATTTACACAAATTATATATGAATCAAATGATGGCATTTGTCACTGAAAGGGAAGAAAATGCTGGTTACCAACATTTTTTCCTTTTTCCACATTGTTTTCAAAAAGCTATTTTCTCCAAGTCATTAAAAGACAGGACTGTTTTGTAAAGGGTTAAAGAGTTTATTTTAGTCACTGAGAATGAACAACATAATTATTGTTCATCCTTGGAGCCCTGAATTATAAATATCAGTTTCAGTCAAGAAAAACATAGCAAAGTATTCCAAATTCAAGGCTTGCTTTTGACCATAAAATCTCTACATAGTAATTAAACAGAGTAGATCTTAGATCAGACTGCATGGTTTGACAGTATGATCTTAATCTAGACTGGCTTCAAAAGCAACTGAATTCTTGAAAGGCTCTTGATGGGCCTAAAAGACTAAAATCAATGGCTGTCTCGGCATTTACATGACAAAATATTCAACAATGTAATTTCAAGTTCAGACAAAACCATACAAGATGATTTTCATCTTCACTTTCACAACAAAAGCATCAATTCTTGCCATACATCATAAATTTCAGAAACATTTCAATTGACCATATCCAACATATTACACCAATTAGTGCTAGGAAGTATGCAATTAAGTAAATATTTGGCAACAATACCTTAAGCAACAGCCAAAATATCCATAAGTCAATGATTACATCCCCAGTAAGTGGCAAAAACTTTACTTGGGATGTACCTGTGGCTAACTTTTTTTTTCTAAATAGATACCGATGGAGAAAGAATGGTATAAATCACACTAGAGTCAATCAGTTCACTTGTGAGGTCTTGGTTCATAGCGGTCCTTTGCTTAATGCAGCATAATAAAGCTATAAATATGGAAATATGATCAGTAGAAGTGTTTTATTTCATTTCATACAATTATTACTTCCTTCTGTAAGATTTCCAATATAAGCATCTGCTTTACACGCTTTTTTAAGGCATATTTTTTAATAGGTATAGATCACACAAAGAGGGAAAATTTGAAAAAAATATAAAAAATCTTATCTCACTGACATAGAAAACATTTTGGGAAAAGGCATTGCTTGTAACTGATAATTAACTATATCTCCTTTCCCCATAATGTTTTTGAATGCCGTCTAGTAGCAGGAGATTTTCAAGCAGTGGTTTTAATGATATGGTTTATCCTTTATAAAGCGATCCTTTTTTTGTACGATGCTGAGGAAAAATGGTTTTTAAAAACAAGAGGGGCCATGATGGCCCTGTATCGCTCCATTGGCTAGTATGCACAAACCATACGCACCAAACATTACAATTCTAGGCTGAAAGGCTTCGAAAGAAGACTGATAAAGTTTCTCCATAAAAGCCCATGTGAAAATTGTGACCCCAGGGAAAAGATTTTTAAAGTTTTTCCTATATAAGCCCATTTAAAACTCATGAACCCCGGGGCGGGGCCAAATTTAGCCCCATGGCTATAATTTGAATAAATTTGGAAGAGGTCCATTAGATGAAGCTACATGCAAAATTTGGTAGCCCTCAGCCATATGGTTTCTCAAAAGAAGATTTTTAAAGATTTTCAATATCCACAGTTTTCATTGGAATCAAATTCTTTGAAGGATTTCTGATTGACAGGACCATTTCTGTGAACTTTCATGAAAATTGAATGGGTAGTTTCAGAGAAGATGTTTGAAAAAAAGTTAGAGCACACACAGATAGACTCATGCATGGACGGATGCACACATGACAGACACCGGGCCATGACGTAAGCCTGCTGGCCTTCTGCCCGTGGAGCGAACTAGGGGGAAGATAGGAAAACGCTGCTAAAGTGAATTTTTGTCTTTTCTCACAATGTTTTCCAACCTTTCAAAGACATATCCCATGAGGAATTTGAGCCATATTTACATGTAATTTGTTACTTGCATTTGCTAACAGTATGGGCAAGTCTAAAACTTTTGGAAAAAAGTAGATTACAGGATACCAATCTTTTCAATTTTTATGTGAAATTCATTAATGTACCTTCTAATAAGCTTTGTAAAATTTGATACTATAGCATAGTCACTGTAACCCACTTCAAAGCAGAAAAAGATTATTCCAAAACTTTCATACCTATAAATTTTATCAGGCATTAATAAGCAACAGACAAGTTAGATGATAAAATGTAATGGTGCATCGTTGCATCACAAACTCTGGTTACACAAGAAAATTGATTTTTACAAACAGGTTTCTACAATTCATATCCATCATAAAAGCCAACTCTGATTTGGTATCAAAGAGCTTTTCAGCCCAACTCTTAACCCAGAGCTGCCAGCCTTTTATATTAAGCCAACTTTAAAATTTGACTTTATCATTCTTTCAGATGTTATTCTCAACAGTAAAATAGTTACAGCATTGTAACAAGAGGGCCATGATGGCCTTGTATCGCTCCACTGGCTTATAAATATAAACCAAATAAATACTAAACATTTCAATTCTGAGCCAAATGGTTTTTAAATGAAGACTTACAAAGTTTTCTCTGTAAAAGCCTATGTGAAAGTTGAGACCTGCAAGGCAAAGCCATTTTTGATCCCAGAGCTATAATTACTTGAACCCTGGTAGAGGTCCACAAGATAAAGCCAAATGCCAAAATAATACAAGTCTATGCTTTATGGTTATAAATAAGGTGATTTTCAAGTTTTGTCCATATGAAGCCTCTGTAAAACATAAGACCCCTGATGCAAGGCTAATTTCAAAAAAAAAAAAATCAAAACAGGAAGATTTCTTAAGTTGTCACTATGTAAACCCACGTAAAACTTGTGACCCCTGCGGCGGGGCCAATTTTGACCCTAGGGCTAAAATTTTGGCCCGCTTGGTAGAGGCCCACTAGATATAGCAACATGCAAAATTTGGTAGCTCTAGGCCTTACGGCTAGGTACAGAAAGATTTTTAAAGTTTTCTCTATATAAGCCTATGTAAAACTTGTGACCCCTGGGGCTGAGCCAATTTTGACCTCAGGGCTATAATTTAAAGAAACTTGATAGAGGTCCACTACATAAAGCTACATGCCAAATTTAGTAGCCCTATGCCTTATGGTTTCAGACAAGAAGATTTTTAAAGATTTCCAATATTTTTCAGTTTTGTTGCCATGACAACCAGAGTTTTTGAAGGAATCAAATTCTTTCAAGAAATTCTGAAGAGGACCATGACAGGATCATTTCTGTGAAGTTTCATGAAAATTGGATGGGTAGTTTCAGAGAAGAAGATGTTTGAAACAAAAGTTAACGCACGGACGGACGCACGACGGACACCGGGCCATGACATAAGCCCGCTGGCCTTCGGCCAGTGGAGCTAAAAACTAATAAATATATCAATCTTTAGTTTCCATGGGTACTTACTTAAATTTTTACCACACCATTCCAAGTTTTACAATCCTTCAGAAGTAGGCTTTTGAAAACATTGTCAGAAAAGGAGAAAAAAATGCTGGCTACCAAGATTCTCTCTTTATCCAAAAATTTCCATTCAACTCACTACTTTAGTTGTCTACAAATGCTTTCAATTTCAGCATGTCTAAGCACTATATAAATATGTGAAACTAGGTATCATTGGCATGATTGCCACAATGACTTCTTGCTTATTGCACATGAATAATACATTTTAGCCATGCTATGTGAAAAGAGGGCTTAATGCATCTGCAAAAAGTTTTGGCCCGGGTCAGCCTGCGCAGTCCGCACAGGCTGACCCACGCCAAAACTTTTCACTATTGGTCTATTTTCTGTATGTTAAAGGACCAATCTACCTCATGATTCGGTCGGTTGTAACAGACAAAATGGACTTTATGGATCCATGATCATGACTGTGATGACTTGCTGGGTACCATGCATCATGGAGATGCATTAAGCCCCCTTTACCAAAGCATGGCTCATTTCCTTTTTCTTCACTTCTTTTTCTGTGTCTTGAATAAAACATGTCATAAATCTTATCAGACAGTTCTTATATCAGAAAATTTTCAACATTTCTTGAAAAGATGAATTGATTAGAATAAATCAAAATTTAAAAGAAAAAAATGTTGCATTAAAGGGAGCTTTTTTTATGCTGTAATCAAAATTTCTTTTAGAACATAGATAAATGCAACTAGATATATTTTTCTTCATAATCATATGGAAACTGTATGGTTATGTTCAGTATAAAGGTGTAATTTTAGGCGTTTAACCCTTTCCCAAACAAGCCCTGGTTTTCACGTGTCTGCAGTACAAGTCTTTTGAAAACACTGTGGGAAAAGGAGAAATTGCTCGTAACGAGCAATTTCTCCTTTTCCCACAGTGTTTTCTACCCTATTGGAGAACTTTCTGTCATTTTCATCAAAATTAAAATTGTCGTCTGCAAACACTTTCAATTTGGACCAGTCTAAATTTTATCGTTTGGAAATGGGTTAAATACTTAGCATGGTCGTTTTGCAATAGCTTACTCCATTTATCATATTACATCAGGTATGGAATCATCAAACTGATTTGGATGTGAATCCTTGCATGCTATTGATATGTGATATTCCTAGAAGTCTTCACAAAACTCTGGCGCTAAATCTAAAAATACCTTAACCCTTTACCAAACGACAAAAATCAGACTTGGTAAATTGAAAGCATTTGCATATGAAAAATTACCGGTAAATGTTTCTGAAAACAGGAAATATGCCATTCAAAGGGTAGAAAACATTGTGGGAAAAGAAGAAAATGCTGGTTACCAGCATTTTCTTCGTTTCCCACAATGTTTTCAAAAGGCTTCTCCCTCAGGGTCGTTAAAAGTCAGGATTGTGTGGTAATGGGTTAAGAGGCTACATTATAGCCCATAAAGGAAATACCACTAAAAAGAATGTTTCTGTTACTTTTGAAATTCCTTCTTTACTGATGATTTTCAAGCTATTGCCTTTCTTAGTTCAGAGATAAATCATTTTTTAAGTTTCATGAGTTTACGAAAATCTGAAAAACTCCCTGTAACAGACATCCTATAAAACAATTTGTGTCATATGACATACTGGAAAGGTGAAAATGTCTAAAGATAATGATTCTAAAGAAACATGGATCATTACTGAGTTTTTTGTATGGAAATACATTGCAATTATAATTGATCAACACAAGTAAAGACAGCTCATTAAAATGATACATATGAAACTGGAAATTAACAAGAGACATTAGCCATCTCAAACATGCCTTACATAATTAACCAATTACCACAAAATCATCAGTTTCAACAAATGTTCATGTAACCAGCATTTTCTCCTTTTCCCAAAATGTTTTCTATACCATCAAAGACAAAACTCATCATATGAGCCACATTAGATTTGTCATCTGCAAATTCTTTCGATTTGAAAAAGTCTGAAAGTTTGTCTTTCAATGCCAGTGTAAACTTGAAGAGTTTTTGCTGATAGTAGAGATCAAGATAGACAGTGCTGAACATGCCATTTGATTGCTTGTTCGTTCATATGCCATTTTTAACGCTACAGTATTTCAGTTGTATTGCGCCAGTCAGTCCACCTGTCCATGCTTTCCTGGAGTTTCTTTTGCCAGTACTTCATACAATATTCCTCCCAAGCTACAGACTGCTTTGCCACAAAACACAAGCCATCTGGTCTCGGATCCACACTGTCTGCTACCAGATATCAAACTATCACAATAATTATCTTTGTTGCATTGTAAACCTTTTAAACCTTGAAAAAAGTTGGAACTATGTTGTTGACATCAGCAGTATGAACGGCCATTTTAATACTTCATAAAGTTAGAGTAAGTTTGCATATTATTAACAAGAGGGCCATGATGGCCCTGTATCGCTCCACTGGCTTATAAATATAAAACATAAATACTAAACATTTCAATTCTGAGCCAAATGGTTTTTAAATGAAGACTTACAAAGTTTTCTCTGTAAAAGCCCATGTGAAAGTTGAGACCCGCAGGGCAAAGCCATTTTTGATCCCAGAGCTATAATTACTTGAACCCTGGTAGAGGTCCACAAGATAAAGTCACATGCCAAAATAATACAAGTCTATGCTGTATGATTATAAATAAGGTGATTTTCAAGTTTCGTCCATATGAAGCCTCCGTAAAACATAAGATCCCTGATGCAAGGTTAATTTAAAAAAAAAAGCAAAAGTGATCCAGATTTGGTAGCCCTTAGGTTTGTGGTTAGGAGCAAAAAGATTTTTGAATTTTCACGCTATAAGCACATGTTTATGACCCATGAGACAGGACTAATTTTGACATAACTTGAATAACTTTGGAAGAGGTTATTTAGATTACACTCATACAATATTACAGCTGTAACTCAAGGTAAGGAACAAGAAGACCTTTTAAGTTCTCACTATATAAGCCTATGTAAAGCTTGTGACTTACTGGGTGAAGCAGTTTCAGAGACGATGAGCTTGATGGCCTTAGGCCTGTGGTGCTAAAAAGCAGTATCTTTTTCATGTGCTACAATGACATTAGTAAACACAAGCTTTTGGAAAAGATTTTTAAAGGTTTTTCAATAGTTTTCAGTTTTGTAGCCATAGCAACCATAGCTTTTAACAGAACTTAATTCTTTGAAGACATTCTGAAGAACATCATAGCAAGATGATATCAGATTCTGTAAAGTTTGGTCAAAATTGGAAGTGGTTTCAATGAAAAAGATGGAACAATCTTGGTAGAAGTCTACAATATGAATCGGCATGCCAAATTTTTATAGCCCTAGGCCTTACAGAAAGGATAAAAAAAGATATCTTAAGTTTTCACTATGTAAGCCTATCTAAAATTTGTGAACCCTGGAGTGGGACAAATTTTGATCCCAAGGCTCAAAACATGCCAAATTTGTTAGTCCTATGCTTTATGGTTAGAAACAAGAAGACTGTCAAGAAGCCTTCACTATAATAAGCCCTTATAAAACTTTGACCCCAGGTTTACAGTCGGACTAAATGGGGAATATGTGTATTAGAAGAATAACATGCCAAATTTGGCCTTATGGCTAGTAACAAGACAGTTTCTGAAGTTTTCACTCCATAAACCCATGTAAAACTTGTGACCCCTGGTGCAGGGCCAAACTTGATCCTAGGGCTGTAACTTGGGCCCTCTTTGTAGATGTCCACCTACTAGATAATGCTATAATTATGCAAAATTTGGTAGCCGCCCTAAGCCTTATGGCTATGTACACCAAGATTTAAAAGTTTTCCCTATTTAAGCCCATGTAAATCTTGTGAACCTCCACCCCCCCCAGCATGAGGCCAAATTGACCCCAGGACTGTAATTTGGGCACTTTTGGTAGACCCTCACGAGATCAAGCTAAATGCAAAATTTGGTAGCTCTAAGCCCTACGGCTAGGTACAGGAAGATTTCTTCAGTTGTCACTATGTAAGCCCATGTAAAACTTGTGACCCCTGCGGCGGGGCCAATTTTGACCCCAGGGCTAAAATTTTGGCCCGCTTGGTAGAGGCCCACTAGATATAGCTACATGCAAAATTTGGTAGCTCTAGGCCTTATGGCTAGGTACAGGAAGATTTTTAAAGTTTTCTCTATATAAGCCTATGTAAAACTTGTGACCCCTGGGGCAGAGCCAATTTTGACCCCAGGGCTAAAATTTTGGCCTGCTTGGTAGAGGCCCACTAGATAAAGCTACATGCAAAATTTGGTAGCTCTAGGCCTTATGGCTAGGTACAGGAAGATTTTTAAAGTTTTCTCTATATAAGCCTATGTAAAAATTATGACCCCTGGGGCAGAGCCAATTTTGACCTCAGGGCTATAATTTGAAGAAACATGATAGAGGTCTACTACATAAAGCTACATGCAAAATTTGGTAGCTCTAAGCCTTATGGTTTCAGACAAGAAGATTTTTAAAGATTTCCAATATTTTTCAGTTTTGTTGCCATGGCAACCAGAGTTTTTGAAGGAATCAAATCCTTTAAAGAAATTCTGATGAGGACCATGGCAGGATCATTTCTGTGAAGTTTCATGAAAATTGGATGGGTAGTTTCAGAGAAGAAGATGTTTGAAATAAAAGTTAACACACAGACGGACGGATGCACGCACGCATGGACTGACGGATGGACGCATGACGGACACCGGGCCATGACATAAGCCCGCTGGCCTTCGGCCAGTGGAGCTAAAAATGTCTCATTCGTAAGTGTGATAAAATCAGATCATATCATACACTGGGTTAGATTGGATGCAATTAGTCTGATTTTTCTGCCTTGTGGTCACTTAATTCCAGTGAAAGGTATCCTGCCTAAGGTCTGATCATTGAAATCATACCTACTTGACTGTCCAATATTGTCCACTAAGTAGAGTAGAGAGGACGTTCTTGGCAAGTATGATCCAACAAGGTTAAGTTTTAGAAAAAGTGATAAAAATCATGTGAAGTTCATAAAACTGAAATAATAATCATCTTGTGGAACTAGAAAACTAAGATTGCAAAAAAACATATATCACTGTTTTTGCACAAACTACTTTGAAGTTCAGGGTCTATCCTCAAGAACATTCCTAGGCTTATTCTCAGAAATATGAAAGTAACAGAACCTTTGATCGGCTAAACCAGATATGCTTCTTGTGTTTCTTAATATGTGGGATGCTATGTCTTAGAATAAAAACATCTGACAACCAGGACAAGGCCAGTATTGACGAAGAAGTATTTGTTGGTTTGGCGATACCATGTCCCAAATGTCATGGTTGATTTTCCTGTAGTTCCAGACAAGGAGACATTTAAATTTTCCTACCAAATAACTCTGTAAACTTTGTAAAGCATTTGACCAGTCCAAGCAGTTATTTTGGACCTATGGACACGATTTGGACAATTACAATAAAGCTCAAAATAAAATAGATAATGCCATAGACAAAATATCCCAGGACTTGATTTTGTCATTTCACAGAAGCAGATCTTGACATTTTTCCCTTTATAACTCTTTAGGACACATTTGCCAAGGTTGAACCTATAAAAAACTGGATCAAAGGCAATCCTTAAGTCGTAATTTGAACATTTTTGTAGTTCTCTATAAAATAAGTATCTGTATAAGTTTCCATACCATCTGAAGACGGACAGCTCTAGCCAAACCTAGTAATGGCAGCTGTCACTGTCACTTGCCAGTATCATTCAAATATTTTTGAGGCATTAGTTGAAGACAATGCCACTATGAGTTCAATATGGTATTTTGAAAGTCATGTAACGTAGTTTGTGCAAAACCGAAGGAAGTAAACCCAATTAATCTCAATTTTTCTACGACAAATAAGCGTTTCGATTGCACTCAGATATGAAATTGAAATTGGCGTATTAAAATAAATTGGATTAGGCCATTGATCGTGGAAATACTGCTTTCTTTCCATTGAAAATAGCTTGATACGCTTTGGCGATCTATTGGTGTAATGATACACACAGTCTTTGTCTCCTGTCTCCTGAATGTCCGATTCTGTGCTTATACATCCCAAAGCCAGTTCATTCCTGGGCTTATTCGTCCCTGGGCTTGTTTTCCAGGGCCTGTTCATCCCACAAGATTGCACACTACTCTATTGGATTGTGCACGATTATATAGTAGGCTGACTTTCAAGTGAATATTTTGAAACTATTTCTATTGTTTTTTATTTTTCAAATTATTAATTCCACACAATGGCTCCCTTGACAAATGCGGCACCAGTGCTTTCAATGTTTTGATTTTTCTTCTAATAAAAGGTCTGTGTATGATATAAAATTTAATTTGAGCCTGCATTAATTATCAAAAAATAAAAAAAATATTACCTTTTTACAGTGAATCAATGCAGATAGTATCAGCTATCAGTAAACAAGTTATTGATCTGTGTAGGATAAAGCCTCAACCTGCAATTAAACAATACTTACTGGAAACCCAACCTCAATAATAGTTACCCATTATGTTTCCAAGGACAATTTGCAATGGTTTGTTTGTTTTTTAGTAGATGTATCAAATATTGTGCTTAAAAATTCTATGTAAAACAAGAGTATTTTTGATCTGTCCTTACTGAAAGCAAATGGAAAATGGCTCTAATTGATGGGATTTTTTACACGGGTACGAAAAACAGTAGAAAAATGAGAAAATGCTTTTCAAGCAATGGTTTTGAAAGCTCACGGTCAGGGCTAAGACCTATTGGTACAGAAGTTATGTGTGATGGGGAAAGCCAGGGAAATAACCTCTATTCATTGAAAAATGAATGATAAGCTCCATGCAGTTCTTATATTTTCATAAATGCCTATTGCCAACAAATGTGGAGATATAATGTGGAGGGTATAAGTTGTTGCAATCACAATAAAATCAGCTCTCCACTACTTTTGGATATCAGAACAGCTCATAATCATAATGGATTACCTACCATCTACCTTTCTATCAGCCAATCAAAATCCTGCTCTCAAGTTTTTGGGTATGCAAGTTGATGACGAACTGCAAACTTTGAAGTTAATGCATAATGTATGTCTGCCCTTTTTTAGGATGAACCAAACAAACTTTTGAAATATTTCTTTCACTGGCTGACCAATACCAGGTAGTTACTTGTATTGAAAAAAAAATAATGTATCAGACAAAACATGGAAACTGGCTGTCATCACATCTTTTACTTTAAATGTCAGATTGTGGGTTATTACCCTTGCTGACTCTCCCACAATTAGTGTCCTTCTGAAAGTTTTGTTTTTATCCTTGATTCCCATTTGAGTCCAAATAAAAGTCTAGCTATAAAATAAGTTCTACACAGGCTAGCAATCACTCAACACTGTTAATTCATTTACCTATGTGAGAAAGACGAGCCACTTGAAGAAAACCAGTTGATCAGAGAAAAATGGTGACAATCTAATCAAGGTTCGAGTTAATGTGCAGGCAATTCCGGGGCTCTCTCCCAATGCAATAAGATCATCATTAATATCAGTTAAGATCCTGATAATAAAAGTGTCTGATGGATCTCTTGTGAGGAACCCATTAGCAAACCCTCTTAATCCTTAGCCAGATGACAAACTTTTAGACTTGTCCACATTCAAAGCATTTGCAGACAACAAATTCAACATGCTACGATGAAGGAATTGCTCTTTGAAAAGACAAAAACCACTGAGGGGAAAGGAGAAAATGCTGATCATCAGCATTTCAGTTTCTTCTTTTCCCAAATTGTTTTCAAAAGCCTTCATCCACAGTATACATATACTTAAAACATGGAATCGTTTAGTTAAGTGCCAACCAATGACAAATTATCAAAGACTCTTCTTGCAGCTCATAATACCACCTGCAGAGGACTGATTTGTTTTGTAGCAGACTACCTTTGACATTATTTCATGTTAGTTGCAGTGCCCAGTGCGGCTGTTCATGCTTTCCTGGAGTTTCTTTTAACAGTACTTTGTACAAAATTCTTCCTCATCCAGTCTCTTAACAATGTAAAGAGGTGAAAGAAGAGTGAATTCTGTAATAATGACAACCTTTAACCTTTGGAAAGAAATCAGTCGAGCACAGGAATCAAACAAGCATATCCCTGGTTTCAAGCCCTGGCTAAGCTACAATACTCGAGTGCACAATTAACATAATGGGTATTTTCAACGAAGTATAAAGACCAAATATTGTCCTTTCATGGCTGCTTTTTGCCAGGATATCTCTTAGCAAAAGATCAGACTTCACATCCTGTGCAATCTGATTGTAACCTAAACAAGCTGCAAATAAAACCACACTTGTGAGAGATACTGTCAAAGTAAACCAATTTTCTTTGTATATTTTTCCTCAATGACTCTTATCAGATGAGAAGGGCCCATTCCCAACACCGGAAGATTCAATATGAAGGAGTGATTTAATTGACGTCTTAGAATCTTTATAGATCAGATCATTAGTACAGTTATGGAAAACGAAGATGCAGTCAATATGATGTTGATATATATCTGTGACGTACAGATATGAATCAGTAGTTGCTTCTGTTCTAATATGGACAACCATAGATCACTTCTGCTTCTCTACAAGACACTGATTTGCCATGAAGCATAATCTCATGGTCTTCAGTAAAGCTCTAGATTGTTGGGCGAGTTTCAGGGGGTGTAGACTGTCTCTATGTCAAACACATCTAGACATTTTAACTCTTTATCACACGGCAAAATTTTTTTCCAGTCCAAATTGAAAGTGTTTGCAGACGACAAATAAAATAGGGCACAAACGACAGTATGACATCTGTCTTTGACTTCATTGAAAACATTGTGGGAAAAGAAGAAAATTCTGGTTACCAGCATTTTCTTCTTTTCCCACAATGCTTTCAAAAACCTTCTTCTTCAGGGTCATTAAAACTCGGGATTGTGTGGTAAAGAGTTATTAGTAGTTTTATGTAAGATCAGCTTCACCTTCTGACCAGTCTGATCTTATGTAAAATGTCTACCATTCAAGGAATTTCCAAAATTCTAGTCTTTTATCCATTTTCAAGGCAGCTTGGAAACCCTTACATGGTTTTGTGAAAAAGGATGTTAAAGTATTATGGTATACTGCAGGCTCATCAATAAAATAAAAACTGAATCAATAAAATTGAAAATACTGTTATCTTTGTCTTTTCAGTTCAATGCAAAAATCAGATTGGTGGTTCTGTAAAACAAAAAATAATAAGCTGTAACTTTATGGGACTATCTTTCTTTTGGATCCTTGACATTTTGTCAATGTTCACTGAAAACCATTAGTCTGATCCCTAGCCCTGACCCTTACCCTAACCCAGACGACTTGTGGCTCAAATCTTCTTTCCAGACAATTTAGCTTTCATGAAATAAATCTAGGAATTTAGCAATCAGTATTTTAAAACATACATACAAAATGTCATGCATCGTCTTTCTTTGAATAATCCTAATCAAAACACTGCTACCTAACTGAACAATGTTCAAATGTTGTACACCAGTGGCTAAATAATGCACCCCCTTTTTATCCAATTACCAAGGAAACCGGATTTTCAACAACTTTGCTCAGATGGAAGGCTTTCGAAAAAATTGTGGGAAAAAGAGAAAATGCTTATTACTAGCATTTTCTACTTTCCCACAAATTTTCAATATTTTGTATCCTTTTGAAAACAAGTTCCATCACTTGCGCCACATTTTGTGTATCTTCTGCAACTGCTTTCAATATGAATGAATGAAAAATTTGTTTTTCATTTATGTCCACATTTAAACATTTACAGTTCATTTGACAGACTTGGCGTATCAAATTTTGAACAAATTAAGTTGTCCCTTCTGACGAATTCTTACATGGTAGCAGAAATATCATGTCATCATACAAGCTTTTCGGAATTTCACTTACTGCCATAATGTATATAGATGCTGTGTAATGGTACAACATTACAGCGTAACACTCCAGCTCGCCAAAGTACCTAAAGTTGTGCCTGAAAAGTTAGGGATTAATTACAGATTCGATGACTGGCCTGACACTAAATATTCCACTTACATTTCCCCAGACTACCTTTTATCCCTTTCCTGAACAATCACCAGATTTTTCATAATTAAGGCGAAAAGGGCTTTTTAGAGAATTTTTGGGACAGGAAAAAAGTGCTGGTTAACATTTATCTAACATTTCAGTGAAAATTCCCATCCTTTGGGCTACATTTAATTTGTCCTCTGCAGTTGCTTTCTCAATATGGACAAATCTGCAATTTTGTTGTCTGGTAAAGAGTTCCATTATTTGAGATGACTTTTTCCCAGGGTAAAGCATTTCTTGAGATTTATATTGAATTTTCTGATCTAGCGATGAATGGGCTAGATAATCAGAAGGATTGATTTGGGCCTGATGAGAATATAAACGAGGACTGAAGAGGGACAAATAAAATCAACGTAATTACATCCCTGTGACTGTGTGAAATAAAAGCTTGACCTGATGTCTAGAAGTCTGGGAAAAGCCATCGCAGCAAACTTGAGGTTCAGACCAAAATGTATTTTTCCCTATAGTGATATAACGTCTGGAGACTTTTTGTCAGGGGGTCATCTTAGGGAGATTCCAGTTAAACTATTCCAAAATTGTTTTAACCCTTTACCGCACAATCCCAAGTTTTAACGACCTTGAAGAAGACGGCTTTTGAAAACATTGTGGGAAAAGGAGAACATGATGGTAATCAGCATGTTCTCCTTTTCCAGCAATGTTTTCTTCCCTATCAAAGACAGCAGTCTTCATTTGAACTGCATTAAATTTTTAATTTATCTCTTGCAAATGCTTTCATTTTGAAAGATTCCCAAATTTTGTCATTTGGTTTAGCATGCAAAGCAGAAGTTGATGACAGTTTGAATGATGAAGACTGATCCCAAAGTTCATCTCTGAGCACCTCGTTTTGAAATTAATTTCTGGGTCAGCGACTAACACTTGGACTGACCAAACAATAACACTAAGTTGTCATCTTCACAATAATTTCCATACTTTTAAATGGTATGATTTAAATCTAAATGCATTGTAACATTGGCTTTGTTTACATTTGGCAGCTACTGTTCCTTTAAGATGAAATGGGAAACATTAATATTGAATCTTATCAAATCTAATTTAATTCAAAATTCTGGGAATTAGTGATTCCTTAACTATTTCCATAAAGATTATCATCACTTCATTAACTCTTTACCACATAATCTTGAGTTTAACCCTTTACCACAAAATCCTGAGTTTTAACGACCCTGAGAAAGAAGTGTTTTGAAAACATTGTGTGAAAAGGAGAAGATGCTGGCTACCAGCATTTATCCTTTTTCCACAATGTTTTCTACCCTTCCACAGCCAAATTTCAATTTTTGAGTCACATTTAGGTTGTCGATTGCAAAATTTAATGCTTGCAATTTAGAAAAGTCCAAAACTTTGTCATTTGGTATAGACTTAAAAGACCTTCAGGAAAAAGCCTTTGAAAGCAATATGGGGAATGGAGAAAATGCTGGTAACCAGTATTTTCTCCATTTCCCAAACACTCTTCCACACTTTCAGAGGCATCATTCAAAATGATAGCTGTAAATCCTTTCATTTTGGTTATATCTAAACCCTCTACCACACAATCCCAGGTTTTAACTATCCTTAGAAAAATGGCTTTTGGAAACATGTTTTGGAAAGGAGAAAATACTGGTAACCAGCATTTTCTCCTTTTCCCGTCATGTTTCCTTCCCTATTATGGACAAAAATCATCATTTCATGCACATTTGTCATCTGCAAATGCTTTCAATTTGGATAAGTCTAAAACTTTCTTGTCTGTTAAAGAGTTAAATTTTATCTCATGATATAAATTTGTACTTAGATTTGAGTGATTTTTCTGTAAACAAGATGCAAGAGGTACTTTACATGCAAAATATGCAAGAACAAACCCTTTACAGATAAAGAGGAAAACTTCATAAGAAAATTGATTAGGGTGCGGAATCACATGGTTTTTGTACTGATACAATGCAGGAAAAAAAGGTGGCAACTTCAAAAATTGCCAAGGTAAATGGCTTTTTCTGTCTTTCGTGCTTAGTTTTATCGATTGGTCTATGCATCACATTCCCGCGATATGACACTGTTGTCAAAAACGGTAACATTCTTTGCAAACACCTTGTCATACAATTTTAAGTAGTGAGTACATTATCTCTTTGGACACTTATGCAAGCAGGGTTCATATTCATCAACCATTCTAAAGGACATTCTTAGTCTTATTCTTGAGAATTTTCTAAATTTGAAAGTAACACAACCAGAATTTTCTAAATTTGAAAGCAACACAACTTCTGATTGGCTGAACCAGACGGTGTTGCCAAGAACAAGTTGTGTTAGTTTTAAAATCTGTAATTAGACCAAGAATGTTCTGAAGAATGGTTGTTGAATAATGACCCTCAGGTTTCAACAGTGCTATGCTACGGTTCTAATGTCCTTTGCTAAAGGCCACCACCACAAATACACCAAGCATCTTGAGTGAAGAATGGCCCTGAATCCTGCAGATTACAAATCCAATGTACTCACCACAGAGCCAAGTTACAAGGCCCCTTCTCTGCAAATTTGCTTCAGGAAGTAATGATTAAATGATGATTATAAACCATGAATTATTGACGTACACTTTTTGCATAAATCTTTCTATGTAAATTCATTCATGTAAATTGACTTAAACATTATTACTTCAAGCATGGTTTAACCACTGGCAAAGATTGAATATACCCGGTATGTTTGATAATATGATGTCACACAACATTCAAACCACATTAAAATTAACATAATATTATTATTCATATTTATATTTAAGATTACACTGCAGAATTTATAACAGGTTTTAAGTAAAAAAATGCATTAAAATACACATCTTTTCAGATTTAATACACTTGAAATGATGTCCACTGTGACATTAGACAGCATGCAGTGTCATGTAGGTCTCAATCAAATTGACTCAAACTGATCCAGTGTTCTGCCAAGGATTTTATAAAGGTGAGACAAATGTCTCACTCACCCTAAAAAGTTGGAGACATTTCTGGAAACATGGGGACAAATATACAAATTATCATGTGCAGGATGAAATTAAATAATAAGAATGAACTACCCTACATTTCAGCTTGTTTCTTTTCTTGTTGACAAAAAATAACTATTATTTCAAGGTTAGATGTCTTCTTGGACTAACTGTCTTTAGAAAATTAACTTGAGAAACTCAGGAACACAGTTTTACAAAGTGACAAACAATGCAGTCAGTGCTTTTATACGTTATGTACAGTTTTAGTTAGGATAATAAAACTAATTTGTCAAGAATAACATACTGACTTGCAGCCTCTCCGGTGTTCCTGGGCTTTTATAAAATCAAAATCTTTTACATCTCAACAGCAGTTTTGTACGAGGTATAGTCGACACATTTGGAAGCTTTAAGACTGCCTACATTTGGACAGTTTAACTGAGACAGCAAATCGAGCAGTTTGTCATATTTGTTAAGGGCTATATTCTCTTTTACAATCCAAAATGTAGACTAAAGAGCCACTATCAGGGCCTGTTCTTTCTCGCTCAAAACTTTCCTGACTGACTTTTTTAAATCAACCTGTAGGGATTTGGCCATGAGGGCTGCCTTGCGATCAGAATTTTCGACATGTAGACCTGTGTAGGGTAGTAGTCCTAAAATTTGTGTTCTGTTCAGTAAACGAGTTGTTCTTAGTGTTTTTTACATAATTTGCAATTCATAAATTTTTCTTCCCAGTCATATTCCAGCCACGAAAAATCGGAAAGCCTTTTATCCTGAAATTGTTGTACTGGTACTTTTTTCTGTGTTTCGGTGTCTGTAGACATAGATGGGACGGGATTTGGATCTGGGGATGAACTTTCATTTGCCACTTGCCAATTGCGTGACTTGGAAAAGAAATTTAAGATTGTACTTGGCCTTTTTGGTGGTAGCTCAGCCATTTTTGCATGAAGCAGACGCAAAAGTAAACAAAGAATGCCTTGTTCTTTCTACAACAATTGATTGGCAAGTTTTCTCGCACCTGATTGCGCAGACATCCAATCTGATTTACCTTTTTGTCGCGGTATCATGAAATTTACTTTCATCATGAAAAATACATGGAACCCCCCCCCCCTTTTGCCGATGTATTTACCCTGCGACAAAAGTCGCTTCTGACTTAATTTTCTTGCAACATTTTAATTTTTTGGCGAGAAAATAGCAAATACGCGGCCTCGGCAAAACACTGTTGATCTATACTTTGATGGGATACTGACCTCATCCTTTCAAAACTTCTTTATAACCATAAATTCTGCTGAGTTTCAGTACTTTTGGATACATTTTTCAACATTCCAAAATACCAGGTAACATAAATTTATAACTTAATCTTTTTTTTTTTTAAAATACAGCTTGAAAATTTCCTTACATAATTTGCTCTAGCCGGCTCCATGTTTAAAAAAAAATCATAGTATAAATCACTGCCCAGAGAATGTAAATTGTCTTAATTCATGATACAGATCAAGTTCAGACAGAATATGGTAAACATCATCTCCTTTTCCCACAATGTTTTCCACCCTTTCAAAGACAATTAATATAATTTCAGGCATATTTAACCTGTCATCTGAAAATAGGCAAGTCTTAATTATTGTAGTCTTGTAAAGGCTTAACAGAAATTGAATGCCAAGACAATATAAGAAGAAATATGAATTATATAAATACATGTAATTTGCTAATAAAGAGCATATTTTTTCTTACATGAATTTGTACAAAAATGAAGTAAAAATCTAAGCATCCAAGCTAGGCTGTGAAATCAGCTGTAATAACCCTTTACCACACAATCCAGACTTCTAACAACCCTGAGCAAGAAGCCTTTTGAAAACATTGTGGGAAAAGGAGAAAATGCTGGCAATCAGCATTTTCTCCTTTTCCCACAATGTTTTCTAACCCTTCAAATTTAAATTTCAATTTTTGAGTCACATTTATTTTGTCGTCTGCAAAAGCTTTTAATTTAGACACATATAAAATTTTGTCGTTTGGTATAGGGATAATCAGAGGAAATATGCTATGTACAGCCATTGTAATTGAGAGTGGTAAGTGGTTTGGCAACCAATAAAACATTTCCCACTAGGGTAGGCACACCACAATATTGTTAATTTGATCAGCGCTAATGCTAGGGTTTGGGGAGATATGGAGAACTCTTGTGGTGTTATGTATTTTCCACCTAAACATCATTACTGCATATCTTAGTTTTTGACAAACCATTAATATGGTAACTTTTTGCATTCTACCAGCCAAATGTACAGTATAATAAAAGTATAATTTTGGGCTTCAAAAATTAATATCTCTATATCGATAATTCCTCAGTAAATCCAGAGTTTTATATACACATTAAAATTGTCACATCAAGATAATTCTAATAAGTACTCACAACATAGACTTAAGAAAAGAAGTAATGTCTACAGGATTTGTGTGATATGATTTAATATCTAACCCTGGCACAGAAAACTTTAGATGCATTCAAAAACAGTGGGGACAAGATAATATTGCACAGAATGTGCATTTTTTCCGTTTGTCATTTTTATTGGTTGATAGTTATAAACATCATTCAACCCTTAAAAAAACAATCCCCTGTATTAACGACCCTGACAAAAATGGCTTCTGAAAACATTGTGGACAAAGAAAAAGAAAATGCTTTTGCATTATACTTGTCCCATTCTATTAGTCGTCTGCAAAGACTTTCAGTTTGGCCCAGTCTAAAATTTGCTGCTTGGTAGGGAGAGTTAATTCTTGTCAATGAAAAACATGTATCAAAAGTAGTCACATGAGGTTGTTTTCTGGACGCAAACTGCCATTCCATTGCTTTGTCTTGAAAAATTACGGTAAGTCTTTTTACCAAACAATCCCTTGATTTTATAACCTAAATAACTAGGACTATTAACCCTTTAATGACCCTGGGGAAGAAGCCTTTTGAAAACATTGAGGGAAAAGGAGAAAATGCTGGTAACCAGCATTTTCTCCTTTTCCCACAATGTTTTCTACCCTTGTCAAAACAAATTTCAGTTTTTGAATCACATTTATTTTGGCGTCTGCAAATGCTTTGAATTTGGACCATTTCAAAATTTTGTCATTTGGTAAAGAGTTAAACATTTTTGGACAATGATAAAATGCTCTTAACCAGCATTTTCTCCTTTAGACAATGCTTTATGCCCTTTCAAAGGTAAATCCAATTACATGAGATGTATCTGCTAATGCTTTCATGACTGGACAGTTCTAGCAAATGACAAAATTGAAAAGATTTGCAGATGACAAAAAAATGTGATTCAATAATCAAAATTTGATCCGGGAAGGACAGAAAACTCTGTGGGAAAAGGAGAAAATGCTGGTGTTAAAATGCATTTACATTTAATTTGTACCATTCAAAGGTATGGAAATCATTGTGAAGATGACAATCTGTCGTACCAGTAGTACAGGTTGTCATCTTGACAATAATTTCCATATTTTCAAATAGTATGTTTTGTATGCATTTTTTTTTTGCTGCCACTGGGCTTAAGAGTTCACTAGTTCCAAGTCACATTTGACAGATAGGATTACATTACCTTTATGCATATTTAAAGCATGAAACACACCATTGACTTGTAACAGTGCTTTGAGTTAAGCAATAGCTCAATTTCCCATGATGCCTCATAAAATGCCAAGTTTATGCAGTACTGGGTTAGCCAGCCAAACCTAAACTGCAACCTGTATCACACTAAAACTGTTCCCAAAACTGACTAAAGTAATATATCCAGCAAATATTTTGAAAGAGAGGACGGTATTACCACTTGCATCATGGGGAAAAAATGTCTAAGTTCAAGGGAAGATGATTTTTGAGTCGCCTGGTTGCGTAGCAACCAGGCTCTCATTGTTATCATCTTGATCCATGGGGTGACGTAAGCATACCTCCGGCCTTGTACTGCTTCCTGTCCCAGTTCCGGTTTGCGAGACGTAACCTAGTTCCGTAATTATTCGGTGAACAAGCAAGTTTTTTTTTTTTCGTTGTAAAATTATAACTCGGAAAAGGTGCATTTTGTGATCATGAACATATCTTTAAAGACTGAACTATTTCAACAGTTCGAAACAACCATTTCATCCACTTGCATATACGATAACCAATCGTTTACACAAGCATCAAGTATAATTTGCATATATTATAACAGTTCCGGATACGCCTAAAATGAAATACTCTACGACTGAAATCGTCTTTTCTACGGCAGGCTTCTATTTGTGGAAGAATTGTTAGCTTAGAACTACACAACTTTTTATTCTAGACTTTACATTACTTCCTTGCACTCGCATATTTTGGCTGAACCAAAATACTGTGGTAAATGCCGTATGTAACGTGCACGGAACCTTGGCTGCACTAAATCACCGCTCAGCAGGTGCTTCTTAAGATGGAATGTATAGTTGAACAACGATACTATGCCACTTCGTAAGGATTATACGAAATGTCTTTTTCGATTGAAATGAATGGCAAAAAAATCTTACAAACAGTAATCTAAATTCTTGAATAAACATACCGGTATGCAATACCTCCAAAATTTATAATAACCTTCAATGTTGTTTGTTCAGATTTTGTGTGTGTATATAAGTGACATAAAATCGACGTTTAAGTATAGCTGTGGGACAAATATAGATATTGTGATCACGTGATCATGATGTCATGTGTACTGGCCAGAGGTTCTTCATAAATTTACATATTTATGAATCAATCGCCGTTATTTGCGTTGTCCCTCATCGGCTTTTGATTTTGTGTGGATTCGGAATTTAAGTGGAAATTGCGCAGTTCTTACAACCACCAATCTGAGGGCTTGACTCTTCACTCCACCGGAATTCAAATACCCCAAAATAGATCTGCAATAACCCACACAAATCGCAACTTTATTGCAGTGTTTGTAAAAGGTGGACATAACGTCACGTACGTTGTGAATCGCGAATATTTAGTTTATATACCAATGCAATATATAGCTCTACAGCTTTTAGCTGGTGTGGACTCAGTTCTAAATCCTACTAATTAGTGATTGTGGCGGTCCAACATCACGTCCAGGCCCCGTGCTTATAAAACTTGTTTGAGCTCAATCTCATGCTCAAGGAGCGCATTCTTGCTCGTCTTCAGGAGTCTGACTCATAGTTTTGTGCAGAACGACGGCAGGACAGTGTATCCGAAGAAAAGAGGTGTTGATTAAATGTTTTGCTAACAGATTTAAAATATCGCTTTCCCCATCCGAATCGTAGCTGGGAGGACAATACATGAGATCTTCCAGATAATATGCTGGTAATAATCGATGTTAAAAATCGATGGTGTTCTATTTTTGAACGGAAATTGATTGGTTGTCACGTAAACACTACGTGTTAAGGTTGGTTGCTACCTCTGTAGTCATTACATTTTAAGGTAGGGGGCTACTAATTTCAAGAAAATACCACCGAAGCTAGTGTTTGAGTTGATTTCGTTATTAAAACTGCTAAAACTACGATAATTTTCCCCCCAAATCACTTTTTGTTAACTGTTCAGGGTAAGAATTCAATTTATTTTTGTTTGCAGGATCCGGCAAACTAGCTGGATGGACACTAGCTAGCATCAGCTGTCAAAGCCTCCATGTTTGTCAATGTTCAGCATCCGAACATGTAATTTTTAGGTTCAAGATAATTCGACCCAATGGGTAAATGACAACGAAGTTCGGTTAAAAGGAAGTGGAGGGTTAACTGATTTAAAGTGTAGATAATGGAAAGAGATGCTGCAGAATGGCATTTATCACACCTTTACATGGCTTTCATATCAAACACCAGTCTCCAATCATTGGAGCAAAACCCAATCAATGACAACAGCATCAGTGTCAGACCTTCTTAAGGATGTGTGTGGGGAGGTAGGGGTGGGGGTCTTGGGCACATTAAGAAATAATGATAATAAAGTACTAAAAATATACTTAACTTCTATAGTTATATAACTCGCTGTTTCATGGAAACCTCCAAATCATTTACTGCATGGAAACCTCCAAATCATTTACTGTATAGATAATTTATACCGAACTTGCCATTTTCCGAACCTGTAGTACCATAAATCATGACAAGCATAATCATAATTAAGAAAAGTAATTGGGCCGAATCGTCTCATTTTCGGGCCGAACTCTCAGAATTTTTGGGCCGAGTCTTCTCTAAAAACGTGGTTGGCCATGGGCCATGGGCTGAATCTTCTTATGGACGAATCTTCTAGTATAGTTTATTTTCAGATGTTGGGTCGCTTACGTGTGAACGAATTTTAGTGCATACTGTGCTCAGATGAAAACGTTCTAAATGTTTATTAGCATCATCTGAGTTCAAAACTCCCGTGATCAAAACCCAGGCCGTTGAGTACGGTTTTGTGCTAAGCATGAGATCGTTCTCAATATTTTTTTTAAATGCACGGGGCCAAGAAGCGACAAGAAGGGTTGCAAAGTGACTAGTTATTGCTAAAATTGATGTATCTAAAAATACATGTAGCCATATGGTAATGGGTTACAGGGTAACGCATTTAAAAAGTTAAAAGATATTAATTAGCGGTTGCAAGCTTCGTGATTTCAAACAGGCCTGAGAAGGGGGGACGCAGAATAAATATGTCAACATTTTTTATCATTCTCAAAATTGTAGTTATTCATTCCAGTATGTCAAAACCATGAAGTAGACCAGCGTAGTCAGCTACGCTGATGAAAGTTATGGGCACTGTATAGTACTGTCTCACTGTATAGTAGAGTCTCCAGTCCAACGGACATCAAACTTGGTTGAAATGTTTATTTTGATGAAATACTGCACATGTTGGAAATTGGTTGCCTCTGGTGAAAATGTGGCCCACTAGGCCAGACATAAGAGAAGGGTTGCGTGGGCCTCAGAGGCCGATGGTCAGGTTATTGGGCCATATTGTTTGGCTTGTGTTGTAGCAGCGACACTGCTAGTCATTGCTGTATTTACAATGACAGTTTATAGTACTTGAATTAAAAAAACCTACGTAGCAGGGAAGAAAAAGTTAAAAAAAGTTTTCGAAGGCATCTTTAAAAATGCTATAAAAGAATTTTGAATATGTGGACAATTTTTCCAAAATTCAATTTAGGGACAATTTCTACAGGGGAAGATTTCTCATGCAGCCACCCAGAGGCCTTAGTTTTTCCCAGATTCTTTTGAGGCATTAAGCTAAGGGAGAACTGCAAATAACGATAGAACTTCATCAGTTATTTTATCTTGACGATACCTTTTGATAATCTTTTCTTTTTTAATTGAAGTCACCAGGGTAAAAGACTAGGTAACTTTGGACTTTTCAAAGCTATTACTGATACATAAAGCACAATTCTCTTTACATATTTCTTTTTCGTGTGAAGTTTGATATTTTTGTTTGTAATGTTAGGATGACAAATTCAGAACCTATGCTTGCATATACAATTTTTTTGCGGTCAGGTTACTTGGTATCTTGAATATTGTTAATAGATTTTTGTTTTGAAATTCAAGAAAGGGTGATGTAAAGCAGATGAGATTACACACCATCACACACCAGGCGACTCTCAGGACTATCAGTCCTTTGATTAACATCTAACAGCCCAAAATTGCTTCTTGCAAATTTACACATACTCACAGTTTACATGCATTGACAACAAAACTAAGGAGAGAGTTAGCTCAACAAATAGTTCTATGTGCATGTGTGGGCACAGTTAAACATGCAAAAAGAAAGGCAGACAGATTTATTCCAGTGCAAGTGCAAAAACATTTTTTTGGCTGCAGGGGTGTAATAAAATGATACAAAATATTTACCGAAACCCGATATATCCAAACAGTTCAATGTCTGGTGTGTAGCCTTGTATGAAAAACTTGTTTGCTTAATAAACATACATTTATGCTGAGTTGGTGATGCTTGACGTTTTGATCCTTCACAAAACAATCCCCTGATTTAAGGACCCCTGGGATGATGGCTTTTGAAAACATTGTGGGAAAAGGAGAAAATGCTGGTAACCAGCATTTTCTCCTTTTCCCACAGTGTTTTCTGCCATTTCAATGAATCCATCAATTCAAATAGCATATAAATTGTCATCTGAAAATGCTTTACAATTTGGACATGTCTATAAAATTTTACTGTGTGCAAGAGTTAACTCTTAGCAATCAAGGTGCAAGCAGACAAAACTACCAGCAGATGTCAATCTTCTTTATATTGCAGTAGACCAGTTTTTAAAAATATTGACAGATGGACAAAGTGTTTGTAATAAGCAATCTCTCCTTTTGTCACAATATTTTTCACATATTAATGTATTTGACCTCCTTTCTCTCTGCTACCTACTAGTAATTTTACGGAGATATTTCCAGTCATCTGCTGCAAAGTTGTTAATTTCAGCAGGTAATAAATAAGGCATTTTGCAAACAGTATGGTAAGGTCAAATCATGGATGATCTATGATGATCAGATTCCATAAATTGTGAAAATTGCATTAATTTTGCAATGTTTGGTGGAGATACTCAAAGAAAATGCTTATTTCATGTACCTGTATATCAATCACAAGGATTTATAGTTTGGATGTAAGGTCATTGAATCACCCAGCCATGTCTCTGTTAACAATTTTTACTGAATCATCTATTCACGCGCAGTATTCAGATCTGTATTCTACAGGCAAATTATATACTTATACACAGGGAGTATAGACCAGTATCAGACTGCACAGAAAGTTCTGTCTGTTCATTGACCACTGTGTCTGAAAGTCAACCAAAACACATAACCAAGAAACCTTGAAAATGCAATTTGTATAGGTCTTTCTCCATGAATGCAAAGTACCTAACACTTTACAAAACGGTCACAGGTTTTAACAAGCTAGTCAGAGAAGCCTTTTGAAAGCATTGTTGGAAAAGGAGAAAATGCTGGCAACCAGCATTTTCTCCCTTTCCCACAATGTTCTCTGCCCTTTCAAACACAAATGCCATCATCTGAGTTACATTCAATTGTCATCTACAAATGCTCCAGACCAATCCAAAATTTTGTTAATTGGTAAAAAGTTAACCCATTATGCCCACATTCAACGACTCTGAGGAAGAAGGCTTTTGAAAACATTGTTGCAAAGGGAGAAAATGCTGGTGACCAATATTTTCTCCTTTTCCCACCATGTTTTCTACTGCATGAAAGTCAAATTTTATGTTTTGAGTAACATTTACCGTAATTTGTTGTCTGCAAATGCTTTCGATTTGGACAAGGCTAAAATTTTGACGCCTGGTAAGGATTTAATACTCAGCACACAAGGATTTCATGACACAGGTAACATACATAAGATATTACAAAATATTGACAACAGAAGAATTACACAAAGATAGCGATTTGAATAACAATCAAAATCCTTCTTGACTACCAAGAAGGATATTTTACACTCTTAAAAATTTCATACAAAGCTACAGTATTTAACTCTTTACCACACGGCAAAAATGCGGACTAGTTCAAATTGAAAGCATTTGCAGACGACAATTTGAATGTAGCTCAAAACATAACAGTTTTCTCTTAAAGGGTAGAAAACATTGTGGGAAAAGAAGAAAATGCTGGTTACCAGCATTTTCTTCTTTTCCCACAATAATTTCAAAAGGCTTCTTTCATGGGGTCGTTAAAAGTCAGGATTGTGTGGTAAAGGGTTAAAATTTTAATGGCAAGTTTTTTTCAACATCTTTCATCTCCTCCTACGCTTTTTCAATTAAAGTGCGACACATCTTATTTCTTTATCAAAAATTCATAGTTTACTACAGTATCCTAACCCTTTCACTGCCATAGATGAAAACTGGGCCTTTGCAAATAGCAAAGATCAAGATCAGACTACAGATAATGAACAATTTGATTGTGGATTAACCCTTTACCAAACGACAAAATTTTGGACTGAACCAAACTGAAAGCATTTGCAGACGACAAATTAAATGTTGCTAGAATGATTATTTCTGTCATTGATAGGGTAGAAAACACTGTGGGAAAAGGAGAAAATGCTGGTTACCAGCATTTTCTCCTTTTCCCACTATGTTTTCAAAAGGGTTTCCTGTCATGGTCGTTGAAAGTCAGGATTGCATGGTAATGGGTTAAAATTTATACTATCCACTTATTTAGTCATACCAGTTTAATCCTTTACCAAACAATCCCGACTTTTAACAAAGGGCCCTGCCAAAGAAGCCTTTTGAAAACATTGTGGGAAGAGGAGAAACTGCTGGTAACCAAAATTTTCTCCTTGTCCCACAATGTTTTCTACCCTTCCCAAAACAAAATTTAATTTTTTAGCCACATTTTTTTTGTCTTCTGCAAATTCTTTAAATTTGGGTTTTTGTCTAAAATTTTGTCGTTTGGTAAAGTGTTAAGTAACAATTTTCGAGAACTGATATTCAGTAGATCCACTTACATCCATCAGATCTGAAGAGGTCAAGTTGATATATTTGGGGATGAAAGAGTTCAGGAAGAAGGCTTGTAAAACATTCTGGGAAAAGGGAAAAATGCTGGTAACATACAAAGACTTCTTTAAATTGGCCCTGTACTACACAGTAATCCCGCCTTTTCACTCTTTACCACACAGTCCTGAGTTTTAATGACCCTGTGAAAAAAGACATTAGAAAACATTGTGTGAAAAGGAGAAAATGCTGGTAACCAGCATTTTCTCCTTTTCCCACAATGTTTTCTACCCTTTCCAAAACAAATTTCAATTTTTTCACTCGCATTTATTTTGTCATCTGCAAATGCTTTCAATTTGGACAAGTCTAAAATTTTGTCGTTATGTAAAGAGTTAAGTACCCTGAGGAAGAAAAGAAGAAAATGCTTGTACCCATTTTCTCTTTTTCAAAATAGTTCTGTTTTTTTTTCATTTACGGTACTAAAAATGTCCAAGTTGCATACATGGAACGCTCAACGGTTCAACCCTTTACCACACAATCGAAAGTTTTAACGACCCTGGGGAGGAAGGCTTTTGAAAACATTGAGGGAAAAGGACAAAATGCTGATAACCAGCATTTTCTCCTTTTCCCACAATGTTTTCAAAAGGCTTCTTTCACGGGGTCGTAAAAACTCTGGCAACAGTCTTTGAAAAGGTAGAAAACATTGTAGCTGGCAACAAGCATTTTTCCCCTTTTCCCATGCTGCTCTTGTTAGTCTTCTTCCTCAAGGTCATTTAAACAAAGGATTGTTTGTTAACTCTCCACCAAACAATCCCAAGTTTGAACAACTCTGAGTATTTAGCCTTTTGAAAACCCTGTAGGAAAAGGAGAAAATGCTGGTAACCAGCATTTTCTCCTTCTCTAACAAGGTTTTCAACACATTCATAGACAATAACCATCTTTCCACCTACATTTAATTTGTCAGCTGCAAATGCTTTCAATTTTGACAAGTCTAAAGTTTTGTTGTTTGGTATAGCATTGAAGGTTTAAGTATTCTAAACTGAGTAAAAAAGAGTGCAAAATGAATGTGAAGAAACCAAGTATCAAGTGAGATCAACTACAAAACTGCTGGGGATTGTCGAGCAGCCTATTGGAATTTGAGAACTGATGAAATCTTTAAGAATTAGATTATAGAAACCATCTTCAGGCCCATATAATGGGAAAAATCTATCGATTGATACAGAAAGGCAAAAAAAAAGTGAGACTAGATAAAAATTAGTTAATTTCAGATAGATCTTTCCTTTCCCTAACGAAATTATAGTGTTCCCAGTTCTGTTGTATCTGAACAATCATCTGACAAAGCAAACACACTGAAAGTGATTCTCAAAACTGAGGGAATCTAAAAGTGTTTATTTTTATAAGTCTTTATGTGTTTTACCCTTTACCAAACAACAAAATTTTAGACTGGTCCAAATTGAAACATTTGCAGACGACAAAATAAATGTGACTGAAAAATTGAAATTTGTTTTGGAAAGGGTAGAAAACATTGTGGGAAAAGGAGAAAATGCTGGTTACCAGCATTTTCTCCTTTTCCCACAATGTTTTCAAAAGGCCTTCTCTCAGGGTCATTAAAGTCGGAACTGTGTGGCAAAGGGCTAAGACTCATAGATATCAAAAGCATTTTACAGAAAACAAATCCATAGTGGCTAGAATGATAGGATTTGTCCCTGAAATGGTGATACACATTTTGGGTTAACCCTTTACCACACAATGCCAACTTTTAATGACCCTGAGGGAGAAGCCTTTTGAAAACATTGTAGGAAAAGGAGAAAATGCTGGTAACCAGCATTTTCTCCTTTCCCCACAATGTTTTCTACCCTATAAAGAAAAATCACATTGTTTGAGCCACACTGAAATTGTTGTCTGCAAATGCTTTCAATTTGGAAAGGTCTAAAATTTTGTCGTGTGGTAAAGGGTTTAGGTAAAAATGCTTGTCAACAGCATTATCTCCTATGTCCATTGCCCACAATGTTTTCAAAGCTTTCTGTCTCAGTGTTTTCCCAGTGTTTACAAACATTAGATAGTTTAGTAAAGGTATAAACAATAGTCATGATTCTCAAAAGAGTGGAACCTTTAATAAATTGAGAAGTTGTACAGAACTAGAAGTTCATGCTGTCATTAAAAAGTTTCTTTTCCATTCTCTCTTTATCAATATTAACCCTTAACCACAAAATGCCAACTTTTAACACCTCTGGGAAAGAAGCCTTTTGAAAACATTGTGGGAAAAGGAGAAAATGCTGGTAACCAGGAGAAAATGCTGGTAACCAGCATTTTCTCCTTTTCCCCACTATGTTTTCTACCATTATCCACATCAAAGAAAAACTGCACCATTTGAGCCACACTGAAATTGTCGTCTGCAAATGCTTTTAATTTGAATAAGGCTAAAATTTTGTCATCTGTTAAAGGGTTAATGATAATCTGGTCAATATTAAATGTTGATTTCTTCATCTGGTTTTAGGTTTGTAACAGGCTGAATACTGATCAATGCACAAAATTAGTTTGGCGGTATCCCCACGAGATTTTTCGTCAGAAGTCCACAGAAGCACAACTGTGTGTGAAGAGGAGTGTAAAACTGCAGATGGCTGAACTCTTTACCAGTGTTCGAAATAAGAAGTAGCAAGTAGCAAATTTGCTACCTGAAAAACGAATTTTGCTACCTGGGCACTAAAGCAGTAGCAAGAGGTTGCTACCTGGTAATTCTGTCTGCTTGAAGTGTTTTGCCAATTTTAAATGAAATAATCTTCCACTTCTTAATTTACAAATCTGTTGAAAAGATCTCCGCAATGGCCCGCATTGGTACAAAAACATGCAAGCATCACTGAGTCACCCAGTCAAACATGTCTGTGCTTGATGATGACATAACATCTATATTTATAGCTGCCTTTGTGAATCTTTGCTAATGTCCATTTGAAAACGGTCTGCATTATAACAAATGGGCATAAGCATGCAAGTATAAATGAACCACCTGAAACAGAATTTGCCAAACTGCATAGTCTCTACGCCCATGTCTTTGAAGATGTGCTGCTTTTACTTCTGCCAAGCAGTTCATGGGCAAAAGCAGTAATTCAAGCATCATTCTATGAGAAGGATGGCCGTTACTTGTCTGTCCCTATTTGCTACCAGGAACATTCCTTTTGCTACCTTGTTTTTAGCCAGGTAGCAAGTACTTGCTACCTGCAAAATATGTTAATTTCTAACACTGTTTACTAAACGACAAAATCTGAAACTTGTCCAAATCTAAAGCATTTGCAGACGACAAATTACAAATAGCTCAATTGACGAGGCTTTTCTGGGAAAGGGCAGAAAACACTGGAGGAAAATGGGAAAATGATGGTTACCATGAATTGCGTGGTAAATGGTTCATGATTCAGTCGGTTGTTAGACTAAATGGATTTTATGAATCCATAGTTATGTGATGTCTTACCTGGTACAATGCATTCGGAGATGCATTAAACCCCCTTTTGCAAGAGCACGGCTCTAATAATTTTGCCCTCAGTCTCAGTCCCTCCCTTAAACTCTTTACCAAATACCAAAGTTTTGGACTTGTCCATATTGATTTGCATTTGCTGAGGACAAAATAAAGATCACTCAAAAATTTAAATTTGTGTTTGGAAGGGTAGAAAACATTGTAGGAAAAGAAGAAAATGCTGGTTACCACCATTTTCTCCTCTTCCCACAATGTTTTCAAAAGTCTACTTCCTAGGGGGTCGTTAAAACTTGTGACTGTGTGGTAAAGGGTTAATAAAGCCTTGGATATTTGTTTGGCAAAAATGTACAGTCAGTTATATCAGAAGAGCCATATAAATTCCTTTGCTAGAACAGTTATTACTACCGTATGTATATTCTCAACAACATTCCAAAGTCACTGGCAGCGGCTGCTTTCCCAAACAAACAAGAGTTGGCACACAATATTCAGCATTGTGAGAGAAAAGTTCATTTTGAATGACCTCTTATAAAAACTTACGAAGAATACTGGCCACATCATGATTCCTACTCACTTTGAACCAATAATACAAAGCCAGGTCTGGCATGGAAAAATTTGTTCACTCTTCACAAGATCACAAAATTTCAGATAGGTCTATACATGTATTAAAAGAATCTGCAAATAACAAATTAAATACAGCTCAAAATGATGGAATTCATCCATGACAAGGTCAAAACATTGTGGGAAAAAAGAGAAAATGCTGGTAGCCAGCATTTTCCCATTATCAAACAATATTCTCTAAGGCCTTCTCCTGTAGAATCTTTAAAACTTGTGACTGTGAGGTAAAGAGCTACCTAACTCTGTAACAAATACCCAAACTATAGAATCATCATTCTGATTCTTGAAAGCTGTTACAGTCAAGAAATCAAATGTGGCTCAAATGATGAAACTGGTCCCTGAGAGGACAAAAAATATTGTGGGAAAAAGAGAAAATGATGGATACTTGTACATTCTCTTGTTCCAACAATGTTTTTCGAAAGGTTTTATCCTCAGGGTCGTTAAAACACAAGATAATTCAGTACTTAAAGAGTTAAATTTACTTAAGGTGTCATATTAATGTATTGGTATCCATTTTTTTTGGATTGTTTCTCCCTTCTGGAGCAGAGAAACAATCACAAAAACAACATCAGATGTACCACCATACCTATCTTCATTTCACAGGGAAGCTCCAATGTTATTTTTGTGATTGTTACTCCAGTCTTGAGAAGAGAAACAATCACAAAAATTACATCAGAGCCACTCTTCGAATTGCAGGTAGGGGTACATGATCCATTCTAAATAATTTGACATTTACAGCGCTTCTTTTCATATTTGGACATTTACTGTGCACTGCACCGTCTAAAGTCCATTGGGAATTTTATGGTAGCAAAGCTACAGTGCTGTACTGACATTCTGTTTTGTCGATTTAATCTGTATTGCAGCGATATCGAATTAATTTATAGTGAGACACATGACCAAGGACAAATTATTGAATGTTTCATTACCTAAAGTCAAGTGCTACTTGTCAAGGAAATTGGATACTTAGTCTTGAAGGCTATTAGTCCATTCCTGGACAAACTGATACTACCTTTACAGAAATGTGTTTCTGGACTGATAGATATATCATCATATAAATATGCACATAAAAAAAACAAGGTCTTGTTTTAAACAAAATTTCTACCTATGGAAAACACAAAAATGTAGCGAAGGTTGCCACGCCTATAACCCTTGCAAACATTGCTAGTATGATCCTACAGTAGGTCTAAATACATCTATTTCAGATTTTTATGAACTTAAAATTTAGAACCAACTGCACACCTACATCATGTAAAGGTAAATCAATACCTCTGGCACTTTGATTTTTCATTTTGTATTTCAAAAAAAAAATAGCCAATTTCCTTTTCAGTGTCGCATATTAGCACACTTTACTTACACGGAGAATATTACCACAAACAATATCAGTAAGAAAATGACTTACTGTATCAGAAATCCAAGCAATTATCACTGCTTTTCCTGAGAATTCATTTGCCATAGAAATCAAAGTACGTTGAGTACTATTCCCTCATCAAAGTACGTCAAGTCCAAGTAATGCGATACTTTAGCGTTGTCAGACACGCTAATTCTGCTTTTACACACACATTGTCTCATAGCGATGAAGTTGTGTATTCAAATAGCTCATTTACATTTCATTATGTTTATTTGTATATTTCGTGGGTTTTCATGGTGTTAAAAACTGATTTCAATGCATTTTGAACCATATCACAAAGTCTTCTTACCTGACAGCTCTGGGTTACAAATCTTAGCCACCAAAGAGGATTCTTGTTGTTGACAATATACAGTCATGGATTAGTTCTTTTCAAAACAATCTCCTCAGTTTTTCGAATCTTGAAGGGAGCATTTTGAAAATGTGGAAAAGGGGCAAAATACTGATCACATTTGTTGTATTCAGATGCTGTCAAATTGGACAAGTCTAAGATTATGTCTTCTGGGAAGAGGTAGTTCTGATACTTTTGAAAACATCTGGCTTTTTAAAGAGTAGCTGGTAACCAGCATTTTCCTTTTTTCCTCAATGTATTTGACCCTATCAAAGACAAACCACATTATCTGTGCCATGTTTTGTTGTCTATAAGTGCTTTAAAATTTTGATTTTTGGAAAATGGTTTACCATCAGCTGTAGGAAAAGGTAAAAAACATGCCACTGAAAAGTGTTCACACATTTTTTTGACCTGCAGATGAATCCATTGATGATCAGAGGAAAATATTCTGTTTCCTGCTGTAAATGAAGAATGACAGTCAAGAGCGTTAATTCCTGTGGTGAAGATTATTCGGGCATATTCATGTGGTTATCACAATTTATATGAAGTGGGTATTGGGTTCCTCTGCCAAAAGGGACTAAGGTTGCTTACCCTCATGAGGGCAGTTGGGGTGCAGTTCCCTGGAAATTTGCTTTTGTTTATTCTTCAACTTCTATGAGAACACTACATAAGGTTCTGTCAGAAAGGGGCTAATAGTGTTATCCAATGTTTTTCTTTCCTTCAACTCCCCCCTACACTTGAATATGTGTCCAATAGGTAACAATACCCATTTATTTCAGATAATGTGCTTTCGAAATATTCAAGTTATTTCAAATTGAAAGAAATGCTCGAATTGCAAGAAAATGCTTTCTGTTTAGGATTGAAATATATTCAAGTTTCTAGAGAATTTCACTTGGCTGACCCGTTTATTAGTGCCTCATAGAAATAACAAAATAAGACTATGTATCTGCCTTTAGGAATGGCGAAAGCTAAAGGTAAAAAGGCTATGTACAAAACTGTATTTCCATAAAGGGCAAAACACATGTACTTTGAAGGTTTGTAAGGTTTGTGACAGAAATAATTTTGATAAAATGAAGACCCTCATACAAAACAATTCACCTGATATACTAGCATTGTTTTATTTTTGTGCGAGTCATACTTTTCTTTTTTCTTTCTGTCTCTCTCTCCCTGTCTTTCTCACTCTGAGAGGAGAAATAAATAAATTGTAGTTTGAAATATCCCTCAAAAATAGGGATAACTTCTTGACCCTTAGAATACTGAGCACAACTTAACCCTTTACCAAACAGTCCCAGGTTTTAACAACCTTGAGGAAGATGCCGGTAACCAGCACTTTCTACATTTCCCACAATGTGTTCAACCTGTCACGGAACTTCATATTATTTGCACCACTTTCAGCTTTATTATCTGCAGATGCTTTCAATTTGGAAAAGTCTAAAATTTGTTGTTTGGGAAAGTTAATGCTTTTGGACAGTGTCTATGTAGGTAAGACTGCACAAAAGGTACAGTTTGGTCATTGATTAACCCTTTACCAAATGACAACATTTTGGGCTGGAGCAAACTGAAAGCGTTTGCAGACAACAAGCCTTTTTCTCCTTTTCCCACAATGTTTTCCAGAACTCTTCTCTTTCAGGTCATTAAATTCAGGATCGTGTGGTACAAGGCCCTAAATGACAACATTTTGGGCTGGAGCAAACTGAAAGCATTTGCAGACAACAAATTAAATGTGGCTGAAATGATGATAACTTTATTGTCTTTGATAGGGAAGAAAACATGGTGGAAAAAGGAGAAAATGCTGGTTACCAGCATTTTTCTCCTTTTCCCACAATGTTTTCCAGAATCCTTCTCTTTCAGGTCATTAAATTCAGGATCGTGTGGTAAAAGGTTAATAGATCTACTGTATTACATTTACATGTTTTTTTTTTCTCTCAAGTTTCTGAACATAGCCAAAGTTAGTGAGATTTGAAACTTTATTTGACACTTTCCAATTTAAGGGTAACAGGGCCTCTGCTAGACTCCGAATCTCAAAGAGTCAATGATCCCTGACCCATAAGAATTTAACCCTTTAACACATTTACCAAACTTATAAATACCCTAAATAAGAAGATTTAAAAACATGTTGGTATAGGAGAAAATGCTGATAACCAGTATATTCTCCTTTTTTCTGCTATATTTTCTATCATTTCAAAGACAGAAATCATCTGCTGAGCTATGTAAAAATTTATCGTCAACAACTGCTTGGATGAACCTAAAGTTTTGTGGTTTGCTCGCTCGATGTCGCCTTAAAACCCTTTAAATTGTTAGGCCTTTTTAACTGTAGCAAGTGATTTATTTTGCGGTCTAAGGGAGAAAACTCGTACATCAGCACCACCCGTCATAACTCGGCCGATTCCGTAACTGCGTCTAACAAAGTATTACCCGAGAGTTGCCGAATGGCATCGACCTTTTACTCATTGTCATAGAAAGATATTTTTCTCTTTGTCTTTTTAGCTATACCGGAAGTTTAACTATCTAAGGGAGAAAACTCGTACACCGGCTTTTACTCATTGTCACTTAGTAATCCTTTACTACCTGGCTTTTAGCTATACCAAACAATTTATGGTCTAAGGGAGAAAACTCTTACATCTTTTCATATTTACTAAGACATGGGTGACCTCCCTTCTAGATATCTATATCTCAATTGACTACTTCCTTTATAAGAAAATGAACTAAATCAGACTGAATAGAACTGAAGTACCTATTTGCCCTAAAGTTGGACCTTTGTCCTGTAATCATCCGAGCCTTGCCCTGTGAAAAGGGGGCTTAATGAATCTGCAAAAAAGTTTCAAGTCATGTCAGCATGGGTTGAGACTTTTTTTTTTGTAAATTTTCTGCATGTCAAATGACCATATACCTCTAGGTCCAATCAATTGTGAGACAAATGGATGTTATGGATCCATGATTAGGTGATGACTCGTTTCGAACAAGGCATCACAGTGATGTATTAAACTCCCTCTTGCAAGAGGATGGCTCACATTATTATGGAAAACTGGGAAAACCCGATATGTTGGAAACTTTCAAACAACACTGGTCTGCTCTACAGAGCGATAGGAAGGAGGGGAAGCACTTTTTAAGAATTAGAAATAACGAACTTACGAAATATATGTCAATTTTGTATCTTTTGATGAAAGATTCAAAATGCTTAGAATGCTTTTTAGACGTAAATACGTAATGATTTTAGTCATTGTATCTGTCCGTAATCATTTGAGGACTAATGAAAATGATCTCGGATAAAAATAACATTCATACTTCGACAATGCAGACTAGATCTAGTTCAATTCATCCCGAGATGTATCGTACGTCCCCTGACCAGTCTCCCCTCCCCCCCCCCCCCTTTTTTTTTTTTTTTTTTGTTATGAGGCTTGGCCGAAGCCAAATTTGTTTTAATTTTGAGATCGAAAGCTCGAGTTTACCATAGTACAGATAACTGTCCCCGAAGGCGATGTTGGTTTTTGACGGGTCGCCTCCGGTACGGTGCACAATAAATGTCCAAATAAGAAAAGAAGCACCTTAAACGTCTCATTATTGATACTAGAGTTTAGATAGCCTGTGTAACATGGTTATATTTTAACAAATGAATTAAATCATTCATATTCACGGGCCATCGCTAAAACAGGAGGTGACGGAAAGTTCGGACAGGATAATTCGTCAATTCATATGGCTTTTATTGATTAACCCGCATATGTTGCGTTACTTAATATACAAAAAGCTTTAAAACTAAATCTAGATCATACCTGGATTGTCAAAGTAAATCCGTTAAATTTCCTATTTTATTTTTAAACGATGGCGGTCATTAATAAAAGGGAGGCTACTCTTTGCTAACTGATACTCGTAGTCAAAAGACTTTACTGCCAAATATTTCGGCACTCGATATCTCGTCCAAGAATTCAGTTGATTATTTCATCACTGATATGTAGATTGCCGATAATCCAAATTATTTGCGTAGTGGAGTTTTGGTGCAACATTATTTGCGTGATTAGATCTACTGTACATGATGTAGATAAAACTAGCAAAATTGGCGATATAAAACTATCATGTAAGCTTTATGCTCTTTCAGATTTTGATAAAATTGTTTTTAAGTGTACTAACCATTTAAAGCAAGTGCAACATTACGGCCCTGTATCCCTCCACCTTTTTAAAGACAAATGTGCCATACACGTACTTTGCGCAGACGTAGCTCAAATGATGAGAATTGTCTTTGAAAGAATAGTTCTAAAACATTGTGGGAAAAGGATAAAATGCTGGTTATCAGCATTTTCTCCTTTTCCAACAAAGTTTTTTTTAAAAGCATTCTTCATCGGGGTTGTTGAAACATAACTTGTTTGGTAAAAGAATAACCATTTACCACACAATCCCGACTTTTGACAATCCTGAGAAAGAAAGCTTTTGAAAATCGGAATTTTTAGAATGTTAATGATCATACCATAACAACATATTATTTATGTTCTTTACCGATCGTCATAGCAGACTCCAAATGATAAATAAGAATTTTATTCGTCTTCCTATTGGCACAGTCTACGATTAGAAGGGAGGTGAGCCATGTCTTAGAAAAAATGAAAAGATGTAAGAGTTTTCTCCCTTAGACCATAAATTGTTTGGAATAGCTAAACGTCAAACAGTAAAGGATTACTAAGTGACATTGAGTAAAAGCCGGTGTACGAGTTTTCTCCCTTAGATTTATTGAACTTCCGGTATAGCTAAAAAGACAAAGAGAAAAGGATCTTTCTGTGACAATGAGTAAAAGGTCGATGCCATCCAACAATGTTTTCAAAAGCCTTCTTCATCAGGGCTGTTGAAATATGTATGAATTGATTGGAAAACATTGTGGGAAAAGGAGAAAATGCTGGTTATCAGCATTTTCTCCTTTTCAAACAATGTTTTTAAGAGCCTTCTTCATCAGGGTTGTTAAAACATACTTGTTTGGTAACCGATTAACCCATTACCACACAATCCCGACTTTAAACAACCCTGGAAATAAAGCTTTTGAAAATCGGGATTTTTAGAATGTTAATGATCATACGATAACAACATATTACATGTATTTATTTTCTTTACCGATCGCCCTAGCAGACTCTAGTTTATGAGTAACATTTTTATTTGTCTTCCCAGTGGCACTGTCAACGTATAAAGGGAGGTGACCCATGTCTAAGTAAATATGAAAAGATATAAGAGTTTTCTCCCTTAGACCATAAATCGTATGGAATAGCTAAACGTCAAACAGTAAAGGATATACTAAGTGACATTGAGTAAAAGCCGGTGTAAGAGTTTTCTCCCTTAGACGTTTAAACTTCCGGTATAGCTTAAAGACAAACAACAAAAAAATCTCTGTGACAATGAGTAAAAGGTCGATGCCTTCCAAAAATGTTTTCAAAAACCTTCCCCATCAGGGTTGTTGAAACATATAACTTGTTTGGAAAACATTGTGGGAAAAGGAGAAAATGGTGGTCATCAGCATTTTCTCCTTTTCCAACAATGTTTTCAACAGCGATATTCATCAGGGTTGTTGAAACATAACAACTTGTTTGGTAAAAGATTTTAGAATCGAAGCATTTTTCTTCAGTTCTCCAAGGGTCTATTGTCTCCTTTTCAGCTAGTGTGATTTGACTCCTTACCTCAGGAAAATAATCCACTACCAATAATTCAACCTACCAATGTATTCCAGGAATTTCTCCATGCATCACAATGTTTAAAAAGAAAAAGAAAATTGGTCTGCTGTAAGAGAAAAGAGTCCCCTATAGGTGGCAAAAGGTATTTATTGTGAATCACTCACTTTCAGTTATCTCGCATGCTTGTTCTCTCTTGAAATCCATTTCCATTGTTATTTCATTCCTATCACAGCAGTCAGTGCACCTATTTATGTATTCATTGAATTTTGTGTCCCCGTCTCTGCACAACCTTTATTTTTCAAGCCACTAGCTGTGTTCCTCACAAACATCCTTGACACTTTTGCAGTGAGAGAGGTATGATTCTATCGCAATGACTATCACCAAGACTCAGGGAGAGCATGATACACCCTCTCAAACCCTGGATTGCAAGCCCAATAACTGTTTTTCAACTGAGCAACCAGGCAAGCAGATGGTATTAACTGATTTGACTTTCATAAAAGGTATGCACATCTTGGTCCATATTCACAAACCAAAACTTTGGACCTTTCTACATCCAAAGCATTTGCAGACAACAAATCAAACATGGCTCAAATGGTGGAAATTGTCTTTGCAGAGGAGAAAACAATGTGGAAAAAGGAGAAAATGCTGGTTACCAGCATTTTCTCCTTATCCCACAATGTTTTCAAAAGCCTTATCTTTCAGGATTGTTTAAAGTCAGGATTGTGTGGTGAAGTGTGAATACAGGCCCTGATGATTTAACCCTTTCCCAAACGATAAATTTTGGACTGGTCCAAATTTAAAGAGTTTGCAGACGACAATTTTCAATTTGATGAAAATGGCAGAAAGTTCTCAAATAGGGTAGAAAACACTGTGGGAAAAGGAGAAATTGCCCGTTACGAGCAATTTCTCCTTTTCCCACAGTGTTTTCAAAAGACTTGTACTGCAGACACGTGAAAACCAGGGCTTGTTTGGGAAGGAGTTAACATTGTTTTGTAATGCTTGCAATGCTTTACTATAGATGGGAAATTTAGAGTGCAGTGTCTGATTTGCCTGTAAAAGTGTCGGTCACAATAATATTATGATATCATGAGCTGTCTGTATGACTGTAGTTTCGCACATGATTTTTTTTCCAAGAATAAGTATAATCTTCTTTTTGAGCATGAATTAGAAAATGAAAAATAATCAACAAATTATGTTCAAGCTGTTTCCTACATTTTATTACGTAACACAACTAACTGACTTTGTAAATCTAACATCAACAGTTTCTCACAATGAAATATTAAAATCCACCATAAATAATTGTTAACAACCATGAATGATACAAAACACTTAATATTGCACAACTTAACTGTAAATGATCAACATTAACCAATAGATTAACAGAATTTCACCTGGTGCACGACATTTCATAGTAAGAGTGTTTGTTTCGTCCAAACCCATGTATGTTTTAAAATACCCACTGCTAAATTCCTAGATTTATTTCATGAAATGCTCTGTCTGGGAGGAAAATTTGAGCCACAACTGGTCTGTGTAAGGGTCAGGGCTAGGGATCATTTTCGATGAACGCAGTTTTCGACGAAATGTCGCGGATCCAATTTCACCACCTAGAGCTCCAAGTACAAATTGGGTTGCTTATGCAGACAGTGTAGACTAAGTTTAGACAACACAGGACACACAGCCTGATCTAATTCAACCAGTCCTATATTGTGTGAGATTCTACCAATGGCAAGCTTTAACCCTTTACCAGACGACAAAATTATAGCCTTGTCCAAATTGAAAGCATTTGCAGACGACAATTTCAATGTGGCTCAAATGGTACAACTTTTCTTTGATAGGGTAGAAAACATTGTGGGAAAAGGAGAAAATGCTGGTTACCAGCATTTTCTCCTTTTCCCACAATGTTTCCAAAAGGCTTCTTTCCCAGGGGCGTCAAAAGGCGTCATTGTGCAATAATGGGTTAAGTTTTAAAAAAATCTTGGTTACTTCCGATCACTGAAAACATTTATTTTCAAATTTTATTTTAACAAACAATCCTGTGTTTTAACAGACTTTAAGAAGAGAGCTTCTGAAAACATAATGTGAAAAGAAGAAAATGTCAGTTACCCGCATTTTCTCCTTTTCCCATTATGTTTTCTGCCCTTTCAAAGACAATTTCGTTTATTTCATCAACATCTGTTGATTGATTGATTGAATGGTGTTTTACGCCGCTTTCAACATGATTTCAGTCATATCACGGTGACAGCTCACAAATTCATGTATTTCCTGGGTTTCACCAGTACTAGGCTGGGGCTCTGAAGTGCCTTGCCCAAGGACACTCCCACAAAAGGCCCAGCAGATCAGGTGGGGCTTGAATCCGGGACCTCTAGGTTACGAGTCCCCCACTTTACCACTGAGCCACGCAGGACCCCCTCATCGACATTTGTATTCTCATCTGCACATGCACTCAGAAGAACATTGAAGGAAAAGGAGTGTTATTTTTTCTGTAAAAAGTTATTTGTCTTTTTCCATAAAAATGTTTTGCATCAGTGACAGTAAATAAAATTTATTGTGTAATTTGTATAAGTATTTGATAGGTCCTAAAGTTGGCTTTACGTAATGGGTTAACTCTTTACCAAAGTCATTATTTATACTCGTCCAAATTCAAAGCATTAGCGTTTCTGGCAAATTAACCCTGTACCATAAAATCATGGCTTTTCACTACCCTAAGAAAGAAGGCCTTTGAAAACATTGTGGGAATAGGAGAAAATGCTGGTAACCAGTATTTTCTCATTTTCACACAGTGTTTTCAACCCTATCAGAGGTCTTCAGTTTACCAGTACCATTTTAAATCGGGGAGATCTTTTGAATTTGAAACAGTCTACGATTTTTTGTTTAGAAAAGGGTTAAATATGACTCGTACATGCACTTTGTCTTTGAAAGAGTAGAAAACTTTGTGTGAAGGGAGCAAATGCTGGTGACAAGGGTTGATCAAACACAGAATTGTTTGGTAAAGGGTTAAAGTAATCCATCAATGAAAAAATTCAAAGTACATGTATAAAATTTTTCATTTCCATGCTGTGTTTACTAGCTAAATATCTTGACAATTCCGATAATGTATATCGAACATCTACACCCATATTCACCAACCATTCTTAACACTTTACCCGACGGCAAATTTTAGACTGGTCCAAATTCTTAGCATTTGCAGACGACAAATTAAATATGATTCAAATGATGGGCTTTGTGTGTGAACAGGTAGAAAAAATTGTTTGAAAAGGAGAAAATGCTGGTTAGCAGCATTTTCTTCTTTTCCAACAATGTTTTTAAAAGCCTTCTTCAAGGATGTTTTTAAACTCGGGTTTGTGTGGTTAAGAGTGTTCTTTGTCTTATTCTAGATTTAGAAAGTAATGCAAGTTCTGATTGGCTAAACCAAATGGCTTAGTCAATCAGAACTTGTGTTACTTCAAAATTTAGAAACTTCTTGAGAATAAGAATGTTTTAAGAATGGTTGATGAATACGGACCCTAACTTCCTGTTATATCTAGTCTGATCTTAGTCTACTCAGCCTATGGCGGTGAGAGGGTTTATGACTAATAAAAAAATACACATTTCAATGATTTTGGAGTCTACGGGTTAAAATACTGTAAATAGATAATGCATGAAAAATGTTTTCACCCTAAAAACAGTATGCAGATATTTTTACAACAATAAATGCAATTGCCATTTTGAATATTAGACACACAAAATAACCTTTTTCCTTATGGACAGTATATTTTCTGAAAATACAAAAAATTACAAATGGTATGCCTAGACCAAAGGGAGTATTATATAATTTAACATTTCACATAGTGCAAAATTTTGGACTCCTTAATACTGAAGAAAAAAAATCAAATTTGGCTAAAATGATGTGATTTCTCTTTGACAGAGTAGAAACCATTGTGGGAAAAGAAGAAAATGCTGGGTTAGCAACATTTTCTCTTTTTACCTCCATGTTTTCAAATGCCTGAACCCTTGTGGTTGCTATAATAAGAGATTGTCTGGTAAAGGGTAAACTATTACATCTTGAAACACATTCAAAGGAGATGGATTTAAGAGCATAAAGCATTCTTATGAAATAGGGATAATTACAACTAGAACTGTTGCCAAGTGGACAAATATGCCCTAAAGGCACCTTGCTACTGAATCTGCACAATCAGGGAGCGGAAATGATTTTCAAAACAAAGATCACCAGTGACCCTGACCTTTGACCCATGTGACCCTAAAACAATAGGGCACCTCCTTGGGTCATGAGCAACACTTGTATTAAGTTTCGGGGGCCTACTAGGCTAGGTCAAACAGCTATGGAGCTGGTGCAAGGAAATGATTTTGACCTTTGACCTAAGTGACCAAAAAACCATAGGGCACCTCCTTGGGTTATGAGCAACACTTGTATAAAGTTTCAGGGTCCTAGGTCAAACAGCTATTGAGTTAGAGCACTGAAACAATTTTCAAACAAAGTTCACCCGTGATCTTAACTTTTGACCCATGTGACCCGAAAACAACAGGGCACCTCTTTGGGTCATGCGGAACACTTGTGTAAAGTTTCAGGGTCCTAGGTTAAACAGCTATAGTGTTGGAGCACGGAAACGGTTTTCAAACAAAGTTTACCTATGACATGTGACCCAAAAACATTAGGACACCTCCTCTGGTCATGAGGAACACTTGTATAAAGTTTCTGGGTCCTAGGTCAAAAGGCTTTTGAGTTAGAGCACAGAAACGAAAACAAGACGGCCAGATTGACAGACACACAGACAAACAGACATGGTGAATCCAGTATACCCCCCTCTACTTTGTAGGTAGGGAGAGGGTAGAAAAATAATTTCATCATATGTACTCGTACGAATATTTTCATCAAGATGATCATTTGTATCAGTACCCACAGCACCATCCTTGGGGAAGAACCTATGATTATACAACCCTATGAACTTAATACTCATACACAACCCATGCCTCTGACAATGCCTCGACAATTTTTTTGATAATACAAACTAAAGAGGGTAGCACTAAATCTTGCATGACTGTTGGGGTAGTTTAAAAGGTAGAGCAAGAGAGTTGCAAGTGACAAATCTCAGGGTACTCAAGGGTGAGGGTTTGATTCCAACTGCTAGCCAGCTAGAAAATAATTACTAATTACTAACTAATCTTTAGGATGATATGTCAAACCTAGGTCTTGTGTGCCAGAGTTATACAATAAGCAGGTTAGAGAACCAATCGTAACTTAGATTGGGTTTCAACCTCCATCTTGTGCTAACCTTTCTAACCTAAATGATAGCCTTTTGGGGGGAAATGCCCATGTGGGCAATGATACAAAACCAATTAACCAAACGACAGACAATAGATCGCTCCTCCCACTGATGTCACATGACCCGCGAATCTAAAAACCTAGACATATTACCAAGACACGAGGGCTTGGCTAGGAGACATATGAAAGTTACCAGAAGATATTTTAACACAAAATAATTGCTCAAGATAAAATAAGCATGGGAACAATTTGAGAAAAGGTAGTTACATCTTTTGGATTTAAGTTTTTCGAGGTTTTAGAGTGAAAATTGCAATAGAGGCTGTTTACTTTGAGGTCAGTTGACTTACACCACTTACGTTTGGTAATGTAGGTATAATATGTGTAACTCATACTCCCTAAGTATTTCTTCAAGTCATTGGTCTTCTAATACAGTTCATCTCTTACCTTGACAAAAATAAGCTTTTTTTAAAGTTCAGACTTCAATTACAGAGATTTTTCCTATACTTAGCTCATCATATTGCTTCAATACTTTCACTACAATTGCAAAACTTTTACATAACCAAACGAAATGTACACGTTTTTTAACAGGGCAATATGATTACCAGATGTGTGAATTGAAATTAGACAATACATTAACAAATGACAGGTTACCAAATTGATTTTTTCAAGTTCGAGGGAAAAACCCGAGGAGACAAGTAAAAAGAATAAAAACATGAATATATTTCTAAGCATTCACTGCTAAATACTGTTCTGTAAGAGTAGTAGAAAAATAAACTGACTTACACATCGAACATGTATATTCCAAATTTCAATCACTAATAATCATTGAAAGTGGTTATAGACGGTCACAAACAGTCAGACTGATATAACACGTACGTGTAATTTTACGAGTTAGTCAGTACCAGATGCTTTTGGGGTGGTGTATCGATATCAAAGGAATACTGCATAAACCCTTGCTCCTTGTTTTGCGTAAAAGTGGCAACATGTGCAACAAATCAAACGAACACAGCTTGGTTGGTTTCTCTTTGATTTTCGATGTATAAATAATAGTTTAAGGGAGATTAAAAGATTGAATATAAAGGGAGTGGGAAGATGGAAATATATAGTGTGGCATATCGTCTTTAATTTATCAAGCTTCAAGTTTGCATTCATAAATATGTTAAAATACAGAGACCAATGATTTAATGGTTTACTGATGGAGGAAGACGGCATTTGTCTTTAATTTTTTAAACAAACGTCTAAACGGTGTCTACATTGCATTTTATCTTAAAAGCAGGGGGCAGCTGTTAGGTTTGACTTCCATGAATTAAGACTACCAGGTATATGAAAAACATTTTTGAGGAAATTTACTATTTTTACATGAATTTTGTCGATTCAAATTAAATTTAAGGATAATTTGCAAGGAAAAAAAAGAATCAACAAAAGAGATATAACCAGCATTCAAAATGACAAGCTTACTCGATTTGGTAAGAAAATGAATTATAGTGTATATATTTAAATGAAAAATCAGGTAAATGAAATAAATAGCTGAACATGATAAAATCCAATCAGTTGCCTAAAATATTATCTATACATTTCTTTTAGTAAAGAAACAGGTATCTGTTGCTAAGATTGAAATTCTAGAAAACTTATGAAAATAAAAAAGCACATTAACAAAAAGTATTTATTTATTTTTCTCCTTTTCAATCTGAATTTGTCTTCTGCAACATAGTTTTACCTGGTATAACTCTGCATCTAGAAATTGAAGTCCTAAGGATTAATAATGGATATCAGTTTTAAAGTTATTCATCAGTTTTTTCTCACATATATACTATACATTTATATATAACTCCTAATGATTCAGAATGTCTAGGTTTTAGAACAGCGAGACAGCTTCCGCTCTGAATGGAAAAATGCTGATCTTTGATTGGCTTATTTATTTTTTTGATTGACAGCTGTCGTTTGGTCAAGTGAACTTTCAATGATATAGCAGTAGACTTTCCCCTCCTTATTGTCTGACTGGTACACTGTTTGACAGTACTGTGCCTAAATTTCAATAAATATTGAAGACTAAAGCATAAAAATGAAAGACGAAAAAAGTTGTATGCAGGAGGTGAAGAGATAGAGTAATAAACTCTGCAAACCTTTTCTTATGCTTGACTTTCTTGCTATCCCTTTATCACACAATCCTGACTTTTAACAACCATATGGAAGAAGCCTTTTGAAAACATCGTGGGAAAAGGAGAAAATGCTGGTAACCAGCATTTTCTCCTTTTCCCAAAATGTTTTCTACCTTTGCAAAAACAAATTTCAATTTTTCAGTCACATTTATTTTTATCTGCAAATGCTTTCAATTTGGACTAGCCCAAAATTTTCTCAATTAGTAAAGAGTTAAAGAGTCCTCACCTAAAATTCTATCCCTATATTTGGCAAGCTTACAACCACTTTATGACTGTATGGAAATAAAGTCAGGTCTGTTCATGTACAGAAATGACAGAAAAAAGTGGTAGAGGGTGCCAACACACTGTGATGAAAGTTCTTGGTATAATTTCTGAAAGTCTGACTCTTGATTACAACAGGCTCTCCTTGTTTTCCTTTCTGTCTAAACTTACCTTTAAAGTGGTACACACTTTTATAACAATAATTTAACTCTTTACCTCCTGAAACAAAGGGGCATAATTGTGTCAGAAATGCTTTGATAGTTACCTTCCCCATTTGTATGGGTTCCCCTTTTGTAGTTAACAACTTAGAAAAGTTTGAAGTAAATATCTTCAGTAATACCAGAGATATTAGAAAATGTTGAAGTTTTTGCACCACAACAACAACAACACAGACTATGACAGAGCTTTGCCAATAACTCAAACATTTTCTTCCAAAACAGCTGAGCTAAAAATGAGTTGTCTGCATGGTAATTAAATAACCCTAGAGGAGAAAGCTTTTGAAAACATTGTGGCAAAAGGAGAAAATGCTAGAAACCAGCATATTCTCCTTTCCAACAATGCTTTCCATCCTTATCACAGAAGTTAGTATGTTTGTACCAATTTCAAATGTGTTGTCTGCAGATGTTTCAAATTTGTCATATGGGAAAGGGTTAAACCAGTGTATCAGGAATTTCAGATCCATCGAAATATATACACACAGAGGACCTTGACCTTGTTTTTTCATCATCTTTTAAAAGTGAGGTCGCTTCTGTAAGAGATTCATCGGAGGAACATCGCGAGGAAACATAAGTTTGTGTTGTACTTTTAGAGTCCTCCTTTCTAAAAGACTCGCTTACGTCTCCCACTGGGGACTCAGGGGAAGACAGAAAAGGGTTTGTGACCCTACTGAATGGATTACTGGTAAGGTTAGGCTTGGTTGTTTGATTAGATGAGGGAACACTTTTTTGTTTTTGATCAGAAAACTGAGAACTTACTGAATCAGAGGATATCTGTCTGTCCACAGATTCAGAGCGTGCAATACCTGTAGGACTTGGGTCATCTTGTGAATTAGAAGATAGAACCTTAGGTCTAAATGTTCTTGGGGGTATTGGTGGAGGCGGCAGGGGCTTGATTGTTCCTGATGGAAGTGCTTTTACAGCATCAGGGGAAGTGCTCTTTGCTGGGACATTTTTAAGTGCCTCACTGGAATCTTTCATGGCAAACTGATTTATGCGAGCTTTCACCAAGCTTAGTGGGCTTGAGGGTTTCTTTATAGGGGATGTTAGCAATGGTTTGGGCCTGTCATAGCCAGGAGGACTAAAAGACTCGGGGCTATTACGACCCGACACATTTGAAATTTTTTCCTGACTACCAGGACTTTCCGGTCTCTTTTTATCCTTTTTTCTCAGACTGAACCTAAACTGTGACTTAGATTCCTTCACTGACTGTGCACTCTGAGGAGGACTTCCCGCACCAGGTATGTTGGCATACGTCATGTTGACTGCAACCTCAGCGGGCCCAACAGACTTTCCATCTTTGTCAACTGGGCTCTGTACAGGACTGCCTGTAGGAGATCTTGGTTTTCTGACTGGGCTTGAACTTGGTGACCTAGACCTTACTATCCTTGCACCCTGACGAGCAATACGTCCCCTAGCAGTCCCAGCTGGTGCATGGATGTCACCATGGGGATCATCGTGGGACTTGGACCTCTGGATGTAGCGAGGTCTGCTCTGTAAACAGAAAGTCATAGTTACAACTTCGTGTATATATGTACTTCATCTTGACAGGAGTCACTTTACAGTTTCCTTTTACCCTAACAAACCCTTAAGCACACAAATTACTTTAAACAAACTCTTCAACTTTGAAAAGAAATGAGGGAAAAGGAGTAACTGCTTGGATTAAGCAATAACTCCCTTTCACACAATGTTTTTGAAACTTTTTCATCTTCTGAGTTGTAATAAATCTCAATATCAGCTGGTCTAGTAGTTCAATGAAAATGGACACTGTAAGCTCAGACATAAACCTTAAAGTGCCTTTTCCAACTAAAGTTGCTTTTGCTGCCAGTGTAGATTAAGATCACACTACATAAAACATGCAGTCTGATCTTGGATCTACACTATCTGCTATGTCAAGACATTTTGGACTAAAAGGGCCTTGAGATCTTAGTAACCTTGATGTAATCTCTTGACTGAAAATAACTCTGGTTTATTTGGCAATCTATGGATTCAATATTCCAGTTCCTGGACTCTTTACACCAGAATATCTCACAAAATCTCATACATCCAGAATCAGACTGTTCTTTCTATCCTTCCTGAATTTGATTTGTACATAAAAGCAACATTAGATCGAAATTAGACTGCATAAAATGTGCAGTCTGTCTAATCTTGGACCAACATTGTCCATTATTTGAAGATACTCAACACTGAATCCACTATGTTTTAGCCTTCTTGACTGAAAATTTTCACTTCATTTACCTAGTGCTGTGATAGGACTAAAATAACGATGAATTTAAAAGCGATGTGAAACACCATTCAATCAATCAACATAACTCTGTAAGGATTAAAAAATCTTTAGCATGGAACTTACGGGTTTGGAAGTATTGTGAAAATCAAGCTCAAAATGAGAAAACTTTACCAACTTTGTTACAATGTTTCATCCCATGCTTTTAACCCTTTACACAATCCCATGATTGAACAGACAAAGGGAGGAAGGCTTTTTATAACATAGTGGCAAATGGGATAAAATGCTGGTAACCAGCATTTCATCTATTTCCCACACAGTTTTCTAACTTTTCAAAGGCAAATCCCAGCATGTGAGCCATATTCAAGCTGCAGTCTGCTTTTGATTTGAAAAAGTCTAAAAATTTTTTGTCTGGCAAAGAGTAAGGGAAATGAGCCAACATCAATCAAAAGTATGAGTTCCATTTCAGTAGATTTTAGTAAATACAAAATTCTTCCCATAAAAAAAACAACTGAATTCAAACCTTCTTATTTTCCACAGTGCTTTCTGAAATAGTTTCCACAGATCTAGCAATACTTCCATCATTTCTAGGGGACCCAGACGGGATGTGTTTGCCAGTTCCTGTCCTCTGTAGCTGGAGAGTATCATCATCGGTTCCCTGCTTCTTGTGATGTGATACAGAACCATGAGTAGGGGAACCATCAGTGCTGTTGCTCTCTGTGTCACTATGATCATTTGGACCACGCCTTGTAACAAAACGTCTCATACTCATGGTTTTTGTCTTCGTTCTCTTCATCTTAAATGTTTTTCTACTCTTGGCATCTTGCCGTTGTAATCTGTGCTCTCTTGGGTTCAAATCCTGTCCGTCACACAGCACAGCTTCTGTTATTACAAAAAATTATATGTTTTACTTAACCCGTTATCAAACAAGCCTGTTTTGATGAACCTGACAAAGAAGACTTTTGACAATATTGCTTGAAAAGGAGAAAATCCCTTTTCTAACAATGTTTTCTACTCTTTCAAAGATGGATCCCATTACATGAGCAAAAAATATTCTATTATCTACAAATGCTTTAAATTTGGAAAAGTCTGAGATATTGGTGTTCGGTAAAGAGGTACTGTTTTTCCGAAATTAAATATTGTTTTGAGAAAGGCTCAAACAAAATGGCTTCATTCAACGCTGCCCTATCTATTGATTTAACCCTTTACCAAATGACAAAATTTTAGACTACTCCAACTTGAAAGCAGTTGCAGACGACAAAATGAATGTGACTGAAAAATTGAAATTTGTTTTAGGAAGGGAAGAAAACATTGTGGAACAAGAGCTTCGCAGAGCGGAGCATATATGCCCGAAAGGGCTTGTCAGTGAAATGAGTTGAAATGAAGGATGGGCCGTGAATGAAGAGTAGTTATTCTCCATGATAAAGAAAGTAAGTCTTGATTGTCTGTAATAGTTTATGGCCCGGACCAAACTTAAAATTAACAAAAGGCAATAACTCAAAAAATAAGAATGGCACAGTTATGGTTCTTGTAAATTGCACTTCTTCATAATGAGTTCTATCAGTGTATGAAGGTTCGAGTTGATAGCTTCTGTAGTATGGAAGTGATGGCCTGAACAAAATTTCAAAGTGAAAAGTTGACTATTTCAGAAATCAAGGGCAGATAATTTTAGAATGCAAACACCTATCCAAATTTTAACAGTCACATGCACAACTAGACATCATACAGATTCATTCTGGCAAGTTTCAAATAATTCCGATGGAAACCGTAGGAGGAGTTGCGCACAGATGAAATTGCTAACAGACGGACGACCGGGGGTATAACATAATACAACTCTTCGAGCGTATAAAAAGGGAAATGCTCCACATATGAAAGAAAGGCCCTAACTGTACATAATATCGAAAGGAAATTACTCAGAAAATAATGGCAATAAATCAGGAAAGAAGAGTGGCAGAGTTATGGTTCTTGCGCACTGCACTTCTCCACGATGTGTGCTATCAGTGTTTGAAGTTTCAAGTTGAGAGCTTTTATAGTTTGGAAGTTATGGCCCAGACAAAAATTCAAAGTAAAAATTTAAAAATAAATAAAGGGCAATAACTGAAAAAATATGGGTATCAGAGTTATGGTTCTTGTGCATGACACTTCTCCATAATGTGTTCTGTCAGTGTATGAAGTTTCAAGTTGATACCTTTTCTAGTTTGGAAGATGTAGCCAGGACAAAAATTCAACATGAAGTCATTAAAGGGCAATTACTCAAAAACTTAGGGTGACAGAGTTATGGTTCTTGTTTACTGCACTTCTCCACAATCTGTTCTATCAGTGTATATTGTTTCAAGTTGATAGCTTTAATAGTTTGAAAGATCTGGCCCAAACAAAAATCTAATGTGAAAAATATTAAAGGGCAATAACTAAAAAAATTAGGGTGGCACAGTTACAATTTTTGTGAATTGCTCTTCTCCACAAGGTGCTCTATCAGTCTTTGAAGGTTCAATATCATAGCTTTTATAATTTAGAAATTATGGCCCAGACGAAAATTCAAAGTGAAAACTAACAAAGGGCAATAACTCAAAAAGAAGGATGGCAGAGTTATGGTTCTTGTGCAATGCACTTCTTCATAATGTGTTCTATTAGTCTTTGAAGTTTCAAGATGATGGATTTTAAAGTTTGGAAGTTACGGCCTGGACAAAAATTCAAACTGAAAATTAACAAAGGGCAATAACTCAAAAAATAAAGGTGGCAGAGTTATGGTTCATGTGCACTGCACTTTTCCATAATCTGTTCTATCAGTGTATGAAGTTCCAATTTAATAGCTTTTATAGTTTGGAAGTTATGGCCTGGACAAAAATTCAAACTGAAAATCAACAAAGGGCAATAACTCAAAAAAAAAAGAGCAGCAGAGTTATGGTTCTTGTGCACTGCTTTTCTCCATAATGTGTTCTATCAGTGTATGTAGTTTCAAGTTGATACCTTTTATGGTATGGAAGTTATGGCCTGAACAAAAATTCAAAGTGAAAACTTGGTTATTTCAGAAATCAAGGGCAGATAATTTTAGAACGCAAACAGCGATCCAAATTCTAAGAGTCAGGTGCACAACTAGACATCATGGAGATTCATTGTGGCAAGTTTCAAATAATTCCGATGGAAACTGTAGGAGGAGTTGCCCACACAAGAAATTGCTAACGGACGGACGACCGGGGGTATGACATAATACGACCCTTCGGGCGTATAAAAAGGAGAAAATGCTGGTTACCAGCATCTTCTCCTTTTCCCACAATGTTTTTAAAAGGCTTCTCTCTCTTGGTCATTAAAAGTCGGGATTTTGTGGTAAAGAGTTAAGAAACTTTTTTCTATGAATGTTTGTAACACACATAAAACTTGATTGCTGATATCAATTTGGACAACATAAAGCATTACAGTGTAATACTGTTTCCTGTGTCATTTTACATCAAGCAGTTCTTTTTTCTGTAAGCCCCCCCATAAAAGTTGTCTGGTAGTGAGAAATCGCAATGCATTTAGGTGTTTCTCAGTGGTCACAGCATAACTTTCTGAGAAAACTGCAGCTCTGTTTCCAATATAGACATATTCATGCACAATTTGACTTTACCTTCATTTTCATACAGTATCTCTGCAGGATGTTGTTCTTCAATACTGTTCTGGTTGGACAGGGGTGTTCTCACTACAAACGTCGGTTGTCTGTTTAGCCTTGTGGGAGAATCTAGAGTTTGTGGCTCTGAGAAAATAGAAGAGAATCATCAAAATCTTGTTGAAAAATCAAACAGTGCACTTCTTATTGTGAAAATATTCTGTCTTGCAAATAAGGTCTTTTTAATTGTAGATGAGATTTTCCTTTGTCTAACTACTGGTAAGTCTTGATAATTTCATATCATCCGCCAGAAGTACATATTTTTTCTCATCTCATGGTCTATTGATGTATTTCCAGCAAATGTTTAAGGTAAACAGAGCGTAAATATACTACTTAACTCTTTAACAAATGACAAAATTCTAGACTTGTCCAAACTGAAAGCATTTGCAGACGACAATTTAAATGCGGCTCAAAGGATGGAATTTGTCTTTGATACGATTGAAAACATTGTGGGAAAAGGAGAAAATGCTGGTTACCAGCATTTCTCCTTTTCCCAAAATATGTTTAAAACACCTCTCTCCTAGGGTCATTAAAAGGAGGCATTGTGCTGTAAAGGGTTAAGTCTTTGCCACACAACAGAATTTTAGACAAGTCCAAATTGAATGTGTTTGCAGACAAGAAATAAAATGAGCAAAAAAGATTGTTGAAAACATAGTGGGAAAAGAAGAAAATGCTGGTTTCCAGCATTTTCTTCCTTTCCCACAATATTTTCCTCCTGTTCAAAGACTAATTTCATCATTTTAGCCACATCTGATTAATGGTCTGCAAATGCTTTTAAATTGAAGGTGTCTAAAATTTTGTTGTTAGGTAAAGAGTTAAGAACATTTTTTCATAACAATATACATACCAGATGGTGAAAGATCATCTTGAGTTGGTTTTCTAAACTTTTCCAGTATTTTTGTACCATCATGTGCAGAGATACGACGACTGGTTTTCCTGCTGGATTGAGGACTGCCACTGTCAAAACTAGATGTCAACACAGTGGCTTTAAATGGCACTCCACTTGTGTTAGAGCTACCTTGGGACAATATTGTGGCTGAAGGAAACATAAATGATAGAAATGATTTGATTTAAAGGCATATGCTGTTTTAACCTCTTACGAACATGGAAGTTCATAAAAAAATGCATAGCTCAAATATAAACCACGCGGGCTGGGATTCGAACCCATGTGGTAAACATCCACTGAAAGACCAATACACTAACCCCAGAGCTAAAGAGAATTCTCCCCAACGCAGTTGTCAGGTATTGATTTTATACAGGAAGAAGCTATGCTGTAAGAAAGGAGTGATCTCCTGTAACACACCCCCTCTTAACCCTTTACCACACAATGACGCCTTTTAACACCACAGGGAAAGAAGCCTTTTGAAAGCATTGTGGAAAAAGGAGAAAATGCTGGTAACCAGCATTTTCTCCTTTTCCCACAATGTTTTCTTTCCTTCCCAAAACAAAATTCAATTTTCGAGTCACATTTATGTTGTCGTCTGCAAATGCTTTCAATTTGGACTAGTCCAAAATTCTGTTGTGTGGTAAAGATTAAGAGAAGTCATCATTTGATGACGGAAAGCCTTATTAGGCAGGAAGTCTATTATTTAGACATCAAATGGCTCAATGGCCAAAAACGGGTAAATGTTACAGACAACAAATGGCTCAAAGGCCAATCTCCGACGAGCCACCATCTTACGAACATAAAAGCATAGCTCAAATATAAACCGCCCTGGCTGGGATTTGAACACGTGAGGCAAACATCCTCGTTTATCATGGTTTAAAAGACCAATACACTAACCACTGAGCTAAAGAGAATTCTCCCTAACACAGTTGTCAGGTATTGATTTTACACGAAGAAGCTATGCTGTAAGGAATGACAAAACAAACCCATTACTACACAATCCCAGGTTTTAATGACCCTGAGGAAGAAAAACTTCTGAAAACATCACTGGAAAAGGAGATATTGCTGGTAACCAGCATTTTCCTCTTTCATCATCATGTTTTCTATACTTCCAAAAATAAATATAAACTTGAGTCACATTATTTTGTGGACTGCAAATGCTTTAAGTTTGGACAAATCTAAAACTCTGTCATTTGGTAAAGAGTTGAATGTTTCTGTTGACTTCCAGGTAAAAATTGTGCTGTACTCTTTCCTAGATGACAAAATAACAGACTACTGGCAGGTCTAATCAAACCACTTGTAGATGACATAATAAATGCAGCTCTAATGATGGCATCTGTGTTAGCAATGCCAGTTGCCAGCATTTTCTTTTCCCACAATGCTTTCAACAGTCTCTTTCCCAAGGGTCATAAAATCATGGAATTGTTTCGTAAGTTGTATATGTAACTCTCACATGGTAGCAGCCACCCAGTGATCAATGTACTAAAAGAGTTTGCAGAAAAATTACTAAACCTGGGCACCTGCTAAATTCTCTACTGTGTATTCTGCTTTTTTCTAACTTAATTTCACGAGGGCTTTGGTTTTAAGTAGTCAACACATTTTTTCCTAGACTTGCCCAAATAATTTTAATTGCCAGTCCCATTCATTGTCAGTCCTGACCTTGGATCTCTACAGTCTGATAGTTAGTTTGGGACTCTGGCTAAATAAACCCTGAAACTGAAATAATTGTACCCTACAGACAAAACATATCAACCCTTTATCCCACAGTCCCTAGTTTTAATGACCCTAAAAAAGACAGCTTTTGAAAACATTATGAGAAAGGGAGAAAATGCTGATAATCAGCATTTTCTCCTTTTCCCACAATGTTTTCTAATCTTTCAAAGACAAGTTCAATCATTTTTTTCACAATGAGTTTGTCATCTGCAAATACTTTCAATTTGGACAAGTCCAAAATTTTGTAATGTGGTAAAAAGTTAAGTCATTCAGAATCTTGAGGTCAAGTCAGTCTTTCTATATCTAGCATTGGTCTGAAATTACACCCATAATACTTACTTTTACTGGCTCTCTTCCCTATTGTAGCAAGTGTTGGTTTTGGAACACCAATGATTTCAGCAGTTATTTCTGTAATACTTGTCTTCACTCTAGCCTCCTGAACATGAGTCTGAGAGAAATCTGACCTTTCCGTTGCCATGGTAGCTGACCTGGACCTATATTCACCTAGACAAAGGTCAAAATCATGGTTTAAGAGGGCTATCATAGAATAAAAAATAGCCTCAATTCAACCCAAATACAAGTTTGAATGAAAAAAATGCCTTGTTTCTCTCCTTTTACTTCAAATAGGTGCTATTGATACCATTTAATATATGGCAGAAAGAGACTGAGACAAAAGGAGCATTTACTCTAACCCAAAGCATATTAAATGTGGCTGAAACTATGCAATTTGTTGCTGGAAGCAGGAAAATATGGTGTGGAATAGATGAAATGCCAGCCACAAGCATTTTCTCGTTTCTCATAATGTTTTCATAAACCGTCTTCCTGAGGGTTGTAAAAACGAAGGATCTTTTATTGAAGGGTTCAAATGGTAATCAGATGTAACTCAAACTGCAAATCATAAACTCTTTACTACACAATCTGCACTTTTAATGACCCCAGAGAGAAAAGACTTTTGAAAACATGTGGGAAAAGGGGAAATTGTTGGTAATCATCATTTTCTCCTTTCCCCAAAATGTTTTCTATCCTCTATGATATAAATCCCATCATTTTTGACACAATTTCTCATATGCAAATGCTTTCCATTTAGACCAATTTTGTTGCTTGGTAAAAGGTTCACATCATGCTTAAATCTGTGGAAAAACTAGAATTGTCAAAAAACACTTTATACTTTATACACCTGCCAGATGCTTTGATAAATAAGATCAATGTTCAAACATACTGTGCATTACATACAAAAATATGAACAATCAAGGAAGAATAATTCTTCAGTGCTTGAAAGCTAACACCCAAAATTTGTGGTTGGTTGGTTATATGATGTTTGACATCATTTTCAACATTATTTCAGTAATCACTGCAGCCAGTGCATCTATCCATACTTTCCTGAGTAACCAGTGCTTTGCACAATATTTTTCTAAGGCACAGGCTGCCTTCCCACATAACCATCATCAAAACATTGATCAGGGGTGAGTGAGGCATGAATCCTGTCTCAATGACTGTCATCAATCCTTGGAAAGAAATTGACTAAGCATGGAATTCAAACCAGCAATCTCCTGGTCTAAGTACTGTATGCTACAGACTGCACTCATTTTTGGTCTTGTTCAGACCTTTACGAAGTTTCAATACAATAACAGCAAAACCAAAGAGAGAATTTCAGACAAAATTATACCTAAAGGAATATTGATACACAGAATGATCCTACTTTACCTTGGAAACATTTGTTTTGTAGGATGTGAACAACTCACCTCCAGTAGCAATGAAGTCATCTTTCACTTGTTTAAGTTCTAAAGCCAGTTCCACCAGCACTGCACCTGCACATTTAGGGTGTGTAAAGCTGTAGCCTTGTAACTTATCCTTGATGGTTTGTTGGATGTAATATTCCTGGGCTGTGTCACAGTTTACTTTCATCATCTGTAGCATGAATATACCATGTGATTGATTTACAGAACTTTAGCCCTTTACCAAACAACCCCATATTTCTACAACTCTAAAGAACAGAGCTTTTGAAGACAGTGCAGACAAGGGATAAAATGTTGGTTAACTTTTTTTCCTGGGTTGTGAAAACACAGAATAGTTTGGTAAGACAAATATCTAAATGAGAAGAGAATCTTCAAACTTAAATATATGGGTACCTGGAAAATAGCCTTTTTGGTATCAGTCAAGAAAAAATGAATTTTGAGTGAATAATAGAGGAAAAAGCTAAGATATATGATTAAAATGAAATTTATCTCACCCTGAACTGTATGAAAGGCTGAATCATCAGGAAGATTGAGGGTCTGTGAGTGACAACGAAGTCTAGAAACTTCCACAAAGGAAGGCATGCTGAAATTACAAAACCATATCATATATGACATGAACATGATCTGATATTCTAGAAATGATCTCTTTCATTTGAGCCATGCTGTATGAAAAGGGGGTTTGATGCATTTGCAAAAAGTGTCATTCAAGGTCAGCCTTCACAGTACACAAAGGCTAACCTGAGTTGAACCTTTTAGATACTGGTCAATTTTCTGCATGCCCAAGAATCCTTCTACAACATGATTAAGTAGCTTGTCAGACAAAATAGATTTCATGGATCCATAATTATGTTACGACTTGCTTGGTATAATGCATCATGGAGATGTACTCTTTACCAAACCAAAACGACAAAATGTTAGCCTGGTCCAAATAAAAAGCATTTGCAGATGACAAATTAAATGTGCACATATGATTGCATTTGTTTCTTAAAGGTTAGAAAACATTGTGGGAAAAGGAGAAAATGCTGGTAGCCAGCATTTTCTCCTTTTCCCACAATGTCTTCAAAAGTCTAATTTCCCAGAGTTGTTAAAACTTGGGATTGGGTTGAAATGGGTTAAACCCCCATTTGCAAGAGTGCTGCTCATTTACTTTGATCAGCACTAGCTCTGTCATTAGTATTTATAAACAATCAATTAAAAACAGAAAAAGACTACTGCTATCCCAGGTTAGCTATTCCATATTTCAGGTTATCACTACATTAAGATTTAAGATAACAATGAAGGCAAAAACTTTGATGCATAAAGCCATACTCACTCTTGTGCACAGAATTATTTATGATACATTTAGCTACTCTATGCCATTCTGGTGCCAGGGGTTTGTCAAAGCATGTCATCATGATCTTCAATCCTGTGGAAGAAAAATACCTAATTGTCATTAATCCTTTACCACACAATCCAGACTTTTCACAACCCTACAAAGGAAAGCTTTTGAAAACAATTTAGGAAAAGGAGAAAATGCTTGTAACCAGCATTCTCTCCTTTTCCACAGTGTTTCTTTCCATTCAGAGACAAACTTCATTGATTGAGCCAAACTCAATTTGTCATCTAAAACAGCTTTGAATTAGTATGGGTCTTAAATTTTGTCATTTGGTAAAGAGGTAAACTGCAAAACTGTTTGAATCTGCTTAATTATTTACTCCAAATAAAAGCAATCCACATGCAATTATGGAATGAAACATTTTAACTCTTTATCAAATGACAAAATTTTAGACATGTCCAAATTGAAAGCATTTGCAGACGACAAAGTACATGTTACTCAAAAATTGAAATTTGTTTTTGATAGGAAAGAAAACATCGTTGGAAAAGGAGAAAATGCTGGTTACCGGCATAAGCCTTTTTCCTAATGTTTGTTAAAAGTTGGGATCGTTTTGTAAAGGGTTAATAAAACGAACACCAATCACACACACAAACTGGACAACACAAATCAGGCAACATACCCAGATAAGCAGTTTGGACCAGCAGCTCATTCCCCTGGTATCTAAAGGAGCTTTTATTTGTGTTACTGAAGCTGCTACATCGTCCATGTTCAGAGATGGAGAGATGGTGCATGGAGGATTTAGTGCTGTTACTTTGGCTCCCACTGGAGGTTTTGGCTGGAGGATCCAGTACATTGAGTACCACAGTTAGAGCATAGTTTATGTCCATCTGTCGCAATTTGGGTGTATCTGTAATCAGGGAAAACAAGAAATCAAAATGTCAGTAAAGTTTACAGTATTGGTCTACTGATACAGCACCAGTATCTAATGATAAAGGGTTGTGGTTAGTTTCGTAAGTCTAGTACAGTACAATAGACTAACATTCCCCAGTGACCATCAGTTTTAGTCCTTTGTTAGCATTTATTTATCATCACCATCTAACACAATTGTATGTAAGAGAGTTTAGATAGCTTCTTTATAAAATTTGGATAATGAACCTGATAATAGGTACAATACAGAAAATTCTCCTTTTGCTAGCATCTTCTCATAAGTTCTGCTTCCAGACATAAGATGTTGATTGTAGGACGAACATGTAGTGGACTAAGTCTGGTAAATAATCATGCTTGGTATAACATATGGAATTCATGTCATAGCCCATATAAAACACACCATGTTTAACCATGAAGTGGTGGACATAGAATAACCAACTAATTGTATCTTAGAACCATATCATATCTTTAATAAGCTTTTTCCTGAATAAAATGAATTCAAATACATGTAGTTCCAAACTAACAACAATTTGAGAAAATAATAGATCTCAACTTAAGATCTAAACTTTAGAATTGGAACCTAATTTAATATAGCTGTTTAAATGGCTCTAGTTGACAAGTTTTGGAGAACAGTGTAGAGCATCACCTACCTCTCCTCCCACAGCCTACCCTGATACACAGAGGCAGAATGAAGTTAACAAGCATGTTGATACAGCGCTCACTAGTTGGGAAAAATGCCATTCCACCACAAATTTGCTCCAGGGAGAAATGCTCCTGCAAAACACATAAATCTTAACTTTTAGAGCCCCAAATTGTCAAAATGAACATTATTGCTCACCAAAGGAAACAAAGCCTCAAATACTGTGATGTCAAAAATTGTTTCTGCTGGCACATCTTCCATACCAGAGAAGTTCATGGTCAGAGTGTATGTTATGTGAGGTCAGGGCCCGTATTCACCAACCATTCTTCAGAACATTCTTGGTTTCATTCTCCAGAATTTTCTAAATTTGAAAGCAACACAACTTTTGACTGGCTAAGCCATTTGGTTTAGCCAATCAGAAGTTGTGTTACTTTCAAATCTAGAAAATCTTGGATGGAGAATTTGACTAAGAATGTTCTGAAGAATGATTAGTGAGTATAGACCCTGATCTTGATTCACATTTAACTTAACCCTTTAAAAAACCAATCTTGTCTTTTACCACCCAATACAAAAAAGGCATTTAGAAACTTTGTGGGAAATGGTAAAAAAGCAGATAACCAGCATTTTCTCCTTTTCCATCAACGTTTTCTACCTTTTCACTGACAAATCCCAATATTTCAACCATGTTTGACTTGTCACCTGCAAATGGTTTTAGTTTGGACAAGTCTAAAAATTTGTCCTCTGGTAACGGCTATACTGTACGTCTAGAAACTTTCTAAGGAGTAAAAACATTTTTGTTGGCAGCTAGTGATACTTGATAATCGTTTGAGTAATTTGATAAATACAGAAATCAAATGGGAGGAAAAGCTATTTCTCTATTTCTCTCATTGTTATTAATACTATCAACATCTACTTTTTCCCTTGTTAACCCTTTACCACACAATCTGGACTTTTAATGAATTTGAGAAAGAAGGTTGTTGAAAAAATTGTGGAAAAAGGAGAAAATGCTGGTATCCATCATTTTCTCCTTATCCCACAATATTTCCTATCCTATAAAGGACAAATTTCGTCATTGTGGCCACCTTTAATTTTTCCTACACCGAAAACCAAAATTTAAGACTCAAGCATTTTGAGAAAAAAAATTGAATGTGTCTCACATGATGAATTTGTTTCTGAAAGGATAGAAACCATTGTTAGTAAATGAGAAAATGTGGGTTAACAGCATATTTCACTTTTCTTACTAATTGTGACAGCATTTTCACCAGCATTTTCTCCTTTACCAATACTGTTTTCTACTCTTTCACATACAAATCCATCACTTGAAACTTATCCAATTTCATTGTCTGAAAATCGTTTCAATATGGACAAGTTTTTACTTTGTTCAATGCAAGGTTAATCTTTTGAAATAAATGAAGCGGATATTTTAAATCATCTGAAGGGGCGAAATTCTTGTAATTACCAGACTGTTTTGAATCTGTCAAGATATTGGACAGAATATGTCCTAACCTTATAATCTCTATTACATAAAAAATAGCATTTTAAGTAGCTTAATAAAAAACAGGGCTTACAATCTAAAGAAGGTTTATTTGTCCACACTCATGCAGATGGTTTATCTTCTGAAACTTGTTGAGTATATGGCACATGCATGAAGCAATAGTGGGTGCCAATAAAATGTGAGATGTTAGCACTATGGTATGCAGCAGCAATCATCAATTTGGCCAGCCAGGACTTCTGGGTAGGACAATTTGGCAAGAAAATGACAACTTATAATAGAAAATTTATTTTTAAATACATAATTGATTTACTAGATACAAGGAAAATGTTTTGTTAAAGAGGTGTTTAATCATTTCTTTCAAAAGTAGTTGTAGTTTTTGGTCTAAGATATTCTGGCTAGCAAAATTACACAGTAGAAATTTACAATAAAAATAGTTTTCATTAATGATTTTTTAAAATCAATATGTTAGCTAGTTGCTCTGTTGATAAGTCTTTCTTCTTTCCTCTCCTTATTGTGTTTATCTTTTAAACAAGAGGGCCATGGTGGCCCTGTATCGCTCCACTGGCTTATAAATATAAACCATAAATACTAAACATTTCAATTCTGAGCCAAATGGTCTCAAAATGAAGACTTACAAAGTTTTCTCTGTAAAAGCCCATGTGAAAGTTGAGACCCGCAAGGCAAAGCCATTCTTGATCCCAGAGCTATAATTACTTGAACTCTGGTAGAGGTCCACAAGATAAAGCCACATGCCAAAATAATACAAGTCTATGCTGTATGGTTATAAATAAGGTGATTTTCAAGTTTTGTCCATATGAAGCCTCTGTAAAACATAAGACCCTTGATGCAAGGCTAATTTCAAAAAAAAAAAAAAAATCAAAACAGGAGGATTTCTTAAGTTGTCACTATGTAAGCCCATGTAAAATTTGTGACCCCTGTGGCAGGGCCAATTTTGACCCAAGGGCTAAAATTTTGGCCTGCTTGGTAGACGCCCACTAGATATAGCAACATGCAAAATTTGGTAGTTCTAGGCCTTATGGCTAGGTACAGGAAGATTTTTTAAAGTTTTCTCTATATAAGCCTATGTAAAACTTGTGACCCCTAGGGCAGAGCCAATTTTGACCCCAGGGCTATAATTTGAAGAAACTTGATAGAGGTCTACTACATAAAGCTACATGCCAAATTTGGTAGCCCTATGCCTTATGGTTTCAGACAAGAAGATTTTTAAAGATTTCCAATATTTTTCAGTTTTGTTGCCATGGCAACCAGAGTTTTTGAAGGAATCAAGTTCTTTCAAGAAATTCTGAAGAGGACCATGGCAGGATCATTTCTGTGAAGATTCATGAAAATTGGATGGGTAGTTTCAGAGAAGAAGATGTTTGAAATAAAAGTTAATGCACAGACGGACGGACGCACGACGGACATCAGGCCATGACATAAGCCCGCTGGCCTTTGGCCAGTGGAGCTAAAAACAAATCTTTTAAAAGATAAAGTGACTAATGAAATAGTGGTATGTGATGAAAATATGAAAATAAGTTGTCAAAACGCTCACTTCATGCAATTTCCTATATGGTCTATATAAGTCCAAATCATCTTGGGCCAAAAAATTAGGGCAAAGTCATTTTCTGGCCATATTATCTGCACACCAGATAAACAACCCAACTGGATGTCGGTTGGATGTCTGTTTGAACCAAGTTAAACACTGCTCTTGTTAGTATTACCGTGACAATAGCATACATATTTACATGTTCACAGTGTTTCACAGAGTACAAGGCAGGGGCTCTGTAATGCCTTGCCCAAGGACATTTCTACTCATTTTCCCACAGTGTTTTCAATAACCTTCTCTTCAGGGTCTTTAAAAATCAGAATTGTATGGTAAAGGGTTCAGAACTAGAACAAAGACTGGACTGAAAATGAAAGCCATTTAACATTAATTCCATATTTTTCACTTGTCCTTACTGAAAACATCAATTTTGCTGGACATGAATAAAATGTGGCTCAAAGGATGGAATTTATATTCAAAAGGGTAGTAAACATAGTGGGAAAAGAAAAAGATGCATGTTACAGGTATTTCCTCCTTTTCCCACCATGTTTTCAAAGTCATCTTCTTCAAGGTTGTAAAACAGAGGGTCTGCTGTTTTGTGAATTGGTCTTAGAGAAAAAAACAGCCTTCACTTACAAATATAAAGGTTTTATAATGCTTATTCCATTCGTTTACAGCTTAAGAAGTGTGAAATATGTTTGAGTACAGCTATAACTACCCATATATGTCTATAACTACCAGTATAAAGTTGGTAGAATGTTATACAAGGGTAGCAATATTGCATGTAGGGTAGGATAACGACTACAAAGGCAATCAAAAGGGGCACAACTGTGCTGAAAGCAAATGTTATTAAAGAGTTTTTCTTCAGTAAACAGAAAAGTACCATACACTACAAAGCATTATATCAGATACATAACCCTTTCCCAAACGACAGATTTTAGACTGGTCCAAATTGAAAGAGTTTGCGGACGACAATTTTGAATTTGATGAAAATGGCAGAAAGTTCTCAAAAAGGGTAGAAAACACTGTGGGAAAAGGAGAAATTGCTCGTTACGAGCAATTTCTTCTTTTCCCACAGTATTTTCAAAAGACTTGTACTGCAGACACGTGAAAACCAGGGCTTGTTTGGGAAAGGGTTAAAGGTATAACTGCAAAAAATCTGAGAATGTTCGAATAAAGCTCTAAGTTGAAGGAAAAGATAGTTTCATATAGTCAAACATAATTCATTCAAATGTGGTTACCCATTTAGCTGTTATGCATCTTTATCAAAAGAACAGTATATCACTGATTCATGAGTAAAAGCTCTGTATTTAATTGTGACCGATTCTTACACAGGTTTGATATGGCATGTGTGAGCTGATATAATCATTATGAAGGGGGGGGGGGGTTTGCAACAAATAGAATATTTTGTAGAATGTTTTGAGTAAATTTGAAAGAAAAGCTTAGTTTTTGAAAACAAGAGGGCCATGATGGCCCTGGAGTCGCTCACCTGAGCCTTTTGACCAGGCACAACCAATTTCCAACATCTTGTGAGATATATGTATTACCAAACAATAAAATTTTAGACTCATCAAAGTTTGAACCTTCTGCATAAAACAAATAATATGTGGATCAAGCTGTGGGATTGGTCTCTCAAAAGGGTAGAAAACATTGTGAAAAAGGGAAAAAATACTGGATACCAGCATTTTCTCATTTTCAAACAGTGTTTTCAAAAGGCTTCTTTCTGAGAGTCATTCGTACACTAGGAGATTTGACCTAGTGACCTAGTTTTTCAGCCTACATGACACATTTTCAAACTGGTCCAAGATATTATCAGGACAAACATTCTGACCAAATTTCAAGAGTACTGGACTGAAAATGTGGCCTCTACAGCATACACAAGGTTTTTCTAAGATCTGACCTAGTGACCTAGTTTTTGACGCAACATGACCCATTTTCAAACTCATCCAAGATATTACCAAGGCAAACATTCTGAGCAACTTTAAAAGAGTATTGGACAAAAAATGTGGCCACAACAGTGTACACATGGTTTTTCTAAGATCTGACCAGGTGACCTAGTTTTTGACCTGACATGATCTATTTTCAAATTCAACTGAGATATCATCGAGACAAACATTCTGACCAACTTTCAAGAGTATTAGACAGAAAATGTGGCTTCTGGAGCTTACACAAGGTTTTTCTAAGATTTGACCTAGTGACCTAGTTTTTCACACGACATGACCCATTTTCAAACTAGTCAGAGATATCATCAAGGCAAACATTCTGACCAACTTTCAAGAGTACTGGACAGAAAATATGGCCTCTAGAGCATACACAACATTTTTCTTAGATATGACCTGGTGACCTAGTTTTTGACCCAACATGGCACATTTTTGTACTACTTCAAGATATAATCAAGACAAACCTTCTGACCATTTTTCGAGAGTACTGGACTAAAAATGTGGCCTTTTTAGTGTACAAAAGGTTTTTCTAAGATTTGACCTAGTGACCTAGTTTCTGACCCCACACAACCCAATTTTGAGCTTGTCCGAGATTTTATCAAGACAAACATTCTGACCAAGTTTCACAAGTATCTGACTGAAAATGTGGCCTCTAGAGTGCACATAAGGTTTTTCTAAAATTTGACCTAGTGACCTAGTTTTTGACCCCACATGAACCAATCTCGAACTTGTCCAAGATTTTATCAAGACAAACATTCTGACCAAGTTTCACAAGTATCTGACTGAAAATGTGGCCTCTAGAGCACACACAAGTTTTTTCTAAGATTTAATCTAGTGACCTAGTTTTTGACCCCACATGACCCAGTTTCGAAGTCCTCCGAGATTTTATCAAGACAAACATTCTGACCAAGTTTCACAAGTATCTGACTGAAAATGTGGCCTCTAGAGCGCACATAAGGTTTTTCTAAGATTTGACCTAGTGACCTAGTTTTTGACTCCACATGAACCAATTTCGAACTCGTCTCAGATTTTATCGAGACAAACATTCTGACCAAGTTTCACAAGTATCTGACTGAAAATGTGGCCTCTAGAGCGTACACAAAGTTTTTCTAAGATATGACCTAGTGACCTAGTTTTTGACCCCACATGAACCAATTTCGAAGTTGTCCGAGATTTTATTAAGACAAACATCCTGACTAAATTTCACAAATATCTGACTGAAAATGTGGCCTCTAGAGCGTACACAAGATTTTACTAAGATTTGACCTAGTGACCTAGTTTTTGACCCCACATGACCCAATTTCGAACTCGTCCGAGATTTTATCAAGACAAACATTCTGACCAAGTTTCATGAGGATCAGACTGAAAATGTGGCCTCTAGAGCATACACAAGCTTTTTCTAAGATTTGACCTAGTGACCTAGTTTTTGACCCCACATGACCCAATTTTGAACTTGTCCAAGATTTTATCAAGACAAACATTCTGACTATATTTCACAAGTATCTGACTGAAAATGTGGCCTCTAGAGCGCACATAAGGTTTTTCTAAAATTTGACCTAGTGACCTAGTTTTTGACCCCACATAAACCAATTTCGAACTCGTCTGAGATTTTATCAAGACAAACATTCTGACCAGGTTTCATGAGGATCGGACTGAAAATGTGGCCTCTAGAGCGTACACAAGGTAAAAAGTTGATGACTGACGACGGACGACGCACGACGGAAGACGGACACAGCATGATCACAATAGCTCACCATGAGCACTTTGTGCTCAGGTGAGCTAAAAAAAAATACAAAATTGGGCCTTAATATATCATGGTGAAGATGCTTTAGATTTACCTATATATTAGTACTGTTTCAGGTATTTTTACAAAATAATAAATAGATGGGGCTTAACCTTTGATGTACAAACAGAAATCTATTATGTGGATTACATGCATACAGCTACACTTATAGTGACATCACAGGAATGACAAAGGCAAATTTTTTGCCACAGTATTTTTCAAACTGGGGTCATCCTCATAACATAACCACCTGGTATTTCATCAATTTTTTTTTTGTTGTTGTTGTTTTGTGACTTTGAGTAATAGTTTTTGGTAGAAAAATGATTTTTCACTGTAATCCAACCTAAATTCATACCACTCCACACAAATAAATTGTAGTAAGCAACCACTGATATTGCTATTGGTTATAGAACTTCATGTTAGGAGCATAGAAAAATTAGTAGTAGTTTGCAATTAATCTAAAGTAAAATCAACTTTGGAATACATTCACTCTTTTCCCTCATAGTAAATCTACCTTACATGAAACTGCCACATGTGAGTGTTTAAAACATTTTCTAATTTTGATAAAACATTATTTTGCAAAGTAAAGACAGAAAAACACACACACACGCACACATGCACGCAGGCATGCACACTGTGTTAAGTCGTTACCTCCTGCAGACAATTTTTTCGAAATAGGCAGTTTCTCTATTTGCCACATTTATTCTCTCAATGTAATCTAACTTCATGTAAATCATCCATTATTACCAGGAGGTTTTTAGTCATCTGCTGCAAACTATTTCAGGAGTTAATGAGATAAAATGTCCATGCACTCCAGTTTACCAAAAATAATTTCGAACTTTTCTTTTTTAGAAATGTCCTAGACTCCTTTTTTTTGACAAGATATAGACATAGTTATGGCTCCTATTGATAACTGCCCCACAATAAATGATTTAAACCCACAATAGTTCCCTAAACCAGCTCCACCTACTTTCTCAACCAAGATGAGATTTCACAGAACAAAGGCATGCAGACTGATCTTTGATCTACATTGTTCAAAATTTTGTGACTCATTTTAGCTATGAAATGGGGATTTTTCTTTTTTTTTTCTTCCCAGAAAGGACAAGTACCATTTTATTTTTTTAGCACTGCAAGGGGTGACTTCAGTTTTTGTTTCTAATTGTCTCTTTTTTTCTCTGTTCATAACTATAGATGTGAAAACACAGAATATTCAGGGAAACTGAGGGAAAAGGTGGAACAGAATGCATTAAACAACTCTAGTGCAGCCTTACTATATTTTGTTGTGCTGGCAACTCTGGTTGAACCCAGGCAAAGTAACCTGTATACTAAATAAATATAACAAAATGGTAAAATATCAAAAAGAAATTATAATGTGTATTCTATATGAATACAAAACAAAGTGGTAAAATATTGAATGAAAAAGTACTTTGTATACCCAATAACAAATTAGCAAAATATAAAACAAGAAATTAATTAATCCCTATGGTAGATCTTCAAATAAAAAAAAAAAAGACTAGACAGTAAGTGCCGATATTATATACTTTCATATACCAGTTATTGTCATCTGATGCGTCTACCACAAAAAGTTTTTAGAAAGCATTGTGAAAAATGGAGAAACTGCCTGACATGCATTTTCTTCATTTGTCAAAATGTATAATTCAATGTCTACTCATCTAAGCCATGTTTATGTTTGAGTTGCTGGTAATAACCCTTTACCAAACAATCCTGAATTTTAACAACCCTGAGGAAATACACTTTTGAAAACTCTGAAGTTGAAAAAGAAAATGATTGTAACCAGTATTTTCTTCCCCCCCCCCCATAATGTTTTCTACCTTTTCAAAGATGAATCACATCATTCGAGTCACATTTATTTTGTCCCTTGCAAATGCTCTCAAGTTGGACAAGTCTGAAATTTTGCTATCTGGTGAAGGGTTAAGGGTATATACTAACAAAAAAATTCAGAAGAAAAAAACTTGGTAAACTCATGGTAATGTCAAGTCTGAACTAACTGATAGTACAATATTTGTATCTATCTACTGACTTTATCAACATTTTCTAAGAAGAAACTAGCTTAGTCCTTGACACCTTATGGGTTAAAAACAAAGGACATCCCAAACACACAGTACAATACAAACACTGTACATTTCACATACAAATGGGCACAGATATTGACAAACACTTCATTTACAAACAAAACAATACAAAAATAACCTACATATAGTAAACATGTGTATGACTGTATTACAAATATGGTATGAACACAAAAATACTTTTCTCCATAATAAACATCACAAGACATCTGTCTCAGTTTGGTTTTTAACCCTTTACCAGACGACAAAATTTTAGACTAGTCCAAATTGAAAGCATTCGCAGACGACAATTTCAATGTGGCTCAAATGGTGCAATTTTTCTTTGATAGGGTAGAAAACGTTGTGGGAAAAGGAGAAAATGCTGGTTACCAGCATTTCTCCTTTTCCCACAATGTTTTCAAAAGGCTTCTTTCTCAGGGTCGTTAAAAGTCGGGATTGTGTGGTAAAGGGTTAACTCCATACAGAACAAATTTCAAAAGCCTTCTTCTTTAGGTTTGTTGAAAATTGTTTGGTAAAGGGTTAACAAGTCATACAAGTAGACATATATGATTCCAAGCAGTCTTTCTTATCTATAAAAACCAGAAAAGTGTAAAGTTTTGTGTAGGTGATGCCCCCTGCAGCTGGCATAGTATGGATGAATCCTACTTGCACCAAAGTAAGCACCACTTACAGGTATAACACAAAAGATTATCATGATCATGATAATATACCATATTGTCCTAAGTTTCTTACAATCCCCTGCCTTTAACTCTTTATTAAACGACAAAATTTTAGACCAGTCTAAATTGAAAGCTTTTGCAGACGACAAAATAAATGGTACTCAAAAACTGAAATTTGTTTTGGGAAGAGTAGACAACATTGTAGGAAAAGGAGAAAATGCTGGTTGCCAGCATTTTCTCCTTTTCAAACAATGTTTTCAAAAGGTTTTTTCCTCAGGGTTGTTAAAAGTCAGGATTGTTTAGTAAAGGGTTAACATAACCTAAGAATCAACCCTTTCATTTACATTTTTTCACAACTTCTCCAAACTCCACAAAACAATAGATTTGTATACATACCTTAACAACACTAACCTTCATAAATACACAGAAACAGAACTTTGATGAACACAAACAGTAAATTAACGAACATGTACCTCTGGAAACATGGACCAAAAATACTAACAAGCAACCTGGTTAAAACATTAAGGTTTTGATCGTCCAGCACCAAAGGCAACTTTTGCTGCTCCAGCAGACAGTCTAGATCAAGATCAGACTGCACTTTTTGTTTAGTCTAATCTTATCTTCAATGTCCGCAAAAGCAGCAACAGTACCACTATTCTGCATTTTCTGACCAAGAATGGCCCTAACTAGATCTTTTGCTGCAGATCTGACTTCAACTTTCTCACTTGTAATGGTACTTCTGGTTTTACCATGATCATAAAGTACATTCCCACTTCAATTTAATAAGACATGGTCAACGTTTACCATCACATAGCCAACACCATAGATCCAACATCAGACTGCATTATCTGATCTTGATCTACGCCATGCCCCAAAGTTGTCAGTGTTGCAAATGGCAGTAAAAAAAGTTCAATCTGAATCACCGAGAAAAAACTATATCTGTCGCAAAGCTGAAAAATAGCCCCCCCCCCCCCCAAACCAGCACCTAGTCACTAAAGCAGCACAATCCAACAATGTTTTCTACTCTTTCACAGCAAAATAGCATTCTTTAAGCCACATTTAACTTGTTGTCTGCAAATGCTTTCAATTTTGACAACTTCAGATTTTTGTCCTTTGGTAAAGAGTTGAATGTACTAGAATATGCCAAGGAATCTAAACTGACATACATAGACAGTCAATGATGGAAAGTAAAACATTGTGGCAGAGCAGTAATTGCATACATCTTTTTCCACTTTCTTATCAAATGTTTTCTATTACAGAGGCATCATAGTTTATACCTATTGAATAATTAGTTGATCTTCATTGATGTCTAGGATCTAACCATCAAGTTTTAGATCAAAGATTAAATTAACTCTTTAACAGACTTTTTACAGTTTTGGGTTTGTACAAATATAAAGCATTTGCAGACAACAAATTAAATGTTGCTTAGATGGCAGGATATGTCTTTGAAAGAGTAAACAACATTGTGGGAAAAGGAGAAAATGCTGGTTTCCATCAGTTTCTCCTTTTCCAACAATATTTTCAAAAGCCTTATCCATTATTGCCATAAAACTGGGTATTGTGTGGTTAAGAGTTCAATCAATCAAATTATCATTTGCAAAGAGTAAACCTTAACTGCAGGTACCACACTGCTTTGCCCTTTATGGGGCCTGGGTCCATATTCTCCAGCCATTCTTAAGAATATTCTTAGACTTACGCTGAAAGATTTTCTAAATTTTAAAGTAACACAACTTCTGATTGGCTAAACCATTTGGTTTAGCCAGTCAGAGGTCATGTTACTTTCAAATTTAGAAAATCTTGGATAATAAGACTAAGAATGTTCTTAAGAATGGTTGGTGAATATGGACCCAGGTCCATTCTCCACGTAATGGCAGAAAAATAACTAAATTACAGGACAAGAAGATGAAAACTACAGAAATAATTACCCCTAGGGCTTGCATCTGCATGGCTACCAACTTGACAACCTCAGAGCAGAAGGCCTGGGGTATGATTGTACTGCCATGTTCACCTCTAAACACTCCCATACCAGGCAGGCTCTCCATGATAGTCTGTGTTCCACTGGATAAAACTATGGTTATCAGTACACTGATCACTGTCTGAAAGTGTGTGAAGGTTATCCCATATAGGTTGCTTTTAAACATGCAGATAAAAAGATCTTTTTAATATAAAGTTAAATGTCCACTTAAATAAGGAAATCTGTCGTAAAAGGAGCACATTTCTTGTATCAACCATTGCTCCTTATCTTTTTATGTGCTGCATTCAAGCAAACTGAAAGTTGGCTTTGTCTAAGAGATTACTGTATATGTCAGCATGGTACAAAGAATTGTCCAGTAAAAAAGTGCATCAAAATCTGCTTAACCCGTAACCAAACAGTCCCGAGTTTGAACTACCGTGAGAAAGAAGAGGCATTTCAAAATAATGTCAGAAAACGAGAAAATATTGGTAACCAACATTTTGTCCTTCTCCCAGAATGTTTTCTACCAATCAAAGATAAATTCCATCACTGGCACCACATTTAATTTGTTGCCTACAAATGCTTTCAATATGGATGAGTCGAAATTTTTTTCATTTGCTAAAGAGTTCACATCAGCAACAGACAAAATGACATTTTTCAAAGGCTAATATTTGGTTTGATATGATAAACAATGGAAAATAGAGTTTATTGCCTGTAACAAGCAAATGTTCCTGTTCCGTCTGTTGTACTGCAGTAGACAGAACATTTGCTCTCTCTGATTATTTTACCTGTCAACAGGATGCACAGAATTGTCTTGTAATAAATGCATCAGAATCAACTTAACCCTTTACCACACAATCCCAAGTTTTATTGGCTCTGATGAAAAAGGCTTTTGAAAACATTGCAGGAAAAGATGAAATTGCTGGTAAACATTTTCTTCTATCCCCACAATGTTTTCTTACCTATCAAAGACATAAATCATCATTTGAGCTACACTTATTTTGTCATCTGCAAATGCTTTCAATTTGGACAAGTCTAAAATTTTGTCGTTTGGTAAAGAATTAAGCAACCAAATTAACCTTTAAAACAGTTATCTAAAATTTTGTTTCTGATTTCTGACTTACCTTTAAATGAGGAAGATGAGCTATGAACTGGAACTTCTTCAAAGTCAAGTAGACACCTACAGGAAATAAAACATAGATAGTCTATCAAATGATACCTTGAACAGCAAAATACATGTATGATATTTTATAAGTCAAGTGACTACTAAAAGTAAATGACTGGTGACAAATTCATACCAAATAAGCAACAAGTCTCAAGTTGTTGGCTAAAGAATTTATATATATAAATTAATGTTTTCTATTGTAAAGTAGCATAAAGATAAAGGATGATATTTAAAAATCATTAAATCTGCAGACATATACCATAAAAATGAATACTGCTACAGCACCAAGCTTTAACAGCTAATTCTCACCTGTTCTGAGCACAATTATACATGTAGCAATCTTCCGGACAAAGAAACCAGAAATTTTGAAAAATACATTTATATCATTGGTTGAAAGAGAAAAAAATCTTATCTGCAACAAAGGTGACTGTGGTTTTAAACTTAAAAGTATTGAAACATGACCATTAAACCTAGTACAACTTTTTTCAGCTTACCTTTCAACAAATTTGCAGCAGCTTCCCAATCACATTTTCTCTGTAAATAAGAAGATAATTCTTTTTTTAAAAAATAAATAGAACCAAATTTAACACCTCAGGGAGATACTTCTAAAATGCTACAACACAGACATAATCTGAAAATTGTGTCTTGCACATCAAGTTCCCTGTTGATAAAAGTAAAAACTTTAATCCTTTACCACACAATCTCGACTTCTAATGACCTTGTAGAAAAAGACTTTTGAACACATTATGGGAAAAGGAGAAAATGCTGGTAACCAAAACATTTTCTATCCTTTCAATCCAAAATTTCATCATCTCATGCACTTTAAATTTGTTATCTGCAAATACTTTCAATTTGGACAAGTCTGAAATTTTGTTGTTTAGTAAAGAGTTAAATAAGTCATCAGCAAAATGTGGGAGGAGACAGACAGATAGATAGATAGAAAAGCTGATTCCAGTATATCTAAAAAAACATTTGTATTAAGAGGGTAAATAAAGAGATATCCATTTCTAGCACAACGTAACATTTTGAAATAGAATCTGACAATTAAATTTCACAGCATGACTGGTTACAAAATTCAGACTATGTTTGATCAATGTGAATTGTCTACGTTATCCCTTACCTACTAAGTCTTACATGAATAATCAGAAACTCAATATATTACTTTTCACAAGAAAACAAAATGTTAGATCTGTCCATATTTAAAACATTTGCATATTAGAAATTAAATGTGGCTCATATCATGGTATTTATCCTGTGGTAATAAAAGAAAATGCTGGTTTCCATCAGGGCAGGAGCAAAAAAGTTTTTTTTTTTTTTTAATATCAAATCTCGACAGCTAAAATGACATAATTTATGTCTAAGAAATATACCTACCTTGGGGTAGTTCTTCTTTGATATCTTATTGAAGAGCCTATCAAGTCTACGCAAAATAAGGTTGAGAGCAGGTCTGACTGGTTCTTGAGACCAGTCTGTGATAGGAAGTATCTCCGTCATGTACCTGAGATATACAGGATAAACATATGAAACTGAATTAACCTATTCTACATTATTCCACTAAAGCACATCTTGTAACTCTGCAGATAATAAATTCTACATGTGATGAATTTCAGAAAACTGAAGACAAAGTGATTTCAATCTGTACATATGTATTTATATAAAGTCAGCTGTACATAAACCATTTGCAGCATCTTTGACATGACAAATGAGATAGCATTTATTGCAGAACTGAGTAACGACAGATTTTTCTGGTACAAAAAAGCTGTCAATGAAGATTGATTATTATATGGTGTTTAACGCCATTTTCAACATTATATCAGATATATACCAGTGGCCAGTGCACCTATCCATACTTTCCTGGAGGGTCTTTTACCAATGCTACAGACAATGTTCTTGCCAAGCCACTGGCTGCTTTCCCACAGAACCATCGTCGAAACAATTATCAGCAGCCAGTGAAGAACGAACCTATCGCGATGACTGTCATCAATTCTTGGAAAAAAAAAATTGAACCAGCCACCCTCTTTTCCCAAGTCCTGCTACAGACTGCTCTACTAGGGCTTGGTTGTCAATGCAGACGTCACGGATTCAGTCCTAGTATTAGCTAACATGGATCTTTCTGCAATAAACCTATCTTTATTCATTGTTTCATGCAGTTTTTTGAGGTAATCATGTTTGTGCTGAAATGGACTAAATGGTGTAAATGCAAAAGTATCACTAACAGTAAGAAATATTAAAATAAATGCACTTGCGAAACTAATGGTACTGAACTTTTGACAAAAAATGTCATACTTCAACCAGTTTCCATAGGAGTTTAGCACTTCTGAAATTGTTTTAAATTCCTGGTTATGGCCTTGTAAGGTCCTCGGGGGGGCATTAAAGTCATTGGGATATATGGATAAAATGTCTAACCCTTTCATATGTGAAAGCAGTCACTCTATTTCCCCCAACTGTTTTCAAAAGCTCCAAACATACATATACACAGTGTATTTGCGTTATTCAGGGTTAAATGTAACTTTTCTCTTTCTTCATATATCCGTAATAGAGTGAAAGATTTGCATATGGAGCAACGAAGGATAAATCTTACATTACCTTTGTAAACCAGCACAAGCCATGGTTTCAGCATCATAAGGAGCAAGCTTCAACAAGGTATGGGCTATTTCTGCCAGTCTCTGAATTAAAGGAACAACCATATCTTTCATTAACCCTCTACCAAACGACAAAATTTTAGACTAGTCCAATTTGGAAGCATACGCAGACGACAGATTAAATGTTGCTAAAATGATGATTTCTGTCTTTGATAGAATAGAAAACCTTGTGGGAAAAGGAAAAAATGCTGGTTACCAGCATTTTCTCCTTTTCCCACAATGTTTTCAAAAGCCCCCTCTTTCAGGGTCGTTAAAATTCGGGAATGTGCGGTACAGAGTTAACCCTTTAGGTGCGTACCTAATTTTCATTTACTTCTAACAACAGTGGATATTTCACTAAGTGTCTGTTTAAACAACTCAGATATTTCTGCACTAGAAATACCAAATACACATAATTATTCCTTTTCTTTGAAAAACCATCTCTATCACAGCTTTGGGTAGGGGTGATACTTTATGATCTCAAGTGCATTCTTTTGGGATCTGCCTCACGTTAATGCTGCACGTAATCATTTTTTTTTTAAAAACCCTTATTGTAGCAAATCTCATAACGACAAGTCTCATGAGTACCTACATTTACAGACAGAAAATTGTTTAAAACTGCTTTCAACATTATTTCAGTTATACTGCAGCAGCCAGTGCACTTACCCAGTGCTTCTTTGACCAGTATTTTGGACAAGATTTTTCCTAAGCCACTGGCTGCTTTCCTACATAACTATGTATTGTTAATACAATGATAAGTAGTGAGAGAGGAATTAATCCTGTTGCAATGACCATCATCAACCTGAGGGAAGGAAATGGCCAAGGTGAAGGTTTGAACCAGCCATCCTCTGGTTTCAAGCCTAGTATGTTACTGACTGGGCTACCTGGCTTTACAGAGAGAGAAAAAAGCTGACATTAGATTACTTTTTGTCTAGAACCCATGTTGGAGGAATATACCAACAAAATTAATGGCATGTAATGACAAAAGATCTAAAAGCTTACATTGTGAGACTTGTGGTCCAAGAGCTCAGGTGGTCTATATGATGGGTCTGCCAGCATTTTCCTTAGCTCTTTCATACGTGTATGACCAGTTGAGTAGAATTCTGCCACAATATTTAGAAGACTGTCTCTAGGTTGTCTGAACTCTTGTCTCATCTGTAAATACTCATCCTCCTGGTCATAATACTGACTTTTTCTACTTCTTCCTTCTTCCATGTGACGTCTGAAAGTACACAAATATGAACCCTTGCATAAAAATGTTGCGGGTTACAAGTGTTCATAAATACAGTCAACTTCAGGGTAAATTATTGGTTACATGATTGGAAACTAAATGCAAAGCTTTTATCAAGTATATACAGTAAAACCTCTCCTCATGACCACCCCGGTAATACGAGCAACCCACTATTACGAACGATTTTTGTCAGAACGGAATTTTTCCTTCTTCGTAATCAATGGCCACGACCCCGGAAATACGAGCACCCCGCTATTCCGAAATTACGACCACCATTTTCAGTACCAATGAGTAATTAACAATAGATTTTAACCCCATGAAACAACCACTAATTTTCACATTTTTTTTTACCAGCTAATTTTCACGCGTCCATAATCGCGAACTGGAGGCCGTGCTTCATGTACAAATATTCTTGGGTCCAATGGAGTAGACAATCAATTAGCGATCTTTTGTTTATCTGTTGACTACAGTAACACAATCATGTTAAGTGATCAAGGTGTTACCTTACATAATCAAATGACCAATGAATTGATGACCCGGGTGAAAAACATGTCGACATCCAGGTAATTACGATTTGTTTTGTACATCTAGCTTTTGTAATTTGAGACGCTTGGGTTAATATCTAGCGATCGGTATGGGATAATTATTTGGTTTTTGTTACACATTAAAGCCATACTTATATCGCAGGGAATATGCGATTTTTGAACTGGTGAACACTTCAACTTTGCGATCGACGATTAGTAGGACTGTTCGAACATTCAACTTGAATCAAAATGGGGGGAAAAAAAAAAAAACGTCAGGCTCTTCAATAATAATCGAAATTCTTTGTTTACAAAAGAAAATGAGCACGTCGAGTAGGAGTTCTTGAGACTACACAAGATAAAAAAAAAAGCAGATTAAAACAGGGAATATGACAAGTTCTATCAGTAACATTAAATTATGTAGTCTTTAAGTTCAGATTCTTGATTAATGAACATATCTTGCTGTAAGAGTTTAAATAGGTAATTATGAAGGGACATTCACTGCCATGTGAATTTATTCATAAAAATTCAAGCACATATTAACTTTTCAATAAACATTAAAATTTTCTTGTTGTCATTTAAATGTGTGGGCATAGGCTTCCCCGACTAAAATATGTATATATTACTTGGAACATAATTTAAATCTACATAAGTCTACACATAGTCTGGGTTTGATTCAAAATCTAGGTGGGTGAAACCCGGAAATCAGACCACCCCGCTAATAAGACCTTTTTTTCAAAAGTACCACAGGTGGTCTTAATAGAGGGGTTTTACTGTATAAAGCTTACATAATTGAAAGCTAGGTTGATTCTTTCAGAGAAACCTGAATACAAGACTAAACAATAGAAGAAAGTAAGTCATTTATATTTTACACTTTTGCAAATAGATCTGTTTCAATGACCTTGAAGAAGAAGACTTCTGAAATGAAAACACTGTGGGAATGAGTAACAAGAGCACTGGATGCAGATGCTAACGCTCGGCTGCAGTTGCTTGATTTTCAGAGAAAGTTCAATTTTGAAACAGGGACATAAATGTGCCAGAAATACTTTGAAGGTTACCTGCCCTTGTTGTATGGGCTTACATACAGAGATCTTATAAAATGTCGAAGTTTTTGCACCATGACACAGATGCCACCAGGGCTACCAAAATTCCTTGATGTTTTCTCAGAAAACAGCACAGCTAAAAATACTGTTGATCAACATTTTTTCTTTTTCCGACAATGCTTTCTACTCCATCAAAGAAAAATCACATCCATCTGAGTCACATTTCATTTGCTGTCTAACAATGCTTTAATACGGACAAATTCAACATTTTGATGTCTGGTAAAGAGGAGTTAACCAATGACAAGTAGAGAGATGTTTTCAAAATCATCTGCTGCGATTTACTTTGGTATAATGAGTACAAATATTTGAACCATGTTCTGGCAAAACAAGGTTTAATGCATCTCTATGACACATTGTACCCAGCAAATCATCCCATAATTGTGGATCCATAAAATCCATTTTGTCTAACACCTGACTAAATCATGAGGTAGAATGATCCTTTGACATTAAGAGAATTGACCAAGGGCAAAACATTTCATCCCAGGTCAGCTAGCACGGACTGAGCAAGCTGACTTTGGTCAATACTTTTTGTAAATGCATTAAAGCCCCTATTCACAGACCATGGCTCATTTAAATTTGTGAGCCTAAATTTACCCTGCATTTGAATCTTCTCTCTCATCATAAAACACACTTGTCTCCACTGGTGAACCTCTGTTCTTATCCTTCCCACTGCTTTTGTCAGACTCTAGTTGCTTGATTGGAACACTCATGCTTCTGAAATAAAGAGGGGGGAATTACAGCAGTCTACCATTCATGCAAAGCAGTATACCTTTGGTCATTATGTTAAATACTATGAATAAGAACACAAAATATGGACAAAATCATTTTATGAACTCAAAAAAAACTTTACCTGAAGAATTATTCCCTTTGATGTGATGTCCATATAAAATACATATCAGGTGAAAAGAAATAATAGTAAGATACACGCTAGTCATGTGCTGCCTGTGACTAAGATGAACAGATAATTTTAATTCTACACCACACAACCAACCTATAGACTTGTCCAAATTGAAAGTATTTGTAGACAACAATTTACATGTGGCTCACATGATGGAATTTATCTTTGATAGGGTAGAAAACATTGCGCAAAGAGGAGAAAATGCTGCTAAACAGCACTTTCTCCTTTTCCGACAATGTTTTCAAAAGGCCTCTTCCTCAGGATTGTTAAAACTCATGATTGTGTACAGGGTTAAGGGGAAGATATTAAGCGAAGTGATATGAAAAACAATGTACGAAAGGTTTCAAAGAGTTGCCTACGGCATGGACAAAATTCTTTTATTATAATGGATGTATTGAGACATGATTGGTCAAAGAATTAAACACAGTTTTGAACATAATTTTTTACCCCCTCTCGTAGAGAGTTAAATGGAAAAATTTAGACTTTTAATGAAGCAAACTATATTTAATTGATTTCCACATGAAATGTGTTTGGAGTGGAGAACTTCTTGTAAAATGTGGGTAAATAACATGGATAAAGGTTTGACTCTCTACAATACAACAAAATTTAGAGTTTTACAAATCCAACGCATTTACAAGAGGACAAATTAAATGTGGTTAAAATTTTATGATTTGCCTTTGAAAGGGTAGAAACATTGTGAAAAAAGGAGAAAATGCTGTTTACCAGCATTTTCTCCTTTTCTAACTATTTTTTCAAAATACTTCTTCCTCAAGGTTGTCAAAATTTGTGATTGTGTGGTAAAGAGTTAAGACATAAATACAAGTGAACTATGGCCAATGGACATGAGCCATGCTCTGTGAAAAGGGGCCTTAATGCATCTGCAAAAAGTATTGACTAATGTCAGCCTGCACAGGCTGACCATCTGCACAGGCTGACCTGGGATGAAACTTTTCGCTGTTTGTCAATTTTCTGTACATCAAAGAACCAGCCTACCTCACGATTGAGTCGGTTGTTAAAAAGAGTGACTAATATAGATCCATAAGTATCTGATGGCTAGCTTTGTTCAAAGCATTATTGAGATGCATTAAGCCCCCTTTTGCCAGAGCATGGCTCACATATATTACTCATAACAAACACTTTCCCCTTTTTCACCTGAAAGTTTTCCAAAACTGGTCTGCTACAAGACCTAGAAAGTTGTCTGCAAGTAGTAGCATGTATCCTAGCTTACCTGGTGAAGAACTCGCATGATGTGACCAAAGCTCTGATGGATATACTTATATTACATAGGGTGTTGATTTCTGCTCTAGCAGCAGTTCTGTTGTCTCTCTTGTCTGTCTCTATCTTCAAGTAATCTAAGTATCTGGGTAAAACAACCTCAAGAATATTCTGAAATAAATAGCAAGAATACATTACAAGCTCATTCAGATATCCTTCAGTTATTTATTATGTTGTTGTCAACAATGGCATAACCCTTTACCACATAATCCCGAGTTTTAACGACCCTAAGGAAGAAGCCTTTTGAAAACATTGTGGGAAAAGGAGAAAATGCTGGTAACCAGCATTTTCTCCTTTTCCCACAATGTTTTCTAGTCATTCAGTAACAAATTTCACCACTTGAGCCACATTAAATCTGTCATCTGCAAATGCTTTTAATTTGGACTGGTCAAAAATTTTGTCATTTGGTAAAGGAATAATAGAAAAAAAATTCTTATAAATAGAAGACAAAATTATGTATTATTATCTGCATCAACTTAAATACAAAAAATGACTTCCTGTTCAGCCATTACCTCCTAGTACAAAAATAATATTCTGTTTAAAAGGTGTCCTTGTAAAAAATCAATAATCAACATGAACTAATGTATCTGACAGGAGAAACTGTTTGTTACAAAAAAAATTCTGCTTTTGTTAACATTTATTAACAATTTTTTTTTTTCCAAACAAGGTCTTCTGCATGACAAAAAAAATCATCAATAGGTGTTGGGCAAAAAAAAAAATGTTCAAAACATAAAACCATTATCCATTCAAATGAACAATATTTTTAGTACCATTTTCAAAAAAAAAAAGAAGAAAAACTCTCTGAAGCCCAAAACCTTTCACCAAACAACAACTACTGGTTACCAGCATTTTCTCCTTTTCCCTCAATGATTAACCCTTTACCACACAATCCCGAGTTTTAACAACCCTGAGAAAGATGCCTTTTGAAATAATTATGCGAAATGGAGAAAATACTGGTAACCAGCATTTTCTCCTTTTCCCACAATGTTTTCTACCCTATCAAAGACAATTTACATCATTTGATTCACATTTCATTTGTCATCTGTAAATGCTTTCGCTTTGGTCCTGTCGGCATTTTTGTCGTTTGGTAAAGAGTTAACACATTACCATGTCTTTGTTGTCTTGCAACCAACTTTGTGTAATAACCCAATTTCTACAGACAAAAAACTTACATATTTTTGGTATATTTAATCTTTTTCATGAGGTTCCTTCATACTTTACAAGATGTTTGCCACACATATGTTTCAGGTAGTAATAAGCAAATAATGAAAGACGAAAAACATCTCCTTACCAACATCTGTACACTTCTGAAGGAGTCTGGTGCATACATCACAACAGTGACACAAAGGTTCACAACATCTTGAATGGTAAATGTGTCTGGATCATTCTCATAACAGAAGTCCTGAAACAAATAGAAATTAAACCATTTGAATGCTTTTCAATACAAATAAACTAATGTGAAATTGAAACAAATGTAGTGCTCATCTTTTGACATGTCTTAAATTCTTTCTGGGTGACAAAATTTAGACTACCCATATTGAAAGCATTATGGGCCCAGTAGTGGCCAAAAGTAAACAATGCAGTTCTTAAATGCATTTAAAGTTAAATCATACCTGCTCTCATAAAGTATGGAAATTATTGCCAATATGACAATCTGCTACTGTGCATTTGGTCCAAGTCGCTGACAGAAAAAGAATTTTGAAACTAGGTTAAATGTTGCAAGGTCCCTATATCTTTTGTTTATTTTTTACAAGACTTCTGTTCCCTTGCACCAGACTGGTTTCAAAACATTTTAGCAAAGGTATAAATTGCTTATAACAAACAATTTCTTCTTTTGCCAAATTGTTTTCACATGTATCAGCTAAGTTAATTATAAATTCACCTTGATTATTCAAATTTTACTGGGATGGTTTCAATGTCCTTGTCTGAAAGTTCTCATTCATCATAGGTAATTATACAAGAAAACCTCTGTCTTTATCACAGGGACAAATAACCATAAATAAGTGGCTATTTCAACCGACATTCTGTCCCTAAAAAAAAATCTTGGTCTCACCAAAGCTTTGAATGGTTTTTCTCCGTGCACTAACTCCAGTATACTAATTGTATCTGGCATGTCTTGATCCATGGATAACAACAACTTGAACAAACAGTCTGGCTGTACCTGAAACATTGTAAACACTATCCCAATGTCATGCATTTCATGCAAAATGTGTAAGTTCAGGAGAGGATGATTCTTGAATACTCAAAAGCAGACATCCAAATATTGGGTCTTTATAGTTTCTGGTGACAAGCTGTACAAAGTTATACAATGACAGCAAAAACTAAAACAATAACTTTAAAAAATTCAGATGGCGTTTCACAAAAAAACTAAAGCTGAGATAGTTATTTGGAGGATAAAATAACTTTAAGGACAAACTTGGACTGTGAAAGGATGCTAAATAAGGTATTTCGTTTAAATGATATCTCCCACTGGAAAAGACCTTTTTGGATAGAAACATATGAGTGGGATTGTGTTTTGCATGTACATGTGGCCTTTTTGTTTTTGGTCTATAATGAAATTATACATTAAGCCACCTTTTTCCATGACATGGCATTTCATTAATATAATGATTGTCTGTGGCTTATGATAAACAATATAAATATGAAGTTTCATATAATTTTATCCAGTAATTAAAGAGATATTGGTACATAATGGAAATAAATGTACACATCAAGCCCCCATTTTCCATGACACGGCATTAAATTTAAAAAAAAGAAAAAAAAAAGGATATCATAAGGAGCACATGCATGAAGTTTCATCAAATTTCGTCGATGATTTTAGAAAATATTTGTCCAGACGAAAGGACGAACTGATGCCTGGACAACACAAAATCTATATCTCCTCACCTTCAGCAGGGGATATAACATCCCCCTGCAATTGCCTATAACCGTACAAGGAAAACAATCCAAAGGGCCATAACTCCTACAAAAGTTCATCAACAAGGATGAAATTGCCAATGCGTAAGTTTCTGTGATAAGTAGGCTTCCATTACATGCAATCTAAAGTTCCAGTTGTTCACAGAAAAAGGCTTGTTCCTCAGGGTCATTGAAACATGTGATTGTGTGGTAAAGGGTTAGCAGTGATTGAACCCTGTAAAACTTATGCAAGGTAAAGAATAATTCTACTTACTTTGCTGGTATCCTTCAGGCCGGTCGTTGCTGACTGCAAATCTAAAATTGCAGCCACACTTCCAAACATCTGTCAATATAACAACAGTTAATTCACACACTTTTCTATGATTTAAAAGCAAAATTGTCCCCTTAAGAAATTACCAGACCACAAAATTTTATGCTAGTCTCAACTGAAAGTGCCGGCAGTTGACAAATGTGGCTGATATGATGGAATTTACTTTTGAATGGGTAGAAAACATGAAAGAAAAAGGAGAAAAGGTTGGTTACCAGAATTTTCTTCATTTCACATAATGTTCTTAACCCTTTACCAAACAATAAAATTTTAGACTTGTCCAAATATTGAAAGTATTTGCAGATGACAAGATAAATGTGATTCAAAAATTGAAATTTGTGTTGGGAAGGGTACAAAACATTGTGAGAAAGAGGAAATGCTGATTACCAGCATTTTCTCTTTTTCCCTCAATGTTTTCAAAAGCTTTCTTTCTCAAGGTCGTTAAAAGTCAGGATTGCATTGTAAAGGGTTAAAAGCTGTTTTTCTCAAGGTCATTCCAACACAGGCTTTGTTTGATTCAATGTGATTCAAAAACTGAAATTTGTGTTGGTAAGGGTAGAAAACATTGTGAGAAAAAGAGAAAATGCTGATTACCAGCATTTTCTCTTTTTACCACAATGTTTTCAAAAGCTTTTCTTTCTCAAGGTCATTGAAAGTCTGGATTGCGAGGTAAAGGGTTAAAAGCTATTTTTCTCAAGGTCCTTTTAACACAAGCTTTGTTTGATAAAGGGTTACCTGATAAAACATCAATATCTACAGATTAGAAAAGGAAACATTATTCTATAATAAAATGTCAAAGGAAACCTCTGCTTATATATCATAAATAATCTGCCTTTTCTCACAGTATTTCAAGTATGCTTTCACTTATTATCCTCTGCATCAAGTTTGAAGCAGCTGAGTTAAAAGATTCCAGCATAAATTAAGGTACAGTATACAAGTACATGTGAAAACAATGTGGGAAATACGAAAATGCTGGTACCCAGTATTATTTTCTCCTTTACCCAAAATGTTTTCAAAGGCCTTCTTTCTCGTGGTCATTGACAACAGGGATCGTTTGGTACAAGATAAACAAATTTTTACCTGTAGAATAAATGGTTTTCTGTGAAGGATGTAGAACTGTCTACAAACAAACTGTATGGCCTCACACAATACTGGGTTGGGCTGATGGTTACTGTAGGCCCTCAGTAATGTTGGCATTACGTACAAAAACCTGAAAAAAAACATGTCATGTTATATACACAACTGAGCATGATAGTTTGATGAATCAGAATCAAAGCACTGTCAAAAACGTTGGCATCAAACACAAAAGCCTTGAATAAACAGATCATTTGATATACACAGTTGAAAATGATTGATAAAAACAGAATCAATAACTTTATACTTGCTTTACTTCATATGCGCTGTTCCTTTTTATTTAGTCATGCACAGGAGATACTAGCAAACCTAGTTGCCCATCTGCATTTTAAATCCATTTTGCCAGAAGCCATGACTAATGATTCTGTACTCAGTTGGTGCACTGAATTATTCTTTTGACAAACTATTATATCTTGAATAATTCAAAATACAGATTACTTGATAAAAATGAACAGACAACAAACAAACCATAAAATACTAATAAATTTCTTTATATATATCCAGCAGTGTAGATCAAAAATCATACTTTATACTACAGAGAAGATATGTTTAACCCTTTACCAAACAATCCCGGGTTTTCACGACCCCAGAAAGAAAACCTTTTGAAAACATTGTGGGAAAAGGAAAAAATGCTGGTTACCTTTTCCCACAATGTTTTCTACCCTGTTAGAATCAGGTTTCATCACTTGAGCCACATTTACTTTGTAGTCTGCAACAGCTTTGAATTTGGACAAGTGTAAAATTACATTGTTTGGTAAAGAGTTAAAATGTATTGTGTGTTCATGGTAAGGGCAATACTGTCCTGCAAGACCATAGTATATGATAATGTAGAATGCACTGATCACATTAATCCTCTCCCACATGATAAAATTTCAGACTTCTCAGAACTGAAGGCATTTGCACTCCACAAAATAAATGTAGCTTAAAAGATTGGATTTGTCTTTGACAGGGTAGAAATTGTGGGAAAAAGGAGAAAATGTTGGTTATCCGCATTTTCTTCTTTTCCCACAATGTTTTTAAAAGCCTTCTCCATCACAGTTGTTAAAACCTGGGAGGGCGTGTCTGTGGTAAAGAGTTAAACTCAGTCCAAATGATTTTAGAAATACTCAGTATATATCAGATAGTGTAGATTTGAAATAAATTGCTTCAGGACTGCTCTATCCTCACAATGCAGGATGAAAAAAGCAGCTATCACATTTAGAAACAGACAAATAAAGAATTTCTGAATACCACTTACCCATTTTGAGAGAAGATATGCTTGAAATGTATGCTTGTGTTCATGATTACAGCAAAACTGTACTGTAGGACTGCTGTGTCCTCACAATGCAGGATGATACAACCATTAATCACATTCAAAAACAGACCCAGGTCTTGTGTCCAGTTAAAGGAACTTGTCATAGAGGAGAACATTGTGTGCATCAACTATAGTAAATAAATAAAAAATAACAAGAACACTACATGCCAGTGTGAACGTTTGGCAGCAGTTGCTTCAAGTCTGAAGTAAATATCTTAAGTAATAACAAGATACATGTATTATGAAATGTCAAAGTTTTTAAAAGCTCTAAATCAAAAAAGAAACATAACTCTGTCAAAAATACTTTGATAATTACCTGCCTCTATTATGTGGGTTTCCCTTTTGATAGTTAACAACTATTCCAAGTTTGAAGTACATGTACATTGTAGATATCTTCGGAAATTACAGAGATATTATGAAATGTCAAATTTTTTGCAAAGCGATGCAGACAATGCTAAAAATGCACAAAATATGACTCATATGTGTTACAGAAAGTGGTTTGATATAAACGCTCTTACAAGCAGCCCTGCTGAGACAGCTTTTACAGCAAGGAGGTTTGGTGCCTACTGTATCTGTGATATCTAATTGATATGTATGGACTGTGCTTGGATGGGTGACCAAGCTAATGAAAATTATACACATATAAATTATTAACTCATATTTTGCTCATTAAACCTTTAATGTACACTCTACATTAGATTCAAAAGCGCAACACATTGAAGAATAATTTATTGACAAACATTTGACAGAAAAGAAAATATTGTTCTTCAACCAGGTGGAAAGCAATGTGAGAAAAGCAGCCATCACTTTTTGCGATATACTGTTTTTCAAAACTATATTGCAGGAATGTAAGTTTAACTTTTTGATACAAGTTCAGTATTGAGTTACGTCAGAGTTAAGATACAAGTTGGTGTTTCCCACACAATCCCACATTTTTAACGAATGTGACAAAGAAAGCTTTAAGAAACATTGTGGGAAATGAAGAAAATGTTGGTAACCAGCATTTTCTTCCTTTCACACTATGTCCTCTAACCTTTCAAAGACACATACATTCACTTGAGCCAAATTCAATATGTCCTCTGCAAATGCTTTCAATTTTGACAAATTCAAAATTTTGTCATTTGGTGCAGGTTTAACTCATTACCTCCTGAAATGAATTTGCATCAGAAAATGAATTATGAACCTTGAAAACATTGGAAAAATAAAAAAGTAAAAAAAAAATCAAATCATGAATATACATATACAGTGCTCCAGATAATTTTCAATGACATCAGTACAGTACTGATGAAAATCAAGATTAATCAGTACCAGCATATGGGGATCAGTACCAACGAGACTGATTAAAATCAAAATTGGTTTTCTTACATTTGTTTTTATATAAGCATTACTGTAAAACTACATAACATTTTACCTAGTAACAGTATGATGTTTACTGTACAAAGTGTAAACCAGGTTTGCAGAAACAAATATGCCGGTAGGGCGATTTAGTGAAATCACCGAAATCACTGGAATCACCATATAAATTAGTGAAATCACCATTTCTTTGATATTTAACAAATTGAATAACATTAAATATGATAAATAGGATGTGATTTAAAGGTTTTAGAACAACTTTAAGCAGAAAAAGGTCGAAAATTCAATCAAATTGTAAGTTTTTACTTAAATTTGAAAGCACCTGTCACCTCAGGAAACGAAATCACCCAACACAATAGTGAAATCACCACTTAACTGAGCTCAAATCAGTTAGTTTCTTGTTCTTTTCTCTTTGTTTGACAGAAAAAGTCATGTAGGGGTCAACTGATTACTTTTGTATGAAATTTAAGAGGTAAAATCCAGAAATTATCTCCATTTCGTGCGTAATTGTTATCAGCGAAATCACCCGTCATTTGACGAAATGACTCGTCAAAATCATCCCATAAATCAGTGATCGGTTCACGTGATCATATTGAAAGCACTGCGTACCTAAATTTGTTAGACGTCAATCAGTTGGTGATTTCACTAATTTCACTTATCCGAGGGTGATTCCTGTAATTTCTTGAAGGTGATTTCACCGATTCAAAAGGTCATAAACCGGGCAATTTTTCTATACCTTTTATTATCTAATCATAAAAGAAAATGGTCAAAGTAACTATTCCTTTGCATCACATTTTGATATGCTTTGAATATAAAAGTGTGTTTCTGTAAATTAAGAGGTCATTTCACTGATTTTGACGAGTCATTTCGTCAAAATTGAGCCCCGATGACAGGTGATTCGCTGCTATCATTTATGCACGAAACGGCCGCCGGATAATCTATGGATTTTTACCTCTTAAATTTCATACAAAAGTAAACCACTAGATCCCCTAGATGATTTTTTATTTAAAAAAAAAAAAAAAAAGGAAACGAAAAGAAAAAGAAAAGAAAACTAATTTGAGCACAATTAAGTGTTGATTTCACCACTGTGTGGGGTGATTTCGTTTTTCTGAGGTGACAGGTGATTTCAAATTTAAGTTAAAAAAACTTACAATTCGATTGAATTTTCTGACCTTTTCTGTTTAAAGTGATAACTAAACTTATTAAACACATCACAACAACCATAATCTACGTACTTCAATTTATTAGACGTCAATCAATTGGTGATTTCACTAATTTCACTTATCCGAGGTTGGTGATTCCTGTAATTTCTCGTGAAGGTGATTTCACCGATTCAAAAAGTCATAAATCGGGCATTTTTTCTATACCTTTTATTATCTAATCATAAGAGAAAATGGTCAAAGTAACTATACCTTTGCATCATATTTTGATATGCTTTGCATATAAAAGTGTGTTTCTTTAAGTAAAGAGATGATTTCACTGATTTATGGGATGATTTTGACGAGTCATTTCGCCAAATGACGGGTGATTTCGCTGATAACAATTACGCACGAAATGGAGATAATTTCTGGATTATACCTCTTAAATTTCATACAAAAGTAATCACTTGACCCCTACATGATTTTTTTCTGTCAAACAAAGAGAAAAGAACAAGAAACTAACTGATTTGAGCTCAATTAAGTGGTGATTTCACTATTGTGTTGGGTGATTTCATTTTTCTGAGGTGACAGGTGATTTCAAATTTAAGTTAAAAAAACTTACAATTCGATTGAATTTTCTGACCTTTTCTGCTTAAAGTGATAACTAAACTTATTAAACACATCACAACAACCATAATCTACGTACTTCAATTTATTAGACGTCAATCAATTGGTGATTTCACTAATTTCACTTATCCAAGGGTGGTGATTCCTGTAATTTCTCGTGAAGGTGATTTCACCGATTCAAAAAGTCATAAATCGGGCATTTTTTCTATACCTTTTAGTATCTAATCATAAAAGAAAATGGTCCAAGTAACTATACCTTTGCATCATATTTTGATATGCTTTGCATATAAAAGTGTGTTTCTTTAAGTAAAGAGATGATTTCACTGATTTATGGGATGATTTTGACGAGTCATTTCGCCAAATGACGGGTGATTTCGCTGATAACAATTACGCACGAAACGGAGATAATTCCTGGATTATACCTCTTAAATTTCATACAAAAGTAATCACTTGACCCCTACATGATTTTTTTCTGTCAAACAAAGATAAAAGAACAAGAAACTAACTGATTTGAGCTCAATTAAGTGGTGATTTCACTATTGTGTTGGGTGATTTCGTTTTTCTGAGGTGACAGGTGATTTCAAATGTAAGTAAAAAAAACTTACAATTCGATTGAATTTTCTGACCTTTTCTGTTTAAAGTGATAACTAAACTTATTAAACACATCACAACAACCATAATCTACGTACTTCAATTTGTTGGACGTCAATCAATTGGTGATTTCACTAATTTCACTTATCCAAGGGTGGTGATTCCTGTAATTTCTCGTGAAGGTGATTTCACTGATTCAAAAAGTCATAAATCGGGCATTTTTTCTATACCTTTTATTATCTAATCATAAAAGAAAATGGTCCAAGTAACTATACCTTTGCATCATATTTTGATATGCTTTGCATATAAAAGTGTGTTTCTTTAAGTAAAGAGATGATTTCACTGATTTATGGGATGATTTTGACGAGTCATTTCGCCAAATGACGGGTGATTTCGCTGATAACAATTACGCACAAAACGGAGATAATTTCTGGATTCAAACAAGTGCTTGTCAAGCACCAGATCCCCCGCCGATTGGGCTTTTTCTAACACAGCACCGAAATAAGAGCTTGAAGTGAAGATAAAAAAACAAGCATATTTTCTTTTTTGAAATACAGGTCCAAGTTATGAAAGTTGGCATTAACATGATATAATAACTACAAAACATTAAAACTTAATCAATATTGAAGTTTCTGAAAAAGAAAAAAAGACACTTTTTCTTTTTAAAATGCATACAAGAGTTATAAAACTTTTTTGCGTTTATGCCATAAGTATGAAACTTGGCCAAGAATGGGAAATGTGCGAACAAAAATCCAAAGTAAAATTTACAAAGGGCAGTAACTCCAAAAATACTGAAGATAGAGTTATGGTTCTTGTGCACTGCACTTCTCCTCAATTAGTTCTATATGTGTGTGAAGTTTCAAGTTCCTAGCTTTTATACTTTTGGAGATATACGCCAGACAGAAATCCAAAGTAAAAATTAACAAAGGGCAATAACTCAAAAATTACTGAAGACAGAGTTTTGGTTTTTGTGAACTGCACTTCTCCTTAATGAATTCTATAAGTGTATACAGTTTGAAGTTCCTAGCCTTTGTACTTTTGGAGATATGCTCCGGACAAAATTCCAAAGTGAAAATTTACAAAGAGCAATAACTCAACAATTACTGAAGATAGAGTTATGATTCTTTAGCACTGCACTTCTCCTTAATTAGTTCTATATGTGTCTGATGTTTCAAGTTCCTAGCTTTTATACTTTTGGAGATATGCTCCGGGCAAAAATCCAAAGTTAAAATTTACAAAGGACAATAACTCCAAAAATACTGAAGACAGAGTTATGGTTGTTGTGCACTGCACTTCTCCTCAATGAGTTCTATATATGTGTGACGTTTCAAGTTCCTAGCTTTTATACTTTTGGAGATATGCTCCGGACAAAAATTCAAAGTAAAAATGTACAAAGGGCAATAACTCCAAAAATACTGAAGATAGAGTTATGGTTCTTGTGCACTGCACTTCTCCTCAATTAGTTCTATATGTGTGTGAAGTTTCAAGTTCCTAGCTTTTATACTTTTGGAGATATACGCCAGACAGAAATCCAAAGTAAAAATTAACAAAGGGCAATAACTCAAAAATTACTGAAGACAGAGTTTTGGTTTTTGTGAACTGCACTTCTCCTTAATGAATTCTATAAGTGTATACAGTTTGAAGTTCCTAGCCTTTGTACTTTTGGAGATATGCTCCGGACAAAATTCCAAAGTGAAAATTTACAAAGAGCAATAACTCAACAATTACTGAAGAAAGAGTTATGATTCTTTAGCACTGCACTTCTCCTTAATTAGTTCTATATGCATGTGATGTTTCAAGTTCCTAGCTTTTATACTTTTGGAGATATGCTCCGGACAAAAATCCAAAGTTAAAATTTACAAAGGACAATAACTCCAAAAATACTGAAGACAGAGTTATGGTTGTTGTGCACTGCACTCCTCCTCAATGAGTTCTATATATGTGTGAAGTTTCAAGTTCCTAGCTTTTATACTTTTGGAGATATGCTCAGGACAAAAATTCAAAGTAAAAATGTACAAAGGGCAATAACTCCAAAAACACTGAAGACAGAGTAACGGATCTTGTGCACTGCACGCCTCCTCAATGAGTTCTATATGTGTGTGAAGTTTCAAGTTCCTTGCTTTCATACTTTTGGAGATATGCTCTGGACAAAAATTCCAGAAAAAAAATGTACAAAGGGCAATAACTCCAAAAATACTGAAGGTAGAGTAATGGTTCTTGTACACTGCACGCCTCCTTAATGAGATCTATCCACTTGTGAAGTTTGAAGTTGATATCTCAAATACTTTTGGAGATATGCTCCGGACAAAAATGTGGGACGGAAGGACGGAATGACAGAAGGACGGAAGGACGGAAGGACGGACGGGAGACTATTACCATATCCCCCGCCGCCTTTTCGGCGGGGGATAACAAAATGAAAGGACAAGAAACTAACTGATCTGAGCTCAATTAAGTGGTGCTTTCACTAGTGTGTTGGGTGATTTCGTTTTCTGAAGTGATGGGTGCTTTCAAATTGAAGTAAAAACTTACGATTCGATTGAATTTTCGGTCCTTTTCTGTTTAAAGTTGTTCTAAAACCTTTAAATCACATCGTATTTATCATATTTAATGTAATTCAGTTTGTTAAATATCAAAGAAATGGTGATTTCACTAATTTATATGGTGATTCCAGTGATTTCGGTGATTTCACTAAATCGCCCTACCCCAAATATGCAACTCATAATTTTTTTTTTAAGCGATCTTTTTTTCATGCTATTTAATTTTTGGAAAAATATTTGTGCAGGATTTGACATAAATTTGTCAAATAGGGTTGCAAATAACTTCAAAACCTGTAATTTTACGCTAGAAAAGCAGATATCATAAATACTTTTGAATTCACCAGTGCTTCAGTTTTGGAGACATTTTTTCTAACTTGGCCCAAATTGGCGCCACTGGTGATCAACAGAGAGCCCATCTGGGTGCATGCGCTTATTGCTTCATATTTTTTGTGCGTGATTATTCAATTTAGAGCGTGACTTATTGCACATTTATACATAAATGGGAACAGTGCTTAAGTCTTGACCAGTCTGATTTTATCTTTCAACGATTCTCAGTTTTGTTAGGATTATTTGGTTTTGGAGATGGATTGAAATAACCTAGCCAGACGTTTCTGTGTATTCCCCAACTTTTTCGAAGCGCAAACTATTCATTTGGAACATACATGTACATAGTACGATTATCCGCTGGTCCCACGCCGTAATCGATAAAAAACTTGACTAAAGCCGAGATGCAGGGTCTAATTCCGGTCCGAGCCGATTTTCCCTTTTTACTTAACGGGGAAAAATTGGAAAATCGCTCGGCAATCCCGAAGATATCTGAATGTTTGTCTGAAAAAGAGTAAGCTCCCTTCCATTGTGTACGGATTCGTACCCTATATTTTACTTACCTGGAAAAACGTTCCGTATCGAGTACGGAATTTTGTAAAAAAAAGATGCGTAACAATCAGATCGTCATCTGTAAATTACGTGAATACGGACCTTATCTGGAGCACTGCATATAAGTGAAAATACAGAGTCAGATGAGGAAACTGCATGTAACAATAAGTTTCTCCTCCTGCTGCAATATCATCAAAAAGTGGTCTGCTGCAATACATAAAAAAGTTTTCTACTGGGTAAATTTCTTAACTCTTTACCACACAATCCCGACTTTTAATGGCCCTGTGAAAGAAGCCTTTTGAAAACATTGTGGGAAAAGGAGAAAATGCTGGTAAACAGCATTTTCTCCTTTTCCAACAATGTTTTCTATCCTTCCCGGGACAAATTTAAATTTTTCAGTCACATTTATTTTGTCGTCTGCAAATGCTTTCAACTTGTACCAGTTTAAAATTTTGTCGTTTGGTAAAAGGTTAAATTATATTTACCTTTAACCATGATAGCTTGTGTAAAGTGTCCAGCCCAAATATTTCCTGAAATTAGATAATAATACATTGATATTTCATCATGTTAAAGAATGCAAAACCTGAGAAATTTACAGATTTGGGCCAAAAGATTCTACAATTGTGCTCTGTGAAAAGTGAGATTATTGCATCTTTAAAAAGTATCAACCCAGGTCAGCCTGGGCAGGCTGACCTTGGTCAAAAGTTTTTGCTTTTGGCAAATTTTCAACATGTCTAAGGACCATTCTACTTCATGATTCAGTCGGTTATTAGACAAAATGGATTTTATGAATCCAAAATTATGTAATGACCTGGTTTAACCCTTTACCACACAATCCCAACTTTTAACAACCCTGAAAAAGAAGCCTTCTGAAAACATTGTGGGAAAAGGAGAAAATGCTGGTAACCAGCATTTTCTCCTTTTCCCACAATGTTTTCTACCCTTCCAAAAACAAATTTCAATTTTTCAGTCACATTTGTTTTGTCGCCTGCAAATGCCTTCAATTTGGACTAGTTTCAAATTTTGTCGCTTGGTGCAGAGTTAATGCATCATGGTGAAACAATAAACCCCCTTTTGCCAAAGCATGGCTAACTTATATGTTTGTCTCCAAGTTCTTTACTGGACAAAAAAAATCTGGAGCTGCCAACAATAAAAGCATTAGCAAACCACAAATTAGATGTGGCTCCGATTGTAAAAGATATGGCTTTGAGAGACTAAGTAGGCACTGAAAGAAAAGGTTGAAAAGCTAATTCACAGCATTTCCTCCTCTTTACACATTTGTTTTAAATGCCCCCTTCCTCATGGGTTGAAAAATTCTAATTCTTTTTGTATAGGTGTAACTCACCCAAGAAATTTCTTCATTTGACAAACATGCTTGGGATGGAATTTAAGGTTTCAGTCACTTTGTCACTTCTATCATCTAACAGTAATTCAGTAATTTCTTTAACTGAATTTGAAAAAAACTGTTACCTTTCCTAAACTTCCACCATACAGACTGAAATCAGCATCTAATGCCTTTCTAGGAAATGATGGTAACTTCACCAACTCTTCATGTAGAAAGCTGACATGGTTCTGTACCTATGAAAAGATTTCATCTCTTGATAAATGGTTGTCTGCTGGTTGTAATTTGTCAAAGCCCCAATAGTTGCCAAAAGTAAACAAAGCAAGAGTTAAATGCATTTGAATGTAAATCATATCTCTTAAAAGTATGGAAACTATTGCAAAGATAACAATCCACTATTGTACGGTCGGTTCAAGTGTTAGTTGGTGGGAAAAAAATGAATTTTCAGATCATGTAAAGAGTGAACAAAAGAAAAAGTGACCTGGCAACTTTTAGAAATTCATTTTCTGCAAGCGACTAACACATGGACCGATTGTACAATAACAGATGGTCACCTTCACAACAGTTTCCATACTTTTAAATTTAAATGGTATGATTAAAATTTAAATGCATTTAACACCCGCTTTGTTTACTTTTGGCAGCTATTGGGACTTTAAATCTTTACCAAACAACACAATATCAGTCTTTTCCAAATTGAAAGCCTTTCCCGACAACAAATAAATGTGACTCAAAAATTGAAATTTGTCACTGGAAGGGTAGAAAACATTGTGGGAAAAGGAAAACGTGCTGGCTACCAGCATTCTCCTTTCCCACAAAATTTTTGGAGGATTTTTTTCTCAGAGTTGTTAAAAGTCGGGTTTGTGTGGTGAAGAGTTCAGGAATCAAACTTTACCAAAGTCTTATTGACCAGCCTTCAATGTCTGATTTTCCAATTGTCAATCAGCGTTTTCTGTACAAAAATTAGTTGTTTAGTCTTCCACATTAATTGTGTATTTCAACACAGTCTTTCAAGTACAAATAATACAGTATACTAAAACTATCACAAGTCATATATTCTCATATCTGTTGTGAAATAATGCATATAAATGAGACATCAGGGACAAGATAGCCCTGAAATCTATCACACAAGATACTAAACATCTGCACTTTTTATGACTATTAGTCTATATTTAATATCTGACCTCATAGCTTTCAACACCAAGGCTATAATTTGAACAAACTTGGTAATGGTCAAATATGTAATACTACGAACCAAACATGTCAGTCTACACCCAAGTGGTTCAAAAGAAAAGAAAAAATCCCTATTAAACTCTATAAACAAGAGGGCCATAATGGCCCTGTATCGCTCAACTGGCTTACAAATATAAACCATAAATACTAAACATTTCAATTCTGAGCCAAATGGTTTCAAAATGAAGACTTACAAAGTTTTCTCTGTAAAAGCCCATGTGAAAGTTGAAACCCGCAAGGCAAAGCCATTTTTGATCCCAGAGCTATAATTACTTGAACCCTGGTAGAGGTCCACAAGATAAAGCCACTTGCCAAAATAATACAAGTCTATGCTGTATGGTTATAAATAAGGTGATTTTCAAGTTTTGTCCATATGAAGCCTCTGTAAAACATAAGACCCCTGAGGCAAGGCTAATTTTAAAAAAAAATATCAAAACAGGAAGATTTCTTAAGTTGTCACTATGTAAGCCCATGTAAACTTGTGACCCCTGCAGCGGGGCCGATTTTGACACCAGGGCTAAAATTTTGGCCTGCTTGGTAGAGGCCCACTAGATATAGCTACATGCAAAATTTGGTAGCTCTAGGCCTTATGGCTAGGTACAGGAAGATTTTTAAAGTTTTCTCTATATAAGCCTATGTAAAACTTGTGACCCCTGGGGCAGAGCCAATTTTGACCCCAGGGCTATAATTTGAAGAAACTTGATAGAGGTCTACTACATAAAGCTACATGCCAAATTTGGTAGCCCTATGCCTTATGGTTTCAGACAAGAAGATTTTTAAAGATTTCCAATATTTTTCAGTTTTGTTGCCATGGCAACCATAGTTTTTAAAGGAATCAAATTCTTTCAAGAAATTCTGAAGAGGACCATGGCAGGATCATTTCTGTGAAGTTTCATGAAAATTAGATGGGTAGTTTCAGAGAAGAAGATGTTTGAAATAAAAGTTAACGCACAGACGGACAGACGCACAGACGGACGGACGGATGCATGGACGCACATTGGACACCAGGCCATGACATAAGCCCGCTGGCCTTTGGCCAGTGGAGCTAAAAACAAATTTGCTGAAAGTTTCACCAATCCAAACACACATGAAAGGTCTAGTTTTTTTTTATGCCATGTCTAAAAACCATCTGACATCCACTTTCAGAGAAAAAGATTTTTTATGGCTTCTAAGGAATACAGATATGATGCCATTTTTGTCATATGATCTAGGGCATTTGATTTAAAAAAAACTTTTCCTTCCCTTATCTCATGAAGTCTGTAAATAAAATTTTGTTTGATCAGGTCAAAAATTTGGTGGGGAAAGTTGTTGATGTATTGAAGGCATTTAGACCATGACAACAAGAGACACTGAATGTTCACAAAAGACTAACTCTGCATGAAGTGTTCAGGGCCTCACTTTAGTAACTTTTACAGAAATGCTCTCCAAATCCTAGATATACAAAAAGAGGCATATAGACTGATGCCGGAGCTTGCAAAAATCTTGTGCATAAGTGCATTAGTAAAACAAGTACCTGTTAAGTCAATAAATAATCAGCTATTAGATCTGAAACACCATTTTACTACTTCATGAGCTCCTGAAATAAATCTGAAGCTTACAACTTTGTTCAATTTTTTGTAAAATAAAACTAATCAAAATGAGTCAAAGTTTAGTTAATGAATACACATGAAAACATTGTGTCTGTAGGAAAATGCTTGATACAAGCAATTTCTCCTTTTGATATGATTTTTCCACAGGTGGTCTGCTGCAAGATGGAAGAAGTTCTGTGTCAGAGAAAATAAATCAAAAATGAAAAAAATGAACCCTGCTGTGTGAAAAAGAGGCTCAATGCATCTGCAAAAAGTATCAACCCATGTCAGCCTGCGCAGTCTGCACAGGCTGACCTGAGTTGAAACTTTTTGCTGTTGTCCAATTTTCTGCACGTAAAAGGACCAGTCTACCTCAGAATTCAATAGGCTGTTAGAGAAAGTGGATTTTATGGATCCATAATCATGTGATGACTTTTATGGTATCATTTATCATGGAAATGCATTAAACCCCCTTTTCACAGAGCAAGGCTCAATTACAGGAGGAATACCTGATGTGGGGCAGAGCTATCCAATATCTTCACAGAGAAGAGCACTTTCCCTATCTCCACAAACTTCAACAGAAATGCTTGTTTTTGCAGGTTTTCTTGGGCTTCCTCAGGGTCCATGTGAACCAGACTGAGTTGGGGATAAAAATTCCGGCGGAAAAAATAGAAATCTCTGACATAGGAGTTCAGGTTGTGTATTTGATCTGCAAAGTGAAAATTGATGTTAGCATATCATGTTATACCACACAATGCCAACTTATAACAACCCTGAGGAAGAAGCCTCTTGAAAACATTGTTGGAAAAGGAAAAAAATGATGGTAACCAGCATTTTCTCCTTTATCCACAATGTTTACTACCCCATCAAAGACAAATTTCCTCATTTGAGTCACATGTAAATTTTTGTCTGCAGATGCTCTCACTTCGAACAAGTCTACATTTTTTGAGAGTGGTAAAGAGATAAATTGAAAACTTATTCAACACTGTCAGAAACAAGTAAAAATGGGAAAATTATGAAATATTTGCCAGACAAGAAAATGATTTCTTGTGTTTTATAGATACCATTGAGGAAAACGAGCAATAGTGCTTATTCCAGTAAGTCGTTTCTCACCCCTGAATGTTTTTAAAAACTGTCAAAAAATTTTAAAAAAAAGGGTTCTTATTTTATTTCTAAGACTTTTCAATATGTGCTGGAAATGCACAAAAGAGTGAACATCATTTTATATTTAGTTTCTATCTGAGCCTTGAAATTAAAGATGTTGATGAATAAAAATGAAAAAGTTATATATTAATAAACCCATTACTGCAAAGCCTATCTTCTGAATAACTACGCACTCATACAAATTTACACAAAGGATGGGCATTGGCAGAGAAGATATTTTCCTTTTACACAGTATGGAAAACATCACTGGCAAACAGTCAATTGCTCATTTCTATTATCTGCTTCTTTTTCCACAATGTTAAAAACTTTCTATTTCAGGTTTGTTAAAAGTAATATTTTTATACAATGAGGGACTAAAATAAAGGAAAAAGAAAATTGGAAGATACTTACTAGATTTTGTGTCCACAAGAAAATAAGAATCCTGCTGGTCATCTGGTATGTTGAAGAAATCCAGACTATCTTGTAAAATGACATTAAACTTGGTATCCTGATAAAAAAAAAGTTTAAATACATGTTTCATAAGTCTCTAACTACTAAACCAAGTTTGAAGTAGACAACTCTGAAAACTTCCTGCTGCAATAATGCAACACGGATAATCAATATGAATGAAAGCTTAACTCTTTACCAAAGAATAAAGTTTTAGACAAGTGCAAATTGAAAGCAATTGCAGACAACAAATTAAATGTAGCTGAAATGATGGTAATTGTCTGTGAAAGTGTAGAAAACCTTGCGGGAAAAGGAGAAAATGCTGGTTGCCAGCATTTTCTCCTCTTCCCACAAGGTTTTCAACAGGCTATTTCCTCAGGGTTGTTAAAACTTGGGATTGTATGGTAATGAGTTAATACATATACATAAACTACATGTATGAGTCATGATCTGGCAAAAGGGGGTTTAATGCATTTCCATAACACATTATATGAGGCAAGTCATTACATAATTATGGATTCATGAAATATATTTTGTCTAGCAAGCAAATGAATCATGAGGTAGTGAATTATGTCCTCAAAAATGCAGAAAATTTGCAAATAGCAAAAAGTTTTTGCCCATATCAGCCTGCACAGACTGCACGGATGTGGGCAGGGTTTTCATTTTGAAATGAAGCAACCGATTGATTGACAAAAACAAGTGGCTGAGGGTCAAGGGGGCCGCCTAGGCTTTGGCGTCCATGATTACCAGATGGAGATCGGAGAAACGTATCATCGTATACGATTGGATAATTGGATGCAAGTATCCAATGAATGACCGCGTAACATTCATAAACCAATTGTTTCTAGTTTCGCGGTAAAATTGAACCGATGTCACAGTACAGTTACCAATGTGTGAAATATTTTCAATAAAACAACGCGATCGATTTTTCAAAGATCCAGCAAAAACAACCGATTAAAGGCCGATTTCAACCGATGTTTTTGATCGGCAATCGGCTTTAAATGAAAACCCTGTGTGGGTCTATAATTTTTATAGATGCATCAAACCCCCTTTTTACAAGCAAAGTTCATATGTAAATACTGGGTGCCAAAATGCTTTAACCACCAACTTCTCCTTTTGCAATGATTTTTTTCAAAACTTGCCTGTTGCAAGATTAAAAGAATTATCTGAAGGCAGTACTATATAACCTTTTTATCAGAGGACAAGATTTTGTCCATGGTAAAACATATGCAGTTAAAAATAAAATGTGGGTCAAACAACAGAATTTTTCTTTAACCGTTTACAACACAATCCGGAGCTTTAACACCCTGAAGAAAAAGGCTTTGGAGAACTTTGTGGGAAGGGGTAACCAGCATTTTCTCCTTTAGTAACCAGCATTTTCTCCTTTTTCCACAATGTTTTCTGTTCTATCAATGACAGAAATCATCATTTGAGCTACATTTATTTTGTCGTATGCAAATGCTTTCAATTTGATTTGAGTCCAAAATTTTGTCGTTTGGTAGAGTTAAAAAGGGTGAAAATATGTTGGTTAAAAAGACAAGAGCACCACATGCAAATACCAATGCTTAGCTGCAGTTGCCTTTAGCAATACATGTAAATTGATTATCAGTGAAAACTTTAAGTGAAAAAAGGGGCATAACTGTGTCAAATACTTTGATGGTTACCTGGCCCTGTTGTATAGGTTCCTCTGAAAGTTTACAACTACATGTAGTCTGAGTTTGAAGTAAATATTTTCAGTAAAACAGAGATATTATAAAATGCAAAGGTTTTCACATGATGGCATACAGATGACAACAGGGCTATGACATTTGAAAATGGCCAAGCTAAGAATGCTGAGAAAAAAAAAAAACACACATTGGTTACCAGCATTATTTAGACTGCAAGTTTTGACAAGCATCTCATGTTGTCCTTCGCCTGCTTATAAAAAGTGATTGCTCCTTTTCAAATATCTTTTCATAAGCTTTCTAAGGGCATAATGAATAAAACATATTGTGTACTAACGGACTTACCTCATGGATAGGAAACTGTGAAGGAATACTGGTCAGATCTGGTCCATGGACAATGATCTTCTTTGCACTGGGAACATTGGCAGATATCATAATATGTGGCTGCAAAACACAACAATGTTTTAAAATTTTTGCCATGAGACAAACTTTTACACATGTCCATATGGAAAGCATGTGCAAATTATCAATCACTAATTCATGTTGGACATCCTTTTTTTTACAGTAAAGTTGTCCAAGTTGTTTTGCTCCATATTATAATTTAGAAGGCAATGATTTAACTGTTTACTAGACCACAGAATTTTTGAGTTACCAATATTAAAAGAATTTTCAGGCGTCAAATAAAATGTTGCTCAAATTATTGTATTTATCTTTGAAAGGGTAGAAAAAAAAAATACGAGAAAAGTGCTGGTTATTAGCATTTTCTCTTTTCTCCCCACACTGTTATCATAAGGCCTTCTTCCTCAGGGTTGTTGAAAGACAGGATTAATTGTTTGGTAAAGGCTCAAAGCATTAAGAAAAGACCACTTACATCACACTGTTCTTTCTTCAATGTCTGCTTCAGATCTTTGAAATAGACTCCTTCCACACTTGGTACAATCTATAATGAAAATGAAGCAGTAATATTATCTTACTGTTATTTCAGTTCTAACTATACACAGTCTGATGGGGTAATAGTGGAGGACAGTATGAGAGCTTTCTCTCTCATCATTACATGTCATTTCAAAAGTGGGGTTTAGCTGATTTTTTATCAGTTTTACCCTATACCAAATGGTCTGATTTAACAAACCCAACAAGAGGGCCATGATGGCCCTGTATCGCTCCACTGGCTTATAAATACAAACCATAAATACTAAACATTTCAATTCTGAGCCAAATGATTTAAAAATAAAGACTTAAGTTTTCTCTGTAAAAGCCCATGTAAAAGTTGAGACCCACAGGGCAAAGCCATTTTTGATCCCAGAGCTATAATTACTTGAACCCTGGTAGAGGTCCACAAGATAAAGCCACTTGCCAAAATAATACAAGTCTATGCTGTATGGTTATAAATAAAGTGATTTTCAAGTTTTGTCCATATGAAGCCTCTGTAAAACATAAGACCCCTGATTCAAGGCTAATTTAAAAAAAAAAAAATCAAAACAGGAAGATTTCTTAAGTTGTCACTATGTAAGCCCATGTAAAACTTGTGACCCCTGCGGCGGGGCCAATTTTGACACCAGGGCTAAAGTTTTGGCCCACTTGGTAGAGGCCCACTAGATATAGCTACATGCAAAATTTGGTAGCTCTAGGCCTTATGGCTAGGTACAGGAAGATTTTTAAAGTTTTCTCTATATAAGCCTATGTAAAACTTGTGACCCCTGGGGCAGAGCCAATTTTGACCCCAGGGCTATAATTTGAAGAAACTTGATAGAGGTCTACTACATAAAGCTACATGCCAAATTTGGTAGCCCTATGCCTTATGGTTTCAGACATGAAGATTTTTAAAGATTTCCAATATTTTTCAGTTTTGTTGCCATGGCAACCACAGTTTTTGAAGGAATCAAATTCTTTCAAGAAATTCTGAAGAGGACCATGGCAGGATCATTTCTGTGAAGTTTCATGAAAATTGGATGGGTAGTTTCAGAGAAGAAGATGTTTGAAATAAAAGTTAACGCACGGACGGACGCACGACGGACACCGGGCCATGACATAAGCCCGCTGGCCTTTGGCCAGTGGAGCTAAAAATGAAGGTTTTTGAAAACATGGCCGGAAAAGGATACAAGAGGGCCATGATGGCCCTAATGTCGCTCACCTGAGTCTAGCACTTTTCAAAATTCAAGGGCAAATAACTCAGGACATATTACCCCAATACCACTCAAAAGGAACTCATCTGACATCTTATTGTCATATATATTCTGTTAAAATATGATTAGGTTTGGTGTACATTATGCTAAAATGTGATTAGGTTTGAAGAAAAAATGAAGGAGCTAGAGTCTAAATGAAGTCAAATTCAGCAATTTTTCAAAATTCAAGGGCAAATAACTCTGGACATACTGCTCCAATCACACTCAAAAGGAACTCGTCTGACATCTTATTGTCAAATATATTCTGTTAAAATATGATTAGGTTTGGTGAAAAAGTAAAGGAGCTTAAGTGTAAACACAGCAAATTTAAGCGATTTTTCAAATTCAAGGGCAAATAATTCTGGACATACAGGAAAATCAAGGATTCCACAACATAGGGCAAACTTCCATCCAACGTCCATAATTCAAGGTATTTTGATAGATGTCTACTAGACGATGCTAAATGCAAAATATGACAGTTCTAGCCCTTACAGTTCAGGACAAGATGATTTTTTAAGATTTCCTGCTTTATCTCTTTGTAAAATCCTGAACCCCACAACAGAGGGCCAATTTCATCCCAGGACCAAAATTTGTAGCATTTTGGTACAGATCCTCTAGACAAAGCTACAACCCAAATATGACAGCTTTAGCCTTTACAGTTTGGGACAAAAAGATTTTTAAAAAATTTCCTTCGTCATCACTATGTAAAACCCACAACAATGGGCTCATTATGACACTATGGTTATAATTTGAAGTCTTTTCAAAGGGGTCCACCAGACAATGCTACATGCCATATATGAGAGCTCTAGCCCTTAAAGTTCGGGACACAACATAGGGCCAATTTCCACACCAGGGCCATAATTTGAAGTATTCTGGTAGAGGGTCACTAGATGATACTGCATGCCATATATGAAAGCTCTAGCCCTTACGGTTTGGGACAAGAAGATTTTTTAAGTTTTTTCTTTCGGTTGCCATGGCAACCAGAGTTCTTCATGGAATTCAAATCTTTGAAGTATTCTGAAAGTGCATCACCTAAGGATCATTTCTGTGAAGTTTCATTGAAATCTATTTGCCAGTTTCAGAGGAGAAGATTTTTTAAGTAATTGTTCACGGACGGATGGACGGACGCACGGACAGACGTACAGATGGACGAACGGACGCCAGACGGTGATCGATCACAATAGCTCAACCTGAGCACTACATGCTCAGGTGAGCTAAAAATGCAGGTAAGCTTTTCCCACAATGTTTTCAAATCTTTCATTGACAAATTCCATCATTAGAACCAGATTTGACATGTGGTCTGCAAATGCTTTCAATTTGGACATGTCTGAAATTACAGAATTTGGTAAAGAATTGAAACTGATGAAATACTGTAGATACACATATTCCAAGCTTTGTTATTCACTCCTGCACTTCTGAATACAGTGTTACCTGAGATATTCTGACAAGTACATACCTATGTCATTTTTACTCACTGTTCAATTCATTCAGTTGAGCTAATTTTCTTACAAGATCTTTATTGAGACAGTAATTAACTCTTCAGGAGCTACAGACAATTTATGCTGCTTCTATAAAGACTCTAAATCAAGATCAGATAGTAAATAGCAGATAGCTTTATGTGATAAACACATTAAGGCAGATTCTTCTTTTTACACAGAGGATCAAAAATTGTCTGTTGAACAGCACAGAAAAGTGTCTTTCAGAGGTTAATAAGACAATTTTCCAAAGACATTACCTGCCACAGTAGAGCCAATGTTGTGGCTATAGCCTCTTGTCCATAGGACTGTGGTGTTCTTACATAGAACATAACATAACCAATCTTAAAATAAAAGACAAATTATACATAACAATTATAATTTGTTGTCCGTTTAATTCTTTACCAAAGCACCATATCATCGCATGTTTTTGCGACCTGGAGGAAGGCCTTTAAAACTGATGCAGAAAGAAGAAATTGCTGGCAGCATTTTTTCCATTTCCAAAAATGTTTTGTATCCTTTCAAAGACAGCTGGATCATTTTAGCCACAGTGTATTTGTTGACTGCAAATTCTTTCAGTATGGACTAAAATATGTCATCTGGTGACTGCAACTTTTAACAGTATTTCAGTCATATCTTACTGACAGCTCAGTAATAGATGTCAGTCCTTGCTTTCACCAGAGATACTCAGAGACAGCAAAATATTTAGACTGATCCAAATGGAAAGCATTTGCAGATGACAAATTAAATGTGGCCTGATGAGATTTGTCATGGAAAAGGTAGGAAAGATTGTGGGAAAAGGAAAAGAAAATTCTTCTTTTGCCATAGTGTTTTAAAATCTTTCTACATCAGGATTGTCAAAACTAAGGATTGTATGGTAAAGGGTTATCCACCAAGCCAGGAGGACCCGATTCTTATGATGAACAAAGTATGATAATACTTGTAGCTTCAATATTCTTTGCCCTTGTATTCTTGTATTCTATCATTTATTGTTCACTCAGTTTTCATTCCTAACTTTGGAAATTAAGAAAAAAAAAACCAACAGCTGCTGGAACAAAATTACTTATGATGCACTAACAATGATCTTGAGTAAATCATGTCATGATATTCAGTTTTGACGATTTCTTGCTGCCATATGATATGTCTTAAAAAGAAATTAAAAAAAAAAAAAAAAAAAAAAAACTCAGACAGCTTTTCTTAAAATCCAAAAAATTCTCAACTTTTTTTAAGAAACAAATATTATACCAAGTAATTGAATAAGGAGTGAGCCATCTGCCAGGGCAGCTCTCTGTAGTAAAGGGTCATCTTCCTTAACAGGAACAGCAACTCCTCCTGGAAGTAAATGAGAATCTTATTCCTAAAAGTACACAGGAACTTTATAGACCCATTACCCCCTGAATCAAGTTTGCAGAAGAAAGCCTTGAAAATATTCTTATAGAATCAGGATAATCGATATGAAAAACGTGCAATACATTTGAGCCATGCTCTGTGAAAAGGGAGCTTAATGCATCTGTGAAAACTACTGCGCAGCCTACCTGGTTTGATACTTTTTGCTATTGGTCAATTTTCTGTATGTCCAAGGACCACTCTACCTCATGATTGTTGTTAAAAAAGTGGTCATTATAGATCAATAAGTATGTGATGACTGACTTGGTATAACGTATCACAGAAATGCATTAAGTTCCCTTTTGCCAGAGCATGGCTCATGTATAAATATGGGGGAAAAGAAAAAATGGAAAAGGCGAAATGACTTAGATTTGATTGATTCCTCCTTTTGCTTTGATTTCGAAAGATGTCTGTGGTATGCCAGTATGTGTTAACAGTACATCAAACCTTTACCAAACAATCCCGAGTTATAATGATCCCATCACATTTCCTGCCCTTCAAAAACAAATTTTATCAGTTGAATCACATTAAATTTGTGTTCTGCAAATGCTCTGAAAATGGATCAGCCTATAATTTTGTCATTTGGTAAAGAGTTAATATTTTTTTTTGTTCAGGAAAAAGGAGTACCTGGTATATTTATGCATGATAATGTAACTTATTTGTTCTGATAGTTTTCAATCCTGCCCCTAAGACCACTAAGGACAGCTAAGCTAATAATAACACAATCCTTACTTTTAATGGCCCTGAAAAAGAAGGCTTTTGAAAGCACTGTGGGAGCTAGTAACCAGCATTTTCTCCTTTTTCCCCCACAATGTATTCTACCCTGTAAAATACAGATATCATCATTTTAGCAACATTTGCCATCTGCTCATGCTTTCAATTTGATCCAGGCAAAATTTTGATATTTGGTAAAGAGACAAATTATGCAATAACTCACGTTTTTATCCTTATGGGTCATCTTTTCTAGAAAATGTCTGAGGAACAAATTGGGGTCTTCCACCATACAGTTCCAGATAACTTTCTCAGCAACTTCACTTACTACAAAATAAAGCTCGATTTATAAAAGACAATATTCAAAGGGCCATAACTACTGTAATGCTTAACCAATCATAAAGAAAACTGCAGGAGCACAATTCCCCATAATATAAAGGCTTCCATTACAGGTTTAGCCAAAATGTTTGACAATTGCAGGAGGAGAAACGCACACTTAATTTTATTGTTGGAAAGGGGGAAGGCATATAAATATTGCAAATCCTTAACTTGTAAGGACTTTGCCTACTGCTGTGTTTTATGAACATAGTGACAAAAGGTAAATTGAACAAGAGTACAGGATGCAGTTGCCAATGCTTGGCTGCGGATGCTTGACTTTCAGTGAAAATTCTAAGTCAAAAAAGAGGCATAACTCTGTCAAGAATACTTTGATGGTTACATGCCTTTGTTGTAAAGGTTGCCCTTTTAATAATTTACAATTTGTCTAAGTTTGAAGCAATATCTTCAGTAATAACACAGCTATTACAAAATGTCAAAGTTTTTTACACAAAGTTGCAGATGACGACACAGACGACCAAACCAGGGCTACGATAATACATCAACTTTTTCTTTGTAACAGCTGAGCTAAAAATTCCGCCTTGAATTTGCTACAAAGTTTTCACCAATGAAATACATTATATATACATCATTTAGTCCAGTTTTTGTTCATCCATCTGAATTATGAATTACAACAACAGCTTCAGTAACCAACCAGGACCACACTGCAACAAATAGTCATACTGGCATGGTTCAACTTTGTACCACACAAGAAAAATTTAGACTTGTCTAAACTGAAAGCATTTGAAGACAATAATTTAAACGTAGCACAAAAGATGGAATTTGTCTTTGATAGGGTAGAAAACATTCTGGGGAAAGGAGAAAATGCTCATTACCAGTATTTTCTCCTTCTCCCACAATGTTTTCAAAAGACTTCTTTTTGAGGGTCATCAGACTCAGACTTGTATGGTAAAGGGATAACTGTTTTTGCAAACCTGCAGAGATAACTGTTTTTGCAAACCTGCATAACTGATGACTAATTTTCTAATGTACCTGCAACTCCATTGTCATTGACCTCTCCATCATCTAAGAGATGTATTATGGGTAATACTACAGCACAGATGGATGACGGGAAAAATGTCTGTGCAAGTTGCACATGGTGTAGATGGTCTTGTCTTTCCTCATCACCTAAACAATTGTAAAGTAATATTGAAGTCATTTATATCAACTTGTGCATAAAGTCTGCTAATCATGTATACAAATTATTTAAAACTACAAGAACTTCAACAATAACACACATTACAATGCCCAAATGTTCACTACGATAAAATCATAAATTGAACCTTATCAAAAATCTGTTTCAAGGAATATGGGAGGGAAAAGCATACATGTATATCACAGAGGGGAACAAGGAATATATAGGACAAAAGAGTAAGAAAATATACATGTAGTTATTTGAATTGTTACATCCATTAACTATGTACTGGACACAACATTGTAGAATTGTCCAGATTGAAAGCATTTGCAAATGATAAATGAACTGTGGCTAAAATGAGATTTTCCTGTAAAATTGGTACAAAGACTGAGGGAAAAGAAGACAATGGTGATTACCATCATTTTCTCCCTTTCCCACAATGTTTTCAAATGCCTACTTTCTCAAGGTCTAAAAATACAGGATTGTTTGATAAAGAGTTCAGTCTAGCACTAATTTATTTGTGATATGTCCATAATTATCACAGATACAATTTAGGAACCCACGTCTGAATGATACAATTAACTCATCATCCTGGAAAAAAATAGTCACATGACTTTGACATCACAACAATTTTTTTTATGACAAATTAGTCATCATAATTAATTTATGCCTTTACACTTGGATTGCTTTAGAGAATACAGACTCACAAAACAATAATTGAGCCATGCTCTGGCAAAAGGGGGCTTAATGCATCCCTGTGATGCATGATACCAAGCATTGTCATTGATCCATATAGCCAATTATGTCTAACAACTGACTGAATCATGAGGTAGACTGGTTCTTTGACACATAGAGAATTGACCAGTAGCGAAAAGTTTCAGCTCAGGTCAGCCTGCGCAGACTGCGTAGGCTGAACTGGGTCGATACTTTTCCAATATGCATTAAGTCCCCTTTTCACAGAGCATGACTCAATTGTTTTTCTACAACATTAATGAAGCCTCTTTCTAACATTCAATCGTCTATAGATATTAAAAACTCAATGCATTTTGAGGCCCAATCTTGTGAATGGGCACTGCATCAGATAATTAGTGCATGAAACAACTGGTCAAACATTTTGAAATGCCATGGCTGGAGCGATACATACAGCCAACTGAGCAAGAACTCTAATATCACAGCATTTGAGATTCACCCCAATGCTTTATCTATACCTTAAACACTTTGAAATTGTTGATTTCATTTGCATGTACTACAAAGCTGTACAGGGATCACAAAAATGACTCCAAGAGATAGTAATTTCAAATCTCCGCTTTGATTTGTTCTTTCTGGTATACCCAAAACTTTGAACTTTGACCAGGAGTAATTAGGTCAAAAGGAGAATCATACATATACCATTTTCCAACAGCTGATGAATGGATTAACAGTATTATTCAGAGTTGTTGGTTCCATCAAAGTTACAGATAATTATACCTGTTTATTCTGATCAAATACAAGGGTAAGATATGCTCTTATAATGCACTCACACTTGTTATTGGATAACAATGCTTTTTTGACCACTGAATATTTTCAATAATATTACCATCACTAAATTAATATCACTTTGTCATAATATTATGTATGTGTGATCAAAACATATTCATCATCCACATTTTACCCTTAAAAAGTTTTTAAAAATGGACAGTCAAGAAAAACAAGCTGAACATTAAAATTGGAAGAGAATTTTTTCAGGATATCTCAAATGTATTGGATAGTGTTCATCCAAGTTCATTTCTGTGCACTGTCTGCAAAAGCTAATTAGGTTCTCAGTGCTCTGAGAATCATTTCTGGATTGAATAAACAAAGGTCAAAGTTCTCATACCATGTTAACTCAGCATATACCAAAGGCATCTTCATCTTCTACCAGATCAAAAACAAGAGCAATGCATGTGGGTGCCAAAGCTTGGCTATGGATGCTTGATTTTCAGTTAAAATTTGAAGTCAAAAAAGGGGCATAACTGTCAAAATACTTTGATGGTTACCTGCCCTTGTTGTGTACCTTCCCCTTTTGATAATTAACACATTGTCCAAGTTTGGAGCAAATGTCTTGAGTAATAACAGAGACATAATAAAATGTCAAAGTTTTCACATGACGATGCAGATGACAACAACAATACCTCAATGTCTTCTTTGGAAAGCATCTAGCTTAAAATTTGTACAATTGTCCAAATTGAAAGATTTAACACACAACAAATTACATGCGGTTCAAATGGTGGAGGTTCATTATATAAGGGTAGAAAGTGAGAAAAGGAGAAACTGCTGGTTGCTAGCATTTTCTCTTTTTCCCACAACATTTTCAAAAGACCTTTTCTTACAGTTGTTCAAATAAGGGATTGTTTGGTTAAGGTGCAACAGAAATTATTGCTCTAAACCAGACAAGGCATTACACGTAGTATTCTGACATTGGGCATACTCTTTCATATACTTTGTTAGCTTTCCTGGCTAAAATATTCTGAATAATTTGGTCTGTTATTATTGATGAAAATGTGTGTTTCCATTAGTCTGGTTGGCAATCTGGGCAGTAACTCTCTACCAAATGACAAAATATTAGCCCCTTACCAACTGAATCCATGTTTTTAAGGAAGAGTGCTTTTGAAGATACAATGCTCCGAAAAGGAAAAAATGCTGGTTACCTGCATTTTAATCTTTTCTCACAAATCTTTCCAAAGCCTTTTGCCTCAATTGTAAGAAAACCAGCACTTATATTCACCAAAAATGTTTAAAACATTGTCTAGTTCTCAAAAAATGTTCTAAAATTAAAGGGAAATGCAATTTCTGATGGTTTAAACCTTTTTTGGCAACACCAAATTGTTTAGTCAATCTGAAATTGCATTAGTATATAAATCTAGAGATCGAACATATAACTCTAGAAATAGACCAAATATGCAATATAAAATGGTTGATAAACATGGTCTCAGATCTTTTGAGAAAAAGTAACCAAGTCAGGTAAAAGACATTTACATGTAAAGATAACAACAACAAAAATGTCACCCATGGCTATAACAGGTATTTTGAATATCTGTAAGTTTCAAAATGACAAAGGAAAAAAAGGGTGCTTTGTATTCTTCCACATTTTTTAACATTTTTACTCACACCACAAGGAAGGGAGGTAAGGTAGGATGGGAAAGATGTATATAATATTAAGGTATATAAAAATGGGTCAAGAGAAGCAAGTTTGAAAAAATATTGATCACAAAGCCACCAGAATCATCATACTACACCACAAAAATACCATCACTGTTACACAGCCAAGCCCTGATTCATTCAACAAAACAAAATTCAAACAGTTTTATTCATTCAGCTTTAATCCAAGAAACTCTTCATATCAACTTTATTTTTTTGTTATCCATAATTAAACACAGTTCTGTCCAAGGTCCAATGTACAAAGAGTACAAACCTCTCATAAACTCTGATGTTGGAAGTAACAAGTTGCACAAATACTTGCGTACCTATATTTTGGCCTTAGTTTCTTCTCACAGCAAGATTGTAGTTGTGTTTATCAAACAACAACACAAGTCTTTATCATGAAACAAAAAAGAGGCAGGACAAGCCTCTGTTGCAATCATAAAAATACTGTAGCATGTGAAAGGCTTGGATTGCAGCTTAAAGATATAAATTCATTTTGACTGAGTAATAACTCGACAAATGTTCAGACATAAAGACAAAAAACAGGGACAAGGACACAAAACATAAATACAGTTTCCTGACAAACCTAATAAAGATCAATAACCTGTTATTTTTAAGCATTCCCCTACAGTTATAACTGTTGCTGCTGTAAACTTTTTAATATAGATTGTGGGAAAAGGAGCAACTGTTCACCACAACCATTCACCCCTTTGCCCTTTGCCTTCTAATCTGTTGTAAAACAATATTTTTCTAGATGTTGGGTCTGTGAGTAATAGCCTGTGCAGTAATGAGTTTTGAGACCTTTCTAGTAAGATCGCCTCCTTTCTTCCTTTTTTTTTGTTATTGAAGTACAAATGTTTATGGAACTAAAGCAAAAACTTCACATCACTAGCATCATATTGCATACAGCCGATTCATAAATTCACCAAACCAAACTCCAACAGTGGCATCTTGGAATACACTTCGCCTACATAAAAATATGAAAATAACCTTGCAAAATGACACTTCTGTAATCAATGGTAACCTGTGACATGGAAAAACAATACTTGAAAGAAAGGGAAAAGTACTGCAAGAATCTGTAATGATATGAAAATAAAAAATATCACAGGACACTTTTGTCCTTCTCAATAGAGAACATCACCAAACATAAGCCATCAAACACCCTTTTGAATCAGTCCAAGAGTAAATGTTGGATGTGATACAATAGACTGAAACACTTCCTTGCATAAGGGTTCAGGGCCAATTCCTTCAGTTTGTTCTGTTAAAAATAATAAAATGAACTATACAACGTTTAAACAAGTATCTATAAATCCCTGGATACCCTACAGTTCTCTATGGTTGATCTGAGCAACTCAATTTTTTCTTCCAATGTTGAAATATGTTACCATTTAAGTCATTGGTTTTAGATTTAAATATGTATTTTCATCTGAAAGAAGTTCCTATTTATACTGTATTATAATACATCACGGGGACAGGTAGATCAAATCAATAAAATTAACTTGATAAATTTTGTAAATTAATCCTGCAACACATGTGCAAGAAATAAAAAAGCACCCTACCTTTCCAATCATAATGCTAAGTACTGCAATACAAGATGTTCAAAATATCATATTTGTTTATCAGCCCTGTGTAACTGATTAAAACCTTAACCAAATACAACAATCTACAGCTATTTAAAAATAAAGCAGTTTCCCTGTCGCAACTGCATAGAAACAAAATAAGACAAACCAAAAAGCCCATTGTAACCAAAACTCATTTCAGAAAGCTCTGATAGGCAAGTGCTGTGGATTAAATGATGAAATGTAACAATAAAATCAAACACAACTATAATTAGTAATGAAAGTGCTCCATATCTGTAACTCATAAACTGAATATAATAGAAAAAGGTCCTCTATGTCCTTCCAAAACAAACCAGAACTATAGAAAACAGGAACTAAAGCTTTCTAGAATGGTTTACCCAACAAAAGAATACTATGAAATCTGTTGCTTGCTTTTTTCCCCAGATGAGAATACCTTCGAAGAATGTTGTTAGTCGTGCCCAGTGCATACTCCCGTTTCTCCACGACATGCTACGACTTGAAATATTGTTACGATTGGTTGGCGCTAGTGACACACGTCGTGCAGCAAGATTTATCTCTTCTTGCAGTGCTGATTATTGAAGTAGATGAACATGCAAGTTTACATATATACATTGTAGTTATCAAAATAAATTTTGAAACAAACTAAGTATTCTGAACACACCTCCTCACATTCCAGTTACAATCACTGCTATCTTTACTTGAAAGGTTTTTTGAATTTTTTCACAAGTTATCTTTACTTGAAAGATTTTTTGAATTTTTTCACAAGTTATCTTTACTTTAAAGATTTTTTAAATTTTTTCACAAGTTTACATATATATACATTGTAGTTATCAAGATAAATTTTGAAACAAAGTATTCTGAACACACCTCCTCACATTCCAGTTACAATCACTGCTATCTTTACTTGAAAGATTTTTTAATTTTTTCACAAGGCAATTGATGGGAATGTCATTAATCAGATTTTCCTGCTGTCCTTGTCGTTTTGAATTTAACACAACAATTTACAGAAGCAAAACTGATGTTTTAAGGAAGAACTAATGGCTAACTTTTTTGCCAATTCTGTTGTATTATTTACATTTAAAAAAACCCTATTTATGAGAACAAGGGTATTTGATTCAATTATTATACCAACTAATATAAACAAGATATTCTAATATGTTTGAAAATCAGTTGTCTTCCATTTTTTTACACTTTGGTCATGAGACATGAAGATCTAGACATTTTTTCCACACTAATACACACGTATGCAAAACATGAAACTATACACTGACATTAAAAAACATGGTTTCAACCTATTCTTTTGACACAGGCATTCAAAAAGAAGTTGTGTGTAATTACTCTGCAATATCTAAGACGCTTTGCTAGCTCTAGATAAAACAATGCTAACAATATATGCAAAAGCAGTCTGGTGGCCAACATACTGCTGTATACATGATGGACATAAGTTATAAAAGCAAAGTATAAATGCAATATTTAAACAAGCATTCATTACAATGTGTAGAACTTTTGTGCCATTGATAGCAAATATATTATAGGCAATAAAATTCTTCTACTCTTTACCAGACCATAAAATTCTCTAATTGTCAGAATCGATAGCCATTTGAAGACAACAAATTGAATTTGACAAAACCACAATGTCTAGCTTTAAAAACATAGCAGGAAAAGCAGACAATACTGATTAACATTATTAACTCTTACACCCACATCTTCCTCAAGGTCATTTAAACATCACAAGATGGTTTGGTAAAGGATTAAACATCACTCCTAGGAGATAAAAGTCATGTGGGTTTTGCTGCACATGTTCATTCAAACATTACAGTGATTAACCCTTAAAGCTCCTTTCAAGACTATAGTTGCCTTTGCAGCCAATGTAGATCAAGATCAGAGTGCACAAAACATGCAGTCTAATCTACACTGTCCCCTTTGCTGAACCATTACAGACAAAATGAACCTTAAAATTGCAATTATTTTGGTCTTATTTCTAGACTGAAGAATGTCTGTTGGGTTTATTCAGCTCTCTAAGGTTTAACCTTTGAAGATTTTCTTTCCTGCAACAACATTTAACAACAATCATCTTTTGGTGAATGTTCCTTTCCAAGTGCAGGGTTGGTAAGAAGGTGAAAGAGTCATGCTTGATGACACAAAGTTTTTACCAGGAATGCTGAACAAAAAAAATGCTATTTTCAGTCAAAAGAAACCAGCAAACTGTTGCAGTTTTAAGGCTATTTAGACTAGAGCATCTTGAAAGAGTGTTTAGTATAGAAAATAGATCAGACTGAAGATGATAAGGCAAGAAGCCTAAGAAATCACAAATTTACAACACCACATGGCAAGGCAGCAAAGCATGGAACCTGCTAAACAATACACTGGACTATAACTATGCAGGAAAGCCATGAATAAATCATGATTCAAATGAAAATTCTTCATGTTATAACAATATTTAGATTGTTAAAATTCAAATTTGATAAACTGTGTTGAACTTGTGCTCTCTTTGGTTCAAGCTAGCTATGCATATGTATGAAACCTAATTTGTACAAAAGGCTGTCTACTGATTGGAAACTAATTCATACAATAGAGTGTGAATAAAAATCTGTGAACCCTTTAACAATATGTCTCCTGTTTGAAGGCTTTTACGAGTATTTTTGAAAATGGCTGAAATGCTGGTTACCTGCATTTTCTTCATTTCCCACATTGTCTTCTGTGCTTTCTTAGACAAAATCTATCATTTAAGCCACATTTAAATGCCTACATATGCTTTCATTTGGACATTTCCAAAATTTTGTCGACTGCTAAAGAGTTGAAATTAATACCAGTTTCAATGCTTATCTCTCTTTAGAGATGAAAAATTTTTGCATTTGAATATCTACATGTATAAGCAGTTAATGCATTAAATAAACTATCCATGCTAATGATGTGCATGTGAATGTACATATATGCAGCTTGTGTCTACTACTTTCTATCTACTATACTGTGCTTCTGATTTGCCATTCCAAAATCTTTTGACTTGCCTAGTCTTACCGTATGTTCAATGTGTCTAATTCAGTTCTAAGATTTTTTACAATGGTCAGGTTGAAAATCATTACAGGAAAAACACTATTGCTCTCTAAGGGTAATTTTGCATTGAAGCTTTGAAAAATCCCTGTACACTAGGAAGAATAAAGAGTGAGGTAGCATCCATACAAGGGTTTAAATAACCCAGTACTGCAGACCAAGGAATCTTTAAGTTTAAAACACTTCATCCCTAAACAAATGTTAAATTACACCCAAGTTGTGACATTTTGCAAACCAAGAAATGGACACAAGAGGCCATTTGTCTCATTCAGAGAATGACTTCATTCCCCACCACCCTCAGCCAGAATTTCATAACATCAAATTGTGTGATACATCATGTAATAACTCTGTACTGATACACAATTTTTACAAGTTAAAAGCATTTTTTGAGGAAATCAGATTAAATTTGTAACTTATGAAAAAAAAATCACATGAACAAGTGATTCAAAACATTGGATAGTGAATGTTTGTATACAAAATGCAAAGACTGATCAATTAGTGTGCATATACATGTACAAATTTAAAATCTGCAAAGGAAATCTTTTGCATACAGTATTAGGGAAAAATATATTCCCCATTTATAAAGTGATCCCAATATTTTTCAGAAAAAAAAAAAAAACCCACACAAACACAAATTCTTTTCCAAGTTAACAGATTTCTATTGTGTTGCTTAAATTAGCCTATGGACAGCCTGAAAAAAGTCTGCAAAGCGATGTTTTAAGTAGAGGCCAAATGTAAACAATGCCTGTCTTAAAATGCATTTAGATCTGAATCATAACATTTAAAAGTATGGAGATTATTGCGAGGATGACAATCTAATTTTGTATGATTGGTCCAAGTGTTAGTAGCTGGCAGAGAAATGAATTTCAAAAGTAAGTTAAAAGTTGCCAGGTCCCTCTATCATTTGTTAACTTTTTACCTGATTTTGAAATTCATTTTTCTGTTGGCAACTAACACTCGGACGACCACACAATAACAGATTGTCTTCTTCACGATAATTTCCATACTTTTAAAAGATACAATTTAAATCTAAATGCATTTTAGCACCTGCATTGTTTTTTTGCCACTGCTGGGCTTTTAACTGATCCCTAAGTAATAAACGAATAATGATTTTCAAAGATATTTCAATTAGATTAGTATCTGAAATACAGACATAATGTGCAACAATAAGGGGAAATAATATTGTGTTGGAAATTACATTTGAGCATGTTGTACTGACTTTGGTGAGCTAGACTGATGTGCACTAATATCAATAAAAATATAGCAACGGACATACAGTATACAGGGTACCATCCTTTACAAGCACATAATGTATGGAACCAGCATCTCTATAAAACATGCAGCTATAGCACAAATCAAGAAAAAAGTCAATATTAGATTACATTGTACTACAAGATTTTCAAAGAATGATTTGAATTTTGTTACAGACTGCAAATCTATTCCTTCACATTTAACTAAAAAGACCTTCAAGTGGCAATACTTTTTCAAATCACAAAATATATCATGTTTATGGTCTTGCAGCTAGAATTTGAAAAATTCGGTGAAATAGTCACACCATCACAAGAGCAAGGGGCACATACATTCAGTGAGAGAGATTGAGAACTTTCAGAGTAAATAGTAACACATGGATTTTCATTGTTCTATTATATAGTTTGAACAATCAAGTACCTCACTTGCAAGACAGTTACAGGGTGTATCATGAAATTATTGATTTGATGAGGGAGTAATGTAAATTGGTAAAACAATCATGAACAAGCACAGAAATGATAGTACCTTCTTCATGGTCCTCACTAACATGATGTAACGACGGTTCCAAGGCAGCAAGCTGGGTCACAGACACTGTTGTCAAGGGAAAGGTCTCTCGACCAATCCTTTTTCTTTCCTCCTCTCTCTGAAGAGCTCTTCTGATCATTTCTTGCTGCTGTTTGCGCCTTGTTGTGGTTGCAGTAACAAGAGATTTCTGTGAAAACATAAAACTGGAAATTGAAGATCTTCATGGGAGCAAGGGAATCCAGTTATAACTTTTTAACACTCAAAATATTTCTATGGAAATGTAATCCTTATCAACTGATTCTAGCTGTTAGATTTTTTTTTTTTTGATATCTGCTACATTTCCCTCCATTTGTTTCTCTTAATCAAAGAAAGAAAAGTACTGATGATAAGTGCACTGATTGGTTTATGGTATCTGTACTTAAATAGTGGACAAACTATATGAATTTCATAGAAAATTTTGAGTTTTGAGTAAATACACAGTGACAGTCAAAGACACAGTTGGATGTTCCTTACTGTTTGATCCTGATTTACGGTGACTTCTTCGATCTTAGTTTTGAAGTGGGGCTGCCAAGGAGGGTCAATAGGGACTTGACGTTGGAGTCCAATGGTTGGTGATGGAAGAGTAAAGTCTATTCCTGGGGGAGGGAGCTGAAACAGACACAACTAAGATGTCAGACATCATGTAGATGAACTTGGCGGCCCATGGTTGGTAACATGGGATGGGGTGTATTTCTGCAGAAAGCAGCCGAGATACATGTTAAAAGATATAAATGGTCAGCGATAATGTAGAATAGGAGGCTGATGGTTGCTATGTTTACAGTGACAGCAATTAATACTGTTCCTCTACAGCTTTTGATGAAAATGTTTTACTTTAATTCCTTACCAGTCAATCCTATGTATTTACAACTCTGAGGCAAAAGGCTATATAAAACATTGTAGGAAAGAGAAAAAATACTGGTGACCTGCATTTCTTCTTTTTCCCACACCATTTTCCACCTTCCAGAGGAAAAATCACATCATACAAGCAATATTCAATATGTTGTCTGCAAATGCTTTCAATTTGCAGACATCTAGAATTTTGCTCATTGGTAAAGAATTCAGCCTAAAAAGTTAGCTTCACATCCTATTTTAAAAGCACAAGAAACACCAATCTAACTGACCTTGAAATGCATCTGTGCTCCCTCTTCCATCCTTGGCCATACCTGATGTCTGAATTTCCACAACGTACCAAATCTTAGAAAAATATTGAACTTGAGACATAATTATGTATACACAATGAGCCACTGCAGCTAAATCTAGGCAACACTACTATAGATAACATAATCTCTGACATTTACACAATGGTGACTCTTGCAGATCTTTACTACTTACTCTACGGGCAAACATCTAAAGGAGAAGAAAAAGGTTTCTCAATAGGATAGAAAAAAATGTGGGGAAAGGAGCAACTGTGTGATACTTTTCAATATCAGAAGTGTTACACTTTACCACACAATCCTGTGTTCTAACAACCCTGTGGAAAAGGCCTTCTGAAAAACATTGTGGGAAAAGGAGAAAATGCAGGTAACTGGTAATATGAGCTACACTTATTTTGTCATCTGTAAATGCTCTCAATTTGGTCTAGTCCATAATTTTGTTGTTTGGTAAAGAGTTAAACAGTATTTGTGCTGTAATTGGTTAACCCTTTACCACACAATCCCATGTTTCGACGACACTTTGGAAAACTTTCTGGGAAAAGGAGAAAATGCTGGTAACCATCATTTTCTCCTTTTCCCACAATGTTTTGTATCCTTTCAAAGAAATATTTCATTTGTCATCTGCATACTTTCAACTTGAACAAGTGTAGAATGTCGTCGTTTACTAAAGATTTAAGCACTTTTACAGCTAGGTTCTAACTGTTGTTACATGGCTAACTAGCAATTAAAAGCACTGAAAAGAAATGTCAATGATAATAAATATTGGTAAAAGAAGCTGACAGAAAAATTTAAACAATTATTTGTGATCTAGTGTAAAGTAAAGAAACTCTCAAAGAATTGAATAAATGAAACTGACTTTCTTACCTCTTCACCAAAAAACAAAATTATAGACTGTTCCCAATTGAAAGCATTTGCAGACAACAAATGCGACTTAAACACTAAAATTTGCTCATGGAAGGGTAGAAAACATTGTGGGAAAAGAAGAAAATGCTGTTTCCCATAATGCTTTCAAAAGCCTTCTTCCTCAAGGATTGTGGTAAGGTAAAGGGTTAATCCAGAAAACAGGCAAATGCAATTTCATGATTAGTTTTTGTAAGAATATCTCACACAACTGCAGACAGTGTTGATCCAAGATCAGTCTGCACAGTATGTGCTGTCTGATCTTGATCTATACTTTCTGCATTAGGCAATCTGATCCTAATCTTTGTTGTCTACAACTTAAAGGTTAACCACATCTATGAAAAGTACCTTAAAACAGCATTTATTCTTTGATGTGGATCCTCATGTTGAAGCTCTTTAAAAACCATGGTTTGAGCTTTCTCAGGGGCTTTCACAGATGATATTAGAAACATGCAGGCTGTAAATAGAGAGAAATGGTTCATGGAGCACCAAAATCTAGTCACACTCAAATGGTTTTCAAGAAAGAATTGGAGAAGTTCTGTATACACTGGAATGTAACATTCATATACCCCATTTGTGCAACTTGTCCTTCGAAGTTCACAGATTGATATTACTTGTACAGAGGCAATTATTCTCTCCCTACCATGTTTCAAATTCACTATTTTCATTTCCAGTTAACATTTGTATGGTAATTAGTTGTCAAAGAGGAGGAATTGACTTGTCACCCAAGTTAAATAAGCTTCTCTATCAACACATACTAATAAATTTATGAGGTTTCATTTTATGTTTGAAGTGACCCTGAGGAAACAGGCTTTTCCAAACATTGTGAAAATATGGAGGTAAATAGGATGTTTTCCTCCTTCTCCCATAATGGCTTTTACCCTTTCAAAGAAAAACCCAATTACCAAGTTCACATTTAATGTGCAGTCTGCAAATCCTATAGATTGGACAAGTACAAAATTTTACCATCTGGGAAAAAGTTAACCCTTTACCACACAATCCCAACTTTTAACAAGGAAGAAGCCCTTTGAAAATATTGTGGGGGAAAAGAGAAAATGCTAATAACCAGCATTTTTTCCTTTTCCCACAACGTGTTCTATTCAATCAAAGACAAAGTTCATCAATTGAGCTACATCAACATTGTTGTCTGCAAATACTTTCAATTAGGACCACAAGTTTTGTCTTTTGGTATGGAGTTAAACCAAAAGTTTAACAAAGATAAAAAACAAACCTGCAGCAGCAGACAATTCCTGATCACTTTCAGTCATAAGTTCCCAGGCCACAGGCATGATATCTATAAAATTGTCTTCTGTTAGTATTGGGGCAGCTTTGGATAAAATGCCAAGTGGACACTGTATCAATTTTTGTGCCTGAAATAACAGAAAAGATGTCTTAATCCTTTGCCACACAATCCTTATTTTTAATGACCCTGTAGTAGCAGGCTTTTGAAAACATGGAGGAAAAGGAGAAAATGCTGGTAACCAGCATGTTCTCTTTTCCAACCATGTTTTCTACTTTGTCAAAGAACTTCGGTTCATTTGTATCACTTTCAAATTTGTCGCCTGCAGATGCTTTCAATTTTGAGTAGTCTAGAATTTGTTGTTTAGTAAAGAGCTAAACAGTGGCATCGAAATTCAATCTTCTCCTTCATGTGCATGCCTTTTAGAACACGAATGTCATTTGGTCATTCTGTTTGCAAAAGGCATTTGAACAATTTGTGTAAATTTGTAAAATTGCTATGTACAATCAATTTCTCCATTTGTCTTCATGTTTTGCTAATCTACCCTTTTCACAACAAATTCTCTAATTCTAGCCATGTTTGTCATGTGGAAACCCACATATCATGGACAAGTCTAAATTTTATTGTCTTGCAATGAAGAACTTGCAAAATATGTTACAACCCTTTTGAAAACAAAGTCAAGTATACAGGGAAAAAATGTGAAAAATACTTTTAAACTTTATACAACTTCCACATTTTTCTCTGCTCTATCTGTCAGTGAAATGTATGGCCTATATGGAAATGAGCAAAAACATTTTTTTTTTTGAAAACAGAAACTAAAGAATGGCTAAAGATCCTACCTGTGATGAGATATATTTAACTATGGCAGAATCTTCTTTCACTTCCTTGGGTTTATCACTTTTCTTCCAGTGGTTCAATTTTTGCTTCACAAGGGAAACATCCGTTTTGATTTTCTCCAGCAATGGTGTACTTTCTCTTCTCTTAGTAGGGGATGATTGTTGAAAGATGGACTCCTGACAGAGTATGTCAAGTAGAGAATAAAATGGAGCTTATACATTATGAGTTTTTGTCATAATTCACTTTGAATTTGTAAGAATTTGCTGTGATTCTTCCGTTTTCATTATTTTCCCTTAATTAAACATTCGAATTGTCATGACCTCCCAAAATACAATGTATATCACACTGCTTAGATGTGTTTCAGCCTACTGTATACAGATAAAAATGCATTATAAGACTTAAGCCATATTGAAACTTTTAATCAAATGATAAAATCATTACATACTTCACAATCAGAGATAAGTAGTTATGCTAAATGCAACAAACAGAATACTTTTTACCAAAATGAAGTGCATGAGACAGACAAATCTCTAAGATAAGTGTAAATTTACCAACTTTTGAAATACTTCTCTCACTGGCTAAGCTATAGTTTGCAAATTAGTGATTTATACAGAAGACCCAATGAAACCTGTTTTTATCAGATCTACAATTAGAAGATTGTTTGCCTATGTCACTAAACCCTAAAAGCTCCTTTCCAAACTTTACTTGCCTTGTGGTCAGAGTAGATTTAGATCTGACAGCACAACATATGCAATATGGTCTTTGATTTATACTACCACCTTCATTAAGAAATTCTGGACAAGAGTAATGTTGAAAAGGCAGTTATTTTAGGCATTATTATAAACTGAAAGTGTTCGTTAGGTTTACATGTATTTGGTGCTCTAAAGGAGAGAGATAGACATACCCTCCTTTTAAATCTCTCTTTCAACATGTTCCTCTTTTGATCCAGTTTCTTCTCTGATTCTTTCTGCTTTTCTTCTGGTGATGACTCATATATTTTCTTAACTGCTGTGACAAGCCTAGAGCAGCTACGTCTCTGTCTCTCATAACAGTCTGGATGACAAAATCCTTGGTGTGGACAGATGAAATTGGACAAGTTTGCAAGCTGAATGACCACCTAGAAATGTAGAACGTTTAAGTTAATACTTAAATCTTAGAAAACTAAGGGCAAACTAAATGCAACACTTTGCAAACTTTGAAGATCAAGATCAGACAACAGAAAACTAAGGGCAAACTAAAGGCAACACTTTGCAAACTTTGAAGATCAAGATCAGACAACAGAAAACTAAGGGCAAACTAAAGGCAACACTTTGCAAACTTTGCAGATCAAGATCAGACAACAGAATGTGTGATCTCTGATCTGGAAGGTTCAACATTTGAGCCATAATATTTAGGTAAAACCAGACGTGAAATTCCTACATACTAATTTACCACAATTAATATAAGAGGGTCATGATGGCCCTGAATTTCTCCTCAAGCTGTTGACTTCAAACCTATATGCTGGCATGTTATTTTCCTGAACTCTTTACCATACAATCCTGACTTTTAACGACCCTGAGAAAAAAGGCTTTTGAAAACATTGTGGGAAAAGGAGAAAATACTGGTAACCAGTATTTTCTTCTTTTTCAGCAATGTTTTCTACCCTTCCCAAAACTATTTTCAGTTTTTGAGCCATATTTATTTTGTCGTCTGCAAATGCTTTCAATTTGAACTACTGTGAAATTTTGTTGTTTGGTAAAGGGTTAAAGTGTATAACAATGCCAATAGCCTTCTACCAAGACTTACAAAACATTGTGGGAAAAGGAAAAAATGCCGGTAACCAGCACTTTCTCCTTTTTCCACAATGTTTTCAAAAGGCCTTTTTCTCAGGGTCATTAAAAGTCGGGGTTGTGTGGTAAAGGGTTAAGACACTTTACCAATGACAAAATTCAATCTTGTCGGAATCAAAACAGTTTGCAGACAACAACTAAAATGTGATTAAAATCATGGGATTTGTCTATGAAAGGGTAGTAAACATTGTTGGAAAAGGAGAAAATGCTGGTTACCAGCATTTTCTCCTTTTCCAACAATTTTTTCAAAAGCCTTCTTCTTCAGAGTGGTTCAAACACTGGATTGTGCAATACAGGGTTAAAACTTTGTCAGCAGGGGGAAATGAGTTAACAATGCTTAGTCTTACCCTGATCCATGGCATATTTTGATATAATTTCTCATCATCAATATCCTGTTGTTCCTCTGTGGCAGCTTCCTGTGCTTCCTCACTGAACATTGTCATGGACTCAAGGTCCTCTGCACTAGGTTCACCGTCCATAAACTTGGCCCCATCAGATTGAATAGACTGACTACTCACTTTACGAGACCTGATGCTTCCATACAATTTTATACCTGAATCAGATGAAAAAAATATTAAATATCAACCAATCAGGATGATAATCATATTAATCATGTTTGTACATTTCCTCTCTAAAACTTACTCACTTTCCTAATGCAAAAAATTGGAAGTCATTTTATAACAAGCAATTTCGTTGAAATAATACCCTCTGCCAAAAAAAAAACAACATTTTTCCATGACGTGGCATTTTAAAAAAGAAAATCTCTCTCTCTCTCTCTCTCGGCAGACTATCATAAAGAACACATGCATGACGTTTCATAAAATTTCATCAAGGATTTTAGAAGAATCTGTCCTGATGGACGGACAACGCAAATACTATATCCCCTCACCTTTTTGTAATTTCAAAGCTTCGACCACAATATCTTATATTACATGGGCCACAGCAGACCTATGATCAGACTGCACATTAAGAATAGAAATGCTACTCACTTCCTCCTCCTTCCTGTCTCCTCAACCTAAAGCTTCTGTTTTGTCTAAAACTGGCATTGTGAGTAGATCCTCTTCGTAAATGCTTTAACAACTTCTGCCTACCCTGTGCAAGGCGTCTCCCTAAAATTAATACATCATCAAATATAGCAAAAAAAAATAATATACATCTGTTTGTCGAATGGTAGTAATATCTTACTAATATTAAATACTGACTCAGCCTAATCTGTTTGTCGAATGGTAGTAATATCTTACTAATATTAAATACTGACTCAGCCTAAGCGGTTCAGATGTTTATTTTGTTATAAGAAAATTCTGGTGTAACTCTTTACCAGATGATAAACTTTATAGAGTTTTCCAAATCGAAAGCATTTGCACACGACAATTTAAATATGGCTCAGTTGATGTAATTTGTCTATGAAGGGTTAGAAAACATTGCAGGAAAAGGAGAGAATGCTGGTTACCAGCATTTTCTCTTTTGCCCACAAAGTTTTCAAAATTCTTCTTCCTCAAGGTCATTAAAAGTCCGGATTGCTTGGTAAAGGGTTAATGGTTGTGCTAGTTATATGAGAGAATCTTCACAAAAAGCACACAGAACACCAACCTAGTACAGCCTAGGAACAAAAGAGATGTCCAGTGATATGACAGAAAGCACATGTACTTGTTCACAATAACACAAAAAAACCCACATTTTAAATGACATGTAAAAATTGTAGGAAAAGGAGTAATTGCTTTGAACAAGCAAATGCTCCTTTTCCCATGGTGTTTACTTAGTTTCCTACTGCAAGGCATAAAATTCATACCTGGGGGAAGAAAGCTTTTGAAAACATTGTGAGAAAAGGAGAAAATGTTGCTTACCAGGATCATCTCCTTTCGTGACAAAGTTTCTAGCATTTAAACGCCAAATCAAAGTATTTGAATCACTTTTGTCTTCATCAAATGTATTCAATATAACAACAGTCTAAAGTTTTACCACCATGTAAAAATTTAAACATGTTTATAATGTACATAAATGTGTAATACCCTTCCTCTCTTCCACTGGTGTGTGGGGAGGTCCACCAGGATCTATGGCTGATAAGGATGTTTGGCTGCTGGTCAAAGAGTCTGATCTCTCTCTCTGTACAGCAAAACTGATCTTTCTCTCTCCAGGACTACCCATTGCTCCTGCACCTTAAGTAAATATTGAATTACTTACTGACTATAATGTATACTTCTGGTAAAAACAATCAGACTATCTATGGTTCCATTTCTGTGTGGTACAACTCAATAAAAGATCTTTTCGAGGGGTGAATACGAAACTATTCCATCTGCATTTCGAAAAATTTTACAGGAGAGGGAAAAACGCTTCTCATTTCTGTGAAAAGAATAGCTAGATCATCTTGTTTAGATATGTTGTGTTGAGATGAGAGCATGAATTCAGCACAACATAATTAAACAAGACGATCTAACAACGCTTTTCACAGAATTGAGTTTTTTTCCCCATCTCCTGTAATATTTTCCAAAATGCACATGGAATAGTTTCGCATTCACCCCTCGTTTTGCTATGATCACATAATTTATAATATTTGTTTTACGATAGACCCTGTACTTGAAACATTTCTTTACAAGAAGGAATATTGAACTTAATACCACACAAAAAATATGTAAACTTGCCCAAATTGAAAATATTTGCAGATGACAATATAAAAGTGGTTCAAACTGTTTGGCAGAGGGTTAAAGGATGTCTGAGGTAGAAACTTTGAAAAGGTCTGCAATTACAAAATTTGAGTGTACTTGGAATGAAAAAAAAAGCATTCTAGAACTTATCGTACACATTTGTAGAAACCTGGATATATGAAGGTACCATAATTATCCTCTAAAACGTTATCATGTCCTAAAATCTATGTTGTGCTGTCTCAACATTGTACTCATTAGAATTGTCTTATGAAAAAATTCTGTGTTCCCAAAACAGGTTAAAGTCAGTGAAGAATTTAAGAAGATATCACCCCTGTTACAACAAAAGGCTCTCCCTGTCTGAAGTGCTGCATTTTGACTTACCAGGTGAGTGTGGCATTTCACCAATGTTTGACTCTGAACTTTTGTCAGAGTGGCCTGGGCTGCTCACTATACTGCTGTATCTTCTAGTGGACAGCTGCTTTTCCCATCCTGTTTCCATCTTCTGTTTCTTTGTTCTGGGCAAATTCTGAAATCTTTCCCTCATGAATGTAGTAATCTCTTGAAGCACCAGACAAGCCAACATCTTCAAGGCATAGGGACATTCATTTCCATTTTGGTTCACAGTGTCTGCATGACATTGATAAATATCCAGGTTTAAACCGATAGGCTCAGCATAATTTGTATCAAGAGACACAAGGGTTTAAAACTTATATGCATAAGGGCTTTAACTCTTTACACACAATTCCAAGGTTTAACGACTCTGTGAAGGAGGCCTTTGAAAACATTGTGGGAAAGGAGAAAATGCTGGTTACCAGCATCTTCTCCTTTCCCACAATGTTTTGTACTTTTTCAAAAACACATATCATCATTTGAGTCATGTTTACTTTCTCCACTACAAATGCTTTCAATATGGATGAGTCTAAAACTTTGTCAAGTGGTAAAGGGTTACAATGGATATTCTTGAAGTTTTACAATGATATGTATAGGGACATTCATTTTTCATTTTGATTCACAATGGATATATTCTGATCTAACACAATGGTTTATGATGCAGGCTATTTTATATCTTCTCAAATCTTGTACTAATCACATAATTGAGAAACAGTTGAAGGAAAGGGAAAGCAATTGCAGACTTTTGATACCCTGGAAAACATTGCTGAAAAGGATGCAAGTGCATGTAACTAAATATTTGTGTCTTGTTTAGCAATGATTCAAAATTCAATGCATATTTAACTTACTTGCTCCTTTCACAAATTTGCAACAGACCCCTTATATAACAAGAGGGCCATGATGGCCCTGTATCGCTCCACTGGCTTATAAATATAAACCATAAATACTAAACATTTCAATTCTGAGCCAAATGGTTTCAAAATGAAGACTTACAAAGTTTTCTCTGTAAAAGCCCATGTGAAAGTTGAGACCCGCAAGGCAAAGCCATTTTTGATCCAAGAGCTATAATTACTTGAACCCTAGTAGAGGTCCACAAGATAAAACCACATGCCAAAATAATACAAGTCTATGCTGTATGGTTATAAATATGGTGATTTTCAAGTTTTGTCCATATGAAGCCTCTGCAAAACATAAGACCCCTGATGCAAGGCTAATTTCAGAAGAAAAAAAAATCAAAACAGGAAGATTTCTTAACTTGTCACTATGTAAGCCCATGTAAAACTTGTGACCCCAGCGGCGGGGCCAATTTTGACCCCAGGGCTAAAATTTTGGCCCCCTTGGTAGAGGCCCAATAGATATAGCAACATGCAAAATTTGGTAGCTCTAGGCCTTATGGCTAGGTAGAGGAAGATTTTTAAAGTTTTCTCTATATAAGCCTATGTAAAACTTGTGACCCCTGGGGCAGAGCCAATTTTGACACCAGGGCTAAAATTTTGGCCTGCTTGGTAGAGGCCCACTAGATATAGCAACATGCAAAATTTGGTAGCTCTAGGCCTTATGGCTAGGTAGAGGAAGATTTTTAAAGTTTTCTCTATATAAGCCTATGTAAAACTTGTGACCCCTGGGGCAGAGCCAATTTTGACCCCAGGGCTATAATTTGAAGAAACTTGATAGAGGTCTACTACATAAAGCTACATGCCAAATTTGGTAGCCCTCTGCCTTATGGTTTCAGACAAGAAGATTTTTAAAGATTTCCAATATTTTTCAGTTTTGTTGCCATGGCAACCAGAGTTTTTGAAGGAATCAAATTCTTTCAAGAAATTCTGAAGAGGACCATGGCAGGATCATTTCTGTGAAGTTTCATGAAAATTGGATGGGTAGTTTCAGAGAAGAAGATGTTTGAAATAAAAGTTAACGCACGGACGGACGGACGCACGCACGGACGGACGGACGCACGGACGCACGACGGACACCGGACCATGACATAAGCCCGCTGGCCTTCGGCCAGTGGAGCTAATAAACACACTTGAAAAAGGAGAAACAGCTTGCTACCGGAATTTTCTCCTTTTGTAACAAAGTTTTTCAAAGTGATTAGAACGCTAGACAAAAAAGGTGTCTCAGTAATTTAAAGGCACTCTACCACTTTACTTTACAAACGCAAAATAAATAAAACAAGTGTTTCCTACTTTCATCTAAAAAGTCTTCCTCATCATCTTCCATACGCAGCTGTCTTTGCCTCTTTTCATCATGTATGTCTGTCACATGGTTCAGTTTATTCTGTCTCTCCTTGGCCATGATATACTCCATCTGATGTCCAAGATTCTGAAGGAAATTTCTTTTAACTTTACATTCATTTGTCATCTGTCTGTCTTTGTAATCCTCTCAGTTAGTATAGCCATTTGGCAACATATACCTTTCATCAGTTACATAATATCTCCTTTAATGGTGTTCAACACTGTCTTCAGCAGTATTTCAGTTATGTCACAGACGCCAGTGTACCTATCAATAATTTCCTGATATTTTTAGTCAGCACTACAAAAAGGCAAATCATGTGCAAAATTTTTCAGCTTTAGATTGAACTTCAGAACTTAAAAACAAGGAAATAGACATTTTTCTGAAGCCAGAAAATAACCAAAAAGTTACAATTTCAATCATTCTTGGCATGATACTTTACAGAATAATGACAGTGCAAACCCCAGTTGACACTGCACATTCTGTGCATCTGCAATATGCTACTAAAGCAACTAAAAGGTAAAGGTTCAAAGTTAACCTTAAATAAATCCATAGTTGTTTACATAAACACTCTATTTAACAATTCAATCATTTACCAAATGTGGGGAGAAGCAGAAAATGATGGTAAACATCAAGTTTTACAACTGATGATTTCTATTTTTCCTGTAAAAAAATATCATCAATTGAGCCCAAATCATCATCTGTAAATGCTTGATACTGACAATTATAAAGTTTTGTCCTTGGAACAGAAAGAGTTCAATATACAGAAAGAAAGTCAAACAGAAAAAAAAATTGTGTTCAGTAGCATAACATCAACAAAATCAGTATGGCTCCCCTACCTCAGCCCAGCTGTAGAACATGCGACCTGCAGCTTTCTGGAGTGTAAGTGTGCGTCTAAAACCAGACGGCTGACCTCTACTGCCCAATGCTGATGATGAATGCCTAAAACTTGGCAAGTTTAACCTCATCCAGTTTGGCCAATCATCATGGCTACATCGATGGACAAAGTGAGCACACTCAAGCAGAAGTGTGGCTCTAGCTGATACTGGAGCATCCTGCATAATAAAGTCATTCTAATCCAATGCTGCTACAAAGAATTTTCATGGATATTGCTGGGAAATAAATTGATATTACTGGTACATACTAAGAGTCAACATGTATTTTATCATAAATCTTTCGAAATAACTATCACCTTCAACACAAATATCACAAAGTTTCGTTGGTATAATTAGTTTCATGATCAACAGATTCTTGTTTGTTGAAAGATGAAAAGAAATATGTGTAAATATCAAGGGTGGTGGGGTGAGAAAGGGGGAAAAAGGCAGAGATAGTGTAGCTACAAACTTTGAGCTTTCAGATAAAACAAAACTGTTATTTGCTCATATGCTCTGTATTATGACCTTTGATAACCTTTGCCATCAGTTGAGCCACATTTAAATTGTCATCTGCAAATGCTTTCAATTTGGACAAGTGTAAAATATTATCACCTGGTAAAAGGTTAGACTCCAACATCACCACTCATAATCAATAAGTTGATCTTAAAAATATGATGGTTCTTTTGCCAATCTCAATGACATAGAAGTAAGTAAAGTTTAGCCCTTATGGAACTAAATAAATGAAACAGACACTCATAGACAGAACTAGACATGCAGATATTGCAATGTCAAAGCTTTTTTGTCAAAGCATCTGGGAAAGAAGCACACATAGTAAGCCCACAAATACACCGCACATTTTGTGCAGTCTGATCTTGACCTACACTGTCCACAGGAGCAATTAAATTCCGATTCAGCACTACAGATGTTAAGAACACTCACCAGTTGTAACATTGCAGCCACAAGCTGTGGATCAGGAACAGTACCTGGGTGACAACATTCTAGCAGGAAACTAAACCTCAACATCCCAGACTTAATGATATACTTGTCCACCATTTTCTTCTCTCGAACAATAACTTCTACATCAGCTTCCTCCACCGTCTCATTCTGATTCATTTTTGTATCTACATAAAATATTTAATCCATTTCCATTCATATCCACCTTTTTAATTTCAGCACTGTTTAATCCTTTACCACACAATCCCGACTTTTAACAACCCTGTGAAAGAAGCCTTTTGAAAACAGTATGGAAATGGGAGAAAATGCTGGTAACCAGCATTTTCTCCTTTTCCCACAATGCTTTCTACCCTTCCTATACAAAATTCAGTTTTTCAGTTACATTCATATTGTTGTCTGCAAATGCTTTGAATCTGGACCAGATTAATATTTTGTCTGGTAATGAGTTAAAATGATTTCAAAATGTTTGGAAATGGCTTTTTATCCAAACACCTATTTCAAATCATTCAAAAAAATACTTTCTCTGTGTTTTGTGTGACTTATACAAGAGTGTGTGATATGTGTCAAATAGCCTTTTGTGATGGTTTAATTCTGTACCAAAAATACTGTGTTTTAATCACATTAATGAAAAGAAGCTTTTGAAACATTGTGAGAAAAAATTAGAAAATGCTGCTAATCAGCATTTTCTCCATTTCCCACACTGTTTACTGCTCTTTCCAAAATAAATACCATTATTCAAACAACATATGATGGGAAGTCTGGAAATGTTTTCAGTTTGGACAAATCTGAAATTTCGTTGCCTATTAAGTCTTCGAACACCAACACAACTTCAAAATACTTTTTGCAGCCAGTACAGATCAAGATCAGACTGTCAAACTGTGCAGTCTGATCTACACATATTCTGGTTGTAATATTCTATCCAATAACCGCCTTTACGTCTTTGTTTTTCTGCCTGGCTGAAATTATCTCTTTTGTTTATTTCATGTTCTGAGAAAACACTCAATGATAAGCAACAAATTACAACCATTCCTATATATTTCTTGCAGTGTATTTGAAACATCCATGCAAAATTCATCATTCAGAAACTATACAGTAAGAAGTTAATTAGTTAATGGCTTCATTCCAGCAATTTAAATTTGGTGTCCATTCCAAGTAAAGGAGTCTTATAAAAAATGAAATTAGATCAAATTCTAACTAGGACTCGTGAAATCGGGAGTTTAACCCTTTCCCAAACGACAAATTTTGGATTAGTTCAAATTGAAAGAGCTTGCAGACGACAATTTTAATTTGATGAAAATGGCAGAAAGGTCTCAAAAAGGGTAGAAAACACTGTGGTAAAAGGAGAAATTGCTCGTTACGAGCAATTTCTCCTTTTCCCACAGTGTTTTCTAAAGACTTGTACTGCAGACACGTGAAAACCAGGGCTTGTTTGGGAAAGGGTTAACCAAAGGGATGAGACGCTACGAAATCCAAATGATTTTTAAAAAACAGTATCAATAACTTTTTACCAAAAAATCTTGTGTTTTCATGACCTTAGGGAAAAAAAAGAAGGAAAACATTATGGAATACAGAAAAAATACTGGTAACCAGCATTTTTTCCTTTTTGTACATCATTTTCTACCCTTTCTCAAAGCAAATCCCTTCATTTTAATCACATTCATTTGTTGTCTCCAGCTTTCAATTTGGACTAATCTAAAACTATGTCACTCAGTAAAGATTCAACTATGATCTAAAAATGATAATTGAGCCTTGCTCTGTGCAAAGGGGGCTTAAAGCATCTGTAGAAAGTATCGACCCGGGTCAGCCTCTGCAGTCTGTGCCGGCTGATCTTGGCCAAAACTTTTTGCTATTGGTCAATTTTCTGCATGTCCAAAGACCACTTTACCACATGATTCAGTTGAGTTTCAGACAAAAAAAATGTTATAAATCCATAATCATGAGATGACTTGCTTAGTATTATGCATCACGGAGATGCATTAAGCCCCCTTTTGCCAGAGCATGACTCATATACAAAACCATTTTATGTGAAATGCCAACAAACACAAAGTTATAACAAAATGATATTTTCACAGATGGTTGATGTTTCTTTTTTATGTTTACCTTTAGCCAAGTCATGTTTGGGAACTTTCTTTCCTAGTTGTTTCAGTCCACCCTCTATCCTTCTGCGGGCACTGAGAAAGGTCAAGGTTGCCTGACTTGCTGTTTTAAATGACATCTTGCCTTTCAGACCTGTTCTATGAAAATGGCTCTCACTCTTACTCTCCCTTCTGTCCAAATTTCCAGGCTCACTTGGAGGTTCTTCTTCATGATCAGATTTGGGTTTCCTCCACCCTGTGGCACAAAAAAAAAACAAGAGGGCCATGATGGCCCTGTATCACTCCACTGGCTTATAAATATAAACCACGAAGAAAAGTCTTCACTATATAAGCCCTTATAAAACTTTGACCTCATGGCTACAGTCTGACTAAATGGGGAATATTGTATTAGAAGAATAACATGCCAAATGTGGGAGTTCTTGGCCTTATGGCTGGTAACAAGATGGTTTCTGAACTTTTCACTCCATAAACCCATGTAAAACTTGTGATCCCTGGTGCAGGGCCAAACTTGATCCTAGAGCTGTAACTTGGGCCCTCTTTGTAACTGTCCACTAAATAATGCTATAATTATATGCAAAATTTGGTAGCCTAAGCCTTATGGCTATGTACACCAAGATTTAAAAGTTTTCCCTATGTAAGCCTATGTAAATCTTGTGAACCCCCCCCCCTCTCCAAGTATGAGGCCAAATTGACCCCAGGACTATACTTTGGACACTTTTGGTAGACTCCAACTAGATCAAGCTAAATGCCAAATTTGGTAGCTCTAGGCCTTATGGTTTCAGACAAGAAGATATTTAAAGTTTTCTCTATATAAGCCTATGTATAAAACTTGTGACCCCTGGGGAAGAGCCAATTTTGACCCCAGGGCTATAATTTCAAGAAACATGATAGAGGTCTACTACATAAAGCTACATGCCAAATTTGGTAGCCCTATGCCTTATGGTTTCAGACAAGAAGATTTTTAAAGTTTTCTCTATATAAGCCTATGTAAAACTTGTGACCCCTGGGGAAGAGCCAATTTTGACCCCAGGGCTATAATTTCAAGAAACATGATAGAGGTCTACTACATAAAGCTACATGCCAAATTTGGTAGCCCTATGCCTTATGGTTTCAGACAAGAAGATTTTTAAAGTTTTCTCTATATAAGCCTATGTAAAACTTGTGACCCCTGGGGCAGAGCCAATTTTGACCCCAGGGCTATAATTTGAAGAAACTTGATAGAGGTCTACTACATAAAGCTACATGCCAAATTTGGTAGCCCTATGCCTTATGGTTTCAGACAAGAAGATTTTTAAAGATTTCCAATATTTTTCAGTTTTGTTGCCATGGCAACCAGAGTTTTTTAAGGAATCAAATTCTTTCAAGAAATTCTGAAGAGGACCATGTCAGGATCATTTCTGTGAAGTTTCGTGAAAATCGGATGGGTAGTTTCAGAGAAGAAGATGTTTGAAATAAAAGTTAACGGACGGACGGACGGACGACTGGACGGACGGACGCACGACGGACACCGGGCCATGACATAAGCCCGCTGGCCTTCGGCCAGTGGAGCTAAAAACAACATCTCCAGGGTCCGTACTCACCAACCATTCTTAAGAACATTCTCAGCCTTATTCTCCAGAATTTTCTAAATTTTCTTAATTTGAGAGTAACACAACTTCTGACTGGCTAAACCATTTGGTTTAGCTAACCAGAAGTTTTATTACATTCAAATTTCAAAAATCTTGGAGAGAATTAGACGAAGAATGTTCTTAAGAATGGTTGGTGAATATGGGCCACAAAATTTTACACACAATAACTTTCTCTCAACTAGTTAGCTTCAAATAGCTTTATATGTGGCCATATTTACAGCCCACTTTCAATATTGTCTTCATTCTTAATCCAATGACTAGCCATAGATTGTCTAGCACAGACTTGCTTCCAACCATTTCATTCCAAATCTAGATGTTTTCAAACCCTTCCAAATGCAGCTTAAAAAGTTGTATTTGTACATGAAAGAGTTACACATGCTACTGAGAAGCATCTGTATGACAAGGATGATGTTTCATACTTACCAATATGGAATTTACTAAACTTCCTCCTGGGTGTGCTTGTGCCTGACGGAGGATCATCTTCAGCAGCTGAGAGGCTGGCTCTTGGACTGTTCTTATTGTAGTTCTCATCTACAACCTCCGAGTCACTAGCTGCATAGGGCTGTTGTAGATTTAATTGCTACAGATAGATAGAATAAACAAGAAGACGATTAGGTCCTGTATAACTCGCCTTCTTTATATGTAATTACCATTTGTGCTACAATGTTGATATGATACGGAAAAACAAGGGTTGCCTAAGATAACAAACCCTCTTTTTCAGAAATACATGATTAACTCTTTACCACACAATCCTGACAATTCTAAGAAAAAAAGCCTTTTGAAAGATTTTGGGAAAAGGAGAAAATGCTGGTAACCAGCATTTTGTGCTTTTCCCACAATGTTTTCTACCCTTCCCAACAAAAATTTCAATTTTTAAGTCACATTCATTTTGTCATCTGCAAATGCTTTCAATTTGGACAAGTCTAAAATTTTGTCGTTTGGTAAAGAGTTAAACTGAAACTATGACTTTTTGCAATCACATGACCCATTTTTGGTGATGGCATTGTGTCATGGAGAGACAGGATTATTATGAAAAGCGTTGTTTGACATAATGGGACAAAGCTCTGTATTACCACCCTTATCTCAGAATTCTAAGACAAGGCTCTCATCAGTTTCCTTGTCAATATATCTGCTTAAATTGGTGATTGTGGTAAAGTCAAGGCAAGTTTCAGTCCTGATTTGATTGTTCGAATTAAGATGCACTGGTTATGTGTAGGTACCTTAGAAGTAATTTTCATGCCAGACTTAAAATCCTGTCAATGTAGAGAGTTGGTCTCATTCGTGGAAATTTCATCAGGTAAAGAACTGTGTTTGTACAGTATGAACTTCACTTCATAAGACACAGTTATGTCATTAAAAGAATTTGACATGTGTTTGCTGTTGATTGACAATTTTATATCCATTTTACCAGGCGACACAATTTTAAATTCATCCATATTTAAAGCAATTGCATATACATGTAATAATTGAATTGTGAATTTTCTGTTATTCCCACTATGTTCTCAAAACTCTTCTTCTTTAAAACATGGCATGGCTTGGTAAAGCATTAAACCTGTCTAGAAAGAAATGTCATTAACCCTTTACGAGACAATCTTGCGTTCTAAAGACCCTGAGGAAGAAGCAACACACAACAGACGCTGAGACCGGTCACAGCATGATCACAAAAGCTCACCTTGAGCACTTCATGCTTAGGTGAGCTAAAAGTGCTGGTAACCTGCACTTTCAATTTTTTCCTACAATGTTTTCTACAATATCAAAGACAAATCCCATCATTTAAGCCAAATTTCAATTGTTGACTGCAATTATGATTTTTTCCAAAGTGGTAAAGAGTTAAGCTGGCTAAAAGCTTGGTCCATTACACATTTCTAGACTTGTGTAATAAAACTTAAGCTCAAAAGCAAAAATATGTCTGGAGCTATATAAATTATATCTCCTAGTATCTTTTACCTTCTTCATTCTTTTCCTAAATATAGATTTTCTTGATTTTGTCTTGTCTTTTCCATCAGTAACATGGCTATTTGGTGTCTGTGTTTTCTGGTTTTCCTTTTCATCACCACTCTCAGAGGTTACAGAAGTTGTTCGACTTAATTTGAAAAAGATAAACTTCACATAATAACAAAAAAAGCAGCCACTGACCGTAAAGGTTTTCACTTACATTATACATGTACCTTTGTAAAGGATATGAGCCATGCTCTGTGAAAAGGGGGCTTAATGTATCTGTGAAAAGTTTCAGCCCAGGTCAGCCTGCGCAGTCCGCACAGGTTCACCTGGGCCGAAACTTTTCACTATTGATCAATTTTCTGTATGTGCAAGGTCTAGTCTACCTCATGATTAAGTCAGTTATTTAAAACAGTGGCTATTATGGATCCATAACTATGTGATGGCTTGATTGGTATAATGCATTACAGAGAAGCACTAAACCCCCTTTTGCCAAAGCACTGCTGATATAATTTTTAACCTCCTCACACAAATTACTTGTAGACTACCCCTAAAAGATTTCTCGTAAAATAAGAATAATCAATATAAATCAAGATAAACACATGATCACATTTGAAAATACTCTGACCAAATGAGTAAGTGCTTGTAACAAATAATTTTTCCCTTCTGCCATATTGTCTTTATAAGAATGTCTAATTAACCCGTTAACATGCAGTCCCAAGTTTTAATGACCATGACCATGAGGGCTTTAAAACATTCAAGGAAAAGGACTAAATTGCTGGTAACAATATTTTCTACCATTTCCAAGATAAAAGTCAATGTTTTAGTCACATTAAATTTGTTGTCTGCAAATGCTTTCAGTTTGGACAAGTCTAACAAATTGTCATTTGTTAAAATGTTAAGCAATAAAAAGGTTTTCTGCAGGAGGTAACAACTTGAGGTGTTTCTGCAAATCAGATCAATAAGAATACAAAACAATTCTAACCCCCAAGGAAAAAGGCTTTTGAAAAATGGGAACAAGAGGGCCATTGGCCCTACAGCATTCCCCTGAGTAAAGTCATCTACAGCTGATAAAGCTGAAGACAGCCTGGTTTTAATGATGTAAAACACATGAGTGTAAGTGACCTACTTTTTGAACCAAGGTGACCCAATTTCAAACTTATCCAAGATATGATTGAGATAAACATTCTGACCAAGTTTCGTGAGTATCAGGCTGAAATGTGGCCATTATGGTGCACACAAGGTTTTTCTATAATTTGGTCCGGTGGCCTACTTTGTGACCACCCACTTTGGAACTTGTCCAAGATATTACAAAGACAAACTTTCTGACCAAGTTTCATGAGAATCAGGTTGAAAATGTGGTCTCTACATTGCACATAAGGTTTTTCTAAGATTTGCCCAGTGACCTACTTTTTGACCAGACATGATGCAATTTCAAACTTGTCCAAGATATCACCAAGACAAACATTCTGACCAAGTTCCATGAGTTTCAGACTGAAAATGTGGCCTCTAAAGTGCACACAAGGTTTTTCTAAGATTTTACCCAGTGACCTACTTTTTGACCAAACATGACCCAATTTCATACTAGTCCAAGATATCAACAAGACAAACATTCTGACCAAGTTTCAACAGTATAAGGCCAAAATGTGGCCTCTAGAGTGCACACAAGTTTTTCTTCGGTTTAGCCCAGTGACCTACTTTTTGACCCAACAGGAACCAATTTCAACTTGTCCAAGACATCATCAAGTCAAACATTCTGACCTAGTTTCAAGAGTATCAGCTAAAAATGTGGCCTCTACAGGTTTTTCTAAGATTTTGCCAAGTGACCTACTTTTTGACCAGGCATGACTCAATTTCAGTCTTGTCCAAGATATCATCAAGACAAACATTCTGACCAAGTTCCATGAGTTTCAGGCTGAATATGTGGCCTCTAGCGTGCACACAAGGTTTTTCTAAGATTTTACCCACTGACCTACTTTTTGACCCAACATGACTCAATTTCAAACTAGTCCAAGATATCATCAAGACAAACATTCTGACCAAGTTTCAAGAGTATCAGACTGAAAATGTGGTCTCTAGAGTGCATACAAGGTTTTTCTTAGATTCAGCCCTGAGACCTAATTTTTGACCTGACATGACCCAATTTGAACCTGTCCAAGATATCATTGTCAAACATTCTGACCTAGCTTCAAGATGTATCAGGCTAAAAATGTAGCCTCTACAGTGCACACAAGGTTTTTCTTAGATTTAGCCCAGTGACCTACTTTTTGACCTGACATGACCCAATTTCGAACTTGTATATATCATTAAGATCATCATCAAGACAAACATTCTGACCAAGTTTCATGAGTAACTGACTGAAAATGTGGCCTCCAGAGTGCACACAAGGTAAATATTGACGACCCCCACAATGGACTACGGACGCCAGACACAGTACAATCACAATAGCTCACCTTGAGCACTTCGTGCTCAGGTGAGCTAAAAACAAAAAGCTGGTAAACAGCATTTTGTTTTCTTTTTCCACAATGTTTTCAATCCTTTCAAAGACAAGTTATTGGAGAAATGTTTAATAAGTCATCTGCAATACTTTCAATTTGGAAGTGTCTAAAATTTTGTTATTTGGTAAAAATATATCTCTTTACCAAACAACAAAATTTTAGACTTGTCCAAATTAAAAGCATTTGCAGACAACATAAATGTGACTCAAATGTTGAAATTCTAATTGGAAGAGTAGAACACATTGTATGAAAAGGAGAAAATGCTGGCTACCAGCATTTTCTCCTTGTTTCTTAAATGTTTTCAAAAGTCTTTTATCTCAGGATCATTAAAACTCAGCACTGTTTGGTAAAGGGTTAACTCACCTGATTGGATGAGATGAAGGAGTGACCACCTCCTTTACTTGTCCAGCTTTCTCCTTCACATCAAAATAAGAATCCAGTAGACCACTAAGAGCCACCCGTCTAAATGTTCCACCATGAATCTCTTTGAAATAGGTCACAAGTTGTCGAACATCACAAAATAAACTCTGAAATCACAAGATTAAACAACAATTTAACAAATTGTCAAACAAGCCCTATTTTCAAGGAACCTAAGAGGAATGCTTCTAAAATCATTGTGAGAAAAGAATAAAATGCTGATAACCAGGAGAAAAATTTCTCCTTTTCCCAAATTCTTTTCTACACTTTCTGAGGTAATGCCCACTGAGCCATTTTTTAATATGTTGTCTGCAAATGGTTTCAATATGAACAAGTCCAAAAGTTTGTCATTTCGTAGAGAGTAAACTTAACACAAAATCAAAATAACCAGATACAGTCAAGACTTACATGGCAAAGAGCTATACCTCTTAAGTTCTTCAATGAAACTTGTGTCAACCCTAAGAGCCCCAAATAAATCCATCTGACATTTTCATCTCATAAATATGACCCAAATCATTGCAGTGTCATGGCTGCTTTTGTCTACAGTGTTTCAGCAAAGTGGACAGTGTAGATCAAAGATCAGGCTGCACATTTTGTGCAGCCCAATCTTGAGCTACACTGGCCACAAAGTCGTGAAAGGCGCTTTAAGGGTTAAAACTGCAAATGCTGTCAGAAGTATGACATGTATTTTTGCTGTGTAGAAACAGCACTAGTCATTTTCATAAAATTATTTTTAATCAATTCCAGATGTGATCTTCTCACTGCTTATTTTATCCAACAGGAATGAAAGAACAGCTGCGGATTTAAATATTTCGAAACTAACTCACAACAAAATCTTAAAGTTCATGTGTTATATAATTTGCTGTGTTATAAATAATAGCTGTAGAGTTTTCAACTGATCATCATCATTTTTTTAAAATCATCATCATCATCATCATCATCATTCAAATGCTTCTAACAAGGTTACTAACAATGAACTGTTAGGTGTGATGGGGGATAGCCATGACCCCCTCCCCCCATACCAAATGCTACAGAAAATAAAGCTTATAATAAAAAAGAAAAAAGCTCATATGTTAGTTTTTTTGTTTTTATTGTGATCACATGGGTTCATGGGAGCACATGTACACAAGTAAGGACAAGGACAACTCACAATATTATCACTGCTGTATATCTCTTTGGTAGATTGTGTGCATCTAGATACAAATGTTTTCATGGCATTTGAGATGAGAACACCCTCCACTCCTCTGTAACCAACCCCACCAATACTGTGTCCAAAGTTATTAGCAAATCCATTATTATGTAAGGCTTCCTGGGACACTGACTTCCTGTGAGCTAGAAAAACAAGAAACACAGTGAGATATCTTATTTTTTAACAATTCTGAATATTGTTCATATGAGTCATGCTATGTAAAAAGGGGGCTTAATTCATTTTCAAAAAGTATCGATCCATGTCAGCCTGTGCAGGTTGACACGAGGCAAAACTTTTTGCTATTTGTAAATTTTCTGAGTGTCCAAAGACCATTTCACTCTAGTTTCAATCAGTTCTCCGACTAAATGGTTTTTACAAATCTATTATTACATGATGACTTGACTTGGTACAATGCATCACAAAGATGCAATAAACCCCCATTTGCCAGAGTGGCCCAAATATATTGTTGATATCTTATTTTCAAACTAAATTCTGTTTTAATTCGAAGCTCAAAGGCTAGCCATGTGACTGGTTGAGACATTCATTGTCAGTCTAGACTAGTCAGACTGAACAGTCTAATGGACTATAGTCAAGTTAGTTTACAGGCTAGTTCTAATACTAGATTCCAAGACTACCATCTAATTGGCTGAGAAAGAGTGGGCTAAGTCATTCTGTCTCAGCCAATCAGATGCAGATGTCTGGATAAGAGTTAACTCTTTGCAAAACAATTCTGAGATTTAACAAGCCTGGGCCAGAAGGCTGTTGAAAACATAGTGGGAAAACGAGCAATGCTGGTAACCAGCTTTTTCTCCTTTTCTACGATGTTTTTCTACCTATTTAAATTGAAACTCAGTCAAAAAAGCCATATTTAATTTTTGTCTGCAAATGTTTTCAATTTGGGCAATTCTAACATTTTGTTCTTTGGTAAAGAGTAGAGTGCCTATCACAAGTATAGTTGCTTTACACAAAATATTTTTCCTATCTCTTGTTAAATTGATCAAATGGTGTTTTACACCATTTTCAACATTACTTTTGTCATATCCCTGCAGTAGCTCACTTTTTCATTGCCTCCGGGGTTTCACAATCACAGTTACTCATCTTTCAGCACCTCAGTTTTAGGTGAGCAAAATACTGATCCTACAAGGGTTTGTGCCACCAGCAATTTAAGTTATTAGAATGTCTCTCCACTTGAAATTTTAATATACCTGTCAAATTACCATACAGGATGTGGTTCTTTTGCATGCAATATCAAGCCAGACACTAAATTAATAGTACTTTGATATAAAGCCAGCCTGTTCAAAACATGCCAAGCAAAAAAGCTGACACATAGCCTTTTACATGCCATTAGATATTCGTGTTTCACATTGTCTTTTGACTGTATTTCAGTTATTTCAGTTTTATTATAACAGAATGTCCACCTATCGATGCATTTCTGGTGTTTCTTATGCCAGGCTATGCATTAAGATTCTTCTGTTAAAACTCCAAATTGTTTGGTAAAGGGTTAAAGTTAATTTGGCCTTATTCATCTGAAAGAGCAGGCTAACATACAAAACATCACATAATCTCTCATGGCTTCAAAAAAATTACAATAAAACAAGGAATGTCTTTGGAAAAAGATAGACAGCATAAACTTTCCCACAAATGGGCATGCCGGGGCCCTCTGAAAAAACACATCCACATTTTTGACCGATCACAAATTTCTGTATATTCATTTGAATAGAAATAGGTAAAACACTAGCGTATTCAGTTACCCCAGATAAGACCAGCATTTCTCTTCCAATAAACAAAATGTGACATAATTTACAAACTGTCTGCTACAGAAAAAACTAAAACAAACAAGAGGGCCATGATGGCCCTGGGTCGCTCACCTTAGTAGAGTGCCTTTAAGGTTTTTCTTTAATTTGACCATGTGACCTAGTTTTTGACCGCAGGTGACCCAATTTCAAACTCATATTTCATGAAGACAAACATTCTGACCAATTTTCAAGTCAATTGAGCAAAAAATGTGGCCTCAAGTGCCCTAAAAAGATATTTCTTTAATTTGACCTAGTGATCTAGATTATGACCCCAGATGACCCAAATTTGAACTGGTCTTTGACTATATCAAAAGAAACATTTTAACCAATTTTCAAATCAAATGAATAATAAATGTGGCCTCTAGAGTGCCCACTAGCTATTTCTTTAATTTGACCAAGTGACCTAGTTTATGACCCCAGTTGACCCAAATTCAGACTCATGTGAGATTTTACAAAGACAAACATTCTGACCAATTTTCAAGGCAATTAAGCAAAGAATGTGGCCTCTAGAGTGCCCACAAGGTATTTCTTTATTTTGACCTAGTGACCTAGTTTATGGTTCCAGGTGACCCAAATCCACACTCATCTGGTATTTCATAAAGACAAACATTCTGGCCAAATTTCAGGTCATTTGAGCAATAAATGTGGCCTCCAGAGTGCAAACAAGGTATTTCTTTAATTTGACCCAGTGAACTAGTTTATGACCCAAGTTGACCCAAATTAATCTTATGTGAGACTTTATAAAGACAAACTTTCTAACTAATTTTCAAGGCAATTGAGCAAATAATGTGGCCTCGAGAGTGCCAACAAGGTATTTCTTTAATTTGACCTAGTGACCTAGTTTATGACCCAAGATGACCCAATTTTGAACTCAATGAACTTGTTGCGCTTAGATGGGCAAACAAACTTAGAAGAGAATCACTACATACAAAATATCAAAGCTCTACGCCTTCCAGTTTTAAAGAAGAATTTTAAAGTTTTCCTTCTTTGTTCCTATGTTCGAACTTGTGACCCCCGGAGCTGGGCCAGTTTTGACCCAGGGGCATCATGTGAACAAACTTGGTAGAGGTCCACTAGGAAATGCTACATACCAAATATCAAAGCTCTACACCTTCCCGTTTAAGAGAAAAAGAAATTTAAAGTTTTCCTTCTTTGTTCCTATCTTCGAACTTGTGACCCCCGGGGCAGGGCCAGTTTTGACCCAGGGGCATCATATGAACAAACTTGGTAGAGGTCCACTCTGAGATACAACATACCAAATATCAAAGATCCACACCTTTCGGTTTCAGAAAAGAAGAATTTTAAAGTTTTCCTTCTTTGTTCCTATGTTCGAACTTGTGACCCCAGGGGCTGGGCCAGTTTTGACCCAAGCAGCATCCTTGGAACAAACTTGGTAGAAGTCCACTAGGAGATGCTACATACCAAATATCAAAGCTCTATGCCTTCGCATTTAAGAGAAAAAAAAAATCTAATTTTTCCTTCTTTGTTCCTATGTTTGAACTTGTGACCCCCGGGGCAGGGCCTATTTTGACCCCAAGGGCATCATATGAACAAATTTAGTAGAGGTCTACTAGGCGATGCTACATACCAAATATCAAAGCTCTATGACTTCTAGTTTTACAGAAGAAGATTTTTAAAGTTTTCCTTCTTTGTTCCTATGTTGGAAATTGTGACCCCCAGGGCGGGGCCAGTTTTGACCCTAGGGGCATCATATGAACAAACTTGGTAGAAGTCCACTAGGAGATGCTACATGCCAAATATCAAAGCTCTACGCCTTCAAGTTTCTGAGAAGAAGATTTTTAAAGTTTTCCTTCTTTGTTACTATGCTCAAACTTGTGACCCCCGGGGTGGGGCCAGTTTTGACCCCAGGGGCATCATATGAACAAACTTGGTAGAGGTCCACTAGGCAATGCTACATACCAAATATCAAAGCTCTACGCCTTCCAGTTTCAGAGAAGATGATTTTTAAAGTTTCCCCTCTTTGTTCCTATGTTCGAACTTGTGACCCCTGGGGCAGGGCCAGATTGACCCCAAGGGCATCATATGAACAAATTTAGTAGAGGTCCACTAGGAGATGCTTCATACCAAATATCAAAGCTCTATGCCTTCTAGTGTTACAGAAGAAGATTTTTAAAGTTTTCCTTCTTTGTTCCTATGTTGGAAATTGTGACCCCCGGGGTGGGGCCAGTTTTGACCCCAGGGGCATCATATGAACAAACTTGGTAGAGGTCCACTAGGAGATGCTTCATGCCAAATATCAAAGCTCTACACCTTCAAGTTTCAGAGAAGAAGATTTTTAAAGTTTTCCTTCTTTGTTACTATGCTCAAACTTGTGACCCCCGGGGTGGGGCCAGTTTTGACCCCAGGGGCATCAAATGAACAAACTTGGTAGAGGTCCACTAGGAGATGCTACATACCAAATATCAAAGCTCTGCGCCTTCTAGTTTCAGAGAAGAAGATTTTCAAAGATTTTGCTTTTTTTTTCCTTTTTGTTGCCATGGCAACCAGAGTTGTGGGTGGAATTCAATTCTTTGAACAATTTTGGCAGAGCTTCACCCAAGGAACATCCCTGCCAAGTTTCATCAAGATTGGCCCAGTGGTTTAGGAGAAGAAGATGTTTAAAGAAATTGTTGACGGACAACGGACGACGGACGCCGGACATAGGGCGATCACAATAGCTCACCTTTAGCACATTGTGCTAAGGTGAGCTAAAAACATGTAATAACTATAAAGGTGATCATAACAGCCATTTCTGCAAAACTCTTTATCATATGTCAAAATTTGTTGGTTTTGCAAATTCAAAGCATTTGCAGATGAGAAATTAAATATGGTTCAAATAATGAGATTTGTCTTTGAAAAGATAGAAAATATTGTGGGGTAAGGAGAATATTATGGTTACCAGCATTCTCTCCTTTTCCCACGGGGTTTTTAACAAGAGGGCCATTGGCCTTAAAGTGCTCATCTGAGTAAAGTCATCTACAGTTGATAAAGCTGAAGAGATCCTGGTTTTAATGAGGTAAAACATATGAGTGTAACTGACCTACTTTTTGAACCAATGTGACCCAATTCCAATCTTTTCGATGATATCATTAAAACAAACATTCTGACCAAGTTTCATGAGTATCAGACTGAAAATGTGGCCTCTATGGTGAACACAAGGTTTTACTAAGATTCGGTCCAGTGACTTACTTATTGACCAGATGTGACCCACTTTGAAACTTGCCCAAGATATCATTAAGAAAAACTTTCTGACCAAGTTTCATGAGAATCCAGCTGAAAATGTGGCTTCCACAGTGCACCCAAGGTTTTTCTACGATTTGGCATCATGATCTACTTTTTGACCCAATGTGACCCAATTTCAATCTTGTCCAACATATCATCAACACAAACTTTCTGACCAATCATGCATTTCAAGCTGAAAATGTGGCTCTAGAGTGCACACAAGGCTTTTTTAAGATATGATCCTGTGACCTACTTTTTCCCCTGACATGACCCAATTTCAAGCTTGTCTGAGGTATCAACAAGATAAACATTCTGACCAATCTTCATCAGTATAAGACTGAAAATGTGGCCTCTATGAAGAACCCAAGGTTTTCCTAAGATTTAGCCCAGTGACCTACTCTTTCACCCAACATGACCCAATTTCCCACTTGTCTCAGATTTCATCAAGACAGACAATCTGACCTAGCTTCATGAGTATCTGACTAAAAATCTGGCCTCTGGAGTGCACACAAGGTTTTTCTAAGACTTAGCCCAGCGACCTACTTTTTGACCCAACATGATCCAATTTCAAACTCGTTCAAGATATCATCAAGACAAACATTCTACCCAACTTTCATGAGTTTCAAGCTGAAAATGTGGCTTCTAGAATGCACACAAGGTTTTTCTAAGATATGGCCAAGTGACCTACTTTTCGACCTGACATAACCCAATTTCAAACCTGTCCAAGATATTATTAAGACAATCATTCTAACCAAGTTTCAAGAGTATCAGGCTGAAAATGTGGCCTCTGGAGTGCACAAGAGATTTTTCTAAGATTTAGACCAGTGACCTACTTTTTGACCCAACATGATCCAATTTCAAACTCGTTCAAGATATCATCAAGACAAACATTCTCCCCAACTTTCATGAGTTTCAGGCTGAAAATGTGGCTTCTAGAGTGCACACAATGTTTTTCTTACATTTGGCTCAGTGACCTACTTTTTGACCTGACATGACCAAATTTCGAACTTGTCCAAGATATTATCAAGACAAACATTCTGACCAAGTTTCATGCATATCTGACTGAAAATGTGGCCTCTAGAGTGCACACAAGGTAAATGTTGACACTGCACGCTGCACACTGCACGCCGCATGACGGACACCGGCCACTGGACACAGAACAATCACAATAGCTCACCTTAAGCACTTCGTGCTCAGGTGAGCTAAAAATGTTTCTTCCTCAAGTTCATTAAAAGTTTTGGATTGTATAGTAAAGGGTTAACTCCTTTTCACCTGAAATAAATTTGCAGTAGATGACTGAAAAATATCCACATGAAATTCAAAACTTCAATATGCATTGACCCTGTACCTAACAACCAAATTTTAAACTCGTCCAAATTAAAAACTGTTGCAGATGACAAATTAAATGTGGACGAATTGATGAAACCTGATTCTCAAAGTGTAGAAACATTGCAGGAAAAGGAGAACAAGCTAGTTACCAGCATTTTCTTCTTTTCCCACAATGTTTTCAAACGGCTTCTTCCCCAAGTTTTTTAAAACTCGGAATTGGGCGGTAAACAGTTAAGATTCAATAAAAAGCATGTGGCAAAAGAAAAAGAATTTTTTTTTACAAGCAATACCTCTTTTTTTACCACAAGCTTTTCAAAAGTTGTATATTGCTAGATCAAAAAAGTTTTCTGCAGGTAGCAATGCAATAACCCGTTTACCAAACAATCCCAAGGTTTAACAAACTTTACTCTTTACCACATTAGAAAAATTTAGACTTGTCCAAATTGAAAACATTTGCCAATGACAATTTAAATTTAGCATTACTAATTTGTCTTCAAATGGGTAGAAAAAATTGTGGGAAAAGGAGAAAATGTTGGTTACCAGAATTTTCTCCTTTTCCCACATTGTTTTTAAAAGGTTTCCTTCTCAGGGTCATTAAAACTCTGGATTGTGTGGTAAAGGTTTTGAAAACCTCATGGGAAGAGGAGCAAATGCTGGTAATCAGCATTTGCTCCTTTTCCCATAATGTTTTTCTATGCCTTTAAAGAGAAATTCCATTATTTAAGCAACATTTGATTTGTAAATCTGCAAGTGTTTTTGATTGCAATAAGTCTGAAATTTTGACATTTGGTTTAGAGTATATTCTTCTAAATATCACAATTAAATGCATTATTCCATAATTTGAGGAAAGAGCAGCATATGATAAAATTCTAGACTGGTCTAATTTCAAAGCATTTGCAGATGACAAATAAAATGATACTCAAATGGTTGGATTTGTATCAAAAAAGGTAGAAAACATTGTGGGAAAAGGAGAAAATGCTGGTTACCAGCATTTCCTCCTTTTCCCACAATGTTTTCAAAAGCCTTCTTCCTCCGGTCGTTAAAAGTTGGGATTGTGTGGTAAAGGGATAATCTTACAAATGCTCAACAAAAACTAGCCATTGCTTATTATAGTAAATTTCCCCTCTTCCCTCAGTGTTTCCAAATCGTATACTCTGTAGGTCTGCTTGGATGTAAAAGTAGTAGTATAATGCATTTACATGTGAAAGAGATTAATCAAAGCAAATGATAGTAAGTCATTGCCCATAAATAATTTGTTGCACAGCCCACATTGACAGACACATAAGGACCTGAATTTTGTGTTAATGTGCTCGTGCCATCAGACATAGATGCATTACTTGTCTTCTTGGCTGTAACAAAAATGGTTAATATTCAAACATGAAAACAATATTTATTTCTCTTATGACTAAAAGTAACTTGAAACTCAATTTTGTATGAGAAAGTTCCAAAAATGATTGTCTAAATTTGCCGGCAAAAATTACATTTAGAAAAAGATACTGACAAAAAAATACCTATCTAAACACCAAAGAAATATCCAATTTTTTCATTATAATCGGTGAAAAGTTCCAACTCCACAATTGTTAGGCCATTTTCCTTGAAAAGTTACATATACATTCCAAATTCACTTTACAGACACATGGCACCATGCCTCAGTCAGCAGATTAAGTTTCAGATTGTCACTGTGGGATTGAATCTCCTATAAGATTTTTGGTATTAATTTTCATTTCCACCAACACTTAGAATAATCAGTCATAATCTAATATTACCATACTTACATTCTTAAATTTATAAACAAAATCTTTTCATCAGATTTACATATGTCATTATGACTTCAAGATGAAAAAGGTTATGTATTTCATGTTTTAATGACAACAAAATCCCTGACATACTTTCTTCAAACCATGTAAAAACTTGCACCTCAATATGAATTAATTCACCCTTTACCAAACAAACCCAAGTTTCAACAACCATGAGGTAAAAGGCAGTTTTTTTAACATTGTGGGAAAGGGAGAAAGTCCTGATCACCAGCTTTTACCACAATGCTTTCTTCCCAATCAAAGAACATAAAATCATTTTTATCGTTATAATTTTAACATGAATATAATGCTGTCAAAGCCTTTGGCTCCCAGCCACAGCATTCTAGTGGGGGTACAGTGTATTTGTCTCTAGTCTTCAGTTTAAACTTAAATGTCTAACATAAGTTGTCAACTCTTTACCAGACAGACAACAAAATTGTATATTTGTCCATTTTGAAAGCATTTGTAAGCAACCATTTAAATGCAGCTCAAATGATGTAATAAGGTAAAAAAGCTAGACTACATCTCCCACTGTCTGCAACTTTCTAACAAGAGATAAAATTCTAAAGACAACAATTTATGTGTGGCCAAAATACTGGGTTTTCTCTCTGAAGGCAAGAAAACATAGTGGGAAAAAAAAGAGGAAATGCTAGTAAATAGCATTTTCTCCTTTTTTCACCATGTATTCAAAAGTCTCCTTCCTAAGGGTCTTCAAAACATTTGTGCAAAACTGTTAAAACAATGCCTGAAAAAGAACACAATGTTACACCTCACAAAGCCAACCACTTACTCTGTTGATGCTGTAGAAGTAGAATCGGGTCTACACAAAAGCCCAGAAAAGCATGGAAGAAGTCAACAATCTCCTGTAAGGGGCGAGTCTTAACCCAGTTTTTCAGGTACAAGCGGAACATTATCTGGTTCATTTTTTGTAACCTCTGTAAACAATTATGACCTTTCTGTCTTAACAAATCACCATGACGACCTCTCAGTCCATCTCCACAGCCATGTGGGCATCCAACAGATTTGTAAATACTGAAATGTATGGAAATTATGATGTTACAAATCTAAAAATTTGAACAGTGAAACCTGTATTAGCCCTTTACCACACAAGACTTTTAACAACCCTGAGGAATGAGGCTTTTGAAAACATTGTGGGAACAGGAGAAAATGCTGGTAACCAGCATTTTCACCTTTTTCCACCATGTTTTCTACCCTTTCAAATACAAATCTCATCATATTTGAGCCATGTTTAGTTTCTCCTCTACCAATGGTTTCATTAGGGATGAGTCAAAAACTTTGCTGTGTGCTACTAGAATACACAGGCACCCAAGGGACACCCAAAATGTGCTTGCTTAAGACAGGTGCTTGCCTGGTATAAGTGCATTTCAACACATTTTGCCGTATCTGGGATCTCAATGAGTTGCTTGCCTAATACAGGCTTCTTACTATATAGAGGTGGTCACTTAAACAGGTAGTATTATATTTTCCTTTACATTGTAGAAGATGAATGTGGAAAAACACTCCTGTGTCATAACATTTTACCACAGTACAAAATTTTGGACCTATCCACACTTTTTTGGACTCGACCAATTTAAAAGCATTTGCAGACGTCAAATTAACAGTAGCTCATATGATTATTTCTGTCTTTGATAGGACAGAAAACAAAGTGGGAAAGAGAGAAAATGCTAGTTACCAGCATTTTCTCCTTTTCCCATTTTGTTTTCAAAAGCCTTCTTATTCAGGGTTGTTAAAACTTGGGATTGTGTGGTAAAGGGTTAAAGAATTTGCAGATGAAAAGTTAGATAGCTCAAATTGTAAGATTCATCTGTGAAGGGGTACAAAATGTTGTGGGAAGAAGGGAGAAAATGTCGTTACCAGGATTTTCTCCTTTTCCGAACAAAGTTTTCAAAAGTCTTGTCCATCAAGGTTGGAGTTGTGTGGTTAAGGGTTAAAATGCAGTACAACTTTGGCGTGCTTTAACACATAAAAATGTACATACAATTCCAGCATATTTCTGAGAAGCCTTAAAGAAACTAGCCTGAAGAAAATGGGAACTAGATTAAATGAAAATGTTGATGACAGACAAAACACAACAATGTGACAATATGTTTTTGTTCCCTGGTTAGCTAAAGAAGTTTTGTTTGGGTGCTAGATCAAAATATTAACAATTCAACTTTGTATTTTTTCAATTTTTAAAATTTTAACCCTTTACCAACCAATGCCATGATTTAAAAACCCTAATGGAGAATGCTTGAACCCTCCCATCCCCCCGCAATGTTTTCTACCCTTTCAAAGATAAATACCATCAATGGACCCATATATATTTTGTAATCTGCAGATGCCTTAAAAATGGCCAAGTCTAAAAGTTTGTCCTCTGGTAAATGGTTAAGAACAATAATAGAAATGAGGAATACCACTGACCTTATCAAACTGTCCATGGCTAAATCATAGGCTGACATTTCAGATTTCCCGTTTTCTGTAGCTACCTGTTCCTCAGCATTGTCTTCCCCAGTTTTGACATCATCCATCATTTTCTCTGTGTCTGACTGTCTCTCTACTATATCTAGATCCAGCAGACAGTTCACCAGGTTTAGCAGAACTTCACAGACCTTCTCACCCTCATGGTTTTTACTGACAAAGTGAACAGCCTGAAAGGTATATGTAGTATATGTAGTATTATATCAAATATCTAACAACCATTGCAGCAGGCTTGCTTTTATGTGTCGTAAGGTATTACAAGGTACCACATAGGATGAAAACGAATCCTTTACCACACAATCACAACTTTTAACAATCTTGAGGAAGAAGCCTTTTGAAAACACTGTGGGAAAAGGAGAATATGCTGTAAGCACATAGCAAATTTCTGTTCATTTTTTCTACAACCTACTGTATTTGTCCTTATTTCTTTGTTCTTCATGGATTGAGACTATCAACATAACACAAGTCACCCATATACTACTATACTAATGAAATATACATTTTCAGTCAATATAAAGAACTTACCACAAGACGAAAATGTAGACTTGTCCAACCTGATTGCATTTGCTGATGACAATTCAAATGGGGCTCAAATGATGAAATTTGACAGGGCAGAAAACATTGTGGGAAAAGGAGAAAATGTTGTTTACCAGCATTTTCTCCTTTCCCCACAATATTTTCCAAAGGTTTTTTCCTCAAGGTAGTTAAAACTCAGCATTGTGTGGTACAGGGTTAATGGCTGTTTTCAGTGCTGTATCTCACCAAAATATTTGGCAGCTTAAATCCAAGATTGGACTTCATGCTATATACAAGAATTGAAGATGATCTTGATATTCTATAGCCACAAGAAACTCAGTTTACTCTTTACATTTCAACAACTAAGAAAAAGACAGCTTTTGAAAACATTACAGGAAAAAGAGAAAATGCTGGTAACCAGCATTTTCTCCTTTGTCCACATTTTTTTCTACCCTTGCAAAGACAAATTTTATCATCTGAACAACATCTGCAAATGCTTTAAATTTGGACAAGTCTAAAATTTTTCGCTGCATCAAGGCTGAAGATTGCCATGCTATTATTTTCCAACTGACAAAAAGTGTCCTGTTGGATTACTTAACTAATTAAAGAGTTAAAACTTTATCAGACACCAAAATTTTAGTCTTTTCCAACTCAAACACATTTGCAGAAGACAAATCATATATTACTCAAAACATGCAATTTGTCTTTCAAAGGGTAGAAAACATTGTGGGAAAATGAGAAAATGCTGGTTACCAGCATTCAAATGCTTTTTTCTCCAGGGTCATTAAAAGTCAGGGTTGTTTGGTAAAGTGTTCACTAAAAATGACTTAAACCAGTTACCTGCAGAATCACTTTGTAATTCAAGTGACCATTTTTCTGTATATAATGAACAGCCCCTGGTACCTCAGGAACTTCTTCTTCCCGTTGATAACAAATATTGGAATCTGTCATACTGCGAGCCAGTCCTGCTCCAAGCTGCGAACCATCACTTGGCATATCTAGACTGTCACCCTCAGACTTGGAAAAATCATACACAGTTGGCCAATTTTTACTGGATTTCTGGGGAGTCTCCTGTGTTATTGTAATGATTGGTTTTGTAATTCCATACTTTCCTGCAGAATTATATCCATGTCCATCTGCCCCTTGTGACCAGGAAGATGAGTCATTACTGCTATGTTGACTGCTTACCTCTGAGTCTTGATCTGGAGATGGAGGGAATTCAAACCTACTGATAGACTGGTTCTGTGAATCAGCTGCCCAACTGAGGCTGGTTTTAACAGATTTTTCTCTATCATTAGATCTTTTACTGGCCATATCTACAGAGCTTCGACCTCTTGCCCTGTTGTCCCAATGATACAGTCCCATACTATCCTTATGTAAAGCTGGAAATGAGTATTTATCCAGTTTGGTTCTAAATGGGACACTTGTGGGAGAGGCATCCCTTGCAGGAGGTTCCTTCCTTCTTACATAGGCTTTCGTACTGTCTGGGTACTGTTTTAATTCCACCATGCACAGTTTCTTAAAAGGAGGCTCTCTCCTAAATCCTGATAAGAAAGGGGACGGGGACGCTGGCTCTGAATCACTAGGTATCGTAGACAATCCAGGTGACATGGAGGCAAACTTTGTATGTCTCTGTTGAGGTCCTGTGCCTGATTTAACATCACCATTTTGGCCTAAATTCTTTGGTTTTGATAGTGATGGTGGTATGCTGTTACTTCTTAGTAAATGAGGATCAGCAAATGGCAAGGACCTGCTTCTTTCTCGGTCTTTATAATCCATATGTCTATATTCATCACATATTTCCAACACTCGCCCGTGCAGATACTTTACAGCCCAGTAAATTCCTTCTTCAGACCATTGCAGACAAAACAAACACTGCAATACTGCAACATCAAAGTAGCTTGCACTAAATATATCCACAGAGGTTGTTCCTTTCACACCACTAGTGACAGCACTGACAAGTCTGTCCTTGACAAAGTCCTGATCTATGGACCCAAACTTCTCTTGAAGCATCTGTTTGTATTCTGGACCAATTTCTACATAGCTGTCCTTTCTTCCACATCTACATACAGTTGGTCCTTCATTAGCTCGTCCTGACTTTATATTATTGCAGTATTCACACATAGAGAAAATAGACTGGGTCTCTGATTGTGACATAAAACAGAACTCACTGTCACTCAATCTGGCAAGGGGACATACACGAGTTGGGGAAGCCTCACTTTCGCTAGTTGACCTTGCACTCTCATCATCAAACGGAAAAGCAAAATTCAGGTTCTCCCTTGATGTCCCTTTCCCGATATAGATATTGGCAGCATTTGTGTTGACCTTCAGTAAGCTTCTCTGTGCCTTCAACACATTCCTCTGTGGTTTTACTGGGGTGGAAAAACATGGTATATCAGGCTGCTGGTAGTCCCATAGTGGCTGCCACAATCGTAGCCCATTTTCAAGTTTCAGTGATTGAAAATCAGAATCCTCTAGAGTGTTAACTAAGGGAGCAAACAGGTAGATGAACAACTGGACAGACTTTAACGAGTGCAGGTGGACAGATGGGGAAGTAGCTTTGGAATCCTGTATGGTGACTGTGTCCTCACACTCTGAGGCTGCATCAAGAATGATCCAATGTAAGGTATACAACAGTTTCGTTTCACTGTTACTGAATTTCGAGCCTGGATGGTTTTGTCGCCGATTTTCCAATAATGCTGCACATGAATGGCTCACATGGGGAAAAGCGACCTGAATGAAATAATAAATGAGCCATGCTCTGTGAAAAGGGGGCTTAGTGAACTCTCTGATGCACTGTACCATGCAAGTCATCACATAACTAGAGATCCATAAAATCCATTTTGTCCAACGACTGACCGAATTTGAAGGTAGTGTGGTCCTTTGACATGCAGAAAATTTACGGATAGCAAAAAATTTTAAGCTAGGTGACCGTGGGCCTGCAACGACTGCACAGAATGACCTGGGTTGATACTTTCTGCTGATGCTTTAACCCTTTACCACACAATGCCGCCTTTTAACGCCCCTGAGAAAGAAGGCTTTTGAAAACATTGTGGGAAAAGGAGAAAATGCTGGTAACCAGCATTTTCTCCTTTTCCAACAATGTTTTTTACCCTATCAAAGAAAAATTGCACCATTTGAGCCACACTGAAAGTGTCATCTGCAAATGCTTTCAATCTGGACATGGCTAAAATTTTGTCGTCTGGTAAAGGGTTAAGCCCCATTTTCACAGTGCATGGCTCAAATGTATAAGATATGTATGCTAAAGGAGATAGTATCCTTGGAAAGAACCTCCTTGCAATATGTAAGATAGTTGATTCAAGTAAATTTCTGAGGCAATATTAATAAACAATACTAACTCCAATTTCATGGTTGAACTACAGGACCAGCAATTTGATCATCCAAGACCTTCTGTCTCAGCCAATCAAGTGGCTTGTCTACGAGTTTAGAATATAGCCAATCGCAAGAAAAGTTGGTGAAAAAGATCCTTTTGAAAAAGGTCTTTCTCCCTGGTGCTGGACTTTGTCTATTTCTTATATCACTAGGTCTAAATAATGTAACAAAAGTTTATACATGTATCTCAAGGGTTCTTCAAGAAGATCAACCAGCTCTCCATGAAAAGCTCCTTAACCCATTACCAAACACCAAACAAATTTATACAAAGATTTTAAAAAAAAAAAAGATTGAAAAGATCAAGAGGACAAAGTCAGAAAAGAAGAAAATGCTAGAGAAAATTGGCCAAAAGTTACAACATAGCACAATCATCAGATGAAACACTCTATCATATTATCAATGAGGACCTGGGTCCGTATCACCAACCATTCTTAAGAATATTCTTGGTTTTGTTCTCCAAAAGTTTCCAAATTTGAAAGTAACACACCTTCTGAGTGGCTTAACCATTTGGTTAAGCCAATCAGAAGTTCTGTTACTTTCAAACATGGAAAATCTTGAAGAATAAGTCTAAGAACGTTGTTAAGAACGGTTGGTGAATACGGACCCAGGTTTTGCCCAATGTCCCTTTTTATATGAATGAAGTTAACCCTTTACCAAACAATCCTGAATTTTCATGACCCTGAGAAAGAAGCCTTTAGAAAACATTGTGGGAAAAGGAGAAAATGCTGGTAACAAGCATTTTCCCCTTTTCCCACAATTTTTTCTACCCTTCCCAAAACAAATTTCAGTTTTTGAGTCACATCAATTCTGTCATCTGCAAATGCTTTCAATATGAACGTGTCTATGATTTTGTCATTTGGTAAAGAGTTGACAACAATCTAAGTATGGTAGGTTATGTACAAGGCATTATCATAGAAATACCCATGTTTAAGCCTCTTCAATAAACAATTTAAAAAAAAAAACAATGAAGAAAAACATCTCGGTACCTACCTGAATTAGTTTCCATCTTGATATATTTTGAATGGCCTCACACAAGTTTGGTGGTTGTCCATGCAGTATATTTTGTACCACAACCCTTTCAAATGACTAAAATCAGTAAAAAAGGTTCAAATAAATTGGCATCAGTAATCTAGCACATAGAGCTTGACAGAACTAGAGATATCTAATTATTTCAACCTTTACAAAAATAAGCCTGTATTTTACAGTCTTTGTACAGAAGGCCTTTGACAACTTGCTGGAAAACTATATAGCAGAAAATGTTAGTAACAATGTTTTCTAGTCTTTCAAAGACTATTTCAACCATTTGAACCACATCTCATTTTGTTATCTTTAAATGCTTTCAAAAAAAGACAAGTCTAAAACTTCATGGATCTGGTAATAATATGAAACAGATTTGCTGCAGTGGCCTTTGAAACACCCCTTAAATTGTTAAACAGGGATAATCAACATGAATTAAGGTTAAATATAATAATCATGAATATTCATATAAAACTATTCTGGCTATCCTAATACTCTGATCAACACGAACTGTTGCCAAATGTCTTATAGCAATAATGCACTTAGTATGCTGCCTAATAAATATAGGGTCCAAGGTTTAAACAACTTAATTTGTATGAACCAACATTAAGCATATCCTGCTACATTAATCTAGCTTTAGAACACCTTTCATTACTAAGTATGTGTCTTTGTGACCCGAGTTGATGAAGATCAGACTCCACAAAATGTGCTGTCTAATCTTTGATCTTGACGGACAAACAACAAAAACAACAACAAACCACTACAATAATCACTTACAACACAGGAGGCATCACACAGCTTCCCAAGCTTTGGTCGGATAAAAGGACTGAAATAAAGGTTTGAAATATCATAAATTTTATCCATTACCACACAATACAGAGTTTTAAAGTGCTACATTTATTGAAATGGACAATTAATTTTAGGGCTATTTTCTATCAAAAGACCTTACAAATATCTGACAGTGTATACAAAGACCAAACTACAAATAATTTCCATACAGTCTGATCTTGACCTGCAATTTACATAAATTACCATAGAAACCCTGTGAAGCAGAAAATGTAAAGTCAAAATCCATTAGAGATTAAGATCCATTGAAATAAAGGGCACATCTACAGATCTGTAGATACATTAACCCTTTGCCAAACGACAAATTATGGACCAGTCCAAATTGAAAGAGTTTGCAGACGACACTTCTAAATTTGATGAAAATGGCAGAAAGTTATGAAAAAGGGTAGAAAACACTGTGGGAAAAGGAGAAATTGCTTGTTACGAGCAATTTCTCCTTTTCCCACAGTGTTTTCAAAAGACTTGTACTGCAGACATGTGAAAACCAGGGCTTGTTTGGGAAAGGGTTAACTCTTTACCAAAATATCCCTTGATTTAACAACCGAGAATGAAGGCCTTTGAAAACATAACAAGAACATTTTTTTCCATCAATGTTTTCTACCCTTCCTATATAGGAATTTTGCTTTCAATTTGGGCAAATTTAAAAATTATTGTACGGTATTTTTCATATCCAAAATGCACTAGTTAGATGACAGAAACTGTTGAACACTCTTGCATATTATGTAACAAGGTATAAAGGTACATGTCATTATTACCTAACCAGGCTGAAAGTGGTCACTTAATGAGCCGGTAATTAATGGAGAGGTTATATGTTCTAACTTGGACAAATCTTTAACTCTTCATGAAACGACAAAATTCTCGACTCATCTAAATTGAAAGCATTTGATGATGATAAAATAAATATGACTAAAAGTTTGAAATTTGTTTTGGGAAGGGTAAAAAAAAACATATTGGGAAAAGAAGAAAATGCTGGTTGCCGGTTCAGTATGAAAGTGCAATTTTGGTGTTGAAATAACAGAATGTTTGTTTTGCAATTGCATTAGGGAACACTACTTATTTTCATTAGACCAGATATGACTATATTGTACCTATTTCAATACTGATCCTACATAAACAACAAGACTAGCACCCAGCTGTCTACAAATATACTTCATGAGACTATGTATCACTTTAAGGCAAAACAGTCAAATTTGTAAATTTTTCAACATTTACAAGAGATAATACATCTTGAAAATTCAGCCAATGAAAAATTTTTTAAAGGGGTTCCTGTAATGTCACCTCAGTTTAGCTTGATGCAAGAAATCCATTTGATCAAATAATTTTTACGTACCGAAAAGATTAAATTTAAACCTATTCCACTGAGCAGAAATTGATGGTGAAAAAACATTTTCATGCTAAACACCAAAAATTAAGGCCTAGAGCTTTGTATTTTTTTTGCAAAACCAATAAGTTTTCTTCCAATTTTCTTTTAAAACATCTTTTAAGCATCATTTTCCCCTCCTAAATTTGAAATCAGATTTTTGAAATGACAAATCAGCTCACATATGACATAGCAAGTGCGTAGAAAAAGCTGACGCAATTACATGTAAATGAAAACAGGTTTATACAGTGCACAGGGATACATCATGGATATAGCTCTATTTTCTGATACAGTCTACTCGGGAGCTAGGTATACATCATGGACATAGCTGCATTTTCTGAGCAGTCTCCTCGGCATCTTATCTACACAGTCTGCAATTCAAGCAAATCCAGACCTGTGCAAGGCAACTTTATGCCTGGGTGAATTTTTTACAATGAGTTAACAATAAAGCACAAACTAGTTATACTTATTTAATGCTAGTCATGGACTTTAAAGGCTCAATAGCTGCGAAAAGTAAACAACATGGGTGTTGAAATGCATTTGAATTCAAATCATACCATTCAAAAGTATGGAAATTTTTTTGACAATCTGTAATATGGTCGACTAACCTACTTTCGACTGGTACCTGTTTTCGAACCTGAAATGATATCCAAGTTTTCTTGCAAACTATGAAGTGAATGACATCACTGTTCTGTGTGAAACGCAAATTTGAATAGAAAGAATAGTGTCACTGCTGCTAATTTATGAAATGCAACAAAATCAAGACAGTATGTATGTTTATAATGAATGATCGGTTTTAGTGACAAATTTCTTCTTACCCTTTTCAACCAGATACGTGCCTAATTTAAATTCTCCATCTGATATTTAATTTTAATTCTGACAAATTTCCAACATGTGACATAGTCAGTCTTGATACCAAAAAGTCATGTAACCATACTGGAATGATGTGACAAGATTCCGATCTATTATTAGATCAGAGAATTTTGTGACCCATTTCGTTCAGTCACTTATGGACGAACACTTTTTCCTGGACATTCGCCGCTAGAGAGAGAAAATGTTTCCCACCATTTTATCAAGACATTTAATATTTTCAGATGTTTCATGATAAAAATAATGGTGTTAAAGCACTTCCTAATCTGTCCTCATAGGTGCATATAAATTGATAGAAAGGACCAAAATGTCTAAATTTTTCTTATTCTGGCGCTACCATCACGAGAAGGCCATGGATGGCCGCCATGACTATCATCCGTCCTTTTCATAATGCTTTGAAAAGCTTAGGATAACTGACTCAGAGCTGTTCATTTTCATTGTTGAAAATATTCCCTTCTTGTGATAGTTAACACTTTTGATAAGTGTTGGAGTACATGATGATTTTTAGTGTTTTATTTATGAGCTGTTCTATAGATATTGAAAGCCACGAAATGAGGGCATATTTTTCCATGCACCAATTCAGCTGAATTGAAGAGCGAAATATGTTGTCACTGTTGAATATGCATGATTCAGACAGAATTTATGGTTCAATATGCATCTGAATTTGGTTTTTTTGTTTATAAAATGTTTTTTTGTAATCAATTCTTCATTTAGATAAGCTAAAATTGTCAATTTCATCCCATGGAAACAGGTAAGACCACAATTGTACAGTTGGTGAAAGTGCAGGTGACAGAAAAATGAATTTTAAAGCTAGGTTACAAGTTGCCAGGTCACTTAATCTTTTGTTTCCTTTTCAACTGATTTCAAAATTCATTTTCCCGCCAGTGACTAACACCTTGACAGATCCTTCAAAAATAGATTGTCATCTTCACATGAAGTCATTAACATGCATACAGTATGATGGGTTTACTTGTTAATGGTATGATTTACATACCTGTAGATGCACAGAATTTGTTTTGTAGGCCACTATTGGGCCTTTAAACTTTGTATGATTTTTCTGCTTTAACAAATAGCAAGCTCTGATTTTTCCGCTTTAACAAATAGCAAGCTCAGGGCAATTTAAGGTGCTTAGTGGAAAGAATAGGTCATGATTCAGACTAGAGTCTGTACTGTAGATGTACATGCATACCGAACGTTTTGTTTAGTCACTGATCTGCACAGTCCATTGTTTTGAAACATAATCTAGGCAAAACAGATTTGACATTGTTATTTCATCTTGCTAATTGCTAGAAAATATCCATCTACATGTTTTATTTGCATAATACGGTAGTCTGAGAGTGATAGATGCTTATCTTACCTCGTCTGTCTCCAGAAAAATGTCTGGATCGGCAACGGCACCGAGTGGTCGCTTTCCAAGTCGTCTCCAGCCTGTGTCTTCCTTTTCGGCATGCTGAAGACAAGCAGTTTACCAGGAAAAAATGATATTTTCACATTTCTTTCCAATTGTGTAGAGCAATCAAATAGTTCATGAGTCAAATATCATCTACCAACACACTTCACAGTTGTTAGAACTACCGTTCACTCGGTCAAATTCATCAACATCAGTACCAGTGATTAAACTGTGATTGGTTGAGTTATTGGTCATGTGACTACATCGTTAAATATTATAGTCTTTTTCATTTGTACATGTAGTCAGAAATCTGCTGCTCTACAGCTGAATAAATTTATATTTACCACAAAAACAATGGAAAGAAAAATAAAACGTTAACAGGCAAAATAAATTGTACCGATTCGTTTGATTTACAGTAAAACTGATGCGCATAATTTTTTTTATAATATTAGCAAAATTTTTTGAAACGTCTTTCTTTATATGGTCTCAGCGCTTTAAGAGAAATGTGTGAGCCTACATGAAAACTAAACTATTTCAACGTAAACATTAATTTTCTTACATAGAAATTTAAAATTGAACATTTGACATTGCCTCTCATAGCCTTAGCATACAAACCAGTAGATCTGGGTTTATTTAGTTTTCACATGATACGTACAGTACTTTGATCCTAAAAAAAAAAACGCGAATTTGGGCGGAAGTGGCTATCCCTCGAATATGTAAACAAATATGGCTGAGACTGCTGAAACTAAAAACAACCCTGAAGAAAGTATAGAATATGTGCCAGCTTCATATGGTTGGTACTTCCAATAAATGACTAAGAGACACAACTGAATATTAAAGACGAAGACTTGTTGGTTTGATTCAAATTAGGCACTAGGTCCCTGTAGAAAATTGACTGCAACATCTCGACTCAAGTCCCAAGTCAACTGTTAAGCAATACACATTTTGTTAGCGTTTTCTCAAGAAGTAACAAAATCTTGCAGAGTCTTAGGTTGCTTCGTTGTGAACTAGCTGATTGCAACAATACCATTTCGCAATAACCCTGGAAGTCTTCTTGACGGGAGAAAAGAGTTATTTCCCTTGGACCTTGTTTTTGTACTATTGAAGCTGACTTTTGCAGCCATTTATTTAACTCATATTCAAATAAGTAAATGTTGGACTTGTCCAAATGAAAAGCATTTGCAGACATAATAAATTTGCCCCAATAAAATTTAATAATTTATTTCGGTTTCTAGAGGAACTCAGGAAGGGTATAAAACTATGAAAATTTTTTTTACCAGCATTATCTCCATTTTCCACAATGTTTTCTAAAGTTGGCTTCTTTAGGGTCATTAAAACTAGGATTGTGTGGTATAGGCTAATAAAACCATGAAAATTATCCTGATTTACATCGAAGTATATGCAATAAACCATATGAAACAGTATTACTACAGGAGAAATTGTCAGCTGTGAAAAAGACGTCTGCAGGTGGCAATGAGTTAACATTTGGCCAAACCACAAAATTTTATACTAGTCCAAATGAAAGAATTTACAGACAGTACATTAGATGTGTCTCAAATTGTCAAATATTATTTAAAAAGGGTAGAGAACCTTGTGGTAATCAGCATTTTTTCCTATACCCACAACGTTTTCAAAAGCATCCTTCTGTGTTTAAGCAGTACAATATTGGATGAATATCCATACCAAGGTTAAAATCATTGTTATCATTCTCGATGGATTTTTAAAAAAAGTTATTTGTAATGTAAAGTGTCCAAGAATACCTTGTTCGTTTATTAAAAGGGAGAGTTAACAGAATAGGAAGATTCTGTGAGCCACTGCATGTTGTCAGATACATATAAGTATTCTGGTCTTGAGTGTTAATTTATACATCACATAAGGTATGAAAACAGTTATAGGTAAACTTTGCAGTTGTAGGGGGTTAAATTTACTGGTACATTAAATTTACCTTGTTTATACCACCTGAGAATTCCTTTGTATAAAGTCGATGTTTCTTTATTAACAGCATCTGATGAAACAAAAAAAGATGGTTTTGTGAGAGTGATTGTTGCTGCCAAGAATCTGTCAACATCTCGTGAAATAGTGAGACAGGGTCTCCTACCAAAAGCAGTCAAAAGACCATCCAATGCTAAAGTTGATGTAGTCTTTGAAAATCAGTGAGTAATGGAATAATTCTGTTAATCCAATAAAGTTTCATAAAGCAAGTGAAAATGAAAAAATACACATGAATATACGTAATGTACCTTTGATTCAGAGTTTTTAGGATCTTCTACTTTTGTAGTAATTAACAGACAGATTAGGCTAATGAAAATTAAAAAGTTCATCTCCAAACACGTTCAATTTGGACTAATCTAAATTTTGTCATCAGGGGATTTTCTTCCTTTACTAAGAGGCCGAATTTCGGCCCCATTCCCAATCGCAAAAAGTGTATTTTTTTCCCAATTCCATAAAATAGAATTCCCAATTAGACGCTAGTAAAAGAAAACAAGTCTGATGTATCAGCCAGGGTTTTCCCTGACACACAAATTTGCAGGCATTGACCACAGTTCAAGCAGGAAATCGACAGTCGTCGTATTGTAGGTACGAAACTATTCAGGGGCGAATGAACTATAGACTGCGTCCGTATATTTTCAATCGATTCATGCATACTCAATTGTCTGGCTGTAAACTGTTATTGGTTTACACGTCGTAAAAATAGCATGTTAACTTCTTAGCAACCGCCTCGCGTATATGCAGCGAAGCGGAGTTTTGTAAAGCAAAAACAAAGAACCCAGCTCCTATAATAACAAGCTCTTATAATAATAGTCCTGAAACAGGAATATGTTATGAAAAATATCCAACCTAATCTAGACCACGAGTTTTTTCCTCTCAAATTTCAAGCGGTTGTGCTTCCTCTTTGTCTTAGCAAAGTGATCGTCTGATTAATTTGTGAGCAGAGCTTGTCGTCGGCCGAAATGGATAATCAAATAAAAAACAAGCTAATTCATTTTGGGACTTTTAAAGTCATCAGTTATGGGTTATATATTCAAGATGTTAATTAAAGAGCCGGTATCAGTATGGCTGTGGGACTATCGACACACCCGAAGTCATATAACGTAATAATCTAGTGTGAAGTATCCTTTTCACAATTAATTTTTAACAGTTTTTTTTTTACAATACTGTACTAGATCTACCTCAGAAAAGGACGATTTATCAGTCTTTCTTTATATGTCAAAACACACAAAAAATCATTTTCAAAGATTAATCATCATGGAAAAAAACCACGAAAACACATGACAAAACATTGCCAAAAAGACCTCAACCGATCAGAGGCTCTTCAGTCTGTCTTGTTTAGCCTTGATAATGACTTCTATTAGCTGACTTGCATTGAAAATAAAACATGAAATAATTCCTCTGTTCATTCACCAGAAAAACAGATATCTTAGTAAGAGAATTAAAAAATCCTACTTAACGGGGGTTGGGGGTGTTGTCTTACAGCTTAGAGACTGGAACTAGTATGAAAGACTACAGAGAAACATCCAAAAAGAAAGAAGTTTGGAGGAAGAAAAAAAAAAAAAACAGTATTGATTTAGTAGTTTATTGTAAGGTTAAATATGTTTCAAACTTTTTATGTTTTGTCAATATTTTCCCAATTTTGACATTTTGTCGATGATTTTTTTCCCAATTTGGCCAGGGGCCTTTTCCCAAAACGCCTGGATAAAGCCCAGGTCATGTGGTAAAGCATTAAAGAGCTTTGGGTGCTGCAAAAAATAAAAGTTGAAAATGTAACCCTCATTATTTTTTGAACTGATAGGTTTTTGGCTGTATTCAATATATTATGAACCTTACAAGTACAACATTTCCTGTGTCTGCAGTGGACACCTTTCTGAAACAGTTAAATTGCTTTTTTTCCTCAACAACTTTGTATGTCATTCAACTTTATCATTTGTTTCCTCCAGAAATTTTACCTTTTGTCACTTTTATTATTTATCAGCCTATTAGAAACTATCAACTACAGTTATTTGTAGCAAGTATGTGTTTTTTGTTGTTTTTTTTTTTCAGAGCTTTCTGTGTCACTGTCAAAGGAGAAAAAGGAGACATGAAAGGTAAAAACATTCAGCTGAAGATAAAGAAATTACCACACGAGATCAACATTGACAAAAGCTACTATGAGGTAAATTCTGTCAAAAAGTTACGTACTGTTGGAAGCTTTGCAGTCCCTAAACTTTACAACACAATGCCCCCTATGCCTGGATATATGTATCCCTTTAACAAGCGATCAAGTGATTTTATGACCCTAATGATAAAGGTTTTTCAAAACATTGTTACAAAAGGAGAAAATGCAGGTGCAAAAATGTGGGTAGCCAGCATTTTCTCCTATTCCTGCAATGTTTTTCTACTATCTAAAAAAGAAAAATCATCAATTCAGCCATATTTGTTGTCTGCAAAAGCTTCAAATTTGGAATAGTCTAAAATTTGCAGACCTCCAGATAAGAGGGAGTGATAGTGTTCGAAATCCATTATTTCTCTTCCAAACCCTATGTTGTGGGTACTTATTAGAATAATCTCAATGAGACAATTCTAATGAGTACCCATAACATAGGTTTTAGTGGAGAGTGATTAATAGCCTCAATTTTCAAATCAAAATCACTCCCTTTATCTGGAGCTCTGAATTTTGTTGCTGTGTAAAGAGTTATCTGCATATACTTTGAATTGGACAAATTACAGGATTTGAACCTGAGAAACATGATTGTTAGTCAAACACCATGAAACACTCACATAGTTTAGGCATTTTAACCCTTAGAGTGCCAAATAAACCTCTAGACATTTTCATCCTAGAAATAAGACCCAAATAATTGGAATTACATGGTTGTTTTTGTCTACAGTGATTCAGTAAAGTGGACATTGTAGATCAAAGATCAGGCTGCACATTTTTGTGCAGCTTGATCTTGATCTACGCTGGCCACAAATGCAGCTATAGTCGTGAAAGGTGCTTTAAGGGTCAATGCTGAAAATATATTGATTAGTAGTAATATTGTAGACTGAACTGTACCTGATTGTCTTCTGAAATGTAAGGTGCTAATATCTAAAAGAAAAAAGTTACTTAACCCTTTCCCAAACGACAAATTTTGGACTGGACCAAATTGAAAGAGTTTGCAGACAACAATTTTAAATTTGATGAAAATGGCAGAAAGGTCTCAAAAAGGGTAGAAAACACTGCGGGAAAAGGAGAAATTGCTCGTTACGAGCAATTTCTCCTTTTCCCACTGTGTTTTCAAAAGACTTGTACTGCAGACACATGAAGACCAGGGCTTGTTTGGGAAAGGGTTAATTCCAGATTCTCTGGTGCAGAAAGGGCACTGGAAAAATGGACTGAAGTATTTTCTGTATGAAAGGATATTGACAAAATGTTTTCTGAAGAAAGTTTTGTCACAGTCTACATTATATAGCCTTTGTGATTGTTATTAGGGTGTCCTGTGTTTTATCCTTACTTGCAGCAGTGGTTTTTAACCCTTTTCCAAAACCAGCTTCTTTTTGTCTTCCCACAATGCTCTCCACCATTCATGAAAAGAAATCATCTTTTAAGACACACTATTTTAAAGTCCATCTTCTGAGATTGCTTTCAGTTTGGACAAGTCTAAAACTTTGTGGTCTGGCAAAGAAATGTGTACAGGCAAGGGACTGCAGAGCAGTGAAACATAGGAACTACAGTATGAATTAGTTAGCTGATGCTGTGATAGATCTGAAATACTGATGAAAGTGTGTGAAAAACCATTCAAGTAGCTACACTTGCTATCTGTCCCAATCTAATAGGGATCACTTGATAATTGATGATTTTTAAAAAAAATTCAGATCTGTGTGTAGTTGTTTGAGAGGAATGATAACCCAGGCATTGACTCTTTATCAATTCTTGTAAAGAAGTTTGACTTTATGGGGGATTGAATTCACAGTCCCTGTTTTACAAGTGTCCTTGCCACTTGAGCTTGGCATATGTTAAACTTGTTGGATAGATATTGGATATATCTCTTCTTGTATTTGTGAAAAAAACAGGCAGGAAATGTTTGAAACATTTGTATATGTATGAAAGTAAAGTTGATAGTTTTGCTATATTGCAGGTGGACAATGACCGAGTTTTGGTGTACCTGTGTAAAAGACAAGATAAATCTTGGTACCCAGAAGTTCAAAATGGTCTGGAAACTGCTGAAGAGGATCAATGAGTTTTCCTTATGATTAAGTTAATAATCAGACTGGATTTTATCAAAAGAATTTTGAAAAAAAGATCATTGCTGAAGCTGTGAAATAGAGCTGTAAGTTCAACTCTTCACCAAACAACAAAATGTTAGACTTGTCCAAATTGAATGCATTTGCTGATGACAAATTAGTGGGAGTCAATATTTGAAATATGGTTTGGGAAGGTAGAAAACATTGTGGGGAAAAGGAGAAAATGCTGGTCAGTGGCATTTTCTCCTTCTCCCTACAATGTTTTTAAAAAGCTTTTCTTTCTTAGGGTCCTTAAAAGTAGGGGTTGTGTGGTAAAGGGTTAAATAAATGAAATGGTTTTGATTCTATGAAAGTGTACAGGTAGTTTTTAGCTCCACTGGCCGAAGGCCAGCGGGCTAATGTCATGGCCCGGTGTCCGTCGTGCGTGCGTCCGTCCGTCCGTCTGTGCGTGCGTTAACTTTTATTTCAAACATCTTCTTCTCTGAAACTACCCATCCAATTTTCATGAAACTTCACAGAAATGATCCTGCCATGGTCCTCTTCAGAATTTCTTGAAAGAATTTGATTCCTTCAAAAACTCTGGTTGCCATGGCAACAAAACTGAAAAATATTGGAAATCTTTAAAAATCTTCTTGTCGGAAACCATAAGGCATAGGGCTACCAAATTTGGCATGTAGCTTTATGTAGTAGACCTCTATCAAGTTTCTTCAAATTATAGCCCTAGGGTCAAAATTTGCTCTGCCCCAGGGGTCACAAGTTTTACATAGGCTTATATAGAGAAATCTTTAAAAATCTTCTTGTTGGAAACCATAAGGCATAGGGCTACCATATTTGGCATGTAGCTTTATATAGTAGACCTCTATCAAGTTTCTTCAAATTATAGCCCTGGGGTCAAAATTGGCTCTGCCCCAGGGGTCACAAGTTTTACATAGGCTTATATAGAGAAAACTTTAAAAATCTTCCTGTACCTAGCCATAAGGCCTAGAGCTACCAAATTTTGCATGTAGCTATATCTAGTGGGCCTCTACCAAGTGGGCCAAAATTTTAGCCCTGGGGTCAAAATTGGCCCCACCGCAGGGGTCACAAGTTTTACATGGGCTTACATAGTGACAACTTAAGAAATCTTCCTGTTTTGATTTTTTTTTTAAATTAGCCTTGCATCAGGGGTCTTATGTTTTACAGAGGCTTCATATGGACAAAACTTGAAAATCACCTTATTTTTATGGCTTTATCTTGTGGACCTCTACCAGGGTTCAAGTAATTAAATAGCTCTGGGATCAAAAATGGCTTTGCCCTGCGGGTCTCAACTTTCATATGGGCTTTTACAGAGAAAACTTTGTAAGTCTTCATTTTGAAACCATTTGGCTCAGCATTGAAATGTTTATTATTTATGGTTTATATTTATAAGCCAGTGGAGCGATACAGGGCCATCATGGCCCTCTTGTTTATTGAAGTTGTAAGAAGCAAGTTAGATTACATTTATATATTCTATACCATCATGCTTTCATTTGATTTATTGAATTGAGCAGTGCTCTGGCAAAAGGGGGCTTAATGCATCTCCGTGATGCATGATACCATGCAAGTCATTACATAATCATGGATACATAATAGCCACTTTTTTTCTAACAACAAACTGAATCATGTGGTAGAATGGTCCTTTGACACGTAGAAAATGGACCAATAGCGAAAAGTTTCGGCCCAGGTCAGCCTGCGCAGACAGCGCAGGCTGACCTGGGTCGATACTTTTCGCAGATGCATTAAGCCCCTTTTTCACAGAGCATGACTCAGTTATATATGAGCCATGCCTTGCAAAAGGGGGTTTAATGCATCTCCATGAGGCATTATGCCAAGCGAGACATTGCACAATCATCATTCTATAAAAATCCAGCTTATCTAACAACCAGCTGAATTTTGAGGTAGAATGGGACCTTGACTTATAGAAAATTTACCAAAAGCAAGAGGTTTTGACATGGGTCCTTTTTGCAGATGCATCTAACCCCCTTTTTGCAGAGCATGGACTGTGCAGGCTGACCCGAGTTGATATTTTTTGCAGATGTATTAAACCCCTTTTTCACAGACTCATATGTATTTGTCACTGACGTTTATAATACAGTATTCATATAAAAGATCGAGAATTTCTTTGATTGACGCTCTAAGTAAACCAACAGCACATAATTCCAAGTCTAAATGCCTCTTAGGAAGAAAGCTTTTGAAAACATTTGGAGAAAAGGATATAATGCAGGTAACTGGCATTTTTTCCTTTTCCCACAATACTTTCCTATTTACCAAGAGTTAGCAAACATGTTAGGAAAAGTAGAAAATGCTGGTTACCAGCATTTTCTCCTTTTCCTACAATATTTTGAAAACCTTCTTCTTAATTATCATTAAAACTCAGGATTGCTTTAGTCTTAGCATTTGATTGTAGTATTACAAAAGTCATGTTAAAGCTGTACATGAGTTTATCTGCTAATACATTAAATGTAAATAGGATTTCTATTAATATTTTCAGAATGATAAAAATTAAGACATGATATCCTCACTTTGCAGATTATTATACTGTTCTAGAACTTGGCTGTCATGTTTACATTTGTTTGATTCTTTATCACGCAATCCTGAATTTAACAAGTCTAAAGATGAAGGCTTTTGAAAACATTGTAGGAAAAAAGATAATTGTGGTAACCAGCATCTTCTCCTTTTCCCACAATGTTTTCTATTATTCTGATGACAAATTTCTGTTCTGAGTCTCATTCATTTTGTCATCTACAAATGCTTTCAGTTTGGGCACGTCCAATGTTTTGTAATATTTTTACCAACAATTGTTAAAGAGTAAATGGTTCTGTTGACCATAACAACAAATATTTTTTTATTGGCTTGTAATCACGATTATTTTGCGATTCACAAATAGAGAAGCAGATATCCAAGAATAAGGTAAGACTACATAAATATGCAGGCCAAAATTTTTTGCACTATTTCTGAAAATAAATCATAATTGTGTACAGTAAGATAAGGTTTACTCTTTACCAGATGACAAAATTTTGGACTTGTCAGATATTGAAAGAATTTGCAGGCGGCAAATTAAATATGGCTCAACTAATGACATTTGTCTGGAAAGGGTAGAAAACCAGCATTTTCTCCTTTTCTTACAGCGTTTTCAAAAGCCTTACCCATCAGGGTCATTATAACACGGAATTGTTGGTAAAGGGTTTAAGTTGTTGTCTCATTTTTTATGTGGATTACAATCTCTTACACCCACTGGTGACTGTTTTGTGACAAACTTGGCCAATTACATTAGATAGGTGAAAATGTTTGTTGACAAACAGTACTTTTTTGTCTACAACATATTTTACAAATTTTTAGTATTACTGGCCGCAAATAGCTTGCCTCTTGGGTCAAAGCTCTTGTTGATGAAATTCTCATAAGCTCATTACAAAAAGCACATTACAGCAGCGTTAGATTCTGGGCTAAAAGTGACCTAAACCTGTTTCTCTACAACTGATGATTTGGTATGATTACATTACAGGTACTTGTCATTTTAAATGTTTTAACATTCATATGTAATACTTTTTCTGTGTTTTGTCAAGGAAGGTACTGTTACTGTTTTACTTTTTCCTCAAGTTCCATTTTTTTTTTTTTTTTTGCTATTTTATTTTTTTTTTACCCTTAATTTATTGCTGGCATATCACATCACCTCGGTCCATATTTAACAACAATTTTAAACATTTCTTTTTTTTAATTCTAAATTTGAAGAGCTGCCATTTGACTGGCTTAGACAAAAATCAAGGCCAATTAGTAGGCTAGCCTTCCAATTCTAAATGGAACTCTGGAACTTAGTTAAGAATTCAACCCCCTTATATCTTTTTTCAAGACAGAAGCCCAAGATCAATCTCCGTATCTGTGCATCTCTTGAGTGATTTCATTTAGAATCTATTGAAATTATTCAAATAGTGATTAGTAATGGTAAGCTTTTTAGAACACACCACCAATGAGTGGCACTGTGGAAAAAGTAGGATTAATGCATCTTCTTAATACACTTTACCAAGTACATCATTGCACAATATTGGTCCACTGTGTCTAAAAATTGACCAAAGAGATAGAATTGTCTTTTGACATTTTACAAATTGCAAAAAGTTTTGATCCCAGTCAGCCTGCACAGGCAAACCTGGGTTGATACCTTTGTATGGATTGAAGCGCCATGACTCGTATATTGAATCTGTAATTCATAAACAAAAGAAAGATTTTTTTTTTTACTCTTAAAATCTAGTATTTCAGTCCAATCCTTTGACCCTTATCCTGTTAATTCTAAATTAGTTAAATAAAACCTTCAAGCTGATAGCAAAAACCTGAATAATGTCATTTCTCCTTGTCAGACAATATAGATCACAAGATCAGACTGCAGGTTCTGTGCAGTCTGATCTTGATCTATTCTGCCTGCAAAAGGTCATTGAGTCACACTCAGCTGCATAAGGGCTAAGGAGATAATTATGGTCCGTGCTTTTCCAGAATATATTGTAAAAAATCTGATGGGTACTTAAAAGGTAAGACTGCATGTTCTGTGTATATTGTTACAGGAATTTCACCATATCAGCACCAAGGTATGACACTTTTAGATATAGTGACCTTGTGTTGATAGTATTAGTAGTTACTTTATATTCATATTAGAATATTTTTACAAAGGATCTAAATTTTTAGCTCCACTGGCCGAAGGCCAGCGGGCTTATGTCATGGCCCAGTGTCCGTCGTGCGTCCGTGCGTGCGTCCGTGCGTTAACTTTTATTTCAAACATCTTCTCTGAAACTACCCATCCAATTTTCATGAAACTTCACAGAAATGATCCTGCCATGGTCCTCTTCAGAATTTCTTGAAAGAATTTGATTCCTTCAAAAACTCTGGTTGCCATGGCAACAAAACTGAAAAATATTGGAAATCTTTAAAAATCTTCTTGTCGGAAACCATAAGGCATAGGGCAACCAAATTTGGCATGTAGCTTTATGTAGTAGACCTCTATCAAGTATCTTCAAATTATAGCCCTAGGGTCAAAATTGGCTCTGCCCCAGGGGTCACAAGTTTTACATAGGCTTATATAGAGAAAACTTTAAAAATCTTCCTGTACCTAGCCATAAGGCCTAGAGATACCAAATTTTGCATGTTGCTATATCTAGTGGGCCTCTACCAAGCGGGCCAAAATTTTAGCCCTGGGGTGAAAATTGGCCCCGCCGCAGGGGTCACAAGTTTTACATGGGCTTACATAGTGACAACTTAAGAAATCTTTCTGTTTTGATTTTTTTTTTTAATTAGCCTTGCATCAGGGGTCTTATGTTTTACAGAGGCTTCATATGGACAAAACTTGAAAATCACCTTATTTATAACCATACAGCATAGACTTGTATTATTTTGGCATGTGGCTTTATCTTGTGGACCTCTACCAGGGTTCAAGTAATTATAGCTCTGGGATCAAAAATGGCTTTGCCTTGCGGGTCTCAACTTTTACATGGGCTTTTACAGAGAAAATTGTAAGTCTTCATTTTGAAACCATTTGGCTCAGAATTGAAATGTTTAGTATTTATGGTTTATATTTATAAGCCAGTGGAGCGATACAGAGCCATCATGGCCCTCTTGTTTTTTTAAGATCTTGGGCTTTTTTTAAGTTGTGTAGGATATACATGTAGATAGTTTACATTATAGTGAATTTATTATACCCCCGCAAACGAAGTTTGTGGGGGGTATACTGGAATCAGCCTGTCGGTCGGTCGGTCGGTCGGTCTGTCTGCAAAATCTTGTCCGGACAACTCCTCCTACAGTTTCTGTCTGATTCACGTTAAACTTGGCAGAAGTGTTCATTAGGAGCTGTAGATGTGCAAGACACACATTTTGTAAAAATTCCATCAAGAATTACTGTGTTATTGCCCCTGATTTGACTTAAAAATGCTTGTCCGGACAACTCCTCCTACAGTTTCTGTCTGATTCACTTTAAACTTGGCAGAAGTGTTCATTAGGAGCTGTAGATGTGCAAGACACACATTTTGTAAAAATTCCATCAAGAATTACTGAGTTATTGCCCCTGATTTGACTTAAAAATGCTTGTCCAGACAACTCCTCCTACAGTTTCTGTCTGATTCACTTTAAACTTGGCAGAAGTGTTCATTAGGAGCTGTAGATGTGCAAGACACACATTTTGTAAAAATTCCATCAAGAATTACTGAGTTATTGCCCCTGATTTGACTTAAAAATGCTTGTCCGGACAACTCCTCCTACAGTTTCTGTCTGATTCACTTTAAACTTGGCAGAAGTGTTCATTAGGAGCTGTAGATGTGCAAGACACACATTTTGTAAAAATTCCATCAAGAATTACTGAGTTATTGTCCCTGATTTGACTCAAAAATGCTTGTCCGGACAACTCCTCCTACAGTTTCTGTCTGATTCACTTTAAACTTGGCAGAAGTGTTCATTAGGAGCTGTAGATGTGCAAGACACACATTTTGTAAAAATTCCATCAAGAATTACTGAGTTATTGTCCCTGATTTGACTTAAAAATGCTTGTCCGGACAACTCCTCCTACAGTTTCTGTCTGATTCACTTTAAACTTGGCAGAAGTGTTCATTAGGAGCTGTAGATGTGCAAGACACACATTTTGTAAAAATTCCATCAAGAATTACTGAGTTATTGCCCCTGATTTGACTTAAAAATGCTTGTCCGGACAACTCCTCCTACAGTTTCTGTCTGATTCACTTTAAACTTGGCAGAAGTGTTCATTAGGAGCTGTAGATGTGCAAGACACACATTTTGTAAAAATTCCATCAAGAATTACTGAGTTATTGTCCCTGATTTGACTTAAAAATGCTTGTCCGGACAACTCCTCCTACAGTTTCTGTCTGATTCACGTTAAACTTGGCAGAAGTGTTCATTAGGAGCTGTAGATGTGCAAGACACACATTTTGTAAAAATTCCATCAAGAATTACTGAGTTATTGCCCCTGATTTGACTTAAAAATGCTTGTCCGGACAACTCCTCCTACAGTTTCTGTCTGATTCACTTTAAACTTGGCATAAGTGTTCATTAGGAGCTGTAGATGTGCAAGACACACATTTTGTAAAAATTCCATCAAGAATTACTGAGTTATTGCCCCTGATTTGACTTAAAAATGCTTGTCCGGACAACTCCTCCTACAGTTTCTGTCTGATTCACTTTAAACTTGGCATAAGTGTTCATTAGGAGTTGTAGATGTGCAAGACGCAACTTTCGTGAAAATTCTATGAAGAATTAATGAGTTATTGCCCCTGATTCACATTTAAAATGCTTGTCCGGACAACTCCTCCTACAATTTCAGTCCGATTCGCTTTATACTTGGCAGAAGTGTCCATTTGGAGTTGTAGTTGTGCAAGACACACATTTTGTAAAAATTCCATCAAGAATTACTGAGTTATTGCCCCTGATTTGACTTAAAAATGCTTGTCCGGACAACTCCTCCTACAGTGTCTGTCTGATTCACTTTAAGGAGGTCTTTTCTGTCATATGTATAGTTGGCCAACATTATGCGAAAACACACCTTTGGACATTTGCAACAAGTTTGGATCCAGACCAGCCGCTGTGTCTCAGACATATTATAAGATCATGGTCTGCACTTTTTTACACTCATTTACTTTTGTGTGCAATTAAATTGATACTTTGCATAAATATTCACCAGGAGCGGTAGAGGTTCAAGATGCATATTTCTCAAATGTTTGCCAAATTAATTACCCCTGAATTTACTCAAAACTTCTTGTCCAGAGAACTATTCCTTCAGTTTAAGTCTTATTCACTTGATATTTGTCATGATATTCACTGGGAGCAGTAGATGTGCAAAGCACAAATTTCATGAGTGTTGGCCTAATGATTACGGAGTTATTGCCCCTAAATTGACATTGCAGAGTTATTGACCCTGTGACATGAAATATAGGGGCGGGGGTATTTATCACCTTTAGTGATAGTTATTCTAGTTACATAGTGCAATACATGTGTTTATTGGTAGACAATATTATATGATCTTTAATTGTATTGGACCTAATAAAACTGTCATTTTCGGAAAAACAGTCATGTCGTTGAATTTTGATTTGATCTGGATGATCCTCTGGTTTCTGTAGTGAATCTTGTCAGGGAAAACTTCCTCTGCCCTCCCTCATCCCTGGTAGATACATAGACTGACTTCGTGGTCATCTGCAATTGTTAACCAAATAAGGACCCTATGAATTAACCCTTTACCAAGTGACAGAATTTTAAACTTGTCCACTTTGAAAGCATTTGCAGACAACATATTTAATGTTGTTCAGATGGCAAGGTTTGTCTTTGAAAGAGCAGAAAACATTGTGGGAAAAGGAGAAAATGCTGGTAAGCAGCATTTTCTCCTTTTCCAAAATTGTTTTCAAAAGCCCTTTTTCAAGGTTATTTAAAGTCTCGGTTGTTTGGTTAGGGGCTAAGCATTTATTAAACAATCCCATGCTTTAACAATTCTAAGTTAGAAAGCTTGCAAAGCATTGTGAGAAAATTCTGATATATTCTCTCCAGCCATTTCCCACAATGTGTTCAACCCTCTCAAAGACAAATTGCATCATCTGTTTGGACAAGTCTAAAACTTTGTTGTCAGGTAAAGGGTTAAAACCTCAATATTACCTGGTATGAAGCAACAAGGTCTTTCCTTTATTATCAGGTGTGTTTTACAAATCATTGGCTCTTCACCACACAGTCCTGTATTTTTAACAACCCTGGTGAATAAAGCTTTTTTTTGGGGGGGGGGGTATGAAAAGGAGAAAATGCTGGTCATTTTTTCCTTCCTACAATGTGTTTTGCTCTTTCATAGTCAAATTGCAATTGCTTGTAAGTCTGAAATTTATTGATCAAGAGTTAACAAGTTTGCACTAGACATCATTGACTACACCCGTTTAACATATGAACAACTAAAATGTGCTAACTCTGTTTTCCAAATGACAAAATTTTAGAATAATCCAAATTAAAAGCATTTGCAGACGACCAGTGGATGGCTTGGAACCAGTGTTAACGATTGATTGATTGATTGTATGGTGTTTAACGCCGTTTTCAACATTATTTCAGCTATATCGCGGCGGCCAGTGCACCTATCCATGCTTTCCTGGAATTTCTTTTTACCAGTACTCCGCACAATATTCTTTCCAAGCCACAGGCTGCTTTCCCACATAACCATCGTCGAAACAATGGTCAGCGGTGAGAGAGGAATGAACCCTGTCGCAATGACTATCATCAATCCTCGGAAAGAAAATTGGCCAAGCCGGGGGTCGAACAAGCGACCTCCTGTTCTCAAGTCCTGTACGCTACCGACTGAGCTACGGGGCTTGGCGAGAGTATTAACGAAGTAAGGTTTCCAAACAAAAATCCAAGAGCACAAAGAAAGGTAATATGTCGTAATATGACTGAAATAATGCTGAATACGGCGTTACCTATTCTGAGGTCCATGCACAGTTAAAAGAACAGAAGACGGAACAAAAAAAAAAAGCTATTTCTCTGGGCTTTTTAGGGAGGGTTTAAATACAGTGTAATTATTTCAGCAGGGTAGCAAACCGGTAGTGATAGTTGATAAGAGTAAGTCTAAAATTATGTCGTTTGGTAGAAAATGAAAAACGGAGTTTTAGTTTCCCTGTTTTGTGCATAAAATGGCATGAGAAGTCGACAACCTGTTACAGTGTGTTAATTATAGGGTGAATAACGATAAAAAATTCACACCACTTCCCTGGCTGAATATGGAAGCCATCAGAGAAACCCCTTGGGTCTTGTAAAAAACTCTTTCTAATGGGGGGAAAAATCGATGTAGAGGGGAAAATGACAAATTGGTTGGCAGGAAAACTATTAGAGACCTGTCAACAGTCTGGAATTAATCTTTTAAGTGCCTACACTACTTCGATGAGGTTTTCTTTTTCTTTCATTTTCCGGCGCTTGGCTTTTTTTTGTAAGCGCCCCATGAAGTTTTACATACGTATAAAGAAGAAAGAGAGACAAAAATACGAAAGTGAACCACCGGACCACAAATTATACCAGATAAAAAGTTTAACTTTCATTTCTAACCGTACAGGAGACTCTTCACCATGTAAAAGAGACGGATTATTAAAGTATCATGGACATTAAGTGCTCAAAATTTGAACAAGTAAGAACGTGAGCACAGCTTTAATGATCAGACTGCATAGAACATGAAGTCTGATCTTGGACCTGCACCGTCCGGTATTGTTTTACTTATTCTTGCCAAAGCGAGCGACATTGAAATCACAAATCTTCCCATGACTTTTAAATCCCTTGACGCCAAATAAGTTCACCGAAAATTTTCAGTAGCTACAAACGACCAAGATGTTACCCTTACGCTACTAAGAGCGACTCACTGAGCTTTTGCGGACAGTGTGGATCAAGATCAGACTGCACAGAACGTTCAGTCTGATCTTGGATCTACACTGTTCGATAAGAAGATATCTTTCCTCCAAAAAATAAGTTTGAAATAGCAACATTCGTGTCTTTACTATCGGCTTCAAAGTTTCATTTAACTTATTTAGCAGGTAAACAGTTGAACTTTCATGACCTTTTCGCAAGAAAATCTCATATACTATCGGACACCGCAGATCCAAGGTTATATTGCTCTTTATGTAGAGTTCGATCTTGATAGAGATTTACACAGTCCACAAAAGCAATTAAATGTGGCATTGTTGAGAAAAGAATCACGGGTAGAATTCTAACATTTTTCTCAGAAAATCCCGTATATTTACGATCCTGAGGTCGATGGCTGAGAAAACATAACGGGAAATGAAGAAAAAGCTGATAAACAGCGTTTTCTTTTTTTGTTACAGTGTTGTCTTCTTTGGCCATCATTAAGGTTGCATTTAATTTGTCGTCTTTAAGTTCTTTAAATATGAATAGGTCTTAGATTTTTATGACCGTTTTGTAAAGAGCTTTGAATAATCTTCTTACAGGTGGACAAGACAAGTGACCCATCACTTACTCTTTTGAAATAGTGTCGCAGTGTATTCTTTAAGTCAACGGTAGCGTAAAGATCTAGGAATTCAAGGGTTTTAAGTTCGAATCCAAGCTCGACCAAAATACTTTCCGAAGATTGATGAAAGTCACCGTGAAGGGATTTTCTAGTATTATTTATAAGCGTTGACTTAGTTTTTCCCCTCCGGTTAAGAGGTTGTTTTTTTTTTCGGTGAAGTTAGACTTTAAATGTGTGCACTCACCGCCATGAGATAACTGAAATAATGGTTTAAACGATTTCAAACACCTAACAGGCGAATGACCTTCTAGAAAATAATAATAATAACGAACATGGCACGAAAACTTCTCAAGACTGGTTAAGTAATACAGAAATTGCTGACTGTGACAATTTACACGGCTTTTCATCACTTAAAGCTGTTTAATTTGACCCAGAGAAGCAATTCTTGACCAGGGAAGACTTCCCCACTTTAAAATTCGTTTGACATGTTGAGTACGAACAAAATTGTTTTCAACGGTGTCCCATTTTTCCGTGCCGTTCGACATATCTTTTACCGCATCCCAGATATTATCCGGAAAATATCCTGACCAAGTTTTATGAATGTTGGAACAAAGTGTGAGGTTTCTAGAGTGATAATACTCTGAATGATGTACGAGTGGCGTTCATTAAATAGTGAAAACAGCTGCATATCTCGGGTGTCCGTCATTCGATTTCATTTATTTTTCTACAGTCCCTCAAAGTACTCTCCTTCTCTCTCTATGCACAGTTGCAGCCTCCTGCGCCATCTATCAAATGCTGCTCGGTACTCTTCTTTAGGTATACCCCGTAACTCTGCATTTACGGCTTTAGAGAGGTCTTGGACACGTGTATACTTGTTTCCTGCCAAGATCTCCTTCAGTTTAGGAAACAACCAAAAGTCACATGGGGCCAAGTCAGGACTGTAGGCAGGATGGGGGAGTGTAGAAATTTTGTTCTCTAACAGATACTGGTTTACAGCTGCTGTTTTATGGGCACTCGCATTGTCATGCAAAATCATGATTCTCGATGTTCCTGTGATGGGACGACGGTCATTCAACTCAGAAACCACCCGAGGAAGTACAGTGTCTCTGTAGTATCGCCCAGTCATGGTTGCTTTTTCTGGTAGAACATCTACAGCTACAGGTCCGTCATGGTTGAAAAAAATTGTGAAAAGCCTCTTCCGACTCTGAAAACCTGGTTTACAGACCACAGGTCTGGGTTCATCTTTTGTCAGCCACATCATGTTAGAACGTTTGTTTGGGATCCCATAGAAGTATATCCAAGTTTCATCTCCCGTGACTATGTCAGATATCCTTTTTGGGCCGTTGGGTTCGAACATGTCTAAAAGTTGCCTTGCACAAGAAACCCTATTCTTCTTCTGTTCGGGAGTCAGCACATGAGGTACCCATCGCGCGGAAATCTTTCGCAGCCCTAGTTCTTCATGCAGCACTTTATGGATGGTACCTATGGACACATCTAAGTCTGAACTAATCTCCCGCACCGAAACATTGGGGTCATTGTCTACTTGATTTTTAACATTTATGATCAAAGTTTCGTTCACCTTGAATTTAGGTGCTCCTGACCTTGGTTTGTCTGCAATAAGCTTTCTTCCATCTTTAAATTCTCTCACCCACCTGGAACAGGTGTTATAAGGTACAGCTAACTCCTTATATACCGTATGCAAATCTTCATGAATTTGCTTTAACTCATCTCCAAGTTGCAGCCTTGTGAAGATGTAAAACCTTTGGTGTTCTCTGCTGACGTCCATTTTGAACTAAACAGGAAGTGACATCATGTTTTGATGACGTCATCATTGCACGACATCAGAACGTCATGATAACGTTTGGTGCCAAAAATAAAGCAGAGATCTTCATTTTTGTCTTGATAAAATTTCGTTCAAATATCTGTAAGGGTTAATGATATACAGGTGTGTTTTCATTAATTACTGAACACCCCTCGTAAACAAAGGAGTATCTTCGTGCATTTCAAACTCAGGTGAGCTAATAAAAAAGAAATCAGTGTACATGAAAGCTATTGAGCTGAAGCCAGTGACTGATAAAATCACACATAATAGAGTTGGACTGGTGAAAGCACGTGTCGCAGTCCATTATAACAATACGTGCTATCTAAATATTTCAAAAGTAACGAGTGTTGTCCCCTTTTTGTAGCGTCTGCAATCCATTTTCAAATTCATTGCTTCCAATTATTGTAAAGTAAAAAGGATCCCTTAACCCTTTACAAAAAAAAAAAAACTGTGTTTAACAACTCTGGACAGATCAGGAAGAACGCTTTTGGGAGGGGAAATTTCCTCCTTTTTCCACAATGCTTTCCACCTTATCAAAGAAAAACCTTCTGGAGCTATGATGATATTAATTTACCAGCAATGACCTGTTATTGTACATGTACGACTATTAATACCTTTGCAAATGGCAGCTGTTGAAAACATTTGGGCAGTGCTCCCTTTCACATTTTCTAAATTGGTATGAAATGACATGTATCCTGTTTTCCTTAATCTTTATGTTTGCCCTTTAAGATATTTATCGATAAGTCTGACAAAAGCTCGCACAGTACAGGGTTAACTCTCCAACGGTTGAACATTGATCATACTGGGCTAAATTTTAGGTTGCTGATGAAAAAGTTGCTCATCAGTACTTCAGGTACTTTGATTAGACCACTATGATAAAAGTTAGTCTTTCTTTTTCTCGACAGGGAAAAGGTGTTCGAAAACATTGATGGAAAAGTGAGCAAGTGCTTGTCACAATAAACTACTCTTTCCCTCAGTATTTTGAACAAAAGCCACGAAAGAATTTTTCTTTCTCTAGGTGTTTCTCGTTTTAAATGCCGGTCAGTTCGTTTTCAAGAGTGGGTCATACTGTGACACAGGCACCGACAAACGACCTTTTCTTTCGTCTTGCATCAATTTTTTATTGAAAACATCATGTCAGAAGGATACATGTACATTGTTCATATTTTAGAGCAAGTTCTACAGCCAAAACGTTTTTTTTTTTCTTGTACTTGAGTAATGAAGTCTGATCCATGCTGATTATGAGGACACTATTTAGTACTCACCGAAAGAGATAGTACAAGAAGCTGCAGATTTACTGTACCTGTTTGGCAATCTGTAAAAGAAAAACTAATTTGAAAGGAGTGATGCTTGTTTGTTCTTATTCACCACTCCTAAAAAAAAAGTCCACATGTACATGTTTGAAACCTTACACATTCGAGTGGCACTTGTATAACCCAAACAGATTGTCACTATTTTTTGGCAGCATTAGAATTAATTAGAACACTTGTTTAAGCAAAGATTACCATCTACTTGGTTAAAAGTGTTGTGGCAAAAGGTGACATTGCTCGTGACAAGCAATTTTTCCTGTTACCACAATGTCTTTACTCTTGGTGTATTGAATCTTATACGGCTTTTGTTGATCATATTTTCAGCACATATCCAAGCCATGCTCTGTGAAAAGGGGGTTTAATGCATTTGCAAAAAGGCATCGACCTATGTCAGCCTGTGCAGTCCACGCAGGCTGACCTGGGTCGATTTTTTTCAACTGGTCAAATTTTGCATGCCCAAGGCCCAGTCTACCCCGTGACTGAGTCGGGCGTTAGACAAAATGGATTTTATGGATCCATAATTATATTATGACTTGCTTTGTATAATGGATCACGGAGATACATTAAACCCGCTTTTGCCAGAGCATAGCATTTTTTCAAAGTTGTCTACTACAAATATGTTTCAGGAGGAAATGAACTGAACTAACACCCATTTTCTACGCGTCTACTAATTTTGGCCAATAAAAAAGAAGACTTTCTGTTTTATTTTTTTTTTATTATTTCTTCATTTGTCACGTTGTCACTATAATTGACCCTTTATGTAGACGTGTGAATGCTTCTCATTGTAATTTCTATTAAACTCCGGCCCTCATTTTCATGGATGGATCACACGAAGTAAAACGTCCCAGAAAACAGAGAATGATAATGTAAAAGTATAGATTCAGACAAGAGCCCACCAAATTAAATCGTGTTTGAAATGGCTATTTTTAAAGTATACATGACTGAAAGAAATATCAAATGACAGTAATATTTAAATCTGATAACTTGAGATAAAATTACACTGGATATATTATAGTACGTGTAGACAGATATGCTAAAAGTCCCTACTTCAAAATAAAACTGAGTGATCGTTCAACTTAGACCTCATAAAGGCGCGCGTCAAAACATTGGCAACAAATGACCTTTGGGACCAATGCTCTTGTTCTCGCTTTCTGAATGTTTTCACAAAATAAACTTGGGTGTTCTATTATGAAAGTCATTTTCTTGATTCTTCGGCAGGGAAGCTTTTTGACACAACAGCACTGGGTTGATTTAAGCCGGAGCTCTTTGGTATTCACTCTTGTTCTTTTATGACTTATTTGCACACTATTAAATTCCTCGCATTTGGTGAAAAATATATGCCACAGTTCAGTTGACTCGTTCTCTGAATGTAGATAGCACCTTTTTCATGTATCCCCTCGAGCTGACAAGATTATATAATGTTGTTATCACTAACGTATATATGCAGTCCTCCCTCGGAGAACCTAAGAGTCCCCAAGTAGTCATTTTTACTTGATATCAATCACTTCCATTGGCTTGCTCACTTTCCACACAATCTGCCAGAGCAATCTGACTCAACTTTACATGTTGTTCGATACCAAAGCGACATTTACAACGTCCTTGTGACGTAAAATATATTCCAGACTTATCCACTCTAAAACCTTGGTCAGCACGGAAAATATGCCTCACGTCCCCAGTAAGTGTCATTATGGGAACATTGTCCTTTTTATTTCTAAGGGTAACGTGAACTTTTCCCTCAAACTTGGTCTCGCACTTAAAATGGCTTGTATACTCGTCCTCTTTAAGTACAAGGTCTGCTTTCGTTTTGTGCTTAGGCGGAACGCTAATTTGGTTGTCGACGGACCAGACAAGTTCTTCTTCGAACGATTCTGCGTCCGCTTTTTTAACTGACATTTCACCTTTGAAGCCAGCGTTGGCCTCTATCACAGGATTCGGGGGCGTTAGTTTAATGTCAACGTTAAAGCCAATGGTGTAACACTTCTCCATCGTAATATTACACGTAGATTTTGTCCGCCTTTCGGTCTTGAGAGAGTACACTTGCGATTGATTGGTATCGTTCGTAAAATGGGCGGTAAACAGAACGTGGGTTTTAGGCGTGGACTGTTTTATCTGGTCGTAATATTCCGTCTTTCCGTGATGTATCCGAACATGGGTCCAATTAATGTCGGCTGACGTGATGTCGTCTGCCTCTTTTCGCTGACTTTTATCTAACGGGAAATCGTTCACCCATACCCGGACAAGTTCTTCAAGATCAAGCAAGTCCTGCGACATTCTTCTGGATACCCCTGCAATACAAATAATCAGATAAATACAACAAGTTGGCTTCTTTAAAAAAGAAGCCAGGAGAGGTCGGCATCAATGTTTTCAAATAGTTTATTGGCTTTTGATTTCAATATATTTTGGTAGATGTAAACAAACAAGTTAGGAATTAAATGAATGAGAAAAAAACGTCTTTTTTTTTTTTCCAATTTTGCTGGTGTAAAGGCACAAAAAAGTACATGTTCCACATTGTTAAAATATTCTAGGAATTGTAGGCCATATGCTATAAATATGCTCAGAAATGCATATTTTTTCAAAATTCAAGGACACAAAAGTGAAGATGATGACCCATTTGGCTCATTTTCAAAAGGAACAAACCTCTAATGAATGTTTGTAATGTGTGCTTAGATAAGCTAAAATATTTTTGGAAAGGAGAAATCGTTCAATTAAAATTTGATACAATATTCTAATTCCACTGAATAGGCAAGAATCTTACCTGATGACAATAAATAAAGGTGGCTTATAAATAATACTAGTACCAGACATGTTAAAAATAAATGTAACATTTTTCAATCTTTTAACAAACAGCAATTTTCGGACTGTCCCAAACAGAAAAAGCATGCAGACGACAATTCAAACTTTGATAATTAATGTGGAAGATGGTGCTTTGATGCGATGGAAACCATTGTGACAAAAGGAGAAACTGCAGTGACTAGCAGCTTCTCCTCTTCCCACAACATTTTGAAAAGTTGTCTACTGCAGACATGTAAAATGAAAAGGTTGTTTGTCTAAACGTTAAAAATTTTAAGAAAGTAGATAAATGAGCCATGCTCTGAGAAAAGGGCGCTTAATGCATCTGCAAAAAGTATGGACCCATGTCAGCCTGCACAATCCGCCCAAAACCAAAGGACCACAGATTCTTTTGAGGTGTGCGGTACGTAGGGCACGACTTTTTCTTTTCCGTTCATAAGTTGATTTTCGCGGGATTCTCGCAATCCCGCATAATAGAGGCAACTCTGTGTGTTATTTCATCAAATCTGTATCATTATAAATCTGTAGAATTTTCGTATAAAACTGAGAAAAATGCTAGAGTCTAGTCAGTTTTGAAAAACAGAACTTGAAAACATACTGATCAACCTATTTAAATCTATCTGTGGGATACAAGTTCTCCAGAGAACTCGTGCTTTCGAGATTAGGGTATCAGTTCTCCAGGGTACGAATTCGCAAGATAGTATCAAGTCACGAGATCTTTTCCTGCGGTGTTCTTTCTCTTTTTTTTTTACCAATTTTTTTTCTCCTTGCTGAGATTTATTTGTTTAAGAAAAATTGCAATTATTGGAGAGATCATTTACAATCAATATAGTATAATAAATCTTTTTGGAAATCCGTCATATTGAAAAAAAAAGTTTATTTCCTATTTCAGTTTTTTGATTTCGGTTTGTTTATAAAACCATGACGAAATAGACTGTGTATCAGAACAATTTCGCAAAAACAAATGGATTTAGACAGCGATTTCTGTGGCAGTCTGCCTTTTAAACTCACCACTGTTGGAGAGCTCTGATGACCTCTCCAATAAGGTTTTCTGTCAGTTTGGTATTCAACCAAATACTATGCAGAGACGATTTTAATTAATGTCTCTGCAGTAGACAGCTTTCGAAAATATTGTAGAAAAAAAAAAAAGTAATTGCTTCCTTTTTCCCTTAAGTGTTTGCCATACAGTAAAAACTTTCTTTTTTTTTTCTTTATTTTATTTTTATCCAACGTTTGCTCTACACGTCATTAAAAAAAAAAATAGGTTTTTAAACCAGCCGGCTGTACGGTGATGTACACAGAATGCGAGGGAGGGAGGGCGCGCTTTCACCAACTATGAATTGCCTTTTCAGTCTTTATCTAGATTTAGAAAATACCGCAATGTGTTTTTTAAGCCAATCAGCGATTGCGTTATTTTGAAATTCAGGCAATCTTTGAGATTTTTACTAAGAATGTTATTAAGACTGTTTAGTGAATACGGGCCGTATATCTCTTTTAAAAAACATTTAAGTATATCTTATAATTGCCAATACCAAATTTTGAGGCTAGCATAAGTGTGCACATGAGAATGGACGTCGAATTCTAGAACGGTCGTTCAGTCCATTTCACCTCTGGGTCCGTATTCACGAACCATTTTTAGCTTCATTCTTAGTCTTATTCTAGCATTATTCTTGGTTTAGCCAATCAGAAGTTGTGTTACATTCAAATTCAGATAATTCTTGAGAATAAGACTAAGAATGTTCTTAAGAATGGTTGGTGAATACGGACCCTCGATGTTATCTAGTAATTTATACGCCCTAAATTTAGCACAAAAGTTTACGATAAAAAAGACAAAAACAGAGTAGATACGCTTTCAACTTAGTCTGTATTTTTTTCCAATCGCACACAATCTCAATGCAAAATAAATCTATAGATAATTTTGTCATAGATAAAATCATGCAGTGGATGTTTTAGAATCAAGATCAAATTGCATTTCTGTCCAGTTTTCTTCGCCAACTACAGAGACAATCTACTTGTATCGTAAATGCTAGTGAAAAAACTTAATGCGGAATACCTTTAAGGAACATTTCGCTATTGAAGCTACGCAAATCCATCATATCTCGTATACCAAAATAGATCTACCTACACATGTATAATGACGAAATTTGATTCCAGTAACTTTATAATGTTTAACAAACAGTGTTTACAAGAGCATGCACAGAGCCTACGGTATATACCATATAGTATTTACTTGAAAATAGGGCGAAAAAAATATCAATCAGTAATTTATGACATTTTTAAACATTACCCTGGGGCATCGAATACTTGGACAGTTAGTGAATGCTATGTAAAACTGGTTAAAGAAGTTAGACATTTCTGTGACTAATAACATATCTGACATCTCACTCTCTCTCTTTCTCTATGTTAGGGACAAATATTGCGGGCACACAAGTCAATAAATGGACAAACGAACAAAATCAAAGTACTGAAAGTACTGACAGACTAGCGAATTTGATTGTTTGATTGATTGATTGATTGTATGGTGTTTATTAACCCTGTTTTCAACATTATTTCAGTTATGTAGCGGTGGCCAGTGCACATATCCATGTTTTCCTGGAGTTTCTTTTACCAGTGCTCCGCACAATATTCTTTCCAAGCCACTGGCTCCTTTCCCACATAACCATCGTCGAAACGTGAGCGAGAAATGAATCCTGTCGCAATGAATATCATCAATCCTCGGAAAGAAATTTGTTGAGGATCAAACCAGCGACCTCCTGTTCTCAAGTTCTGTATGCTACCGACTGAACTGCCGGGGCTATATGTGCTATTGGTTAACTATAATCCAGTTTAAGTTTAACCCTTAACCTGCTAAAAATGTTGAAGAAACTTTCAAGCTGATGGTAAACATCTGAATATTGCTACTGCTACATGTATTTCACATTTACACTTTGGAGAAAATCTATCCTCTTATCGGACAATGTAGATCCAAGATCAGACTGCACACACTGTCTGCAAAAGGTCATTGAGTCGCGGTAGTGCTGGTAAAAGAAACTTGAGGAAAGAATGGTCAGGTGCTCTGGCCGCCGCAATATCACTGAAATAATGTTGAAAACGACGTTAAACACCATGCAGTCAATTAGTCAATATCTAATAGCACAAGATGTGGTTAACTATTTAACTCTCCATACAAAACAAAAAAATTTACATCCGTCCAAAGTCAAAGCTGTTGCAGACAATGAATTAAACGTGGCTGAACTGATGAAGCATGATTCCAGAAGGGCAGAAGACAATGTGGGAAAAGGAGAAAATGATGGTTACCAGCATTTTCTCCTTTTCCCACAATGTTTACAAAGGGACCCCCCCCTTTCCCCAGTATCGTTAAAACTTGGGATTGTTTGGTAAAAGGTTAATAGAATGACAGTTTAACTTAATAGTGTACACAATGATCTAAATAATGAATGACTGAAGGAAGGACAAGGGTTCCCTGTCCAGTGGGGGTTGATATAGCTTGGATTTGCTACAAGTTAACCTAGGTGTATCTATTAATAGATTCATTCATAATGTTACAGTTGTGTAGGAATAAGTGATTCTCTGCTTTGCATAGGTCACTCAATTTACATATAAGCAAAGATCTTGTACCTTATAAATGGTATCTTGTTCAGTTTATTACTTTGTAAGACGACATGTTCAAATCGGAGAGGTAGAGATTTAGTGGTTTATGTCTAAATTGTCATGTATAACAGAATTAAGATTTCTAACAGAAAGAAGTATTTTCTGTGTGGCAGTATTTGGCAACTGTGGGGTTTTTAATCTAGGCCAATCTTGATGCCTATAGATTAGCTTCGCTAGTCAAAAATCAAGTAAGGCTCCGAAAACAGCACCATTCATCACGTGATATGATTCACATTCGCCACAATTGATATCGATCCAGCAAGGTGTCGCTGAACACTTACCCTTATACAGAAGTTTCACAATGAGAATACCATTCCACTAAAAATAGGTAGAAAATCTGTAAATATTGCCTACTAGACAATACAGTTTTTCTTTTTTTTTTACATATATGCTATAAATTCCACCATTGGTCACATTGTTTTCAAAACTGTCGTATTGAAGATGGTATAAAGCGCATTTTCAGGGCCGCGAAGTTTTAATACATAATACAGTTTTACGGATTCTGGAAAACCCCGCGGGAGCAACAAAACAAGCGCGGAGTTTCATGACGATTTGGCACCATTAATTTCTCCCCTTATTTTTATTTTTCACTATTAAGCTGATATTTTCATATCTCCCGGCTAAAACAATAGGCAGTTGCTTCTTTTCCCTCTATGTTTTCAAAGCTATTTATATTACAGGGGAGTACTTTAAAGACGAAAAAGCATCATCATGTTTTCTTAATACTTTATATACATGTAGCTTATTCGTGTTGTGCATTTACCACATGATTTTGTAGAAACAAAATATTCAGTCTGATCTTTAATCTACACTGATACTTTCTACCATATTCTGATGTAAAATAAAACAAAAAATGGGAGTCGTTGTGGTTTTTAACCAAAATCAGACAGACATAAAACAGAGGACCTAGACTTCCTGCAAAAAAGAGATCTATATAGAGAAACAGACACAGAGAGAGAGAGAGAGAGGACAAGCCAGGGAAACAGACCGAAGTGAGAAACACAGGGAGGAAAAAAACACAACCACATCCAGCAAGTTACAGAGAATTAGGGACATACAGAGTGAGAGAAGACGAGTTTCAAATTAATCTGTTCTGGTTATTTGCAGAGTAAACAGACCGTTTCCATGAAGATTAAGGAACCTCTGATCAGTACAAGTCAAATATTGTTGGAAAAACAATCAACTTGAGAGGGAATTTCCTGGAATTCGATCAAACTGTCATTCAAACATTCATGGTGATAGGATTACATTTAGGAATCTTTTAAGTTAGCATACGAGCATGCATGACAAGCAAATGCAAACATCTTTCAATTATCACGATATAGCCTCCACGTGCTTGTAGACTTAAGTTCATGATAAACTTTTCGTGTTTCTTAGCATAGTGAGAAAGTTTGAAATTAAGATTTCAGTTCATTCTTTTTTACTACCATTAACATCTTCAAATTGTGGATGGCGTAAGTGAAGATCAGACTGCACAGAACGTATTCTCTGATCTTGTCCTACATTGTTACATATTTTGTAAGATATCTTGCTCAAAAGAGCACTGAAAATAAATTATTCATGTCGTTTTAGGGCTAGCAAATTTGTTTAGAGATCTGAAAAATTGTATGTAGTGTAGAAAACTTAATTAAAATGTCGTAATCTCTCGTGCAGAAATAAATAGTAGTCATGCCTCTAAAGTTCATGTGAAAATTTACACGTACAATTCTCAGAAGAATTGCAAAGGATAACTTTGAAGTAAACCATAAAATATTGCATGGCTTATCAGCAAAGCTCCGTACCTTTCAGTCCTTATCAACATCTACCTGCCGATCTGGTACGGCGTTATCAGAAACTTCATCTAGCGTGTTTTACCGTGTATCGATCCCTGAAATCTCGTTTTATAACCGATTACTGCCCTAACAATTTTTAGACTAATCATAAAGTAGTATACATTAAAACATTAAAATTATCTTGAAGGAAAGAAGAAAAGCACATTGTGGAACAATGAGGAATTGCTTTTTACAGGCATTTCTTTCTTATCCTAACAATGTTTTTAAAAACTTTCTTGTGGTCAATAAATTCAGACATACATATAAAACTGAAACACTGGTCAAATAGTTGAGGGATACGACAGGTATTTCATGCAGAACATCGTGGTAAAACGAGCAATCAAATGTTACCAATAACTGCTTATTTTTTCCACAATGTTTTCCAAATTGTGCATAGAGACAAGTTCAGAAATGGAGTCACAGCTTCAACCCCCGATCTGTACATGTGAATCTGTTGGTCGATTGTGTAATGTGTAACCCTTTACCAAGCATCCCGAAATTAACAACCCAGAGAAGGAAGGCTTTTTAAAAATATAGTGGGAAAAGGAGAAAATGCTGGTAACCAGCATTTTCTCCTTTTCCCACAATGTTTTCAATCATTTCAAAGACATACCCCCATCGTTTCAGCAGCATTTTAATTTGTCGTCTGCAAACGTTTTCGATTTGGACTCCTCTCAAATTTTGTCGTCTGGGAAAGGGTTAACATAGCAATGAATTTATCTCGTACTTCAGATCAGGGCAAGCCTTTTAGCAACTTCATAATTCTTAACCATTTCCCAAACGGCAAATTTTGGATTCTTACAACTTTAAAATATCTGCAGATGACAAATTCAAAGTTATTACCAGCAGGCTTAAGTTTCCTGTTAACTCTTTCATTACTAACTCCAGAAATTCCACTTTTTTTCCGAACTCTAAAAATAGATTTCCACTTCTGTTGAAAACGACTTTGGTCATAGTTTAAAAATAGAGTAGCGGATAGTGTAGATCAAGATCAGACTGCACATTCTGTGCAGTCTGATCTTGATCTACGCTGTCCGTAAAAGGTAATCAAATCGTCATTAGTAGTGAAAGAGTTAAAGTAGAAAACGTTGAGGTTAAATGAAGAAAATAGTGGTTACATGCATTTTCTCCTTTTCCCAGAGTATTTTCAAAAACTTTCTTTTAAAGCATCGTTAAAACTGGGGATTGTTTGATAAGAGGTTAAGATGGAGAGTACTTGCAATCTACGCTGTCTGCCCAGGTTTCCGTGCTGCTTCAACAATAATTGAAACCCTTAGGCTGCTAAGAGCGACTCGAGGAGCTCACTTAAGTCTTCTTTCTTTAGTTTAAGTTTTCGATGATGGTGGCTCTTCCATACTGCCAGCAACGTGTCCCGTTATTTTAGATACATACTAGTTGTCTGTCTGTCTGTCGTCCTCCCGCCCCCCCCCCTCTCTCTCTCTCTCTCTCTCTCTCTCTTTCAATGCATGTAATACAAACAAAACTTATACGTGATTTTCCAAGTTTACCTCGCAGAACGCTTAGCTCTTGAAATATCAGTAACCAGATTTTATGCCTTTAGATGAAATCCATGTACACAATTACAATAGTTCATTAGCGAGAGAAACAGATGTATTAAAATAAACCTTTCACTTTCCTATTAACTATCACGTTTTAGTCTCCCAAGAGATGCCTCGGTATGAACCACAAGTTAAGTCTACAACGAAATTCCTATTTATACTAGAAATGTGTTTCCGACAAAACTTACGTTAACTACTCGAGTTACAAGAGAGAGAGGGAGAGAGGGCGAGAGGGAGAGAGAGGCGGGGCAGGAAGGTAAAAAAGCAGGCCAGCAAAGATACTAACCCTTAACCTGCTATATAACTGAAATGAAAATTTCAAACTGATAGTAACGATCCATATTTTGCTATTTCAAAGGTACTTTTGGAGGAAAGAAAATCTTCTTCTCGGACAATGTAGATCCAAGATCAGACTGTACAATCTGTGCAGTCTGATCTTGGATCTACACTGTCCGAAAAGGTCATCGAGTGGGGCTTAGCAGCCTAAGGGTTAACACCAGTCTATTTACTAATTGAGTTTGAAATGTGTTTCACTGAATATAAACTGCTTAAATATCTCACCCTATGATTGCTATATAAATGTAAACAAAACGGAAATGTAACGTTATAGTAAAAGGCACTTAGTAAGCAACGTCTTGATTGCTTGAGTTAGAATATCTTGCAAAGCATCGGACAGTTTGGATCTAAGATCAGACTGCACCTGTGCAGTCTGATCTTGATCCACAAGGAACGCAACAGCAATAATAGTATTGGGCATTCTAAAAGTGTTCCTATGTTCCAGGCAGTTACCTAAAATTACACCCATTTGTCTCTACAATAAGCAGAATGAACAATAGGCCTACTGTTAAGCACAAGTGTTGGAACTGTGAACAGCCTTCCCCACCCCCCTTGAGGCCAAATTTATTATGCCTCAATAAAAAAGGCTTATCTGCGACCAGGTGCTTTCTTGTATGATTGAGTCTTTCAGCCCATAATATATGTGAGTCACACTCTGTGAAAAGAGGTCTTAATGCATCGCTTTAATATATGATACGAAGCAAATCATCACATAATTATGGATCCATAAAATCCATTTTGTGTAACAACCAACTGAATCATGATGTAGAGTGTTCCTTTGACGTGCATAAATTTTACCAAAGCGAAAGGCTTCGGCCCAGGTCAGATTGCGCTCATTTATATAAACTAGTCTATTTCGACCCCTCAAAATACAACCCTCTGTAACATCTTGCAGGCTTGCAGTCGATCAATCCATGTCGTTCGCAAAAGCCCCCGCTTTCGCCTATAGAGCCAAAACGGCTACGAAAACTCGGCTCTGTTGCAGACTCATTCTGTTTGTAAGGTGTTTAACAGAATTTTTAATATCATTCCATTTAAATCGCTGCGGGCAGAGCACCTATCCATGCTTTCTTGTAGTAACCGTGACTTGCTGGAGTTTCTATCACTAGTACTTTTCACAATGTTCATCCCAAGGCATTGGCTGCTTTCCCACATAACCATCGTGGAAACGACGATCAGCGAGGAATAAACCATGTCGCAGTGACAATCATCAAGCCGCGGAAAGAAAACGGCCGACCTGTGGATTCGAACCAGCGACCCGCTCCTGGTTTCAAGCCCTGGGTCCGTATTCACCAACCATTCTTAAGAATATTCTTGGTCTTGTTCTCCAAAATTTTCCAAATTTGAAAGTAACACACCTTCTGATTGGCTAAACCATTTGGTTTAGCCAATCAGAAGTTGTGTTACTTTCAAACTTGGAAAATCTTGAAAAATAAGTCTAAGAACGTTCTTAAGAATGGTTGGTGAATACGGACCTTGTACGTTACCGACTGAGCTACCTTCTACTTATTCTATTTCTAAACAGAAGAGTTAGCCATACTAGCTGGTGGAAGAGAAGCACTGGCAAAAATCTCGAATTTTATCCTAAGGCTGCTAGGCACGACTCAATGACCTGTTGCGCGCAGTGTAGATCAAGATCAGACCGAACTTGGATCTACACTGTCCGATAAGGAGATATTTCTCCCCCCAAAATACCATTGAAATACCAAAAATTTTGCTTTCTACAATCGGCTTGAAAGTTTCGTTAACCCTTTACCACACAATCCCGACTATTAACAACCCTGAGAAAGAAGCCTTTTGGAAACATTGTTGGAAAAAGGAGAAAATGCTGGTAACCAGCATTTTCTCCTTTTCCCACAATGTTTTCTACCCTACGCAGAACAAAGTTCATTTTTTCAGTCACAATCATTTTGTCGTCTGCAAATGCTTTCAATTTGTACTAGTCTAATATTTTGTTGTTTGGTAAAGAGTTAATCTTATTCAGCAAGGTAAGGTTTAACCCTTTCCCAAACAAGCCCTGGTTTTCACGTGTCTGCAGTACAGGTCTTTTGAAAACACTGTGGGAAAAGGAGAAATTGCTCGTAACGAGCAATTTCTCCTTTTCCCACAGTGTTTTCTACCCTTTTTGAGACCTTTCTGCCATTTTCATCAAATTCAAAATTGTCGTCTGCAAACTCTTTCAATTTGGACCAGTCCAAAATTTGTTGTTTGGGAAAGAGTTAATATAATTCTTAGCAGTCAAAAACACTGCGGAGAGTAATGATTGCTCTTTTTCCCACATTGTCTTGAAACGTACTGATTTACAAATTCTCTGTGCCAAAAAAAAAAGAATATGGATTTCTCTGTTTGTTATAAAATGTTTCTCTTATTTACTTTAGATTTTGCAGATAGAACAATTGAGGGGGGCTCCTGTTAACCCTTGACTTGCTATAGAAGTGAAATGAAACTTTTGAGCTGATAGTAAAAACCCAAAGTTTGCTATATCAAGGGTATTTTTAGTGAAAAAATATCTCCTTATCGGACAGCGTAGATCCAAGATCAGACTGCACGTTCTGTGCAGTCTGATCTTGATCTACATTGTCCGCAAAAGTTCCTTGAGTCGTGCTTAGCAAACTGGTGACTGATGAATCACTGCGACACAGCAATGCGTGTCCAGAATTCTATCATGTGACAGAGCTTCCCTTGAGAGTATTATTTTACGACGTTGTCATGGCATTTCTATCCGTGGAGACCAATACTAATTTATCCGGACCAATTATCACAGTCCAACAGAATTTATACAGCGAGCATGGCTTTAAATATTCATATCGAGTGCAATGTACATTCAATTGATAACTGATCCCGTGGCATGGTGAATTGTTCTTTCAGGAAACGTCAACTTCTGTTAGGATTGACGTTGTCCATATCCTATCTCGTGAGTTGTTGGGCTATAAAATATTCATTCATTCATTCGTTCATTCATTCATCTATCGAAACTTGATCCATTCAGACTATGGCAAAATACTGCAGCAATCGCTGAAGTTAATGTTTAAAGCCTGTGGATATAATATTTTCAAAAGACACGTGTGTGTCGGTTGAGATATTAAGAAAGGAGAATGAGAGAGAGAGAGAGAGAGAGAGAGAGGGGCTCTTACTTTCAAGCCGATAGTTAAAAAACCAGAATAGTGCTATTTCAAACTTATTTTTGGAGAAAAATCTATCTTTGCCGGACAGTGTCGATCCAAGATCAGACTTTGTCTTCTGTGCAATCTGATCTTGATCTACACTGTCCGCAAAAGCTTTTTGAGTTCCAGTCGGCGGTGAAACCAGGGGAATTTCTCGTAAAGACTTTTCTCGTCGCAGCTGACTACGCTGGCTTTTGACCTACTTCTTGATTTTGCAGACTGGAATGAATAAATAGTAATCTATGATTGGTGAAAAAAAAAAGTGAATATGTTTATTCTACGGGCCCCTTCCGGCCTATTTGCGGGAATATTTATTACAACAATATATAAGCCTTGCTATCGCTAAGTGTTACCCTAAAACCCATGTCTATATGTCTACATTTAGTTTCAGACACGTCAATTTTAGCAGCAACTGCTCCATTTCAAACGATGATCTGAATTTTCATCTAATCTTAAGTATGTAATTTACTATGCAAAAATACGCAAAAGAATGAGGGAAGAGCGGCTATTACCGGTGGGATTACTTTTCATAATTTCCCTTCATATCAACCCACAAAAGTATTTCAGTATTCATTTTCTAGTATCACTTACGCTGTCTATCTTTTTTTAACCCTTACCTAGGCGCGACTCACTGACCTTTTGCGGACAGTGTGGATCTAAGATCAGACTCCACAGAACGTGCAGTCTGATCTTAGATCTACACTGTCCGATACGTAGATATTTTTCTCCAAATAATAAGTTTGAAATAACATTATTCGGGTTGTTTACTATTGGCTTGAAGTTTTATTTAACTCTTTACCAAACAATCCTGAGTTTTAACGACCCTGAGCAAGAAGCCCTTGAAAACATTGTTGGAAGAGGAGAAAATGCTGCTAACCAGCACTTTCTCCTTTTCCCACAATGTTTTCTACCCTATCAATGACAATTTCCATCATTTTAACAACATTTTCAAATTGTCGTCTGCAAACGCTTTCAGTTTGGACAAGTCTACGTTTTTGTCGTGTGGTAAAGAGTCAAATTATTTAGCAGGATAAGGGTTAAAAGACTTTCCTTGTTTTTCTTGAGCCTGTAACCAGTAACACAGTAAAAACGTCCAGTCTATATAACACTATGTACATTCCTGTTGACCCTGTATCTAAGAAGAAAGGGTTTGCTTCGCCACGTCCATACAGAAATAATTAGTCGGGCAGATATCAATAAAACTAGACTAAATGTCAAGTCATTTTCCCCCCTTTCTATAATTATGACATATAATATTGATATACATGTATACGCGATCATACAGGTATGTACATAGGCTAAACCCTTTCACTCTGATAGCTATATATCATATCCCCAAACTGAATGGAATAATCTATAACAATGAAAATACAGTCAAAAACCCTATCAAATAACCATACTTTAACTCTTAGGCTGCTAAGCGCAACTTACTGACCTTTTGCGGACAGCGTAGATCTAGATCAGACTGCACAGAACGTGCAGTCTGATCTTTGATCTACACTGTCCGATAAAGAGATATCTTTCCTCCAGAAATACCTTTGGAATAGGAAAGTTTGGGTTTATACTATCGGTTTGAATATTTCATTTCTTTTATTTAGCAGCATAAGGGTTGAACTATAAATTTGTATGCTTAACCATTGAGCAACTGAAAATGCTTTGCGGAAAGAGCAGACTAAGATCTGCGGACCCCAAGTTCTATGCAGTGTGATCTTGTATCTGTATTGTTCGTTTCACGAATACTTTTATGTTTTTATATGACTCCTCTTAAAGTCGTAGTAGCAGCCAACAGTAAACAATCTGGTATGAAAACCAATCTAGATTTAAATCATACCATTTAAAATTATGGAAATTATTGGTCAGATGACATGGTATGTTTTAAATTCAAATGCATTAAAAACGACCCCCTTTGTTTACTTTCGACTGCTATTGGGCCTTGAAGTTATTACAATCTTACGTACAAAGAATCTTCGTATGCTTTCGATTCTTCTCTAACATTCTACCTTGAATGATATGCAACACTAATGAAACGGAGAGAATCATTCTGTGCTTACATTTAACATAGATTTGATGATCAGATTCTTTCAAATAAAATTCTATGGCAATAGAAAAATCTAACACATAAATAATTTATGGACTTTTGACAACTAACTCGTTCTTTATAGGTCCTCCGACAAAGTTTCAGGACTCAGGATTCATTCCATACATATGATTACCATAATTGACATCTTCAGTGTTTAAAGTGAAAAACCAGGAAAGAAAATCTATGGTAGTTTCAAGGCCGTTTTGCTAAGAATATTGCAAGAATGCCAGGCGATGCCAAACAAGATCAGACTTTTTTTTTTTTTGCATAAACTGATCTTGACGCGTACTTTCCAAAAGGGCACATGCATTTGCTCTTAACGTGTCACATACATGTTTAAGATGTGTGAAAAAGGTTTAACCCTTTCAGTGCCATAGGGGAAAACAGGGGCTTTTCAGAAGGGCATAGATCAAGATCAGACTGCACAGAACGCGCTGTCTGATCTCGGATCTATACCGCCCGCTTGTTTAGTTTTGTCTATTAAGTCAGAATCTTTCTGATCTTCAGTGGAATGTATTTTTAGCGTTCGGAAGATGCCGAGTTTTTATATTTGGCACAGAAAGAGTTAAGTTCAAATCGATCATAAGCCTGTCACTTTTAATGACGATCCTTGTGAAAAGTATAAACCGATCAAATAGTCTTGACATAGACCATTTAGAAGTATACGTAAACGTTGTGATCTACTTAGATGTATTTTTACAAATATTAGACGAATTTCGATCATCTTTTTTTTTTTTTAAATAGCTACCTGGATTATTTTGGGAAGGATCTTTGCCGCGTATCAATCATATCGATTATCGATAGATATCTTTACATCCATATCACGCCTAACAGTTTTAAACCTTCAACCTCCATCAAATTCAAAGCCGTAAATTACTAGGTTCTTCTAAACAATTTGGTTTACCATTACTTAAAAAAAAAACGGTCCATAATCATCGATTGTATTATACAGATACTACAATATTTCTTGTAAATCCTTTTCCTTAATTAAAAGATATATCACATAAAAGTAAAAGGTATAAATCTTCTTTTGTGTATCATTTTCATATGATTTTGCCCTATGAAAGAGTGCAGAGCTAAATAAGTGGAGTTCAATACTGTGAGTACTTTGATAATATTTAAACTTTAAAAAAAAAAGTAGGCCTCATCCCAAATAATCAAAATCTTCGTGTATTTTTACTATCCATTGTATCCGTAATGTATTCAAGTTTTCGTTATCGGATCTTACTTCTTATATATCATCCCCTTCTTTACAAAGGTTTAACTCATTACTTCCCGAAACAAATTTTCAGCACACCACTTCGGAATCATCTTGTAATATACATGGGCCATAAACAGAAAAGTTTGCACGCAGTAAAGTGTCAGAACTTTATGAATGAATATTGAGTATAGTTTACTCATTTCAGATTACCACGACATAGTATAAAACTTATTCAGCCAACAGAAACATGAGATCTCGCTGATATATTATAATGTAGCCGACTTGAAAACCAAGTACAATACTCATCCCAGGGACACGTTTCTTTCTTCACATTCAGCAGATGGTATCTCCAAGGGCGGTAACATACCACAGTGCAGGAAAGAGAAGAAATGTGCCAATGCTCTGGGAAAATGGGGTTTAATGCGTCTCCGTGATGCAAGATACAAAGCAAATTATTACATAATTATGGATCCATAAAGTCCATTTTGTCTAACAACCAACTAAATTTTGATGTAGACTGGTCCTTGGACATGCAAGAAAATTGACCAAAAGCAAAAGGTTTCGACCCAGGTCAGCCTGCGCGGAATGCGCAGGCTGACCTTAGTCAAAACTGTTTGCAGATACATTAAACCTCCTTTTCATAGAGCATGGCTCACATGTGTGGTCAGGAAAGCTTTGAATTGAAGGTTTTCGAGTTCTTATTAGAGTTTCATGTAGAACTTTTTCACTCAACGGTGGAACTCTGACCTGTGGAAAGTAAAACTACGACTACAATGCAAAGGAAGTCACATGAAAAGTTGATACTTAACCCTTTCCCAAACGACAAATTTTGGACTGGTCCAAATTGAAAGAGTTTGCAGACGACAATTTTAAATTTGATGAAAATGGCAGAAAGTTATCAAAAAGGGTAGAAAACACTGTGGGAAAAGGAGAAATTGCTCGTTACGAGCAATTTCTCCTTTTCCCACAGTGTTTTCAAAAGACTTGTACTGCAGACACGTGAAAACCAGGGCTTGTTAGGGGAAGGGTTAAGATCGTCCAGGAAGTGGTAGATCTTGAGAGCAAGGGTCACTGTTCGTGAGCACAGGACATTCTCTTCCGTATTAGTAGTATACATATATATATAATCAGCGGACTAGCAACCATATATGAGAAATACTCTGGAAAAAGGGGTTTGGGTACACCTCCGTGATGTATCGTAGCTAGCAAGTAATCAAATAATTATGGACCCAAAAATCTACTTTGTCCAACAACCGACTGAATCATGTGGTATATGATCATTGGACATGCAGAAAATTTACAAATAGCAAAAAGTTTAGACCTAGATCAGCGGACTCGCAGGTTGACCTGGGTCGATACTGCTTAATAGATGTATTAAACCCCCATTTAACAGAGCAAGGCTCATCCATATTTACATGTAAATATACGCTCCATCTTGTTTCAATGGCAAATCACAAGTATATTAAGCGCGACTCACTGACCTTTTTGCGGACAGTGTAGATCAAGATCAGACTGCACAGAACGTGCAGTCTGATCTTGGACCTACACTGTCCGATAGAGAGATATCTTTCCTCCAAAAAATACCTTTGGAATAGAAAATTCGGGTTTATACTATCGGATAGAAAGTTTCGTTTCTTTTACTTAGCAGGATAAGGGTTAAGTAGCTTAAACCTGTATAAAGCTGTCTTTATCCCAAGCTCCTACATCTGAGACTTGAATCAAATAGTTCTTGTGTTCAGTTTGTTTGTTTTGTATCTGAGTTTAACGCCGTTTTAACAGCCTAAGTCAATCCACGGCGGTCATTGCACCTACGCATGTGTTTGCTGGCTTTCCCACACCAGTACTGACACAACTTTCTTTCTAAGTCAATGACTACTTTTCTCATATGCATAACAGGTGAGAGGCGAAAAATCGTCGGACAGAAAGTTTGCCTTAACCGGGTGTCGAACTCATAACCACCAAGTCGCGCGAGTCAGATACGCTAACGACTGACTGTTCCCTTGGTCGAGTGCTCAATACAGGTTTGAATGCATAAACTAAGTTCAGATAATTTTGTATGCCTAGGTGGATTGCATTTATCAAGATAAAAACTGTTATAGGAGAATAAAATTTGGCTGCACATACTTAGCAGAAAAATATCTTATTCTTTTGAAAAATTACTGTTCTACGTGAACGTATTCAGAATTCGAAAGCTTCAGTATCGCCAAGCCACTGATACAACTGAACACTGTTAAAAATGGCGCAGGGTCGAATATTCGCACACACCACTTACACAAGATAGAAGGTGTTTCAGATCGGAAGATAAGTTATCATTACTCATTTCCGTGTTCTTAGGCTGTACTTGACGTCTATTAGTTTGCATAAAAAGATGTTACGTTTTAACGGCACTTTTTACGACAAAGAAAAAGAATAAATAGTAGCCTGGCATGTGAAGTAAAAAGCTGTATTTATAGACTAGAAGAAAATTCTTTAAATGCCCAAACAGTACAGACATGAGTAAAATCTTGAGAGAGTGGCGGAGGGGGGGGGGATATTTAGTCATCTATTTATGGTGTTACGCTGTTTTCAACATTATTTCAGTGATATTGCAGCGACCAGAGCACCTATCCATACTTTTCCTGGAGTTTCTTTCACCAGTACTTCGCATAGTATTCTTCTCAAGCCACTGGCTGCTTTCACGCATAACTATCGTCGAAACAATGAACAGCGGTGAGACAGGAATGAATCCTGTCGCAATGACTATCATCAATTATCGGAAAGAAATTGGCCGAATTGGGGATTCGGACCGGTGACCCCCTGGTCTCAAGTCCCGTACCCTACCGACTGTGCTACCGCGGCTCGGCGGGGACAAAGAAAGAATCGAATTGCGGCTCTAGGACTTTTGCGACAGGTTTAACTTGTACACACTCGTGAACAAATTTCTTTACGAGCAGCTCACCACTTTTTAAAAAAGTTGTGGTCAATAATTTTCTTTTTTTTAAATAACATTTTCTCCTCTTTCCACAATATCTTCGCGTGTATTCATTGACAAGCCTTTTTCTTTAATTGTCCCTATTTCCACGATCTTTTGTCTGTTGCTTTTAAGATGTAACGAATTAAAAAAAAAAAATGAAAACTTGCGAGACAAATCTACAACGTATAGGTCTCCATTTTGCATAAATTAAGATAACATTTCGATGAAAATTTATCCCACAGTTTCAAGTGTGGATCTATTTAGGCGGGTAGATTATGCAAACAATTTTGAAAAGAAAGTTTATAGATCTAAAGAATTTATTAAAGATCGTATAGTGTACCATTTATTTGTAGAACCGCGGTATGCAAACATTTTGTATTCAGACCTGTGATACATGCCTGAGCTAGACATTCAATGCATATCGTACTTATAAATTCTAAATTTGTTTGTAGATGCCATTAATTATTAATTCAATTTTCACTGTTTCAATTCTGTCTACATTTATGAAAAAAGGGTAAAAAAAATGTTTGTTTTTTTCCTTTTAATAAGTTGAAAGTAAAGCTTAAAAAACAGAAAAATTAAATGCGTCGAAACAAAAAAAAAAGTATAAATCAGAGTTCTCTCTGGTTTTTGGTAGCAGCGATAACAGAACTGTTTATAAATAATGATAATAACAAATTAACACATACCCTTGGATCTATAACAATCCAAAGTAAAATTATATCCTATGTGAGAATCAACCAATATTTCATTTGATGAGAAATCCGCTCTTCCCCATTCAACCCACTTCACACAACGTCCGCAAGCCTCGTTTCCGATTGGCTATAAAAACGAGTACCGGTAGTTATCCCTTTTCCACGCACAACCATCTCAAATCTTTTGAAATCCATGTCTTATGAAAACTTTTTTTTTTTATATTAATGAATTACAGTCTTTATGGCGACCCAAATTGATTATGTAAACAAACCGAAAATAAGAAAACAAAAAATAACAGCCTGAAAAGGAGTTTTTAGTTGGGGGGGGGGGGGTAGTGTTTTTTTTTTATCAACCCTATGCGTAACAGTCCCGAGTTTAACCAGCCTGAGGAAGAGGGCTTTTAAAAACGTTGCAAGAAAAGGAGAAAATGGTGGTAGCCAGCATTTTCTCCTTTCCCCCTAGAATGTTTTCCGTCCTTTCAAAGACAAATCCCATTCGGGACTGTTTAGAAAAAGGTTAAAGCTGTAATTGGTAAAATGTCACACAAAATATTAACCCCAAGGCTGCTAAGCGCGACTCACTGACCTTTAGCGGACAGTGTAGAACCAAGATCAGACTGCACTGAACGTGCACTCTGATCTTGGTTCTACACTGTCCGATAAGGAGATATTTTTCCCAAAAAATACCTTTGATATAGCAAAATTTGGGTTATTACTATCGGCTTGAAAATTTCATTTCACTTATTTAGCAGGATAAAGGTTAAATAATGTAGATCCAAGATCAGACTGCACTTTCTGTGCAAGGCCTCTTCTCTTTTCTCTTTGATCTCAATAACTTTATCCCCTCCGATAGACTTTTTGACAACTTGGTGACAAAAGGATAACTTTTTCGGTACCAACAATATCTCCTTATGCCTTTAGGTTTTTATGTTTGGCGATGTACTGAACGGCAAATACATGTAATGTTCATCCTCCATACTTTACAAGCATTATTTTCAAAGTCGACTGCTGTAAAGTCGTGTAACCCTTTACAAATTAACCTCGTGTTTTAACGACCCTGAGGAAGAAGACTTTTAAAAAACATTTTGGGAAATGGAGAAATTGCTGCTGACCAGGACTTCCTTCTTTTCCCACTATGCTTTCAAAGGCTTTTCTTTCTCTGGGTCCGGTTAAAACACGAGATTGTTTGTAAAGGGTTCAATGAGCCATGCTGTGGGACAAGGAGGTTTAGCGCATCTCCGTGATTCATTTTACAAGCAAGTCATCACATAATTATGGATCTATAAAACCCGTTTTGTCCAATAACTGGCTGACTTCTAAAGTAGAATGGTCCTTGAACACGAATGAATTGACCCATAGCAAAAGGTTTCCATACAGGTCAGCCTGCGCAGACTGCCCAGGTTGACCTGAGTCGATACTTTTTTTGCAGATGCATGAAACCCCCTTTTCCTATAGCAAGGCTAAAATGCTTTAACCCCTATAGAGCCGAATAAACCCAACATACATTTTCAGTCCAGGAACAGAACCTAAATAATTGCAATTTCAAGTTTTCTTTTGTCTGTACTGTTTCAGCTAAGCGGAAAATGTAGATCAAGATCAGACTGCACGTTTTCAGCAGTCTGATTTTGATGTACATCGGCCGCAATGGCAACTATAGTCGCGAAAGGCGCTTTAAGGGTCGAACATGTGACAGCAGTTGAGAGGTTTCGACATCGCGCCAGAAATACTTGTCGGGTGCTTCGTTAAAGGTTTCGATTAAAATCAGAATGTTTAAACCGTGGAATTTGACTGTGTGAATCAAAGATCGGAATGCAGCTTTTGTGCAATAACTTTCTGCAATAGCCCAATGGTCTTACCACTAGCACGGAAGATTGCAAATCTCATCAGCGGTTGTAATCCGTAATTTCACACAATTACATCCTATTTCATGTTAAAGTTGCAGCACATCGTTTAACCCTTTAGCAAACAATCAAAATGGACCCGTGTTTCATCGACCATGAGGTAGAAACATTAAGTAAAAAAAAAACCAGCTGGTAACAAGCTTTTTCTCCTTTTCTGCCCTTTCAAAGACAACTTCTGTCATTACAGACAGATATAATTTGTCGCAATGCAATTGTCTTCCATCTGGAGAAGTGTGAAATTTGATGTTTGGTAAAGAAATAGGAAAAAACAGTTGCGGCAAAAGGATAAATTGCTCATATGTCAAACTTTAGTAGGCTACATGTTGATTAGCCTATCCACTCTTCAAAAGACGGTCTCATCTGGTATTGCTTCAAATTTGTTTCACGGCAAATTGGGGCCAGAAAGAAAGCAGCTAGTGCTTGATCTATCTTGAATTGAGTTTTACGAGCATAGCCTAACTGCTACAGAAAAAAGTAAACAAAAATTGTGTCATGTTCTGGCAAAAGGGGGCTTAATGCGTCTCCGTGATCCCAGGGATCGTACATAATAAATAATGTAATTTACGGTCCCTGGTGATCCACAAAACCAAGCGGCAATTCATCACATAATTATGGATCAATAAAATCCATTTTGTATAACAATTGACTGTTTCTTGAGGTACACTGGTCCTTTGACATGCAGAAAGTTGACCAATAGCGAAAAGTTTCGGCCCAGATCAGCCTGCGCAATCCGCGCAGGCTGACCTGGGTCGATATTTTTCGCAGATGCATTAAGCCCCCTTTTCACAGAGCGCGGCTCATTTACAGGTGCATTTGCCGCCGTTGTATACAATATGAAGTGCAGTCATTGGCTGAACCGTATTAAAATTTTGTAGTTTGGTAAAGAGATAAATTTGTGTTCTTCGTGAAGGTCTATATTCCTAACCATTGGCGGCAACAGGAATCTTGAATGGCCGTATGAATATGACCCCTGTTAAACGAATGCCAACAGTGATTTAAAAAAAAAATTAGGTGGTCCTTTCAGGTGCCTTTTTTTTTTTTCCTTTTGACCATTGTCTCCAATGGCTTTCTCAAACATCTACCTGATTTCTATTATAACTGGCACAAAAAGGTGAAGAGAACATAAAATTAGCAAAATGCTAATTTTGTATTAATATCAGGACAGTTGCTTATCTTCCGAAACGATTTCAAAATCTTTCCTTTTGCAAAAGCATAAAAACTCACGTCTTACTGTTATATACAATTAAAGTTACATGTTAAATGGCCATAATTATGTCATATAGTGCATGATTTAGAGTTGAATAACAAAACCGGTGTTTTGCGAATGGTAAAGAGTTAAAACTCTTTACCAAACGACAAATTTTCAGACTAGTCCAGATTGAAAGCATTTGCAGACGACAAAAAAAAATGTAACTCAAAAATTGAAATTCGTTTTGGGAAAGGCTAGAAAACATTGTGGGAAAATGAGAAAATGCTGGTTACCAGCATTTTCTCCTTTTCCCACAATGTTTTCAAAAGACTTCTTTCACAGGGTCGTTAAAATTCGGGGGGGGGGGGGGGGTAAAGTGATACTTTGATTCTATAGGACTACCTACACGGGCGAGTATTAACGGAACACCGTCAAAATGGCCGCAATGTCTCCGGAATATACATGTGATTGATGGAATTTTATAAAAAAGTCATTATATCAATCTACTTATTTACTGGAAGTAAACATGCAGGTATCGAACCCAAATAATGTGAAGATATACAATCTTAGCGCAGGAAAATCACTGCCAGAGGTAAATATCATTATTAATAATGAGTGCCTGGTGACTGTTAATTTCATGACTTCGTAATAAACCCCACCCCCTTGCTTTTGGCCTATGATGTTACACATACAATGAATGGATGTATGAAAATGGCCCATATTTTCTGACAAAAGCACCATGATTTTTCCACATAAACTACGTACAAGTTACACGACTGACTGTAAGACTGAAAAAAATTCATACATGTAATGTATTAAGTAATCGCTCTAATTATAAGCAAATATAAGCCAGTGTAATTGCACATACCATCTATTTACTGATAATGACTTTAACCCTTTACCATACATTTCTGAGTTTAAATTATCCAGAAGAAACCGGCCTTTGTAAATATTGTGGGTTACCAGCATTTTCTCCTTTTCTCAATGCTTTATACCCTTTCAGATACAAATGTCATCAGTAGAGCCGCATTTCTTTTGTCATCTGCATCAGCTTTGAATATGGACATGATTTCATTTTTTTGTTATTCCTTTGTTAATCAATGTGGTGTATCCACATCAGGACTTGAGGAATCAAATTAGCAGTGGACAATTGATGCTAACTAATTGACAGGATTATGACAGTTCTAAAAATGCTGTTGATGTTAAACCTTTTCCTTTTTTTCAGTGGCTGTCTGATAGGCGTAAGCGCACTCTGCAGAAACAGAATGTTGGTATGAAATTGGCCGCTTTGAGCCTTTGACATTTCTCAAAATGATTTTGAACTATTTAATTTCTAAACGTAGGTTTCATAAAATTAAAAATAAAATATTAGATAATGTCAAGGTCTCCTTTGTTGTTGGCAACAGGATTCCTTCCTCTCTCATAACTGATTGTGGATTGGACAATGGTTATGTGGGAAAGCAGCCACTGGCTTGGGAAGAAACATGTGGAACATGCAGGTAAAAGAAACTTCATGAAAGCATGGATAGGTGTACTGGCTGCTGTGATATAACTGAAATAACGTGGAAAAGAGCATTAACCATTATACAAACAAATTCTTGTAGTACCAGTATTAAAGTGAACAATATGAATTAAGAGATACATCTGCAGAAAGCTGAAAATTGTCATCACTGTGATTTTTCTAATGGAAAACTTTACCTCTTAAAGTGCTTTACACAGATGAAGTCACTTTTGTAGCCAGTATAGACTACGATAAGACTGCACAGACTTGCAGTCTGATGTGAGATCTACACTACTTCATGTAGACGTTCTGATTAAAAGCAGCCTAAAAATGGCATTTTTGTATGTGGGAGTTTTTACTTTAATTTTGGGGGTTTTTTTTGGCCTATATATAATATTTGGCATTTTGGTGGTCATCATCATATTCTGTCATATTTTTATAAAAAAAAACCCAAAAAAACTTTAAGGATGTTTTTGTGGTCCTAGCTTTAAAGTTGGTAACTTTAATTTTTTTCAGACATCCGCAGACGCATTGAACTTATTCAAGACTTTGAAATGCCAACTGTCAGTCAGTGTGTTCAGGTTTCTCCAGATGGGAATTATATATATGTAGCAGGTATAATCATTTATAGGTGTTAAGGATCCAAGCACTAACAAGGGTTGCTTTCTGTAGAAGTTGAAGAATTTTATGCTGTTGGCACCTGCTACACTCTAAAACTAAAAAGTTATTCATCCCTGAGCCAACATAAAATTTTTCATGAAAGAAGCTACTGGTAAATCTTGTCATATAAGTAGCTTGTCTTTATTTGTGTGCTAATATCGCTGAAACTGTGAATGTAGGGAATGTTCATTTACACAACAGTCTGTTCCTTTACCAGATGACGAAATTCAACGCTAGTCCAAATTAAAGTTTTTGCAGATGATAACGTAAATGTGGCTTTAACTATGAGATTTGTGTTTGAAAGGGTAGAAATTAGAAAACATTGTGCAAAAAGGAGAAAATGCTGGTCGTGAGCATTGTGCAGTAAAAGGTTATGTGTCTAACATGGTTGTGTTTGGTAATTCCCAAAATTATGTCTCGTAAATACTAAATAGCTGACAGTAAGTCATGGTATTATGACTTGAGTTTTATCCCTGTATGAGGTTACAAAATTTTAGGCTCATCTATATTTGCAGGCAACAAATTAAATCTGACTCATATAATGGAACTTACGATTGAATGGGTTGAAAACAAAGTGAGTAAAGGAAAAATGCAAAATGTCTTTCTTTCGTAAGTCTTCATACAAACGTGGTGTTGAGGTGTTGAGCCAGGTAGCTGTAGGTAGGATACAGGAATTGAAACCATGGGTTCTCTGATTGGAATCCCCAGCTCAGCAAATTTCTTTCCAAGGATAGATGATAGTCATTGCCACAGGGTTCATTCATCTCTCAACCCTGATCAAGGTTTTGGCAATTGTTATGTGGGAAAGTAGCCAGTGGCTTTGGAAGGATATTGTGCGAAGTATTTGTAAAAGAAACTCCAGGAAGGAGTGGATAAGGGCACTGGTTACCTTGATATAAATGAAGTAATGTTGAAAATGGTTTTAAACACCATACAAGCAAAGAAATTTGTGGTTATATATTGAAAGGCTGTTGCCACTTTCTATAGAAACCTTTGTTTTTGTAGAAGTGCCATTGAATAGTGATGTGGGTTGATGCATGTAGAGATGTTTGTACATGTATGAGAATGAGACAAAACTTCATGTAATGTAGCTCATTTCTTACTTCAGGAACATACAAACCCAGACTTAGATGTTATGATGTACATCAGCTGTCTATGAAATTTGAAATCTGTGTGGATGCTGATATTGTTAAATTTTGTTATTTGTCTGATGATTATTCAAAGGTAAGTATGAATCATTTATTTAGTGAGGCATGTAATGATTTATTATAAAATATTTTGTGTTTGTTTGCCAGTTTGCACAGTAATAAATGATTCATGCTCTGACAAAAGGGGGCTTTATGCATCTCCGTGATGCATTATACCAACCAAGTCATGACATAATTATGAATTCATAAATGCCATTTTTCTATCAATCGACTTAATCATGAGGTAAACTGGTTCTTAGGCGTACAGAAAATTGACCAATATCAAAAAGTTTTGGCCCAGGTCAGCCTGAGTGGACTGTTGTCATTCCAACATTTTTAGACTTGGTACATGTGTTTGCCATGAAGTGTAGAAAAGGTTAAGGTCAGTAGGTCAGAGATCAAGGTCACAGTGAAGTTATATTTCAAGGTCATTTAAGTCACAATATTTTTTGACAAGGCATTTACCAACTCACAAAATTATAAAGAAAGCATTTAGAAATGATAAATTTAAAGTTGTCCAAATGATGTGTTGAAAAAGGCGGAAAACATTGTGGAAAAAGGAGGAAATGCTTCCTCTTTTTCCCATTTTCCTACAGTTTTCCACAGTGTTTTTGAAAGCCATCTTCCCCAGGGTCATTAAAACACAGGATTTTTCGATAAAAGGCATAAACTAACATAGAACTGTTTGTTGCAGATTGTGCTACTACAGTGTGACAGGTATTTTGAGTTTCATACCCCAACTGGCAAGTATTACCGAACACGGATACCCAGATACGGAAGGGATCTGGCATATTGTAAAGAGAATGCTGAACTTTACTTTGTAGGAGTTAGGTTAGTCAGTGATTGTGATTTACTTCCAAACATAAATGGAGACTCCATCAAAATATCTGATAGATATGTGGAGCTTAATTCTTTACCAGGTGACAAAATCTAAGTTTTGTCCAAATTGGAAGCAATTGCAGATGATGAATTACATATGATTCAAGCTATAAGATTCCTTCAAATGGATAGAAAGCTTTGTAGGAAAGGGAAAAAATGCTGGGTAACAGCATTTTTTCCTTTTTCCTACAAAGTTTTAAAAGCATTTTCCAGGATCTTTCATTAGTTTATCGAGAAATAACGATGGATTATGGTTTGTTATTTCATAGTTACGACCAGTGTAAATACCGATTTTATATTTTCTAACTCTTCATTTGAAGGTGGAAACATTATTTACTGCGCACTGGTTACCAAGGTAAGCAGTGTGTGCCATGCAACCAGAGCGAAATATGACATAATTTACGCACATTTGCCCTATATTTCTTGGGCTTTACGTAATATTATAATGCATTGTTCTGTGAGGGGGTTACGCCACGGGGAATTACCGAAAAAAACTGTCCTGGATTTTGATGAAAGCCCCAACAAAAAAGGGTTAGAATCATGAAATATATAGAATATCTGTTTTTTTGTGGGGTGAAGGATCGAAATTTATTTCATCTCTTGAATATCATCATTAATATTTCCACTTGTGGCTGTGCCACTCGTGAAAATATTAATTATGATGTTTGCGCAATGAAATAAATTTCGATCTTTCACTGAAAAAAAAACAAATATCCTCTATGTATACTATATGTAGTACCTTTATTTTCACAGCAATGAAATTTACCGTATGAACTTGGAACAGGGAAGGTTCATGAGCCCACTTGTCTCAAATGCTGAGGAGTTCACTTGTTGTGAATTTAACAGCTTTCATCACCTGTTTGCATGCGGATCATCTGAGGTAACTGTAATGTATTTTTTTTTTTTTTTTTTTGTCAACATACTGATTGTTGTAGGCAATTGCTTCTTTCCCACAAAGCTACTTTTACCAATAAAAAAGACATTTTTTTCATCAAATGTTTAATCTTTGTGCCATTTGTTTGGGATTTTTGGTAGCTGTAGAAATAGCCTTTTGTCAAAATTGAAAGTATCTGCAAATAATGAATTTAGTTTTAGTGATGAGATTGTGTCTTTTGAAAGGTAGAGAACATTGGTGAAAAAACAGAAAACGAAGGTTTCCAATATTTTCTACTTTTCCTGCAATTTGTCAAAAGCCTAATTTCTCATAGCCATAAAATGCAAGATCCTGCAACTGTGTGTGCTTTTACTTCTAACATAAACTACTTTCAACTAATTAATGTTCTGTCTATGCTAATTATGACTATTTATTGGGCTATGGAGTGATACAGAGCCATCATGGCCCTCTTGTTGATACATTGAGTTCTTTTGCAATTTATGGTGAAGAGATTAGTTATACCAAAAATACCCATTCCAATAATTTTTCAATGGGTTTAAATTTGCAGTACTTTGTTTGTATCTTACACAAGGATATTTATAATTTTGAATGTTAATATTTATTGCAAACAAAATGGCTCTTAAGTTTTTGATGTGCATGATTGTATTGTGCAGTCTTGTTTTACTTTTACTGTATTCATAAAAACTGTACAAAGACTTAAGGAGGTTTTCATATTACAGGGTCAGGTTGAGTGTTATGACCCAAGAGTGAGGACAAGGGTGGGTGTACTAGACACAGCATTAAGTACACATGTTGAAGACTTAGAGTAAGCATTTTCTACTTTTCCCACAATGTTTTCAAAAGCCTTTTTCATCAGAGTGGCTTAAAGCTGGGCTTGTTTGGTTGAGGATTGAAATACCACACTCACAATTTTAATGGATGGACTTTTTGTTTGTATGGTATTTAAAGCTATTTTCAACATTATTTCAGTTATATCACGGTGGCCAGTGCACCTATCCATGCTATCCTGGAAATTCTTTTACCAGTACTTTGCACAAGATTCTTTCAAAGTCACTGGCTGCTTACCCACATAGCCATTGTTGAAACTATGATCAGTGGTGAGAGAGGAATGAATCTTGTCTCAATCACTATCATCAATCCTCTGAAAGAAATTCGCAGAGCTGGGGACTTTTTGTACAGGATAAATGTTATACTCTGGATGTGTACTTCTTTGAACCAAACAACAATTGATAGAGTAAAAATTAAAAACTCATTATTACAGGAATATTTTCTGCCATAGAATTTTCAGCCCTTTGATGGTACATATTTATATTAAAAACGAGGGCCTTCCTTAACTGATAGTGGATTTTTATTGTGAAATCTTTTTTCAGTTCTTGACGTGAGAGTGTCTAGGCACTGCAGTGCCATGATGATGCACTGGTTAAATCCAGAACAGTCATAAGTGAGCTATCTGCTGCCATGATTTTATTGAAATACTTTTGAAAGCAATAAAAAGAAAAACATAATTAGGGTAAAACAAAAAGAATTATCTTTAAATAAGCTTTCTGTGACTTTACCTCATGTGAAAACACTGAAATCTACCTATCTAATAACTGACAAAGAGAACAGTGTAAGGAATTAAATTGGAGACTGACAATAAAATATTTTGACATGTTTATATTCCTTAATTTTCCATCTGTTTCAATGTATTATCAGTCATGTGAAAAAGATTCTGAAAGATTGAATGCCTTATATTTACAGTGTGAAAGATGTGCCTGCAGTGACAGCCTTAAAATTCAGAGGATCTTTACAAATAGGCATTGGAACAAGTACAGGACATGTAAGCACATGTTTTCATATTAGGCTTGTGTCACTTCCTTACATTCCTTGGGAGACTTTAGACATGCAAAACACACATAATAGGAATCTGCTATAAATTCATCAAATTGCACATTGTCACTGAATGTAAGGGTTGGTGAGAGCTTGGGTGTATTCACCAACCTTTCTAAACATTGTTTAAATTCTGAATCTTTGGAAAAATACATGTGAGTCATGCTCTGTGGAAAGGGGGCTTAATGCCTCTGTAAAAAGTATTGACCCAGGTCAGCCTGGGCAGTCTGCATAGACTGACCTTGGCTGAAACTTCTTGCTATTGGTCAATTTTATGCACATCAAATGACCAGTCTACCTCATGATTCAGTTATTTGTTAGACAAACTGGATTTTATGGATCCCTATTTATGTGATGTCTTGCTTGGTAAAATGTATATCGGTGATGGATTAAGCCCCCTTTTGCCAGAGCATGGCTCATATATTGAGATTTGCTAAGATGAACAATCTGATGGCTAATCTTGAAATAGATAAGAATTCCAGAAAACCGATGGAATAACTGAAAAATGTAAATGCAGGCTAAACCATAAACCAAGTACCATGATTCATATAGCATCTCAATGGCCTAGTGCCTAGTGGTGAAGGCCACCAGCTAAAAGGAGGTTAAAGTCTCAGACCTGGGTTGCAGAGGGATATTACAATATGCCCACTCATCAGCTGTCAACTTGTCAAAAAACAGTCACTGAATGCTTAAAACTGCCTGGTGTCTTAGCATAAAAAGAATAGGACTGGTGAAGTTAATGTGGATGATAAAGGTGTCTTATAGCTCTGATTTTTGCTGTCTTTTTTATGAGGGACAACACATAATACACTACCACTTAACTTTATTTTTAATAAATGTACACATTAATAAAAAGAAAAACCTGCTTATTTATTTCAGGTGTTATTGTATGATTTACGTTCTAACAAACCATTGCTTGTGAAAGATCATCAGTATGAGCTACCCATCAGGAAGATTGGCTTCCATGATTCAATGGACCTGGTACTCTCCATGGACACCAAAATTCTTAAATTATGGGACAGAAATACTGTAAGATATTTACCAAGTACTGTGCATGCAAATTTTAGACCAACTTGAGACTAGACATTTGGCAAAATATAATGATTGTAATTCAACTGTAGAATAATTGTAAAATGTTCTAATACATGATCCCTTTTTATATATGGTAATAAATGGCCAGATTACTGAACAATCAAAGAAAAAAATGAAAGGTAAAGTTGTGAGAAAAGGGTAAGTTTAGAAGCAAGTGCTCCTTTTCCATTGAGGTCCTGTGTGGCTCAGTGGTAAAGTAGGGGTAGATCCACTGGGGTTTTTGTGGGAGTGTCAAAGTTTTTACAGGACAATGCAGATGAAGATGCCAGGGCTATAACAATACTAAGACATTTTCTTAGAAGACAGCCAAGCTAAAAATATTTAAATGTTTGTAGGATTAAAGTCTTATATGTGTTTTTTTTTTTTTTTTTTTATAGGGTAAAGCATATACAGCTATTGAGCCAGGTGTGGGGCTAAATGATATGAGCCAGTGTCCGGGATCTGGGCTTATATTCATGGCTAATGAATCTCCCAAAGTCTTTTCATATTATCTACCTGTAAGTATAGTTGTGGTATACACTCATGCTGTTCATGAATTCTCATTAAGCCATTCTATACTCTTATACATTAAAACTTTCTGAAATTCTTTAAAATTGGAGTCAGACATTGGTGGTAGATCTAGGTTGTTTGCACTATCACATGGTAATGTTTTGATGACAGGACTGTATAGAGAATGCACAGCACCAGCCTAATTATAAAAACCTACAATTATGTCTCCAAACAGATCTGTAAATGTATGTTTAGCCATGGACTACTTTACTCTTTAATAGATGACTTGTCCAAATTGAAAGCATCTGCAGGCTACAAATTTAAATTGTCTTACAGGATTGGAATTGTTTCTGAAAGTGTAGGAAACATTGTGGGAAATAATCATAGGAAAAATGTAACCTTTTCCCAGGACGTTTTCAATAGTTTTTTGCTTCATGGTAGTGTAATGGTTCTGCCTTGGTCATATTCATTGGAATTGTTTGGTAAAGGGTAACAGTGAAATCAACTTTTTCAGTCAAAGAAAAGACACAAATCTATGTGGTTTCATAGCTGTCTTTTCTATCATGGTTGTGAGGTGATTATCTTTTGCATTAGGAGTTGGAGATAGTGGTTTCAAACATTGTAACAAGCTCTTGCTCCCTTTCTCACAATGTTTACCATATAATCTAAATATATAGAGGATATTTGTTTGTTTCGGTGAAAGATCGAAACTTATTTCATCGAGTGAATATCATTGGTAACATATTCACGAGTGGCGCAGCCATGAGTGAAAATATTTCTGATGATGTTCATGAGATGAAATAAATTTCAATCTTTCACTGAAAAAAAAATGCTCTATTTATTTCATGCTTATAACCCTTATTTTATTGGAACTTTCATCAAAATCCAGTACAGTTGTTTTCAGTAATTCCTCATGGTGTACATCCCTCACATAACAACAAATTACAATATTACGTAAAGCACAAGAAATATAGCATAAATTACGTCATATTTCCCTCCATTTGAATGGCATGTGCTGATTACCTAGGTAACTAGGGTGTGGGAACTACTGTTTCTGCCTTCAATTGAAGGGTTAGACAGTATTAAATCGGTATTTTCACTGGTTGTAACCATGAAATATCAAACCATAATCAACCATTATTTCTCCATAAACTACAGAAAAGCATGAAATAAGACACTTTTCTTTCCTTCTATTGCTTTTCCTGTTTGTCCCTAGTACCATTTTTTGTTTGTTTGTCTGAAAATAGCCTGTGCAGCAATGGGTAAATCATTTACTTGGAAATAAAAATTAAGTATAAGAATGAAAACAAAAGAGCATGCTACTCCAATGGATTAGCCTGACCCTAGTAATAACAGAGACAGTGTGTGTAGCATTATAAAGTAATATAGAGGATAACTGTCTGTTTCAGTGTATGATCCAAATTTATTTCATCAAGTGAAAAGCAAAGCCTATATTTTCAGAAGTGGCAAAGCCACTAGTGAAAACATGCCTTTGCTTTTCACAGGATGAAAGAAAATTTGATCATATACTGAAACAAACAATTATTCTATTTCTTTTATGGTCTTCTCTTTAACTTAACTTTTCACACCTAATTTTTTATCATTATGAAAAATATTTGCATTTTTCAAGGGAAATAGATCTTTTCAATCTAGTCGGATATGGACTAGCTGTAATAATGACATCATGAGTGATGTTAACTACGTCATACAATGTGACATTCACGTGCTAAAAATTCATTCATGTTCTATAAATATCTGTGGCAAGTCAAAAATAAAAGTTAAAACATTTACCAGTCAATTATAACATTCACTGGTGAATTATACGGATATAATTCACAGTTAGATTTCTATAAACTGCTGAAAAGCATCAGAGAATATGGCCTATTTTATTTCCAATTACAGTCTCTTGGTACAGCCCCTAGATGGTGTTCCTTTTTAGACAATTTGACAGAAGAATTGGAAGAAAGTAAAGAGGCAATTGGTAAGATTCACAGTATTATAAAAGGCAGTACTTTAAAAAAACCTTCAGTGATATATAGCTTTACCACACAATCCTGACTTTTAACAACCCTGAAGGAGAAGTGTTTTGAAAAAATTGTGGAAAAAAAGAGTTATGCTGGTAAACAGCATTTACTCCTTTTCCCACAATGTTTTCAAAAGCCTTCTTCCTCATGATCTTCAATAGTGGGAATTTGTTTGGTAAAGAAATAAATCAGGTGGTCTTTTGGCGCAGTATCAAGTAAGTTAATATCAGAATGCACATAGAATCAAAACAGTGGTCTTTAATATTGCACCTTTACAGGGACTTTTTATCATCTTAACCATGCCCTCTTGCTATATTCTTCGTCTCAAGTTAAATCTACCATCCTACATTTTGCACTCTGGACCAAATGTTCCTACGTTCTTTGCAGCATGTAGGAAGAAGGCTTTTGAAAAACAATGCAGGAAAAGCAGATATGTGTAGGTTACGGTATCAGCATTTTCTCCTTTTCACCACAATGTTTTATAGCCTTCTAAAGACAAATCCTGTCATTTGAGCCACATTTTATTTTTGTCTGCAAATCGTTACCAAATGGACCTGTCTAAAATTTTGACTAGTATAGAGTATCAATGTGTAGGAGCCTAACATGGGAGACATGAGGAGGGAAAGTAACAAACTTCTTTCAAGTCATAAATAGAAAGAAATGAGCCATGCTCTGTAAAAAAGGGGGGCTTAATGCATCCGTAAAAAGTATCAACCCAGGTCAGCCTTCGCAGTCTGGGCAGACTGACCTGGGCCGAAACTTTTTGCTATCCGTCAGTTTTATGTATGTCCAAGGACCACTCTACCTCATGATTAAGTTGTTTGTTAAAAAAAGTGGCTTGTGGATTCATAATAAATTTAATAATGTGATGGCTTGCTTGCTATAATGCATCACGGAGATGCATTAAGCCCCTTTTTGCCAGAGTATGGCTTAAATGTAATAAAATTTTAAATAATTGTCTTTAATTTTTATTGAACAGTGTATGATGATTACAAATTCGTGACAAGAAAAGAATTAGATGATCTTGGACTCACACATCTCATTGGTTCAAGTCTCCTGCGAGCATACATGCATGGTTTCTTCATTGATATCAGGTTGTATTACAAGGTAGGTGTTCCACGTAGTCATAAGTGATATCAGCTTGCACTTGGTATGTTTCGAGTTTTTCAATAAAATGATGGTAAAACGATGCATTTTAAAACATTTGATAAAAAAGAAAATTGTTTTTGTGAATCTTTGTAACTCTTTACCAGAAAACAAAATTTTAGACTTCACCAAATTGAAAGTGTTTGCAAACAAAAAGTTCAGTCTAGCTTAGAATCCTGTCTTTGCAATGATTTAAAACATTGTTTAAAAAGGAAAAAATGCTGGTTACCAGCAGTTTTGTCTTTTCTCACAATGCTGTAAGTAACTCCCTTTCTCAGGTTCATTAAAACATGGGATTGTTTCGTAAAGAATTAAGTCTCTTCTTGTGTGTGAAGATACCTTTTTAAAGATGTATCAAATGTTTCATCAGAGGGAACTTTATTCTTTATTATTCTTTATTAACCCATTTTGTCACTTCTTTTTTAAAATAGCAAATATGTTGATGTTATATCTACTTGCAGGCAAAGACCTTCACAGAGCCATTTGCTTTTGATGAGTACAGAAAGAATAAGATCAGAGAGAAGATTGAAAAGGAAAGAGAAAACAGAGTGAGATTAAATGTAAGTCAAGCAGAACTGTCATTACAGCAGTCAAAATTTTAGACTTATCTATCTTGAAAGTTATTGCAAAGAACAAATTAAATATGGCTAAATTTAGGAAATTTGTTATTGTTATGTAAGAAACCTTGGAGAAAAGGAGAAAATGGTCACCATCTTTCCTCATTTTCAAGATTTATAGAGTATTGAGATGCAGGCCTACAGAAATTTTGTAATCTCAACCGGTCCGGCCGATTGACGGCGCATTCGCTGTGACGTGTGATAGACGGCGGCGAGTCCATGTTACCCCACCCACTTTCTTTGTCAAAATAAACTCGCGATTGGTCCGGGAATGTCCCATCTCAAACTCACTGACGGTGATGGCATCGGTTAAAATTTTCTGAAGAATGTTTTCTTCTTCATTTTCATCAAATGATTTCTGTCCGTCGCTTTCGCTGTCATCAAAAATTCGCTGCAAAACGTCTTAAAATGTCAGTCTGCATTTAGCCATTTTACTTTCATTTTCAAGAAGAACATGGCCGAAGTAAACGTGAGTCTCAGTCTGCTAAAATTACACCCGACTGATTCGTTTCTTCGGAAAGTATAACGTAAAATTACTTTGTTCAACATTACATAATTCATGTCTACAACCCCGAGTCAGCATACCTATACCAAAAGCGAAAACGAGGCAAATTTCTTAGGCAACCGCCCGGTGCAGACAGTTCTCCAAGTCGTGTTTACCACTGACAGTGAGATAGTTGGGTGCGAGTTGTGTCTGCGCTAATGGAAATGGATTAATAATTCAAGATTGCGAGAGGTCGTAGCTAAATATACACCATGTAATGCTAGTTATGAGTTCGTGACAGGATGCACACTACCACGTAACATAGAGTCAAGGCGCGGCTTTACAAAATTATTGGCGGCAACTAAATCTCGTACGTGATTTCTGATTGGTTTGCAGTAGATATTGTATGTAAACTCTGATGCAAATGGGGCGTGGCGAAATTGACTGACTGATTAGCATTGCATGGTGTGTTTGCATGTATGGTACGTAATTAGACAAAACCGATTGCGAATAGGGCCGTACCACGCTTAAGGCAACGATGCATGACAATATCTCTATAAGTTGTGATTTATGTCACAGTGAAATGGCAATAATTAGAAAATGGCCAATTAACAGTTTGACACTCTAGATACCAAGGGATCTAATATACGATCACTGCTTTGCCTAACGTTCAAAAATGCCTGCAGCAATGATTTAAGGTTTGTAAGTTTGTTTCTGACTGGCCATATTATGATATTTCGGACCGATTTTTTAGGACATTTTTGAAAATAAATCCATTTTCAGTGTTCAGAATCGATCTGATCCGGCAATTTTTCGGATTTCTGTAGCCCTGTTGAGATGTTTTCAAAAGCCCTCCTCAGGTTGGAAAACACAAGATTGTTTGGTAAAAAGTTAAGTCATTATTAAGTCAAGACAAATGTTTATTCTGTCATAAGTAAAAGATGTTCAAAGTTTTGTATAGACTTCTAATGTACTTTAAGTTTTAATCAGAATGAAAGGAAACTAAGTCTGGTTTCTTACAAATCATTCTAGAAGGACATAGAAAATACAGGCACTTATCTTTATTTAACTCTTTACCAAACAACAAAATTTTTGGCCTGTCGGAACTGAAAGCATTTGTAGACAATAAAGTAAATGTAACCCAAAACTTGAATTTTGTGTTTGGAAGGATAGAAAACATTGTGGAAAAAGGAAAAAATGCTGGCTACCAGCATTTTCTCCTTTTCCCACAATGTTTTCATAAGGCTTTTTCCTTGGCGTCATTAAAACTTGGGATTGTGTAATAAAGGGTTAAATGTACAGTATATGTAATCTATTGTAATGTTGAAAAACAGATGGAAATAATAAGGAAAGTTGGTATAGCTTGAATTACCTCAATCTGATGTTTCCCTTTTTTTCATCAATTCAGAAATTACCCAAGGTGAATAAAGAACTTGCAGAGAAATTGATGGATGCTGAAGACATGATTCTGGCAAAGAAAACGAAAGAGGTTTGTACTGAATTATGTGCTGTTGCCCAATTATTCATCTACCTCAGGAGTTGGGGGTCCTGGATCAGTATCCCAGAGTCCTCTGGACTCATTCCTGGAAATCTGTAAAATTGGCATAGACTGTGATGTTCCACTGATTGCACTGTTTGACAATCTAGGGTAATGTGAAGATCTGTTCCATACATGATCTACTTTTTCTTAAGTCAGCTTGTTTTTTTTTTTTTGCATTAGAAAATCATTGGAATTAAGTTTTGTCATTCTGTTAAGGATGATTCTGTTAAGGACCTTTCTGGTAACTGACTGGAACATTATCCCTTTCCAGTTGTTGCAGCCGGTGAGATAATCTGTTTTTGGAACCTTTACAATTGATTAATACTATCTGAAAAAGCCATTAGCAGTGTAAAATGGGTTGGATTTGGATTGTATGGTGTTTAACACCGTTTTCAACATTATTTCAGTTGTATCGCAGCAGCCAGTTCACCTATCCATGCTTTCCTGGAGTTTCTGTTATCAGTACTCCGCACAGTATTCTTTCCAAGCCACTAGCTGCTTTCCCACATAACCATCATCAAAACAATGGTAAGCGGTGAGAGAGGAATGAATCCTGTCGCAATAACCATCATCAGTCTTCGGAAAGAAATTGGCCGAGCAGGGGATCTAACCAGCAACCTCCTGTTCTCAAGTCTTGTACAGCAGTGTAAAGGGTACATGTTGATTTTGATTGTACAGTAGTAGACAACCTTTTCCACAAACATATATGTCTGTTCAGCAAATAATTAAATTAATTTTATAATCAAATTATTATGATTTAAAATTGAGAATTTATGTAAGTAGTTTTCCATCGAAATTCAGAGGTCAGGTGTATCTTCCACTGTAATGTATTATTTTGTAATTTTTATGATGTAAAAGTCATTAGAGCGGTTAGACATCAATGTTTAAGTGACTCCTAACCAATAATTTTCAGACTTACAAGCATTTGGGCATGGCAACTTAGATCAACTTAACTGATGGGATTCCTTTATAAAAGGAGAAGAAAACATCATTAGAAAAGGAGAAATTGCTAATGCAATGTTTCAAAATTCTTCTAGCTTATGGCTTTGAAATCATTGATTATTTTGGTAAAGGGTTAACCCTTTACCAAACACTACCATCTCTTACTGATCCTGAGGAAGAAGGCTTTAGAAGACATTGTTGGAAACAGAAAAAATGGTGGTAATCAACATTTTCTCTTTTCCCACAATGATTTTTTTACAATTTCAAAAGTAAACACAATCATTTTAGGTAAGGTTCATTTGTTGTCAGATAATGATGATTGATCAAGATATGTGCAAGTCCAAATGTTTGGTGTTTGGTAAAGAGATTAAAGTAAGATAAGAAGATCCATTTATTTCTTTTATTATAGAGAGCTGGTATGACATTACTAAAAGATGATAGATTCTCAGCTATGTTTAAGAACCCAGATTTCCAGATAGACAAAGAATCTGAGGAATACAAACTTCTAAATCCAGTGGTTACCAAGCTGGATAAAGCAAAGATGAAAAAACAGAGGGAGGAAATGGATAAATTTAAAGAAATAGATGATGATGTATGTTAAGCTAAATTATTTTACTTTTTTCAAGGGATAAAATAAGGTTTTTGACAAATGTCCAGAACATTTTTTCACCGAACTGATTTTAATTCAGTTCTAACACTTAATTTTAGGACAACTTATCTGATTAGCTGAGACAGAATGTCTTAACCAGTTAGATGCTTAGTCTTTAAATACATATATTGGCATTAGGACAACATTTAGAAATGCTTGTGAAAACACATGTAAAATTCTGAATATGTTTAAAGTATGCACATGGAAAACAATCCGTTTTTGATAATTGGCTCAGGTAAAAATTAGAAAATTTAAACCCAGAGAAAAAAGAAAATAATCTTTTGGTTCTTCCTTGTTAAATTAAGATCAGACAGCAGGAAATGCATGTACTGATGATCCAATGTCTACTTTTTCAAATCTGTTAATTTACAGTTAATCTGTTAATTTATAGTTGCAGTACATATTTTTGGAAGTTTTGTACTTTATTAAATTTATTTGTTTTTCTTGTTTATGAGGCAGTTTTAAGAGTAAGATAACGCATATTTATGTGTATTGTGCTTGCAAAGAAAATACAAGTAAAACAAAGAAAATACAAGTAAAACAATGATGTAACAGAGCAATAATCAAAGTAACCAAACATTTCAGGAGGTTTCAGATGGAGGTAAGGTGCATGGCTTGAACAGTGACAGCAGTAGCAGTTCTGATGATGAACACAACTGGAGTAGAGAAGAGAAGAAAAAACTGCGGCATGAATTGAAGGAATCAAGGAGAAAACAGCAAGAAGAGAAAAGAGAAATGAAGTTTAAAAAACCACAGGCAGAGCCTGTCAATAAAAAGCCAAGATTTTATGAGATCAAAGAAGGGGCTGAGATTGGAAAATCTGCAGACAGGAGTAAACTCAGGGAAATGAAAAAGTTAGTTTTCTTTGCTCCTGACACGAAAGTTTTCTTTTTGCCTTGTTTTTAGCTCACCTTAGCACAACGTGCTAAAGGTGAGCTATTGTGATCACCCTATGTCCGGCGTCCGTCGTCCGTCAACAATTTCTTTAAACATCTTCTTCTCCTAAACCACTGGGCCAATCTTGATGAAACTTCACAGGGATGTTCCTTGGGTGAAGCTCTACCAAAATTGTTCAAAGAATTGAATTCCACCCACAACTCTGGTTGCCATGGCAACAAAAAGGAAAAAAAAAGCAAAATCTTTGAAAATCTTCTTCTCTGAAACTAGAAGGCGCAGAGCTTTGATATTTGGTATGTAGCATCTCCTGGTGGACCTCTACCAAGTTTGTTCATTTGATGCCCCTGGGGTCAAAACTGGCCCCGCCCCGGGGGTCACAAGTTTGAGCATAGTAACAAAGAAGGAAAACTTTAAAAATCTTCTTCTCTGAAACTTGAAGGTGTATAGCTTTGATATTTCGCATGTAGCATCTCCTAGTGGACCTCTACCAAGTTTGTTCATATGATGTCCCTGGGGTCAAAACTGGCCCCGCCCCGGGGGTCACAATTTCCAACATAGGAACAAAGAAGGAAAACTTTAAAAATCTTCTCCTCTAAAACTAGAAGGCATAGAGCTTTGATATTTGGCATGAAGCATCTCCTAGTGGACCTCTACCAAGTTTGTTCATATGATGCCCTTGGGGTCAAAATTGGCCCTGCCCCGGGGGTCACAAGTTCAAACATAGGAACAAAGAGGGGAAATTTTAAAAATCTTCTTCTCTGAAACTGGAAGGCGTAGAGCTTTGATATTTGGTATGTAGCATTGCCTAGTTGACCTCTACCAAGTTTGTTCATATGATGCCCTTGGGGTCAAAACTGGCCCCACCCCGGGGGTCACAAGTTTGAGCATAGTAACAAAGAAGGAAAACTTTAAAAATCTTCTTCTCTGAAACTTGAAGGCATAGAGCTTTGATATTTGGCATGTAGCATCTCCTAGTGGACCTCTACCAAGTTTGTTCATATGATGCCCCTGGGGTCAAAACTGGCCCCGCCCCGGGGGTCACAATTTCCAACATAGGAACAAAGCAGGAAAACTTTAAAAATCTTCTTCTCTAAAACTAGAAGGCATAGAGCTTTGATATTTGGTATGTAGCATCGCCTAGTAGACCTCTACCAAGTTTCTTCATATGATGCCCCTGGGGTCAAAACTGGCCCCACCCCGGGGGTCACAAGTTTGAGCATAGTAACAAAGAAGGAAAACTTTAAAAATCTTCTTCTCTGAAACTTGAAGGCGTAGAGCTTTGATATTTGGCATGTAGCATCTCCTAGTGGACCTCTACCAAGTTTGTTCATATGATGCCCCTGGGGTCAAAACTGGCCCCGCCCCGGGGGTCACAATTTCCAACATAGGAACAAAGAAGGAAAACTTTAAAAATCTTCTTCTCTAAAACTAGAAGGCATAGAGCTTTGATATTTGGTATGTAGCATCGCCTAGTAGACCTCTACCAAGTTTGTTCATATGATGTCCTTGGGGTCAAAATTGGCCCTGCCCCGGGGGTCACAAGTTCAAACATAGGAAAAAAGAAGGAAAACTTAAATTTTTTTTTTCTCTTAAATGGGAAGGCATAGAGCTTTGATATTTGGTATGTAGCATCTCCTAGTGGACTTCTACCAAGTTTGTTCCAAGGATGCTGCTTGGGTCAAAACTGGCCCAGCCCCTGGGGTCACAAGTTCGAACATAGGAACAAAGAAGGAAAACTTTAAAATTCTTCTTTTCTGAAACCGAAAGGTGTGGAGCTTTGATATTTGGTATGTTGCATCTCAGAGTGGACCTCTACCAAGTTTGTTCATATGATGCCCCTGGGTCAAAACTGGCCCCGCCCTGGGGGTCACAAGTTCGAAGGTAGGAACAAAGAAGGAAAACTTTAAATTTCTTTTTCTCTTAAACGGGAAGGTGTAGAGCTTTGATAATTGGTATGTAGCATTTCCTAGTGGACCTCTACCAAGTTTGTTCATATGATGCCCCTGGGTCAAAACTGGCCCAGCCCCGGGGTCACAAGTTCTACAAGTTCGAACATAGGAACAAAGAAGGAAAACTTTAAAATTCTTCTTTAAAACTGGAAGGCATAGAGCTTTGATATTTGGTATGTAGTGATTCTCTTCTAAGTTTGCTTGCCCATCTAAGCGCAACAAGTTCATTGAGTTCAAAATTGGGTTATCTTGGGTCATAAACTAGGTCACTAGGTCAAATTAAAGAAATACCTTGTTGGCACTCTCGAGGCCGCATTATTTGCTCAATTGCCTTGAAAATTAGTTAGAAAGTTTGTCTTTATAAAGTCTCACATAAGATTAATTTGGGTCAACTTGGGTCATAAACTAGTTCACTGGGTCAAATTAAAGAAATACCTTGTTTGCACTCTGGAGGCCACATTTATTGCTCAAATGACCTGAAATTTGGCCAGAATGTTTGTCTTGATAAAATACCAGATGAGTTTGGATTTGGGTCACCTGGAACCATAAACTAGGTCACTAGGTCAAAATAAAGAAATACCTTGTGGGCTCTTTAGAGGCCACACTCTTTGCTTAATTGCCTTGAAAATTGGTCAGAATGTTTGTCTTTGTAAAATCTCACATGAGTCTGAATTTGGGTCAACAGGGGTCATAAACTAGGTCACTTGGTCAAATTAAAGAAATAGCTAGTGGGCACTCTAGAGGCCACATTTATTATTCATTTGATTTGAAAATTGGTTAAAATATTTCTTTTGATATAGTCAAAGACCAATTCAAATTTAGGTCATCAGGGGTCATAATCTAGATCACTAGGTCAAACTAAAGAAATATCTTTAGGGCACTCGAGGCCACATTATTTGCTCAATTGACTTGAAAATTGGTCAGAATGTTTGTATTCATGAAATATGAGTTTGAAATTGGGTCACCTGCGGTCAAAAACTAGGTCACATGGTCAAATTAAAGAAAAACCTTAAAGGCACTCTACTAAGGTGAGCGATCCAGGGCCATCATGGCCCTCTTGTTTTTCATGTTTCATAAGGATGTTTTCAGAGCCTCTCAATATTTGCAATTGTTGTGTGGAGTTTAATGCCAAGTCAATCAACCAATTAAAGTTCATAAAAACTCGTAGTGATAGTGTCCTTCCAAATTGTTACAAATTATTGCAATGTCTGAATGGCCCCTAGGAAAACGTAACCTGCATGTTTTACTTTTCCCACAAATTTTTTCTATCCTGTCATTGACAAATCCCATCCTTATAGGCACATACAATTTGATGTCTGCACATGCTTTCACTGAGGACAAATCTTAAATCATGTTATCATCTGGAATAGAGTTACTAATATTACTCTGTATTACATTTGACTGGTCCGCCATTTTCAGCTAGGCTGTTTTGAAAGAAAACATCCAGGAATTGTCATAGCCCTGTTGTCATATGCGTCTGCGTCATGGAAAAACTTTGGCATTTATATTATCTCTGTTTTTACTGAAGATCTTTATTTTAAACTTGAACTAGTTGTTAACTAGCAAATGGGGAACCCATACACCAAGGGTGGGTAACCATTAAAGTATAAAGTATTTTTGACAGTTTTGTCCCCTTTTTGACTTAGAATTTTCACAGAAAATCAAGCAACTGCAGCCAAGCATTGCCTGTCTTATGTTACTGGTACAAAGATCTGGCTAAAACTGCATTTAGTTCAAGGAATGTATTTATACATGGACCATCAACTATTAAAATGCTCTAGACTTACAAAGAAACTAAGATATTTCCTAAAGGTACGTGCAGAAATGTCATAATGTTTAGGTGTTTAAAAATTTCATGTCAATCAGTATAAATAAATCAATTAACTCTTTACCTCACAATGACGCCTTTTGACGCCCCTGGAAAAGAAGCCTTTTGAAAACATTGTGGGAAAAGGAGAAAATGCTGGTAACCAGCATTTTCTCCTTTTCCCACAATATTTTTTACTCTATCAAAGAAAAATTGCACCATTTGAGCCACATTGAAATTGTCGTCTGCAAATGCTTTCAATTTGGACAAGGCCAAAATTTTGTCGTCTGGTAAAGGGTTAAAAAGACCCAGTGGTCTTGAAAGTAACATTACCAGTATATGATATTGTTGTCTTATATCTATAATTTGGTTTAAAATCATAATGTCTTTTCAATTTGATTTCAGAACTACTGTTTTTTTTGTTTTTTTTTTGTTGATGTAAACAGAGTGCCATTAGATTGTATACCAGAATACCAGAAAACCTGTTAATGTAGACAAGTTGTTTTCAATTTCTGTGTAGAAATATTCAACTGATCAAACAAATTGCAGTTTGTTTTCTTCCAGAAAAAGTTTGGAGGACAGATTACGGGATATAAAATCTTCAACTGTTGTCAGTGAGAGGGGAACAGGAGGAAATAAAGAAGTCACCTTCACCTTGAAGAAGGTTTGTATTTTGTATATTTGGCCTTGCCTTTGGTAGGTTTTTTAATCTATCTAAAGAGCAACAAATTATTACTTTCTACCGCAGTTCAACTAAGGGGAGTGTTTTGTGATTTTGTTATCTCTTCATTTCTTCACTCAAAGCCTGTTGTGGATACCTGTAACATATGCTTTTCTCCTTGGTACAAGTTTAATGACCCATAACATGCTTATAACAGAAAAAACGTTTGTGAGTTATGTAAAACGATAGAATTGTAGCTCAGTGGGTAATGTACATGGCTAGCTAAACAGGCTTTTTAAATGTGAATTGTTCAACATTCTCTCTGAGATTTTGGCTATTGCTTTGCTACCTTCTCAGCAAAGCATCATATTGACTCACTTTTTGTGGAAAGCAGCCCCCTCAATAGCAAAATTGTTGCTTAAGAAATAATCTTGTACTCATAAACACGATTTTTGGATGTTTGCCTTAAATTATTTTTAAGTTGTCTATTAGGAACCTTAAACTTTGACATTTGTAAAATGGTTAAGTTTTAGCATGTTTTCTCTAACAAACCATTAGATGTGTTCATTGAGTGATAGTCCTAGGTAGCCCTTTACATTACAATCCTAAGTTTTTACAAAACTTGGATAGAAGACCTTTGAAAGTGTCTTTGGAAAAGGAGAACATGCTGGTTACCACCATTTTCTCCTTTTCTCTTACTGTCTCCTGCCATTTCACAGAAACATCCCAACATTTGAGCCACATTGAATTTGTTGTCTGCAAATGCTTTCAATTTAGACATGTGTAAAATTTTGTCATCTAGTAAAGAGTTAATCACCAATTATGTAGTTCTGCTGACATTGACTGATTAGAGAGAGGACCAGTTGTTACCTCCTGTAAGCAACTCCGTGTCTTGCAGCTGACATTTTTGAAACTGGGAAAAATTGCTCATATTTAATAATGTTCACCTTTACCTCATTGTTTACTTAGTTTCACGTATTAACTCCTTACCACGTAAACAATTTTGGACTTGCCCTAATGAAAAGCATTTGCAGACAACAAAATAAATGTAACTGAACAATTAAAATTTGCTTTTGGAAGGGTAGAAAACATTGTTGGAAAAGGAAAAAGAGCAGGTTAACAGGGTTTTCTCCTTTTTCCACAACTTTTTCACAAGTCTTCTTCCTAAAGGTTGTTAACACTCGGAATTGTGTTGTAGAGGGCTAAATCATATTTTACTTTACCTAGGATGTTCTCAGTCTTCACCTGTAAATTTGATTCCGAAAGTCATGATTCAAAATAATCTTTGCAAATGTTGTCTGGTACCTTGTAATGCTCATTTTGATTGCAGGATAAGACTGAAAGTCAGAGAGAAAATGCACTGAGAGAACATATAGCTGAGAGACGAAAAGTTCACAGATCTGCAAGGGAAGTCACCAAGTTTTTGAAACAGCCGAAGAACTGGCCTGGCAAAAGATGAATGTATACTAAGTTACCAATGTCTTTCATTGAAATAAATTTTAGATAAATTTGTCAGCAACTAGTAGTGTCGTCTTGGACCCATTACTGTACAGGTCTTTTTTGGACCTTTAATACCTACACAAGAAATACAAAGGAGAAAAATTGAAGGAAAGGAAAATTCCTGTTTTGAATTTTATGGAAAATATTTAGGGGGAAAAAAGGCATTGTTTCTAAGAATCTTACAAGCAATTGCTCCGTTTTTCCAAAATATCCCCAAAAGCTGTCAACTGCAGCTACAAAAAAGTTACTTGTGCGATGACGGGTCATCCTGTTGTCAGATGTAATGCTTTACACCACAGCTGAAGACAAATTTTGATTTTTTTTTTGTAAAGGATCATTGCTCTAGTCTAGCATATCTCCAGCCTAGCATTGTTTTTCTCACATAACTTTATACTAAACTGTTCAGATGAAAGATGAAAGATATATTTGAAAAAAAAAAAAAAATCTAGCAGTCCACACAGGCTGACCGGGGCCTAAAATTTTAGCTACTTGTCAATTTTCTGCCAGTCAAAGGAGCAGTTTACCACATGACTCAGCTGGTTGTTAGACAAAATGAATTTTATGGAAACAGTTACATGTATGTGATGACCTGCTTGGTATAATGCATCACGGAGGTGCATTAAGCCCTCTTTTGCCAGAGCATGGCTTAAATAATAAGTTGCTCCATGGTCATCATCTATCTTGGTATTTTTCAAGTGAGAGCAAGAACTTTCTTGTCTTAGATATGTGAATCTAAGCCAGTACTTTCCAAAGTCTAGTAAAGTTTAAGTCTTTCAAATAATATTAACTACAAGATGTTTTATAGTAAGTTGTGTACATTGAGTGTTGAAGCCTAACTTTATACCAGGCAATAAAGTACTGTATTTGATTAAACCATGTTGAAAGTATCTGCAGATGTCATGCTTGTGGTTTAAATGAAGGGATTTGTCTTTTACTTGGTAGAAAACATTGCAGAAAAAAAAAGAAAAAGCTGCTTAGCAATTCTCTCAATTATAATATCAAAGGCATTCTTCCTCAGTGTGATACAAACATAGGATCATATGGTAAAAGGGTTAACTTTTTACCTGATGACAAAGTTTTAGACTTGCCGAAATTAAAAGCATTTGCAGACAAATGTGGTTTAAATAAAATGTGTTTTTAAAAGGGCAGAAAATATAATGGGAAAAGGAGAAAATGCTGGTTTCTAGCATTTTCTTCTTTCCCCACAATGTTTACAAAAGACTAACCCCAGGATGGTTTAAAACTGGGGATGTTTGGTAAAGGGTTAACCCATTATCTTCTACAACAGAATTACAGAAAACATCCTTGTAGAAATTAATATCAACATAAATAATAAAAAGACTTTTATACATAAATGTATGTGAAAACACGATGGCAAAATATGAAGTTGGTTGTTACAAGCAATTTTTCACTTTACCACAATGTTTTCAAAACGGTCTACTACATGATTAAAAAGTCATCTACAGGTTTAAATCTTATAACTTTTTACCAAACAACAGAATTGTAGACTCCTCCAAATTCAAAACTGTTGCAGACAACAAATTAAGTTTTCTCTAATGATTAAATTTGTCTCTGTAAGAATAAAAAAAAACATGGCTGGAACATGGCTTTTCCCACAGAGTCATTATAACTTGAGATTATGTGATAAAGGGTTAATGAAGATGTGTACAAATTGGTATGAGAGAAATAAACAATTTAAACAACATTTTCTTGCTGTTTTATTTGATTGGATAATCTGGTAAAATTGCAAGACTACAATGATCATCCTCTCCCCCTGACAATCCAAGTCTGGTGAAAGTCCGCAGATCACGCAAGTCTGTGGAAACTAAAACATTTGTAGCAAAGTTCAACATGTACAACTTCCCCGCATTAACAGTCATTCTGTGTCCAAAGAATAAATTTTCATTACAAGGGTAAGTACTAAATTCCAGGTTTTCTGTGTCGAGTCTTGTCCACTCTTTGCAATGATTCCAGCTCTCTGTAAATAACATCCCATCGGGAGTCACATGATAATATCTATTGTACTTGAATAGATATATAAATTTCTTGTATGCCACTGGGATCACTGAGACAATATCATTTCCAATGAAGTCTAACAGAGAAATGTCTGTCCATGACGATGTGTTCAAGTTTAAACACTCTATATGCTTCTCCCTGCACAGGTATATCTTGTCTCTACAGAAATCTGCCTGGAGGGTATAACCTTTTTCCTTCATGTTTGGGAGACTTCTCCATTTATCTGGGAGAAAAAAAAAAGCATGTATAATACAAAGTTACTAAAGGTGACATTTCAGGTTGGTAAAAAGACCCATATATTGCAAATACAAAGCTTTAACTCTTTACCAAACGACAAAATCTTGGCCCCAACCAGACTGAAAGCTTTTGCAGACGACAAATGTTCAAATGATAATTTCTGTCTTTATTTTAATATAGTAAAAAAACACTGTGTGAAAAGGAGAACATTTTCTCCTTTTCACACAATGTTTTCAAAAGCCTTCTTCCACAGGGTCGTTAAAACTTGGGATTGTGTGGTAAAGGGTTAATTCCAGAATATCTCACAAAATATTGGTCACAGTATGTCTGGTCCTGATCAATATTATCTGCAAACAGCACCAGACTTGCCTGTTATTTGCTTAAGCTTAAATGCTTCTACAGTCCATAACTAAAAATATATACGAGCCACCCTCTAGTAAAAGGCGACTTAATGCATCTCTGTGATGCATCATACCATGCATCTCCATGATGCATTATACCAAGCTACATGCAAAATTTGCTATGCTTTATGGTTAGGAACAAGAAGGTTTTTAAAGTTTTCACTTCAAAAGTCCATGTAAAACATGTGACCCCAGGGACTGGTCCAATTTTGACCCCAGGGCTATCATTTGAAGAATTTTTGTAGAAGCTAGATGCCAAATCTGGTAGCCCTAGGCCTTATAGTGTCTGACAAGGAGATTTTTAAAGATTTTCAACATTTTTCAGTTTTGTTGCCATGGCAACCAAAGCTTTTACAGGGATCAAATTCTGAAGGGGATCGTGGCAGGATAATTTCTCTGAAGTTTCATCAAAATTGGATGGGTAGTTTTGGTGAAAAAGATGTTTAAAATAAAAGTTAACATACTAATGCATGCATGGAGAGACAGACTGATGCACAGATGGGCAGATGCATGACAGACACTTGGCCATGAAATAAGCTATCTGGCCTTCGACCAGAAGAGCTAAAAATACATTCACATAAAAAAATACAATAAAATTCATGAAGTAATTTACCATTTTTTACATCATATTCCTGTACAGAGTCAAGAATATCTCTGAATTTTCCAAACCCTCCCAGCAGGAAGAATTTAGTCTCTGAATTACACACAGCGTGGTGTCTCCTCAGTATCGGTAGCTGTGTCACTTTTTCCCACGTCATCTCAAATCCATCAAATTTATAAACATCTTTCACAAAGGTCACCCTCTTTATACATGTCTGACCTCCAGTAAGATAGAAATCTTTACCTGTTGAGTAACAAAAAATAATAGCCTTCACTACATTTAGACCTTTACCGGTGCCACACAAGTCTATATTTTTGTCGTCTGGTATTAAACCTAATGCTGGACAAAGCAGATATACTCAAGAGTGTTCTGGCCAATACTTCCAACAAAATGTTGACAGGATACTGTAAGGCCAGATCACATTCTTGAGCTGTATTTACCAACCATTCTGAATTAAAATTGAACTCTGAATTACAAGATTAGCCATCTGACTGGTTGGGATAAAGCAATTGACCAAGATGTTCTGTCTCAGTCAATCTGATAGCTGGTCCTGAAAATTAAATCATGAAATATCAGGCAGTGCAAATCCAAGATTGTGCTGTCATTCAAATCTTGGCATGCATACACTGTCTGCAAAGTCAGTCTGATCTTGATCCTCATTATCAACAAAAACAACTGAAGTTGCATTTAGCACTCTAAAAGAGTTCAAAATGCTCTTACCCATGACAACTACTTTAGACCCAATAGGATTGCAATGAAACTTGGTGAGTGGCTTCATCCTAGATTCTGTTTTGCAAAATTTCCAAACATCCATTTTTAAGTGTCCATCCTCCCTGATCCTCTCTCCTACAGAATAGATAGTCACTGGCATCTCGTGGTACTGTAAGAAAAAAAGGATTAGAGGTGGAAAATTCATTTCTATAGAAACACCTCTTGCTGCATCTGTATCATCAACAACTATAGACATTATGAGCAAAGGGGAAAACAGTGTAGCAGCAGATCATAAAAGCATTTGCAGAAGACAACTGTGGCTCAAATGATAGGGTTTACCTTGCGATAGTACAAAACACTGCAAGAAAGTGATATGCTGCCAACCAGTATTTCTTTTTAAGCCACAGTGTTTTCAAAATTTGTCCTTTCTCAGGGTCATTTAGACATGGAATTGTTTAGGTAAAGGGTTTACTGTATGCCACATGCTTCCATGTTTTAATAATACTACTCAAGAAGTATTTTGAAAACATCCTGGGTAAGGGAGGAAGGCTGCCCAACAGTCTTGTATACAGTTAAGCGATATTGCTGCATGTCCAAAAATTAAATTTCAGTATTATCAGTGTCCACTGTTTTGTACAAAAATCTCATAGGGAGGAGTAAAAATAATACACAGGATGAAACTGACAAAATGATTACTCCCTGAGACATACTTGTAGCTGACAACTTCAAAAACACCCTGAAAAATACAAATTACCAACAGTAATCAAGGTTAAGTATTTGGATACAAGTGCAAAAATTGTGGCAGAGGAGAAATTGCTTTTAACTCTTTGCCAAATGACAAAATTTTAGACTAGTCAAGATTGAAAGCACTAGCAGACAACAAATCATAGGTGGCTCAAATGACAAAATTTGTTTATGGTGGGGTAGAAAACATTGTGGAAAAAGGAGAAAATGCTAGTTACCAGCATTTTCTTCTTTTCTCACGATGTTTTCCAAAGAATTTTTCCTCAGGGTTGGTATAAGTTGGGATTGTGTGGTAAAGGGTTAATAAGCAATTTCAATTTCATAAGTGGTTGGCTGTAAAACAATGTTTTCTTTTGCGGGAGGCAATGAATTGTAATTTTGAAATTTGTTTACCTTTTTCAGAACCACTGGTTCAGACACTTCATCAATAGGCTTTTTACAGAGTTCTTTGAGCCATTTTCTGCCTATTTCTGATTGTTTAAATATCTCATGATTTTCCATTGCTATCCTTTCCTCCTTGTCTAAATCTTCCGGGTGAAAACATTTCAAAAGTTTGGGCAGAAACTGTTCTCTGTGCTCATAATCATATCCTGCCCATCTCTCTATTGCATTCAGGATATCAAGTTCACACTCACAGTGTAACTGTCTATCTGACAAGTAGTCTGTAAGTTGTTCCACGTCAAGTTCTAAAAACTCATCACACTTTACAACTGCTTTGAAATAGTACAAAGCATGACGCCTGGCATAGGAATATAAATGAGATAGACCGATGGAGACTGCAAAGTGTGCAATCTCCACACAGTTGCTGTCGTCTATAATTTTCTTTAAATAATTCACACATATGTCTGTAACTGAAGGCATCTAAAAAAAAAGAAAAAGAAAAACTAGTCAAAATTATGTCTTTACCAAATGACAAAATTATAGACTTGTCCAAACTGAAAGCATTTGCAGATGACAAGTTTAATGTGGATCAAACGATGAGGTTAGTCTATTAAAAGGTCAAATACATGGTGAGAAAAGGAGAAAATTCGGGTTACAATTTCTGCTTTTCCCACAATATTTTCAAAAGCTGTTTTTCTAAGAGTCATGAAAACACAGGATTGTTCACTAAAGGGTGAAGAAAAAATTTCAATCAAAATCTTGAAGCAATACATTTATTACAGAAAATTTCCTAAGATCTGTTTTAACATCTTACTATCTATGGACGACTTTTCTCATCTTCTAATTCCTTTTGAATACATTGTGGCAACAGGAGAAATTGCTTGTAACAGAATTACAACATGTGCAGATTTATCGTTTTGCAGCAAAGTTTTCACACTTGCACATATTCTTGTCTTAATAAACTGCGCCACTGATGTTCGGCTGAAACATTGTTGAAAAAGGAGATGCTAGTTCGCAGCATTTTCTGACTTTCTTTTGTTTTTGAGTCCCTCCTATGTCAGGTCCATTAAGACATCAAATTGTCTGGTAAAGTTTTAGAATATTTCCACTGCAGGAACATTTCATGTTCTTTTAGTAATGGTTGCACCTACAGCCATTTGTCCTTTTTGTAATGGTTGTGCCTACAGAAATCTCTGCAGAAATCAGAATAATGATACACTGACAGCAACAAATTTCTTTTCTAAATTTGTGTTCTATGTTGCACAAAAAAAAAGAAATATGAAAAAATTGTTATGCAATTTTTCATTTGAAATGCTTAGTAACCATGACAGTATCTCTTTTTGTCATGTAATGCTTACGAGAAACTTTTAATAATGAACCTAAAAAAGTAAAAATCCTTTGAAAACCAAGTAATTTGTCCTTTATAAAGATGAATAAAAGTAAATTTTAAGATGACTAATTCTACCTGAAACCGTACTGAGGCTGCTGTTAGTTCCTCTATGTTATCACTGATATCCAGTGAACCTGTCCAGAGGCAATCAATCAAGGATCTCATTATATTTACATCCTGGTCATTCAACATCACTTGATTTGTCTTTGTTTCTATCATGTTGCTGTTAAACATTGCTCTGAAATAGTCACTACCATTCACAAGGATGTCTCTATCGCACTCTAGAGTATGGCTACCGATTATCAAGGTTACTGTACAATCCTCCATTATGTTGTTACTAGAAGTGGTTTCTAAAACTAAATCGAAAACACATTTTTAGAACTATTATCTTATAATACCCCTGAATTCTACTGTATATGCCTTTCACAATGCAGTTGCAGTATGGTAAATTCAATGTTTGTTCACTTTTCCAGGGTAGGATGATCCATTAATACATCATATTTACCTGCATTCAGGTTTTGTTACTTTGACTGTGTGATAATTTTCCACGTCAAAATGATTTTTGTCACACCCAGTTCATACAATTACACATAGATCATTTGATTAGCAACAAGTGAGATAATAAGGAGAGGACATAATTGGATTTAAAGAATATATATGATGAAGCCACTGTAGTCAACACTTCTCAACAGCTTTCACCATCCCTAAGTCTCGATGATATTACAGATACTAACGATGGAGATGACATTCCATGTTCTGTGTGTGGCAACTTTACCCTGCCAAACATAAACGATATTCTCAACCAAAAAGTCACCAACTAGGCCAAGTGTGACAGGCACAACCATTGGGTTCATCTACGTTTTTGTACAGAAGTCAGAGTTGTCCGGTGACAAAGCATTTTTTCTGTAAAAATTGTGAGGAGTTAACTGTCTAGATATATCACACTTACATCTCCCCATCCATGAAGTTTCAGAATCATTTGTTGATTTAATTGATTTATGCGAGTTGTTGTTGTTCATGATTAATTCGTAATTGGTCTCTTAAATGCCTAGACTTTGTTTATTGCTCATTGTTCTACTTTTTTTAAACATGACTGATTGTGTTCATGTTTCCTAAACTATAGAACAATAAGTGTCAACTGCGGTGCTTTACAATCAGTTCAATATACATCACAAATGAATGGCATAATACATCTGAACTGCTGTGTAGAATAATCATCAGTCCTCAGCAACCCGTTTTAACAACCAATCAAATGAACAGAGAAACGAGAAAGCATCCATACTACCCATGATTGATCAAATTTGCGTTTATTTCTTGTTGCCAAAGTTGCCCATATGGGCGACGCCCCCAGAAGACTGCTTTGTTGCAAGGGATAGTGCAAGATACTGGACGAAACCCATCCTAAGGTACGTCCAGTGTATAGCACTGTCACACAGGATCTCGGTTTAGCATCTCATCTGAAAGACTATGATGCTGTCCAGTAATCTTGCACACCTAAGCAAAAGACTGTTTAATTATGACACACAAAAGAATTGCAAGACTCTCAAATATATGTATCTTTTTATAAAAATATCTCATCTACATAATGAAACACGATAGTTATAAGAAGATTCTCTAAATAAAACAAACAGTCAAGCAGTAAACACTAACCATGAGGTTTTATACTGTCAGGTGATCTTGTGCACTTATATTAAATGACATCACTGCAAAGAATTTCCAAAGTATTTGTAGCTCATACAAAGAATAATCGTAGAAGAGAGATAGTTATGCTCTATTCGGGCCTTTGATTCAACTTCAGAACTTCGACAGAATGACGGCAAATAGTAAACAAATCTGTTGTCTGACAAAGGTCATGTGTAAATAGAAAAAATAATGTTAAATCTTTTTTAATATCTTATAAAGTTGTGAAATATGTGTTTAACTGATTTGTGTTTGTGGTGAGACATGAATTACTCTTTTGATCAACAGATAAAGTGTTACATCCAGCCTAATTGGAAATTGGGTCATAGATCAGTGTTGTCAGGTAAAATATCACAAACAATCCCACCGAACAGGAATCTAACTGGGTGCACAAGATGGTGCCCACAAGATTACCAGATATGCAAGATTACCAGACACAACTGTACTAGTAATTTTAGATGGCCAGCCATGGGGCTTGAACCCATACCCTCAAGTGACCCAAGACTTGATCTTTACAAATACTACGCTCTACCACTTGAGCTATGCAGGCTGGTCCCATAGTACCCAGATTGTAGAGCTAGGTTACTAAACGTCCTAAAATCGAACCTTCGATGAGAGTTTTTTGTGATGTTTTTTGCTATAAGTTTTATTTAGATGTTACATTTAATTATTACACGAAAATTTTGACTCTTGGAGTGAAATTGTGCATTTAGTGCACATATTTCCGTTTAGGTGAACGGAGAAAAAGTATACTGAGTAATTAGGTAAGAGAAGCAACTATTACTGTAACTTATTGTATGTACATATCCGAACTTTACTACATGTCCGAAACATAAGATACTTCTACATAATAATAATTTCCGTATTTCGGAAGCAATATCTGTACTTGAAAGATAAAAAAATTAATGACTCCAAAATATATCACGATCAGTTAATAGGAATTATCAAAATAATTTGCAGAACTCAGACAAAACAGCAGAATGTATCGGGGTTACGGCGGAAGCAATATTCCATTTGTTCTGGCGGTGCGCAGCAAACTTTTACTCTGGTGAATTCGTCCTAGCACTGACAAGGTATCCAAAATCGTGTTTTTCAATGTATATTATAGATTTGATTTATTTAAGTTTACATAGTATGTTTTGATAAAATAATTTTGTTTTTCAGCCTACACACTATTGCACTGGCTTAATTTGATCTATTTATCTTTCTGAGCCTTTGCCTCTTCAAGGCTCTTTGAGTCAAAACATAGGTAAATGTGACAAATCGTTGGAAAACTTTGTGCACACTTTTTAATGAACCTTAGGAAGCAGCCTTTTAAAAACATTGTGGGAAAAGAAGAAAGTGCTGGTAACCAGGATTTTCTCCTTTTCCCACAATGTTTTCTTCCCTGTCAAATACAAAAGTTCATCATTTGAGCCACATTTGAATTGTCATCTGCAAATGCTTTCACTTTGGAGAAGTCTACATTTTTGTTGTGTGGCAAAGAGTTAAGAAGCCATACATGTATTTGCAGTTTGATACTCTTGAGACTTGGACAGAATGTTTGTCTTGATGATATCTCTGACAAGACTAAAATTGGGTCATGTCAGATGAAAAAGTAGGTCACAGGGACATATCTTAGAAAAACCTTGTGTGCACTCTAGAGGCCACATTTTCAGTCTGATACTCATAAAAATTGGTCAGAATGTTTGTGCTGATAGTTTCTGGGACAAGTTCAAAAATTGGGTCACCTTGGGTCTAAGTGAGGGTCACCGGGACAAATCTTAGAAAAACCTTGCATGCATTCTAGAAGCCATATTTTCAGTCTGAGATTCATGAAATTTGATCAGAAAGTTTGTACGAAACTTGTACAGGTTTGAAATTGGGTCATGTCAGGTCAAAAAAGTATGTCACTAACACTCTCATGTTTACATCATCACACCAGGAAGTGTTCAACTTTATCAACCTAGATGACTTTACTCAGGTGAGCACTTTAGGGCCAATGGCCCTCTTGTTACCATTTGAAAAATAAATCCCATAATTCGGACCACATTTGATATGCGGTAAAAAAATCTTTTAATTTCTCAGTTAGTTTGACTCCCTCTCCATTTGTCAGTTTTAGCCATAACAGTTTATAGCTATACAAGTTTCAAACACATTAGAAAACATGTACATCAAGATCAAAGATGTAGATGTAGTTGCTTATGGGCTTTTTTTTTTATAATTGATTTTCAAGGTTGTGCAAGTGAAATGAATGATCCAGCTATAACTCCCATTATGTAAAATACAGACCTAAAAGATGACAGATGACAATTATAAGGAGGGAGGTAAGACTAATGCATGTACATTCTATCTTAACCCTTTAGCACACAGTGTTGCCTTTTGAAAACATAGGGGAAAAGGACAAAATGCTGGTAACCAATATTTTCTCCTTTTCACACAATGTTTTCTACCCTATCAAAGACAAAATCAGTCATTATGAGTAACATCTAAATTGTCATCCCCAATGCTTCCAATTAGGACAATTAAGTCTACATTTTTGTTGTGTGGTAAAGAGTTGAAAAAAAGGTGTTTCAACTCATCTTTTTTATCAAGTATATCTCAGAATACATGGATAATGAATTCCTTTACCAATTGACAAATTTTAGACTCTTCCAGACCCCCCCCCCCCCCCCCCCCCAAAAAAAAAAAAAAAAAAACAATAAACAGCTGATGGTAAGTTTGAAATTTGGACAGATGAGCTGAATTTCACTGTCGGGTTAGAAAACATGGTGAGAAAAAGGAGAAAATGCTGTTAAACATCATTTTCTCCTTTTCCCTCAATGTTTTCAAAAGCCGTCTTCCTCATAGTCATAAAGACACAAGGTTATTGGTAAAGTGTTAAAATTTATGACCTAACCCTTACCCTTTTTAACTATTTCTGTACAAGATTCTTTTAGATAATCCAGAATCGTTAACAGGCACCCCCAAAAAAACCACAATTTGAAGGTTATGGGGGTAAAAAACGTACTTCAGCGGAATAGAAATTTCTGTTTAATTATCAATATTTTACAAAGATTGTTTTCAAAATCGTCTGATCAATGTAAATTTGTTTCAGAAAGTGATGGGTTTATTATTTTTTATCTGATATTGATCAATACAGAGACATCTGCTTTTCTTATTAAACCTTTACCTCTTCATCAAAGGACAGAATTTTGGACATGTCCAAATTGAAAGCATTTGCAGACAACAAAATAAATGTCACTCAAAAAGTAAATTTGATTTGGGATGGGTACAAAACATTGTGGGAAAAGGAGAAAATGCTGGTAACCAGAATTTTCTCCTTTACCCCCAAAGTTTTCAAAAGGCCTCTTCCTCAGGGTCCTTGAAACTCAGAATTGTGTGGTAAAGGGTTACCAATTGACAGAATTTTAGATTGTTCCATAATGAAACTATTTGCAAATGACAAAGTAAATATGGCTATAATGATGAGATTATCTTTGAAAGATTGGAAAACATTGTAAGAAAATGAAAAAATGCTGGTTACCAGGGCAATCTTGTTAACTTTGTTTTCAAGGGTCCTCTTCCTCAGGGTGGTTAAAATACACATACAGTAACAGGTAAAGGGGTTCAAATCCCCAACTTGGCCAATTTCCCTCCAAGGGTTGAGGATAGTTATTGCGACAGGATTCACTTCTCTCACATAGCTGATCATTGTTTCGATGATGGTTATGTGGGTAAGTAGCCAATGTCATGGGAAGAATATTGTGTGCAGCAACTTTTCTAACCAAGGCTGAGAGTCACTATGTTGCTCTATTCATAATAGAGCCAGGTAGTGATGGTCACCCTTAGCTAGCGAAGATATGTGTGCAGCACTGGGAAAAGAAACTCCAGGAAAACATGGATAGGTGCATTGGCAGATGCTTTATAATGAATGAATGTTGTTTTATGGTGCATTGACAGCTTCAGTCATTTAGGGCACACATTTAGCATATCAAAAGCAGATAAAGTGGAATTTTTAAGCTTAGAAAGGTTTCAACAAAACGATGACAGTAAAAATTGTTGAATTATAACTGAAACAATGTTGAAAACGAGGTTGAGCACCATACAGACAAACAAGCAGGTAGAGGGTTAAGATTTGTAAAATGAATGTTTTATATTCTTTATTGCCTTTGGCAAAACTGATAGGCCTTTTTTTCTGGTATGATGCATGTCACAGGATAGATTTTTTTGTTAAAAAAAGTAAATGTTAGCAGTTTGTTAGGGCTTTTAAAAACATTGTTGAAGAAGAAAATGCTGGTTACCAGCAATTTCTCCTTTTCTCACAATGATTTACACAGTTTCTAGGAATAATCCCTATATTTTGGTCACATTTAATTTGTTGTTTGCAAATGCTTTCAGTTTGGACCAGTCTTAAATGTTATCCTGTTAATTAAATGAAACTTTCAAGCCAATAGTAAAAAACAGAATAATGCTGTTTCAAACTTAATTTTTTTTAGAAAATATCTCCTTATTGGATAGCATAGATCAAAGATCAGACTGCATGTTCTCTGAAGTCTGATCTTGATCTTCACTGTTTGCTAAAGGTCAATGGGTCATGCTTAGCAGGCTAAGGGTTAAATTTTGTTGTTTGGTAAAGAGTTACCCATACTTTTACCTACAGTATTATCTACCCTTTCAAAGTCTGTCATTTGAGCAATATACAAACTGTCAACTGCAAAATGTTTTAATAGTGGAGTATTAGTAGTCTAAATTTTGTTGTCTAGGATAGACCTTACCTTTTAACAATCAACAGAAATTTAGACATATTAACTCTGGACAAAACCTTGGAACAGACCAAATTGAAAGCATAATTTGCAGACAACAACTTTCGTGTTTCTAAAGTAATGATACCTCACTTTGATAGGGTAGAAAACATTATGGGAAATTGAGAAAATGCTGGTACCAGCATTTTCTCCTTTTCCCATAATGTTTTCAAGAGCCTTCTTCCTTTGGGTCATTAAAAGTCGGGATTATGTGGTAAAGGGTTAAGAACATTTTGCGGACCAACAAATAAAATTCATACTGGCTGAATTGATTGCATTTGCTTTTCAAACAGTAGAACAAGGCTGGAAAAGGAGATAATGCTTTCCCCACATTGTTTTCAGAAACTTTCTTTCTCAGAGTCATTAAAAAGTGGGATTCTTTTTTAAAGGGTTAAAAGTACTGCAGATTACCTTTTACCACACAATCCCATGTTTTAACAACCCGGGGAAAAAAGGCTTTTGAAAATGTGGGAAAAGGAGACAGTGCCAATAAGCAGCATTTCTCCTTTTCAGGGCCGAGGGTTAACTGTCTGCAAGCAATTCCATATTTTTACAACCCTGTGGAATAAGCCATTTGAAACCATTGTGGGAAAAGGAGAAAATGCTGGTTACTAGCATTATCTCCTTTTCTCACAATCTTTCAAAGACAAAAGCCTATCGTTTGAGTCTTATCTGTCATCTGCAAATTCTTTCAATATGGATGATTCTAAAACATTGTCAACTGCTGAAAAGTTAAAAATGATATTGAAACACCAGGAAAAAGGAAAGGACCTTTTATTGTTAATCAAGCTGTTTTAGAAGGATCATTCATTTTCATAATAGATAAATAAGCAAAGCGGTAAATTAGGCATATTCTACATATATATATTTTTTTTTAAAGAGAGGCATCAAATTGTTCAAGAATCTTTATGTATGAAGGAAAGGGTTAGAAAGCTCATCTATAGATCTGAGAAATTGTATTGTAGAAAAGCTAATAAAAAAGTACATTAATAAGAGAACTAATAAATCACTGTTTTATATTTTAGGATCTGTTTACTGTTTGCTTTGCAACACGTTTTGTTCTCTGGAGTTCTGGACATTGTTGACAAAATAAATTTACCAATAATGGATTGTCCAAATGGAGAAAAAACTACTTTAAGCATAATTTTTATGCTTTAATTTTGCGAAGTTCAATAGATTGGTTTTAATTATAATATTATGGAAATAGATGAAGAAAATTCTGTGGATAACTTGGATGAACAACAACATCTTAAGTGTAAAGAGTTTTTTCTCCACAAGCAAAAAGTGATAATACAGAAACTCTGGTGAAAAATGATGTTCCTACAGAAACTGTTGCTTAGCTTGGATTCTGATGAATTTGAAATGGATAGCAGAAAACTAGAGAAAAGTAGTGACAAATTCTATTTCTGTATAATGATAAAAGAAATGGATTAATAAAAAAGGAAAGGGGAATAAAAGACTCATATTTGAGACACAATCCAGCTTTAGATTACTTTATGAGAGAAATTAATTTTTTTAGAGATTCAGTGGTCATTCTAATAGTTTTAGAGATATTACTGTATGCTTTATTAAGTTGCTTAAGGAAAAAAAACAAGTCATTAATAGAAATTAGAATGATGGTTAACTTTCAGTATTTCTTCATTTTTTTGTTCAACTTGTTTTTCTTTGTTTTTTCATTGTGATTGTCAGTTTACTCATTTCTTTTCATCTCCTCAAGAAAAAAGTTACATCTAGACTATACTTGTGATTCCTTTTAGACTTGTGCATAACCTCCACAGCTTTAGTTGGTGTATCTTGGTCTATAAAGGCTCTGTCTTTTTTTTTTGCTCACCTTAGCAGTAGATGCTCCAGGTAAGCTTTTGTAACACACTACCATGAATGCTGAAATGAGACCTACTGTAATCTATGAGAAATGATATTTATGTAAGTAATACAATCAGAAATAATGGAAGTACAATTGTATTGCTTTTCAATGACATGGGAAACATTAACGGAATTGAGGCTTGTAATAAGCAATTGCATCTAACTCAAAAGTGTTTTCAACATCATTCTACTGCAGGGGCCAACAGAATTGACAGGTTTTGTTACATGGTGATCTAGAATTGGACTATCATTCTGGTAGAAACAAGTTTTTGGTAGAAATAAGAGAAATATAATTTCTAACTCTAACAAAGTTCAACATTGTAATAATATCTAAGAGAAAAATAGGATGAATTACTCAAGTGATGAAATACATATCAAATACTTTTTCAAAGAGAGGTTATTTGCTTTAGTAAAGCAATACAATTTACTTAACCCTTACAGCGCCAAATAAACCAGACATGAAGTGTAGATCTAAGAATCAAATACATAATCAGGCTGTAGAAAAGTGTTCCAAAATTTGCTATGTGTAAAACTGCATGCATCATTCTGTTTCTGGACAGAGAAGGTCATAAGTATTGCTAAGATTATTTTCTTATTTCTGCTACACTAAAGTCAGTTTTGGTTGATATCTTCAATCATTAAAAAAATCTAAATTCTAGCAGGAGCCACCTGATTTGCTTAGAACTTCTCTCTCAATCAGCACTAATCTTCTAGAATAGCAATTGAGTTTCAAATTGTTGTTGAACACAGCCCAATTTAAATACTTTTAACCCTTTACCACACAATCCCTACTTTTAAAAACCCTGAGAAAGAAGCCTTTTGAAAACATTGTGGGAAAAGGAGAAAATGCTGGTAACCAGCATTTTCTCCTTTTCCCACAATGTTTTCTACCCTATCCAAGACAGAAATCAGCTTTTGAGCTACAATTAATTTGTCGTTGGCAAAACCTTTCAATTTAGTTCAGTCTAAAATTTTGTTGTTTGGTAAGGAGTAAATAATGTTCATAAAATGTCTAAATGTTTACAGTTTTACTTGACTGTCATTAGATACAGGATCCCCAGCCCTATACATGTACATGTTGCACTGGAAATCATTTGAAGTTCTACACTATCACTTTACCATACAATCCTGAGTTTTAACAACCCCTGAAGAAGAAGAGTCCTTTTGAAAACATTTTGGGAAGAGGAGAAAATGCTGGTTACCATCATTTTCTCCTTTTCCCACAATGTTTTCCACCCTGTCAAGGACGAATTTCATCATGCAAGCCACATTTAAGTTGTTGTCTGCAAGTGCTTTCAATCTGGACATGTCTACTTTTTAGTCGTGTGGTAAAGAGTTAGGGTTGTTTGGATAAATAAGAAGTAAAGGTGGAAAATGTTACAATTTGATTCAGGTGCACTTTCAAGTTTTTACAATCCCATATTTTCTCAGTATTTGTTGTTTGTATTTTTTAGAAACCCTGATTGGTTGCCATGGTGACAGGGATTCAGATGAATTCAACAGTGGAGAGTCTCAGATAGAGCTGCAAAATCAGCAAAATGGACAATTCCAGGATGTTCAAAATGAGCCAGATACATCAGCGAAGTTCAGGGCAAACTGTTATGTCATCACAGCATCAGTCATGGCTTCCCTGGGTGGTGTCCTCTTTGGATACGACATAGGTATTTTTGTTCATTTTATCTGGTATTAACTCTTTACCACTCAACAAATTTCGTACCAGTCAAAATTCAAAGCATCAGCAGACGACAATTAAAATGTGACTAAAATGATGGAATTTATTTTTGATAGGGTAGAAAACATTGAGGGAAAAGGAGAAATTGCTGATTGCCAGCATTTTCTCCTTTTCTCCTTTTCCCGCCATGTTTTCAGTAACCTTTGTTAGGGTCATCAAAACTCGGGATCGTGTGGTAAAGAGCCAAGCCTTGGAGTATCAAAAAGACAGGAGTCAGGAAGCAGAGTCAGTAACACAAAGGACTTTTGGTCAAAAAATAATCTTTCCAAGCCTTGATGATAGTTATTGTGACAGGTCTGCAATTATTCACCTCTCAATTCTGTACGCTTTGCTTCATGTAAAGTATCTCTTTACAAGACAAAATTTTTTAGTTAATTGTAACCCATTCCCAAATGAGCAATTTTAGACTCTTCCAAATTCAAAATGCTTGAAGATGAAAATTCCACATTGGTACAAATGTTAGTTCTCTAAGGTAGAAAACATTGTGGGAAAAGGAGAAAAGTCAAGTTTCTGACATTTTCTCCTTTGCCCACAATAATTTCAAAAGCTGTCTCTCTCAGGATTGTCACAACATAGGATTGTTTGGTAAAGGGTTAAATTGAAAGTACATGTACATGTCTCTGCGGACCACAAGTTGAATTCAGCTAAAGTGAAGAGATTTGATATTGAAATGGGTTGAGAAATATTTCCAGCATTCTTACTTCCACAATGTTTTAGAAGCTTTTCTTCCTCAGGGTTTTTGAAGCATTGGATCATTCAGTTTAGTTGAAACATATGAGCCATTCTCTGGCAAAAAGGAACTGAATGGATCTCTGTGATGCATGATACCAAGCAAGTCATCATATGATCATGGATCTATAAAATCGATTTTGTCCGACAATTGACTGTATCAAGAGGTACACTGGTCCTTTGACTTGCAGAAAATTGACCAATAGCAAAAGGTTTTGGCCCAGATAAGCTTGTGCAGACTGCGCAGGCTGACCTGGGTCGAAAATTTTTGCAGATGCATTAAGCCCCCTTTTCACACAGCATGGCTCATATTCATTTTATATTGACTGAGAAACAAGTTTTTGCAACCTATACTAATCTCTCGATTCTGATTCATGGAAACTACACCAGTACTCACACCAAATGTGCTGGTCAATGAACAGTCCCAAAGTTGACACCCACTCCCAGGTATTGAACTGGAGTTGGTAACCATCATTTACCCACAATATTTTCTACCCTTTCTACCCTTTTACAGAAAAATATCATAACTCTACACACATTACATTGCTGTCTGGAAATGCTTTCAAGTAGGACAAGTCCAAAATCTTGTTGTGTGGGATAGGGTAATTGGAAAGTGTCATACTTAGTACTGGTAAAAAGAAAAATACCCACTTGGAGTGTATTGTGTCTAGAAAAACTGCATGAAAATTGACACACTCTAGTTTTGATAGGCACTCCCTAAATATGCTTGATGACCTTGTATCTGACTGTTTTAACCACCCCAAACTGCTACATGCATGTATATTAACACTTTACCGCATGATGCTGCCTTTTAACAACCCTGGTGAAAAAGGCTTTTGAAAACATTGTGGGAAAAGGAGAAAATGCTGGGAACCAGCAATTTCTCCTATTCCCACAATGTTTTCTGTCCTTCCAGAAACAATTTTCAGTTTTTGAGTCTTATTTATTTTGTCGTCTGCAAATGCTTTCATTTGGAAATGTCTAAAATATTGCTGTATTGTAAATGGTTAAAAGGAAATTATCAATCAATGAAAGATCGCAAAAGTTTTTTTTTTTTTATTTGAAAGTTCTTTTTTCTGAGAAAATCTTACTGCATAGAAAAGTGTAGATCGAAGATCTGAGTGCATATTCCATTCAGTTTGATCTTGATCTACATTGCTGCAAATAAGCATTGATTTGCACTTTTCAGACAACTGTTTTAATATTGTAGGTATCATATCTGGGGCCATTCTACAGCTGAGAGATGTTTTTTGTCTATCATGTTTAGACCAGGAGTTGGTCATCAGTGCCATGCTTATGGGAGCCATGTTGGGATCTATGATCGGAGGTTGAAACTTTTATCTTCTTTTGATGGAAAATAGATTCAGTACCTAACCAGGGACACTCAAAGTATGCTTGCCTGAGACAGGTGCTTGCTTAACGCTTTACAAGACGATCAAATTTTAGACTTGCCCAAATTGAAACTATTTGCAGACGACAAATTTATTGTTGCTCAAACAAAGGGATTTGAGTTTCATGTGGTAGAAAACACTGTGGGAAAAGGAGAAAATGCTGGTTACCAATATCTTCTCCTTTTTCCAAATTGTTTTAAAATCTTTGTTCCTCAGGGATGTTAAAACAAGGGCAGGCACATCCAAACAGAGTTGCTTTCTTTTGGAACTTAATATTGGCTTGTTTAACCCATTACCACACAATCCCGAGTTTTAATCCCCTAAGACAGATAGCTTTTGAAAACATTGTGGAAGAGGGTGAAAATGTTGGTAACCAACATACGGTATCTCTTTTACCCACAGTATTTTCAATTAGATTAAAGGCAAGTGTCATCAGTTCAGCCACCTTTTATTTGGCATCAGCAAATGCTTTGAATTTGGCACTAGTCTAAAATTTTGTTGTGTGGTAAAGAGTTAACTCTTTACCGCACAATCCTGAGTTTTAACAACCCTGGAAAAGAGGGCTTTTGAAAACATTGTAGGAAAAGAAGAAAATGCTGGTAACCACCATTTTCTTCTTTTCCGACAAAGTTTTCAGCGATCTCAGTGACAGATGCTGTCATTTGTGCCCCATTTTATTTGTCGTCTGCAAATGCTTTCAATTTGGCCTGGTCTAAAATTTTGCTGTTTGGTAAAGAGTTAATGGAAGTTGATTGCTAAGAAGAGGTGAATACTTAGACAGGTTTTACTGTATTTCTTTACCAGACAACAAAATTCTAGACCTGTTGATATTTAAAGGGTTTCCAGATGACAAATTAGTTGTAGCTAACATGATGTTGGTATTTTTGAAAGTGTGTGACACATAAATTCTGCTTCTCTCTCTACGCAGCAAAGCTTACTTCCCTCTATAGTCATACAAGACTAAATCTTGGACTCCTATTACTAGATTGACTGCTAATTAGTGAAATTAATATTTTAACCAGCAAAAGAAGTCAAATCCTTGCAATTAAAAGGTCATTTTACCAATTATATCTCCAAAATATTAAACAGAGCAGATTGCAGATCATGTTTTTTTTTTTTACTTTCTTAACCCTTTACCACACCATCCGGACCTAATGACCCTGAAAGAGATAGCTTTTGAAAACATTGTGGAAAAAGCATTTTCTCCTTTTCCCACAATGCTTTCTACCTTATCAAAGACAGATTTTTTTCATTTTGGCAACATGTAGTTTGTCGTCTGCAAATGCTTTCAATTTGATCCAGTCCAAAATTTGTCGTTTGGTAAAGAGTTGACTGTCTGATCTTGATCTACATCACCTGGAAATGCATATAAGAACATATACATGAGTGTTTAAAGTACTTAGTATGAACTTGACATGAATTTTTTATGAATCTGTTTTAGGTTTTTTGATTGATCACTATGGAAGAAGATTCACAATTATTATCAATGCAGGTGTATTTCTGGTTGGTGCTTTTATTCTAGGATTTTCCCCAAACTTTGCTGTTTTGGTAAGTATGCTAAAATTTGAATATTATAGAAGAACAAAATAATGTATTTGATGTTAGATTTAACATATTTTAAAATGCAGAAAACATGTATTTATGGAGATTATTGAGGCAAAATTTATAGCTTGGCTGTTTGGAAGAAAAAGTTGAGTTATTGTCATAGCCCTGTTGTCTTTGTTGTCATCATGCAAAAAACTTTAACATTTTATAATACCTCTGTTATTACTGAAGGTATTAAGTTCAAACTTGGACAAGTTGTTAACTACCAAAAGGGATACCATACTATGAGGGTATGCCCCCTTTTCTACTTAGAATTTTCACTGAAAATCAAGCAACTGCAGCCAAGCGATGGCACCCGCACATGGTGCACTTGTTTTATATGATGTTTCGATGTTTGACTTGTAAACCTAAATTCAATTTGATTATCCATATTTTACAAGGATAGTTTCAAAGTGTTCTGCTCTAAATCTGTCTTAAAAGATGAGATTTAATATCTGAAAGATCACTTTGAATTGTTTTGTGATTTTGTAAATAATGGAGATTACTTTTATGGATAGACTTTAGATGAAGTAGAAATTTTTATGCCATTAATCATATGGAGAATTCTTTCCTGCCTAGTGATTACAGCTCACAATCTGTAACTGGAATGTTGCAGGCTTAGTTCTTGCCTATAAGCAAGCCATAGTGATGGGCTTCTAAGCAAGGCTTTTTCCAGGAAGGGTTTAAAAATGTACCATTTTTCAGAGATATACTGTTGAAAGTGGCAGTAAATATTAACAAACCAAAAAAAGTTGCTTCTCTGAATGATTTTCAGGTGACAGGGAGAGTACTCCTGGGTTTTGCAGTGTCGGTATCTGCAACTGGAGAATGTATTTATATTTCTGAGATAGCACCTGCTGTAAGTACATCTATATGATTAACAGACAGTTTTTTTTAACACTTCAATAAAACTTGTATTAACTCTTTGTCATATAATGTCGCCTTTTATCGGCCCTGAGAAAGAAGCCTTTTGAAAACCTTGTGGGAAACAGAGAATGCTGGTTTCCAGCATTTTCTCCTTTTCCAACAATGTTTTCTACCCTATCAAAGACAGACTCCATCATTTGAGTAACATTTTAAATGTCGTCTGCTAATGCTTTTAATTTGGACAAGTCTGCACTTTCGTTGTTTGGTAAAGACTTAATAGGTTAATGTAGTACAGGTTTTTTTACAGATTTCTGTGACTCAAAGTCTTTCAAGCAACTGATATTGACAGGAACTACTAGTGATTTTAATGAGAAATAAAAGGAATTCTTGTCTCCCTTCATAAAGCAAATTTAACTGTTTAACAGCGATGATATTATTTACTTCTCCAAATTGCAAGCATTTGCAGACAAAAAATGCTTCTAATGATGCAATGTCTTTTTGAGAGGGTACAAAAACATTGTGAGCAAAGGAAAAAAAGCTGGTTACAAGCATTTTCTTCCTTTCCCACAATGTTTTCGTAAGCCATCTTTCTTAGGGTTGTTAATACTGGGGACTTCGCAGCATAGGGTCAACATTTTTCTTTTGTAATAACAAGGTTACCAGGTGTACCCTAATATAGAAGTGCTTTTTCTTGATTATTTATTTTCACACTGTCCTAGATTTTCATTTTTGTATATTTCAGAATAGAAGAGGTTTGTTGGTCTCCCTAAATGAACTTGGAATAACACTTGGGCTCCTTTTGGCTTATTTATTTACTTCTCCAAATTGCAAGCATTTGCAGACAAAAAATGCTTCTAATGATGCAATGTCTTTTTGAGAGGGTACAAAAACATTGTGAGCAAAGGAAAAAAAGCTGGTTACAAGCATTTTCTTCAAGCATTTTCTTCCTTTCCCACAATGTTTTCGTAAGCCATCTTTCTTAGGGTTGTTAATACTGGGGACTTCGCAGCATAGGGTCAACATTTTTCTTTTGTAATAACAAGGTTACCAGGTGTACCCTAATATAGAAGTGCTTTTTCTTGATTATTTATTTTTACACTGTCCTAGATTTTCATTTTTGTATATTTCAGAATAGAAGAGGTTTGTTGGTCTCCCTAAATGAACTTGGAATAACACTTGGGCTCCTTTTGGCTTATTTGTGCAATTTCTTGTTGATTGAAATCAGCAATGGATGGTGAGTTATTTTGTAATTTGACCCTGTACCAATTCCACATTCTACTATATCCCAAAGAAAGAAGGCATTTGAAAACTATGTGGGAAAGAAGAAAATAATGGCAGTGAGGACTTCACTTTTCCCACAGTAATCTGTACCCTTCTAAAGACAACATCCAATGGTTAACCCTTTACCAAACAACAAAATTTCAGACTTGTCCAAATTGAAAGAATTGCAAAGGACAAATTAAGTGTGACTCAAAAATTGAAAATTGTTTTTGGAAGGACAGAAAACACTGTGGGAAAAGGAGATGATGTTGGTTACCAGCACTTTCTCCTTTTCCCTAAATGTTTTCAAAAGCTGTCTTCCTCAGGGTCATCAAAAGTTGTGATTGTGTGGTGTAGGGTTAAGCAACATTTAATTTGTTGTCACAAATACCTTTAGCTTTGATACAAAGAAGGAAAATTAGTAAAAAAAAACTTAGATGTGATTAAAGAACAAATACTGTATATGTACATATATTTATCCTTTACAAAAAATACATGGAACAACAACAACTCATTTTTCTTGAAATGAAAATAATTTAATGATGTTTTAAAACTATAGTATGAATTAAATTTCCAAATCATTTTTTAAAATTTTATAAATAAAATTTTATATAAATTTTATAATTTTACTGTTGATATACAGGAGATGGATGTTTCTTCTATCGGGTTTACCAGCTGTGATACAGGGTATTGGTATGACATTCCTTCCACCCAGTCCTAGATATCTCATGATTAAAAAGAAAGAAACTGAAGCAGAGGAAGTGCTGCAGAAGTTAAGAGGTGTTTCGAGAGTGGACAGAGAACTGAGTGGTATTCGGGTCTCAAATGCTTCAGAAAAGGTATTCTTTTCTGGAAATAAAGTGGAAATCTTTACCATGCTAGCAAATTTTAGACCTGTCCAAATTGAAAGCATTTGAAGACAACAAGTTACCGGTAAATGTCACTCAAAGCACAAACTTTATCTCACAAGAGATAGGGAACTACATAGGTTACCAGCATTTTCTCCTTTTCAGACAGTTTTCAATGGCTTTCCTCCACAGGGTCGTTGGATCTTGTGACTGTTCGATTAAGGGTTAAACATTAAACCCATTATAAACAGCTTTAAAAACATTGTGTAATATGGATAATCAACTTTATAATTTGTTCAAAGAATAATGTTCTTTTTTCAGATGTTTCAGTAGAATCTTGATCTTTCAAAACCATAGATGATGCAGGTGTGACTTATTTTCTGTTTGTCTCATGCATTTGGTGCTTTGAGGCTGTATAATGATCAAGGGAAAAGTTCTTTTTATCCCCAAAATAATTCTATGATTTTGTCAGTAGCACAATCTTTTAAAATCTTCTTGTCAGAAATTTTTGATGAAAAATCATCAGTATTTCACCCAGATGATCTGATGTTAGCATCATTATAGCTAAAAAAAATTGACTTATTGGGTGGTTTTATTCTTTCTTTTGGAAAAAGAAAAAGAGTTTTTTCACTGCTGAATGTCACTGTCCTTGCCAGTTACGGCTCACATGCCTCATTAGCCATTGTAGCCATATGGGGATACTATTGTCACCTTGTTCAGTATACTGGATATTCTCTGTTGCAAAATCTGTATGAATAATTAAAACCATTTAACCCTTTCCCAAACGACAAATTTTGGACTGGTCCAAATTCAAAGAGTTTGCAGACGACAATTTTAAATTTGATGAAAATGGCAGGAAGTTCTCAAAAAGGGTAGAAAACACTGTGGGAAAAGGAGAAATTGCTCGTTACGAGCAATTTCTCCTTTTCCCACAGTGTTTTCAAAAGACTTGTACTGCAGACACGTGAAAACCAGGGCTTGTTTGGGAAAAGGTGAAGTAGATTTTCTCTATAATGGGAAAATAAATTGTCTTGTGACTGCTCCTTATTTGTACTTTGAAATTACAGAAATACAAAGTTTTCATATTTAGTACCAATCTGATAGGAGTAGTTGGTTGTAATCCTTTCTCCCATCTTTGGCCTAAACATTCAGGTATTTTGATTGACAATCTCACTTATGTTAACAACGAAGTGTGGAAGAAACAGGCTTTAAATTTTGTGACATTTTACTTTGAAAGGAAGTACATTTCCAACAAAACTTTCTGTCAATATTTGGGAAGTTATATCCCAGAGTGTTAAATGGAATTGAACAGCTCTCCTTCAAAGTTGATGATTTTTTTTGTGTGTGTAAATACTATGTTCCAGAATCAAGGTTGCCTGGATTTGTGTGGGACAGAAGAAGGGATAAGAGGTCGTATGGTGATTGGAATAGGCATAGTGTTCTTTCAACAGGTAGGACTGTTCTATAATCCATTATGGTACAAATACATGCATGACTTTTTACACATCAGCAACAAATAGCCTTTAACTCATCATCAAACAACAAAATTTTGGACTACACCAAATTGAAAGTATTTGCAGGACAACATAGGCTATGGCTGTTGTCCAAATAGATACTAGTATTTTGACAGTCATACAGGCACTATTGGAAGGTTGCAATATGGGTAAGAAATGCAAAAAATCTACAAATTGATAACTTTTGAATTCAAGTTAAAGCTTTACTGTGCACACATTTTTACATATTAGACCAAGGTCAAGGTCTGTGTAAAGACGGAAAATATTGGAATCTTCAGTCACTGATTACAATAGAAGCCAAGCTCTAAATCAGAAGTGGACTTTTTGTTTTGCTAAGTATGAGTCCAAGTTTGTGTTAGAACAAAGAATATCCTGTGTTGTCCACATGTCAATTTCATTTTGCTAACATTGGAGAATTTTTGCTTTGTTTATGCCACTGTATAAGCTAGATTTGAAATGAGTTAATTAAGCTTCTATGAGGGTTTGCCTTCTGTAGAAAAGTGCATTTTGAACATCTTTTGGTAAAATCTATGAAATATTTATTGAAAACTACTGTCTGACCTTGTGTTAAACAGAAAGATTGTTATTGTCCTCAAATACATGTACTATTTGCTATGCTACAATGACATGAAATGATCTTTTTCAGTTTACAGGACAGCCTAATGTCCTGTATTATGCTCCAACAATTTTTGAAGAGATTGGTTTTAAGTCAGACTCAGCTGCTACCCTGGCAACAACTGGGTTGGGCCTTATAAAGGTAGGAGTGTTGACAGTTTAATGACAACTATGGCATCCTTTCAGAATATGGGATGCCTGTTTGTGTGAACGTAGCTACCCTATATGCTTTTTGTGGACTGCTCTTACTCGATGTGAATCTCTCTAACCCCTTCACTGATGATCCCGTATTCTTATGACCCTGAGGGAGAAGACTTAAGAAAACTTTGTAGGAAAAGAAGAAAATTATTTCCACTAAAATGTAAAGTGTAAATCCCTTGATGTCTTGATGCATTATCTACTAGTGCAATCAATATGGAGGGGCTTAAAATCATTTCGCGTGGTAAAAAATTAAATGTCTTTGAGGAAAGAAGTAGCTTCTTATTATATGGAAGTTTAATTTAAAAACAAGAAAGCAAACATAGTGAAAAGAAAAAGAAAAGTTGAGAAGTTGTTTACCTGGAAAAATCTCCATTTTTCAAATTCTTTCATTAGTGCAGACATCCAAAGACAGATGCGTAGGGGCAGGGGTAAATGAGAGCTAGTGATCAATATTGAAATATTTGTCTTTGAAAGGGTAGATAACAGTGTTGAAAAGGAGAAATGTTTGATTGCAAGCATTTTCTCTTCTTCTAACAACTTATTCAAAAGCTTCCTTCCTTAAGGTCGTTAAAACACAGTATTGTTTAGTAAAGGGTTAATTTATCCTGATTATCTGCATTTTATAAAATGTTTAAGAGTTGTTTGTTGTTTCTGATAATGTTTATTTTTTGGAACAGGTTTTAATGACCATACTAGCACTTTTATGTGTGGATAAGTTTGGTCGGCGACGCTTGCTAATGACTGGTGCTGCACTGATGGGCTTAAGTATCTTTACTCTTGGCCTTGTCTGCCATTTTCAAAATGAAGGAGTACAGAGCACCCCTTGTGTGGATAGGAGCAATTGCCACCAGGATATTAATAACTTATCAACTATTCTACCTCACACTACGCATGATTTCCATTTCAAATTCATGGCAGCCAATATTACAGAGAGAAATGAATCTCAAGTAAAATCCACAATGGCTTCCAGACCCAACACAATACCTCCTTCTAAACCTGAGTCTTCTTCATTGGCAAATGACTCTCAGTTTGCCCTACTAAATGATGATTCTCAAAAGGGAAATAACTCTAATAATACAGCTGGCTCATCAGAAAGAAATCCACCGACAGAAATCCCTAAAGTTCAGAGATATCTGGGCTTTTTTGCTTTGATGGCCTATGTTGCTGCCTTTGCATTTAGCTTTGGACCAGGTATGTTTTTGATGCGTTACCAGTCAAAACAAGAAAGCATTTGCATATTAACTCTTTACCACACAATCCCGAGTTTTAACGACCGTGAAAGAGAAGGCTTTTGAAAACATTGTGGGAAATGGAGAAAATGCTAGTAACCAGCATTTTCTCCTTTTTCCCCACAATGTTTCCTACTGTGTTCAATGCATAAATCACCATTTAGGCTTCATTTAAGTTGTCGTCTGCAAATGCTTTCAATTTGGTCCAGTCTAGAATTTTGTCATTTGGTAAAGAGTTAAATGTGGCTTATCTGATGATATTTGTCTTTGAAAGAGTAGGAAACATTATGGGAAAGGAGAACATGCTGGTTACAAGCATTTTCTTCTTTTCCCATCATGCTTCCAGAAGCCTCTTTCTTCAGGGTTGTTTCAACATAGGATTTTTGGGTTATGGATAAGCTTATTACCAGTACTTCACAAAACAAATTAGTGACTGAGATCTTGGTATAAATGCTGACAAGATGGAGATGATCAAGATGAATTAAGATTACATACATGTAAATATGGGGGAAACATGTCAAAACTTTTAACCCTTTATTACACAGCAAAATTTTGGACTTGCCCATTTAAAAAATTCAAAGACCAAATTCAAATGTTTTTTAAATGTTAGCATTTGTCCTTGAATAGGTAGAAAACATCATGGGAAAAGAAGAAAATGCTGGTTACCTGCATTTTCTCCTTTTCCCACAATGCTTTCAAAAATCCTTTTCTCTGGCGGTTGTTAAAACTTGGGATTGTGTGGTAAAGAGTTTGAAAAAGGATTAATCCTTTACAAGATGCATTGCATATTAGGAGAAGTTCCTCTTTTGTCACAATGTTTTGAAAAGCAGTCTGTTGCAAGACAGAAAAAATTGCTAGAAAAGTCTCAGTCAGTAAATCATTGTCAGTTACTGCATTATTAGACCTTTATCAAACAATCATGTGTTTTGATTCTGTACCTTACGACAAGGTTTGCCTTGTCAAAAAATGAATGTGTTCACCGACGACATACCAAATTTGGCACATAAAGTTATGTTTGAACTTGTCTTTGGAAGGATAGAAAATATCATGGGAAAAGGAGCAGCACTTTCTCCTTTTCCTACATTGTTTTCAAAAGCCTTCTTCCGCACGGTAGTTAAGACACAGAATTATGTGGTGAGGGGGGTAATTACTATAAAGAAGAAGGCTATTGAAAACATTGTAGGTAAAAGAGAAAATGCTATTAAATAGCATTTTCCTTTTTCCAACAACATTTTGAGCTATATTTAACATTTAGTCTGAAAATGTATTTAAAATTTTGTTATCTGGTTAGGAGTAAAGGCTGTTTTCACCTTAATGTTTTACATATTAGCTGACTGATAGTTAAGATCCTAGATAATACACGTATTGCACTTTCTGCACAGCCTAATCTCAATTTTGTATTGTCTGTAAAAGCAATTGCTGTTTTGGTTGGCCTCTTTGAGGTTAGACTATTTCCAGCCAACTTTCTACATTCTAGATTGAGAAAATAGTACAATCTCTGATAAACCAATAAGAAACTGTTACTTTGAAATCTAGATATTCTTGATAATTAGACATAAAATGGTATTTAGAAAGGTTGGTGAATATAGACTCTGAGAAATTTCTATAGGAAGCATTGATATGATATAGTTTTGCCCTATATGAATAAGGCTACATCGTGGTTCAGCATATCAGCATGTGGCTACTTTTTTATTTCAGTGACATGGCTGGTTCTCAGTGAAATCTTTCCAGCTGCTGTGAAAGGGAGAGCAATTGCTTTGGCAACAGTGTTTAACTGGGGAACCAATCTGGTTGTGACTTTTACTTTTTTGGATATCATGAGTAAGTTTAGTGACAGTAACTCAGAGATTTGGGATATTGTTTGTCATGTCTGTATTACCTAAAGGCTGAAGGCCATCATGCTTGTGTCATAGGTCGGTGTCTGTTGTGCATCTTCATCCATTTCAGGGTCCATTCATTTATTAACTCTTTTCCACAAAACATACATTTTAGAATTGTCCAGTTTGAGAGCACTTGCAGACAAAAAACTGGATGTGTCTCAGATGATCAAGTTAATTCTTTTCTTTTAAGGAGTAGAAAACATTGTGGCTCATAACCAGCATTTTCCCCATTTCCCATGATATTTTCAAAAGCTTTCTTCTTCAAAGTTATTAGAAGATTGGGTTATTTCATAAAGGATTAAACAAGTTTAGACTATAGACCCATTTTAAAGCAAATACCAAACAAAAGGTTATACTAAAGATCACATTTAGAATTCGTTAACAATCAGATCCATGAAGAGCCCTGGTTGTCATGACAACAAAACTGGAAACTTTAAAAAATATCTCACCCCAAAACCACCTGAGAGCTTAGGCAATGGGGCAGGCAAAATCATTTGGCAGACTTACAGATTTTTAACAGAATTTTTGAGTGATGCATTAAAAAAATTGGCCACTGTGGGCCTTGCTTATATGGTCATTATACATGCTATGTAGCAGTCTATTAACATCTTCTGATGAAAACTTGGTCAGGGATAGTGCATATTCAGCATAAATGATTCTTGTTTTACAACTTATCAACATATATGAAGAAAGAAAAGTCTAATTTGCAAAATGGTCTGAAGTGATAAACTGAATATTTATATGCATGTTTTTATTTCAGATGCCCTAGGAACAACCTGGACATTCACATTATTTGCAGTTGTTTGTGCCATATCAATTGTGTTCATATTTTCCTTTGTACCAGAAACCAAAAATAGAACTCTTGAACAAATTTCTGCAGAAATGAAATCAAGGTTGGTTACATTTATTCTAAACCATTGAAGAAGAAAAACTGAAAAATCTAGCTGTAGTTTTAAAGTTTCATCTAGTTTGTTACGCCCTACCGAAAGGCAGAGGGATATTTTCAGCTTGACTGTCTCCAAAGAGAACATTGAGGTATTGTCATAGCCATGTCATTGTCTGCATCTTCTTCATGCAGAATCTTTGACATCTTATAACATTTCTGTTATCTATTACATAAGATATTTACCTCAAACTTGGACTTGTTATTAAGTATCAAAAGGGGAACCCATTCAACAAAGGCAGGTAACAATCAAAGTATTTTTGACACAATTATGCCCCTTTTTTGAAGTAGGATTTTCACTGAAAATCAAACACCCAAATGTTGTGCTCGTGATTTTGCATCATCTGTCTGTATGTCTGTCCATCCTTTTTGTCCTTCATGTTATTCTTCAACATAGAAGACACTCTGATTTACACATATTTACTGGTAGCATTTCAAATAGTTCCATCAATGTCAATTTTTATCAAAAACAGTAACAATCAGTAAATTTTTTATTTTTTCCTTCTTCCTTGGTAGAGTGGCGGAAAATGATAATTTGTTTACCTTGAGTGACTTTCATTGATAAAATATACGAGGACGGAGACATAGAACAGCCACAGATGACTTACTTTATACAAAATGGCGTCACTCCATATAGAATGATGTCGATTTTACCACCTTTCCATTGCACTGTGTTTATAGAGCCATATTCAGATGCCATGTTAGAATCTAAATTTTCACATGTTCAGCTCAACAGTGAAATACTAGAACAATGTTCATAGGAGACTCATACCTAACAGAACAAAACAAGATTAGTAAGATTAGTAAGTTGTGTTATGTTTAAGATAAAGGGCATGTTTTAAGTATGTTTATTCTTCCATCTTAAATCTTTACCAAATGAAAAAATTATAGACTCCACCAAATTGAAAGCATTTTCAGATGAAAAATTCATTGTAGCCTAAATAGTGATTTCTGTCTTTCAAATGGTAGAACATATTGCCAGTAAAGGAAAAAATTTTGGATACCAGCTCTTTCTCCTCTCCCATAATGTTTTTAAAAGACATTTTCTTCAGGGTCATTGATACAGAAGATCATTTGGTGAAGGTTTAAGTACCGTAATACTCGGATGAATTCTATCTTTAGCATATGTTATGATAAAGTACCATAATATTGTATCATGAATTTTAATGTGTCATGATAAAGTACAATACCATAATGTTATATCATATATTTTTAATCTTAAGTGCAGTAATGTGATATGAATATTTCGCTTGGCTATTTACCAAAGGACTAAATGTTAGATTGGTTCAAATTGAAAGTATTTGCAGCCAGAAAAGCGTCTCAAATCAAATGTGTCTCAAATCATTAAATATATCTTAGGAAGGGTAGAAAACATTGTGGGAAAAAGAGAAAATACTGGTTAACAGCATTTTCTCCTTTTCCCATTATGTTTTCACAGGCATTCTTCCTTTGGGTAGTTAAAAATCAGGATTGTATGGTAAAGGGTAAAGTACTTAATTACAGTATTGTAAAAGTTTCTAGAGAGTAACTTAGGTTACAATTTTTTACAGACCATCAACATAAGCTTGAGAAGAGGTATCTCTTTATACCAAGTAAAAGGTGTTGGGAAGCCAGTTTTGTCTGCCAGATTAGTGCTCATATTCACGAACCATTCTAGACATTGTTCTAAATCTAAAGTCTGAAAGCTATCTATCAATAAGCTGATATGTTCTACCTCAGCCAATTATATTGCTAGTAATAGAATTCAAAATTAGAAGTGGCCACTTGAACCATGCCATGAACCCATAGAGGGCTAGGTGCAATGGAGGTTGCTTTTGCAGAGAGCATGCTGACTGATTGTTGATCTGTATTGTCCAGTATTATGGTTACTAGTATTTTCTCCCTTTCCCACAATATTTTCATAAGCTTTCTTTTTCAAAGTTCAAATGTGTTTTCCACCAAGCCTTTCTTCTTCTTGGAAGTTTTAAATGTCTGCTTTCAGGGCTGATACAATTAGTTTTCTCTTTGATATACATTTTGTAAATTCAAAAAAATGATATGCTTGTTTTTCGTCTTTTGAATTCTATATATTGATTAACATTTATGTTCTTTTCCTCATCAAGAGAAGTTAAAAGTGCTGAATGGTGATGAAGCATTGGAAGCAAAGATCATGGTTTGAAAGCTTAACTCTTTACCAAATGACAAAAATGTAGACTAGTTCAAACTAAAAGCATTTGCAGACGGCAATTTAAATGTGGCTCAAATGATGGACCTTGTTGTTGATGGGGTAAAAAACATTGTGTGAAAAGGAGAAAATGCTAGTTACCAGCATTTTCTCCTTTTCCCACAATGTTTTTAAAAGCCTTTTCCTCTGGGTCATTAAAAGTTTGGATTGTATGGGAAAGGGTTAACCAGATTATACCAAAGACAATGAAACTATGAATGTCTTTCTGTCTTGGTGTTTTGGATTTGAGTAAGGAAATAGGAAGGCCTGCTAGAGTCAGGAAAAATGAAATGTATGTAGAGCGAAGAATGTCTTTACTCTAACCATACCTAACCATACCTTACCAAAGACAATAAAACAAGGATTGCCATTGCTGCTATCACTAGTATTAGGAATTCATTTTATAGCTGTGCAACTGGTCTGCTAATGTCAGGAAAAATGAATGGAAAAGGGGTCTCAAAATTTTCCTCAAAAAGGAGCACCTGAACTGACAAAAATGTTGGCTTGCTAAATTGAAAACATTTACAGACAACAAATAAATCATTGTTTCAAACAATTTGATTTTTTTTCTTAAAAATACATAGAAGATTGTATAATTGTGCTGGTTATCAGCATTTTCTCTTTTTCCCATGTTTTCAAAAGCTGTACTCTTAAGGATTGTTTGGTAAATGCTTTACCAAATTACAAAATTTCAGACTGGCCCAAATTGAGAGCAATCGCAGACGACAATTAGCTGAAATGATGATTTCTGTCTATAAAAGGGTAGAAAACATTGTGGGAAAAGGAGAAAATACTGGTTACCAGCATTTTCTCCTTTTCCCACAATGTTTTCAAAAGGCTTCTTTCTCAGGGTCGTTAATACCAGGGATTGTGTAGGGAAGTGTTAAATGACATGAAAAACGTTGACAACAAATTAAACTGCAAGCAGGTTCTTTTATATCTTTTATAGCATTGTGCACAGCTGAATTTGCTTTATCAATCCTTTACCACATAATGTCGCCTTTTAACGACCCTGGGGAAGAGGCCTTTTGAAAATATTATGGGAAAAAGAGAAAATGTTGGTGACCAGCATTTTCTCCTTTTCCCCTTTTCCCACAATGTTTGCTACCGTATCATAGAAATATTCCGCCATTTGAGCCACATTGAAATTGTCATCTGCAAATGCTGTCAATTTGGACAAGGCTATAATTTTGTTGTGTGGTAAAGGGTTAATCAATGTAGACTTAGATCAGAAAATATTATTGGCAGTCAAAACTTTGATCCACTTTGTCTGTTAATTTTAAAATACTCTGCAAATGTGGAGTAGATGATATGCTGTATCTATAAAACATAATTTGATGGGTATCAGTACATTGTAAGAAATGACATGCTGTTTGATATAGGCCTGTGCTAGACTTTAGTAACTGTGTTGTATTGGATTTAGTGTTTTTTTTTTCCCAAACATATTCACCTTGCTGTATATTTATGCTTATATGGGGTAGTTATTTGTTGATTTTTTGTGCCTATTTGTATTCTCTACTTTGTTTGATCCAGTTTTCAAGTAATTTCTACCTTTTCAGAAAACTGTGATTTTGTCATCTGCAAATATTTCCAATGTGTTGTTGTCTAGTAGACAGTTAATTGTGTAAACTCACAGTCCGTAACTATGTGCATTTTTTCACTCTTGATTTTTAGCTCTACTGTTTTCAAAGAAAACATCCAGTTATTGTCGTAGCTCAGGCGTCGTCTGTGTCGTCTTGCAAAAACTGTGACATTTTATAACATCTTTGTTATTACTGAAGATATTTACTTTAAACTTGGACAAGTTAATAACTGTCAAAAGGGAACCTATACAACAAAGGCAGGTAACCATGAAGGTATTTGACACAGTTATGCCCCTTTTTGGACTTAGAATATTCACTGAAAATCAAGCAACCTTAGCTCAGCATTGGCACCTGCATGCAGTGCTCTTGTTTTTTATGGTTTGTTTGTTCAACAGCATATCCAAATAATTTCAGTCACATTTATAGTTACAATATTGTTGTGGCCAGGGCATCTATTCATGCTTACCTTAAGTTTCCTATAACAGTACATTGCACAACATTCTTTCCAAGCTAGTTGCTGCTTTCCCACATGATCAGTATCAAAACATATTTTGGCTGATCTGGGAATCAGATCTGCAAGCCCTGGACACTTGAGACTAAGAAAATGGCTAGGCTGACATGCATCAAGATAACAAGTAGCCATCAATACTGATGGTAGATTTATAAAAGTTATTCTTTACATATAATATCTATGTCACTACAAAGTCCAACCACTTGTTTGCATATTTTTGAAACATAGTCATCACTTGGGCACAATTTTTTTGCTGAACTCAGTTCCTCCAACAAATAACTGGTTATGAACAATTTCTTTCAGTTTGTGTCTCACATGCATTTATGTGTATTCATTTTATTTGTCATCTGCAAATCTCTTCAGTTTGAATAAGACTAAAATTTTGTTGTCTGGTATAGAGTTAACCCTTTACCACACAATCCCGAGTTTGAACGGCCCTGAGGAAGAAGCATTTTGAAAAAATTGTGGGAAAAGGAGAAAATGCTGGTAACCGGCATTTTCTCCTTTTCCCACAATGTTTTCTACACTATCAAAGAGAAATTCTATCAGTTAAGCGCCACATTTAAATTTTGTCGTCTGCAAATGCTTTCAATATGGACAACTCTACATTTCTGTCGTTTAGTAAAGAGTTAACTGGGGGACAAGGCATAAAGTACCTGTAGCTCTTTCACCAGATGTTAAGTTTTTATTTATATTTGTACTTTTTCTTTTCAGGTCACTGACCAAAAGGATGAAAGAAAACTTTTCTGGGCTGCTTTGCTGCATAAGTTCCCAAACATCACTGCACATCCAAGGAAACTACAGCAGGGTTGAAGAGACTGTCACATGACCATATAGATAAAGAAATGGCTATTTAAGATTTGAAGTAGAAAATCTATTCAGAAAATAGAATTTTCAGGCACATTATTCATGTCTATAATACTCATTTGTATGTATAGATCTGTTATTCTTGGTTAACTTTTTCTTGAAATCTGTATCAGACAACAAAGTTTTTATATTGAAAGCCTGAGCAGAGCTAAATGTGGTTCCAGTGATTGGATTTGATTTTGACAAGGACAGAAAACAGGATTGAATGAGAAAATGCTAGTTTCCAACATTTTCTTTGTTTTCCACAATGTTTAAACTTTTGTTTTTCTGTGAACTAAAAAATACAGGATCATTTGGTGAAGGGATACGTTTAGTTTAGTTTTGTTATAATACATTTTTGCAGTCTTTTTTTTTTCAGTTCACATTGTCTGATTTTCAATATTGCATATTTAGACAACAAACTTATATGCCATAAATCCATGTAGTTGCATAAAAATCATAGACTTCTTGAAGAATCTTTTTTTCTTTTCCAAATGGCTTTACTTTTGATAGCACAATTGTTAGGCACATATCATGTATGGAAACATATCCAATTGTTTAATGGTTGAATGTTATTTTTTTTTTTTGGTTAGACATATTGAATATGGTAGTAAACAAATTTATTTTAATGTTATATTATATATTCTTTGATATGTTTTGTTATATCCCTGTAAATTTGTTTTCATTCTGCATACTAGAAAACTGAAATTTATTGCACATTCTTTTGAAGCAGTTTGTTTAGATCTAGAGTGCATTTTTCTAAAGTGTAAGAGAAAGCTTTATCATGAAGAAGTGCTTATTATTTCATTCATAAGTTTAACATACACTGTAGTGTAGGAAGTATAGATCATATCTCAAATTAATTACTAGCATGCAAAGATGGAAAATGCTTACCATGATTAATTGGTATTTTTTTCCTATATATATCAAAGCTGCAGTACTGTAAGATTAAAATCTGAAAGATTTCTTAAGTAATACAAAGATACTTAAGAAGCAGGCATTGACTATATTTAACAGCAGATCTAGCTAGCCTAAGTAACATCTTTATCAGTGGACCACACCAAAGGGTATTCCGGGGTAAATGTCATCATCCATTCTCAGCTCATTTGTAAATCTAAGGACCAGGACTAGCAATTTGATTGGTTGATGTGAAAAAGATTGCTTGCCTTAGATTTTAGCCTTAACTCTTTACCAAACGACAACACCTTAGACTAGTTCAAATTGGAAGCATTTGCAGACGACAAAATAAACATGAGTGAAGACTTGAAATTGTTTTGGGAAGGATATGTTTTGGGAAGGATAGAAAACATTTTGGAAAATGGAAAAATGCTGTTTACCAGCATTTTCTTCTATGCGGAAAATGTTTTCAAAAGGCTTCTTCCAGAAGGTCGTTGAAACAGGATTGTTTGGTAATGGATTAAAATAGTGCATAAAATTCTTTGTTGTATGAGCAAAGAAGCATGTATGTTAAACTCTTACACTTTTGCTGTCATTGTCCTCAACCTCTGTACAACTATCAACTCTTTACCAAACGACAAAGTTTTAGGCCTGTAAAAATTCAAAGCAATAGCTGACCACAATTCAGATATGGCTGTAACAGTGGAAGTTGTCTTTGAATGGGTAGAAAACATTGTGGGAAAAGGAGAAAATTCTGGGTATCAGCATTTTCTCCTTTTCAAAAAATGTTTTCCAAAAGCATCTACAGATGTGCAAGACACAATATTCAGATGTTTGCCTTTAAACGTTGAAGAGTTATCTCCCTTTGAACTTAACATTTTTTTTTTTACCTAAGGAACATAAGGTTTCAATACTTGTCTTCTCTATCAAAGCACTTGGCAGGGGTATTACATCACCTTTTGTGACAGTTCTAGGGTTTTTCTTTTGTGTGGAGTAAGACTCATTTTAGTTGATCATTAACAGGTTTGCAACAGTTTCCATGTAAAAACTTTCTCAGTGTTTTCCTGAAAAGATTGCTATTATCTTAGGAAAATTTAGAAAAACATAATAGATGTCCACTTTTGTTTCCATTATTTATATGTGGAATTTCTTGGTCTGTAGACACAGAAAAGCAGCTATTATATTACAAGTTAAATATGCATTATAAAGGCTGCGCAGTGGCTTGTCTGCATAAGCAATGGCTCTGATTTTGGATAGGGACATATAAAGGCTGATATTTTATCAAAATATCAATTTTTTTCCCAAAATTTGTCAAAATGACGTAGTTAGTTCTTTAACTGCATAGAGTGCCAAATAAACAAACATGACCTTTTATTCAAAACTTCTTTTTGCAAGAATGTCTAGGCATTGCGGACATTGTCTGACTGCAGAGATCAGACTGCATGTTTTGATCTGCCCAGGCCACAAAAGCATTTATAGTTGTGAAAAACACTTGTAGGGTTAAAAAGATCAGATCAAGCTTTGGTAAAAATGGTAAATGTCAAGTTTCACAAATTTATGCAGCATAGGTATAGTTTACATCATTATTGTATCTCAGGAATACCTTTGTTTTCTTTATTTTTGTTATACACGCTATACTTTTTCTTTCGTTACGTATGAGTACTATATTTTATTTTTCTCTTCATTCAGCATAATTAGTACAAGGTTCATGGGTACATAGAGTGCACATATCATACCAGAATCTCTGCATGTTTTATTTGAGTTGTATCTCACATTCTTGTGAAATAAAATCACAAAGTATTTTTTATAAGTTTTCTTGTTATTTATCAATTTAACCTAATTATACCCTTCAATCGGCTTTTGCTGAGAACCTATAGCTGTAGCACAATGCTTGAAGTTCATGGCTTGCCTTATAGTCCAAGGGTTGTGAGTTTCTGTATCGGTGTTGCTTTTATCTGACTTGCATCAAACAGTGCTAGACTGTTGTTGTCGGCAAGGAGATTGATACCTAATTTGATACTTCTTTAAACAATTTTGTAAATACAAACAGGGGAAAAAAACCAATATAATGTGTCAAGTGCCAAACAATATTATAAGACTAATAAGATATTTCTTTCTTGAACATTTACAGATAATGCAAAAGATATCGGCTATAAAAACAAAGGAATATCCTAGTCAAGACTGTTGCAGTATTGAACTAAGTAAGTAAAGTAACTGACAAATGTCTCCCACATTGGTACCATGCCCTCAGTGCTTTGATTTTACATTGTTGATATCTTTTAGACATAAAATATTTCTCAACCAATGATATCTTTTAGGCCTAGAAAATGAATTTAATTTATTATCACTCAAATAAAAAATATACCTTCCAAATTTAAAAGAAAAAAACACACCTTCCAAATACATACAATGCGCATAGGGTCAAATAACTAAATTCAAGAAAAACAGAAGTTTTTAAGGATGAGTAAAACAAGTGTGTAAGTAACTGCTCCTTTTCCAACAGAGTTTTCAAAGACTTTCTATTTTGAGAAAGTAAAAGATCATACTAATGAGATAATGAATAAAGCCTGTATGTTTATATTGTTTTAACCTGCTTTAGGCTGCTAAGTGCGACTCACTGACCTGTTACAGACAGCATAGATCAAGATCAGACTGCACAGAACGTGCAGTCTGATCTTAGATCTACACTGTCCAATAAGGAGGTATGTTTCCTCCAAAAATACATTTATCTTTGAAATACAAAAATTTGGTTTTTTACTGTTGGCTTGAAAGATTTTTTTTTAGCAGGATAAGGGTTAAAATGTTGAACGGCATACCTCTTTTCATGAATTATGTAGCCTCTTGCCACGGCTGAAAATACAATACAGTCAAACACATTTAATGGATTCTATCTGAGATGCTTAAATAAACATAGGTGTGGTGCAGTTTGATCTTGATCTATGCCCCTGGTTTCAGCTATGGTGCTGAAGGAGTTAAGTATTACAGTTTGGCCAATCAATTTTTAGCTCCACCAGACAAAGGCAAGCAAGCTGATGTCATGGCCCTGTGTCTGTCATATGTCTTAGCATCAATGCCTTGTCCGTCCATGTGTGCGTTAACTTTTATTTCAAACATCTAAGAAACTAATTTTGACAAAACTTCAACATCTAATTTTGCCAAAAATTTTGCCAAAATTTCAAAGAAATGATCCTGCTATGGCCGTCTTCAGTTTAATTTAATTTCAGTAAAAACTCTGGTTGCCATGGCAACAAAACTGAAAAAATACTGAAAATCTTAAAAAATCTTCTTGTCCAAAACTGTAAGGCCTAGGGCTGCCATGTAGCATGTAGCTTCATCTAATGGATCTCTACCAAATTCTTCAAATTATAAGCCTGGAGTCAAAATTGGTCCCACCCTGGGGGTCAAAGGTTTACATGGGTTTATGTGGTGAAAACTAATAATCTAGCATAGCATAGGGCTACCAAATTTGGTATGTAGCTTTATATAGCGGACCCCTACATAAGTTTTATAAATTGTAGCTCTGGGGTCGAAATTGGCCTGCACCGGGGGTCACAAGTTTTACAATGGCTTACATAGTGGAAACTTCAAAAATCTTGTTCCTAACCGTGAAGCGTAGGGCTATTAAATTTGGTATGCAGCTTTATCTAGTAGAGCCGAGCCCTGGTAGCTCAGTCGTAAGCATACAGGACTTGAGAACAGGGGGGGTCACTGGTTCGATCCATGCCTCGGCCAATTTCTTTCCGAGGATTGATGATAGTCATTGAGACAGGTCGGCCCTTGGTAAGATGTTTTACAAAGGCTTATAGAGGAAAAACTTTACAAATCTTCATGTAGTACATGAAGTCAGTATGACTTGAGAAGCTTTTTTACTGATCGAAGGAAATAACTCCTGTTCACTCATAATAGATATATGTCGTTTGTTGCTATTTACCTCCCTTTATTATCAAGCTGGGCGATTACATGATTAGTGTTGGTTATTAAAGTTGTTTTTTTTTTATAGAAAATGTTCAGTTTTTAGTGAGAGTAATCTAATTTGATGGGAATTGTTACGCTCAGATGAGTTGAATATTTAATATGAAGTGAGGCCTGTATAATCCAGGTTTTTGTTCCAGAACTTTACAATTCCTGTCATTGAAAAAATGTTTTCCACTACATAAGTTTTGGAAATTTCTTGTCAAAGATCTCTTTGTTAGAGGTCATTTAATGAAAATTTATTGCCATACAGACTTCTTATGGCCAGATGTCTTGGTCAATGCTATTTAACCCTCATCCTGCAAAATAAGTATCTCCTTATCGGACAGTGTAAACCCAAGATCAGATTGCACGTATTTTGCTGTCTGATCTTAACAACACTCCGCAAAAGGTCAGTGAGTCACGCTTAGCAGCTCAGGGGTTAAGTGCATGACACATTTATTTGAAAGGCATTGGAGCGATACAGGCCTATCATGGCCCTCTTGTTGAAATAGTTTTCACCTTTTGTTGAATAAATGATATTTGAGCCAGATCTACAGTTTCAAGAAGATAAGTTCACAGGTGAACGACTTTGTTATTTATCTAAGTGTACATATGTGGGCCATCACGTGATAGTTTGTGAATGATGTGTCTAGATAGGCAGAGGTACAGTTTCTCAACATCGTCCAATACGCACATTTGTATGCGTTCATCTTAACATCGAAATGCTTTAAGATCAGCTTTAATTGCTTAGGCTGACAGATAAAAGATAAAGATAAGACTACTTAGTTCTTGATATATAACGACAAAACGTAAACCTGATCTTGTCGTTTATTTTGTGAGATAAAGTACCCAACGGTCGTAGAATTGCACAGTTGTGTAGTACATGCCTGAAAATATATAGCTCTTTGAAGGATTACAAAGTAAACTAAACTACTTCATATGACGTGAAAGTAAGCGCATGTTTAAAAGAAACGAGATCACGTGCATAAACGGAGGCGGAGTTTGGTTAGTGTGTTGAAAATACTCATTACAAGTCAAGCTTTTATCACGTTGTGGAGTAGGGAAAAGAAACCCAGGTAAGACATTAATTTAAATTTTATTTATATATTTTACTAAAATATCGCAAATAAGCACATGCTGTAGCTTGAATGATACCAAAGCACTATTCCAAATCCAGTTGATGCGCCGATAATTGGACAAGATGTAGAAATTTTGATTGGTTCTTCATTCCAGCCAATCAAATTTATGAAATTTGGAGTTCGAATAGCAATTCTCGCAATGGAGGTGAAAACGTGTATAATTTCGTTTACGGTGCTTGTCTGTGTTCATTTCTGAATTCACCTTTTTTTCCCCGTCAAGAGAAATTTTCCTTTCTCTTGACATCTTTTTTTTTTTTACATCAAACCATTACGATACTTTGAGGCAAAATTTAGGACTTGTCCATATCCATAGCATTTGTAGACGACAAAATAAACGTGGGTAAAATGGTGGGGTGTGTCTTCAGAGGCGGAAAACATTATGAGAAAAGGGAGAAAATGCTGGTAACTAGCATTTTCTCTTTTTCTCAAAATGCTTTTAAAAGCCGTTCATTCTCAAAAGTTTTAAACTATGGATTGTATTATAAGCTTCCAAAAAGAATTAGATCTATACATCTAGAAAGACGTTTTCATCAGTATTTCAGTAATACAACGGCTAGTGCGCCTGTCTGTATTATGGACATTAGTCCAAATATTTAGACGTATACATGCTTATTTACCTTTCAACATTTATCATCGGACATTTCACATTTTATTTTTCTTATTGCATGTAACGTCTAAACGGGTCCCATTCAGTTCAATGTAGCAAATCCGATCTCTCTAAAACCAGTATTATAACGAAAGAGAACTTCATTTACCTGTAGGAAGAACTTTTTTTGAAAATATTCAGCCGCTGTCTTGATAAATAATGAGCAGATTCATTCAGAATTCAATAAAATCACTCGCAAGTGGGATTGCCGACACAGTCGCCGCCATGTTTTTCAGTCATGCAGACGGTTGCATAACAAATAAGAATTGACGTTAAGTTTATGAACGAAATCTATTACAATAATCAAACAAGACCGAAGCGAACAAAATTTCGTTTTAAAAAAAGACATAATACCATTCTGTAAGTTGCATTGACCCTCACATGACGTTTCATTCGGAACAATCATATCTCTTCCACGGCAATTCATAACAAAACAGAGTGGTGTTGAATCGGAATGGATTTAGCTCATAAATAGGCAAGTTTTGGACAAATATCCTTTTTCAATCGAGAAATTATTCATTTATCTTACTTCTGATGTAAATTTTATTGAACAAGTTCACTTGAAGGTATCCAAATTTGCTGTTCAAACAGCGACAAAATTCGATGTCGGAGTTTGCTAAAGGAAACTATGAAGGAGCCGATAAGACCCTACGTACACGATGATTGTCAGAATGAAAAATAACGTACGTAGGGGCTTATAAATAGGACTATATGGACATGTACCAATCAATGTTACAGTGTAAGTACAATACTCTTGATAACGACGATGTTAAATTCAAATACACACTCAACGAATTCACATGCAATCAACCGAAGAAAGTATTATAAGATATATTGATAAACTTAATTTTCTTCACTTGACTGCAAGCACATTTGATAGTAGTAGTTTATTAACAGGGACGCCCGGTGTTGTCCACCCACACATAGAGGCACTGACTATTTATAAGACCAAAATGAGGTACTATTGCGGACTGTGCATCCAACGTTTACATTGCCTTTCCTTCGTTTTTTTACTTTCAGTGTTTTCGCTTGAAAATGTTTTATGAAAATATCATGTGCGGTGATGAAGGGAATGAGTATAGTTAAGTGCCTTTCATTATCTCTAGTTTCCTTTAGGGCCCGAGTATATCAAGATCAGACTGTAAAGAATGTGCAGTCTGATCCTTGATGTTCATTGTCGGGTAAGTGAGACATGCTGGACAAGAGCTAACTGGAAAATGAAAATAACCTTGGTCTTACAGCTAGACCAAATGTTTGGGTTTATTCGGTGCTCTAGGGACACAGTTGAATGAAATCACTGAGGTGATTAAGAGAGGTTTAAAGACTGGGACTCGCAGGTTAACAACTAGGTTAAAATCACGTGACTTATCTCCACGAGAAAATTTGCAGCAGACGACTTTTGAAAACATCCTTGTCAAACAAGAATTTACTACACGAATTTAATTCACTCTTAACCACACGACAAAATTTAGACTTGTCCAAATTCAAAGCATTTGCAGACAACAAAATATTTGATTCAAACACTACAATAAAAAAGAAAATGCTGGGAACCAGCATTTTCTCCTTTCCCCTCAATGTTTTCAAAAACTTTCTTTGTCAGAGTCGTTAAAACTCTGGATTGTGTGGTATGGGGTTTAATAGTCAGGAGCAACTCGTCCCCCTTTTTTGTCACGTTTTCAGAAATTGTTGCATTTTCATGCTTAACTTTTTACCAGACGACAAGATTTTACACTTGTCAAAGCTGGAAGCACTTGCAGATGACAAGTTCAATGTTACTCCAAATATAAAATTTGTCGTAGGGTAGAAAACACTGGGAAAAGGTTACCAGCATTTTCTCCTCTCCTCACAATGTTTTCAAAAACCGTCTTCCTCAGAGTCGTTAAAAGTCGGGATATGTTGTAAGGGATTAGATAAATATCAGACAATATGTCGTCAAGATCAGACATCACTTTCCCGTACTTTATCTCCTGTCTAATGTTGAAACTACATAAATAGGGAAGCGGTTAACTTGCTTAACAAGACTTTGTAGACGAAAAATTTCATTAGTATTTTTAATCGGTCGGTAGACCGATTAGTGAGATGGCAAACTTCGGAAACCAGTCCGCTCAGGGCAAACTGATGTAACTGCAACTCGTAACAGCTTTTACTTACAGCGTTTTAACGCTTATACCTGCTGTGATGACCTTATTACAAAAACTACTTTTGACCCAGATAAGCGCACTTTTGACCCAGATAAGCGCAAGAATAGTAATTAGCGGTAAACAGGCGTTAAGTAATGTCAAGTAATCCCAAAATAACTTTTAAATTATGTAATAAACGGCGGTTACAATTTGTTTAGTATTGAAGTATGTCAAAATTACAGTATTATCAAAATCTCTGGCCAGTAAAAACTGGAGCAGTTTACTTTCAACACGATTATAAGAAATAGGGTCAGTGATTAGCAGCAACTTTATGAATGAAAAGAGTGCGAATCATGTGTTTCGGGTGATGTGAACACATCTTCTAGTCGTCTGCTGTCCATATCATTCGGCAAATTTAGAGTGATCCGTTGATAGTTATACGTAGTTACGGGATCGGCCGAGTTGTGACGAGTGCTCCCCTTATATGTAGCAGATGTTGAAAAGATGATAGGTCATTTTGGTCTTGAGAGGAATAAAATCGCAACAGAAAGGAGTTTGTAAGGAAACATTGGTTTAAAAGAATGTGAAAATTTAGATTGTTCTGTCTAAGAGAAAACTGATGTAAATACAAATCGTAACAGCCGTAAGTTTAAAATAGTAACCGGCCGTTGGTCGTTTAATGCAGGGATCGTATATGTGAGGCGAAGCGCGTGAAGCAAGGGTATAGAGAGTTGTGTAAAGGTTATGACCCTAGCGGAGAGGCCATTACGTAAACATTTTCAGAATGGACTAGCGATTCACTGCTTGCAACCTTAGTAACCAGACTTGTCCATTCACAATACCGACTGATTACGCATCTTTCAGCATACGATGTATTAACCCCTTAGGCTGCTAAGTGCGACTCACGGACCTTTTTGCGGATAGTATAGATCAAGAACAGACTGCACATAATGTGCAGTCTGATCTTGGATCTATACTGTCCAATAAGGAGATATTTCTTTTTCCAAAAAAGAATAAGTTTGACATAGACTTATTCAGGTTTGACCACCATTTTGAAATTTCATTTCAATGTTTTAGCAGGATAAGGGTTAAATTGTTTTCACAGCCCCCCCCCCCTCCTCTAAGTCCTTCCAGCCATGGCACTATCATTTTACACAGTCACTTACATGTTTCTTCTTGGTGAGCTTCTACAGACTGGAATCAGTCTGTTAACCCTTGACCAAAAAATCCTGTTGGGCATTTTGGGCATTTACCATTTGATTTGCGATTTCAAACCACTGTAGTTATTCAGTGTCGACCGATTACAGTGCTTACAGCACTTTGACTGTTTAAAGCTGCTTAAAAGCAGATTTTAATCAAACATGTTTTCCATAAAAAAAGACAAACGATATTTTAAAGAAAAAGCAACTGGACGTGAGTGTATGCTCTTAATTTTAGGAAAAAATACACTATTAATTACTTTCAATCGCTCGAGGTCGTACCTGCAACCACCATAACTCTCGCCGAGCGACTCTACTGACTGAGCAATTATCTATGTCGAGTGTTTGAAAATAATATTGATAAGCGGCGCTCTGGAAAAAATGGAGTTTAATGCATCTTCGTTATGAATTATACCAAGCAAGTGATCACATGATTATGGATCCGTAAAATCCATTTTGTCTAACAACCGACTGAATCATGAGGTAAAAATTTGACATGGAGAAAATATATGAATAGCATGAGTCGACTCTTTTCGCAGATGCAACAAACCACCTTTTCACAGAGGGCCGCTCACTTTGATAGTGTCATATTTATCCCTTAATACACAATCACGGCTACACCATGACAAACAGGATAAGAGATGTTATTGGAAAAAAAAAATAAAAAGAATGGGAAATTGCCCGTGGTTTCTAAACGTGCCTCTGTCTATATCTTTGTTCTAAAGCCAATTTTACGAGCAAAAACAATGTTTTTATTTTCTGTTCTCAAAACAATGTAAAACAAAATCTGGTTTGAAACAGCTTTAGACCACAGAGCCTAGAGCTATGGTACATTGTTTATAAATAAGTCCCACTTCTACCCAAGCTGTTTGATTGATTGATTGATTGTATGGTGTTTAACGCCGTTTTCAACATTATTTCAGTTATATCGCGGCAACCAGTGCACCTATCCATGCTTTCCTGGGGTTTCTTTTTACCAGAACTCCGCACAATATTCTTTCCAAGCCACTGGCTGCTTTCCCAAATAACCATCGTCGAAACAATGGTCAGCGGTGAGAGAGGAATGAATCCTGTGGCAATGACTCTCATCAATCATCGGAAAGAAATTGGCTATGCCGGGGATCGAACCAGCGACCTCCTGTTTTCAAGTCCTGCACGCTACCGACTGAGCTACGGGGCTTGGCCCAAAGCTGTTTGAATTATATGCTACGGTCAAAAATTTAAAACCACAGGGGAGGTATCAGATTTTTTACATGTTTACACAAATAACTAGAGGCGCTTGAGTGCCTGTATCGCTCCACAGGCCTGATATTTCTATAATGGCGAAAAGAAGTTTTTAACAATTACCATTCAATCCTGCATTTTAGCTCACTAAAGAAAAAAGGTATGGAAAAAACTTGTGAGAAAAGAAGAAAAAAATGGTAACCAGCATTTTCTTAGTTTCCCACAATAATTTCTATCCTTTTTTATATATGTCTTACTAATTTGAAGATATGTTGTCTGCAACAGGTCCTTTCACAAACCATTTTGGGTGGGGAAACATCAAAATATAGAAAATATGTCTTTCTCAGGGTCGTTAAAAGTTGTGATTGTGTGGTAAAGGGGTAATCTAAAAGAACAGCTAGGAGGGCAAATGAATGAATGTTATAGCAATATAGATCAACTTACATCAATACACCAGATAGAATGAAATATGCTGGCATACAATGAACACCTTATCCCTAATAATCAACTTTTCACAGTTAGAATGTCTTCTGTGGCAAACAACACAAAATGGTCTACAAATGCATTTACATGAATCAAATATCCTGCTCCAGGGCACAGATTAATTCTGGTGTACTGAAGTTGCGGGATCAGTTTGACTGGGTAACATTAATGCCTTATCACAAATGTAAAGCCCTGTCCCACTGTGTACCAGGTCACCAGGATTTACACCCCTTCTCTGTCCACTCTGCATTTACTCATTAGTAGGTCAACAAACCTTTACCAGAACTGATAAAAGTGCAGAGGTTCTCCTGTTCTATATCAAAAGGACTATAAAGTACCTACAACATGGGGGTTTTGTTATTAAAATACTTTTTCTTTTTTATCTTGGCATGGTTACTCAGGCTTAGTAATAAGGCAAAATTGAAAAGCTCAAGTTGTGAAAGGTGCTCAAGCTTTTATCTTATTTATGGCCAGTGATATTTCATTACTAGTACTAACTAATAGCATATCATTGGAGTAAATTGTGATCTTAATACCAAGGAAAATGTGTGGGCTTAAATAGGACAGCCCTGACTAGGTCAAGTCAATCCAATTTTCTTCCTTTTTCTTTGTTAGTTGATAAAACTAACACAATAAATAGTTTTGGAGAAGAACATTTTTTTGAAATATAAGCCTTGTCTATAAAAAAATGTGTTTTTAGGTGTATCATTTTTTTAAAAGGAATTTGGTATACAACCACCATAGAAACAATTTGGCAGACAACCACCATAGGAACTTACCTGCAAAACAACAATGAAATCCAATGAATAGTTTTAGAGAAGAAATTTTTCAAAGATTTTACTTTATACCATAAAAGGAAAATGAGTCTCCCATAAAAGCCATGTTTTTTGACAGATCATTTTTTTTTCAAGGAATTCTGTAAACCTGTATCTAAGGAACATTCCTGCAAAATAATAATGCTATCCAAATAGCGGTTTGGGAGGAGAAGATTTTTAAAGGTTTTTTACTTTGGTTGCCATGGCAACCAGAATTCTTCATGGAACACAATTATTTGAAGGAATTTGAAAGAGGACCACCAAAGGAACATTCCTGTGAAATTTGGTAAAAATCCAGTCAATAGTTTCTGAGGAGAAGTTTTTTAAAGAAAAAGTTTACGGACGCACGCACGGACGAACGGACGGACGGACGGACGGACGGACGCACGACGGACACAACGCCATGACAATAGCTCGCTGGCCTTCGGCCAGTGGAGCTAAAAACAGGAAACTGAACACATTCTTTTGTCTCACACCGCACGGTCATCTTCTATGCAGTATAGTTTTACTTTAAGGTCCAAATTTGACTTATTTTCAGCCACGGGAGAAAAATGTACTCAACCTGAGGGTCTTTTGTTTACATGTCGAAGTGTAGTAAAAGGTTTTGATGTCTCCATGTCTGCAACCATTATGGTTTAGAGTTGTAATACAAGGTATGTAGCATCATGTAAGGGACCTTTTCCAATTCTTATTCAAATCTAAAAGCCTGGAAGGAATTAAATGTGTTTGCCATAAGCCAGGTTTTACATAGAATCATAGTCTTTAACCCTTAGACCGATAAATAAATCTTACGGACACTTTCAATCTAGAAATAAGGCCCACACAATTGCAATTTCAAGGTTGCACCTGCTTAGAATGTCTCATCAAAGCGAACAGAGTAGATTTAAGATCAGACTGCATGTTTTGTGCAGTCTGATCTTGATCTAGACATGTCGCAAAGGCAACTATAGTTCTGCAAGGCGCTTTAAGGGTTAATCATTAAATGCTGTAGGTTGTGAGGTATCACGCTTGTCGCGTCTTTCAGTATCCGTTCAATTATTTTAATCATTATCGTCTTTTTCTGCAGAGAGTGTATAATAATGGCCAACTGTTCCAACGAATTCCCGAAAACGGAGGTGCTGTACAAAGGTATCATTCTCATTTTTTTACGAAGTGTGAGGTTGATTGATTGAATGGTGTTTCATGCCGCTTTCAACATTATTACACTCATTCCACGGCGACAGCTAACATTCTAGTATGTCCTGGGTTTTACCAGTACTAGGCTAGGTTCTGTTCAAAGTGTCTTGCCCAAGGACACTCCCACGAAAAGCCCAGTGATGCTCGAGCCCAGAGCCTCCAGGTTACAAGTCCTACACTTTACCACTGAGGCACGCAGGACCCGTCGGAGTGTAAGGTGTCAGACCCTATGGATGTTGAAAAAGACAAAAATTCATTCAGCTTAAATAGCTCTGCCTTCAAAACATATCTAACACACCCCGAGAAATGTAGTCATGTCCCACCATTTCGCTCTTTTCAAGTCGAAAAATTTATAATTGTTTTTTGTGTTTGTTTGACGCTTTCGCCGTTTTTAACATTATTTCAGATGCGGCAGCCAGTGCACCTATCCAAGCCATTGACTGCTTTTCCATATAACCATCATCAAAACAATAATCATCAGTGAGAGAGGAATAGATCCTGTTACAATGACTGTCATCAGTACTCGGAAAGACATTGGCCGAGAGGGGCAATCGAACCAGCGACCCGCTGATTTCAAGACCTGTACATCACCAACTGAGCTATCGGGCTTGGCAAATAATGGACCATGCTCTGTGAAAAGGGTGCTTAAGGTATTTGTAAAAAAGCGACTCAGGTCAGCCTGCCGTGCCGAAACTTTTTGCTTTCAGTCATTTTTCTGCATGCCAAAGGACCAGTGTTACCTCATGAATCAGTTGGATGTAAATGTTAGACAAAACGGATTTTATGGATCTATAATACTGTGATCAGTTGCTTGGTATGATGAATCAGGGAGATGCATTAAGCCCCCTTTTCACAGACCGTGGCTCAAATATTAGAATCATCCATTGAATGATTGATACTAAAAGCATTTGACTGATTGAATGATTGACCGGTTGATTGATTGGTTGATTGGTTGACTGACTGATTGGTTGATTGGTGTTTTTAGCCGCTTTCAACATTATTTCAGTCATATCACGGCGACAAACCACATATTCAGGTAATCTTGTTTGTCTTGTCCAAAGTCAGAAAGCATTTGCAGATGACAAATTGGATATGGCACAGCTAATGAGTTTGTCTTTGATCGGCTTGGATAAGGGCGAGCTAAATCGTGGTAACTGCACACAGAATCTCTAACACATGTCTGTGACCAGTTCAACCCTCTATCAGTTTGATGTGAATGGTGTTTTACGCTTTCCTGATATTCCAGCCATAGCACGGTTGCAGCTCACTCATCAGGATGAGGCTCTTCCGTAATTTGCCTTTTAGAAGGACCTTCCCACTGAAACCTGGGTTGGGTTCGAACCAGAACCTTTTGTTTACAAATGTAAAAACTTTGTTGGTCCTCCATCAATCAAATCAAAAGTTTATACCAAAGAATTCCGTGTTAACAACCATGAAGATGAAAACTTTCGAATACATTGTGCGAAAATGAGAAAATACTGATAATCAGCATTCTCTCCCTTTCCCATATTTTTTTCTACCCTTCCATAGACAAATAGCATTACTTCAGCTTCATTTTACCAGTCCACTGCAAATGCTTATGGACTTTTTAAAACTTTGCCGTGTGGTACAGAGTTAAGCGAACGACTGAACAGCAGTTCTACGATGTACAGAATCCGCCGTTTACTGCTACCATTTTCTAATGGAAAAACCATCTGTATGACTAAGGATCTGTCAAAAAAGCTACAGCAAAACCTGTTTAGCCATCATTTGTATTAAAAAGCTACCTGCGTAGATCGACCATCATTAAAGTTCCAAATTTAATCATTTCAATTAAAAAATGTTTTAGTTAAACAACCACCAGTGAGAGAGGTTTTATACTTCCGACTCAAAAGTTTGCTGCTCCCTTCGGTGTAATAGACGAAATCAGGAGGAGGGGGTGGGGGCTTTGTTGAAGCATACATAATATCAAGATTAGACATAACACAAAAGCCTATAGCAAGAAGAACTCTGTGTTTTAGTTGATGGTATTTTCAGCCGTCGAAAGATGTCGCGTTTTTATGATTGGCGCTGAAAGAGTTCATTGGCTTCATGTATTTACATCGTTTTCACAACCTTGTGAAACCATTCTTCGAACAAATTTGACAAAGCTGGCACCCGAACTCATGATCCCTGGTTTACTAACCTTGTACGTTACCTATCATCCGCAAATGTATCTAAAACTCGAATTTGGCACCGAATGGGATCAATGCTGGGCTCCGTCGAAGTCCTACTAACTACCAGAATACTTAGAGCACTTTGATTATTTTGATAATGAGAATGTTGCTATTTTAAGAATGTTGTCATTTTCGCCCCGATTTCGCCCAGTTGTTTCCAAGAAGAGGTTTTTTCGAACTTGGGCCGATTGGTATTTTTTATCATATTTACTTCTGCATTGTTTTTAATCAACAAGTAGGGCGAATGAAGGGTCTTTGTTGTTCTGTAATATTTGGATTCAATAAATGGCAAGAAAACGAGAAATCGTATGTTATTTACATCAAAATTCGAGTAGAATTCTCTTACGCATATTTACGACGTTCTCCTTTGTAGAGAGTATTTCAGTTTCCCGGCTGGTATTTGCGCAAGAAGCGAAACGGGCCCAGTATTTGGAACAGCATCTAGGTCATTCTGCGGGTATGTAAGAAAAAATATGGTGATAATGTTTATTCTGCAGCCCTTTAATATAACACACCTCAACGTCCTAAACATTTTGATCGTGATCTCTACTTTCCGTAAAAGCACATGTTTACGCTTTTGGGTTAATTAAAAAGGGTTAATTAGGGCGATTTCTCAACAGTTTGATGAGTCTACCTATTTGTTGGTCCAACAGGTATTTGAACTTTTTTTCCACCCTGTTTATAAATGAGGCGATTCAATTTTAATTGACTCGTCAATATCAAAGCAATCTACAGACTTTAATTGTAAAAGACTAGAAAAAATGTGGAGAAAGAAGAAATTGCTGTTTATAATACCTTGTCTTTTTTCCTGTAATGTTTTCATAAGCCATCTTTCTCAGGGCCAAAAACCGTGGAATGGAATAGAAAGCAATTCAACTGTCTTTCAGATATATCTGGAGATATTCCTATAATCATCATTCTTATCATCAGTTGTATACTGTCACTTCTATGTTTGCTCGTGTTTTTGGAGGAAATCAAGTTTTTGTATCGTGGTTACCTGGACAACCCATCCCGTATCACTACATTTATTGTCTTACTCGGCTTATACCCGGTGAGTAATGTAATTTTTTTTTTTTGTTAGTTTATGAAATTCAGCACATATATATATGAGTCATGATCTGTCAAAAGGGGGCTTAATGTATTTCGGTGATGTATCATACCAAGCACGTCAGCACATAATGTGGGATCCATAAAATCCATTTTTGTGTATCATCCGAGCAAAAAGTTTTGGCCCCCTATCCACACACAGAGCATGGCTCTTGCACTTTTTACATATTGAAATGTCAATATTTTACATGGAAAAAATACTGTTACCCAGTAACTAAATTTTGTAGTTTTTTTTTTTCATCACCCCAGGAAGTAACGTTAAAGGGAAAAGTCATGTGTGTATTTTGGTGAAAAGAATTTGAATATTCTAATTGTCATGTTTAAATTTTTAAGACAAATACAGTCATACGCTAACTTCTCTTAGGGTAGATATAAAATGCTTTCAGGCTTACACTGAATGTACAAGAGAACCTAAAAGGGATTCGTACCCTATAGGCTTAACCCTTTGCCAAAAAATTCCACGTGTGACTTAATAAAAAAGACTGTTGAAGAAATTTTGGGAAATAGAGAAAATGCTGCTAACCAGCATTTTCTCAATTATCCAAAAAGGTTTTCTAACCTTTCTTAGACAAAATTCACTGTTTGATTCATATATGAGCGACCTCTCTCGTGCCTGCTAAATATCCATACGAGTGCTGCTTCAGTAGATCTTACACTTTGTCTCTTTTGCGATTTGTCGGAAGATTTTCTCTGTCGTTTAGGCTTATGCGTTCATTGAGAACTATCTCCGACAAACATTAAAATGATGTGTGAAATATTTGACGCTTAGCCAACTTTGAGTAGTATACATTTCCAACGATGTATCTATTTTAACCCTTATCGTGCTAAATAGAAGAAATGAAATTTCCAAGCCGATAGAAAAAACCCAAATTGACCTATTTTAAAGATGTTCTTGGAGGAGAGATATCTCTTTATCGGACAGTGTAGATCCAAGATCAGACTGCACGTTCTGTGCAGTCTGATCTTGATCTACGCTGTCCGCAAAAGGTCAGTGAGTCGCGCTTAGCAACCTAAAGGTTAAGAGATGTGGGCCAAGTGATAGAGAATCTGACTAATAGTTTTAGGGTCGTTATTTAGAGCTTCCGTAACAGCATTTTCGAGGAGGGTGTTATTGTCCATTTGGGGAGTAAGCCGTCAGGTCTCAATGATATTACCTAATTTTATGTCAATTTTCTTCAAAAGGAAGTTTCAAAATAGTCAAGTTTTTAAGTTTACAGCTTTTGGACTCGCTTTTAAGATAGTTGCCTTATTTTACAGGTGATATCTATTTTAGCTCTCATCTCACTCCTCGTCCCGAGAAGTACTGTCCTCACGGATCTCCTGGCCTCATGGTGAGAATGAATTTGTTTTAAACTTTACCAGACAATGCCGCCCAGTTTTAACGACCTGAGGAAGAATGCTTTTGAAAACACTGTGAGAAAAGGAGAAATGCTGGTAACCAGCATATTCTCTTTTTCCTAACAATTTTTACCCCCCCCCCTTTTTTTTTTAAATCACATCCTTCCGCTTGCCATCATATAGATAAAGTAGCAATGTTTTATAATATGTTCTTTTTCATTAAGTATTTCTTCAAATATGGACGATCTAACTTTCTTCTTCCCTATAAGTTATCAATCACACCTATTATCCATCCTTTTCCGAAAAGCATTATATCTGACATTTCCCATGAAATATGTCATAAAAATTGCATGTTATCTGACTTTTCCCCCGATAAAACAGGTCAAATATATATGTATATATCTATTAAAAAGATAAAAACTACCTCTTATTTCTCTAAGCATTACATCAAATAAACCTTTATATCTCGTCCTTATCCATTGTTTTTTCTCTAACTCGTATGTGATCTAACTACACAGTGTATTTCTACAATAAATTTTATTAAATAAACCGACATAGAATCCATCAATTGTCCAACAACTATTTCATGGCACCTGTTCTCTTTCAGTTACCTGTCCGTATGTGTCTACACATTTGTTTCAATGATGATAGATTATTTTGGCGGGGAGGAAGCCATGGTGAGGGCATTTAAGGAGGACAAAATTCTACTCAATACTCCGCCATGTTGTTGTATCTGTTGTTGCATTCTTAAACCGATTACATTGACGCGGTAAGCATCATTATTAACCCTTTCCCAAACAACAAATTTTACACCCTTCGAAATTGAAAGCATCTGCAGACGACAAATCTGAAATGGTACAAATGAACTGAAGTTTTTTGATAGGGTAGAAAACATTTAGGGAAAAGGAGAAAATGCTGGTTACCAGCAAATTGTGGGTTTCTCTTGATGAAAGATCGAAATCTATTTAATCGAGTAAACATCATACAGTAATACTTTCACTTTTGGCTGCGCCACTCGTGAAATATTACCGTATGATGTTCACCCGATGAAATAAATTTCTATCTTTCACAAAAAAAACCCCAAATATTCTATTTATTTCACGCTTCTAACCCTTTTTTTGTAGGGATCTGCGAAGTACAGGGGAGCGCTCGGTATATCCGTACCAGTGAGTTTATCAGTCGGTAAATTCACTGGTCCAAACGGTCAAATTATAAAACGATAATCTACCATTATTTCCCGAAAAGCGTGAGATAAAACCCACTTACACTCGAAAGGTTTTAATCTTGTAGGCTTGACAACACAGGAAAACGAAACAGATCCAGAATTAGACTGCACGTAATCTAATCTTAAATCTTTGACGTCCGCAAAAAAAAAAAAAAAGGAAATATTGATAACTGAGCCATGCTCTGTGAAATGGGGGCTTAATACATCTGCGAAAAGTATCGACCCAGGTCAGCCTGCGCAGTCCGCGCAGGCTGACCTGGGTCGAAACTTTTTGCTATTGGTCAATATTCTGTATATGCAAGGACCTGTCTACCTCCTGATTAATTCAGTTGTTACCTTCCCCCCACCCCACAAAAAAAAAAAGGCTAATATGGATCCATAATTCGAGGGGTGAATACGAAACTATTCCATCTGCGTTTCGAACAATTTTACAGGAGAGGAAAAAACGCTTCTCATTTCTGTGAAAAGAATAGTTAGATCATCTTGTTTAGATATGTTGTGTTGAGCTGAGAGCATGAATTCAGCACAACATAATTAAACAAGACGATCTAACAACGCTTTTCACGGAATTGAGTTTTTTTCCCCCTCTCCTGTAATATTTTCCAAAATGCAGATGGAATAGTTTCGCATTCACCCCTCGAATTATGCGATGGCTTGACTGGTATCATGGATCACGGAGATGCATTAAGCCCCCTTTGCCAGAGCATGGCTTATATATTTTTGCCTAAGAGGTGTAGTGAGATTTCGTGCTTTGAGTCAAACCTGCTTGTCTGCTATTCATGCTCTATATGCACTCTTATTTTAGCGGCGCTCTGGCAAACGGGGACTTTATGCATCTTCGTAATCCATTATATACCAAGCAAGTCATTAGATAATTTTTAATCCACCAATTTTGTCTACAGCAAACTGAATCATGGGGCAGACTGGGTATTTGACATGCAGAAACTTGACCCAATAGCTAAAAGTTTCGACCCTGATCAGTCTGCGCAGGCTGACCTGTGTATATATTTTTTGCAGACGCAGTGAATCCTCTTTTCACAGAGCATGGCTCATTTAAAATGGGTATGACGTCATCGCACGTCTTTGCATATTGTTACCCATAATCGACGCATGATACTGAACACGTGACATTATCATAGACTTCAACAAAATACCAGGGTCCGTATTCACCAACCATTCTTAGGAACGTTCTTAGACTTATTCTTCAAGATTTTCCAAGTTTGAAAGTAACACAAATTCTGATTGGCTAAACCATATGGTTTAGCCAATCAGAAAGTGTGTTACTTTCAAATTTGGAAAATTTTGAAGAACAAGACCAAGAATGTTCTTAAGAATGGTTTGTGAATATGGAGCCAGAGCGAAAATGGAGAACAATCCTTAATGAACACGTTTCCCATAACGGCAATTTATACTATTCTTTCTATAGATACTATTAATTCCACATGTCATGTTAAAGAATAAGTTGACAGTATTGAATTTGCATTCCAAGACTATAACATATTCGAAATTTAGAGAAATAATCAGAATTCACATTGTTCCTTTAAATTTTATGGAAAACATTGCCAGAAAAAAAGGCAATTGCTTGCAGATTTGTTTTCAAAACCTCACGGTGTTCAAGGCCTCAACAAAAACAGTTATTGAACAGATTTAGATCTAGATGAATTTCAGCAGATCATCAAATTTTCCAATTTAATCTTAAAGAGTGCCTATCTACCGCGGTCCAAATGTCTTGTCAGATAACATTTTAGACTTGTCCAAACTGAAAGTACTTTGCAGACGACAAATCACATGTGATCAAAATAATGGGATTTGTCTCTAAAAGGTAGAAAACATTGTGCAAAACAGAGGAAATACTGGTTACCAGCATTTTCTCCTTTTCCCACAATGTTTTAGAAGGCTTCTCCGTCAAGGTCATTACAATATGGGATTTTTGATAAAGGTTGCAATTTCTACTTGTTTAACCCTTGTCCTGCTAAATAAAAGAAATGAAACTTGAAAGCCGATAGTAAAACTCCATATTTTCCTGCTTCAAAGATATTTTGGAGGAAAGATATCTCCTTATCGGACACTGAAGATCCAATATCAGACTGCACGTTCTGTGCAGTTTGATCTTGATCTACGCTGTCCGCAAAAGGTCAGTGAGTCGCGCTTAGTAGCCTAATGGTTAAATACTTGCGACTCCAATTGAAATCTGTGGTTTGTAGATCGTCACTGTTTCGCATCAAGCTGTGTTCTCTTCAAGTCATCATTATTCGACCTTTGGTATTGTTTATTGCGGCTGTACTTTGGACTGATGGAAAATACGAACAAGGTTTCGTAAGTATTGACCATATTACCATATACATGTTCTACGATATTTTCCATTTTATATAGACATATCTTCTTTGTCTCTTTCACTGTCATGGGGGACTGAAATCACGTTTGTGGATGGTGTAGATCAAGATCAGACTGAACAGAACGTCCGCTACGTCATTCTAAACACTGATCATATAATATCTCCATTTGCCGTAAACTTGTATTCATGTGCATAGAAATTCCTACAGAGTTTCGGCTGCCGTGAAAAAAATCTATGAAATACAACTGAGAAAGGCAACAAAATGCATATACATGTAGTTCATTACCTTCTGTCACGAGGAAAAGTATATTGATGGTTTGAAGATGGGTGGAAATGAATCAAGGATTTTCCGCAACTATCGGTATATACAGATTATTGATACATCGTTTCAAATATAGGAAGAAAAAAAAATGTACATATGAGATACTTAAACATTTTTTTATACATTCAAAAAACACCAGAAATAACGCAGCAACACAAGTTTTAATTGTTCTAATGAGCAAAACAGAATGGCTAAATTTGTCCGTTCCAACCAATTTCACGAATAAAACTGATATATTCGAAAAATCTCACGATCGTAGAATCGAGAGTAATTTTGTTATTGTTATTGTCTTGCAGAGTCTTACGTCTGGATATACGTACATTGCGATAATCTCCGCCATCAGTACATTGCTATCCATGTACGGAATGATTGTTATATATCGTGCTTCTCGACTCAAACTTCAACACTACTCTCTGACAATGAAGTTTGTCCCCTTACAATTGTGTGTTGTATTGGTGAACTTGCAGAATATCATATTTAATGGTTTGGCACAAAGAGGAGTACCCGGATGTAATGGTACCCGAGGACCACGTGTGCGAATGGCAGGTAATAGTGTCCTGAATTCTTTCCTAACCATAGAGAAAACATGACGCTTTTGTGAATAGTGCAAGTCAAGATCAGACTGCACATAACGTGCAGTCTGATCTCTAGTCTACACTGCCCACCACTTCATTCTAAATTATGACCAGTTTGTCTTGTCATCTTGCAGCATTTGTATCATTAACCGAGTTCACCATTAGATTTAAATAACGACGAATTTCCTCACTACCCTCACAGTAATAGCGAAATTGATTAACCCATTTCCAAACAGTCCCAAATATAAACAACTCACAGAGACAGGGCTTAAAAAAATTGTTGGAAAAGGAGACATGCAAATGCTTTCAATTTGGAAAAGTCAAGATTTATGCCGTTTGTCAGAGTTAAACAAAAACCTTGGGGAAAAAACATAATACAAACTGATAGAAGACCCATATCTAGCCGTACAAAAGTATGTCTAAGTTTTGTTATATTTCAGCCATCCAACATCTGGTTCTTATCCTAGAAATGGCGGTGATTGCCTTCGTAGCGCGTAGGGGCTATAGACAGGTGGAAAGACCTCAAATGAACAACACAGATGCCTCGATTGATTCCAAACAAATAGACGGTATCGTTAATATTTCTGGATCGTACGGTTCATTCCAGGACCTATGATTGCAGTCACATGACATCTTTCTCGACAGCGTATCTTTGATGTTTTATAACGTGTCATGTGATACAAAGAAGTATTACAGAGTGCAGATGTTCGCTGAGCTAATTTATTTACAAAATTATTACACAGTTCAAAGTATAACGTGGAAAAAATATATATCCAAAAATACAGAATATGCAAATATTATGGTTCGATTTCTAAAGGAAACGTAACCTAGACATAACCATATTTTCTTTATGTAAAATTCTTTAAACAATATTGTATGTGATAATCTGTTAGTTACGTTTTGTTTTATACAACTGCATATCTGACAGATACACCAGTGAAGAGGTTCAGTTTTACAAAACTTAGAAAAAAAAATTGTAGCCAGATTTTTACTGTTGACAAAATAAAGTAGACTTCGTTATATATCCGGCATTTATCAGACGAAAAAAAGCTTGACCCGTCTATGTTGAAAGCATTTGCCGATGAAAAATTAAATGTATCTTAAATGATATGATTTGTCATTGAAAGGGTAGAAAACATTGACTGAAAAGGAGAAAATACTGATTATCAGTGTTTTTCTCCTTTTCCTTTTCAATATTTTCAACAGTCATTTACATCGCTGTAGTTAAACACGGAATTGTTTGATAAAGGCCAAGTTAATTGGAATATTATTTCTGAAAACATGTCCAAAGAGGTGGAAAGTGTAGAGCAAGATAGGACTGTACGACTGTGCCGACTGATCATAGTCTATACTCTACGCCATTGTACATCCTGGCATTGACAGTGTATAACCGGATGCGAGTTGAAATGTCCCACCAATATATGTACCAGCATAAAGAAAATTCGTTGAAACATGACTTCAAATGAACCTTTTTGAAATAGTGTTCTAGCAATCGAACAACATTGCATCCTGTTGACCCTCATTAATTTACATCTAGCTCGACTCAATTCGTATAAATTCGATCCAAGTTTCATTCTCGATCATAGTCATACTCTACAGAGTCAAATCCGACATTCTCGATCTAGTCAAATACTACATTCTTGATCAAAACAAATCCTACTTTCTCAAAGTAAATGAGCCATGCTCTGGCAAAAGGGGGCTCAATGCATCTCCGCGATGCATGGTACCTATCATTCATGCCATCACATAATTATGGATCCATAATAACCACTTTTTTAACAACTGACTTAATCAAGAGGTAGAATAGTTCTTGGAAAAACAGAAAATTGACCAATAACGAAAACTTTCGGCCCAGATTTGCCTGCGCGGAATGCGCAGGCTGACCTGGGTCAAAACTTTTCGCAGATGCATTAAGCCCCCTTTTCACAGAGAATGACCAAAATGTAAATTACTGTTTTCTCGATCACAATCGAATACAACTTTCTCGATCAAAATCCAATAATAGTGTGTTACATTCTTGATTCAAACCTAACGAGTCATGCTCTGTCGGAAAAAAAAGTGGTGTAATGCTTTTGCAATAAGTACCGACCCAGGTTTCTCGGGCGAAACTTTTTGCTGTTGGTCAATTTTCTGCAAGTCAAAGTGCCAGTCTGCCTCATGATTCAGTCGCTTTTAGACGATACAGATTTGACTGATCCATAATTATGCGACGATTTGCTTAATTTAATGCGTTACAGAGATGCAAATGTTCAAATACATGTTCCACATTCTCAATCTAAGTCAAATAATGCTTTCTCTATCAAAGTCAAGAAATACAAAATGCTACAGGTCTTTGAAAGAATCAAAATTATCAGTTCCAGGCTTTCTGTCGTTGTACATCTCCACATCGCTAGTTGGCTGACCGACGCCGTCAATGTCCTTAGAATCTTCCTTCTCTATAACACGATATCCTCGACGTGCCAACAGTGACAGTAGCAACATTTCGACGATCAGTAGTGCGTGGTTAATGGCTATAAACAGAATTTTACAAAGTTATGATGTGTTCAAAGATTCGTATAACAACACTCAACAACCGGTATATAAATCACATACATATATTAAAGAAACTTACACACATATAAGAAAACCGGCATCATTAATTGCAGGTGACTATTTATGAATAATCGAACTCGTATGATCAAAATAAGCTTTGGGGATAGAGAAGCCTAGGCTGTATGATTTGGTGCAAGAACAATATTGCAAAGGCTTCAACAACAGGTACCACCCTAATTCTACTGGCCTGTGCGAGATTAAACGTGACTGTCAGTCTTCAAAATTCATTCTTTTTATCATGTCGTAACATTAAGCAATGCCTATTACCCGGAAATTAGAAAAGATCAAAGCTTACCTGTCATTCGTATTCACTTTCATCAGCGGTAGTTTCTTATATGATCCTACCCCTATATAGGTAAAGTCTAGACGTGCAGCTACATTGATGAATAAAACATGCCTAAAACTACACAATAATTACCTGACGCTCTGACACGTGGACCCCTGGAACCAATACAATCTGGAATGTCATTTTGTGCCAAGGTGCTAAACACCAGGTTTTGTAGGTTTGTGATAAGTATACAGATTTGAAGCGGGATAAATTTTGGCGCCAACAGAAAATGTTGCAGCTTAATTTTCGATGCCCTGTATAGTACTATCAGTCCGTACATGGAAAAAAGTGTGCTGGCAGCCGATATAATTGACAGGTACATATACCCAGAGTCTGATCCCTGCAAAAAAAAGGGGAAGTTTTACAAATTGTTTCAGTTCTACGTTTTAATCTCCCTTTACGCATGGCTAACAGTATGAAAATGAGTTCAACAGAGTGACGGAGCATTTGGATATGCTGAAATTGAGCCAACAGCGTTTATGCTAGTGTAAAACCTTATCACTGTCTTTTGTGTAAAACCATTTTGATTTAGGATAATAAAAACTGTGTCTATTTTCAACTTGATAGAGATCACCTAGGAAATCCCACTCTTGGCAGAAATCCTTTAGCCATGAGTGTACAACTTCTAACGCCGCAATTGACACCGTTGAGAATCATTGTTGGAAAAGGAGCAACTGATTTGTAATATGAAATAAGTACTTTTCAACAATTTTTCCCGATGCTGTCAACTGCACGGGCATTTTAAGTCGCATGTGTAGAGTAATGAATTAAGGATTTCTGCTGAAATGTCGGAAGCTGCAGTTTGCAATCTGTATTCAGTGCTCCAACTAGGTGAAGTCGTCATATCCAGCCGGCTGGCTTCATGTTGCGTGCATTTGTTGTGACCAGGAGCATTTTCTGAACTTTGCCAAACTATAAAATTTGGCTCAAATGATGTTAATCCTACTTATAGTAGAAACCAATGTCGAAAAAGGAGAAAATGGTTACAAGAATTTCGCTTTTGCCCGCAATTTTTCCAACAGCCCTTTTCCTAAGAGTCATTAAAACACGGGATTGTATGGTGAAGGTTTATAAGGGTTGTTTTGATTTGAATACCTCCCTGTATAAATGACTGTGTTGATCAGACTGCAGCTTTTGTGCTGTCTGATGTTGATCTTTGCTGTCTGCAAAGGTAGGTGAAGTTATCCCTAGCATTCATAAGGTCAAGCACACAAAAATGTGCAAACTGCTTTTTGACTCTTATCCTTCTAAATAAAGGAAATGAAACTTTCAAGCCGACAGTAAAAACCCATATTTTCCTCTTCCAGAGGTATTTTTGGAGGAGAGATACCTCCCGGGTTATCGGACGTTCTGTGCAGTCTGATCTTGATCTACGCTCACGGTCCGCAGGTCAGTAAGTCGCGCTTAGCAGCTTAAGGGTTAAGTATCGTACTTACAAAATTTTGCTCAAATTTTCCGTCCGTCCAAAGCACTGAACTGATAAACAAAAGGATCGGTCGAATGAACGCCACTTGTATTGAACACAGTTTGATGCGAAATAAAGATTTGCTAAAATAAATAGAATAAGTATGTTAAGATCAACTGATGAAACAACATGAGTCATGCTATGTGAAAAGGGGGTTTAATGCATCTGCATAAAGTATCGACTCAGGTCAGCCTGAGCAGTCCGCACAGGCTCACATGGGTCGAAATTTTTTGCCATTGGTAAATTTGCTGCATGTCCAAGGGCCATTCTACCTCGGGATTCAGCCGGTTGTCAGACAGGATGGATTTTTTTACCATATTTATGTGATGACTTGCTCAGTCTAGTGCATAGCTAAGATGAATTAAACCCTTTTTGCCGGAGCATTGCTCAAATGTATGCTTATTGATATTTCTAGGTGAAAGACGATTTTATTTTTCTGAAAATGGTAGCATTGTTTAATGGCGTTTATGTTGCTAAACAGTATTTCAGTCATATCACGACGACACAATGAACCACTCCACATGGGTCATCTGTCCGTGCTCGAGCTAACAATCTCAAAGCTCTAGACGGCGGGATTCGAACTCGGAAAGCAAGGATTACCTTCAACTGTACAAGTTTGAAAAAAAAGAGAAAAACCTTAGTAGGAAATGAAGTTGGTAATTTTATTTATAAGCGATCTATTAATTACAGAATCATTAGTACAGAAACACACATTAGCCACCATTATAGCATTTCAAAATCAAGCGTTGCCTACAGCTCTCGATTCCTTGAAATTTTACAATTTGAAATTTCCCCAAAAGTGTTTTTTTCATTCTTTACCAAACGACAAAATTTTGGACTTGTCTAAATTCATGGCATTTGCAACTGACACATATTTACATGTAATTTAAATTGACTAAAATGGTGAGATTTGTCTTTGAAAGTGTGGAAAACATGCTGGGGAAAAAGGAGAAAATACTAGTGACCGGCTTTTTCGCCTTTTCAACGAATGTTTTCATAAGGCTTCTGCCCCAAGTTCGTCAAAATTCGGGAGCGTGTGGTAAAGGATTAACCCTTAGGCTGCTAGGCTCGACTCGAGGACCAGTTGCAGGCAGTGTAGATCAAGATCAGACTGCACAGAACGTGCAGTCTAATCTTGGATCTACTCTGTCAAATAATGAGATATACTTCCCCCCAAAATGTGGTAAAGGTTTAACAGCTACCTCTTGCATACATGATGACTTGTTAACTACTTTGAGGCGAATCTACTCTATCTCCGCCCAGTACACAGTATCGCCAAATAGGCTTACACAACACTTTCAGCAAAACAGTCGCAAAAGAAGTAACGAACGATGTAGACCCAAGATCAGACTTCTCACTCTGTGTAATCTGATCTTTATCTACAGCGTCTGGCTGTAGCGACAAAAGGGTTAATGTAGATAAAGCACGATACGTACTCTGTCAGTGTGATCGGCTTCAGTATACAACAACAGCAGCAGCAACATGGCGGCACACTGAGGACAACTTTGTCATGTTTGAGAGCATCTATAATCTGTAGATCTCCGCCATAATACTCGAGTATCATCGCAACGAAAGTGAAGATACATATAGACAAATAACTGAAACGAGATAAAACCAAATAAATGGTTGAAAACTGTAAACATGGGAAATGCAGTCTATGAGCGTATATTTCATTTCGCCACATAATTGAGTCATGCTCTAGCAAAAGGGGGTTTAAATGCATCTACGTGATGCATGATACTATGCAAGTCAAATTATGGATCCATAAAAATCATTATGTCTAACAACCGACTGTATCATGAGGTAGACTGGTCCTTTGACATACAGAAAACTGACCAATAGCGAAAAGTTTCGGCCCAGGTCAGCCTACGCGGACTGCGCAGGCTGACCTGGGTCGATACTTTTCGCAGATGCATTAAGCCCGTCTTTTCAGACAGCATGGCTCAACTATAGTAATAATCAAAGGATAGGATCTTACAATATAGACCTGAGCCTATATTCACCAATCTAAAGAACTCTCTTAGTCTAAATCTCAATAATTTTCAAAATTTGAAAGTAACACAACTTCTGATTGGTTAAACCAGATGGTTCGAAAACATAAACTCGTATTCGGTATTTTGTGCAACGAATACCGTTATGCCTCTGTCTTTGCCTAAGATTTCAGAATCAAGTCACGTGAGATCAGACAACAAAGGGATGCAGACATTTGTTGAAGTTGTTTATTGTATTCAGTCTTCAATTGCTTTTCTTCGTCAAAATCTGATATATGTGCTCATGTGAACGGTCTCATCAGGACGCAATACATATCATATCATAAGCTTTTGTAAGCTTTCGTCCCAGTCCCTTTGTAATATGGTTACAAATGAATAGTTTAAACTAATGCGAATCAACTTTTAGAACACACAAAATTCCCTTTATCTGTAGCCCTATGGGCAATTTCCGCCAATGGTTTTCTTGTTCTAAATTCCAAAACTAGTCATTTGATTGGCTGAGACGTTCTGTCTCAGCCAATCAGATGGCCAGTCTTGTAATCAAGAATAAGAATCGAACTTAGATTGTCTGGTGAATACTTCCCCTGGGTGGGAAGTACGAAACAGGCCTGTCTAACACTCACCATGAAGAGACCAGATCCAATAACACCGTACTTCGAGGTACTAACAGAGTTATAACTGACGTCACACATATCACCTGCAAAATGTATTTCAAATTCCAAACTCATCATTTTAGTTTCACAGCACGAAGACAGCGCTTAGGGCACAATTTTTTGCTGCCTATGAGAGAGAGAGAGAGAGAGAGAGAGACACACACACACACACACACACACACATAGATACACATATAAATAGAGAGAGAAAGAGACAGACAGAGAGAGTGAGAGTGAGCGAGTTTTTGCCAACAGCGTAGATCATTATGCGAGTAGGACTGCGCGGCGTAACTATTGCTATTCACTGAAAGATTATTTAAGGGAGCTGATCAAAGTCTTGAAACTACTTTAGGTGGGTTTTATCTGCTGACTTGACAAAAAGATTTTATATACATGTATTTAGCGATATACGTGTTGTTAAGTTTTGGGTGTGGTGTAATGACAAATATATACTCCGCAGTCCATATTCTACGAAGAGTATAGACCTGGGAATATATTTACTACGTAGAATACGAACTGGGGAGTACATTTTCTACGTACAATATGGACTTGGGAGTACAGATTCTATGGGAGTACAAATTCGTTAATACACCGGCCGTGGACAAATTCACTTACCGGATATACGGCTAGCAGTATAACGAAGTTTCTGAACTTGGAACCTTTCACGTAGTAATGTTTGTAGAGAAACAAAACTTCTTCAATATACAGGGCCAGGCACACAGTCGCTAGCAGACAGCCAATCGCTAACAATACTATATTCAATGTATCATCCTTAATCTCTACAAGATAAATTAATTCAGTGTTTAACCCCTTATCGCACAATACCGAGTTTTAACGACCCTGGGAACGAAAAGCCTTTTGAAAACATTGTGGGAAAAGGAGAAAACGCTGGTAACCAGCATTTTCTCCTTTTCCAACAATATTTTATATCCTAATTTAGAAAAAATTTTACCCTTTGGGCCAGATTTAATTTATCGCCTACAAACGATTTAAATTTGAACTAGGCTAAAATTTTGTCATGTGGTAAAGAGTTAATCAAATTCTTCACAAGACTGCAAAAAATTTACACTCAGCTATAAGGGCAACATTTGCAGACCGAACATTAAATGTGGCTCAAATGATGGGACTTCTCTTCTGAAAGAGTATAAACACTGTAGAGAAAAGGAGAAATTGTTGGTTACCGACATTTCCTCCTTTTCCAACTACTTATATGTTTTTATTCGGGGAAATACAGTTATTTCTTCGGTTTTGTTTTCAGATCTAAACTCATGAACACGGCCCTTTCCAATTTCAGACTTTACTTTAGTATTCACGTGGTGGAAGTTTATCAGGGTATTTATGAGCAGTTACCCAATTTTAACAAAGAAAGAAAAGGCGAGCATAATATTCAGCAGCGATCATTTTGCAAATTCATTATCGAAGATCAAAATACAAGATGTACTCTAAACTCATCCATCAATTCCAACATGATTAGATCTTGACAAAATCTACGTCGTTTTACAAATACGGCTTTTCTTGACGAAGAAAGTATGTGTGCATAGAAAAAAAAAAAAAAAAAAAAAAAAATGAGCAATGCTCTGTGAAAAGGAGTTTAATGCATTTCCATTATATATGGTACGAAGGAAGACATACTACAATTATGGATCTATAAAATCTATTTCGCCTAACAACCGACCGCATCATGGGGTAGACTAGACTGGTCCTTGAGCATGTTGAAAATTTACAAATAGCAAAAAGTTTCGACCATGTCAGCCTGCGCGGACTGCGCAGGCTGACATGGTCGATACTTTTTGCAAATGTATTAAGCCCCCTTTTTACAGTGAATGGCTCAAATTACAGAAACTAGACCTACTTGAACCTAGAGATACAAAATTTTCCTGAATAGCGGCAAACAGTCTAAATTCAAGGTCAATGTCAAGGTTACGGTGCCCATTCTTATCGACGAAAACATGAGGTGTACTTACCTCCGAGAAGAACTTCTGACTTCGGGAAATCGTCGGAACAGTTAGTCATCTTGATCCAAACCTGTAATGTAAATTTCTCCTGTACACCGATTCCCTTTGCGGTTATCAAGCTTTCCACATACATACACGTATTACTAACCCATGAAATTAAGCTCCTTATTTTAACTTTAAGCGCTAGTATAATATTACTGAAGAAGATCACATCAGTGAGAAAAAATTCATGCAAGCTGACTACAAAGATTTCGGTATCTCGTCTTAATCGCCATGTACTTGCGAAAAGAACTTTTCAAAACTGAAGGGCCTACGCACTTGTAAAGCTCTGAAGTCTTTTTGCGCCAAATATAACATACAAAGTCGACTTCTTTCCAGGGCTGAAAACACAATCCAGAGAAACTGAGGAGAAAAATCAATCTTGCAGGCTTGACTAACCACGTGGACAATGTAGATTCAAGACGTAAACGTTCTTTGCAGTCTGATCTTGGATCTATACCGTCCGCGCGCTGATAGGATTGAGTTGAAGTTAGGGGTTGAATTTCAGGTTTTAGTAATGCAGTTATGTGGAAAACTTAATGGAAACAAAAGGAATCCGTATAGAATCGATTTAGCTAAACTCTAGCCATTCATAACAGTGCAAGTGTTGCACTAACCCTTAGGCTGCTAAGCGCGACTCAAAGACCTTTTGCGGACAGTTTAGATCAAGATAAGACTGCACAGAACGTGCAGTCTGATCTTGGATCTACACTGTTCGATAAGGAAAGATATTTAAAAAATACCTTTGAAATAACAAAATTTGGGGTTTTCTCTATTTCTGTCTGCTTGAAAGTTTCATTTCACTTATTTAGCAGGATAACAGTTAAAGGGTATAAAAGTATAACAGCATTTGTGTGGAATTTTTACAAAACGGTGCTGTCTAAATTTGATCTGGTAATTTTTCCTACACCAAAAGCTGCGCATGAAAACGAAATCCATCGTATTCCATTGTCTTGATCAGAATTCAAGATAGCTTTTATCTTCGTGGACGCCAAGTATGGTTTTTGCGAAAGATGTAGATCAAGATCAGAGTGCTCAGTATGCACATTCTGATCTTGGATCTGCGCCGTCCACTGCTTGATTCCAAAACAGAAACGTTTCTTCGTAATCCGTCCTCGACGATATATTTTGAGCGTTCCGAAGAAAAATTACTCCTTTATTTGTAGACAGAATTTAAACCATTGAACAAAATATCTAGACTCGCATTACCACGTGAAATGTCTTTTTACATCCTTTAAGTAGAGCGCTTTTATAAACATCGCGGTATAGGGAGCAATGGCTTATTGTAATGAACATTTCTTTTGAATTTTCTATCAAATAGGATTATTAATGTTGACTTTGTTGCGTAAAAAAAGAAAATATCATCAAATCCATTTTCGTACATCAATAGTAAAGTTTCCTTCATTTTAAATAAGGTTCAACTTGTCCGTTTGTTCCGTGTTTAACGAAATTTTCAACACCATTTCAGTTATATCGCGGCGGAAAATGCACTTATCCATTACCTCCCACGAGTTTAGCAGTCCAAGCAGGCTGACATTGGTCGAACCTGTTTGTTATTTGTAAATATTCTACATGTCCAAGGACCATTTTACCTCATGGTTCTATCGGTTATTAAACAAAGTGGATTTTGTGGATCATGATTATGTGATAACCTACTTGGTATATGGCGAGCAACACACGGAAAGGGGCCTTCGGACATATGCGTAAAAGTGTGCCGTCCCAGATCAGCCTGTGCAGTCTGTAACTAATCCGAGACAACACTTCCCGTTTTTGTGCGATTTTCTGTTTCACGAAAGTCTACTGTATGAAAAAATCTTATGAAGTCGTGAAGTGCCGTCCGGAATTAGCCTGCGCGGACTGCAAAGGTTAATCCGTAACGACACTTTACGCAAATGTCGTAAGGTCTCATTTCACATGTTGCGAGCCATATAATGCATCAATGACATGTATCAAACCCCCTTTTCCCAGAATGCTGCCTCTGTACAAAATATTAATATCTGACCGTCAAGTTTTGGTCATTTTAAACCCCAGGCTGAATATCTACATTTTTTATGGTTCGGGACAACAATTTTCAATCATGTTTGGTCACACAGTTATATTAAGAAAGAATATTGGAGAGGTCATTTGGTCACAGTGATACTACATACTAAATAGCATAGCCATCGGCTTTTCGATTCAAGATACAAAGATCTTTCATTTTATATACGCTGTTAAAAACCCCTTTTCGTTTGGGCAAACACAAGTTTCAAAAGGTCTAATACAGGATCACTTGATGATGCTATTAATCTGAGCTAAAGTGCCTTTCCATTGAAGACAATAGAAGTCTTACAGCTTCCCCCTAACTTACATAATTACTAGTATAGCATAAAGTAGCAAAATGTTTGATACATCAGGGAAAAATGCCATTCAAAAATCATCATTCCATAACAACTGTAGTACTCCTAGAGCTAATTATCCGTACCATGTTTCGATGCCAGTTAGCTTCCGGTCTTGGAAGCTTGGCGACCATGATACTATAGTCACATGACCAAAATAATTTTGTCGTTTGTCTGCAAATGCTGCGCTTGAAATTTCATTTCGATCGAACGAGCCTTGGTCGATCCCAAAATCTCCTCGGGGTCAACTTTATGTCCCGTTAACTAAAACTATCAAACATTTGAAAGCAGAAGTATTAAACCTTTTTCTGCTAAATAAGTAAAATGAAACTTTCAAGCCGATAGTAAAAACAAGATTTTGCTATTCCAAATGTATTTTTTGGGAAAAGATATCTCCTTATCGGACAGTGTTGATCAAAGATCAGACTGTACGTTCTGAGCAGTCAGATCTTGATCTAAACTGTCCGTAAAAGGTCCTTGAGTCGCGCTTAGCAGCCTAAGAGTTAATTTTGTGCCATTTTTAAGTTTGGCGTATTAACACCAATATTTACTATCAGAACAAAGCATTAGACTGAGTATCTTTTTTGTATCATTTTTTTTTTCGAAAATGGCAAGGCGGGGGGGGGGGAATGCTAGTAGACGACGTATACATGTATCCGGTGTCCTTTCAATCGACAGTGAACGAACTTGGTGTCCATTGTCAGTCTCCGCCCTATGTTGAGGTTTGACGGGAAATATAGATGTGTTGTCAATGTCTGGTCATAGGTCTTTCTTTTCCATTGTACTGACATATGTTGGCTCAAGACGATACGGTATTGGAACTTCTTTTTCATTCTTTTTTTTTTCATATATCTCTGCTTCTTTAGCAGTAAGGGCAAATGGAAAGAGCAAAGTGCCAAGACCAACGTCTATTGTAAACCTGGGTTATTCGTAAATATGATCCTGGATTATACCTTTGCCACAACACAAATTTTGGAATATCTTATACCGAAAGCATCTGCAGTTGTCAACTCATATGTGGCTGAAATGTTTGAATATATATGTCTCTAAAGGGATGGAAACATTGTAGAAAAAGGAAAGAATGCTGGTAACAATGTTTTCAAAAGCTTTCTTCTTCAGGGTCGTTAAAACACGGCGTTGTCTGATGAAAGGTTAAACCTTAGGTTACATTGCAAAGATTAGATTACTTCAAGCCACCGGGCGTCAAATGGCATCATACAGGGCTTAGCCCTTACCTTGCTATATCTGGATTACCTGCCCCTAACACTATCGGACTGTTGACTCTTAAAGTACAGCAGGGTACCAGAATAGCCTCGATAAGAAGTAAATTAAATGAAAATTCTCCAGCAAAGATCAAAAAACCCAAATTTCAAAGTTTTTTTTTCTAAAACATTTCTTCAGGTGAAAGAATTCTGAACTGAAAGGTGGGGCGTTTTATCATCCGTAGTTTATGTGCACAGAGACCCTGACTGCGTGGTTGAGTTGTATCTCCTATATAATAGTCGGGTTTTTTTTTATTAAAATACATTATTCATCGGCATTTCAAAACACTTACATATTAGGTATAGGTGTATCTATATAGGATTTTACAGTTATAATTCAGGCACGTTTCATTGGTCAAATGTTGACGAATTCAAAGTCCAGCGCAAAATTGGTAAGGAACAGTCTAGACGATATGCTGTAAAGTCTAGAGCTATTTTCATCCATTAATTCGTTACTTTTTGCCATGTCGTTTCGTTTACTGTGTATTTACCATATAGGAATACAGACACACAAACTAGTTATTGGGCATTGTTTAGCGAGGTAATTTAACCCTTAAGCTGCTATATAAATGAAACGACATTTTCAAGTCAATTATAAAAAGACACTTTTTGCTATTTCGTAGGTATTTTTTTTAAATTTTTTTTTTTGGGGGGGGGGGATCTCCGTATCAGACAGTGTAGATCCAAGATCAGACTGCACGTTCTGTGCAGTGTTATCTTGATCTACACTGTCTGCAAAAGGTCCCCGAGTCGCGCTTAGCAGCCTAAGGGTTAAGAGAAATAAGTTATAGCTATAATTAATTCTCAGCCGTTGAAGAGTTTTAACTCGCGATCCCTGGTTTTACAACCACAACAGACTGATCTACCGGACTCGGGTAATGATAACAGCTCGATTTCTACGACGGAAAATCTATGTTTCAAGACCAACCGAATTTGAAAATAGATTTAATTTAATTGGCCGACTCAATGATTACCCTTGAATGCTACTTTTCAAGGCATTCTTGAAAGTGAACGTTTTGCGTATGTGTGTCATACGCCATAACGCTTTCTATAAATACCTAAAAAATGTCGATCAGGAAAGTAAGAATCAAGATCTGACAGCACATTGCAGTCTGATGTTGATCTACACCGTTCGCAAGTGCATCTTAAACTCGCCCCTGGTATTCAAAAGGCCAAAGTAGCACTGAATACTTGGGTGCTTACAATTTGAAGACAAGTTTGTTTCAACTTTATGAATGTTGAGGCTTTCGCCCCATTGTTTTCGAGAACAGACTGTTTCGAGATTGAGCTCACTGACACAGTAAATCATATCTAAAACCTTTTTTCTTTTTGTCAGTAAGTTGGGCGAACGAATTGCTTTTGTGATTCTGCAGTATTTAAATAGAATGGTTGGCATGAACAAGAGAAATCGTTTAATAATTGCGTAAAATTTCCGTTTCGTACTTTTCCAACGTTCTCCTTTGTAGAGAGTATAAATGGTTTCCGGCTTCTATTTGCGCGAGTAATAACGGGTCCAGTATTACGAAAAATTCATTCAGAAATTTTAAGCCACTATCGTTTATTCTGCAGCCATGTTTGGCCTTGTGCGACTTTATATAAAACATCCTTGTTTGTGATGTGAATTGAGTTTCTCTTCTTCAAGAAACAATATAACTAGAAATATTATGAGATTTTAATCGTGTTTGACAAAATTACTAAAGGTAGAGATAAGATAGATTAGACAGAATAAAGCAACCTAATCAAATAACAACAGTAACAAAAGAAACCTGTTATAAATTTTCCCTTTAGCGAACTAAAGTCCGAGATGTAAAATATATTCCATCGAAAACTTTGTTTTCTCAACTAGAAAACTGAACCAGCTGATTTTCCCAGGCTTTCACGCTCTGTTGCGGACCGTGTGACCGGGTCACATGTTCGCTTTAGTTAATTCAGAATGGTAGTTTAACTCGTCACCTCCAGTAACAAACTAAATGCGGGAAAAAAATTATAGATTAAAAAAAGATAGGAAATAGAACAGAATCAGAGTTAAACTCTTTCCGAAACGACAAAGTGATACTAGTACCCCAAAAAACTGAAATAAGGTTTTGAAAGGGTAGAAAACATTGTTGGAGAAGAAAATGCTGCATACTAGAATTTTCTCCTTTTCTCACACGGGATTGCTTAGTAAAGGGTTAATAACTACTGTCGAAAACGTCGAGGTGATAGGAATAAATGCTCGTTTCGTGATAGAGAGAGACTGACTTTGGTTGTAAAGCTTGTTTCTCAAGCCATGTAAAAATGAATACGTGTAGACTATGAGCGGTCTGCTTCGAGACGCAAAGGGTCAGCATATGGTAATATGCGAGCAATAAAACTGCTCTGTCATCCATGTGTAAAGCAGATGCTGTTAGTGATAATTTGGACCAGAAAATCCCGATAAAAATGGCCAGTTTTCGACAAAGATTGGCCTTCCAATAATCAGTGGGTGCAGTCCGATCTTATTTTTTTTTTTCGTACTCTCCTAACTTTCTACCACTCTCCGTGGGATACTAGACCCTTTCCCAAACAATCCTGTATTTCAGTGACCCGAAAGAAGAAAGCCTTTGAAAACATCGTGAAAAAAAAGGGAGAAAATGCCAGTAACCAGCATTTACTCCTTTTCCGACAGCTTTTTCTACCCTCTCTAAGACACTTCCCATGATTTGAAACATATCTAATAATATTTATGTGGTCTGCAAATGTTGCCAATTCGGACAGGTCTAATACTTCGCCTCCTGGGAAAGAGTTCAGTCATTTTCGCCCCTCTCATACATGTATTAACCCTTATCCTGCTAAATAAAAGAAATGATTTTATCAAGCCGATAGTAAAAACCCAAATTTTCCTACTGAAAAAATATTTTTGGAGGAGAGATATCTCCTTATCGGACAGTGTAGATCCAAGATCAGACTGTATTTTCTGTGCAGTCTGATCTTAACCTACGCTGTCCGCAAAAGGTCATCAGTTAGTCTCGCTTAGCAGTATAAGGGTTAAAATTTGCAGAAGGTTTTACGGACACCCTTGTTAATTTTTACCTTGCTAAATAACTTGAATAAAACTTTCAAGCTGACAGTAAACATCCGAATAATGCATTTCAAAATTATTTTTTGGAGAATAAAATATCTTCTTATCGGACAGTATAGATCCAATATCAGACTGCAAGTATTATGCAATCTGATCTAGATATACACCGTCCGCCAAAAGGTCAGCGAGTCGCGTTTACCTGCATAAGGGTTGTGATAATTCATCAGAACATACATGTGTGGATGTGAAAACATTGTGATACAAGGGTAACATTCTTTACGAAAGCTTTTTTGTTTTTATTTTCCACGATGTTTTCAAAAGTTGTCCAGGTCGTTTGCATGAGAGGAGGGGTTTTTTCCAACTGTCAAAGCAACTTTATAACCCTTTACAAGACGACAAAATTTAGGACATGCAAAATTGAAAGCATTTGCAGATAACATAATATGTGGCTCAAATGAGGACAGTTGGCTTTGCTTGGAAAGAAAACACTGTGGGGAAAAAAGAGAACATGCTGGTCACCAGCATTTTCTCCCTTTTCCACGATGTTTTCAAAAGCCTTTGTTCTTAGAGTCGTACAACATTGGATTGTCCGCTTACGGTTTAATCATGAAGTTCCTTTAATCTTTACCCATTTCACCACCCAACAAAATTTTAAAACGCGCCCAAGTAGAAAGCATCTGCAGACAGACGACAAATTAGATTAGACTAAATAGTCTGTTTTTGAAGGAGTTGAAAATATTGCTGGAAAAGGAGATAATACTAGTTTTTGCATTTCCTCCTTTTCCCACGTTCTCAAAATGTATCTTCCGTAAGTGTTCGCAGAACCGTACGAAAGGTAAGTAAAGGGTTTGAACTTGCTATAAGTAATCGATTCTTCACTCGCTCATTTACAGGTAGGTACAGGGTGTTCGAATTCAAAATATCATTCAGTATTCAGCAAAACCTGTATTGTGGGCACTTGTGTAACTTGCCTTTCAAGCGATTCAATTGAGTGCCTACCACAAAGGCTTCAAAAGGTATTCATAACTTACAAAAAAAAAAGATTATAACGGGATTACCTAAGGTGACCCACATTTTTCAATAGGAATATTACACCCTTGACCCCTTTAGCACCAGGGTCATAGGCGGACAGCATAGATCTTTTGCGGACCGTGTAGATTAATATCAGACTGCAAAGAACGTGCAGTCTGATCTTTGATCTACCATGTCCGATACGGTATTTTCTTTCCAATGAAATCAACTTTGAATTCGCGATATTTGGGTTTTTACTACTTAGTAAGTTAGTGGAAATTTTCATTTCATTTATTCAGCAGTTTAAATCATGTTAATGCAAACGACTTATTTTTCGTCATGTCACTAATCAACACATTTAGGGTTAGGAGAAGAGAAAATTGCTCATGTCGAAAAAAGAAAAAAATCTCCTTTTTAAACAGTGTTTTCACCTTTAATAAAGTGTTTATCGTTGATTCTTGCTGTTGACTATCCCTACTTTACAAGGACAGTTTCTAAGTCGTCTGCTGCAAGTATAATTTAGCTCGTAAATTATCTAGCTTACCTGTCTATCGTATTTCGCTAGTAGAAGTTAACGTTTCCGACTTTACACTTGTGTCACAAAAACTCTTACATTCTCGATTTGTTGGTTATGTCAATGTCACAAAATAAAAGAGGCACCGACTAACACACCCTACATAGTATTTCAATCTTTCATACACAGTCTCATATACAAAATCGATGTCAAAAAAGAGTGTTTCAAATATATTCAAGCTGCTGCCCACACATTTCGTCTGCTAAACCTTTTCGTCCGCCACGTATTTCACGGTTAGCTTATTTCTTCCATTTCTAAAGAAAATTACAGTGTCCGATAATAAACGGTTTGGATCTAGATAAGACGCCACACGAACGATCATCTGGAGGCTCATCCACACTGAAAATCTTTGCTAATTTTGCAACACGGTTAACTGAAGATTGGTCCCAAAAAATTTCAACCTCCTCACCCTAGAAAACTATCCATGTTAGCCCGCAAGTGGGACAGTACACACTGGCTGACAGTGTATGGGTATATCACTGACATTTGTGTGGAGTTCGGCCAGGTCAAAGGTTAAACTAGACTTAACCCTTCCCACTGTGTGACCTTATAGAGTTTCTGTCATTTATTAATGATAAGCGGCATTTCGTTGAAGTGATAAATAGACATGTATGTAATAGCCCATAAACTTCTAAATGTGTAAATGACTCGTACATTCAGCAGATCTTTCTAGTCTTTAGCAAATACCCCGAACGTTGCGTTTGCAAAGTTTGTTTAGCTGAAAAAAAAAAAACAAACTTGCAGTATAGGAGACAATACAGATCCAAGATCAGACTGCACGTTCTAAGCAGTCAGTCAGCCAAAGGGCTTTTACCAGCCTAAGAGTTAAAGTGCGATTGTCTCCTTATTGACCGAGTTATCGTTTCATTTCCAGAGAAGCTTTTACGGAGAGCAAACGAAAAAAGATTACATCGAACAAAACGTGCATTCCTTGATGTACAATTTCAAGCGTGGTGCTATAAATTTAAATTAAAAAAAAATACATGCGTATTTTTTTCCCGTCAAGGACAGATAGAAAAAGGGGGCATTACACGTTTGTATAAGCATTCATTGTTCTGTGCAGAAAGTATTATTCTCTTTTATGTATTTGAACACTTAATGTCTGAACGAAAGCGGCACGATTCCAATCTACGTTGAAAAAGAAATCGTACAGAGAAATAATGCCCGGTTAGAAGAGACATGTACTTCTCTTTCGATATCTTTTGTTAAAAACTTAAACAACACTTTACCACAGAATCCTCAGTTTTGACGACCAAAGAAAGAAAGATTTTGAAAAACGTGGGAAAAGAAGAAAATGCTGATAACCAGCATTTTCTCATTTTCCCACAATGTTTTCTACTCAAAGGAAGGCAAGTTTCGTAAGTTGAACCACCCTTTATTTGTCGTCTGCATATGCCCTGAACGTGGACAAGTCTAAAATTTTGTCAGCTGGTAAAGACTTAAACCATTACACCATTTGCTGGTAACTAGCATTTTCTCTATATGCAACACTTATGACTTGATTTGAAATTTAATACTTAACTCTTTACTACACGATAAAATTTTAGACTGGTCCAAGTTCAAAGCATTTGCAGACGACAAATTGATGGTGGCTAAAATGACGAAATTAATTTCTGTCCTTAATAGGGCAGAAAACATTGTGGGAAAAGGAGAAAATGTTGGTTACCAGCATTTTCTCCTTTTTCCACAATGTTTACAAAAGCCTTTTCTTTCAGGCTCGTTTAAAGTCTGGAGTATGTGGTAATCATTTTCCCACAATGTTTTCAAAAGCCTCCGTCACGATCGTTAAGACTCAGGATTGTGTGGTAAAGTGTAAAACAAACTTTGCTGAACTGAAAGGGAAACGGGGCATCTGCGTTATTGAAATAAGCGGTGTGGTAATACGGGGCCTGAAGCAATAACGTTATATTGTGCTTAAATCAAACACTATGTAATATATGCAAGAACAGTGATGGCCACATTATGCTGGAAATAGAAGTAGCTACCAGTATGTAAGAAGAAATGAGTATTTTGGGATCCAACTCTTTATCAAACGACAAAATTTTAGACTGATCAAAATTGAAAGCATTAACAGACGACAAATTAAATGTTGTTAAAATGATGATTCTTCTTTTTGAAAGAGAAGAAAACTTTGTGGGAAAAGGAGAAAATGCTGGTTACCAGCATTTTCTCCTTTTCCAACAATGTTTTCAAAAGGCTATTTCTTCAGGGTCGTTAAAAGTCGGGATTGTGTAGTAAAGGGTTAACCCTTTACTGTAAAGGCTATTTTTGGCATACATGAAGCAAGCACTAGGAAAGGCCATTTTAAAGAAAAGGTCTCTCTTTTTTGGTTAACAGCATTTTTTCTTTTTCCCTCAAGGTTTTCAAAAGGCTATTTCCTTGGGGTAGTTAAATCTTGTGATTGTGTGGTAAAGAGTTGAATGATTGGGTTTGTCTCTGAAAGGGTACAAAACATTGTGTAAAAGGAGAAAATGCTGGCTACCAGCATTTTCTTTTTATACAGTATTTCCATAAGCCATTACTGCTATGGGTATTTAAAACATAGAATAGTTTAGAAAAATTTAAGTTTTTCAGATCTATTTTTAATGACTGCTCAATTATTTATGTGGCTTTCATGAATACCGGACTAGAGAAAAACATTCTGGAAAAAATGAAAATCATTTTCTATAGCCATAATATTGCTCTGCTCCGTTTTCCTGTTTTCAAAGGGAGGCTTCTACAGAAGGATAAGGAACTAAGAACTGAATTCGTAATGAAATACACTGCATTTAAAAACTCTCCATTTGCAAAAATGTTTCCTTGACTTTTCATTCATATTCTAGCTAAAATTATTGTCAATTTTTGCCTTTCAGGGGTGGACTACAGGCTAAAATTAACGAAAATATTAATCACATCATAAAATTATTCCATATTTCACAACACTTGGGAAGAATCCTTGATTAGCATTTCAGGCAAGGGAGACAATGCTGAGGATCAGCATTTTCTCCTTTTACCTCGATGTAACATATTTTTTCAAAGACAAATTCCGTATTTTGAGCCAAATTTGTCTTCTGGAAATGCTTTCAATAAAAAAGGTCTTAAATTTTGCCACACGGTAAAGACATGAGGTATCAATTCAAAAATAATAAAACTGAACTTTTAATTTTTTCATCATCAACAGTATTACACTAGTTTGTAAAGCTGTTTGTGATGATATAAATTTCAAACCAGATCTGAAACTTTGATTCATCATAACCCACACAATAAGAACAGAAAGAACAACAACACCAGTACATTAGTACAGATATTTTTTGCCTTCCTACAAGCTATTACAAATGTTTAAAAAAAACAAATGAGAGAAAAAAAACTCTCTTAAAAGGCATGAAAACATTGGCAGAAAAGGAACAATTGCTTGCTATAAGCTTTTCCTCCACCCTTTTGTAAACAAATGATTTTCAAAAGAAAGTTCTTTGACCCATGTGACCCAAAAACAATAAGGCACCTCCTTGGGTAATGAACAACACTTTTATAAAGTTCAGGGTCCTAGGTCAAATAGCTATTGAGTTAGAGCACATAGGGCATCTCCTTGGGTCATGAGCAACACTTGTATAAAGTTTCAGGGTCCGAGGTCAAAAGGTTTTTGCGTTAGAGCACAGAAACAAAGTCTACGTGTGGACGGATTGATGGATGGACAGACAGACAGACAGACAGACATGGTGCAACCATTATATCCCCCTCTCCTTCGTATTGAGAATGTGAATTCTGATCTTAGATCTACCATGTCGGATATATAGCGAGATTCATTTAGGGCTGTAATGAATGCCTCTAAGACAGCTAATTCACCCTTTACCAAGGGACAAACTTATATTGAAAAAATGAAAGAACTGGCAGACAAAAAATCGGATATGGCTCAAATAATTTGTTTTTGAAAATACAGAAAACATTCAGGGAAAAAGAAAAAAATGCTGATTATCAGCATTTTCTCCTCTTCCCCCATTTTTGAAAGCCTTCTTCTGGGTTGTAAAAGCACAGAATGGTCTCTAGAAAACCAATCTAAATGGCTTTTGGGCATGGTCGATTACAGTAGGCCACAAGATTTGTAATTAAAGTTGTTTGGTTTATGGCAAGAAAAGAAATATGAAAATTTAGCTAATATTTGAACAAGTTTGTCTACATATGAAACTCTAGGAAAGCATGCATAGGCATACTGGCTGCTGCGTTAAGACTGATATAATTTTGAAAACTGTGTTAAACACCATACTATCAATCAATCAATCAATCAATCAATCAAAACCCTTTACCAAGCAATTCCCAGTTTTAATCATCCTGGGAAAGGACCCTTTAGGTAACCAGCATTTTCTCCGTTTCTTATACTGTTTTCTCCCCTGGGACAAATCCCATCTTTTGAGCCGCACTTTATTTGTTGTCTGCAAATGCTTTCAATTTAAACTTGTCCAAAATTTGGACATTTGGTAAAAAGTTAAGGTCCAACACCTGCCATCTGATTGGGCAAGACATTCTGTTTAGGCAAATTAGATGGCCAGTATTGTTCTTTAAAATTAGAACAATACTGAAAAACATTGGCGAATTAGAACACTAGTATCTGTTTAGCTGTTACTTTCTACTATATATGGTCTCTGTATTTGTACTGTTTTCTTCTTCATCCTCTTGTGAGAAATTAAGGGTTTGTTGACCCCTTTCTGGGTTTGGCATCTGGAAAATCCTCATCCTTGATGACTGTATACCAAGTTTACTGCAAACAATTTATTCCAGAATTAGGCTGGTTACTGTTATCATAATTTGTTTTTCATCTTAATACCTCCATCAAATTTGTAGTCGGCAACTTTGAAAACATCATTTTAAAATACAAGTACATAATAAAGTAAAGTTTGATAAATGAATACATAAGAAATCACTGTTTAAACCAATCTATGACAAATGCTCGTGTTTTCATAATCCTAAGGAAGAAAGAGCTTGAAAATACAAGATGAGCAATTTAACTTTTTCATGATACTTAAACAAGAGCAATGCATGCCGGCGCCAATGCTCGGCTACAGTTGCTTTTAGAAATAGATTAATTTCAGCAAAAATTTAAAGTCACAAAAGGGCATAACTGTGTCGAGAATATTTTCATGGTTACCTGCCCTTGTTGTATGGGTTCCCCTTTCATACTAAACAATTATCAAATTTTGAAGTAAATATCTTCATTAGTGACAGATATCACAAAATGTCACTATTTTTGCACAATGCCGACAGGACTATGACAATACTTCGATGTTTTCTTTGAAAACAGCTGAGCTAAAAAACCTATCAGTAGCACAGGTTACATTTTGATGACAATTTGTGAAAATCAGACAATAACACGGCAGCAAAACCCTTTCTATCCACATCAACAGCAGATCACTCAAGGACAAAAGATAATCTTTACCTCATGTCCAAAGGTGAGAGAAAAATAAACTGTCTGTCCAGCTGCTCTCGTGCTGTTTTCATCATCATCTCCATGCTGATTCTTCTATTGACCATGTCCTACAATCGAATCAAGTCTAGTGCTTATGTCAAAACAACAAGCTTAGTTTACATCACACTAGAAAATGATTACTATGGGAATTAAATACAACATATTGAATTCTACCTTTTCCAATAGGAAAAACAGCCCAATTATTCATATTTCAAGGTTATTTCCAATCTAAGCCACATGGCAGTGGACAGTATAGGTATAAGTTCAGACTGCACTTTCTGTGCAGTCTGATCTTGATCTAGACTGTCAGCACACACAATTTAGGTTGGTTCCAGTGCTTTAACCCTTTACCACACAATCATTTGTTTTAATGACCCTGAGAAAGAAGCCTTTTGAAAACATTACAGGTTAAGGAGAAAATGCTAGTAGCAAGCAGAATCATCTTTTGAGCGACATTTTAATTTGTCACCTGCTAATATTTTCAATTTGGTCATGTCTAAAGTTTCGTTTGTTTGGTACAGACTTAGGCTGGCTCATGTACTTTTTAGAGTCATTACACCAAACAAACTGTATAGGACGCAGAGATAATTGCAAGAAAAAGAAACTCTAGAGCTTCCATATGAAAGAAGTCCAAAAATTGGGTTCAAGACCAAGGTCATATCATTCATATGTCAAGAGAAAACAAGCACCTCATATGGGTGCTAATCCTTGGCTGCAGATGCTTCTTCAGGGAAAATTCTAGGTCGAAGAAGTGGCATTACTGTTTCAAAATTATTTTGAAGGTCAACTGCTCTTATATCAAATTAGTATTGAAAGCTTGTTACAGCCGGGCGATTGCTCCTTGTCTTTGTGCTTTCTCTCAAATGCAGGGCTGCACAGTATTGTGTTTGTAAAGGGCTAAGACTGGATATTATCTATTTCTAAGAGAGAAAAACTCTCTTATCCAGGCTTTGAAATTTCCATATATTTACTTGCAAAATGTGAATCAGATTTGGAAAAAGGCAAGCTGAATCTTCAAGCACTCGAGAAAAAAAAATGAGTGCAAACTATCAAAGGTTAATAATGCAAATGAAATAAATTGTACATGTTAATACAAATAAGGTCAACGTTTTTATTCTAAACAGTGGACATGTCACACTGAGAAAACTCCTTGGCAGCTATTTATAACTTTGCGGGGGAATTTAGAAAAAATTTAAACAGGTTCTTGGCTCCAATCGACTGAATATAAAGCGTCTGAAAAACTGGGAATCAGGTAATTGCCTAGCAACTGTGGATGAAACAAACATTGATCATTGTGTCAGAAAAGATTAGCGACTTTTTTGGTGTCCACACCAAACAAAGGAGGGCAAAGAAGCACTGTTGTCCAATGATGATACATATGAAACCTGTTTGGATACCTCTACATACAAAATATCCTAATAACATCAGGAATTACGGGTGCCGATGCAAAAACCCAGACAAACCCAACTACAAGAAGAAATCCTACAAAACCTACAGCATCTTTTAAAACTGTCCTGAATTGGGGGAAAAAACTCTATCTCACCCAAGGTCAGTGAACACAACATTATTGAATTTTGATGCACACATCATCTGTAAATTGAAAGTCTTCCAAATAAAGAATTTAGAAATTATTAGCACACTGAATTATGAACTCATACACCAGACAGAACACACTGAAACTTTCTTCTGTATTGATAATGGAATAATATTAATGACAAACTAAATAAAACAGACAAGAATGAAACCAAAATTTTCTGTTCAAATTTGACAAAGAAAAATAAATATTTTTTCATGGTCTATGTAGCTGTTTTGAACTTGCTGTAATTCATTTCTCTCATTGGTTTTAAAGCTTTAACAAAACAAATAGTCAAAAGCAAAATATGCATCTGAGGAGGTTAAAAAAAAAGCCAGTCCTATGTTGATTGTGCAAGTGGAAAAAAAAAACCGCCACTGGCAAAATTTTGCAAGAAGATAAAAAATTGAAATTGAAACCCTGTTACCATGAAAATATCAAATTCATCCAGACATCTGAATGGAGATTCCACAGCATCCCACAATGCCAGGATAAAACACACTGTTGAAAACGACCGCTCACCACCTGATAATGCACGCAGGTCCATTGCTCCCTCTGTTTGTCCTGAGGTCTGGGGCTGAACCTGGGAAGTAAAGTCATGTGATTAGTACAATTTCAACTTGTTAACTGATAACATTATTTTAGACTGACGGGAAGGAAAACATAATGGAGATAGGAGAGAATGCTGGATATCATCACTTTCTCCTATGCAAACCATGTTTTTGAAAGACTTCTTCATGATGGTCATATGAACTAGAGGCGCTTGAGCACCTGCATTGCTCCACAGGCCTGATATTTCTATAATGGCGAAAAGAAGTTTTTAACAATTACCATTCAATCCTGCATTTTAGCTCACTGAAGAAAAACGGTATGGAAAAAACTTGTGAGAAAAGAAGAAAAAAATGGTAACCAGCATTTTCTTAGTTTCCCACAATAATTTCTATCCTTTTTTATATATGTCTTACTAACTTGAAGATATGTTGTCTGCAACAGGTCCTTTCACAAGCCATTTTGGGTGGGGAAACATCAAAATATAGAAAATATGTCTTTCTCAGGGTCGTTAAAAGTTGTGATTGTGTGGTAAAGGGGTAATCTAAAAGAACAGCTATGAGGGCAAATGAATGAATGTTATAGCAATATAGATCAACTTACATCAATACACCAGATAGAATGAAATATGCTGGCATACAATGAACACCTAATCCCTAATAATCAACTTTTCACAGTCACAGTTAGAATGTCTTCTGTGGCAAACAACACAAAATGGTCTACAAATGCATTTACATAAATCAAATATCCTGCTCCAGGGCACAGATTAATTCTGGTGTACTGAAGTTGCGGGATCAGTTTGACTGGATAACATTAATGCCTTATCACAAATGTAAAGCCCTGTCCCACTCTGTACCAGGTCACCAGGATTTACACCCCTTCTGTCCACTCTGCATTTACTCATTAGTAGGTCAACAAACCTTTACCAGAACTAATAAAAATTAAAAGTGCAGAGGTTCTCTTGTTCTATATCAAAAGGACTATAAAGTACCTACAACATGGGGGTTTTGTTATTAAAATACTTTTTCTTTTTTTATCTTGGCATGGTTACTCAGGCTTAGTAATAAGGCAAAATTGAAAAGCTCAAGTTGTGAAAGGTGCTCAAGCTTTTATCTTATTTATGGCCAGTGATATTTTATTACTAGTACTAACTAATAGCATATCATTGGAGTAAATTGTGATCTTAATACCAAGGAAAATGTGTGGGCTTAAATAGGACAGCCCTGACTAGGTCAAGTCAATCCAATTTTCTTCCTTTTTCTTTGTTAGTCGATAAAACTAACACAATAAATAGTTTTGGAGAAGAACATTTTTTTGAAATATAAGCCTTGTCTACAAAAAAATGTGTTTTTAGGTGTATCATTTTTTTAAAAGGAATTTGGTATACAACCACCATAGAAACAATTTGGCAGACAACCACCATAGGAACTTACCTGCAAAACAACAATGAAATCCAATGAATAGTTTTAGAGAAGAAATTTTTCAAAGATTTTACTTTATACCATAAAAGGAAAATGAGTCTCCCATAAAAGCCATGTTTTTTGACAGATCATTTTTTTTAAAAGGAATTCTGTAAACCTGTATCTAAGGAACATTCCTGCAAAATAATAATGCTATCCAAATAGCGGTTTGGGAGGAGAAGATTTTTAAAGGTTTTTTACTTTGGTTGCCATGGCAACCAGAATATTTCATGGAACACAATTATTTGAAGGAATTTGAAAGAGGACCACCAAAGGAACATTCCTGTGAAATTTGGTAAAAATCCAGTCAATAGTTTCTGAGGAGAAGTTTTTTAAAGAAAAAGTTTACGGACGCACGCACGGACGAACGGACGGATGGACGCACGACGGACACAACGCCATGACAATAGCTCGCTGGCCTTCGGCCAGTGGAGCTAAAAATGATTCACTGTCTAAGTGGAAATTTTTGTGATTTTACAAATTTAAAAAAAATTTGCCAACTTTTCTGTTTGCACTTTTTTTTTTTCCACAAGTATACTAACAAATAAAACAAGTGTCTTGAATTCGCAAACATTTCTGGGTGCAAAGTGTCTGTAATCAGTAATGTGCAAATATTTCACAATAAAGTAATATAATCCATTTTGAAATTTTAAAAATAACTCTTTTATTTTTGTGGTGTTAAAGGGGTCTCCAACATTATTTCAGTTTAATGGAAGCAGCCAATGCACCTATCCAAGCTGTCCTGGAGTTTCTTTTACCATTACTTTGCACAATATTCTTCCCAAGCCACTGGCTGCTTTCCCACATTTCCAATATGGAAACAATGAGGAACAACTCTATCCCTTTTCACAGTAAACCTTTACAAGGTTTGATGATCTAAATGGACATTTTAATTGTGAGCAATGTCAAGGCCTTTTTGGCTGAAAAATACACAGAGTACATATTGAAGATCCAGTATCAGACTGCATGTTTTGTGTAGTCTGATCTTGATCTACACTGGTCCCAAAAGCAACCTAAGTTGTGACAAGCACTCATAGGATCGAAACAATCCCATCCCTTTTCACTCTGTGTGCTAATAGGTAAACAATAAGATTTTGTCTTGAGAATGTAAGTATTTCACCATCCCACCCTTCATGCAGTTTACATTCAGACTAAACCATCTTATATCAGATACTTGAAATCCTCAAGAAACAGGAAAATTGTTGTATTGTTTTCTTGCACTCTCTTGATTTTAAGATATTTTATAAGTTTACCCCTTTTTAACTCCTGTCTTTTTTTTTTTCACTCTTTACCAAACAACAAAATTTTTGACTCCCAACGAATTGAGAGCCTGTAGACTATAAAATAAACATAGCTCAATGATTTCTCTCTTTGATTGGGTAGATAACATTATGGGAAAATGCTGGTTACCAGCATTTTCTCCTTTTCCCACAATTCTTTTGATAGCCTTATCCTTCAGGGTCATTCAAACTTCGGATTGTGTGGTAAGGATTAAGAGAATGCATTAAAAGCCCTCATACAATCTTACATTATCAATAAAAAAAGAATTTGAGGAAATCACACATAAACACTCACACATACACACAAGTTTTAATGATCATATCCACATGTTGAAAGTATTGTGGGAAAAGGAGAAAATGATGATGACCAACAGTTTTTGTAACTTATTTCAGTATCTGTATTGTCATCTGGAAGTGACTTACATTTTGATGCTACAATTTTGTCATCTGATAAAGTGTTAAACTATTCACTTACACTTAAATCCAGCACTTCTCTCTGATGATCGAAAGATATTTTTCCAGTGTAGCCTCTATTATGCAGCAGGATTAGAAAGAAGTATTTGACTCGTAGTCCAATCATTCGTCGGAATTCCTTGTATCTCTCCAATCTGCCTGCCACTGTTGTATCTAAATTCTGGAAGTAAACAAGAGAAAATACAAGGTACTAGATAGAGTATTGTGGAATATTTCTTGTTCTTTACCAAAGCTTACATTGCAGATATTCATAACGGCACCCACAACACAGGGTTATCTACTTTACAGGTTTTGATAGTTGTCTCAGAACTTTTATCAATCTAGATAACATAACATCAGATGACAAAAATATTAGACTTCTCCGTATTGAAAGCATTTGCATACCACAAATCTGGCTCAAAGGATTGGATTTGTATTTGAAAGAACAGAAAACAGTGTAGGGAAAGAAAAATAAGGTTACCAGCATTTTCTCCTTCTTCTCTCATTATTTAAATCAAAAGCCTTATTCCCCCACAGTTAAATCATCTGGGCCAAGCATCCTAGGCCAAATCATCTGCTGGTACAAATATCTGCATACTGTTTGTTGCCTATTAAATTTTCTTGCCACAAATAACATTCCAAAAATTTTCACACATACCTTGATAAAGCTCTTTAATTGAGACACTTCTTTCTTAATTTGGAAGTAAGAGTCTTTCTTTTCCCGATAGTTCTTTGTAATCTCCTCTGGATCCCCTCGACTGAAATATATAAAATCAAAATTACAGCAAAATTACAGATAAAACCAAAACTTTCAGATAGCAATAGTAAAATCTCTTCATTTCTTCACCCCTTTACCGAACAATAAAATTTTAGACTCACCAAAACTGAAAACATTTGCAGACATCATATTAAATGTGGCTGAACAAATGATGAATTTGTTTATGACATGGTGGGAAACACTGTGGGGAAAAAGAGAATTTCTCTTTTTTTTGCTCAAAACTGTTTGGAAAACCTCCATTTTCTGGTTCTTTGAAACTTGTGATTATTTGGTAAGGGACTAGTAAAATTTGTAGTGGATACTAGTAACAAGAGAGTCATTCTGGCAGGTGTTCACAACATAGGTTTTAGTGGCCAAGTAAAGTTGGAATTTGAAAGAATTTTACAGTAACCCTGTCTGATCTAGACCACGTAATCAGATTTCCATGTATTTTTACAGGATGTCATACTTGTGACATCAAGAGTTAGACTGCCTCATTCATGGCATTGATTTGTTACATCTAAAGCCTTTACAAAATTATTCAGTGTTTTAAGAACCCTGAAGATCAAGGCTTTTGAAAACACTGGAAAATGGAGGAAAAACTGATCACAAGCATTTTCTCCTTTTCTCATGTTTTATTCTTCTCTTTGAGCTAAATTTTGTAATCTGCAGGTTCTCTCAATATAATCCCTCCATTTGAGGCAAATCTAATGTTTTAATGTCTGCAAATGCATTTGATACAGACATGTCTAAAATTTAGTTGTTTCGTTTAAAAGGGTTAACACGAGGAACATGATGGCCCTGAAGCCACTCAACTGAGTCTTTTGACCAAACATGACCCATCTCAAATCTCTTCCAACATAACATGACAAGCATTCTAACAAACTTCCATGAGTATTGGTTGGACTGAAAATGTGGCCTCTATAGGGTACACAAGGTTTTTCAAAGATTTGTCTCATTGAGCTAGTTTTTGATCCAAAGTGGTCTATTTTCAAACTCATCAAAGAAATCATCAAGACAAACATTCTGACTAACTTTCATGAGAATTGGACTGAAAATGTGGACTCTAAAGCATATGCAAGGTTTTTCAAAGATTTGTCTTAGTGAGCTAGTTTTTGACCCAATGAGACCCATTTTCAAACTCAACAAAGAAATCATCAAGACAAACATTCCAACTAATTTTCATGAGCAATGGACTGAAAACATGGACTCTATAGAATACACAATGTTTTCAATGATTAAGCCCAGTAACCTACTTTTTGACCGGCCATGACCGATTTTCAAATTTGCTCTGATTAAGTTGAAATACTCAACTTTCATGAGTATTGGACTAAAAATGAGACCTCTAGAACGGACACAAGGTTTTTCTAAGATTAGACCTGGTGACCTAGTTTTTGACCAGATATGACCCATTTTCTCACTCATCAGATATATCATCAGGACAAACATTATGACAAGACTTTCATGAGTATTTGACTGCAAATGTGGCCTCTAAAGCATACACAAGATTTTTCTTAGATTTGCTCTAGTGACCTATTTTGTAACCCCACATGACCCATTTTCAAACTTGTCTGAGATATTATCAAGACAAACATTCTGACAAAATTCTATGCGTATCAATCTGAAAATGTGGCCTCTACAGCATACACAAGGGTTATCAAAAATTTGACCTAGTGACCTAGTTTCTATCCAAACGTGACCCAATTTTGAACTCATCCGAGATATCATCAAAACAAACATTCTAACCAACATTCAAGAGTGTTGGATAAGAAATGTGGCCTCTAGAGCACACACACAGATTTTCTAAGATTTGATCCAGTGACCTAATTTTTGACCCAATGTGACCCATTCTCAGGCTTGATCAAGATATCATCAAGACAAACATTCGATGAAATTTCATGATTATCAGACTGAAAAATTTGGCCCCTACAGCATACACAAGGTTTTTCAAAGATTTTACCTAGTGACCTAGTTTTTGACCCAACATAACCTGTTTTCAAACTCTTCCGAAATATCAAGACAAATATGCTGACCAAGTTTCATGAGTATCGGACAGAAAATGTGGCCTCTAGAGCATATACATGGTTTTTCTACGATATGACCTAGTTTTTGACCAAAAATGACTCATTTTCAACCTCAATCGAGATATTAACAATACAAACATTCTGATTAAATTTCATGAGTACCAGACTGAAAATGTAGCCTCTAATGCAATCACAAGGTTTTTTCTAACGTTTGACCTAGTGACCTAGTTTTTGACCCAACATGACCCGTTTTCAAACTCATCTGAGATATCATCAAGACAAAACATTCTGACCAAGTTTCATGAGAATCAGACTGAAAATGTGGCCTTTAGAGTTACACATGGTTTTTCTAAGATTTGACCTAGTGACCTAGTTTCTGACCCGACATGGTCTGTTTTTGAACTCGTCTGAGACATCATCAAGACAAACATTCTGATGAAATTTCACTAGTACCTGACTGAAAATGTGGCCTCTAGAGCGTACACAAGGTTTTTCTAAGATTTGACTTAGTGACCTAGTTTTTAACCAGACATGACCTTGTTTCAAACTAGTCCAAGATATCATCAAGACAAATATTCAGACCAATTTCCATCAGTATTGGACAGAAAATTTGGCCTCTAGAGCGTACACAAGGTTTCTCTACGATCTGACCTTGTGACCTAGTTTTTGACCAACATTACCCATTTTCCAACTCATCCGAGATATCATTAAAACAAACATTCTGACCAGGTTTCATGAGTATCAGACTGAAAATGTGGCCTCTAGAGTGTACACAAGGTAAAAGTTTACGAAGTAGGACACACAACGGACGCCAGACACAGCATGATCACAAAACTTCACCTTGAGCACTTCATGCTCGGGTAAGATAAAAAGACCAATATGAACTTTAAAATGGAAGCAAACCTGCATGAGCAGTACATGTTTTATGCCTGAATATCACACTTAGTGAAATTACACCATTTGCAAAGAAATTATGAGCTTATATCATTATGGATTGTTGTTGATTGATTGATTGATTGATTGTATGGTGTTTAATGCCATTTTCAACATTATTTCAGTTATATCGCAGCAGCCAGTGCTCCTATCCATGCTTTCCTGGAATTCGTTTACCAGTACTCTGCACAATATTCTTTCCAAGCCACTGGTTGCTTTCCCACCTAACCATCGTTGAAACAATGGTCAGCAGTGAGAGAGGAATGAATCCTGTCGCAATAACTATCATCAATCCTCGGAAAGAAATTGACCAAGCCAGGGATCGAACCAGCAACCTCCTGTTCTCAAGTCCTGTGCGCTACCGACTGAGATACGGGGCTTGGCTATGGAATGTTGTTCTATGCCAAATTCAACATTACTTCAGTCACATCTTGGAAACAGCTTACTTATTCATATATGTCCAGGGTTTCAATAGTACAAGGCAAGGGCAATGAAGTGTGTTGCCAAAGGACACTCCTACTAAGAAAAGGTGCCTTGAGTGAGAGTCAAAGCCCAGACCTCCATGTTTCAAATCCTACATGTCCACCACTGAGCCATGCAATACAACTTAGTATTCACTGACAAATTTCTATGATCCACTATATAGCATGTCAGAAAGAGAGCCTACTGTTTTTCTTCATTCTTGATCTGTCTTGTAATCTGGTTAATCTCACTTTCCAGATTCTGGGGACTTCTTCTTGTACTGACTCTTTCCTCATGTATCTGCTTGGCTTTACTAATATCACTCTGAAAGTATTAAACTAAAAGGTTATCAGTAAGGCTTATTAAGTCTTTACCAAACGATCTTCTTTTGAATGGAACCTGAGGTAGGGGGCTTTTGAAAACAATGTGGGAAAAGGAAAAAATGCCGGTTAACCAACATTTTCTCCTTTTCACAAAATGTTTTCTACCCTCTCGAACATGAACTGCATCATTTCAGCCACAATCAATTTATCATCTGCAAATGCTTTCAATTTAGATGAATATAAAATTTTGTCATCTAGTAAAGAGTCAAAGCAAATTTTCTTAAACCCCAGCCCCTAAAGGCTTGGACGTTACAAGTAACTTTAAGAGATAGCATGACCTGAACATGAAAGTGGACAGAATTTTGAATCTACACTGTCTACAACCTGATTCCTCATAATGACTAAATATCAGTGCTTAGAGCTAAACTACATTTTGAAACACTATAAAAATACAAATGATTTTATTTATTTATTTATTTATTTATAGCCTATTTGGTAAAAGAATCAAATTTAACTAAAACTGTATCAGAGTGGACGAATACCCCTCACCAGCACCTTGTCACTGAAGCAGCACAATCAGAGAAGAGAAATGATTTTCCAAACAAAGATCACCAGTGACCATGATCTTTGACCCATGTGACCCAAAATAAATGAGGCACCTCCTTGGGTCATGAGCAACACTTGTATGAAGTTTCAGGGTCCTAGGTCAAACAGTTTTTGAGTTACAGCATGGAAACAATTTTTGAACAAATTTCACCTGTGACCTTGACCTTTGACCCATGTGACCCAAAAACCATGAGGCACCTTCTTGGGTCATGAGCAACACTTGTATAAAGTTTCAGGATCCTAGGTCAAATGGCTTTCGAGTTAGAGCACAGAAACGAAAAAGACTACAGATGGACGGACTGACAGTGGTGAAACTAGTATACCCTCCTCTGAGGGGCATAATAAATACAATTTCACATTTTAGCAAACTGTAATGATTTCAATGGCCAAACAAAAGTGTCTTGAAGGATGAAAAACCCACTACATGGACAATTGCAGGAATTAGGTGACAAATTCAACGCTAGACTCCGAGCAATGTGGAAATTGCACTGTTGACATAATTATTCATGACTAGCTAGCCCTATCATAGTTTAAACAAAAGTGACCTTGACTCCATAATCCCTTATTTCCCATCATCTAGCATGGCCTGTGTCAAGGTACCTTTTCAATCAATTTAAGCACTGTATCTTGTGTATGTCAGATTTTTAGAAGATCCCCCTCCCCCTCCCCCCGGAAAACGAAAAAGGACTCTTGAAAACATTGTGGAAAAACTAAAAAATGCTGGTAACCAGAATTTTCTTATTTCCCACAATGTATTCTAACCTTCCAAAAACAAATTTTAAATTTTGAGGCTCTTTTTTTTTATTATATTAAATCTTTACCATGATGACAAAATCTGAGATTTGCCCATATTGTAAGGCATTTAGGGTCAAATAATAGATTTTGTTTTAGAAAGGGTAGAGAGTATCACTGTAAATAAGGAGAAAATGATGGTTATCAGCAATTTCTATGTCCCCACAATGTTTTCAATGCATTTTTCTCCAGGATCATAAAAGCATGGGGTTGTTTGGTAAAGGTGCTGTCTTTATACCAGAATATCCACACTATGCCATAGCTAAACCTTCTCCTCTAACATAACATAGCAATACTTACCATATAAAATGGACTTAAGAAATAGATCTTATAAAATGGACTTAAGAAATAGATCTTACCTCTATATCTTTCTTGTACTTCTCTATCTTTTCTTTCTGGTCTTTGATTTTCTTTTCAAGCTCTTTTAGCTTGGCTTCATAATGTTTTTTGGCACCTTTCTTTGTCTCAATCTCATTATCAATATTACTTACTTCTTCCTACAAATTTCAAGATGAGAAAACAAGTAAGTTAAAGCATTACCTCATATTCATATGCACAAATACAATTTTTGGACTTACATACCTGAGTTTTGACACTGAAGTAGGCTTTGGAAAACAAAGTGGAAAAAGTGAAAGGGCTGGTAATTTTCTCCTTTTCCAACTACAGTAAAACTTCAATATTTTCAGTCTCGAACATTCAAGAACCCTGCTTTTTTCGAGGAATTTCCATGGTCCCGGCAAAAACGCCACTATACTGTATTAAAAGCAGATCAGTAATTTCGAGTCTCGATAATCTGAAAATTCGAACATGTGTGCTAGTTCCTGTCACCATTTTGCTTCTTTAATTGACTTAATTCGAATACAATATCTTCTCACCTCTCAAGTAATTGTTTTCACACCTTTCCGAGCAAAGGACATGGCGAGTCTGCCCGTTTACGGTGTGACGTAAGTTATACAATCCATAACAATTGCTAAAGGGGATTCACACTACTCCATAATTTTGGGACGGAATTTGACATTGATTTGGTGGCGAGAGATTAATGATAAAAAGTTAGAGATGTCTGTTATGACCCTCCCCATCAAATTTATCTTTGTCTGATATTTCAATTTGTAAAATTCACAAAAGTATTCTATACCTGATTAAACAAGTGATTTCTATCTCCTCGACTACTTTATTTTGCAGATGTTCGTAGATCAACTGTTCAATGTCATTGTTGGTGCTAATACATGGATCGTGGAAATCGATATTTGACCAATCAGGTCATCGCATTTATTTGGCCTGATGTGCAGCCTTGCTGTCTGCTATTTCGGCTCACAAACAAGCGACTGTTAACGTTGGAGAAGTGCGATATCATGTGTGTTTACAATGCTTAAATTTTAGGAAGACGTTTAAAAGATGTGTTTTGTGATCTTGTACTGCTTACATGAGATATACGAAGAGATGATAAGTTTGGATTATGATTATGATTGAAAATGGGACATCAGCAAAGAATTTCGATCAACGCTATATTACGCAATGGATTAATTAATGATTTTTTTTTTCCTCTGAAACTCTCCGAAAAAAACAGTGGTAAAATATATGAAATACTGATAAAAAGAAAGTATGTTCACTCAAATAGCTAATCTTGTTTAATAACATCTGCACATCCAAAACGGGGCATGTGTCATCAATGTTTCAGTTTGACGTTAACACTAACCCTTGGTGCGTGAAGAATGCTGAATGTGTAGGTACAGATCAGAGTGCAAAAAATGCAGTTTATTCTTGGATTCAAACCATCTGCTACTTAAATTAAGTACATTTACATGTATTCTTTACTGAAGGTACATGTAGATTTCAATTATGAAACAGACCAGGTTCTGTTTTGTACAGTTTTGGAAGTTCAGCTCAAAAGGCAACTTATGTTAATTAAATCAGCTTTTGACTTAGCCATATTTAGGTGGATTAGCACATCTGTCATTTCAAAGGGTATGTCGGTAAACTGTTAACTGATAAGATATGTGTTTGATTGCCGCTGTAATCCACTCGACCACCCGTTGTCTTCAGTATATCATAAGATAGAACAAACTACCGCAAATGATATTAACAAGTTTGTTAACTGACAGCACACTTTACACTTTTTAAAATCATCAGGCAACCATTTTCCCTTAACTTGAAATTTAAACATTTCCCAGACTTCCACCTCTCTGTTGAATGAGACAATCTATAAATATTTCAAAATGCTTGCAATTTAGTGCAATTTATTATTGAATACGATGTTGAGACAACCTAACAAGCCTTAAAAAAATATTAATCATCTTTAATTCTATTATTTTTAAGCAAAACTGAGAATTATTCGTTCTTTCTCACAGAAGTTCAAAACTTTGCTGGCACATGTATTACATTTGTCCATAGCCCTTGAAATTCAAACTTTTTTTACAAATCCTTGCTTAAGTAAGTTCAAGTATTCCAATATTTCTTGCCGAGAATCCATCATCGGCAGAAACATATGAAAAGGAATATTTTTCCGGAATTTAATTGAAAGAAACAGTCATGACAGCACGATTTAAGTAGCCTTTCTGCTATACTGTATATGTATTTACTGCGTTTGTTTGTGAGCCCTTAACGACGGTAACCAAGGAAGTCCATTTATCTCATCGCCACGGAAGACAGTTTGAGGCGTTTGTGATTGGACGATGTCAAATTTCTTATCGGTTTTCGTGTCTATTTTGTGTCCGAGTCGCTTCGTCACAAAAAAAAAAAAAAAAAAACAGTTTGATCACAAGTTTTCCATCTTGTGCAATGATGTCTTGTTTCAGGTTTGTGTGATTATCATTGTTTTGTTTACATGTCATAGACTTTGACTGTGACTTTGACAATGACAGGTTAATGTCATTTGTCACGGGTGTGTAGATTTCATGGTGTGAGAAAAGCCCCCGTTACACAGGACCACTTGTAAACGTCTACATGTATCAATACCAAAATCTATAACTTCTCCGTACATTTCTGAGTTTATCGATAGTTAAATGCACGTTGTGTGTTTTTTTTTTTTCTTTTTAACCTTTGTCATCTTTCCCGCTTTCATTCTTCGATCATTTTGAACACTTTTCTAGTTGCATGTCGCCGTATTCAACGATACTTCAAGGAAACAACAGTGACCAAGGAACTTAAATCCATAGATCTATATGTGTAAATTTTCTACATGTTATTTTTCTGGAACAGTGGAAGCACCATATTAATCTCACCTTCTGCTGTTTTCTCACGTAAACAAATTCAAGTTCGGATACTTTCCCGTGGGGCGACAGTTATAGGGGGCGATTACAAATGGGCCAAATTTTTTAATTTTGTAAAAATTACAGTACTGACCTTTACGAAAAAAAAAAAAAAAAAAAAAAAAAAAGCATGGTGACTTAGTGCGACTAATTCCAAGAACTCATACAGATCTATTAAAAAAAATTGGCATTTACATATAAGAGCCTGCTCGATGTGATATACTTTGAATGTTGTGAAAAAAAGGAACAAAAACTCGATCGTACTGCCCGGGAAAGTATACTTTGATTGCCGATCTTGATCGGATTGCAACTTTGTCTTCATTGACATTTTGGATAATTTGAGCATGGCGAAAACTAGAACATTTTGCTTGCCCCCTTGGGACTTTGAATTATTGAGGTTTTACTGTATGTATGTGTTTAAACATATCACAGAAGATGGGCTCATTCAACCCTTTAGCAAACAATCTAGAGTTTTTGTAAACATTGTAGGGCAAAGAAGAAAATGCTGGTAAACAGCATTTCTCCTTTTCCCACAATGTTGTCTACACTTCGAAAGACAAGTCCCATCTGTTGGGAAACATTTAAATGCTTGAAGTCTAGACAGGACTAAAATTTTGTCATTCAGTAAAGAGTTACACTAATTTAGAATTTGACAGCTGCATCTGCTTTTAATTCTGAGGAAGCCTACAGCCTGTGATTTGGGAAAAGGTTAAACAATATAAAACACTCCAAACTATATTATTATCACTCTAGAGTGTTGGATACATGACATAGGCACCTTCAATATTAGTATTAAAGACCAAGATATCACAATCTCATGGACTCATGGTCTTTTTTCCAGAATATTACTATGATCACTCCTGTGTAGTCTTATCTTAATCAACATGATTGTCTGCAAATTTACCTAGAAATTGCGTTGCTCATTATCCTAGGATTTTTATGTTTCAGAGTGGAAATTTAATTCTGATAAAAAATAGAATCTTTTCAAAATATGGTATGTCTGATATCAAATCCTACAGTAAATGATACCCTACACTTTATTTGTTTGTATGCATTATGTGTTTGGGACAGTGACCTACATATCCAATTTAATACAATGTTAAGCAATGATATCTTACTTTAAGTAAAGCTAATGTGCATAACCTATCAGAACTTTGACGGTCAGCAAGTTCAGGAGCTGTACTCTAAATCTTTACAAAGCATTCTAAATTCCAAAACAGCTGTTTGAATGGCTGAGACAGAGCATATCTACCAATCAAATATCTCGAGTTAAAATCTACATGATTCACATTCTTGCAAACATGGGCTTTATGCATCTCTGTGATGAATTATACTAGGCAAGCCATCACAAACTTATGGATCCATGATAGCCATTTTTTTTAAACAACCGACTTAAACATGAGGTAGACTGATCCTTGGACATACAGAAAATTGATAAATAGCGTAAAGTTTCGGCCCAGGTCAGCCTCCCCTGACTGCACAGGCTGACCCGAGTTGATACTTTTCGTAGATGCATTAAGCCTCCTTTTTCACAGTGCACAGCTCAAATAGAACTGAAGTTAGAACGGTTGATAAACATAGCCATTGGTGCTGGAGTTTGTTGCCTGGAGATGAGGGTTTGATTTTACAACCATCTACAATGGTTGAAGTGTCCTTTGGCAAGGCCCTTTTTCCTAGTCTTGAACCCAGTGAGGGTCAGAGAAACAAGATCATTCCAGCAACAAAACAAATACCATTTCCTACATGCCAGTAGGTGACAGCTTTGAAAAAAACAGCTTTTCATTACTGCTTGTTACTTTAAATTGTTCCATTTCTCACCATGTTTTTACGATTCATCTCTGGAGAGAGTAATGATGGCCCAGAATCACCTGTGATGTCACAAACTGATATTCTGCATCTATCATTTATGTAAATCTTTGGCCCCCTTTGGGTGAGACAAATTTTTATCATATACACGTACCTGAAAAATTTCCAGCTCAAATACATGTGTTGCACGTGGATAGAATAACACACACAACAGCAAAAAAAATCTGTATCTACACACTGTGAAATACAGTTCCAAATATGGTATGATGACTTACCTCACGTGCAGAATACGTAAGTATTAATTGGCGATTTGATTGGTGTTTCTCTATCATATTCATCCGCCATTCATAAAAACAAAGTTACTGGCCACTTTACTATTATTTCTTTTGTTCTGTTTAGCGTTATTGAATAAATGGTCAATAATTGCGAAATTTTGTCTTTGAAAGTGGTAGGTATATAATAAAAGGAATATTATGCCATAGTAACTTTCCTGGTGCTTGTATTTACTTCTCGCTACGTAAGAAAGTTTTGACATCTCGCTCGACCTTCGGTCTCATGCAATATCAAATTTTCTCATTCTGCTCGAATTAAAAACAAGCACCAGGAAATTCACTACAACATAATATTCCATATGTATCTCATGTCTATCAGTTGAATAATTTTGATAGAGGTCTTCTACTGATGCTTTGTATCAAATGAAAACTTCTTGATCCTCTGGTTTAGGTCAAGAACATTTTCAAAGTTCTCCTACCATATCTTTTTGTAAGGCACCTGATCCCTGGTGTGGTACCATTTTTTTTAATCATTTCAACCATTTTAATAGAGACTTACTGCGAGTAGATGATGATAAAATATGAACCATGTCCTTTACCTTTATTGCCTCTGCTGCCTCCATTTTGGCTCTCATTTGAGCCTCTATCTCTTTACATTTGGCCTCTAGTTCTTTCTGTTTGTTGTCCTCTGTCTCAAACACAGCAGCCTTGGCCTCTAGCTGAGCTTCTTGATCTTTAAGTTGTATCTCCAGAACATGTATCTCCTCTTCCTGTACAAATATTTATTCAGGAGATTTTACACAGGATAGACCCAAAGACTTTTTTCTTTTTGAAAAAGTTCTAAAATCTAATGTGTTTTGTCTAAAAGCAAATAGTGAAGTAACTGAAGTACTGCAACCAACTAACATAAAGTTAATCTTTCCCTTGTCTGTTTTGCACATGTGCTTATTTCCATTTAACATATATCTCCTTACATAACTGTTTGTAAGGTACCATAATAAAATGACTTCATAATTTTAGTGTTGTTGTTCCTGTTGGGATGCTTTTGACATTAAAGAAGCAGCCCTTGTGGTTCCAGACATGGATTGTGCTGTAGGAAACTCACACGACAGCATGTCTCACAGTGTTTTTTTATTAACTCTTCACCAGACCAAAGACATTTAGATTCATTTATATCTTACTCAAATGGAGTAGTTTGCCTTTAACTCTTTACAAAAAGACAGAATTTTTGACTTGTCCAAATTGAAAGCATTTGCAGACGACAAACTACAAGTGGCTCAAATGATGGAATTCGCCTCTAAAAGGGTAGAGAACATTGTGGGAAAAGGAGAAAATGCTAGTTACTAGCATTTTCTCCTTTTCCCACAATGTTTTCAAAAGTCTTTCCTGTCACAGTTGTTAAAACGCAGAATTTTGTGGTAAAGGGTTAATAGGTTGGAAAGCACTGTTGGAAAAGGAGAAAATGCCGTTTTCCAGCCTTTCTCCTTTTTCCCCACCATGAAAAACCTTCCTCAGGCTGGTAAAACATGGGATTGTTTGCCAAAAGTTTAAATTAACTGGCACTGTAACTTACATATGTCGCAACATCCACTGGTATTGGGTCTTCAATGCTTTTTAACTCATTTATTTTCTGGAAAAAAAAAATGTTTCAAACGTTTTTGGTAAACAATTTACTGTCAGCCATTTGTTGTTCTTTAAATGGCCACGAAAATCAGTCAAAAGACCCATTCATATGCACATTTAAACCTGTATTTATTTTGCTATATGGAGTGATTCTACATATGTAAGCAAAGTACATTTTCTCTGTATTCACATGCTAATGGAATTAACATAAATATTTAAACCTGTAACAGGCCAGCTTGTCTTCTTTTAACAACAGACATGTACAGACATTAAGTACTCAAACATTCCAAGTCTTCTCCCGTTTACTTTTAAAGCCATTTTGCAGGCTTCTTTTCTGTATTTACAATGTGTTTTCACATTTTCTTTCGCAGCCATTTATAACTGGCAAAAACTTCTGCAATTGACAGATTTATTTGTTAGATTGATAGGATTGGATTAATATACTATTGATGCATTCCTACAGCATTCAAGTAGTACAGGAACAGTGATTAGCTTACATGTGTAAAGCCGAAGTCTGTTCACATGAAATAATTTGCTTATGGAGTATATTTTACTTTCAAGTAAATATAAATTTTACATGGTCTCTAGAGGAAGTGCGAACAGACTTTTACTTACAGCAATTCACTAATACTTACTTAAGTAATTGTGTTCAGAAAACAAAGTAAATTTACTTACATAGTATCTTTGGTTACTAAATATATGCAAGTGAATGGAGCCTCCTGAGATGTACAACTTAGATGTAAATTGATGAGTTTGACTTTCATGCAAAAAACTGACCAGTTTATATCTTACTATCACTAGTTACAGATGGAGGGAAGGATACTATTTACTGAAATGGCTTATTTTAGAATGAAAAAAAAAAAACAGCCTTCATAAATCACACTGAGAACAGTATTCAAAATAAGGGAAACCATTACAGCAAAAAGAAAAAAATGCCAGTAAAACCAGTGTGTCCCAGTTTCATCAATTTGCAGCAGGCTACAAGTAGAAAATATAATGTGGAAATAACCACTGATTCGTTGATAAAAATGAGACCATCATTGCATCTTTTCAGATATGCCTCAGCACTAATCAACACTCAAATGTATCAGGTTACAAAATCAATTAAGTATTCTTCAGCTGTTTGGAATTTTCAATTGTTGATTGTTCAGTAAAAGGTAAATATGCTTATTTTTCACTGTTTTTGGGATTGATGTACATGTTTTTTCGTAAAGCTTTTATTCTGCAAACTGTGGATGACAAAGACTTTGATTTTCTGCGTCAAAGCCAATTGTAATGCATACAGAAGTTACCAGAAATGCTGCACAGGGTTATGGACTCTTTAAGAACCAATCATGATGGCTGCTTCTGTCACAAAATTAGAGTAGCATCTTTAAGAAAAGTAGATGATGTTTAAACAACTTATTAGATGAGAAATATGTGTATGAAGGAAAGTGTTATTGTTACCAGATTAACTCCTCGTTTCTTCTCTCTTATTTTCATGAGGTTGGTCTCAGTCTGTCTCTCCTGTGTCATGTTATTGCTGATCTCCATCTGCACTTGGTTCTTGTCTTGCTTCAGCCTGCCCAGTTTTTGCTGTAGATGTTTTGTTTGATTATTTAACTCTGCAATGTGTGCTTCAACATTTGTTGTGAGAAGCTTTGGGCTATCCTGATTACTAGAATAGTATCTCAATGTGGGGACACTCAAAACCTGGTCACCTTGTAGGGTAAATGCCTGAAATTGGTACAGAGAATTTCAGATGATTCATACATGTGATCATTTGAATATACAGTCAAACCTGTGTAGCTCTTTACCACATGACAAAATTTTAGACTAAACCAAATTGAAAGCATTAGCAGAAGACAACTTCATGTAGCTCAAAAAATGACTTCTGTCTTAGATATGGCTGAAAACATTGTAATTACCAAGATTTTCTCCTTTTACCACAACATTTTCAAAAGCCTTCTTCTTCAGGGTCACTAAAACTCAGGATTGTGAAGTAAAGGGTTAAAGCAAGTAGCAAAGTAATAATTAAATGATGCTTGCTTTAGACAGGCACTTTAGCAACTAAGTTAAAATTCTACACAATGTTCATAGCTTGGTGTTTGGCCCTGCACCAGACAACCCTGAGTTTTAACAACCCTCGAGGAAAAAGTTTCAAAACGTTGTGGGGAAAGGAGAAAAATGCTGGTATTTTCCCACAATATTTTTTAAGCTTTTGAAGACAAAACCAATCATCTGAGCCTATGTTCTTTTCTTGTCTGCACATACCTTCTATATGGACAAGTCTTGAATTTGTTGTATTGTAAAGAGTTAACCCTTTACCATGAAATCCCAAACTTAAAATAACTCTGGGGGAGACACCTTTTTAAAACATTGTGGGAAAAGGAGAAAATGCTGGTAACCAACATTTTCAATGCTGGTAACCAGCAACTCTTATTCCCACACTGTTTTTCTACTCTATCAGAGAGCTACAGATCACTTGTACCAAATTCAGACTTGTCCTCTGCAGTTTCTTTTAATTTGGGAGAGTCAACAATTTGTTGTTAGGGAAAGGGTTAAGACAGATTGCCACTGTAACATGTTTGGTTCTTTGGAAGTATTCCCTAGATGCTAATTACATAACAAATTTGGCATCCCTCTCCCCTATTCAACTCAAATGTTTTCCTTTGATACAATGTCAAAATTGCCAAAACAGTCTAAGTTGCATTCTGAAGGAATAAAAGGTAAATTAGAAGTGAATCTATAATTGGAAATAACCCCCAAATAGCTTGTAAGTAATACAAAGGATAGGAGAATAGAAATAGCCACAGACCTCTCTTCCATTATGTGGAACACCATGCCCATTATCAGGGTCCATAACTCTTCTAGCATCACGACCATCTTCTATCATCAAGATACACTCTATTGTTCTCTGGAAGGTTGATCAGTTTATATTTTACTTATCTACTGCATTTTCATCACAAACACAGTTAAACCTATCTTTGAGATCTCCTGTCTAAAGCTATATATGTCTTCAAGGGTCTTCATTTAAATCTTCACCTCTTCTAAAGTGCACTTGATTAATGCTGTGTTAAGACTTATAAGAACCATGAGAAAGAAAGCTGTTGAAAACTAAACTATGTGGGAGAAGAAAAAAAATGCTGGCTCCAGCATTTTCTCTTTCCCATAATGTTTTCTACCCTTCCCAAAAACAAATGTAACTTTTTGAGTCCCATTTTCTTTGGTCGTCTGCAAATGCTTTCAATTTGGACAAGTTGATTTTGTCATTTGGTATAAAGTTAACAGGTTATATTTAAATCTACATCTCCTGTTAAGTGCACTCGATTTATGGTACATTAACCCCTGTCTTTGAATACTTTCAATTTAGACAAGTCTAAAATCTTGTCATTTGGTAAAGAGTTAAGGGGCTACATTCAAATTTACATCTCTTCTTAAGTGCACTTGATTACTGCTGCATTAAAAGACCAAATGCTGTAAGAGACCATTCCTCTATCAAACTGGAACCTGTTGTCTCTCATGTCATATGCACCAATCAGACAGCATGTAACAGTATGCTTTTCTACCTGTTTTAAAGTGATAAATTTATTTTATCTTCAGCTAAAATTTTCATGACACAAAAAAATAATTCTGACCAGGATCAATTTATCGAACTTGCTAAAGAATTTTATCTGTTGTGATAAGGACTATCTTTGTGCATAAATCATATCACAATTTAAATGTTCAAGTCTTGTGTTATCTCATTCAATCTCAAACCAGGCTATCCCAGTTTTTATCACATGCAGATACTTTCAATTCAGAAGAGGCTTTAATCTGTTGCTTGGAAAAGGGTTAATCCTCAAAATGTGTAAAAACAATTGTGGGGAGAAGGAAATATGCTTGTTACCAGCATTTGCTCTATTTCCAACAATTGTTTGAAAATCCTTCCTCAGGGTCACTGACACACTAGGTCATATTGCAGATAGTGGATTAACTAACTCATTCTGAAGGTTAACCACACAACAAAATTTTAAACATGTCCAAATTGAAAGCATTTGCAGATGACAAAATAAATGTGACTGAAAAATTGAAATTTGTTACAGGAAGGTTAGAAAACATTGAGGGAATAAGGAGAAAATGCTGGTTACTAGCTTTTTCTCTTTTTTCCATGTTTTCAAAAGTTTTCTCTTTCAGGGTTGTTAAAACTCTAGTTTGTGTAGTAATGAGTCAACCCTTTACCTTGCAATGCAGACATTAACAACCATGGAGAAAGGAAGCTTTTGAAAACATTGAAAGGAAAGGAGAAAATGCTAGTAAACAGCATTTTCTTCTTTTTTCACAATGTTTTCTACCCTTTCAAGGTCAGAAATCATTATCTGAATTACGTTTACATTGTTGTCTGCAAATGCTTTCAATCTGAAAAAGTCTACATGTTTTGTTGTGTGGTACATAGTTAAACACATTTTTTTACCTGATCGATGAGTGTATTTAGCACTACTGGGTGTTCTGACTGTATCACATCAAGTAAAGCTGGGTATGTAGAACTTTGTACACACTGTTACCAACAAGAATAAAAACAAACATTCATTTGTATCCTATATGCCAAAGGGCCATGACAGCCCTGAAACTTTTTCAGCTGAAATTTCAGCACCTTGGTACTTATTCATCAACTGTTTTTAACATTATTTATTCATTTATAAACATTATTTCAATCCTGAATTCTACATCTTTCAACCTAAATGGGAAAGATGTTTTGGCTATTTAAAATCAGGTCTATCAGTTGACCTGTTACCACATGAGAAAAATGTAGCCGTGTCCAAACTGAAAGAATTTGCAGACAACAATTTGAATGTGACTTAAATGCTGATATTTCTCCTGGATAGTGTAGAAAACATTGTGGGAAAAGGAGAAAATGCTGGTTACCAGCATTTTCTCCTTTTCCCACCGTGTTTTCTAAAAGCTGTCTTTCTCATGGTCAAAATTCATTCATAATTAAAAAAGTTACAGGCCAGACACAAATACTATCCCCCCCAAAACATTTGACCTTGCTCTGACCTTTACCTTTACCCTATGGCCATAAGTCTTGCACATGACACATCATCTTGATGTTGTTAACATTTGTGCCAAGTTATACTGAAATTGAGCAATAGGGGAAAAAGTTATAGCCCAGACACGAAAATGGACGGAAGGACAGATGGGCAGATAGATTGACGGATGGATGGATGGCCTAAACAGACTGAAATTTTTTTTTTTCAGGGGGATAAAAAATATTCTCAATCTTACGCATTATTACATTATCTCTTTTGTATGCACATAACCTTCTTTTATTTCTTTTTTTATCTTGCAACAGACAAGTTTTCAAAAAGGTGCTGAAAAAGGCATTGCTCTTTTTGCAACTATGGTTTTACTTGTACAGTAAAAACCAGCATTTTCTCCTTTTCCAACAATGTTTTCTACCCTCCCTAAAACAAATTCCAATTTTTCAGTCACATTTATCTTGTCATCTGCAAATGCTTTCAATTTGGACCAGTCTAAAATTTTGTTGTTTGGTTAAGAGTTAAGACCACCCATGGTACTTTTGAAAATTGGTCTTATTCGCAGGGTGGTCTGATTTCTGGGTTTCACCAACCTAGATTTTGAATCAAACCTGGACTCTGTGTAGACTCGTGTAGATTTAAATTATGTGCCAAGTAATGTACATGTATTTTAGTCAGGGAAGCCTATGCCTACACCTTAAAATGACAAGAAAATTTTCATGTTTACTGAAAAGTTAATATGTTTCTTGAATTTTATTAATAGATCCACATGTAAGTGTATGTCCATTTTTTATTGCCCATTTAAACTCTTACAGTAAGATAAGCACATGAATTAAGAATCTGAACTTAAAGGTTACATAAATTATTGTTACAGATAGAACTTGTCATATTCCCTGTTTTAATCTGCTTTTTGTTTTATTTTGTGTAGTTTCAGGAACTCCTATTCCACATGCTCATTTTCATTTTTAAACAAAGAATTTTGAATATTATTGAAGAACCTGACGTTTTCAGTTTTTCCCCCCATTTTGATTCAAGTTGAATGTTCGAATAGTCCTACTAATTGTCTATCGCACAGTTGAAATGTTCACCTGTTTACAAATCCATTATTCTTTATGGTATAAGAATGGCTTTAATGTGTAACAAAAACAAAATAATTATCCCATCTGGATCACTAGATATTAACCCAAGCATCTCAAATTACCACAACTGGATGTAAAAAACAAATCACAGGTCAGCAATCTGTGATAAACGCCTGATCACCACATAAAAGCCAAATTAATTTCCAATCAATTCATCGGTCATTTGATTATGTAAGGTAGCACACTGATCACTTAACATGATCATGTTACAGTAGTCAGTAGATAAACAAAAGACCGATAATTGAATGTCGATTCCATCAGACCCAAGAATATTCGTACATGAAGCATGGCCTCTAATTCACAATTATGGCCAGGTGAATATTAGCTGGTCGTAAAGCAGTTGTGAAAATTAGTGGTCGTTTCACAAGTTTAAAATCTACAGGTAATTTCCCATTGGTACTGAAAATGGTGGCCGCAATTCCGGAATAGTGTGGTGCCTGTATTTCCTGGTTCGGGTCATTGATTGTGAAGAAGGAAAAATTCCGTTCTGACAAAAATCGTTTGCAATAGCAAGTTGCTCATATTACCAGGGTGGTCTGAGGAGAGGTGTAACTGTATATGTTAATAAAATAGAGCATAACTGTTTATATCAGTGTATGATAAAAACTTCTTTCATTGAGTGACAAAGGCTATATTTCATGAGTGGCAAAGCCACAAGTGAAAATATTGCATTTGCTTTTCATGAGATGAAAGAAAACCTGATCATACAATGAAACAAACAATTATCCTATTTCTTTTATGCTATTCACTAAGAATATTGAATACTCATATGACAAAAATTAAATTTTGCTGATAATCAACAATTTTAGAAGGGTTCTGGTAACTTTTTTTTTTTTTTTTTTCCCAAATGATAAAATAAATATTTGCATTAGTAGGGGAGATAAGCAATGGGTAAAAAGTAGTTCTGGTAAGAAAAAGTTATAAAAAATCACTGGTAAATTTATAAAATTCACAGGAGATTTTTAAAGTAAGATATCTATAAACCACTGAAAAGCATAGAAAACCTTAACTCATATTCATTATTCAAATGTGGCAAAGAAGAAAAGTCCTTACTAGCACTCTTCTACTTATTACATGACTACAGCTGCAAGGGGAAACAGTCACCTGCAGGAGATAATGTGTTAACTCTTAACCACACAATCCCCAGTTTTAACGACCCTGAAGAAGAAGGCTTTTGAAAACATTGTGGGAAAAGAAGAAAATGCTGGTAACCAAGATTCTCTTCTTTTCCTACAATGTTTTCAACAATCTCAAAGACAGATACTGTTGTTTGTACCCCATTTTTATTTGTTGTCTACAAATGCTTTCAATTTGGACTGGTCTAAAATTTTGTTGTGTGGTAAAGAGTTAACTCTTTTACCAATGAATAGTTTTGGACTAACCCAAATTGAAAGCATTTGCAGATGACAAATATAAATGTAACTCAAAATTTTAATCATTATTTTTTTCTTTGATAGGGTAGAAAACATTGTGGGAAAAGGAGAAAATGCTGGCTACCAGCATTTCCTTCTCTTTCAAACAATGTTTTCCAAAGCCTTCTTCTTCAGGGTTGTTAAAACTCAGGATTGAGTGGTAAAGGATAAAACAATGACATTCAACTACACCAAATAAAAACAAAGTTTTCATATCTACCTCCTTTGACACGTCATAGACTCGGTCCTGTAAATAGAATGATTTCTCGGTTTATTCTTTCCGCTAGGTCTTGGATAATTTACTGATTTTATTGTGTTACTTGATTAGATTCTAAGAAATTAATCATGTAAAAACAAAACATAAGAGCACCTCAAGTGGGTGCCAACACTCGGATGCAAGTGCTTGATTTTCAGTGAAAAATCTAAGTCAAAAAGGGGGCATAACAGTTTTAAAAATACTTTAATTGTTACATGCCCTTGTTGTATGGGTTCCATTTTTGATAGTTAACAACTAGTCCGCATTTGAAGTAAATCTCTTCAGTAATGACAGATATATTAAAAAATGTCAAAAGCTTATGCAAAACAATGACAGTGCTACGACAATACCACGTACAATGTTTTCATTGAAAACAGCCGAGCTAAAAATTATGTAGTTCCCCATCACCTTGGGGCCAAACAGATGCATGTACTACTATTTCAATAACTAGACCATAGCATTGAACCAAATCTGTAATCTTTCACTTCCATCCAAATTCTTCATTAATCAGCATAGTATTCAACAAATGTCAAAAGCTTATGCAAAACAATGACAGTGCTACGACAATACCACGTACAATGTTTTCATTGAAAACAGCCGAGCTAAAAATTATGTAGTTCCCCATCACCTTGGGGCCAAACAGATGCATGTACTACTATTTCAATAACTAGACCATAGCATTGAACCAAATCTGTAATCTTTCACTTCCATCCAAATTCTTCATTAATCAGCATAGTATTCAACAAATGTCTCTTATGTATTTCTTTTCTCTTATATCAGCAATTTATTGGAACTGAAAGATTGCTGAAATGTCAGTGCATTTATAACAATTAACACCTAAAACACACTTTCAGGCAATGAAAAATGACATAATAATAATTCACCAGAAGTATGCATTGTATGTGACTTGGGATTCTGTACAGTGATGATCTGTCACTTGGTGTTAAAAATTGTGTTCACATGGTGAGTCACGCTGGTGATTTTTCATTTATTTTGATAGTTATTATGAAACATTCATATCCAGTTATTTGTGTGTTATATATAGACCATACCACCAGCATTTTCTCCTAATCTCACAATGTTTTTCATTTTATCAAAGACAAATTCCATCATTTGAGCCACATTCTTAAATTGTCATCTGCAAATGTTTTAAAAATGGCCAAGTCTACCTTTCTTTGTATGGTGAAGGGTCAAACAACTGGTAGTCAATAGGGATTACCAATTTGAAATGATAAATTTGTCCATTGGAACCGACTTCAATTACCTACCCTGAACTTGCTGACGATGATGGTTGGCTTATAAGTCTCTGGACAACACATGGAAAATATTCTTTCTAGAACTTTCTCATCATTGTAGTCATGGCAACAGAAAGCTGTAATCAAGCCCTTCAGACAACACTCCACTGCCAGTGCCCATTTCTGATCTTTGAGGGTTAAGTTAGCACCTGTGAGTACATAATCATACACAATGCAAATAGCTGGTTGCAGAGTGTTTGTTAGTGGAAAAAAAGGAGATGAAAACCTGGAGTAAAAATTTCCATACTTATCTCATCCATTTACACGATAAAATTATAGACTTGTCCAAACTGAAAGCACTGTTAGACAACAAATTCAACGTGGGTCTAATAATTGGATTTTTCTATGAAGAGATTAGAAAACATTAAGCGAATAATTAGAGAAAATGATGGTTACCAGCATTTTCTCCTTTTCCCACAGTGCTTTAACAAGAGGGCCATGATGGCCCTAGATCGCTCACCTGAGTCAATAGGCGAAATTCACTCAACGTGCATAATTCAATTTCTGACCAACTGTCAGGTCAATTGAGCTTAAAATGTGGCCTCTAGAGCGTCCACAAGGAATTTCCGTAAGTTGACCTAGTGACCTAATTTATCACCTCACGTGACCCAATTTAGAACTCATCAAAAAATTTATCAAGACAAACATTCTGAACAGTTTTCAAGTTAACTGAGCAATAAATGTGGCCTCTAGAGTGCCCACAAAGTGTTTCTTAAATTTGACCCAGTAACCTAGTTTATGACCCCAGCTGACCCAATTTCAAACTAACCCAATATTTCATCAAGACAAACATTCTGACCAACTTTCAAGTCAACTGAGCAAGAAATGTGACCTCTAGAGTGCCCTAAAGGTATTTCTTTAATTAGACCTAGTGACCTAGATTATGACCCCAGGTGACCCAATTTTGAAGTCATCCTAGATTTCATCAAGATAAACATTTTGACAAATTTTCAAATCAATTGAACAATAAATGTGGCCTCTAGAGTGCACACAAGTTATTTCTTTAATTTGACCTAGTGACCTAATTTAAGACCCCACATGACCCAAATTCGGACTCATGTGAAATTTTATCAAGACAAACATTCTGACCATTTTTCAAGTCAATTGAGCCAAAAATGTGGCCTCTAGAGTGCCCACAAGGTATTACTTTAATTTGAACTAGTGACCTAGTTTATGATCCCAGGTGACCCAAATCAAAACTCATCTAAGATTTTATCAAGACAAACATTCTGACCAAATTCCAGGTCATTTGAGCAATGAATGTGGCCTCTAGAGTGCCCACAAGGTATTTCTTTAATTTGACCTAGTGACCTAGTTTATGACCCCAGGTGACCCAATTTCGAACTGACTGAACATGTTGTGCTGAGGTGGGCTAACAAACTTAGAACAGGTTCACTACATACCAAAAAACAAAGCTCTATGCCTTCAAGGTTTAGAAAAGAAGAATTTTAAAGTTTTCCTTCTTTGTTCCCATGTTAGAACTTGTGACCCACGGGGCAGGGCCAGTTTTGACCCCAGGGGCATCGTATGAACAAACTTGGTAGAGGTCCAGTAGGAGATGCTACATACCAAATATCAAAGCTCTACGCCTTCCAGTTTCAGAGAAGAAGAATTTTAAAGTTTTCCTTCTTTGTTCCTATGTTAGAACTTGTGACCCCCAGGGCGGGGCCAGTTTTGACCCGAGGGAGATCACATGAACAAACTTGGTAGAGGTCCACTAGGAGATGCTAGATGCCAAATATCAAAGCTCCACGCCTTCCAGTTTCAGAGAAGAAGAATTTTAAAGTTTTCCTTCTTTGTTCCCATGTTCGAAACTTGTGACCCCTGGGGCAGGGCCAGTTTTGACCCGAGGGAGATCACATGAACAAACTTGGTAGAGGTCCACTAGGAGATGCTAGATGCCAAATATCAAAGCTCCACGCCTTCCAGTTTCAGAGAAGAAGAATTTTAAAGTTTTCCTTCTTTGTTCCCATGTTCGAAACTTGTGACCCCTGGGGCAGGGCCAGTTTTGACCCCAGGGGCATCATATGAACAAACTTGGTAGAGGTCCACTAGGAGATGCTAGATGCCAAATATCAAAGCTCCACACCTTCCAGTTTCAGAGAAGAAGAATTTTAAAGTTTTCCTTCTTTGTTCCTATGTTCGAACTTGTGACCCCCGGGGCGGGGCCAGTTTTGACCCCAGGGGCATCATATGAACAAACTTGGTAGAGGTCTACTAGGAGATGCTACATACCAAATATCTAGCCCTTAAGGTTTGGGACAAGAAGATTTTTACAGATTTCCTTCTTTATCTCTATGTGAAATCCAAGAACCCACAACATAGGGCCAATTTCAACACTAGGGCCATTATTTGAAGTATTTTGGTAGAGGGCCACTAGATGATACTACATGCCATATATGAGAGCTCTAGCCCTTATGGTTTGGGACAAGAAAATTTTTAAAGATTTCCTTCTTTATCTCTATGTGAAATCCGAGAACCCACAACATACGGCCATTTTCAACACTAGGGCCATAATTTGAAGTATTTTGGTAGAGGGCCACTAGATGATGCTACATGCCAAATATGAAAGCTCTAGCCCTTACGGTTTGGGACAAGAAGATTTTTACAGATTTCCTTCTTTATCTCAATGTGAAATCCGAGAACCCACAACATAGGGCCAATTTCCACACTAGGGCCATTATTTGAAGTATTTTGGTAGAGGGCCACTAGATGATACTACATGCCATATATGAGAGCTCTAGCCCTTATGGTTTGGGACAAGAAGATTTTTAAAGATTTCCTTCTTTATCTCTATGTGAAATCCGAGAACCCACAACATACGGCCATTTTCAAACTAGGGCCATAATTTGAAGTATTTTGGTAGAGGGTCACTAGATGATGCTACATGCCAAACATGAAAGCTCTAGCCCTTAAGGTTTGGGACAAGAAGATTTTTACAGATTTCCTTCTTTATCTCTATGTGAAATCCGAGAACCCACAACATAGGGCCATTTTCAACACTAGGGCCATAATTTGAAGTATTTTGGTAGAGGGCCACTAGATGATACTACATGCCATATATGAGAGCTCTAGCCCTTATGGTTTGGGACAAGAAGATTTTTAAAGATTTCCTTCTTTATCTCTATGTGAAATCCAAGAACCCACAACATAGGGCCATTTTCAACACTAGGGCCGTAATTTGAAGTATTCTGGTAGAGGGCCACTAGATGATGCTACATGCCAAATATGAAAGCTCTGGCCCTTACGGTTAGGGACAAGAAGATTTTTACAGATTTCCTTCTTTATCTCTATGTGAAATTTGAGAACCCACAACATAGGGCCATTTTCAACACTAGGGCCATTATTTGAAGTATTTTGGTAGAGGGCCACTTGATGATACTACATGCCATATATAAGAGCTCTAGCCCTTATGGTTTGGGACAAGAAGATTTTTAAAGATTTCCTTCTTTATCTCTATGTGAAATCCGAGAACCCACAACATAGGGCCATTTTCAACACTAGGGCCATAATTTGAAGTATTTTGGTAGAGGGCCACTAGATGATACTATATGCCATATATGAGAGCTCTAGCCCTTATGGTTTGGGACAAGAAGATTTTTAAAGATTTCCTTCTTTATCTCTATGTGAAATCCGAGAACCCACAACATAGGGCCATTTTCAAACTAGGGCCATAATTTGAAGTATTTTGGTAGAGGGCCACTAGATGATGCTCCATGCCAAATATGAAAGCTCTAGCCCTTACGGTTTGGGACAAGAAGATTTTTACAGATTTCCTTCTTTATCTCTATGTGAAATCTGAGAACCCACAACATAGGGCCATTTTCAACACTAGGGCCATAATTTGAAGTATTTTGGTAGAGGGCCACTAGGTGATACTACATGCCATATATAAGAGCTCTAGCCCTTATGATTTGGGACAAGAAGATTTTTACAGATTTCCTTCTTTATCTCTATGTGAAATCCTAGAACCCACAACATAGGGCCATTTTCAAACTAGGGCCATAATTTGAAGTATTTTGGTAGAGGGCCACTAGATGATGCTACATGCCAAATATGAAAGCTCTAGCCCTTACGGTTTGGGACAAGAAGATTTTTAGATTTCCTTCTTTATCTCTATGTGAAATCCGAGAACCCACAACATAGGGCCAATTTCAACACTAGGGCCATAATTTGAAGTATTTTGGTAGAGGGCCACTAGATGATACTATATGCCATATATGAGAGCTCTAGCCCTTATGATTTGGGACAAGAAGATTTTTAAAGATTTCCTTCTTTATCTCTATGTGAAATCCAAGAACCCACAACATAGGGCCATTTTCAACACTAGGGCCATAATTTGAAGTATTTTGGTAGAGGGTCACTAGATGATGCTACATGCCAAATATGAAAGCTCTAGCTCTTAAGGTTTGGGACAAGAAGATTTTTACAGATTTCCTTCTTTATCTCTATGTGAAATCCGAGAACCCACAACATAGGGCCATTTTCAACACTAGGGCCGTAATTTGAAGTATTTTGGTAGAGGGCCACTAGATGATGCTACATGTCAAATATGAGAGCTCTAGCCCTTACAGTTTGGGACAAGAAGATTTTTAAATTTTTTTCTCTCGGTTGCCATGGCAACCAGAGTTCTTCATGGAATTCAAATCTTTGAAGTATTTTGAAAGTGCATCACCTAAGGATCATTTCTGCGAAGTTTCACTGAAATCTGTTGGGCGGTTTCAGAGAAGAAGATTTTTTCAGTAATTGTTCGAGGACGGACGGACGGACACACGGACGGACGCCGGACGATCGATCACAATAGCTCACCCTGAGCACTATGTGCTCAGGTGAGCTAAAAACTGTCTTTCTCAGAGTCATTTAAACTTGGGATTGTGGTAAAGAGTTACACCTAAATTACTCTGTTATGATTTTGCATGATCTTCCACGAGTACTGCCAAGCCTGTCTTCACCTGCCCACCATGGGCACATACTTAAATCTCAAGGCAGATGGCTGCTTAACATTGACGAGTTAGCTGTTGTAGTGCTAATTAAATAAATTGACTATCTCAGTCAGCACTAAAATTGTAGATACTGAAATTTCAGAGCTGTATTTGTCAAAAAGTCTGTCAAAGAAGCAATAAAGGTAGATCCAAGATCAGATAGCCCATTCTTTGTAGTCTAATCTTGATCTACACTGTCCACATGAGTACCATAATTAAATGGGTTCAGGGCAACATTGGTTAACATTAAAAACTAGGATTTGGGAACACATTATGGTGGTTTCGCAGCACAGATGGCTGCTAACTGTGAGTGGTCACTAAAATAGGGTTGTTTGCAGACTTAACCCTTTACCGCACAGTGACGCCTTTTAACGACCCTAGGAAAGAAATCTTTTGGTAACCAGCATTTTCTCCTTTTCCCACAGTGTTTTCTACCTTAGAGAAGAAAAATTGCACCATTTGAGCCACAATGAAACTGTCGTCTGAAAATGCTTTCAATTTGGAAAAGGCTATAAATTTGTCGTCTGGTAAAGGGTTAACATGGTTAACGTAGGGGTCCTGCAGGTAGCCTCGCTGGACGAACATAAGTTTTCCTTCCAAGGGGCTGTCCTTCGGCAAGACACTTCAGGGACTTAGCCTATCACCGGTGAATCGACATACAGGAATATGTGAACTGTCAATGTATATGACTGAAATAATGTCAAAAGCACTGCAAGCAAGCGAGCAAGTGATCAATCAATCAAACTATATAAAATGTCAACACAAAGTCCAGAGCTAATATTGATACAAGCAACAAACCTAATGGTCCAATGGGTTTTCTGTGGAATTGGCCTTGTTCTGCATAGTCCTCTATCTGCTGGATCAGTTGCGGCATATGTGTGCCATATCTCTTCAACTTGTTTCCATGAGAAGATCTTAGAACCTCCAAATTTCTACGCACCTTTTCACTTTGTCTTTCACAATCTTGAATTTCTTTACTATGAAAAAAAGTAAGTGCTGTGTTGATATTGTGAAAACTTAAAAGAGCAAGTAATAATCATTTTGATTTTAACTTTTTAATAACTGCTCTTACCTTTCAAAGGTAAATTTTCAAACAGAATAAGACAGCTTGTATGCCCAAATAATTTTTTTTTAATCTTAATGGGTGCAAATATTTGTTATATGGTAGATAAAAATATATAACTATTTGCAAAACAATAGATCTAGCTGACAATTAACAATGTTCTATTTGGATTGTATGTTTCAAAACTTTTGAAATAGGCACTAGCCTAAATATTGAAAAACCGAGTGATTTCATTTTGAGTGTTTTATATTCATTCCCTAACGAATTTACAAAGCTATCATATGACATTAAAGCTTGGGGCGACTTGCTGTATGGTAGATAAAAACTATGTAACATCAAAACCTAAAGAAATGAAAAATCCTATCTTTACTCTCCGAATATCAGTTAATCTATATCATACATGTATTAATCTTTTAGAAAAACAAAATTTGTTAATTGCTATTTAAATCACCCTATTTAAATCACCATAACCCTTTACAAATCTTGTATCTACACAGCTGCTCTTTTGCCAGATATTTTTCACTAAAACCAAAACTACGGAATTTCTACCAGACCATTAATTTCCATCGTTTCCATTCTATGGGTTAGGTTATTACATCATGTTTATATTGGTGGTGAGCCTGTGTGTACAAATGCAAGGTTTCCTGTGGCTTGGTGGTTTAGGCACTGGATTTAAACTAACAAAACTCTGATCCAATCCCTGCGCTCTACGGGCAAGGCATTGCAGAGCCCAAGCCTAGCACTGCTGAAATCCAGGACAGACACACCAAAGACATCACCATGTGACTCAAATACTGCAATAAGCAGCTTAACTCTTTACCAAATGAAAAAAATTGTAGACTTGTCCGAATTGAAAGCATTTGCAGACAACAAATTAAATGACTCAAATGATGTAATTTGTCTTTGATATTGTAGAAAACATTGTTGGAAAAGGAGAAAATGCTGGTCAACAGCATTTCTCCTTATACCACAATGTTTTCAAAATATTCCTTCACAAGTTTGTTAATACTCAGGATCGTGTGGTAAAGGGTTAAAAAACCACTGAATAAAAAAAGTAGAACAAACAAGAAGATGTAGCTGATGAACACTTTTTTCTTTTAGTCTAGAAACAATATAAAAGTTTCCATACGCAATATTATACTGGTCATTCTTGTATTTAGTTATAGCACTTCTAAACTGGTCCAACTGGTGGTCGGTTGTAGTTTCTGTTGCCTGGTAACTGTCCAGCTGCTCTTGAAGTTTGCTAATAGCTTCCAGTCTCTGTCTTTTCTCAGATTCATAATCATGCTGAGCACTGAAATTAAAGTGATAGCATAGAATAATCACTATGACTGTATTGCAGGTCATGTGATAGGCAAAGATTAAACAGCAGAAACTGTATAACCGGTCATGTGATATGCAAAGTTTAGACTGAAGATACTGTATTGCAGGTCATGTGATATGCAAAGATAAACTTGAAGATAGTGTATTGCAGGTCATGTGATCTGCCAAGATTAGACTGAAGATATACTGTATTGCAGATCACATGATTTACCGGTACAAAGATTAAACTCATTATACTGTATTGCAGCTCTTGTGATATGTAAAGATTAGACTGAAGACAGTCTTTTGAAATGACTTAATAATTAACCCATCACAATTTAAAAAAGACATTTTATGTCCCTGCAGGAAACAGCTTTACCCGCACCTTGTCACTGGAGCAAAACAATCAGAGAACGGAAGTCATTTTCAAATCAAAGACCACCAGTGATCTTAACCTTTGACCCATGTGACCCAAAAACAATAGGGTACCTCCTTGGGTCATGAGGAACACTTGCATCAAGTTTCAGGGTCCTAGGTCAATCAGTCATGAGTTAGAGCACTGAAATGATTTTCAAATGAAGTTCACACGTGACCTTGACTTTTGACCCATGTGACCAAAAAACAATAGGGCACCTCCTTGGGTCATGAGGTACACTTGTATCAAGTTTCAGGGTCCTAGGTCAAACGGCTTTAGGGTTAGACCACGGAAACAAAAACAAGATGGATGGATTGATGGGCAGATGGACAGACACACATGGTGAAACCAGTATACCCCCCTCTACCTCATGGGAGGGTATAAAAAGCATTGTGAAGCAAATCAGATAAAAGATATAAGGTTATTTACCTGGTCTGAATTTCTTGAATCCTTTTCATTATAGAGTTTCTTTCATTTTTGATGTGTGAAATTTCCCCTTCATGTCTCTTCATATCCATCTGATAAGAGTAAACTCATTACATGACTAGAAATGTCCCAAGAGGCACCGGTAAATCCTTTACCAATCAATCCAAAGCTTTAATGACCCTGACAGAAAAGGCTTTTGAAAACACTGTGGGAAAAGGAGACAAGAGCATTGCATAAGAGTGCCAATGCTTGGCTGCGGTTGCTTGATTTTCAGTGAAAATTCTAAGTCAATAAAGGGATATAACACTGTCAAAAGTACTTTGATGGTAGCCTGCTCTTGTATGGGTTCCCCTTTTGATAGATGACAACTTGTCAAAGTTTGAAGTAAATATCTTCAGCAATAATAAAGATACCAAAAAATGTCAAACTTTTTGCACCATGGCAATGCAGATGAAAACAGGGCTATGATGATAACTTGACTTTTTTTTAAAACAGCTGTGCTAAAAATGCTGGTAGCCAGCATTTCATCCTTTTTCCCTCAATGTTTTCTATCTTTCCACAGAAAAATCTCATAATCTGTTCTACATTCACTGTGTCATTTGCCAGCGCTTTCAATACTGAAGAGTCTAATTATTTTGTTGTCTGGTGAAGGATAAATACCACTGTCTAGTGTTTAGATAGAGCACCTAAATGTTCGAACATAATTTTTCATAAAAAGGTCCAAAAGGAGATCATTCTTCAACATTTAAATTTACATATATACAGTTTGTTGTTGAGAGTTGTGCAGGTTCAAAACAATGACAGTTAAACTGTATGGGTTCACAAAACAAATATACCAAAGTACTGAATGAAAACACTTCTTATCCTGATTTTCACCCTTTCCTACCCTTTTAGACACAAACCAATCATTTATGCCAAATCTTATTTGGCACCTGCAAAAGTTTTCAGTGTGGGCAATGGGCATGTCTGAAATTTCGTCCTCTCATGAAGATTTAAAGGTTAAAGTTCCAGAAAAAATGAACATAAAAAAAATTCAAGCACTTCTAATAATCCAAGTTTACTCCAAGAAAAAATGGTTGTTTCATTTTGAAAGGTTTTCTAGCATTTAGCGACTACATAATTGCTGGTAAAAATGTGGCAAACCTGAGCATTGCGTGTGATTTTCTTCTGCTCTGACAGATTGTTCCGTGCCTTCTTGTGATCTGGTTGGATATCTTGAACTTCTTTTCCGGATGAATTAAGCCTGTTAATGAGATCTGATTTTCTCCTTGCAACATCGTCCAAAGCTGCCTGTAAATTTCAAACTACAACTAATAGTTTAACTCTTTCTCAAATCATAAAATTTCAGGCCTTCATACATTGAAAACATTTATAGGTGTAACAGTGAATGTGGCTTAAATGTATTTGGAATTGCAGAAATCATTTTGGGAAAAGGAGAAAATGCTGATTACAAGTATTTTCCAACAGTGTATCCAAAAGCTTTCTTTCACTGGCTAATAAAAACACTGAACACTTGACAAAGGCTTGAATAGACAACTCTAGATACTTGACAGTTGATTCCATGATATCCATGTATCCTTGGTCCAAATGTCAGTTGCTGGCAGAAAAATGAATTTTTAAATCAGGTAAAAGTAAACGAAAGATAGACCTACTTGGCACCTTTTTACTTAACTTCTGAATTCATTTTTCTGCCAGCAACCAACACATGGAACGACCTTACAACACCAGATTGTCATCCTCACAGTAATGTCCACACTTTTAAATGCAATAATTTAAATATAAATTATTGCAAAATTCAGTAAGAACTTTCACACAAAAGTACATGTATTACAAAATAAACTGAACTTCTTTTCTGTTTTTCAATATGTCCTCTCTGCCAGCACTTTTGTCTAAAGGCCATCAATGCAGGCAAATAAACTGCATGCAATATCAGCTTTTGTTCAGAGTACATTAATAGTAAATACAGTAGAAAAAGGTATAGAGAGGAAGGATAGTAGCATAGTCAGTGACAAAACATTATTCTTTGGTGTTTTACAGTTTTCAACATAAGTTCAGTTGTATATAGTAAATGCTATGTCCAGTTGTGAAAGAGGAATGAATCCTGTTGCAAGGAACATCTTCATTCCTCTAAAAGAATTGTGCCATGCTGCCTACGAGGGTCATTCATTTGATTGTGTCACTGGGTGTTTATGAGACACATTATATTAAATGCATATATTTTGTTCATTTCATCCCTTCATAATATTCTCCATTGACAGAAATACATTTTTCAGGTCTGGAAACCCAGTCTGTAAATGCTGCAAAATAGGGTTTTCTGGGAATACCCTGCAGACACTGAAAAATGGCACTTCCCAGCCCACTTTTAGAGTCATATCCACACCCAGAAAGAGTTTTCTTCAATAAAGGAAAGAGAAAAAAAGTCACAAGGGCTGAGGTTGGGAGAATAGGGTGGGTGGGGAAGCTGTACCACCTTTTCGGTTTTCAGGAAATTCTGAACAATTGCAGACTTGTGAGCAGCTGCATTGTCATGAATAAGGCACAGGCCTCTTAATCTGGTTCCAGGGCTATGTTTTTCATAGTGTTTCTTCACTTTTGAAAGAACATTGTTCTTGTAAAACTTGCCTGTGACCGTTCGGCCATTTGGTACAGGAATTTGAGCAATTGGACCATCAGCATTAAAAAATATGGCATATAAAACTTTTCTCGCAATCTTTGTTCTTTTTGCTATGATCGGCCTAGCTTGGTATTAGCGCAGCTACTGCTTATTATTGACGTGCCTCTGGGGCTCAAAATAATAAATCGAGGCCTTGTCACCTATGAGCAGTTCTGATATTTGTCATTTGTGACAATTTTTGTACTTTTTAAGAAGAATTTCGACCATTTTTACAGGAGTAGCCTTTTGCTCGTCTGTCTAGAGATGGGGGATAAGCGCGTATCTTATGAAGTTTTAAAATCTTTGTCAAAATCTTATGAAATGACCCGATGATATACTAACTTTCTTAGCTATTTCTTTCACTGTAAGCCTGGCATCCTGCTTAAATTAAACCTGCCACAGCAGCAACATTTTCTTTGGTAGCTACAGTTTTGGGTTGACCAGGAAAGGTGGCATCTTTTAAGGAAGTTCTACCATCTTTAAACTTTTTATACCACGTGAAAACTGACCGTTTTGATACCTCAGAAGCCCCATGTATCTGACATAATTCACTAAGTATTTGTGAAGCTGAAATATTTAGACAAATCCGACCTTTAATATAGGCCCTAATTTCAAGGCTTGCTTTTGGATTCATTGTACGTTCAGTAATATGGCCAGTGTATATGACTGCACCTACTTTATCTTTCAACAACTTTTGAAAGAATGAACCTATTACAACAAATTTTCCTGCCAGTATTCAGAGCAACTTCCTGGTGAAAATACCATTATTTCCTTGTGATACGTATGGTCATGCAGTATGGAAGCCCATTAGAGACACAATTAAATGAATGACCCTCGTACCAACCCAGCACCCCTTGTATTTTAAGCTCTGTACATTACTGACTGAGCTACATGACAAAGTATACAAAAACATGCTCTTGGAATTGATGCAGTTCCTTTGTCTAAGTGTCCACACATATGAATGCTTGTAATAAATAAATAATACACAAAATCACCTTTGATTCATCAGCTTTTTGTTTGTACCGAGGTAGTCTGGCTTCTTCCTGCCGATTTTCTTTCTCTAAAGGGGAGAGACCCTGTTAGACAGAAATAGCAAAGCAGTATTGGTTACCTTTCTCTTTTTTTCCCCAATAAAACCAGTACAATAAAAGTACTGACAGTAAAATAGTAAGATGCAATATTACAGAAGTCCCTTTTCAGCAGAGTACTTGGATATGCTTTAACCCCTTAAATTGTAAAATAAATTAAATGCACATTTCCAGCCAGAGTCAAAACCCAAACATTACAATTCAAGGGATTTTTGAGCAGAAAATTTTACCTAATCCAATAGTGTAGATACAAGATCAGACTGCACACCCATGGTCTAATATATCACTGACATTTAAAACTCTTAACTCTTTACCACACAATCCCGACTTTTAACAACCCTGAGAAAGAAAGCTTTTGAAAACATAGTGGGAAAAAGGAGAAAATGCTGGTAACCAACATTTTCTCCTTTTCCCACAATGTTTTCTATCCTTCTCAAAGTAAGTTTTCATTTATGAGTCATATTTATTTTGTTGTCTGCAAATGCTTTCAATTTGGAGTAGTCTAAAATTTTGTTGTTTGGTAAAGGGTTAATCAAACTCTTTTCCATTTGACCTTTGTAAGGTTGACACAAGTATTGAGTAATAGTCTATAAAAAATACAGATATCCATAGTTCGTAACTGATTATTCCAGGAGCTGCATAATGGCCTTGCAATGGATTATATTCATATTTGAAAGTGCATGTACGGACACCTGTTGCCAGATAAAGAGAAAAAGAACACAGGCATATTATCTGCATATTTAATAATGTATCAAATGAACAATTTTTTTTTTTGCATGCGTTCAATGAATTCCCATTTCTACATTAATATTTACTCCTATATTGCCCTACTCTCTATTTAGTGTCCAGTTTGTCGATGTACATTGATGACAATAGGCCTACATTCTAGGTGATGACTTACCTTTGAAAACATTCTGACAAAAGTAGGCAAAAGAGCTGGCAATTACTTATATAAGTAATCAATAATTACTTAAAGCAGTAATCGATGATTACTCAGGTAACCAATGATGACTTAAATAAGTTATCAATCCTGTGCCTATTTTTGACCCTTTCTAAGATTTTCTATGTACTAGAAACTGTAACTAAACACTACGACTACAACAGAAATTTCACTTTCATAAACATTAAAAAAAAATCTAAAATGAATATTTTGTTTTGATGGAAATAAAACCGTACCTTTTCTTTCTCAATAACAAAAGCCCATGCCAGTTCACATTTTAATGTTGTGATCTTTTGTCTTAAATCATCAATGGCCATAATAGACTTGAACTTTTGTTCCCAAGACAGAACTTCCTTCTCAAGACTTGGGAGGGTCTGAAAAAAAAAAAAAGGTAAAAATACAACCCTTCAAAATCATTGAGGTAACTAAATAAGCAGTGACACTGAAAGGTCCATTACAATTTTTGTCTGAATCAGGCCCTTGGACCCTAAGAAATTCAATTTTTAAGTGTACTAACCAACTTGAACAAGCAGGCCAACATCATAAACAAAATACCGGTAATCTTTCCAGAAAGCTTTTACTTGGTGATAAATAGGAGTTTTAAAAACCAAGTAGAAATTAATGGCTCAATTCATGTTAGAAGAACAGTAAAATGCTAGAAAAAAAATCCAGGATATGGAACAGGTAGTTTTGGGGTTTTCAGCACGGTGCATTTTCACACTTACAAGACTCATATGTTGTGACGCAAGTAAAATCAGTTTTAAACAAAATGGCATTTGCCTTCATCAGTCCCAACTAAAAAACACCCAGACACCCAACCATCAATCTATTCATATAAATATGCATACATTCATTATACATTACTATGTCTCAATTCTTGAAGTAACAATACATTAACAGTATTATTCTATGGTTGGACTTACCTGCTGTTTTTGTTCAATTATATCTTTTGCAATCTCTTTCTGTTCATTTGCTTTTCCATAATCCTCTTTAATCTGCTCTAGTTGTGTTGCTTTCAGGAAAAACTGCAAATACAAAAATGTCACTTTAACACATTGACCCTTTATCAAGTGTTAAGAACTCTGATGGGGGGGGCTCTTGAAAATATATTGTAGGAAAAGGAGAAAATGGCTGGTAAACAGCATTTTCTCCTTTTCCTACCATGTTTTCTACCCTTTCACAGACAGATCCTTTCAACTGAGCCACACTTAATTTCTTGGCTTCAAAAACTTCCAATCTTGAAATCTAAAACTGAGTGGTCTGGTACAGTGCCAAATACATGTAAGTAGTATATAAAAATGCAAAATAAAAGAAGACTCAATTTCATCCATGTATTTCATTTTCCTTGGATACAACAGATGCAGATCAAAGATAAGCCAGCACATTTTGAGGTGTTTAACTTTAAAGACTGTTGGTTGGTATTTTTGATTCTCTGTAAACAGACATTTCATTTATTAAAGCATTCTTTGGGGGTAACTTCTTATTTACAGCTTAACCTTTTACAATACAGCCCTGAATTTTAACCATCCCAAGCAAGAAGGCTTTTGAAAACAATGAAGGAAAATGGCAACCATGAAAAGGTTTAACAAATGTGTCAATACTGGTAACCAGTATTTTCTGCTTTATACACAATGTTTTCTAATATATCAAAGGTAAATCCATATCTAAACTGCAAATAGTTTGAATCTGGATGGGTCCAAAACTTTGTCATCTTGTAAAGGGTTAACGGTTAACAAATGAGCTGTGCTCTGGCAAAAAAGGTTAATTGATATCCCCGAAGTCATCACATAATTTGGGATCCATAAAAATCCATTTTGTATAACAACCCACTGCATCATGAAGTAGAATGGTCTTTGGACATGCAGAAAATTTACAAATAGCAAAAAGTTTCGATCCATGTCAGCCTGTGCAAACTGATATGGGGTCAATACTTTTTTGCATCATTTAAGCCTCCATTTAACAGAGCATGACTCATTGTACTTTGTATTTTATCATTACTTTGTATTTATCATTGGCACTCTTTGAATTCAGAAAGTTTCTGCTTGTGTCCTGATTGAGGATAGCCAAGGGGTTGTCTACTTGTATGTTGAACTGGTCTAGGATTTTAGTCAAATCATCTTTCTTGGTTGATACAACTTTCCCTGGAAAGCACAAAAAATACAATAATCAAAACTTCATGAGTTCTGCCGAGGATGCGCCATTGGGGATCAGCGCTAAAAAATTACAGATGGCGCATTGAAAATATGTCTAATGGGCCAATTGGCGCGTCAAAGGTACGAGAAATATGCGGGGTGAATAAACTTGTAGACACTTTATTTGTTTTGTTGTCAGAATAAAACAAAAAATGCTTGGAACCATTTTGTTGTTTGTATCAGTGATTTTCATTGGATAAGCTTCTTCTATAACAAAGGATCTCCCTAAATTTGACTAACAGATATCTTTGTCGCATGCATGCTTTTTCGAGGACATTCTGCATCAGTTGATTGCAGTCTGCAACGGCTAAAAAGCAGGCAACGAAAAAAACTAGATCCACCCTGAATTATTTTGGCCGTAGTAGGCCAAAATAGTAATTCAGATGGAGTCAAACTCCGAACACCAAGAAACTTCAACAGGTAAGTCCAGCCCCCAAGCAAAAGCTTTGTGGTATGAAAAACGTTTTCAAAATAAATGGGGCTTGGATTGACTGACTTGGCCCCATGTACCATTAAGATGGCCCCACCTTTTAAGCTTGTGTGGGCCAGTGGCCCCTCTAGCTCAAAACTTTGGCAGAACATTGCATCATATTTCATAAATTTTGTTTCTTTGAGGTTCACTTGAAAGTCAAGACATGTATACAATAAAATTTGCTGCATGTGTTCACAGATTCTTACGGTTTCCTGAATGAAGATGAATTTTATCGTGGCAATAGGGTACTTCCCTACAACTAGCAAAAACTGCATTTTTAAATTTTGACATTCACTGCTATAATGAAATAGGACTCGCTAAGATTTGGGCTCTAAACTCCAAAGCAATGAAAAAAAAAAGTCACAAGTCATACATGTCAGGCTCCACAATTTTGTGTAACCATTTGCCATACTGACCGACTCTTACCTACTAAAGCATGTGTTACTACATGGAGGCAAAGTACTGAAATGAGCGTATTTTCTAGGCTGTTTCAGCTTAACCCTGTACCACACAATGCTAACTTCTTATGATCCTGAGAAAGAGGACATTTGAAAACGTTGTGGGAAAAAGAGAAAATGGTGGTAATCAGTATTCTTTCCTTCTTCCCACTATGTTTTCAACCATATCTAACATAATAACATAATTTTTTATCTGGACATGCTTTCAATTTGGACAGTGCTAAAATTTTGTCCTCTTGTAAAGAGTTAATGTTGGATAGGGTGGAACTAAGATCTGATTGCAGGTTTTGTGAAGCTTGACATTTATCTACACTATTCTTTGCATTCTTAGGGTTCATTAAAAACAAATATATTTTACCATCCTTGGATTTCAGTTTGTAAGCTGAGCTTCCATCACTATTGAACTTTCTCTGTACTACAATACTGTCTCCGTATAAGTCAGGTTTAAATGCGTCAGTGCCTCTGTTCCGCAACTTTACTTCAACTTCACCAGTTCTAAAAAGATAGGATATGAGCCATGTTTTGGAAAAAAAAAACCAACACATCTGCACGATGCATCATACAAGCAAGTCATCATACAGTTATGAAACTATAAAATCAATTTTGTCTAACAAGTGACAGTATCCCGAGGTAGAAAGGTCCTGGGACATACAGAAAACTGACCATGAGCAAAAAGTTTTCATTCATGTCAGCCTGTGCGGTCTGCCATGGTTTTCCCTTGGCAACAAAAAGGGAGTCATTGTGACCTCCTAGTCATAAAAAATGGGCGTCATTCTGGACTTTGTGGGGGTCACAGAAAAATGTAATTAGGTTAAACATTAAAGACTACTGTGTGTGAAACAGTGTGTGTTTTTGTGTTTCTTCTTCACCCCAAAGCTTTATATAACCTATTTATGAATTATTGCATGATGTACGATACATTGTAACACCAGGGATTCTCTGTATAGAGGGGCTTACAGTCTAGATGGCATCTTTTTCATAGAGTATCTTGAGTATGCTTTATTAAAAGCCTGTTCTTAACAGGCAAATGTTCTAGCTGCAGACAAGCTGTCATCTATTTATGTAATTTCAATCTATCAATGGCATCAACGTGACCACAGTGTTTTGGTGATGCATATAAATGTTGAATGGCACAAGTTTGTGCAGCCATTCTTTGTGGTAAAAGGGTTATTGTGTTTTATTTTTATCACAGGAATCAACCAGTTAATGGATACAAATAGCTTGTGGTCAGCTGGATTTGATAACCACTATTTTATGGTTTTTTTTTTAAAAGAGCGTATCCATATGACAACAAACTATTTTCACCAATTAAACTGCCGATTCCTCCGATTTGATATGCCCGTCGCATTCATACCGCCATTTTCGACGCATAATTAAGCATATGTCTTTAGCCAATTTTCAGTACACCCTTGGGGCCTTGAAGTGTTTTTCTCGGTATACATCAACAGATACACAGTTGAGTGACAGAGCACAGGATTGTATCTTTTAAAATCATTCTTTTTTGTTCCATTTGACAGACAATTTATTTAGCATTGTAAAAGAAGAACAAAAAGACTATTTGAATACGAAATTCATATTCGAACATTCAGCTGTTTTTAGAATATTCCAATATTCGAATATTTGGTCCCATACCTAGTTTTAAAGTTCTACATCCATCACTTCTTCTGTGTTGTGGTTACTCACTAGAATTGTCTGAAGGAAACAATTCTAATGAGTACCAACAAAGAAGGTTTTTGTGAAGAACTCAACAGGAATTTCTCCTTCAAACAAAAAATACTTCTCCTATCTGAACCTTGACTCTAATACATTTCTTCTTTCAAACAAGAAAAGTTCTCAAGCTGCGTTTTCTAGGTTTGGTTTGGTTTTTGAATTCTGTTATTTCCATCCACACTTCTACCATGATAAAAATGCTCAGAATTTTATTAGCATTTGCTGCACAGTTGAGTAATGAACCAATGATTGTCTGTCTGACATCTAAAATCTATGTTGAACTCTTTTGCCAGATGACAAAATTCTAGACTGTCCATTTTGAAAGCATATTACCTGGAAGGCTATAAAACAATGTGGTAAAAGGAGCAAAACCAGGTTACCAGCATTTTCTCCTTCCCATTTTTCTGTAGAGTTTTCGAAGAACGTTATTCCTCACGGTCCTAAAAACATAATTACAGTCAAACCTGTCTTAAGCAAGCGGTCAAGGGCCCTTCCAAAATCGCTTGCTTAAGACAGGTGCTTGCTTAAAAGAGGTCGATCACGCAAGATGTTCTCGGAGTTATCTTTTCTAAACATTTATAAAGGGCTGGGGTACATGTCCATATACATGTACATGTACATGTGCATACATACCCAAGACAAATGTAAGTACACATGTGCATGTTCTGAGTTCTGCTTTTCTCTTCAGGGTCTGTTGAACCTGTGTTTTACCAACACCAAATTGTTCAGCTACAATCCGAGAACTCTTTCCAGACTCTAAAAGTCTAATCACTTCCACTCTTTGTTCTAATGTCAACACTTTTCTCTTGGTACAAGCCATAATTCCAAATATGATGTTAACAGTCTCGAGTCAAAAATACAATAGACAAATCGTACGGTCAAAACATAAGAAATCTGCATCTTTGGTATAATCACCAATCAAAACAATGGAATGGTCGAAAGATGATTGGGCATAAAGATCAAACAGTCGTAGGTTTACTGGTCAATTAAAATGTGACACAGGTGTAATCGTCAATTAAAATTAATGTCATCAAAGACAATTTCTTAAACACACCGGCATAGGTAATAACCTATACTAATTTGGGTGCAATCGGTTGTTAGGACAGTTTTCTTTAATCTTTTCTCACCTTTTAGAAGTAAGCAGACAAACAAGATGTCGAGGCAGCTACACGTACGTTACGTAATTTCAAATTAAATCGAAAGCAGAAAAACATTTTTGGTAGTCTGACTCGGGTAATTTACATTTGATTTCTAACTTCAAAATTTTTGACAAATCGGGAATAATAGCTTACGAAATCATCAATTGCATCAAAATAACCCGTTCTAGAGGATATCAGGTTATATGCATACACCTGTTGATTGGCGACGTGTGTATATGATTGTTCAATTTTGACACTCTAGTTGTTAATCCGAAAACGGTCGGATGTGAGAAGTACACTAAGTGTGAAGTGTAAGTTAGCAGTCCGACTTACGTTGGTTACTGGCCGCTACATACCAGGTTGTTTTGAAAAATGGGACACGATTTCGGTGGCCATTGCGTGCGTTTTAAGGGTGCGTGTTGAATAAAGGTTCATATAGAGTAAAAGTAGTTGGGGGGACATTGAACTGGCTGTTAAGTGGAGGTTCACGCTGAATGGAGGTGGACGGATCACCAGGTTTGACTGTATATGGAAAAGGGTTAAACTGTTATAAGGATGTCAGTGCAGCTATTCCTTTAGTCTACCTATTTTATACAAAATTTTAACCCTTACAGTGCTGAATTAATGAAGTGGACTTTTTCAATGAGTGTCATTTCAGTGTTGTTTTCGCAAGAATATGAGAAGAAGAAGCGGACAGTGTAGATCCAAGATCAGACTGCACATTGTGTGCAGTCTGATCTTGATCTACAGTGTCTGCAAAAACAACTTAAGTCGATTCCAGTGCTTTAGGGGTTAAGAACGTTGTGCTGTACCTATAAACTAAGTTTTGGGTACAAATGAACCATGCTCTGTGAAAAGGGATTTCATGTGTCTTCCAAAATTATCGACCCAGATCAGCTTGCCCAGTCTCACATGCTGCACCTGGGTTCATAATTTTTGCCCTTGGTCAATTTTCTGCATGTCCACGGACCAGTCTACCTCATGATTCAATTGGTTGTAAAACAAATTACATTTTTATGGATCCATAATTATCTGATGACTTGTTTGGTATAATGTGTAACAGAGATATACTAAACCCCCCTTTTGCCTCAGCATAGCTCAAAAATGATTCGTTTCCTTACAGACCTAGTGGGAAAGCACTTTATTATAACCTCTTCTGTTCAAGTATAATCCCCATTTCTGTCATCCATAGATCATTCTAAGGTGGTATGTCATTTGAGATACATCAATTTAACAAACCTATGTACGAGGGTCATCCATTAAGTTCTGATAATGGCCTTACAGTTAACAGACTATAACAACTAGCGGCACACCTGCCCTTTATTCCTTTAAAGTAATGACCCCTGCTTCCGACGACCACATTCCATGTCCTTGGAAGACCTGCAATTTCTGTTGCTAGGCAAACGTTGGAGATGCTTTGCAGTTCCTTGGCCACGGCAACTTCCAAGTCTTATAAATCATTAAAATGAATTCCACAGAGCAACATTTTTAATTTGAGGAACAGGTTGTAGTCACTTGGACTTAAGTCGGGAGAATAAGGTGGATGTGACAATATTTCCCATTCATATTTCCATTTAAGTGATGTTACCACATCTGATTTAAGAGGCGTTGCATTGTCATGAATCAGCATCAATCCTGCATCTAAGAGTGTGGGTGGCTTTTTACACCTGGTCTCAGTTTCTCTTGCAAAAACTGCGTATGTTCCATTAACTGTCTGTCCAAGGGGAACATAATCTGTAGCCAATAGCCCCTTTTACAACGCCGTTTGTTGCCAAGGAAATACGATCCCAGAATTCCACTTTCTGCACATGCGCACTGTTTGTAGGGCAAAAAGTTCAATATCACCACTGTTGAAAGCTACTTTCACACGCAATGTTTGGGACTTGTCGAAAGATTTTATTGATAAAACTGTGAAGATTAATTATGTTACAGGATGCCGTTATCATGCTGTACACTGGGATGTACAAACAGATTAGTAAATTAGCATCTGGCTTAAACGTCCCAGAGTCAAAACGCCCTACTTTTGGTTAAAACGTCCCTTCTGAGTTGATTAAAACGTCCCCCTAAAACGTCCCCGTATGTTTTATTCAAACTATTTGTTTGATCTCCTATGTTTTTTAAAGAGATTTTTCACCGTTAATGTTTTGGTTTTTATTCACCATCGTCATTTAATGTTATTGACTTTTAACCCATATCCTGCCGTACTTATATTTTTGACCAGGAAAAGAGGAATTCGCGTTAAGTTTATGTCATAAATCTTAATTAGTATTACTTAAACCATAATTAGGATTTGTAACAGTATATTTCAATACCACACTATCCCCATGTGCAAACAGATCTCTCATTATGCTTTTCGCAAAGTAAATTCAAGATCACCGTCACGTAACTGAGGTTAAGGGTTAAGGCTAAGGTACATGTTGTTTCCCTACATTATCATGTATGACACACTAAAATGCTTCCCCGTATACGATGGGCTCAACTAATTACTGTTACAATTTTTATTTAAACCTTTACCCAACAAGCACAAGTCTTAACGACAAAGAGAAAGGAAAGCTTTTCAAACATTGTGAGAAAAGGAGAATATACTTGTAAACATTATTTCAACCTTTTCCAACAGTGTTTTCGGAAAAGGAATGCTTTTACATTACATGTTACATACGATCCCTGGTGGAAAGCAATTATGGAAAAGAGCAGCCACAGATGACAACAGGGCAATATACAGTTGTTTGTGCGTTCTTCGTTCGCGCGTTAGTTCATCCATCCATCTATCCATCCATCTGGTCGCTCGCTGGCACGCTCATTCATTCATTCATATGTTTTCAAGTACGTCTGCGCCAAAATTTGTTTCATGATGAAATTGTTCACAATACACTCTCTAAACTATTAGAGGTAACAGCATGTTATGCCAATCTGAACCGACACTTTCTGCCATTAAAGTCAAACTAAAATATCCACTGTATTGTCGATTAAACTAACAAATGTGTGATGTATCAGATGGCTACCCTTTATAGACCCTTTACCTATCTCAACCTCGTCTTAACTCTTTACCACACAACCCCGTCTTTTAACGACCATCAGAAAGAAGCCTTTTGAAAACATTGTGGGAAAAGGAGAAAATGCTGGTAATTAGCATTTTCTCCTTTTCCCACAATGTTTTCTACCCTTCCGAAAACAAATTTCAATTTTTCAGTCACATTTGTTTTGTCGTCTGCAAATGCTTTCAGTTTGGTAAAGTACAAAATTTTGTCGTTTGGTAAAGAGTTAATTAACGACCCTACATCAATGGGCTTGTGAAAACACTACGGCAAAAGGTAAACAAGAGATGTTCGTAAACATGTATGCCCCCCTAATGGCATCCAATTCTAAATATAACATGTGATTATAAACTGTTCAAAGTGTAAAAACTAACAAAGGGTAATTACTCAAAAATTATTAATGATAAATTAACAATTCTTGGGCACTGCACTTCCCATTTATGTGAACTATCAACTTATAAGGTTTCATGATTTTACCTCACATACTTTTTGAGTTATGCTCCGGAAAAAAATTAAGTACAAAAATCAACAAAGGGCAATAACTGCAAAAATATAATGGGCAGAGTTATGGTTCTTGTGCAATGCACTTCTCCTGAATAAGATCTATCCACATGTAAAGTTTCAAGATGATATCTGAAAAACCTTTTGAGTTATGCTCCGGACAGAAATTAAGTATGAAAATCAACAAAGGGCAATAACTCCAAAAATATGATGGGCAGAGTTATGGTACTTGTGCACTGCACTTCTCCTGAATAAGATCTATCCACATGTAAAGTTTCAAGATGATACCTGAAATACTTTTAGAGTTATGCTCCGGACAAAAATTAAGTATGAAAATCAACAAAGGGCAATAACTCCATAAATATGATGGGCAGAGTTATGATTCTTGTGCACTGCACTTCTCCTTAATGAGATCTATCCACCTATGTAGTTTCAAGATGATACCTGAAATACTTTCTGAGTTATGCTCCGGACAAAAATGTGGTCTACGGACCGACGGACCGACAAGTGCAAAGCAATATACCCCCACTTCTTTGAAGGGGGGCATAAAAATGCTGGTAACATGCATTTTTCCCATTCCCGCAGTGTTACAGCCCATGCTTCATGGGGTTTGTCTGTTACTGCCTGGGTCGGTTAACATTTCTTTTGAAGCCACACTAGCGACATGTTTTTTTTTTTTCTTCCACGTTACTGAACCGTTAGCAAATAAGTCTGGTTATCGTTTCTTTTTCACATAATTTAACAATTTTCAATACACTTTCAATAATCTGCCACTGTTTTATTTTGTCTTTTTCTACATGAGTGCGCATGCGCAGTTTTCCGGTCTCGTTACCAGGAAGTGGTCAGAGACTAAAAGGGTCTATACACCGCCATTATCACATGCTATAATTGCCAGCTATTTCAGATTTCCCTGTATTCATTGGAATACCCAGGAGTGTGGCATTCGGAAGATTGAGATTTCAATACAGGTTCATAGCTATGTAACCATGTTTCATCCATTGCAATAATATGATATAGGAACCTGTCACCTTCATCTTCATACCGCCTTACCTCTTTACCACACAATCCCGACTTTTAACGACCCTGTGAAAGAAGCCTTTTGAAAACATTGTGGGAAAAGGAGAAAATGCTGGTAACCAGCATTTTCTCCTTTTCGCACAATGTTTTCTACCCTTTCCAAAACAAATTTCATTTTTTTGCCACATTTATTTTGTTGTCTGCAAATGCTTTCAATTTGGACTGGTCTAAAATTTTGTCATGTGGTAAAGAGTTAAGTGTTTTTCTGCAACTTCTACCCTATGAGTCATTTGCTCTCAGGTGATGAGGGAACCATGTTGCAGAAACCCTCAGCATTTTCAAATGCTTTGTTAATATCCTGTGAACTTATCCCTGAGAAATTCCAACACACTCAGCTAACTCCTCACATGTATAACATCTATCTTCATCCAAAAGTTCCTTTACTTTCTCAATATGAAACTTGTCCGTGGCCTTGATCAGCCGTCCACAGCGGGCTCATCGGAAAAATCCAAATTTCCTTCAGCAAAATGTCTTACCCACCTATAAATGGTATTAAGCGACACTGCAGATCCACCACAAGCTTCTGACAAATTTTCCTGGATTTCCTCACCTATTTATCCTCTCAAAAATGCAATTTTTATGTATGAGCACTGTTCAGCATGACTTACCACAGCCATGACGCTAGAGTGAACCATTATCAAAACTTACTGGATGACCCTCGTGTATGTTAACTTTACAGATTCACAAATATAGTCAGCACTGCATGCAAAGCCTTTCTTTAAATGTCAAAAATATTTATATTTTTTACTTTTTTTTTTTCTGATGTTTTTCCTTCTTTACCATCCGTTACCTCTATTCTAGTTTGCGGAATAAACTTACTGTTTCCCTGCCTTTATAAAGCCCTTCATGCTAGATCCTCTATTGGTCACTGAAGCTTTACCACCAAGTCCAACAACCAGTGCTGTGACTACAGCACTTTTTCCACCTGAAGCAGAAGCATGGCATCTTAGCCCTTTACCACACAATCCCAAGTTTGAATGAAAAGGTCTTTGGAAACATTGCGGGAAAAGGAGAAAATGCTGGTATCCATCATTTTCTCATTTTCCACACGATGAGTCAGTTTTATCTTGTCGTCTACAAATGCTTTCAAGTCAGACTAGTCCAAAATTTTGTCATTTGGTAAAGAGTCAAGTAATAAATAGTTTTATTCAGGAACATGTCATAAATCGAAAGCAGTTTTGACCCTTTACCATACAACAAAATTCTAGACTAATCCATATATCCAGAGCAAAAACCAAACACGACTTAAATGAGAGTTTTTTTTGGAAACATTGTGGGAAATAAGGAAAATGCTGGTAACAGTCTTTTCTCCTTTGCTCTTTTCAGAATCCTTCTCTGTCAGGGTCATTAAAACTTGGAAATGTGTGATAAAGGTTTAAACTCTTCCAATTTGAAAGCATCCTTGATAGCAACTTCAAAAAACTGGTATAAATGAGTCAAAATTCTGTTCAGTGGTAGGCAACATTATCAGAAAAGAAGGAAATGCCTGCTGCTGGCCATTTTATCTTTTTTTATAATCTGTTTGAAAGGTATCATCTTAAGATATATTATAATATATAAGATATATTATAATATATAACTGCTTGCTTAACCTTTGAATCTAGAAAAATGTTATATATATATTATCTGAGAGTTCTGACACTTTTGTTCAGAGAATTTTGTGCAGTTTAATGCATCTAGTTTACCTTTGCGCTAAAGAGTAACATCATTAAACTTGGGATCATTTTTCTCCATCTGTTAGGAGTCTTCTGTTGCAAGAAGAATATGCTAATTTCCAGCATTTTCTCCTTCTTCGACTACTGTTTATATCTTTTCAGACAACCTGTCATTCAATCCAAATTTAATGTCATCTCTTAAAATTCTTAGAATTTGGACAAGCCTAAAATCTTGTCTTCTGATGAAGATGTTAACTCTTTACCAAACCACAAAATTTTAGACTAGTCCAAGTTGAAAGCATTTGCAGACGACAAAATAAATGTGACTGAAAAACCGAACCGTGTTTTGGGAAGGGTAGAAAACATCGAGGGAAAAGGAGAAAATGCTTGTTACCAGCATTTTCCTCTTTTCCCACAATGTTTTCAAAAGGCCTCTTCCTCAGGGTCGTTAAAAGTTGGGATTGTGTGGTAAAGGGTTAAGAAATTGCATTTGTACTCCAGAAAGTCTGGGTTCATCCTGGTGAAACCCAGGAAAAAGATAAGTAAGCGTGACACTGATATGACTGACATATTCTTGTGAGTGGCATCAAACTCCATTGCCACACAATCAATCTGTCCCTCAGTTTTCAAAGTAATAAATTAACTGTTTGGCACACAATCCCAAGATATAATGACCCTACAGAAGAAAGCTTTATAAAACATTTTGGGAATAGAAGAAAATGCTGGTAACCTTTTCCCCCAGTTTTCTACACTTTCAAAGAAAATTCCAAATAAATGAGCCATATTTAATAGGCCAGCTGCAATTGCTTTCAGACTGGAGCAGTCTAAGATTTTGTTGTTTGGTAGAGAGTTACACATAACTCTTTACCAAACAACAAAATTTTAGACTGGTCCAAAATGAAAGCATTTACAAAGCATTTACAGACAACAAATTAAAGGTGCCCAAAATGACAAAATTTGTCCTTGACTGGATAGAAAACATTGTGGGAAAAGGACAAAATGCTGGTTACCAGCATTTTCTCTTTCTCTTCATCCTTCATTCTACAGGATCCTACAGCCATCTTCCTCAGGGTCCTTAAAAGGTAAAAGGATTAAAAAGAAATATCAATTTGCCACAATGACTTACTTCCATTGCTTCCTATGATAAAATTGACATTTGGCCCAAGGTTCACCACCAATCTATTGTGACACATGAAATTTTTCAATGAGATTTTCTCAATAACCCCGACTTCAGCCTCACTCTGCAAGAATAAAAAGTGTTAGTTAACCAATTACCTCCTGAAACAAATTTACATCAGAAACAGCTTGCAAACTACCCCAAAGTAAAAAGAACTAGAGCTATCACTAAAAGTGATCATACCCCCCACCAGCTCCTTGTCACAAAACAGCTCTTTGTCACAGAATGCAGAATGGTTTCGTAAAAAAATAAGAGTTGAAAAAAAAAGAAATTTCATGAAAGGGCCATAACTCAGTGAAAAATCAATGAACCATAACCAACATTTCATATGCACATCTCTGCTTGATACTGAGTTTACCTGTGAAGTTTGAATAAAATTCGTCCAGTAGTTTATGAGAAATAGAGCGGACAAAAAGCTACAGACCGACGGACAGACGGACGGATGGACCGACCGACAAGCTGACTCCTATATACCCCCCAAACAGAGTTTTGGGGGGTATAATTATCAAAACAAATAAAACAAGAGGGCCATGATGGCCCTGGGTCGCTCACCTTAGTAGAGTGCCTTTAAGGTTTTTCTTTAATTTGACCATGTGACCTAGTTTTTGACCGCAGGTGACCCAATTTCAAACTCATATTTCATGAAGACAAACATTCTGACCAATTTTCAAGTCAATTGAGCAAAAAATGTGGCCTTGAGTGCCCTAAAGATATTTCTTTAATTTGACCTAGTGATCTAGATTATGACCCCAGATGACCCAAATTTGAACTGGTCTTTGACTATATCAAAAGAAACATTTTAACCAATTTTCAAATCAAATGAATAATAAATGTGGCCTCTAGAGTGCCCACTAGCTATTTCTTTAATATGACCAAGTGACCTAGTTTATGACCCCAGTTGACCCAAATTCAGACTCATGTGAGATTTTACAAAGACAAACATTCTGACCAAAATTCAAGGCAATTAAGCAAAGAATGTGGCCTCTAGAGTGCCCACAAGGTATTTCTTTATTTTGACCTAGTGACCTAGTTTATGGTTCCAGGTGACCCAAATCCAAACTCATCTGGTATTTCATCAAGACAAACATTCTGGCCAAATTTCAGGTCATTTGAGCAATAAATGTGGCCTCCAGAGTGCAAACAAGGTATTTCTTTAATTTGACCCAGTGAACTAGTTTATGACCCAAGTTGACCCAAATTAATCTTATGTGAGACTTTATAAAGACAAACTTTCTAACTAATTTTCAAGGCAATTGAGCAAATAATGTGGCCTTGAGAGTGCCAACAAGGTATTTCTTTAATTTGACCTAGTGACCTAGTTTATGACCCAAGATGACCCAATTTTGAACTCAATGAACTTGTTGCGCTTAGATGGGCAAGCAAACTTAGAAGAGGATCACTACATACCAAATATCAAAGCTCTACGCCTTCCAGTTTTAAAGAAGAATTTTAAAGTTTTCCTTCTTTGTTCCCATGTTCGAACTTGTGACCCCCGGGGCTGGGCCAGTTTTGACCCAGGGGCATCATATGAACAAACTTGGTAGAGGTCCACTAGGAAATGCTACATACCAAATATCAAAGCTCTACACCTTCCCGTTTAAGAGAAAAAGAAATTTAAAGTTTTCCTTCTTTGTTCCTATCTTCAAACTTGTGATCCCCGGGGCGGGGCCAGTTTTGACCCAGGGGCATCATATGAACAAACTTGGTAGAGGTCCACTCTGAGATGCAACATACCAAATATCAAAGCTCCACACCTTTCGGTTTCAGAAAAGAAGAATTTTAAAGTTTTCCTTCTTTGTTCCTATGTTCGAACTTGTGACCCCAGGGGCTGGGCCAGTTTTGACCCAAGCAGCATCCTTGGAACAAACTTGGTAGAAGTCCACTAGGAGATGCTACATACCAAATATCAAAGCTCTATGCCTTCCCATTTAAAAGAAAAAAAAAAATTTAAGTTTTCCTTCTTTGTTCCTATGTTTGAACTTGTGACCCACGGGGCAGGGCCAATTTTGACCCCAAGGGCATCATATAAACAAACTTAGTAGAGGTCTACTAGGAGATGCTTCATGCCAAATATCAAAGCTCTATGCCTTCAAGTTTTACAGAAGAAGATTTTTAAAGTTTTCCTTCTTTGTTACTATGCTCAAACTTGTGACCCCCGGGGTGGGGCCAGTTTTGACCCCAGGGGCATCATATGAACAAACTTGGTAGAGGTCCACTAGGCAATGCTACATACCAAATATCAAAGCTCTACACCTTCCAGTTTCAGAGAAGATGATTTTTAAAGTTTCCCCTCTTTGTTCCTATGTTCGAACTTGTGACCCCCAGGGCAGGGCCAGTTTTGACCCCAAGGGCATCATATGAACAAACTTGGTAGAGGTCCACTAGGAGATGCTTCATGCCAAATATCAAAGCTCTATGCCTTCTAGTTTTACAGAAGAAGATTTTTAAAGTTTTCCTTATTTGTTCCTATGTTGGAAATTGTGACCCCCAGGGCGGGGTCAGTTTTGACCCCAGGGACATCATATGAACAAAATTGGTAGAGGTCCACTAGTAGATGCTACATGCCAAATATCAAAGCTCTACACCTTCAAGTTTCAGAGAAGAAGATTTTTAAAGTTTTCCTTCTTTGTTACTATGCTCAAACTTGTCACCCCCGGGGCGGGGCCAGTTTTGACCCCCAGGGGCATCAAATGAACAAACTTGGTAGAGGTCCACTAGGAGATGCTACATACCACATATCAAAGCTCTGCGCCTTCTAGTTTCAGAGAAGAAGATTTTCAAAGATTTTGCTTTTTTTTCCTTTTTGTTGCCATGGCAACCAGAGTTGTGGGTGGAATTCAATTCTTTAAACAATTTTGGTAGAGCTTCACCCAAGGAACATCCCTGCCAAGTTTCATCAAGATTGGCCCAGTGGTTTAGGAGAAGAAGATGTTTAAAGAAATTGTTGACGGACGACAGACGACGGACGCCGGACGCTGGACATAGGGCGATCACAATAGCTCACCTTTAGCACGTTGTGCTAAGGTGAGCTAAAAACTAGTACCGGTACATGTTAAAAATTTTGATGCAAACGCAGGAACTTATTATGACAAGCAGTTTCTCTATCCGACAGTGTTCTCAATATCAGCAATTTCTCTTTTGACTACAATGCTTTCAAAAGTAGTCTGCAGCAAGTCAAAAAGTTGTCTTAGCCCATTAACAGATATGAATACAACCTCTGAACCCCAATAGATACTTCTGGGAGGCAAATATCAGGAGTGTACACACAAAACTTGGGGTATAAGCTATTACAAAGCTATTTAACTTTTTACCAGACAACAAAATCTTGGCCTTGTCCAAATTATAAGCATTTGCAGACCACAAATTAAATGTTACTCAAAACATGAAATTTGTCTTTCAAACTAGGGTAGAAATATTGTGGGAAAGGCAGAAAATGCTGGTTACCAGCATTCTCTTCCTTTTCTCACAATGTTTAGTAAAGCTTTTTTTCTCAGGATGTTTTTCACCCTTCCAAAATCAAATTTCAATTTTTTAGTCACTTACTTTGTCATCTGCAAATGCTTTCAATCTGGACAAGTCGAAAACTTAGTTGTTTGCGATAAGATTAAACAAATGAATTCTTCTTTTAAATGGTAGAAAACACTCTGGGTGGAAAAAATGTGGTTGACCAGCATTTCCTCCATTACCCATGTTTTTAAAAGGCTTCTCCTTCAGGATCATTAACTCTTTACCAAACAACAAAATTTTAGACCAGTTCAAATTGAAAGCTTTTGCAGATGACAAAATAAATACGAATCAAAAATTGAAATTGTTTCTGGATGAGTAGAAAACATGGTGGGAGAAGGAGAAAATGCTGGTTACCAGCATTTTTTCTTTTTCCCACAATGTTTTCAAAAGCCTCCTTCTTCAGGGTCGTTAAAACTCAGGACTGTGTGGTAAAGGTTTGAAATATGGCTTGTTTGGTGTTTACCTGGAATTCTGTATCAAAAGGTGGAGAAGAACTTTGATCTTCATTGTCCTCATCATCGTTGCTGTCATCTGTCGCCCTCCTTTTGGCATCTCCTTTTGAAGTTTCCGGTTCAGAGGCTTTACGCTTCATTCTTTACTAACTGGAAATAGTAAGTTAACATAAAGTTATTTGTTCCACCAGTGAACCAAATTCTAGATTTGTCCATTCTGAATGCATGTGCAAGTGAAAAATAAAATACAATGTATAGCTAAAATGATTTAACCCTTTCCCAAACGATAAATTTTAGACTGGTCCAAATTGAAAGAGTTTGTAGACGACAATTTTAAATTTGATGAAAAGCACAGAAAGTTCTCCAAAGGGGTAGAAAACACTGTGCGAAAAGGAGAAATTGCTCGTTACGAGCAATTTCTCCTTTTCCCATAGTGTTTTCAAAAGACTTGTACTGCAGACACGTGAAAACCAGGGCTTGTTTGGGAAAGGGTTAAACTGACTTTGAAAAAAGGAGAAAGCATGAAAAAAATCATGCTCTTTGCAAACACCATGTCATGAAATTTTAACCCTTTACCAGACAACACCATTTTAGACGTGTCAATATTAAGACTTTTTGCTCAAATGACTGTATTTGTTTCTAAAAGGTTAGAAAACATTGTGGGAAAGGGAAAGAATGCTGGTTATCCATAATGCTTTCAAAAGCTTTCTCCCTCAGGGTTGTCAAAAGTTGTGATTGTGTGGTAAAGGGTTAAGCAATTAGTGTTGAAATGAAAAAATTTATGACTAGGCCTTTGCAAAGTGTGACCATTTCTATGAAACCATTATGGCATAATTAAATCTAGACTTAAATTCCCAGTGGGGTTGGCAAATGAACGGTCAATATGAGTAATTTGACCGGACCTATGATCATTACCGGTTTTAACCAGTCATTACTGGTTTATTGGTCAATTGAAAGAACCATGGTCAGTTCAAAAACATGTAGCATTTGTTATCCCATTTTTAATGGATTCTGCCCAATTTTGACCCCAGGGCTATAATTTGAAGAAACTTGGTAGTGGCCCATTAGATGAAGCTACATGCCAAAGTTAGTAGCCCTAGGCCATATGGTTTTGGCCAAGAAGACTTTAAAAGTTTTCAATATATAAACCCATTAGGCATTATGGTTTTTGACAAGAAGATTTTCAAAGATTTTCAATATATTTTAGTTTTGTTGCCATGGCAACCTGACTTTTTAAGGAATCTAATTCTTTCATGAAATTCTGAAGAGGACCATGGCAGGATCATTTCTATGAAGTTTGGTCAAAATTGGATGGGTAGTTTCAGAGAAGATGTTTGAAATAAAGTTAACGCACAGACAGACGGATGCACGCACACACAGATGGACACAAGGCCATTACATAAGCTTGCTGGCCTTTGGACAGAGGAGCTAGAAAAAAAAAAAGCAGGGCATTGCAAGTACATGTAATCAAAAATAATAAATTTCAAAAATAACTATACATAGTGGGAAAAGGAGAAAATGCTGGTGACCAGGGCCATGACATAAGCTCGCTAGCCTTTGGCCAGTGGAACTAAAAAAAAGAGAAAAAGCAAGGCATTGCAAATACATGTAATCAAAAATAATAAATTTCAAAAATTACTTTACATAGTGGTAAAAGGAGAAAATGCTGGCGACCAGCATTTTCTCCTGTTTTCCCCCCGCAATATTTTATATACTTTCCTATTCATTTCCAATCATTTGAGACACATCCAATTTGCCATCTGCCAAAGCTTTTAAATAGACAAGACTAGAGATTTGAGATTGTGGTAAAGGGTTAAGTTAATGACGTCCTACAAGCTGAAATGTAAGTTGGACAGCTTCCTTAACTAGGAAGACGAAAGTGTGAAAACTGTAATAAAAACACTAACTGTTAAACAATATATCAAAGAGGTAATTGTTACTTCAACTGGTGCCTGATTGTCCAAGAACAAACAAAACTGTCAAAATACTGGTTGTCGCTAAGACTGAAGAAGGTGTGTCCAATTTATAAGAATCATCCAATCAATGAGCTTAAAATACACAAGGTAATTTAGTGACATCAATGTTTATTTGGATGTGTGAAAGAGTGGTCATACTGTTATCTGTTTCTATCAGTTAAGCTTATAATTTAATCAAAGTGTCATAACAATCACTGCATCAAAATAATCCGAAAGACCCTATATGAGACTTCCATTCTACCCTTGACAATGAAAGGCAGACTGGTGTTAGGTGCCTGGACAGTAATGCACATGTCAGTCCTAAGGTCATGAGTTTAAAAACCTGATCATGTGATGCTTGGCAGGGTTGAAACTTTTTTTTTCTTTTTTCAGTAAAAGGAAAGTATTAATATTTCAACAAATATTTCAGTCAGCCACACAAACAACCACTTGAAATTTTCAATCCACCAGTCTGACTAGTATTAACCACTGTGGTTCAAACTGGTTAAAATCACTGGTTAAAACCGGGGGTGATTTCAACCGCCAAACTCCAGTTTCCTGGAATAGGAAGATAAGTTGAAAAAAATGAAGCATAAAAGAAAGAAAAATGAAACAATGCCTGAATGATTATTTTTTTCCCCAAAGAATAGACATAGAAGTAATCACAAAGTAACGTCAGAGCTAAATTCAAGTAAGAGGGTATTGTTAAAGTAACCATTAGAATAAAGTAAATGCTTGTACTTTAGTCTACAATGTAACCATAAAATAAAGTTAATCCTTGTACTTTAGTCCACTGCAGGGGTGGTGAAACTCAATTTCAAGTTATTGGTTAATAACTGGAAATTTGATAGTTTTCTTGTCTATGAAGTAATGATAGTGCAGATATTATTTGGGTTTCCAGGAGGTTCAGCCCAAAGAAGATTCAGTCCAAAGCCAACCAACAATTTTCATAAAGATTCTGCCCCGAAGTTGTGAAGCTTTTGGCCCTAAAATTGAGAAGGTTGGCAACAAGTTTCAGAAACAAACAAGTTTGGAAAATTTGACTTATAAAATAAGCCCGTTGTAGGTTTTGGAGAAAACATAATTATGGAGGTGTATTTGAACCATGGAGATTTTCATACCAATTTACCTCGCTTCAATTTGTGTCTCATGTATAAAACAATATCCTACCAAGTTTTACAAATGCTCAGAAATTAGAGGTAAATGATGAACAAGTCCAAGCCAGGTGTTTGGTGTGAGAGACATCACAGTGAACCAGCATGCTCACTGGGTTTTTTATTTGGCAGTGCATGGTTTTGAAATGGGGGTACAGAGAAAAATTAGCGGGTACCTTGGACTGTTTCAGTTTTATTAATGAATTGTAATGCCCTAGCTCCTTTACTAGTATTAATGGCCCCTTAATTAATAAATTGTGCACTTAGTGATTATACATGTATGGATGCATCATATGTCTCCAGGGCATGCTCTTACAAGTTTAGATATAATCGCAATGTCAGTCAAGATTTAAAAACCGAACACGGCCATGATTCTTGTTAATCAACGGCCTTTACAAAAGGATTTTCAGCTCCGTTCCTTTCTCAAAGTTGCTAAGGCCATTAGGGCTGCTTTAAAAAGGAAGCACAGGCAGACTGAAGCTCACTGTCGAAGATGATGCACATAGATCTAGCTATTTTAAAATCACAGGAGTAGCAACATGATCTTATGGTGTGAACAAAGTCTGGCACACTTCCATGGGAGACTACCTCCTTTGTACACAATCTTGTTTAAGTTGTGCATGCAATACGAAATGGTATTTAATTTGTATGTGCAGTGTACGTAATTATATACCTTCCTTTTTGTATGTACATACTTTTCACAGTGTGTGTGTATGCACACAAGTGCTGAAAAATTTGTATGTGCGGTGTAGAATTTATATGTGAATTATGTACTGCAGTGGGTGATTTGGCACCCTGTGAACATTAAACTATGATTATCTTGTTATCCAAACTTCCAATCCATGTAGTATATCAATCCAATTTACTGAACTTGTCTGTTGTGGTTACCATGAATCAGGCGGCTCACCCTAATTATTTCGTACCATATAGACGAAATAATAGAAATGGTTTTCATAACATGATGGAAACAGGTATCAGACACGACTTAAGCCTGGTAAAGGGGTGTTGCAAACTCCATCAAATAAACTCTACAGTACTGTTATTTAGCAGACTGTTAGCCTACCGGGTTGAAGAGAATTTAGGCCGAATGCACAAACTGTGTAACGAGCAGATACAAGTTTGATTTCACAAAAAAAAAAATATGAATAAAAATGATGATTATAATACTGCAATTATCATAAATATGATTATGTACGTTATCTTTGGAATGTAAATAAAAGCAATATCTTTTAACCCTTGACTTGTAGCGGGAGCTAGTTTCATTTTCTGTTCAGGCAGTGCCTAAAACAGCAAGAAGAGATGTAGACGGAAACGGAAAGGACACAACAGGACGACTTAGTAGCTCAAACTGTGTTCTCGGTAAATTTAATTATAATTATGCCTATTGCATGTCTTGAGTTTGGGATAGAGCAGTTGTTTTACTTAAAAAAAAGGTAAATAGTGCCGATCCTGATCAGAGAAGCGCAGTTTGATAAGGGCCATAACAGGGATCATATATGGCCCACAACATGCGAAATAAGACCTTCGGACATTTGCGTAAAGTGTCGTCCCGCATCAGCCCGGCAGTCCAATCCAGCTTTACGACTTCGTCAGATTTTTTCAAACAGTAGACTTTCGTGAAACAGAAAATCGCACAAAAACGGTTACATGTGTCGTCTCCGATTAGTCACAGATTAGTTACTGATCTGGGACGACACACTTTTACGCATGCATATGTCCGAAGGCCCATTTTCGTGTGTTGCATGCCATATAATGTATTTATGTATAACGTCATTTTTGACAAAGTAAAGCCCGAATATAAAAAAGAAAAAAAAAAAAGAGGTCGGACTGGAACCAAGGCTACACGATCCCTGGTAGAAGTTAAAAGCTTATCCTAACACAGGCTATTAATATGACCACTGACAATTTTCCTCTGTTCTAATGGTAGGAAAGGCCAATACCCCCCCCCCTCTCCCCCAAAAAAGTGTGATATTAAAGACTAAAAACAAATAATTCCTGATCAGACTGCTCCTGTGTTGTAACCATGCTGGAGGGGGGAGGGGACTTCAAAACAGCTTGAGGGGAGGGAGAAATTGCTGGTATAGCACAGACTTGAACCATATTTCATGTGTTGTCTGCAGCTACTTTGAATATGGACGAGTCTAAACTTCTGGACTTTTCTAAACTGCATGGTACCCGCTGTATCTCCTGAAACTGCCCATTAGTTGTTGAAAATGATATGAAGATCAGAAGCAGGCTGCAAGTTTAGGACTTTTCCAAATTAAAAGCATTTGCAGACGACCAATAAAGCGTGGCTGAAAATTAATGACAGGATTTGCCCTTGAAAAGTCAGAGAGCAGTTCCCAAAAAATATTTTCAAAGGGCTTTTTCGTCTAGGACATTAAAACTAGGGATTGGTTTGGAAAGGGTAAAATATGTGTACTGGTATACATTTTTCTGCAGTACTGGTACATACTTTTTTTTAAATTATGAAACTAAAGAATTGGATTTATCTATTTTGAGAGTAATCCTTCTTCTTTTGACCCCTCCATGCAAGCAAGAAGAATCGTGAAAGGAGAAAACTTGTAACATACAGGGCTCTATCTGAAATATATAAGGTATTTATTTTCAAATTCTTAACAGCAAATTCTTAAGTTTCATGATGATTTTTTAATGACAAGATCGGATAAACATGACAAATTTATTTTAAAGTGTACAATACTATGACAAAACTAACTGGTTGCATTTATTCATCATTCAATAAATGTTTAATTGTGTAAATCGAATTGATAGTATGCATGGTGAAATCTTACCTTGATAACATCAAAGTGCTGTAAGCACTGTAATCGGTCGACACTGAACAATTACAGTGGTTTGAAATCACAAATCAAATGGTAGATGTTTAAACTATTTATGGGACAAAAAGTCCTACACCGTTACAAATTAGCCACGTAGGATCCAACTTTTTTAAACTGTCTTTTACAAATTAGTAGTTTAACGATTGGTTAAAATATAGGCTATGTTTGCCAGCCGACAGCAATAGAACGTAAAAGATATGTGACAATTCTGATCAGCAATATCCATTATCAAGTTTTAGATATTACTCATCATGAACAGCAGTACCTACCAATCCTTTAAAAGAGTGAAAAAATACGTACATTCTTTTCTGTAACTTTGGCAACTTTGGTAACTGTATTGTAACATATAAAAGCCGTATAAAATATGCCTGCACCATAACTTTGGAATTGTTTACTTTTGGCTGCTTGTGGGCCTTTCATTTTTCCATTTTTAACAAGACGTCGTATTCATCTTGACAAACTGTCCTACCTATATTTTAGCGGGCCAAATCGTCCAGTCCAAACGTCTGCTGGCATATTTCTCCTACATTATATTTTCAAAGAATACAGATACCCAATAGCTCCTTAACCGTCAACTCTTCACCAAATGATAAAATTTTAGACTTGTCCAAACCAAAAGCATCTGCACATGACGAATTAAACGTAGACCAAATGATGATCTGAATCGTTGAAAGGGTTAAAAAAAAAAAAAAAAAAAAAAAAAAAAAAACACGGGAAAAGGAGAAAATGGTAACCTGCATTTTCCCCTTTCCTCACAATGTTTTCAACTTCTGTCTCATGGCCATTAACAAAGGATAGTTTGGTTAAGAGTTAAAACACTCAGTTAATCGACTAGCCTTTTACAGTCAGGAAAACAATATCAAACATTAGGCTACAATTTCATGGTCGTTCCCCCCCCCCCCCTATACATCCCAAATAAACAGACAATTAGATCTAAGATATGAACGTCTGTGAGACTGAATTGCATTGCGTTCAAAGGACAGTCTGATCTTTATATTTTACTGTCTTCAAAAACGACTCTACTTGTCCATAGCCAACACAGGTAATTGTATTTGAGTCATTCTAATCAGCAAGAGCATAACTGCGGTAGCCTTGATCTCTTTATCTGAAATGTGGAAAGAATGAGAATCGACCAATATGGAGTAGCTGATGAGACAAACATGTTCTTGACGTTTGCACGCTTAGAGCGCTAAATTGTTAAAATAGACATGTTAAGCTTGGAAAAGCAGCCTAAATATTGCAGGACCATTGCTGTCTTGAGCAGAAGAACTCGGAAAACTGGCATGACAGATCCGAGATCTGACTGCATGTTCTGAGCAGTCTGGTCTGAATCTGCACCCTCTGCAAAGACTTTTTCCCTGGTCCGTTGATTCAGATATGAAGAATATAACAGTAAGTGAGCTTATTTGTGTTAACAGTTTCAGGGTTTTTTATCCTCGATGAAAATGTTCGATTTAACAAAATTTTGAAAATCTTTCAAATGGGTGAAAAACACTGTGGAAAAAAGAGAACATGCTGAATACATGCAGTTTCTGCAACTGTATTTTCAAAGCCCCACAGGATTGTTTGGTCAAGGGTTAACATACTGATTCTAGTCTGTAGAAACTCTCCAAGAAGAAACATGTGACTGTGTAAAGTGGTAGTACCATGGCTAGAAGGAGAGGAAGAGGGGGTGTGAAAACAATTTAACCCTTATCCCGCTAAAACATTGAAATGAAATTTCAAACCGGTAGTAAAACCCAAATAATTCTATGTCAAACCTATTCTCTTTTGGAAAAAGAAAAATCTCCCTATCGGACAGTGTAGACAGTGCACGTTCTGTGCAGTCTGATCTTGATCTATACTGTTCGCAAACAGGTCAGTGAGTCGCACTTAGCAGCCAAAGGGTTAATACATCATACGCTAATAGATGCGTAATCAGTCAGTATTGTGAATGGACAGTCTGTGTACTAAGGTTGTAAGCGGTGAATCGCCAGTCCATTCTGAAAATATTTACGTAATGGACTCTCCGCGAGGGCCATAACCTTTACACAACTCTATACCCTTTGTCCCCGCAGCTTCATACGCTTCGCCTCACATATACAATCCCTGCATTAAACGACCGACGGGCCGTTACTATTTTAAACTTACAGCTGTTATGAGTTGCATTTACATCAGTTTTCTCTTAGGCAAAGCAATCTAAATTTTCACTTTTTTTTAAAGCAATTTTTCCTTACAAACTCCTTTCTGTTGCGATTTTATTCCTCTCAAGATCAAAATGACCTATCATCTTTTCAACACCTGCTACATATATGGAGAGCATTCGTCACAACTCGGCCGATCCCGTAACTACGTATAACTATAAACGGATCACTCGAAAGTTGCCGAATGATATGGACAGCAGACGACTACAAGATGTGTTCACATCACCCGATGCACTTGATTCGCACTAGTTTCATTCATAAAGTTTCTGCTAATTACTGACCCTATTTCTTATAATCGTGTTGAAAGTAAACTGCTCCAGTTTTTGTTGGCCATAGATTTTGATGATACTGTAATTATGATATACTTCAATACTAAACAAATTGTAACCGCCGTTTATTACATAATTTGAAAGTTATTATGGGATTACTTGACATTACTTAACGCCTGTTTACCGCTAATTACTATTCCTGCGCTTATCTGGGTCAAAAGTGCGGTTATCTGGGTCAAAAGTAGTTTTTGTAATAAGGTCATCACAGCAGGTATAAGCGTTAAAACGCTGTAAGTAAAAGCTGTCACGAGTTGCAGTTACATGAGTTTGCCCTGAGCGGACGGGTTTCCGAAGTTTTCCATCTCTCTAATCGGTCTACCGCCCGATTAAAAACCGTTATTTTTCTTTAAATTTTTGGCGGTGGATAATTGTTGTGCTTTGATAAAATACAAGGGAGGCTACTGTGTACTGAATCTTCAGACTTGTAAACATTTTTCATTCTATCATTAAATTAGATAAGAATTTATAACAACCTTGTGAAAAGAATTTATGATTTCTTTTTTCAATCGATCGTCTTTACGGAATTTAAGCGTTTCATATAGATCTAGTTTTATTCATCTTTAGTTTCATGCGATTTACAACTCTAAGGGACGTAATTCTGGATCATACAAAGATAAATGTTTGTATGTTTTTCCTTTCCCACAATATTTTTTACCTTTTCAAAGACATTTTTCACCGTTCGACCATTATTTTTCTGCAAATGCTTTCAATTTTGGAACAGTTTTGAATTTTGTTGTTTGGTAAACGGTTGAATTTTTTTGTCCAAGCCTTTAAGCCCAAGAAAATTATTACTTACCTTATTAATTAGCCTAATTAAATTACAATGACTTCTGAATGTAAATGGAATGTTGGGAGATATTGGTGCAGGGATAGAGTGGTGGCCTCTGGCACTGCCATGGGCAGAGTCAACCTTTGCAACCACCCACATTACCCCTGTGAGGTCTGGTTAAGGTTTCCAGAAAGTGATTTACAGAGATTAACCCTTAGGCTGCTAAGCATGACTTGCTGACCTTTTGCGGACAGCATAGATCAAGATCAGACTGCACAGAATGTGCAGTGTGATCTTAATTCTATATTGTCCAATAAGGAGATGTCTATGCATACCAAAACTAGCTTTGAAATAGAAAAATTTGAGTTTTTACTATCGACTTGAAAGTCTAATTTTAGTTATTTAGCAGGATAAGGGTTAATACAAGTCGTAAAAACTTTCTTTCACTATAGATTTTACTCTTTCCCAAATGAAAAAATTTTGGACAGGACCAAATTGAGAGCATTTGCAGACAAAAAATTAAATGTACAGGTAACTTAAATGGTGATTTTTGTATTTGATAGTGTAGAAAACATTGTGGAAAAAAGAGAAAATGCTGGTTACCAGCATTTTCTCCTTTTCCCAAAATGTTTTCAAAAGGCTTCTCTTTCAGGGTCGTTAGAACTCGGGATTGTGTGGTAAAGAGTTATTATAACTATATTTAAACTTACAGGGAATGCTCAATCACTTTTAAAACAATGTATTTTTTGAAACTGTCAATATTTCCTGACTCGTTACACTGTTCAATTAGCTTTTTTGCTACTTTTTGTTTTAAGCCTCAACAAATAAGCCAAATCATCCTTTTATGTTACAAACAACATTATTAATTAATGATGATATCATTTTCTTTCTAAACTGTATTTTACTTAGTATCATACCTGCACAGAATGTCCGATTCATCTCATGAGATATTCTCATTAATACAGCTTACAAATAAGATTATCAATGCATGTACCAGTTTTTCTGACTGAAAATATTCATGGTGTTTATTTGCTCTTCAGAATGCATATATACTGGGAAATAAAGATCTGATTTGTACCAGAAGTAGCCAAAAATGATCCCAATAAGCCACATGTGGTGTCATCTTTCTCAAATTTGCCCTCTTTGCTGAAGGCGGGAGTCCTCTACTAGAACAAAAAGGGGCACACAGGGAAATTGCTCAATGCAGGCAATTTCTCCTGTACCCACAATGTTTTCAAACTTGGTCTGTTACAATCTGCAATCTGGTTAGGATATTATCTGCACGCAACACAGAGTTAAAATGTGATGGACAGTAGATGGGTCAAACATCTTTGTATCTGGTTAAACATAAAAAACAAACAATGATAAAATGGATACATGTGTGTATTGTAAGTTAAAAGTTAGAAAGAAAAACCCTGAAATTACCAAATTACCTCCTGCAGACAGCCTCTTGCACCTTGCTAAAATCACTTTTGAAAAACTTGTGGCAAAAAGCAAAATTGCTTATTATGAGCAATTGCTCCTTTGACCACAATGTTTTCAGATTTGTTCATCTATTGAAACACATGGCCACTAGCCATATTTTAGAAGAATGTTTTCAATGTTGTATACAGCATTTTCATTTCAGGAGGTAATAAGTTAAGGCAAACATCACAGATATGCTATCCTAAGGTAAATACAACTTTCTTGCATAAAAACACTTTAAATGTATGAAAAAAAAAAAGAAATAATACAAAAAACAACAATGAATTTATAAATATGAAAAATATGAAAAGAATAAGATATTCATGAAAAATACAAAAACAATCAGAAATGTAAAGATATGAAGTATACATGAAAATTGAAGGTTACAATGACCAGTTAAAGAAAATTTTGCAGCATCTATGCTGTACAGGGAACATCTGATTCAAGTTTTTTTATGATATTGGAAACAACCCTTGAAATTCTGATTGTGAAGTGGTACCTGTTGTATCTCCAGTAGCCGTCCGATAGACATCAGGCAACACCCAGTTCATTGAGGACAGCTATTGGTTTTCACATGTACCAAATCTACCAATCAGAGAGCCTGTAACAGAATGCCTGAATTTGATAAAAAAAAAAAAAAAAAAGCAATATTCTTTCTATGGCTAAGATTTTCATGACAAAAAAAGATTTTTCTGACCCGATCAGTTTATCAAACTTGCTAAGAATTTAGTCTTTATCAATAAGGTCCATCTTTGTGCATAAATAAAATCGCAATTTTAATTTCGTAGTCTTGCCTGATCTCATGAAATCTCGAACCAGGTAGAAACCTGACTTGTACGCAGTGGGTGTTACCTGTTGTTGATACAAAGGTCGATAAAGGCTGCCAGTTTATTCTGATTGCAGACTATACTGTCCCTGTGAGAGTTACTGTTCTTGACCCCTTTTAAACAACATGCATTTCTCGTGGATAGCAGTCTATAACTAGATAGCATAGATTAAATATCTAATAGAAAACAACTACCCATGTACATCTACCCTGCTCCCAGACCACTGAACAATATAACATGGTGTCATAAGTGGGATTAACTCAGTGGATGGGGACTTTCTAGGCAATCAAGAATCACAGAAGTTTAAAGAGATCCTTCCAGGAGTTGTTATTGCCAAAGAGCTCAGTGAGTTGAGGTTGTCAAAGAAATGTTTGACTTCCAACATTTTGTGAGGTTTACTGAACAATTTCATTTCTTTCAGTAAGTGAAGTCAAGGGTACCTAATACCATATGACTGGTTTTTTTTTTTTGCAGCAACATATTACTTGCAGAATTTTGCGGGTGGTGTCAGACCACAAATTTTAAATGCGCAAATAATTATTGATATCCCCCTACTATCCCTCTGAACAGCAGACCACCCGATAGCCACTACACCATGACTGATTATTGATTTTCACTCCACGATAAGGTACACCCGTGTAATTATAGGTAGACAAAGACTAGTTGTATTTTTGTCAGTTTGTGTATTGAAAAAATAAAAATGGCATTGCTAAAATATTTAGTACGGAAAGGTCTGCCAGACCCTAACACCTTTATCTGAAGCTCTATCAACCAGGGAGATATCAGACTCTAATCATGTTGTTCGAGATTTGACGAGTGCTGAAAAAAGAAACGCGGATGACTGTAGCTGTTTGATAGCCCACTCTTTGAGGGGATCTTCGAGCAAGAAGCGTGGAACTTACTCTAGCTTTAAACCAGACGACAGGGCAAAAATTGCGAAGTACGCTGCTATGCATGGGCCAGTTGATATGTTGAGATACTTTAAAAAAGAATTGTTCCTTTAAAAAAAAAGTGACCTCAGATTAGAAACTGCAAAAATTAAATGCACAAAAATTAGTAGTACTGTTTTTGGCCCCAAACCACAAAAATTTGCACCCACAAAAATAACCAGTTATACGGTAATGTGTTTTTTCTGACTGTCTGTGGATTTTCTTTACTATTCACAAGTCATGTGCTACAGAATTCTTGATGAGGTACAGGCAAGAGATCATGCTTCAAGTTAACATTCATTGTGCATGTTATTGTACTGATTACAAAGATATTGCAAAAAAGATCCAGTTACAGAACAGAGTAAAACAGACAGTCATTTTTTTCTTGCAAACAAGGTTTTTCTTAAATTTGGCAGTGACCTACTTTTTGACCCAACATGGCCCAATTTCAAACTTGTCAGAGATACCATCAAGACAGACAATTTGACCAAGTTTCATAAGTATTAAACTTAAAATGTGCCCTCAAGAGTGCACACAAGGTTTTGCTAAAATTTGACCTGGTGACCTTCTTTTTGGTAACATGACCATGACTTGTCTGATAAATTATCAAGACAAACATTCTGATCAAGATTCATGAGTATCTGACTGAAAATATGGCCTCTTGAGTGCACATGTGGTTTTACTAAAATTTGCAGTGACCTACGGTACTTTTTGACCTGACATGATTCAATTTTAAACATGTCAGAGATATCATCCAGACAAACATTTTGACTTAGCTTCGTGAGTTTCTGGCTGAAAATGTGGCCTCTAGAGTGCTCACAATTTTTTTCCAAAATTTTATCTGGTGACCTACTTCTTGACCTGGCATGACCCAATTTTGAACTTGTTTGAGATTTTGTCAAGCCAAACATTTTGACTAAGTTTTATGAGTATTGGACAAAAAATGTGGCCTCTAGAGTGCATACAAGGTTTTTCTATACTTTGACCTAGTGACCTACTTTTTGACCTGACATGACCCAATTTCAAGTGTCAAGATATTATCAAGACAAATATTCTGACTAAGTTTCATGAGTATATGACTGAAAATGTGGCCTTTAGGGTGCACACAAAGTAACTGTTGATGCCTGGATGACACACGACGGACGCCGCACACAGGACGATCACAAAAGCTCACCTTGAGCACTTCGTGCTTAGGTTAGCAAAAAATACAACAAATCTACAAAATAAAGAAAACAATAACATCAATCAACACACTAAGCGAACTGTTGACTAAAAAATGTAGTACATGTACATGTATGTGTGTCTTTCAAACAGGCAGCTCCTTTTTTTTTTCAATACTTCCAAAAGTTACTATCAAATAAAGAAGGAAAATTCAATAACATGCTCAAAATGAAAGCACATTCTCGGTAAGGAATATTTCCTCTTTCTGGCTTTTTGAGATCTTTCTTTTGAACAGAAACCATCTTTGTGATACCCCCCAAAAAGAAAAATACAATCATAGCCATTTAAATGTGTGGAAGATAATCTAACTTATCTATTAAAGGGGGATTAGCTTTGACAATTCATAAATAAACCCTTTATTTCAAGACGATCACCTTTTAAGTCCCTAAAATTGCTTTGAATTCACTAACTGAAAGACGTAATGGCCTGACAAGCAACAGCTTTTTGGCCATGTTTTTAATTCAAGGATGATCTTTCTTCTAGTGCTCAACTTTTTTGCCAGTGCACTGATCTTAATTTTGTCCAAATTTAGAATGTGAAGTAATTGGTAAATGTAAAAATAATATTTTGCTTTGTAAAAAACATGGATGGACTGGTAACAATCTTTAGTATCAATAATTATGTATCTTTAATCAGATACCATTTGCTTGTAATTGGCAATTGCTCATTTTCCATTTCTATTTATCATACAATTCAAAAAACTGTTCATATCAATCATTTCTTCTTTGTGCGACAATATACCTAGTTCTCCATACTTTCTAGTGTATGTCTTTCAAAAGCTTGATTGGTTCTTGGCTGAAGAAAAGACACTTACGGATGACTGTTTTCATCTTGCAGCACATGGTTAGGAAAACATATTGGCAAAGTAAGTAAATACCTTGTGCAGCACAATTTCTTCTTTTGCCACAATATTTTCGCTTGCATCATTGTATTAAACCTTTACCATACAATCTCAAGTTTTAATGACCCTGTGAAACAGCGTTTGAAAACATTGTGGGAAATGGAGAAATTCTGATCACATGCATTTTCTCCTGTATCTACAATATTTTCTACCCTTCCAAAAACAAATTTCAATTTTTGGGGTATATTTTTTTTTGTTGTCTGCAACTGCTTTCAATTTGAACAAGTCTTAAATGTTGTTGCATGGTAAAGTGTTAATCCTTGATTCATGTTGGCTATGTGCATTTCACAGGGATGTCTTTAAAATTGTCTGTTTTCAATTTGTTTCGGTTTTAGATAATGAGTTAACTGGTTTTCTCTTCCAAATCTTTCTTGTCAACTGACTGTAGTACAGCCTTCTTGATCCTGGATTCCCAAAGGTCAAAGTCAGCCATGAACTCCTTAAACTGTGCAGGCTCCTCATTCAGTGTTGCCATGGTGATAACTGTGTCAAATTTAGGATTGTCTTTCAACCAATGGGAAAGCTGTATTTGAACAGAATCTGCTTGCTTGTTCATGGTCAATGACTGAAGTGTGCTTATCAGGTTTTCATAGCAAGCATGGATCCACTTCATGTAAACAGCTGGATGGTCTGAAAGAGAAATTCTTTCTGTTGCAGAAGTTGATAATGTATATGTTCAGTCTTGGATATTTACTTTAGGCGGGTGCAAAAATTATAGGAGCACCATGTGCCTGCACTAACACTTAGCTGCTTTTAGAAATATATAAGGCATATTTGGTTAACTCTTTAACAAACAATCCTGAGATTTAACAACCTCAAGAAAAAAGGCTTTTGAACACACTGTGGGAAAAGCAGAAAATGCTGATAAGCAGCATTTTCTCCTTTCCCAACAATGTTTTCTATCACAGACAAATTTCCTCATTTAATCCACATATTATTTGTTATCTGCAAATAGTATGAATTTGGACCAGTTTAAAATTTTGTCATTTGGTAAATAGTGCAAAAAAACCCATACTACATGTATTTAAATTCAGAAAGGGGCATAACTATAACTGTGTTAAGCATATTTTGAGCTGCCTGCCCTAAACATATGGGCTCCTTTTATGGTTGTTAACTTCAGTTACCCACAAATGTTTGAAGTAGATATTTCAAGCACTGACAGAGATATCGGACAATATTAATGTTTTTAACAGGATTCTGACAAAACCTCATTATTTCCCCCACCCTCCTCCAAAAGGAGCTAAAAATAAAATTAGGCCATTTAAAGAAAGCAGACAGGCACTTAGACAGGACTACGGAATGGTTCTTTTGGGACAAATTCTTTGTTTCTTTGAAAAAGGGTTTTTTAAACATGAGAAAAGGAGAACATGCAATAAACTGGCATTTTCTCCTTTTCTCTCAATACTCTTTACCCTTTCAAAGACAAAAATGTTGATTGAGCAACATTTCATTTGTTGGCTGTGAATACTTTAAATTTTGGTGTGTCATCTAACAAAGGATTAACCCTTTACCAAACAAACCCGGGTTTTCACGACTTTGAGAAAGAAGGCTTTTGAAAACATTGTGGGAAAAGGAGAAAATGCTGGTAACCAGCATTTTCTCCTTTTCCCACTATGTTTTCTGCTCTATCAGAGAGCTTAAGCTCATTTGTACCAAAGTTGAATTTGTCGTCTGTGATTGCTCTGAAATTGGTCTATTCTAAAATTTTGTTGTTTGGTAAAGGGTTAAACAGTTTTATTAGATCTATCAGCACATTTCTTTTCCATATGAAACTCATACACAATTTCATATACATGTACCAGGTAGTATATAATATTCATATCTTAGCAAGTCTGAATTTAGTGAACAGAAGTAACAGCCCAGTGTAAGTAAATGCTTTTCTGCTTCAAGTGTTTCTATTATTTCATTATATTCCTTTCTTTGTCTGCCACTGTACTATAATGTCCTTGCTTTTACAAATAGCATATAATAATATAAGACCATAACTGATAAATCGCTCACAATTCAGTGCTCCAAAATTAATGGACAATGGCTTATTTAGTAATTGATTTTCTTGAGTAAGGCACTTATTGCTAACCTAAGTCAAAAGTGTGTACATCAAAGATTAGACTGTGTTCTGTGCTATCTGATCTAAGTCTATAACTTAAGATATACTTAGGACACAAAGGGTTGCAAAACAGACCATTACCTATATTGTCCACTACATTCTTCAGTATCATAATGCACTCCTTAGGTTTTTCTGTTATTTTGTAAAATGTTCCCAATGTGGCAGCAGCCAGTAGACGGAAGTAACTATTCGAAGGCTGACAGAGTTTCATCAAGGCCACACTTGTTTGCATCATATCTTCAGCCAAACGTAACCTGGAAGTTGTAAACAAATTTACCCGTAAATTCAGAGCATGCCTGTATGCATAATATTTACTAGAAGTCATTTACATAAGAATGAATGTTAACTTGTAGAAAATTTTGTCACAAATGACAAAATGGAAAAAGGCGACAACTTGGTGCCACATTTGCATTATTAGCACATCATCCTTAACCCTTTACCATCCATTCCAGTCTTTAATGACCCTATGGCAGACAGTTTTTGAAAATGTGGTGAGAAAAGGAGAAAAATGCTGGTAACCAGCATTTTCTCCTTTTCTCACAATGTCTTCACCACTATCAAAGACAAGTTCCGTCATTTGAGTCATATCCAAATTGTCATCTGAAAATGCTTTGATATTTCAATGAGTCTACATTTTTTTCATTTGGTAAAGAGTTTATATTATTACCTTCATTAATATCATGACCCGCATCATCTTTACTATTATGCAGCTTGAATTTCTTGTGACAACACAATGCAGTATTTCACACACATTTGATACCACCTCCAGACAACTTATATGTCTTGCAGCAGACCAAATGAAAAAATATTACAGCAAAGGGAGGAAGAACTCAGAATGATAAATGCCTCTTTCTGCCACAATCTTTTTTAAAAACATACAGTAGATGAGTAATATAAGCCTTAACCCTATACTAAAGAAGACCATGTCTTAACAACCCTTTAAAGGTTTGAGAAAGGCTTTGACCCACTACCAAATGACAAAATTTTAAGACTGGCCCAAATTGAAAGCATTTGCAGAGGACAAATAAAATGTGGCTCAAATAATGGTATTTGTTTCTGAAAGGTAGTAAGATTGATTGATTGATTTATGGTGTTTAACACTGTTTTCAACATTATTTCAGTTATATTGCGGCAGCCAGTGCACCTACCCATGCTTTCCTGGAATTTTTTTTACCAGTTCTCTGCACAATATTCTTTCAAAGCTACTGGCTGCTTTCCCACATAACCATCTTCAAAATAATGGTCAGCAGTGAGAGGAATGAATCCTGTCGCAATGACTATCATCAGTCCTGGGAAAGTAATTGGCCGAGCAGGGGATTGAACCAGGGACCTCCTATTCTGAAAGATAGGAAAACATAGTAGGAAAGGAGAAAATGCCGGTTACCAGCATTTTCTCCTTTCCCTACACTGTTTTTGAAAGTCTTTTCTGTCAGGGTCTTTAAAACTAGGGACTGTGTGGTAAAGGGTTAAAAAACACTGATGGAGCAGGAGAAAATATTGACAACCAGCAATATCTCTTGTCTTCTTCTCGTTCAAAGCCAGAATCTCTATAATCCACATTTTTTTAGGATATTTCTGATGTTGTTTGCAACAACTTTTTTGTATGAGGTAGCAAATCAAAATCATACAGATTACAAGTACATGATTATGCATGTGTATAGCAGTGCATTTAATATAGATATACAAAAATATTAATTAGAATTTTATATAAAAATGTCAAGATTATCAAAAATCAAATTCCCAACTGAGTTAAAGATACATGTACATCTATAATTGTTTTCATCCAGTTTTTAATCCATTCCATCCTCATTTTATGAAACTATAATGATTCTTGTATCTTTATGCCAAATGTTGCCCCTGACTATTGCACAGATTACGATGGATAGAAAATGCATTTCATTTTTTGGAGGCCTTCAAAGAAATCACTGTTGTCGTTTCCAGTTTTAAATGAGGACAAATCCCTTGAGTTTCTCTATCCCTGACACCATATATGCCAGTATTGGTAATTTGCCTTTGTTTACACAGCTGACTAAATTCTGAGCCATTATACACACTATCAAATTTCAACAACATTTTTCTCTGTGGCTCAGCCATTGTAAGGATGTATCTTTAACCCTTTATCAAAACAAATCTGATTTTTAATGGTGGTTCTCCTTTTCCCACAATTTTCTACCCTTCAAAACAATGTTGTCTGCAAACACTTTCAAATTGGACAAGTCTAAAATTTTGTTGTTGAGTAAAGAGTTAATCCTTTACCACACAGTCCCGAGTTTTAACAACCCTAACATAGAACACTCTTGAAAACATTGTGAGAAAAGGAGAAAATGCTGATAACCAGCATTTTCTTCTTTTCCCGCTATATTTTCTACCCCATCTAAAAAAAGTTCCATCATTTGAGCCACGCTGAAATTGATGTCTGCAAATATGCTTTCAATTTGGACCAGTCTTAAATTTTGTTGTTTCGTAAAGAGTTAAACCTTGAACCAATAAAAAAAAAAAAGGAGGACTCTTTAACACAGGATAAAACAGGGTAACGCAATTTCAAACATGCTTTTGCCTTCATAACCAACACCTTTTCCTTATGATTTGATAACATTATTCCCTTCTATCAGTTATTTCCTTCATTATGAATCAAATACTTTATGCACTAAAAAAAGTCTTGAAATGGGCTATCACATACCTGAAGATATCTTAATCTATTTTACAGTGAACCACTTTTTTAAAATAAATTTGCAAAGGAAAAGCTGCCTACAAGGAACAAGCAAAGGTTTTTCTGCAACAATGTTTTTTAATATGCATTGACATATTGAAACTAAATACCTGTTGACCACCCATATTTCATATATGGATCTTTGCAAAGTCCTCTATAACAATTTTTTTATGGAAGAAATCATTTAACCCTTTACCACACAGTCCCTATTTCTAACTACCGAGGTAGAAAGCTTTTGAAAACATTGTGAGTAAAGGAAAAAAATGCTTGTAACCTGCATTTTCTTCCTTTTCAACAATGTTTTCGGCTATTTAAAACACAAAAATCATCTTGCGATCTTGACTGAATTTGTTGTTTGCAAACGACTTGAGTTTGGTCTAGTCCAAAGTATTGTCGTTTGGTAAAGGGTTAAACAGTTTTTTATGTAAGTGTTATGACTGTATAAAGGTTATCTGTTACATGTAAATTTTGTCAGGCTGTGAGTTTTTATTGCAGGCAGTGTAAATCATGATTAATATGATGTACAAAATATGTAAAAGACATACAGTCTTAATTCAACAGCACTGTCTGCTATGTTAAAAAATTATTGGCAAAAAACAGACTTGAAAACATGATAAATTGTCTTCACTTTACCTCACTTTAATATCTGTTTTGAGCTGTAACTTTTAGATAATATCATAAAGAGGATTTTGATTATTGAGTGTTCAGGATTGAACGTCAAACAGACTGTTATCAACTCAGTTGTTACAAAATCAAGTAAGAGCAGAACAGAATAACAATTATGGGCAAAACACTATAACAAATAGAGACAGCATGAGCATTTAGCACCATTGTCATGAGATTTTTCTTGGCTTTCTCATACATACATCTCCAGTTGCCATAATATTTTCACAAGAGGTCATGGATTAATTGTACATGTATACTGATCATTGGTGCCACAGGGTCAAGAAAGAATAAGAATAATGTTAAAGAGGTCAAAGATTAATAGTTTCCCAGTTTGGGTCAAAATTTTATATTGGTGAAGCGCTCTTAAGTTTGTAGAAATACTTGAAGTACATGTATTAGGACTTCATGTATTTTAAAAACAGATGAAATTTATTAAAAAAATATACCGGTAGTATTCATGCATTTTCTAAGTCCATGTAAATTTACCATAATATACATATTTTATCATATCTATAAAAAGCACAAGAAATCTGGCCAAAACATCTTCCCAATATTTACTGCTGTTGGCAAATATTTGTCATTTGTACATCAGAAACTATCAGAGGCTTGCAGAAATCGTTTAAAAATCATAAGATCTTTCCACATTGCATCACAGGTCTCGGGAATTTGTTTATATTTTTATATCAAGCTCTTATTACAGAAAATAGGATCATATTAATCCTTTACCAAACAATTCCAAGTTTCAATGGCCCTGAAGAAGCCTTTTGAAAACATTGTAGGAAATGAAAAAAATCTGTGATTGACATTTTCTCCTTTTCCCACATTGTTTTCCACCCTTTCAGAGAAGAATTCCATCATTTCAGCCACATTATTGTACTGTAGTTGTCAGCAAACACTTTCAATTGGACAAGTCAACATTTTTCTTGTGTGGTAAAAAGTTAATTAGAGGTAAAACAACCAAATCTGGAAATTTCAGGATATATTATAAAGAAAATGAGAAATAATGATATGGGTTGAGAACAAATAAAACAAAAGCACCACATGAAGGTGCCAACTCTCAGCTGCAGTTGCTTTAAGTGAAAATTCTAAGTAATAAAAGGGACATAACTGTTTTAAGAAATATTTTGAAATATTTTGCCCCTGTTGTATGGGTTTCCCATTTGATAGTTAATAACTAGTCCAAGTTTGAAGTAAATATCTTCAGTAGTAACAGAGATGTTATAAAATGTCAAAGTTTTTGTACAACAATGCAAATGACGACACCAGGGCTATGAAGATAACTTGACGTTTTCTTCGAAAACAGGCATGCTAAAAATTGAAACAAAAGAAATTAGGATATTATGAGGGTGATAAAAAGAGGTGATTAAAAAATTCCATGCATGTAACTTACGGATGTTTTTTGACATCTTCAACTATCTCCCTGATAAATCATTAAATAAGAAACATATAGTAAAAACCTCAATTATTTTAATAAAAGACAGGTTAAAAATAGGATGAGTTGTCTGTGTATATATCTTAAGATCAAGCATGTGTACTTTTAGGTCATCTGATTTTAATCAGAAATATGAATCAAAGTTTCCTCACTAAACAGCAGGGCAATAGGAATGATCCCTCATTAGAAATCCACTGCTGCTCTGCTGTTTTTCTCAAAACAATTCCCTTCTAGCCATAAGTACAAAATTCCTTCCTGAAGCAAATTGGCAGAAGTGGAATAGAAAAACATCCATGTAAAATACAGATAGGGAATATAAATTATGGTTTACTACACTAATAAATGTTAACCCTTTACCAGATGACAAAATTTTATCCTTGTCCAAACTGAAAGCATTTGCAGATGACAATTTCAATGTGGCTCAAATGGTGCAATTTTTCTTTGATAGGGTAGAAAACATTGTGGAAAAAGGAGAAAATTTTCTCCTTTTTCCACAATGTTTTTGAAAGGCTTCTTTCCCAGGGTCGCTGATAGGCGGCATTGTACAGTAAAGAGTTAAAAGATACGGCTCTTTACGAACAACTTCCCCTTTACTCACAATGCTTTCAAAGGTGACCTGACACAAGACAAAAAGAATTGTTTGCAAGTAGTAACATTGTAGGAGATATATTTGAGTTATTGCATGTTAAACTGATCAAAATGTCACAACGTGTGCACATGGTAGATTCATTGAAGCATACAGACTGTATAAATCTTAATCTTGCTTATTAAGAGACAAGGGTGATACCAATCTTTAGACCTGGCAATGTTCAACAGTAACTAAAATTCTAACAAGAAACATAGCGACAGACTACTAACTTAATCTAGAGGCTGATAATTCTTACAAGTAAAACCTCTACTATTATTATGATTACCGGTACATCTATATAATAATTACAATTCAAGTAAGTTTCATTTCTATCAACATCTAATTTTGATGGTTAAAGTCTTTTTATTCCTCTTGATAGTGCAGCAGAATAAGCTTTTGTATTAAGAGCCAAGAAAGAAGTTTACAGAGTTACCATACAGTAAGTGACTTCATATTTCATAGTTCCTCATTTGTGATTACTTTGTTTCAAACAATGATTTCCTAATTGAATCAGGCTATATTGACTAGATGACTTGAACAGATACTTACAATAAATATAGTTCTAAACTGATTTTACTCTTTACCAAATGAAATTTTTTTTACACTTTCCAAACTGAAAGTGTTTGCAGGGGACAAATCTGACATTGCTCAAATGATGTAACTTGTCTTTGATTGGGTAGGAAACAATTTGGGAAAAGGAGAAAATCCTGGTTACCAACATTTTTTGCTCTTCCCAAAGTGTTTCCAATGACCATCTTCTTCAGGATCGCTAAAACTCAGGATTGTGTGGTAAAGGGTTAAAAACTAGAACAATTACAGAAAGTGACTTACTGCTCCTGCCAAAGCTTTGGTTAGTGACCATGGGGTTCAAATCTTCCTTGTGAAAGTGTACACTAAAGGTTAGATATTAAACCTTTATGATTTGTGATGCATGTCTCAAAAATATCCTGGCTAACATTTATTTTTATCATTGTTATCAGTTTCAAATAAAATCACAGGAAATCTGTTGGGGAAATTCATTCCACATGATAATGGTTGAAATTTGGATTGACAGACAGACATACAAAATGATAGACTGAACTGTAGTTCCAAAAAGCTTGGCACAAGGGGAACTAACAACTGATTTATGAGTTACCTTTCCATTTTGGAGTACACTTGGCCCAGTAGAGAATAAACTTGTGCTGTTCGCAAGCTGACTTCTCCATAATGCTGAATCACCAACTCCAAGGCTTGTTTTGCTTCAGCCTCAGCCATGCGTAGTATTTCTTCCTGTGATTCTTTGTTTGCATGGAAAGCTTTCCACTGTAGGGCTGAAGCTATGCACAAGAGAGGATCTTAAAAAGGTGTTTAACCCTTTACCAGACAACAATATTTTAGCCTTGTCCAAATCGAAAGCATCTGCAGACAACAACTTCAATGTGGCTCAAATGTTGCAATTTTTCTTTGATAGGGTAGAAAACATTGTGGGAAAAGAAGTAAATGCTGGTTACCAGCATTTTCTCCTTTTCCCACTATGTTTTCAAAAGCTTTCTTTCTCAGGGTCGTTAAAAGGCTGCATTGTGCGGCAAAGGGTTAAGTATTTTTTTTTTTTTTTTTTCATTTCATAGGGTGACTTAAATCTTACAGCAGCATCAAATTTTAGTCAACATGTCTATATAAATGATAATACATGTACATAAACAAGATTGTGAGATTCTTTTCATCAAACAAAACCAATAGCAGAGGAAGGTTTTCTTTGCTTGAAGCCGTTTACAAAATTGAATTATCCCATGACAATGAATGAAAACTTTCTTGAAGGCATGAATTAAAGAAAAAGAGTGTCCACTAGTTTCACTTACCTGGTGTAGCAAGGCTTGCAACGTTGAAACATTATATATTTGAATCAAAAGATATCTTTGAAAGTGATTGATATTCAGCTTGAATCCTTAATTACATTGCCAACAAAATTAATACAATAATTATGTGCTTCAGGAAAAAAAAAAAGGTGCAACTCTTTCAGGAACACACACCTGTTTACTACACTTTGAATACTGATACACATCTATTGGAGTCAAAACTTTTGACCCTTTACCACACAATCCCAACTTTTAACAACCCTGAGAAAGAGGCATTTTGAAAACATTGTGGGAAAAGGATAAAATGCTGGTAAACAGCATTTTCTCCTTTTCCAACAATGTTTTCTAACCTGTCAATGACAAATTTCATCATTTGGGCCACTTTTAATTTGTTGTCTGCAAATGCTTTCAATTTGGACCAGTCTAAAATTTTGTCATTTGGTAAAGAGTTAATCTTAGTAATGCATGCAACAGATGCAACAGTCTTGCAGTGGTTAAGTTGCTCTCCACAACAGTACACAACAGGTCAAACAGCCAAAACAAGCAATCGAAGCAGTCGCAGCACCTTTTACCCTGTTTTAGAAAGACTGTTATTGGAACACACACACAGGAGTTATGTTTGACTTGATGATTCACAGACCATTCTGCCTTAAATCTTTTAACTATTTGTTGTTCCGTTTACTGAGATTTTTCTGTATAAACAGATTACTTACCAGAGGTATGAAGAAACAGATATAACATTGGATGATCCTCTGGCAGATTCCTGCGTGCAATTCTCAGTGCTTCATAGGCATGGTAATAATATTTCTCTGTGTCAAACTTTTGAAGTACCAAAAGTGCTTTGCTCACAGCTCTGTGAGCAAAGGCAAGCTGAATGGTGTCACAGCAGTAGATTTTCTTTGCTGTGGCCAGTGAAAACTGAAAGCACAGTGAAAACTTGATAATTAATTTGTAAAGCACCAAATAAACCCAACAGATATTTTAAATCTAGAAAAAAGACCCAAAGAAATGCATTATCAAGGTTGATTTTGTCTAGAATGTCTTAGCAAAGCAGATAGTATAGATCAAAGATCAGACTGCACATTTTGTGCAGTCTTATCTTAGTCTATACCAGCAAAAAAGGCAACCCTAATTGTGATGGTACTTTAAGATTTAAAGCTTGATGCACCAAGTTAATGAAATGGACCTTTCCAGATTGGAAAAATAGCAAAAGCAATGCAAGATGTCCTTGTACTCTACAAGATGAAATAGACAATAGGTTTCATGTACATGTTCATGTACTGGAAAATTATACAAAGTGGCTTCCTTAAGTTTTTCTGTTTTGGGTGGTACATGTAAGTGTGTTTTAAATGATTCTGTACTCTGTTTTTTTTCTGCTGACTAAAATTTGAAAGCTGAATGAAACTAACACAGAAATTAGATTATTATCAATTTTGGCAACTACAGTGGACAAAATTTGAGAAAAAATTAAGACAAATGAAGAAATTGTTAATTTTGAGTAATTCCTCAGCCTAAGTTTGTCAAGATATTTTCCTAGCTGTTTTCTCATCCAAAAAGCAATGAATTCTGTCAGAATCTTTCTTTTTAAATAATTTCTTGGATCTGACACAAGGCCATCATCTCACCAGGGCAAGATGTAGTCCACCTTCATCCTGCTTGAATTCTGTGGAAAAATGACACAAGTGTAACAGGGCCTTTAGATATAGTGGGTTTCTTGCACCGAAATGTTGTCTGGAAAAAAAAAAAAGAAAAATAAAACAACAATAACTGAGAAAAAAGAAAGAAGGAAAATAACAACTCTTTGTTAGTAACAATTTTTTTTCAATGGACATATCTAACTCTGAGCCTTGCATTTATATCTAAACAAGTAAGAATAATATTTGTAATTTTGTCAGTAAAATGTATTTGGGTAGTTTCTTTGACACATTTACCAACTATCATATTTACTTTTTACAACCCTGATTTTTTAAAAGCTCTGTGTCACCTGTATCATCTTGTTTTCATCACAATGTTCGGAAGGGACAAATCCTATCATTATATAATATTTCATTGTTTGCCTGCAAAAATTTTTATCATGGCAAGCCTAAAATTTCATCATTTGGCAATGAATCAACCCAACAAAGCAAATGTTCTAAGACTACTTATTTTGTCATTCATATTATAATTTGAATACACAAAGCCTCTGCCAAAAAATGTCGCTTTCAAATCAGTCATTCTTATTCTCCAAAGACTTTTAAAAATTTTTGTACATCAAAAATATCAGAAACAAGAAGTGACATTTCCAAACATATAAATCTTTGGAGTTTAGTTACCTGGCAAATTGGACGCAGTAAACAGCCAGTTTTTCTGCACGCTTTATCTGCCATTTGGCACAATATGCCATCACTGCATTACATAGAGTATTCACAACAAGGACTTTGTTTTCTGGATTTAAAGCCTGTAAATACATTTAAAAGGACAGATGAAAATCATTATAGTGTAATTCACCATTCATGTGCAAGAAACATATGAAATGTTCACACAAAATTGATAAATGTTCAAGAATTAATCAGAATTGGGTTAAAATGCAAGTTTTGGCTCATCCTGCATAGGAGGAGTCTCACCCCATCCCCATCATCAAAATCTGCTTAGAGATTTTGAGATTTTGAAACATTGGAGTCATCCAGCAAAATTTACTTTATGTTAATCCATGACATAAAAGAAAATGTATGTTGCAGACAACATATTAAATGTTACTCAAAACATAAAATTTGTAGTTCTAAGGGTAGAAAACATTGTTAGAAAAAAAAAGAAGATGCTATAAGCAGTTTTTTCATTTCTAACAATGTTTTCAAATGCCTTCTACCTCAGGGTCATTTAACTCTTTACCAGACAACAAAATTTCAGCTTGGTCCAAATTGAAAGCATTTGCAAACAACAATTTCAGTATGGCTCAAATGGTGCAATTTTTCTTTGATAGGATAGAAAACATTGTGGGAAAAGGAGGAAATGCTGGTTACCAGCATTTTCTCCTTTTCCCACAATGTTTCCAAAAGGCTTCTTTCCCAGGATCATTTAAAGGCGGCATTGTGCAGTAAGGGGTTAAAGTTGGAATATGTGGTAAAGGGTTAAAAAATAATGTAACGTCAGCATATACATAGTAACATCAGCATATATGATTAATAAACAGAAAATGCAAATAATATTACCAAAGGTTTTCAACCCTTCATCACACATTGATGACTCCATGTGAAGAAAAATGCTCTTGAAAACATTGTGGCAAAAGGAAAAAAGTGCACATTACCAGCATTATCTCCCTTTCCATTTTTCCTAGCCTCTAGCAGGGAAATCAAACCATACAAGCCATTTTAATCATGTTTCTGTTTTCAATATGGTAGAATCTACAATTATGTTGTCTGTAGGTTAAATTGTTAAGACTGATACCAAGATGAGCTTCAAAAGACATAAATATCTTTATCCTCATTTTCTCAATTTCTTGTTGAAATATTATTATTTGAGCAATAATTAATATGCAACATGTGGATGCTTCCAAATAAGAGATACAAATCTATATGACAAAGCAGACATAAATCTGGTATGCAGATGGAGAAAAGCATGTTTTACAAGAAATTGAAATTGCTTGATTAATTTCTCCATTTACTTTGTTTGAACCAAAGCCTTCTTTTACCAACCTTTAATGCACTTTGGATCCAAGAGAAAGATGGATTTATTGAGCCCAGTTCAAGTAGCATGTGGCTCAATTCATTGTTTAGCTCAGCCTCTTCTACTACATCTTGTCCAAAAGACATCATCTTAATCTGCCATGTCATCTCTGTGGCACACTGGTAGGCTTGACTTGCACCAACAAAGTTGTAGTTTCGATTACGTAACTGCATCAGCTTTATGTATCCACGATATTTTGTCATCCAGATATCTAGATGATGTGATTCACTGAGAAAAGCCATAAGCACAGACATAACTTTTTCCGCATCTGTAAAATACCCATACTCTGTCATAAAGTCAATTAGTTGAAATGCTAAAGAAGTAAACTGTTTGACACTTTCTGAGTACTTTGCAGCTTTTGTATTGCTTTTTAAAACTGAATAAAATGAGTTAAGAATGTCCTGTAGTAGATTCACTTCAATAGCCTCCAAAGACTTGAGATATTTAAAATATAGGTGATATATCTCTGGCTCATGTAGTATTTCTTGAACTGTGTCACACATGCAAAGTTCAAACCCCACTGGCAGTAATTTACGACGAGACAGCACCGTAACAAGTTCAAGTTTCTTGATGCGATCAAGTGCTTTGGATTCTTGTTCCATTTGATCTCTGTCACTAGGGTCAGGTGACTTCTCTAATTTGTGAAAGTGCTCCTCAGGTATCTGTAAGGTACAGAGAAATTCACTCTTTACTACAAAACAAAGTTTTACCCTTTCCCAAGCAATATCCCAAATTTTACCAACCTCAGGGAGGAAGGCTTTTGAAAATATTGTGGGGAAATGGAAAAGTGCTGGTAACCAGCATTTTCTCCTTTTGCCACAATGTTTTATATGCTATTATGGCCAAATTCCATGATTTTAGCCACATTCCTTGTCGGCAAGAGCTTTCAATATAGACAAGCCTTGTTGTTTGGTAAAGATTTAAGAACGGTCCATATTGTAAGCATTATCAGATGACATACCTAATGTGGCTTAAAAGATAGAACTTGTCTTTGACATTCCTTTGTCACAATTTCTTTGACAGTTATAGGCTGCAAGATGCCAAAAGGAATCTTAGGGATATTATAAGTTAAATGGATTCAAATTTTCTCTTGTTTCTTTACCCCCTTCAAGTAGTAAACACTCTGCCATTAAATTCTCACTAGATAACATGATTTCATAACTCTTGGTATCCAAAAATAGTTGTTTGGCAGAATAATATTCACATGTGTTGATGTATTAAACCTAAGCTGATTGTCAATATTTTACAAGTATGTTTTCACAGTGATCAGCTCTAGATTGCTTTAGAAGGTACTGAGTTTTGCCATTTTTTCATAAAGACAGACTTGGATGGAAAACATAAGTATAAATTACATGTACTCTCTTAGCCACCAGTTTTTCTTAACCATTCACCATAAGGTTGTTTTCATTTCTTCATATGCCACTATTTCTAATAATTAAATCAGAAGTCTTGATATCAAAAAGATAACCTCATTTATATGAAAACATTTTTTCAAGAGCCTTTTTATTGCAGAATGGATCTGTAAGTATACAGGTTAAGGTAAAAATTAGCTCATGAAGAGAGATAGTCTTACTCACAGTTAAAAGTGATCTAAAATTGTCTGGCGTGGGTATCCATTGTTGAAAATAACCTTTCACTAATGTCACAGCATCATGGGTCTTTTCAAATTTGCCAGTCCATAGAGAGAACTTCTCATCTTTCTCCAGGATGTCACCAAGGCCTGATTCTTCCTCCTGCTTCCTTTCCTCATCCAGGTTGAGAACATTTTGTGTTTGACTTGATGAAGGATTGATGGATGGAAGGGGTTTATAATGTGGAAGCTTGTGAGATTCTCTGCGGGGTGATGTAATATCAGCAAATTTGGATTGCTGAGAAGTTGGTCGATGAATCACAGTGTTGTCGAGAAATTCAACCAAAAGTTTATATCGTTTCTTGAAATCTGGGCCAGCTTCAGGGTTTTGGAGAGCTTCCTTGAATGCTCTGTACCAGTCCACATTTTTACCTTTATCTGTAAAAGATATGCTTTCATAAGAGAAAAAGAAAAACAAATGCTTTTGCACTTTGAAAAGAAAGTTCCCTATACATGCAAAGAGCTTGGATTTAAGTAGAAATCTACACATTATTTTTTTATTTCTACAGAAATCTCGTTCCTAGCCAAAGGATTAAAAATTGAGCCTAGCCTAATTATCATAATTATATCCCCAGGAGAACATTTGAAAGGGAACTCATATATTTTTGGAGTCAATACAGTTTCCATTTTTATACTTTCAGAAACATGATTGTAACCTCAATCCAAAAATAAGAAAGGAGTATGATCTGCAAGTATTACACCCTGGGGAGAAGCATAATACATAATAGAGCTAACTGACTTATATTCTGCAATAATGTTGATGCTTTCAATCTCTCTTTTTCTACGCTACCAGTAACCTTGACTGATGGAACATGTCTCACTTGCATAATTTATTATCATCATCAATTTCAAATACTATTAATTCATTATTTTTCCATAAACCTAAAACATATATTAGTAGTTATTTCTCAGATTGTGGTACTTTGTATTTTTTTAACAATGACCTTGACCTTCACCCTGACCCTAGGCAAACACAGACAAAACATGTGCATCATCTCTTGAAGGTAGATCATTCATTCTTTGTGAAACTGCATGGTACTATCTTACTAGACTCTCTATACTTTTTTTTAACTCTTTACCACACAATCCGACTTCTAACGACCCTGAGAAAAAAGCTTTTTGAAAAACAAAGTGCTAAAAAGAGAAAATGCTGGTAACCAGCATTTTCTCTTTTTCTCACAATTTTTCCTACCCTTCCCAAATCAAATTTCAGTTTTTAAGTCATATGTATTTTGTCGTCTGCAAATGCTTTCAATTTGGACAAGTCTGAAATTGAACTTCGCTTTGAATTGAAGGTATGAGCATAACCTGCATAAACCGACTTTCCAAGTGAGAAGTTTCATAAATCTGCCTCAGTTTTCAGATTTCGTATATTTTTTATAATTATTCTTTATTTCTAATGAGCAACCCTGACCTTGGTTTAAAATGAAAGATCATGCATTATCTTCATGATGTCATTATGGTCAGAAGTAGATTTATAAAGGTGTTCTGTGCAGTTTTTAATGTATCACAGTCATTACATTTTCTGGCACAGAATAATAGGTGGAGGAAAGATTGACAGAGGGAGAAGAGGAGCAGTAGATTTATGGAAAAACATCTACAATAGTCTAGATTACATGATACTTGATTGCAAATACGTTTTGGATTGTATTTTAGCCATTCAATAATGGTGTTTACTTAAAATTACTAAGACAGACATCCATACAAAACCATAAGGCACTCTTCACTATAAACAAGGCCCTGACACTAACTCTTTACTAAACAATCTCATGCTTTGAGGACCCTAAAGAAAAAGACTATTGAAAACAATGTGAGAAAAGGAGAAAATGCTGGCTACCAGCATTTTCTCCTTTTCCCACCATGTTTTCTACCCTTTAAAAAGACAAATCTAAAATTTGAACTACATTTTATTTCTCATTGGCAAATGCTTTTAATATGGCCAAGTTCAAAATTGTGTTGTCCGGTAAAGAGTTAAGAAGTTGAATAGAAGAAAAAGTACCGTTTACAAATGAGCAACCATTTTGTCTATGGTAAAAGAACAAACTAGCCCTTCAAGCTGTTTGATGTGAGAAGGTTTTTTTTTTCTTTTTTATTATTTTCCACTACATTTTCCCATACATATGCAAATTTACTCATTGTTTTCTTTCTTAATTGTGTGTATGTTTTTAAGATGCAAGTCATCGAGTTGCTCAGTATTATCAACAGTATTAACAAGAACCAGTATTGACAGTTGATAAAAAGTATTGATGAATGTGTTTATAAAATTTAATAGCCTTCGGTCAGTAAAAGAATAATAACTGATGCGAAAGTAATTTAGCCTTCCAACTAATGACGTAAGAATACGTTAAGACCTGTAAGTTCATCATAATTATTTACCAGGAAGGAGATCAACCAATATTCTTGCTTTATCAGCTGGAGTAGATCCTGCATTTATCTTCTTTAGATCATCTTCTGTGACAACACTAAGGTCTTCTAAATGACTGATGATGTGCTCAACTCTTAATTCTTGAACCAAGGCAATTCTGTTTATTCTCATCCGCATAACATTCTGTTTATCTATGCCTGAATCCCTGAGTGCTTCAGGTGGACTGAAATAAAGAAAAGAGTGTTTAAATATATCATAATCAAGCTTGTAAGCATTGTTGAGAGCAAACGAGTAATGGCATAAACACCTTTTAATATGTTACATCTGAAAATATTGAATATCTAAACAAACAAGGATTGGAAACCTTGTTACATCCATAGCTGAAGTTCTAAAAGATCTTCAGCCAGAAGTGAAAATTAGCATGAGGTGACAAAATTCTTTGACCTTTTGTATAGATTGGAATCTGCAACATTTCTCCAGGATGATCACATGATTTTGTAGCAATAAGGCTGAGTATGTGATATGTCATAAACCTTCCAGGCTACAAAAAGATTTAAGACATAAGATGTAAGAGAACAGTAATATTCAGCTTCAGTTTTGACCAATATGATATTGAAGTTGAAAAGATTTTAAAGATGTTATGTATCCAGTAAAACAAGAGGGCCATGATGGCCCTGTATCGCTCCACTGGCTAATATGTACAAATTATACACACCAAACATTACAACTCTAGGCCTAAAGGCTTCTAATAAGAAGACTGATAAAGTTTCTCTATAAAAGCCCACACGAAAATTGTGACTCCAGGGTGCGAGTCCATTTTTTACCTATGATTACAATTTCAAGCTATAATTATGAGCCATAATTAATTGAATGCTGGTTGCGGTCAACAAGATATAACCACATACCAAGTAATATAGGACTAGGCTGTATGGTTATAAATAAGATTTTCAGTTTCCTTAATAAACCATGAGGGGGTTTAATTCAATTTGGACAATGGCTAAATTTTGAACAAATTCAGAAGAGATCCACTACATGAAGCTTTATGATTGATTGTTTTTTGTATGGTGTTTAACGCCGTTTTCAACATTATTTCAGTTATATCGCGGCGGCCAGTGCACCAATCCAGGCTTTCCTAGAGTTTCTTTTACCAGTACTTCACACAATATTCTTTCAAAGCCACTGGCTACTTTCCCACATAGCCATTGTCAATATAATGGTCAGCGGTGAGAGAGGAATGAATCCTGTTGCACTGACTATCATCAATCCTCGGAAAGAAATTGGCCGAGCCTGGGATCGGCGACCTCCTGTTCTCAAGTCCTGTACGCTACCGACTGAGCTACGGGGCTCAGCAGATGAAGCTTTATGCCAAATTTGGTAGCCCTAGGCCTTACAGCTAAGTTCAAGAAGATTTTAAAAGATTTTTTACTATTAAAGTCTTTGTAAAACTTGTGACCCCTGGGACAGGGCCAGTTTTGACCCAAGGGCTATAATTTGTAGAATCTTGACAGAGTTCAATTAGGTGAAGCTTCATACCAAATTTAGTAGCCCTAATCCATATGGTTTAGAACCTGAACATTTTCAAAGTTTTCCCTGTATAGGCCCATGCAAAACTTGTGACCCCCGGGGTGGGGCCAATTTTGGCCCCAGGGCTATAATTTGAAAAATCTAAGTAGAGGTCTATTAGATGGAGCTACATGCCAATTTTGGTAGCCCTGGGCCATATCATATAGAACCAGAATACTTTCAAAGTTTTCCCTGCATAAGCCCATGTAAAACTTGTGACACCCCCCCATCCCGAGGGGGGGCAAATTTTGGCCCTAGGGCCATAAATTGAAGAAACTATGTAAAAGTCCATCAGATGAAATTACATGCTAATTTTGGCAGTCCTAGGCCATATGGTTTAGAAGGAGAAGATTTTTCAATTTCTAACCCATATACGCCCATGTAAAACTTGTGACCCCCGGGGCGGGGCCAATTTTGTCCCCAGGGCTATAAGTTGAAGAAATTAAGTAGAGGTCTATTAGATGAAGCTACACGCCAAATTTGGTAGCCCTAGCCCATATGGTTTAGGACAAGAAGATATTTAAAGTTTTTACTATATAAACCTATGTAAATCTTGTGACCCTTGGACAGGGCCAATTTTGACCCCATGGCTATAACTTGAAGAGTGTTTGTAGGGGTCCAATAGATGAAGGTACAAGCAAAATTTGGTAACCCTAGGCCTTATGGTTTTGGACAAGAAGATTTTTAAAGATTTCTAATATTTTTCAGTTTTGTTGCCATGGCAACCACAGTTTTGATAGGAATCAAATTCTTTGAAGTTTCTGAAGAGGGCAATGCCAGGATCATTTCTGTGAAGTTTGGTTAAAATCTGATTGGTAGTTCCAGAGAAGAAGAGGTTTGAAAAAAAGTTAACGCAGGCATGCACCGACGCACACACGCACGGATACATGACAGACACAAGGCCATAACATAAGCCCGCTGGCCTTTGGCCAATGGAGATAAAAACAGACATTTGTCAGTACGAACAATCTTTCCTTAAAAAAAAAATTCATCCTTTCTTTTTTTAAAAATTTTTGTAGATTAGCAGCAAGGGCACCATTGTTTACATTCAGATAATCCTTTTGCACAAAATGGAGACTTCATTTACTGCATAGTTTGCAAGGGAACTACGGTATCTTTTCACATTAAAAAAAGGTACCCCTCATAAATAGACGGGTCAACAGCATTTTCTCCAGTGGTAAAATTTTACAGGCCATTCTGACCCCCCCTCCAAAAAATTTGGGGGTGAAAAGTCAAAACTGGGGGTCAAATTTCCTTGTGTGATTTTCAGAGAAATGATGACTAAACAATTTTTTCAATGTTCTTTTGTTTGTGTTTCATTGACATTGCCCAAAATCAATATGCTCAGTCATACGATGAACTTTGTAATTACCATAGAAAATGACCGGCTTCATTAAAAACACTGTCAAAAATTGTCGCCTGTTCGATGCAGAGGGCATTTTATGCCATGTAAAAGTCAAGATTCAGCACTTGGGAATGTTTACATGATACAATTATTTTTCTCAGATTTACTATTGAGATCAGCTTGTTTGCATTTTGGTGCTAATAATGCAGTCAAAAGTCAGTTTTCTTTGGTGTTGACAACATTTTATGCCGAATAATATCTTAGTCAAAGGTTTCTTTGATGCTTGAATGAGACTAAATTCATTGTCACTGGTACAGAAATTGCATTCTGACACAACTAAATACTATTAAAATAAATATTTTTTTGTCAAATGCATATGATAAAGAATAAAAATATAACGTAATTGATGACGAAACATTGTTGAAAACATGAAAACTTCATCTTATGATACAATGACAGATGAAGCTTCCATAGCAACGTTGGATAACAGGTGCGTTGCGATACATTTTATAAAAAATCCTTCAGAATTGAGTGTTGTTGAAACATATCAGATATTTAGAGACTTACTCAGAAAGAACAAAAGTCCCTTTTCTATTTACTGCTGCAGTCATTTTCACACAATTATACTATATTCATCAATAATGTGTTCAGAACATAGTCGAGTTAAATCGCCATCTTTGTCATTCGGAAGACCTCCTATTTTTACAGGAAGTATAGAACAACAACAAAGCAACAACAACAACAACAACGAAGATGAGAACGAATCTAGGAAAAATCGGCTTGGTAATGATTTAGAAGCCTTTATATTTGTTTCAAAACTTCTTCGACAAGAACTAGATCCACATACGTATGGCACATGAAATCCGCGATAAGTAATTTGACATCCACTTTTAAGATTACATCATTGCATATTAGCAAGGTCTTGATCTTGAAGGCCTGATCTACGTCTAATCTCAATCCGAGTCCGGGGTAGAGTCGAGTTTCTGGAGTCTCCTAAGTTATCAGATGCTGGTAGCTTACTATTTGCCATTATAGTTTTTCCAATTCCGCCATGCAATATCAATAATCGGGCTGATTTGTGGTAGGGCTTAGGTTTGAACCCAAGACTCCACAATACCATTTGGACATCATGAAATGGGGAGCTTCGGTCATATAGGATTTTTGTTGCAGAGATTTTCGATTGATTCCATTTCCAGCTTTGGTTGCATTAGACTTAGAGGGTCTTAAGGCCTTGCAGAGTTCATGGCTCTGCCGCGAAACATGAATAAGTAAACTGTTGATGTGATGTAACTGATTTTTTAATTTGGCCCTGATGAAAGAGTCAATTGAACTCACTCTGTGATCACATTATCTATTCTAGAAATTGAAAATGAGGGGGGATTTCCTTTCTCCATCTATAAAATGGGGCGATTTTCAAGAAATAGGGTGGACAATTTTTGAACAGATAGAAAACATGGCTCATATAACAGCCATTGATACCTGTCCAAGACTATAGTTACAGTAATCTTAACCGACCTGTTTACATGTCAAAAGTCAGTTTCTGGAATATCCTTTTCAAGAAATTCAATTCATAATATCATTTTGACTTGACTAATTAATCTTTCTCGAGAAAAGTGTGAATTAACAACAACCAATTTAGGTGAAAATTTTAGTTGACAACATACTGCATTAGATCCAAAGTCAATATAATCAAACGTAGTTTTAACAGACATGAACTACATACCAAAACATTCAAAGTAAAAATGAGATTTCAAACATTTGTTATCAATTTATAATACATGCAGTTGGAATATAAATATTGTATGTGCAGTCGATTTCTCCAAAAATGTAATTGTTGATGATTTCTCTGAATATTTCTCTAGAGAAATTGTCTCCATTAAGTTTGAGGATGATTTCTCCAGTGGATAATTTCTACAGCATTCCCTGTCAAGAGAGGTCACTTAATGGACATAATATGTTGCTAAAACAGCTTCGGTATTAATCATGCTGTTTTATTAAAAAATATGGTATTTTCTGCGAGGCAAGAGTAAATTTTTTGTTTTGGGACTTTTTTATTCACTATTTTTCACTCTGGACTGTCACACATTGAGTCATATTGATGCAGGATCTGAAAAAAAATTAGTGTGAATCCCAAAATTTAGTATCCTAGAATAGACACTGCAGCAGTACATATTTAATTTATGGTCAAAATGCTTTCAGATTTTGACAAGTCCAATTTGTTTTGTTGTTCGGTAACAGTTACACCAGTCTAACTGGCATTAATTATAGCTTTTTCAACCATTTTGCTTGGGGCTTTTCTATCCATGCAAGTTAATGTTACCAGTGCATAGATAGATTACCCATGATAGTTGCATGTAACATCAATGGTGTTGAAGGTTGAATGATAATAATTACGAAAACCAAGTTGTCTTACATGAGGTCTGCATGGCTCAGTGGTTACTGTGTAAGATTTGTAATCCAGACTCCCGGGTTCAACCCTCGCCAGAGGTTCTTTTGGAAAGGCACTTCTGGGTCCATATTTACCAACCATTCTTAAAGACATTCTTAGTCTTATTCACCAAGATTTTTCTAAATTTGAAAGTAACACAACTTCTGAATGGCTAAACCAAATGATCAATGAATACGGACATATACTTGTGAAACAGAGGAACCAATTTAGTGAGCTATGGCTATGATACGACTGAAATAGATTTGAAAATGTTGTGAACCCTTGAAGCGCCTTTCACTACTTGAGTTACCTTTGCAGCCAGCTTAGATCAAGATGAGAGTGCACAAAACATGCAGTCTAATCTTTGATCTTTACCGTTGGCTTTGCTGAGACATTCTGGACAGTAGCAAACCTGAAATTGCAATTATTTGATTTTTATTTCTAGACTCAAAGTGTCTGGTTTGTTCGTTGCTTTAACTCTTTACCACACAATCCTGACTTTTAACAACCCTGAGAGAAAAGCCTTTTGAAAACATTGTGAGAACAGGAGAAAATGCTGGTAATCAGCATTTTCTCCTTTTCCCACAATGTTTTCTACTGTTCCCAAAACACATTTCAGTTTTTCAGTCAAATTTATTTTGTTGTCTGCAACTGCTTTCAATTTGGACTAGTCTAAAATTTTGTCATGTGGTAAAGAGTTAAGGATTAACACAATTCACAGTTAAATTTTAGGCGTGTCTAAAATGAAAACATTTGCAGACAACAAAAGTATGGTTCAGATTATAGGATTTGTTGTCTGAAGAAGGCAAACATGGTGGAAAAAGGAGGAAATGCTGATTGTTAGTTTTAACTATGATGTTTTCAAAAGCCTTCTTCCTCTGGGTGTAAAAACATACAATTAATATGATTATATGGTAAAGGTTTCAAACCAGCCTTACTGGGGAGCAGCAGTTTGGTGCTTTTGAGTAGTTCATGGAAAGGTGACTAGTGATGTCCTGTTGATTCACACTTCACTTATTGGAAATTATTTTTGTGAAATCCCCAATTACACTAAAAAGACCATGAAATATTGTTGTAGATGTATGCAGTTATTGCCAGTGAATCATTGCCATTTTTGTTTTCTTACAGGGCATTTTTTCTCAAAGAGGGTCACCTCATGGACTTTGGTTAAAGAGATGTTACCGCATAATTCCAACAGTTAAAGATGATAAGGGGATTATGTATGACTTGTATTCCAAGCTTCTAAATGAGAGGATCATCATGATAATGGGTCCCGTAAGTGTCTCTCAAATTAGATCATGGCTCTGACAGAGTTCCAGATAGAGGTAGTGATTTTGATTTCAAAATTAAAAAAAATTAGTTATTCTCCACTAAACCCTATGTTATGTGTATTCATTATAATTGTCTCATCAAGACGATTCTCATTAGAATTGTCTCATTGAGACAATTCGAATGAGTGCCCACAACATAGGGTTTGGAAGAGAAATAATGGATTTAGTATACCATCACTCCTTCATGGCTTCTGAACCAAATTTGCAGCAAAAGATTGTACGTCTTTGTAAATATTGGTGATCAGTATGAGTCAATGTTAATCCATTACCAGACAACAAAACTGTAGCCTTTTCAAAATTGAAAGCATTTGCAGACGATAATTTCAGTGTGGCTCAAATGGTGCAAGTTTTCTTTGATAAGGTAGAAAACATTGTGGGAAAAGGAGAAAATGCTGGTTGCTAGCATTTTCTTCTTTTCCCACAATGTTTTCAAAAGGCTTCTATCCATAAGTAGTTAAAAGTCAGCATTGTGTGGTAAAGGGTTAAATTAATGATTAAATGTGAAAACATTATGTCAGAAAGAAACTTTGCGTGTTACACCCTATTTTTTGCCATATTTTTTTCAACACATTGTGCAGTAAGACTAAAAAGTCAGCTGCCTGTGGTAGTGTGTCAATTTACATATTATTCATGCAGGCATCTAATGATGTGCTTGCCTTGGAAAACTTTAGAAAAACTGTGAAAAATGAAAAACATACTTATAACGTGAAATGCTTCACTTTGTCTTGCTCTCTCCAATTTTTTTTGACAAATACTGCAAACATTTTCAGAGTATGCTTCATAACATATAACAACAGTATGAAAATAAGTTGATTGCCTGATAACTTCTACAGGTGTAAATATATAGATTGAGCATGGCTTCCAGATTTTTCTGTTGTCAAAACAAATACATGTGAATGTACATGTAATTTCCTTTTCTGAGTCTGTATAGATACATTTAACTCTAGTGTGATTAGTTGCCATTAAATGTATTCAAAATTTATCAGCCATATTAGAATTCATTCGGAGGAGTCTGATGCAAATGAAACACAGGAAAGACCTGATTATTTAATATAGTCATCATGATATGACTTTACAAATGTTGAAAGTCAGCTGAAATCTATTTTGAACAAACAGCCAAAGACAAGCCGTCCTGATTGTGCAGAGACATTCTTTCTCAATCAAGCAGATGGCTAGTTATTGAACTTAGAGCTAGGCTTTGATTTAATTTTGATGCTGAATATGGCCTTGGGAACTTGCACATACATGACTGCATACAATGTATTAGCTCAGTTACAAATCTGTTAAAGGCACAGTAGGAGCCAAATTTAAACAAAGGTAGTGTTAAAATGCATTTAGATTTAAATCATACCATTTAAAAGTATGGATATTATTCTGAAGATAACACTCTGTTACTGAATGCTGGGTCCAAGTGTTAGTTGCTGGCAGAGAAATGAATTTCAAAACTAGGTCAAAAGTTGCCAGATCGCTGTATCTTTTGTTTATTTTTACCCAATTTTAAAATGTATTTTCTGCCAGTGACTAACACTTGGAATGACCACAAAATAAGAGATTGTCATCTTCAGAATATTTTCCATACTTTTAAAAGGCATGAATTAAATGCATTTTAACACCTGCATTGTTTTTGGCTGCTATTGGGGCTTTATCAGTAATACCAGTACTTGTTATATTTCTTTATTTCAGATAGATGATTACATATCAAGTCAGACTGTTGCATCACTTATTTATCTTCAATCCCTGGATGCAAAATCTCCCATACATTTATATATAAATTCACCAGGTACAGATCTTTACTCTTTACCAGATAACAAAATTTTAGACTTGTCCATTTTGACTGCACTTGTGGATGACAAATTTAGTGGCTCAAATGATAGAACTTATGTTTAAAAAGGGTAGAAAACTTCAGTGTCTATTCTAGAAACTAAAAATGAGGGGGAATTCGCCCCCCCCCCCATCTAAGAAAGTGCAGTCAGTTTTAAAAAAAAAGGGGGAGGGGGCAATTTTAAAACAGATAGAAACATATGGCTCATATAACAGACATTCATTCCTGTCCAAGGCTATACAGTAATCTTAACTGATACGTCAAGAGATGGTTTTGGAATAAAGAGATTTAAATTCAAGCAAAAAATGTCCAAAATCCAAGCACAAGTTGAGAAAAAAATGGACTCTAGGACAAGGGTACATTGCAGCATGAAGGTTTATTTCGAAGCATAATGAAATTTGTTCAGGAATTTCATTGAACCTGGCAAGGGGAGTTACTTTAATGAGCTTAATAACTCAAGTATATTGCGAAAACAGCTTCAGCAATGATGCTGTTTATTCAAAATAGTGGTATTTTGTGTATAGTAAGAATAAATTCTTTGTTTTAGGACTTCTTCATTGTTTATTTTTTTATGCCGGACTGTCACACATAGGGTGTGAATTTATGCGGGATCTGAAAAAGAAAAAAAAAAAGTGTGAATCCCGCTTATCAGCATTTTCTCCTTTCATAGACAAATCTCATTTATCGTAACTCTTTACCACATGACAAAATTGTAGGCTGGTCCAAATTGAAAGAATTTGCAGATGACATAAATATGGCAAAAATAATGGGGGTTGTCTGTAAATGTTACCAGCATTTTCTCCGTTTCCTACAATGTTTTCATAGGCTTTTTTTTCCAGGGTCATTAAAACACAGAATTGTGTCATAATATTTTCTAGTTTGGTAAAAAGCTAAAAAAAATTTTTTTATTGTATGTTACAGGTGGTTCAGTCTCATCAGGATTAGCCATATATGACACAATGCAGTATATTCAGCCTCCAGTATGTACCTGGTGTATAGGTCAAGCTGCAAGCATGGGCTCATTTCTACTGGCAGCAGGTGCCCCAGGTGCAAGATATGCCTTGCCTAACTCTAGAATAATGGTGCATCAGGTCATGGGTAGTGCATCAGTATGTAGCTTTTTTTTTTAACATTCTTTAAGAATTCTTGGTCAAAACATGGGGTGATTTTATGGCCTTATAAAAAACATTGTTGGAGAAGGAGTAACTGCTGGAAACCAGCATTTCTGAAGAGCAAATGCTGGTAACCAGCATTTTTCTCTTTTTCCTGTTATGGTTTTTTGTTCTCGAGAAGACAAATCGATCATTAAGTCCATATTTATCTTGCTGTCTGCTATTTATTAAACATTTTCAACACAGGCAAGTTTTAAAATTTTGTTTTCTGCTTAAGAGTAAAAAAGAAAAACGGTTACCAGTTTAACTTCATGTTTTTTCTGGGTTCCTCCAGTATTTGGCAGGTGCAATACGGTGCCTTGCTCAACTCTTTTCCCACACAACAAAATTTCAGCCTGGTCAAAATTGAAAGCAATTGCAGACAAGATTGAATGTTGCTCAAATGGTGGAATTTGTCTTTGAATGGAAAGAAAGCATTGTTGGAGAAGGTGAAACTGCTGGTTACCAGCATTTTCTCCTTTAACAACAATGTTTTCAAAAATCGTGTTTCTAAGGGTCATTAAAACTCAGAATTGTGTGGTAAAGGGTTAAGAGACCTTAACAACCAGTAGGGGTGGAACCCAGAAAGTTTGGCTCAAAATTTGCTTCAATGTCTTGATCCCTGAGCGAACAGAATTACAAGAGGAAGTATGTTAAATATTTATAATAACAATGGACTGATTCACTGTTAGTGCAGTTGTTTAACCCTTTACCACACAACAAAATTTTAGACTAGACCAATTTGAAAGCATTTGCAGACAACAAATTCAACATTGGTACAAATGAGCTTAAGCTCTCTGATATAGTATAAAACATTGTGGGAAAAGGAGAAAATGCTGGTTACCAGCATTTTCTCCTTTTCCCACAATGTTTTCAAAAGCCTTCTTTCCCAGGGTCATGAAAATGTGGGATTGTTTGGTAAAGGGTTAAGTATTATCAATAAATTCTGTCTCTAAATATTTGAGAAAGGTTCCTCAGGTAACTCCCTTGACATTTTGGAGACAACTGTATACCTGTTCTTTACAGACAATGTAGATCAAGATCAACCTACATAGTTATGTGCAGTCTGATCTTTAAGCAACACATACCACTGCTTTGTGAGAAATTAGAACCAAATTTTTCTTCTTGCTGTAATGTATTGGGTCTTGTTACAAACTGGAAAACTCCATTTCATTTGTAAATAATGAGTTTAAAAGTAAACACTACAGTTGCTTTTGCAGAGGTAGATAAAGATCAGACTACACTGAGTACGCATTCTAAACTCAATCTGTGCTATTTCATGTTATTTTAGGGACAAGCATCTGATATACAGATCCAAGCAGAAGAAATTATAAGAATGAAGAAGAACCTGAATAATTTATATGTCAAACATACCAATCAACCTTATGATGTAATAGGTAAGAAACAGAAGTTAGTATGTGTAGTTTATTGTATACATGTGAGCCATTCTCTGAAAAAAAAAAGGGGGCTTAATGCATCTCCATGATGTATGCTACCTATCAAGCCATCACATAATTATGAATCTATAATAGCCTCTTTTTTTAACAACCAACTCAATGATGAGGTAGAATGGTCCTTTGACAATAAGAAAATTGACCAGTAGCCAAATGTTTCGGCCCAGGTCAGCCTGCGCGGACTGCACAGGCTGACCTGGGTCGATACTTTTTGCAGGTGCATTAAGCCCCCTTTTCACAGAGCATGGCTCATATGTGGTATTCTACTCAAATAATTTTTATGTTAAGGTGGCATCATATCTGGTCCCACAAATGCAGATGAGAGTTCATAATTGCAAAACAACCCACATTAAAACTGAGAAACAGCACCTTTTGAAATTACATAACCACCCAGTTCTTTTATCCTTGCAGAGAAAAATACATTTTGTATGATTAGAATCGGTGTTTTTGAAAAACATTGATTCATATAAAAAATTTAAGCATGCCCCTGTAACATTTATTGCGTCAATCTTCTTTTTTGCAATATTCTGTAACAGGATAAATACTGCATTGATTAAGTACCGATTAATTTGGGAGCTCATGCTAATTTCATCAACATTTGCCGATATGTTGTATAGAAAGTACAATGTATAATCCTTTACCAAACAATCCAAAGTTTTTACAGCCTTGAGAAATAAAACATTTTAAACATTGTATAAAAGGAGATAATGCTGGTTGCCAGCCTTTTGCCACAATGGCAAATTCCATTACTGAAGATAGGTTCAATTTGTCGTCTGCAAAAGCTTTCAATATGGAAGGGTCTTAAGTTGTCTCGTCTGGTAAAGAGATATGCAAGTACTTTTCTGTTTTGCTTAACTTTCCATGCAGAGAAAAAAAAACAAGAAATGGTTGTATTTTGAGCATTTCAGTTTTTAGGTTTTTAGAAGGTAAATTTGTATACAAAAATAAAATCCTTTGAAACATAGGAGCAACTGTGGCTGTTTTTATCAACAGTGTAGATCTAAGGTAAGACTGCATACTCTATGCTTTGTAGCTATGAATTTACCCAGTATAGAATTATGCAAGATATTCTGGCAAAGATAGCCTTGAGGCTGCAAAGTTGCCTATACTTGATCAAAAATATTGTCCGGCCATTTTTTGTTTGGCTGTAAAGGATAAACCCAAAGCTTATGATGTACAGGCAACTTTTTACCAAACAGTCCTGTGTTTTTGTCAACCCTACAAAGATAACTTTAGAAAACATGGTGGGAAAAGAAGAGTGCTGGTAACCAGCATTTTCTCCTTTTCATGTTATGTTTTCTACTCTTTTTGAAACAAAGCTAATTATTTAATCACATCAAATTTGTCATCTGCAAATGCTTCCAAATGGGACAAGTCTACAATTTTGTAGTCTGCTAAAAAGATAACTCTTTAGCAAACAATCCCAAATCTCAACAACCCTGAGGAAGTGACCTTATAAAAACCTTGTGGAAAAAGGAGAAATTGCTGGTAACAGCATTTTCTCCTTTTCTTCACCTTCACGGACAATTACCATCATTTCAGCTACATTTAATTTGTTGTCTGCAAATGCTATTTGGACAAGTCTAAAATTTATTTGGACAAGTCTAAAATTTCACTGTTTGATTAAGGATTAATTAGGTTATTTTGCAGAGAAAACAATGGACAGAGATCGCTTTATGACCCCAGAAGAGGCCAAAGAGTTTGGAATTATAGACAGCATCATGGAAAGACCTCCAACAGGAAAAAAGCTGGATGAAAGTGTATAGCATATGTTTACACACTTTCTCACCTGAAGTGGTGCCTGTGTAGAATGAAAATTGATGCATTTTGAGAATGCCTGTCCTGGCTGTTTAAAGCAAAGGTCAACAATTGTTACTGTAAACACCAAATTCCAGATTTTGAGGAAAAATGTTGATATTGGTGGATATAGTTAAAATCTTGAATGAATATGTTGTAAATTGCTGAAATTGTTTTAAGAACAAAGACCCTGGACAACTGAGTTTGTATAAACCAAGAACATGGCTACATGGTATATATTGTTTCAGTCCTTAATTTTAAACTAGGCTCTGTATTCACCAGTCATTCGTAAGAACATTGTTTGTCTTATTCTCCCAGATTTTCTAAGTTTGAAAGTAACACAACTTCTTATTGGCTAAACCAAATGGTTTAGCCAATCAGGAATTATGTTATTTTCAAATTTAGAAAATTCTGGAGAATAAGACTAAAAATGTTCTTCAGAATGGTTGGTGAGGAACATTCTTTAGAATTGTTGGTGAATACGGGGCCAGTTATCCGAGTATGAGGGTCATTCACTTAATTGTGTAACTGGGTGTTTATGAGATGCATTATGTTAAATGCACATATTTGTGCGTTTCACCCCTTTAAAATATTCTCATTCGACAGAAATACATTTTTCAAGTCTGGAAATCCAGTCTGTGAATGGTGTAAAATAGGTTTATCAGGGGATACTAAAAAATGGCACTTCCCAGAGCACTTTCAGTCATATTGACGCCCAGAGAGAGTATTCTTCATCAAAAGAAAGAGAAAAAAGTCACATGGGCTGAGGTCAGTAGAATAGGAATTGCGGGGAAGCTGTACCTTTTCCTTTTCCAGGAAATTCTGAACAATTGCAGACTTGTGAGCAGCTGCATTGTCATGAATAAGGCACAGGCCTCTCAATCTGGTTTCACTAATGTAGCCAGTGTATATGACTGCACCTACATTAACTTTCAATAACTTTTGAAAGAATGAACCCACTGTTGTCTATTACAAAATTTCTTGCCAGTATTCAGAACAACTTCTTACGAAAAATGCTGTTATTTCCTTGTGATAGGTATGGTCATGTGGTATGGAGGCCCATTAGTGACACAAATGAATGACCCTCGAAGCCCAGGCTTAAGTCAAAATATTTCAATTTCAAGGCTCACTTAACCTTGCTGTCATTTGAGATTTCAGTATTACTGTGCTTTCAAAGTATGTCTAAGTGATTGACTTAATTTTAATCCTTTTTTACCTTACCCCGAACATTCCCATGTTTTTACCACCTTGGGGAAGGCTAAAGAAAACATTGTGAAGGGAGCGGAGAAAATGTTGCCAACAACTAAATTCTAGGCTAGTCCAAAGTGGAAACATTTGCAGACCAAAAATGGATGAGTGACATTGTGTCTCGGGCAATGAATTTTGTTTTTGGAAGGGTAGAAAACATTGTTGGAATAGGAGAAAGTGCTGTTTACCAGCAATTCTCCTTTCCACAATGTTGTCAAGTCTTATTCCCTAGGGCTGTTAAACCTTTCCCAAACAAGCCCTGGTTTTCACGTGTCTGCAGTACAAGTCTTTTGAAAACACTGTGGGAAAAGGAGAAATTGCTCGTAATGAGCAATTTCTCCTTTTCCCACAGTGTTTTCTACTCTTTTGGAGAACTTTCTGTCATTTTCATCAATTTTAAAATTGTCGTCTGCAAACTCTTTCAATTTGGACCAGTCTAAAATTCATTGTTTGGGAAAGGGTTAAAGCTTGGGATTGTTTGGTAAAGGGTTAATACCATTTTCTTCTTTTCCCAACTGTTCATCCCTTTTTGAGTATATTTCATTATTTGAGCATTGCTGAAGTTGTCATCTGTAAATGCGTTAAATAATTATCGTAGAGTTTAAAAGTTGTCAAACTGGATTTTGTAATAAAGTGTATTTATATTGACCTTCAAAGTAATTATTGTTTATTGAACCCAGTAAGCACACTAATATGATTCCCCAGGGTATTTGAAATTTGTTTGAAATATTGTGGGTAAAGGAGAAAATGCTGGTTACCAGCATTTCCTCCTTTTCCCACTTTTTCTACCCCATCAAAGACAAAGTCCATCATTTGAGCCACATTTAAGTTGGCATCTGCAAATACTTTTCAGTTCGGACAAAAGTTTTGTGTGGTAAAGAGTTAATAAATATAGAAATTGCTCTGAATGGAGAATTTCCCAACTTGTTACAATACTACATTAAAGTTTAATGTAGTAAGAACAGATCTTTTCTTTATAAGCTCTCATAGTCCAAGCATTTATTAATGTTTTTAGCAGCGATTGTTATCAATTGCTGCATCATGAATCTGGGCATTAGATGTTTTCTACAGGGGTATAATTACTTCATCTTTTCATTGCACCTATCAATGAATGTATTTTTGTAACCATTAACAAGTGCTAAACCAAGCTCTTTTCATTTGATTTGATTGTATGGTGTTTAACGCCGTTTTCAACATTATTTCAGTTATATCGCGGCGGCCAGTGCACCTATCCATGCTTTCCTGGAGTTTCTTTTACCAGTACTTCGCACAATATTCTTTCCAAGCCACTGGCTGCTTTCCCACATAGCCATTGTCGAAACATGGTCAGCAGTGAGAGAGGAATGAATCCTGTCGCAATGACTATCATCAATCCTCGGAAAGAAATTGGCCGAGCCGGGGATCGAACAAGCGACCTCCTGTTCTCAAGTCCTGTACGCTACCGACTGAGCTACGGGGCTCAGCAGCTCTTTTCAAACCACTGGCTGCTATCCCATATAAACAGAGGTAAACTACCTTCGTTAACCCTTTACCACACAATTCCTAGTCAAAGCCTTTACCACATTATCCCGAGTCATAACAACCCTATGGAAAAAGCCCTTTAAAAAAAAAGAGAAAATGTTGGTAACAAGCATTTCCTTCTTTTCCCACGATCTTTTGTACCTTTTCAAAGACAAAACTCATCATTTGAGCCACTCTGAATTTGTTGTCTGCAAATATTTGGTTAAGTCCGAAATTTTGTTGTTTGGTAAAGAGTTAAAGTACCTGAAGAAGGCCTTGGAAAAAATTATGGAAAAAGGAGAAAATGCTCGAAGCAATCATTTTTTCTTTTCCTACAATGTTTTCTACCCTTTCTTCAACGTATCAATTTTGACACATTTACTTTTGTCATATGCAATTTGCTTCCAATTTGGAAGTCTTAAATGTTTTTTGGTAAAGGGTTATGCGGAAATCCTATTTAGGTGTTGAAGAACACTTTGAGGTGTTCATTCCACCCAGATCTTCTGAGGTCCATCTTCCCAAGTTCCATATTCACCAAAAGTTGCAAACTCCTGTCAAATTCTCAAGAATTTTCTGAATATAAAAGGAGCTCAAGTTCTAATTGGTTCAACTCTTTATCAAACAGCAAAATTTTAGACTGGTCTAAGTTGAAAGCACTTGCAGATGACATCAAATACGCTGAAATGATGGTAATTGGCTGTGAAAGTGTAGAAAACCTTGAGGGAAAAGCAGAAAATGCTGGTTACCAGCTTTTTTCTTCTTACCCACAAGGTTTTCAAAAGCTATTTCCTCACAGTCATTAAAACTCCAGACTGTGAGGTAATGAGTAAACTGTTATGGTCTAGCCCCTCTGAAATTGACCTTTCTGCAAACGTGAGTTTGGCACGCCCACCTTAGTAACGCAGTATTTTGGTCACTATGTCTGACAAACAAAGCAGAAGATGGCGCCGACTACATAGAGAAGGAGCGTTTATTTCCGTTTTATTCTAGCTTGTGTTTTGCTCTAATTGAAGCACCCAAAGTTTTTTCACCAACTTTCTTATCAATTCAAACTAAATCAGCAACGTAACAAGAAAAAATACTTTCAATAATGTCATATTTATAAGAAATCGAGAAGCGAAAACAGCACAAATAAGTTCATAATCCTGTGTTCCGTCTCGAAAATGTGAGTAGATTGCTGTCGGCAACATCTATAATATTAGTAATAAGGAAAGAGGCATGACTTAATAAGACATTTTGTCAGTATATAACATGTCAGTTTGACAGAAAACAATATAAGAAAAGGACTTACAATTTAACCCTTTACCACACAATGCTTTAACAACCTTGAAGGAGGAGACATGTGAAAACTTTTCTCTTTTTCCCTAGATGTTTTCAACCCTTTTAAGACAAATTTCACCATTGGAGCAACATTTTAATTTGTCGACAGCATTTTTTTCAAATTAGCTGAATCAAGTGCTATGTTGTCAGGTAAAGCTTTACTTAACACCTCTAACACCTGTCCAAGTAAAAATCAATAGGTTTTATTCTAAGTAATCAATTAAGAATGTGGTTTGTCGTAATTTTAACTGATGTATGTTATAAAAACTTTTAAATTGGAGGTATTTTTTGTCACTTGAGGTGATAATAAGGATTATACTGATTTTGAATGGACCTGCATTTATCAGTTATGCGACGATTGTGGGGAAAACAAACAGTCGTCCAAAATGCAATTAACAGTCACCGTGTAATCATCTTATTGAAACAGGAATAAAATATGAATGCTCCCTAAAGTATTAAAAACAAAAATCAAACAACATCTGATGTTTGCAAAGTCAACTTATTTATGAAACAGGGTGATGAGTGGCTGTCAATAAAATATACTTCTTCCTGTTGCTCGTTTCGTACAATGATTACAACTGTCTACGAGTAATGCTCCGAGTTCGAAAGATGTTTGTTGGTAAGATTGCAATAGGCAGTTTATAACAATCAACTTTGGCAAAATTGTTCTTTCTTTCCCGAAGGATTAAAAAAAAAATTCTTTTCTGTCGTTTGGCACAGAGGCTGGTTTTTCGGAATCCAGGTTAAATCTACCTGCGACATTTACATGGATAAAGGTTTTTGGAATGGATAAATTTAGTCTTCGGTTCTGCGTATATTATGTAACAATTATCTTACCACATGATTCTTATCTGCAACTTTAATCCATTTTGAAATAATTATTCTATAATCCAATTTTCTTTGGTTTAAACGAAAGAAAAAAATATAGTGTCTATCAATAGTAAAGACTGTAACTTTGTCTGACCCTTTTGTTTATATGACGAGCTATACTGCATTTTGATTGGCTGATATGACCTGTCAATCAAAATCTGCAGAAAGGTCAATTGTTTTACTTTCTTAATTTGAACTTATAATGATATTTAGTAGAATGGCTTGGGCCCAGATGACAAAATTCAGACTAGTCCAGACTGCAAGCATTTGTACACAAAGTAACAAGATCTGGCTTTAAATGTTTTATCCTCAGGATCAAACAAATGTGTGATCTTATGGTAGAGGTCTCATCTGTCGACCAATACATAAATTGGGCGATTCCAATGTATCCTAGAGACAAAGAGGCAACTACGCAGCTAGTATGGTGGAGGAAAACGATGGAGAATTTTCCTTTCATAGCAATTTCTCCTTTTATCACAGTGTTTTTCTAGTATTTACCATTAAACTTAAAGTTCATTTTAACTATTTAATCTTGGGGTTTCTTAGATGTTGGCTGTTGCAAACCTTGTAACATCTTTGTAAGCAAGTCCTACATATATATATGTCTACTTGAAATTTGATACAATGACAAAGATCTTTCTTTTTTATATTTTCATGTTTTAATGAAAATTTATTTCAAACCTCGATGATCTTTTTGCTAACAAACTATCAACATGGCAGTATACTATTTATATACAGTTTGTACCAAGAGTCAAAATATGATAATTGTAGAAGAGGCACTATCTACAATGTATGCATCATCCATAAGCTACATTTAGTAGACTGCAACATCTAATTTTTCGCTCTTTAACTCTTGTTTTGACTTATCCTATTTGAAAGCATCTGCATTTGTAGGCGACAAAAGAATAGTGGCTTAAATGATATAAGTTTGTACGTGAAAGGGAAAAACATAAGGAAAAAGAAGAAAATGGTGGTTACCTGCATTTTCTCCCTTTTTCCATAATGTTTTAAAAAACCTTCTTCAGGGCTGTTAAATGGTGTGATTGTGTGGTTAAGGATCGAGTCTTTATCAGATGACAAAATGACCAGTGTTCTAAAGCAGTTGCAGACACCAGATAAAATATGACTCAAATGATGGACAGAAATTATGAGAGTACAGAAAATGCTGGTTTCCAGCATTTCCTTCCCCTGCCCCCCTTTTTATAGCCTCTTCCTTCATGGTCTTCACAAGATTGTAAGGTAAGGGGTTAAACAAGTTTGCTTACACTTAACAAAATGTGCTTGATAAAATTTACATTGGAAACGAATAAATGTCTGAATCTCAATCCCAGTTATTACACAAGACTTCCCTATTCATGACTTAACCTTCTGCTTTATCACATAATCCCGACTTCAAACGACCCCTAGGTAGACTGCTTTTGAAAATGTGGGAAAAGGAATTAGTGTTATTTCATGGCACATCAAAAGCTTTGGTCATTTAGCATGCATATCTGTTGATAGGAAAAAATGTGGGTAACCAGCATTTCTCCTTTTCCCACAATGTTTTCTATACGCCATCAAGGACAAATTTTGTCATTTTGATCACCTTTGTCGTCTGCAATTGCTTTCATTTTGGTCATGTTCAAAATTTTATGATTTGGCAAGGAGTTAAAACCCTTCCTATCCGACACAACCAGAAAGACAATGAATTAATGTGGTTGAAATGATAGAATTTGTCTTTGAATAGGTAGAAAACGTTGCATGAAAATGAGAAAATGCTTGATACCAGCATGTTCTCCTTTTCCACCCAAATTTTTAAAAGCCTCCATCCTGAGAAATGTTAAAATTTGGGATTGTGTGGTAAAGGGTTAGTGTTAATAAAGCAACAAGATAGAATAATCACAAAATATAATATGATGACATTGAAACAAAATGCAACTTTACACTTCATAATATTACAAGACAAAAAATCTGCATACAGGCCAAAAAAGTGATAAATTTACATTATGCCCATATTCAAGAGCTGCTATTTCTCTATCAGACAACAAGGTCTTAGACTTATTCATAATGAAAGCAAATGCAATTAAATTTATGTCAGCCAGAGCATCTATCAATATCAATGCTTTCCTAGTATTTCCATGACTCCTGGTAGCATTCTTCCAAAGCCACTGGCTTCTCTTTCAGCATTGCCAAAAACCTGTGCTGTTCTCCTTTGTCTTTCCTAGAAAATCAAATTAACTACAGTTGGATTCAGTGAACACCTTCTCAAGCACTTATAAATGAGTCATGCTCTGGCAAAAGGGGGCTTAATGCATCTCTGTGATCCATGAAACCAAGCAAGTCATCATATAATTGTGGACCCATAAAGCCCCTTTTCTCTAACAAGCGACTGAATGAATCATTCTCAAAAGAAGTCTTATTTTAGATTTATAGAGTAACAGAATTTCTGCATGGCTAAACGAAATGGTTTAGCCAATCAGAAACTGTATTACTTGTTAAATTTAGAAACTCTTGAGAACCACAAACTTTATCTACTTCTACTGTATATTCAAGCAATCTTACAGAAGACTGCCTTTCAAAACATTACAAGAATTTGAAGAAAAGGAGAAAATGCTAGTATCTGGTATTCATTCAACATCCTACATTGCTTTCTTCTCTTTAACTTGTCACCAAATGACAAAAATCTAGACTGGCCCAAGTTGAAAGCGTTGGCAGACGACAAATATGTTGCACAAGTCATGAATTTTGTCTTTGCAAGGCTAGAAATCACTGCGAGAAAAGGAGAAAATGCTGGTAACCGCCATTTTCTCTTTTTCCCAAAATGTTTTCAAACACCCTCTTCTTCGGGGTCATTCAGTCCGGATTGTGTGGTAAAGGGTTAAAAGAGAAATCCCTTCATCTATGCCAGATTGTCCTATATGAATGCTTTCAGTATGGGAGTCCAAAACTATCACGTAAAGAGTTACAGCAAGGAGGAATTTGAAACTGTTTTTTGCAGGGCTTTAAATATGTGGCTGAAAGTTCAAGAACAGTGCTTTTTAACTGTGTTAAGGGTAATCATATAGATTGGAAACAACTAATATGAGTACCGACAACACATGCCACAATGAGGTAAATACTGTAAAAAAAAAAAATTGTGTTAATACTTGTCTATAGCCCAGCTAACCCTGCACAGATATTTCCTCTCCAGACAGTGCATGTTCAGATTAGACAGAAGTCTGCACAGAATGTGCAATCTGATCATGGACATGCTCTGCCAGTTCTCTTGAGACATACATACCTAAACAGCTTTGAAATGTCTCAACATCTGGGTCTTTTCAACGATAGGAAATTATCATTTCATTTATTTTGCCTTGTATGGATTGTAAGTAACATTCTGCTACCCATTTGATAAATATTTTCAACAATAGCTTACATATGGATTATTTCATGTCAACAACACAATTTTACTCCAACATATAGAGGCGATCAAACGTACAAATATAACCTAATTAGTCCAAGAACCATTATTACGTTTTTTGAAAGTTCTATCCTCTGCATGGGTGAGAATTTAACTTTAACAGCAATCAAGCTACATACAAATCATGTCAATATTATGGCAGTGTTCAGTTTAAAGCCATGCTAAACATGACCTGGAATGACTTCACATTTGCATAGATCTATTGTTCAGTATCTGTAATACTCAATTTTACGTATGCTGATCTCAATTCAGCTTCAACACTCACACTTATTAAGATGAATTTGATTCACTTTCTTTTTGTTTTTCCAATTCATACATGGCCACATCGACCAACATAAAGAATGACCTAAATCTATCCTCTTCTACAGGTTGGACAATGACATTTGGGGGTGAAGGTGGGGGTGAATTACCATTTGAGCACACACTCTGTCCGTCTGACTGAGAACTGCTTTCGGCACTAAAAACACTTTTATTAGCACCTTGCAGAACAAATTGGCCATGATTTTTGAAATGTACATGTGAGGAATTGTCTGCACTATTTTCTGATTCCGAGAAGTTGTCGCTGGAAGATGATCCTTCATAATCTGACATATATCCATCTGTTTCAGATAAAGCTGGTGTCATGGTCTGAGAGCGGCTGTCAGCATATTGTTCCATCTTGTAAGAAATTCCAAATTGGTATGGCTCATTTTTCATCATTCTCTCATCAAATCTGTCAAGCAATGATTGTTTATGTTTACGACTTATTGTGTACTGCTCAGGATCATGACCATCCTTTTTAATCATTTCCGGCAAAATCCTACGTCTAGCATTTATAAACCAGTTGCAAACTTGAAGCACTGTGAGGTTGGCAGCATTCGAGAGGTAAACCTTCTCTTGGTCAGTTGGGTAAGCATTGTATCTGTGCTCGTAAAGCCAATTTTTCAAAATTCGAACGCTGTCCTTCGCCAGATTTCCTCTTCTTTTTTTTGAACCTGGTCCCTCATTAATATCAAAGTGGTTTTCACTCGCCTCGTACGTATTCCAAGGCCTATCTATCTCGCGAGCTGAAAGAGATGTAAATAAACAGACTATAAATAGATTCCGGTTGCGCGGGAAATGCCGTCATTTTGACAAAGCCGCTTCAGCTACAAAAGTAGGTCAAGGGGGCCAATGTATATTCAACTAGTGTCAATTGTTATTTCTTGATCCAAGGAAAGCTTGTGGTACTTAACATAAAAAATAAAACTTTTGATTAAAAATGTAAACAGCCGAACACTCAGTAATTCGGGGCAAGTCCTCCAATAACGATCTTCGCCCTTGTCAACAAAGGAAAATGGAGTCGGCGCGGTGAACTGTCAAACATTTTCTTTCGACATATTCATCAGCTTTTCCGAGTAAGAAAGACTTCTAGTACTCGTTAATATTTTTAACAATAATTATTCAATCGTGCAATAATGAAATCATACAGAACAAAGGCAATAAACAGATTGACAGGATGGCAAAATTCGGACCACGTGCTCTCGTTGTGGTTCATTCAACAAGTGTCAAAAATAATTGTGATGTTGCAAACTAATCAACTGTCACTTACCTCTTTTCGGTCTCATTTTCAAAATAACCAGCAGTTAAAGCTGCCTCAGTACAATTTCGAATTCGAAACTAGCTTTGACACTCTGGATCAGTTCAACTTTCCGATGCCTGGCTGTCACTCTGCTTTTCTCGGTGCTTCCCCACGAGGTCGCTCTGTCGACTTCAACAACTACGTTTGTTTGACAGCGCGCTTCACCACGTGATCAAATTCAACAAACCCGGGCGATTTGATTGGTTGATATCCAGTTAACTTTGTCATCGCCGAAAGTTCAAAGGTCACCGCGCATGTTTTTCGTACCAAATGTCACCTCGTGGCGAAATGAAAAGGGAAGCCAATCTGAATCTTCCTGAAGGAGAGATAAAGTCCTAGATCTGCGTATTATTCGGAAGACGTGGTTTCACCGGTTAAATTGCACATGTGGATTTTCACATTTTTTCTGAGTAGTAGAGTGCAGATATAGAAACTATCGAACTAAGTAGAATCTACAATCAGCAAAAATCTAGCAATGACTTTCGATTTAGAAATAACAATGAAAAGGAGGTCTAGGATAGATGCATAATTTGAGGACGCACAGTGACTGAGATGTTAGACCTTACAGTAAAAAGAGTTTTTCGAACAAAAAAAAAACGTCGCTCTTCTCTCCCATATTCCTGTATAAAGCTATTTTACAACTCTCCTCCGCTTCTTGCTATATAAATTAGGGAATTAATTTTTAACACAAAGGTGATGTGTGCACTGGAAATCGTGTTAAAACGGATTCATTCTTCTGTATTCTAAAATAAAACGACAGAAGAAACAAAATATCTCGGGACGTCTGTCTGTTTGATTTTAACATTACCAACTGCAGTTTCAAGGTATTATGACAAAAGAAGCATGAATGTATATGCGTTCATGAATATAACTCTGAAACAACGCGAGATTGTCACAGCTGTTCTCAACCAGCTGCCTTTTAACAAGATTGTAAAATTCGAAAAGTAGATCTAGTTGTATGAAAAACAGTACTGTGCAAATTTATACGTTTTATCCGCCTTTATTAACCCCCGCCGAATGGGGTGGCGGTGGGCGGAGACCATATAGTTTTTGCGCTGTCCGTTTTCCCGTCCGTCCGTCCGGACAGATATTTTCTAAAGTCCTTGACAAAATTTGATTAAACTTCATACATGTGTTCCTTATGATAGTTTACCGATATTATTTTGATTTGATGCCATGTCATGGAAAAGGGGGTTTGATGCATATTTCCATTATGGACAATAGGTACATGTATATCTCTTTAACTGCTGCACAAACTTTTATGAAACTTCATATTTATCTTGTTTATCATAAGCCACAGACAATAATTATTTGTTTTTATGTAATAAAATTCCATGTCATGGAAAAAGGGGGCTTGAATAAATGTTTAAGGCCATTATGGATTAATAACCGTTTAAATGTTTGCTTCAGTCCAGACAGATATCATCTAAATCCTAGTCGAAAATTGATGAAACTTCATACATGTGTTCCTTATAACAGTCCGTTGATACTTTTTTTTTTTTTTTTTTTGATGCCGTGTCATAGGAAAAGGGGGCCTGATGTATATTTCCATTATGCACGAATATCTCTAACTACTGCACAAAATTTTATGAGACTTTATATTTATATTGTTTATCATAAGTCACAGACAATCATTATTTGTTTTTATTTCATGAAATGCCATGTCATGGAAAAACGGAGCTTAATGCATAATTTCATTATGGACAAAGAACATAAAGGCCACATGTACAGGCTAAACACGGTACCTCATATGTTTCTGTCAAAATTGATCTTGCGCTCTTTCCACGTTTACTATAAGGGAAGGGTGGCATTCTTCTTGACTGTCACCTATTTCGCCTTGTGTCACTTTTGCCAGTTTTTGGTTGGTATGAAATCAGTCTGTACGGTCCGTAAGTTAACCGAAATGGGCCATGCTCTGTGAAAAGGGGGCTTCATGCATCTGCGAAAAGTATCGACCAAGTCAGCCTGCCTGCGCAGGCTGACCTGAACTGATACCTTTCGCTATCAATGGCTATTATGGATCCATACTTATGTGATGGCTTGCATGGTATCATGCATAACGAAGATGCATTAAGCTCCCTTTTGCCAGTGCACGGCTCTGCGCCATTTTTGCCAGAGCACGGCTCTATTTAACTCTGTACAGAAAAAAAAAACGGAAATTGCCGACTCGTCCGTACCAAAAGTTTTTTGCAAACGACAAGTTAAATGTAGCTCCTGTGGTAGAATTTGTCATTCAGAAAGTGGAAAACATTGTGGGAAAAGGAGAAAATGCTGGTTATCAGCATTTTCTCTCTCTCTCTTTTTTTTTTTTTTTTTTTTCTTTTTTTTTTTGTTTCGCGAAGTTTTCAAAAGTCTTCTTCCGCAAGATCGTTGAAACTCCAGGTTGTTTGGTAAAGGGTTCAGCAGGGATAAACGGTTCGAGCTACAAAAGGTGGGCTGTATCTGAACAGAAATATATCATGTCTAGAGGCACTTGATATTTCGCAATATGCATGGCCAGTTGATTTTCAGATCACATCTTTAGATCAAATCGCCGATGAGTCTCATTTATAAGCTGCTTGCATAAATCTATGGCCGAGTTTTCTACCAGCTACACTGGACAATCTTTGCACAAATTGTTATGTCAGAGCACAGTTTAATGAAATCTGATAGCGCATATTTGTAACTTACCTGATTTTTTTTTCTTTTCCAAACGCTTTTGTGGTTTTACGCCCCTTTAGTATAGATGCAAATCCTGGAAGCCTGTTTTAACTTATAACCCTGCACCAAAGAGTCTTGGGTTTTCACGACCCTAGAAAAGAAGGCCTTTGAAAACATCGTGGGAAACTGGTAAGCTGGTAACCAGCATTTTCTCTTTTTCGCACAATGTTTTCTACCCTATCAAATACTTAAGGTCATTTGAACCAAGTTTGAACTTTATCGTCTACAGATGTTTTGAAATTAAAAGAGTCCAAAATTTGTCGTTTGGGAAAGGGATAAAATCACAAATAGGCCAGCCTTTGGCAGACGTCTTGTTTCAGCCGTTTCCTTCGGATGGAAACAAGACAAGTCATCCCCTCTGAAACTGTTGGGATCCTTTAACCCTTATCCTGCTAGATAAGTAAAAAAAAAAAAAAAAAACTTTGAAGCCAGTAGTGAGAACCCGAATAATGTTATTTCAAACTTATTTTTTGGAGAAAATATCTCCTTATCGGACAGTGTAGATCCAAGACCAGACTGCACGTTCTGCGCAGTCTGATCTTGACTTAAACTGTCCCAGGGATCGTATATACATATGTATGTATATACATGTACAAGATCCCTGACTGTCCGCAAAGAGTCAGTGACGGTCGTGCTTAGCAGCTAAACGGTTAAATCTTTCCCAAACGACAAATTTTAGACCCTTTAGTATTCAAAACATCTACAGACGACAAATTCAAAATTAATTCAAATAAGCTTTAGCTCTCTGGTAGGGTAGAAAACATTGTGGGAAAAGGAGAAAAAAATTCCCCTTTTCCTTCTGTGTTTTTAAATTCTTTCTTTCCCAGGGTCGTAAAGACCAGGGATTGTTTGGTAAAAGGTCAACAATATCCCCCCGCCCCATGCCGATTTCCTGACGAATTCGTTTTTTCCACCGGCAGCCTCTCCGTGGAACATTTTGTTGATTTAAACAAATTTATTACATTCTCTGATCATTTTGGCGTCAGTGTTCAATCACACGGCAGTTCCCAGTATCCACAGTTTCAAAGTAATATGGTGTATCAGTCATTCACGCAAGGCATAGAAAGAATTATCTGCAGTGGTCTGAAAGTTGACTTGAGTGTCAAAATGAAAAAAATGCCGGTTACTGGTCATCTCCTGTTCCCACAAAGATGTCCAGTAACGTATTCTTCACCGGTGTCGTTAAAAGTCCCAGTTGTATGATAAAGAGTTAATGCCCTTCGCCCTCTTTCCGAGACTGTGATGCCTCTAGATCTACTTTGTAACTCTTACGCTTTTACAACATATTGGAACGACAGACTATTAAACTTGCGCCTTTGAAAGCACTTGTCGATCATGAAAGTTAAGATGATGAAATCTGTCTATGAAAAAGTAGAAGAAATTTTTGTGTACAGCATTTTCTCCGTTTCGAGCGATGTTTCATCGCCTTCTTAATTGGGTTGTTTGGTAAAGAGTGAATTTAAATAGTGGTTTAGGGTTAATCAATTTCCCCCAAGTAAATTGTATAGAACTACTACTATGGAACTGCAACGAATACTAAGGGAAGTCAACGAATTATCACTCACATATTTCTATACGAGTTATTCCCCTTAGAATAGCAAATTATTACGAAACCAAACAATCATGGCGGCGCCCTTGCATAGAGTGTGGAATCCTAAGGGCATTAAATTCATACTAAGGACTTATGATAGTAGTGGAAATATTTGCAGAATTCCAAATAAAGACTTAAAACTTGGTCAATCAAGAATTTTTTCACAATATGTGCAGGCGAAATACAGGCTGAAACCGCGAGTATCGTGGAAGGTCACCGGGGTTTGCGTTGCATCTCTGTCCTCTGTATTCGCATACAAGATGCTCACAAAACCACTCAGCGCAAAGACACTACATCCAGTATCTAGAAGGGTAAACCCGATTTAGTCCACTTTCCCTCTATTAATGCTGTCATGGATTTGCAGCTAACTTGGCTATAGATAAGACCGGTGACTCCAACAACCAGTCCAGTGAACATTTCGTCCCGAAGACAATTCGCACTTTAACTCTTTACCAAATGACAAAATTGTAGACTTAACATATTTGAAAGCATAATACAGGCAAGAAATTAAAAGTATATGAGATAGAATTTCTCTTCAAAAGGAAAAAAACATTGTGGCAAAAGAAGAAAATGCTGGTTACAAGCATTTTTCTTCTCCCTTTCCAACAATGCTTTCAAATGCTTTCATGGGATCGTGTAAATTTGGGATTGTGTGGGAAAGGGTTAAATGGAAAATTCTTGCAGAACTTAATCATTATTTACAGGGGCCCTGTAAAATAACGTTATTTTTGCTAAAATACTGCTATGGAAATGAAAATTAAGGTGGTAACATTTTTCTTTGATAAAATAAAATATGGTCATCATAAAATTTAGTGTGGTTGGGCGAAAAGTTTATGGTGAAACAACCAATGTTGGAGGAACTTAAATTTCACAATTTCGGTTTACTCATATATAAAAGAATTACATGTTACAAACACATTTCATATTTCAAGACAACAAAATTGATATGCCTTTTGAATTATGAATCCTATTTGAATCATGTATATTAAAGGCAGGGATATTTTTCACCCTTCCATCTTTTGCTGGAAATCATAATGGCGTGAAATGATCAACAATGTAATTTCAAGGCTCTCAAGGGGTCCTGCGTGACTCAGTGGTAAAGTGTGGGACTCATAAACTGGAGGCCCCAGGTTCGAGCCCCACCTGATCCACCTGGTTTTTCGTGGGTGTGTCCTTGGGAAAGACACTTCAGAGCCCTAGCCTAGTACTGGTAAAACCCAGGAAATACATGAATATGTGAGCTGTCGCCATGATATGACTGAAATAATGTTGAAAGCGGCATAAAACACCATTCGTTCAATCAATCAATCAATGCTCTCAATATGTATAGTAAAGTTCATTATTAAAGGACTGAAAAACATCAAATATACCAAAACTTAACTGAAATGCCCATTACCGCAAGAGGGGAACTATCTTGAACATTATATTTGAAGAGTTATGAGGAAATAATTTGCAGTATCTGGGGAGCAGTGAAGGGAACGGACGAATGTCATAACCTCTACTTACACTCTGGTAACACAAAAATTTAGACAGTCTTTACCCTTTTACAAATTTACATGCATTGTTGATGGTCGGTTACGAATGGAAGAAAAACCTTTTAATATGATACATCACAAAATATATAGAATAGACTTTAAAAGAAAAAGGATTGAAACCTTTTGTGTAATTAATAGTGCCAGTTCCATTAAATGTTAAGCCATAAGTTAGTGAACGAAAATTACGCAAAAGGTGACAAAATTGTTTCTGCTTATTAAGATCAAATCTTGCCACATTTGGCGAGTATGGAGACATGAGTTTATGGCATAAAAACTGACTCTTACATCTTGGAAACTTTTTGGGGTTATTTTAAAAGCATTTCTTAAATTGGGAGAAGCAATGAGATTGTTGTTTACATTCAGTAAACTGGTTCGCAAAAAGTGGTGACATTATTGACTCAGATTGCATAGTTAGAGAGAAAACTTAGATATCCATTCAAGTTGGAAAAGAGGTACCCTTCAATATAAGGTAGGTCGATGATAAAAAGGGATGGGGTTGTAATTTTCGTCTATATAGGTGAGCCAATTTTACACCTGCCAATTCTATGTGTATCACATATAGACAAAAGCAGATTTTTGAAAGACAGGAACAAAACTTTGATTACAGAATTCGAAATGTTGAAGGAAAAGTCAATAAATGGGTGAATAAAGTACCTCTGTTTTTTTCTGTTTTCAGGTACAGTCAGTAATAGACATTTAACCCTTTTACCCATTCCTGACTTTTAACAGCCCTGAGGAAGAAGGCTTTTGAAAACATTATGGAAAAAGGAGAAACTGCAGGTAACCAGCATTTCTCGTTTCCCACAATTTTTTCTACCCTTTGAAAGACAAATTTTATGTTTTGAATAACATCTACATTTAATTTGTCCATCTCTAAATCTTTTCATTTTGGACCAGGCTAAAATTTTGTCTTGTGGAAAAGAGTTAACCCATTGTACTGGCTATACTTAATGTAGCCATTAGTTACTACAAAGAAGAAACATTTTGGAGAAAAAAGTTTTTTTTGAATGATACAAAAAAGTGCTTTTGACACTCTGTTTTCAAAAGCTGCCCATAGTGGGTACAAAAAATGTGTGGTAATGGGTAAAACAGCTGTATTTGTATGGTTTTAGTGTAGTTAATACATTGCTGTTCTCTATTTCAGGCAGAGGGGTTGTTAGAATTAAGTAATGTAAACTTCACATTATACCAGTTCCAGTCTTGTCCATACTGTTGTAAAGTTAGAGCAACCCTGGACTACTATGGGTTTCCATACAATGTGGTGGAAGTGAACTCCCTTACAAAGGCACAGCTCCGATTCTCTGAGTATAAGAAAGTTCCTGTTCTAGTGGTAGATGGGAAAAACTTTGATGAAAAGTACCAGGTGGTAAGTGACATTGGCTACAGTGATAGATTTGGCACTTCTATTCAAGGAATATGGCTTTAACTCTTTACTATACTACATAGACTTGTCCATGTTTAGCCTTTTGCCACACAATCCTGAGTTCTTATGACACTAAAGAAGACCTGAAACATTGTGGAAAAAGGAGAAAATACAGGTGCTTTCTACCCTTCTAAAAAGAAATTTCACTTTTTGAGTTGCAGTATTGTGTCATCTGCATATGCTTTCAGTTTGTTGTTTGGGAACAACTAAAACATTCGCCTACAACTTTATTTAATTAGGCTGAAATGATGGGATTTGACTTGAATGGCTAGAATCATTGTTGAGAAAGGGGAAGATGCTGGTTAACATAGATTAAAAAGGTTTTTAAGAACTAGATAACAGATTGATTACTACAATCCATAGATTGATTACTACAATCCATGAAAGTTTTCCATTATCTTTATTAAGTCAAAATATTTGTAAAATATGAAGCTATCGCACATACAGGAGCTAAAAGCAAGGACATGTTGATATACATATGAAGGCCTGAAATATGGGAAGTGAGGTACAATTGAGCCATGCTCTGTGAAATGAGGGTTTAATGGATCTGCAGAAAATTATTAGCACGCACAGTCCATGCCAGCTGATCCATGTCACAACTTTGTGCTTTTGGTATATTTTCATGTCAAAGGACCATTCTACCTTATAATTAGTTGTTTGTCAGACAAAATGGATTTTATGGATCCATATTTATCTGATATCTTGCTCGGTATAATGTTTCACAGAAGTGCATTAAACCCCCTTTTGAAAGATAACTGCTAATTTATTTTCTCAAGGAAACACTAACACCCCTCCAATCAGTATTTTTGTTCTTGTTTTCCACATTTTGCCAAAGTAAAACATAGAGTTAAGTATTAATCCCATGCAAGGATACTTTCAGACAGCTACTAGCATAAGTGACATAAAGGAGAAATATTTGAAAGAAAAGAAAGCTTCATGATGATTAGATGTTTTGGAAAAGAGAGCTAGACAGTGGCTTTCAGAGTAGGTGTCCCACACCCATGAATTATTGAGGAAAATGTGGGACACGCCACCCTCTAAGCTGATAAATATGGAAACTTTTGCGGCCTCATACTGGCAGGAAACTTAATGCCAGGAAAGAGATCAGTTGTCCATATTAATGAATAGTTCTTTTTACAACATTTGCTCTTCAAAAGATGTCTGTTGTATGGTCATTAAAAGTTGTATTTATGTGGTATAATTAGAAAATTTTTCTTTTCAAGCAATTCTATGATTCGTCTGTGATAGTGAGTGTGCTGGCCAGTTTTGCCTACGATCAAATCCAGACATTGAGATCACTTCATAGATTCTATCCTGGACACAAGGAGAAGAAAGGAAGAAAGACAGTCTGGGAGTTTCCTAATAAGTATTTCGTCATGTATGCTGAAAATATTTCTGACAAAAGACCAGAGAAAGACAGGAGGTAAATCAACTTATTACCCTGTGAAATAAATCTGCAGCAGACAATTTCAAAACAACTTTTTAACAAATGGACAAACTGCATGAATTATTGTTTAAACCTTTACCACACTACCTGGACTTTTAATGACCCTGAAGAAGAAAACTCTTGAAACTGCAGGAAAAGGAGAAAATACTGGTTACCAGCATTTTCTTCATTTACCACAATGTGTTTATACCCTTTCAATAACAAATTCAAAAATTTGAGAAACATTTTGCCTATCATCTGCAAATGCTTTCAAATTGGACAAGTCCAAAATTTTGTGGTTTGGTAAAGACTTAAATTATGGAGGTATGTGACAACATTCCAATAATAGATGAAATTGCTCAAAACTGTTTGACAAAAAGAGAAATTTCTCATTCTGATCAATATCTCCTTTTGCCACACTGCTAAAAAATATGGCCATCTGCAAGTAGAAAAGAGCTTAGAAAGAGGTAATGAATTGCAGACTTTGATTTATAACATCTTACAAATAGAGATCCTCCATGGCACAGTGTAAATTATTCGAATTCTAATGCATCAGTATTCAGTTAGAACAAAGTTTGAAATTGTACATCTCTTCATTGGAAGTATTTTTATGTATTTTTGTGCAATGCCTTCCTGGAGCCTAAGCCAAGTACTTGTAAAACCTTGGAACCTGTGCTGTAATTGGTGTACAAAGCCATGTCCTATCTTCAGAAAAAAGACATCTGGATGGGATAACGCGTTAACTCTTTACCAAACAACAAAATTTCAGACTGATCCAAATTGAAAGCATTTGCAGACGACAAGTTGAAAGTCGCTCAAACGATGATTTCTGTCTTTGACAGAGTAGAAAACATTGGGGGGAAAGAAGAAAATGCTGGTCACCAGCATTTTCTCCTTTTCCCACAATGTTTTCAAAAGGCTTTTTCTTTAGGGTTGTTAAACTTGTGTTTGTGTGGTAAAGAGTTAATTTTGTGTTTTTCAGGGAAGAAAGAAAATGGAGACGATGGACAGATGAAATATTCATGCACACAATATCACCAAATGTATATAAGACACTGAGCGAGTCTTTTGAAGCCTTCAAACATTTCTCAGACTGGGGAGAATGGGACAAGAACTTTTCCAAGCTTACCTGCTTCTTCCTCGTTAACTTTGGTGCAGTTGCCATGTATTTTGTTGGAGGAATTGTTAAAAAGAGGTAATGGGACAGTACTTGATCTTGACGTATGCTTTTCTCTTGAACCCATCTGCAAGCAATCTGATTGATGTCTTCAATACCGGCAATATTTATCACTCTTAAATTCTGTTGTTATGAATTTAAGAATGATGAAAGATGAAAATGAAGAAAAAAAAAAATTAACATTTTCTGTAGGGTAAACTATTTACCATACAACCAGATTTTAGACTTGTTTAAATCCAAACCATTTGCGGACAACAAGTTATGAGGCTCATTTGGTGGGAATTGTCTTTGAAAGGGGGGAAAAGATGGTTGGAAAAGGAAAAATGCTGGACCCAAGGATTTTCTCTATTTCCACAATGTTTTCAAAATCCTTTTACCTTAAGGTTGTCAAAATTTGGGTGTGGTAAAGGGTTAAATGCAATTCAAATGGAAATAAAGATTTTTTTTTTGGTCATAGTTTGAAAGCAAATTTTATCAATCTTTTATATCTTCGCAGATTTACAGCTTTCGGAAAAATTATGATAGAAAAAGCAGCTGCTTATAAGCAGCTTTTGACCAAGTTAATTGTATTCACAAAGCAAGTACTTGGAAAACATTAAACTCTTTACTATGCAGGGATATGTATGACTATAACAAGTGGAAGGAAAAACAATTGAATGACAGAAAAACTTTTTCCTAAATGATACTGAAAAACACCGATGAATGCAAGGCAGTTATGCCTTGGAAAGGTGTAGTTTTGTCTTGGAAAGCGGCAGTAAGTCATCAGAAAAGGGGGCAGTTGCTCCTTGGAAAGGAACAAGATGACTCTTAAAAATACGCCTGTCACCCATCAATTCTGTGTTCTTAAAAGCTGCCCCAAACAAGTTCAACAAGGCATTAACAAAGATATACATATTCTTTGAGTGTATTTTGGTATATAGTGCATGTACATTTCATGCTTCTTAGTTCTTTAGGAGCTTGTTAGTCTGCATTTATTACTGAAGAAATCAGCATGGGAGAAAGCTTGTGCAAACATTAAGATTATACAACTTGCATACTACCTTACCAAAAGATGAGATAAATTACCTTATCTTAGATTCTTACTGAAACAGATTTTGGGATATGCATGAAGAAATTGTGACATTGAAAAAAAACTTCAACTACCAATGAACTCTTTTGTAATTTTATACAATACTTTCTACAAAAACTGCACTATTGCCAATGTGTACAAAACTTGTGCTCATGAAACAATTTTAACCGTTTACCAAACAATCCCGAGTTTTAATGATCCAAAAGAAGAAACCTTCTGGAAACATTGCGGGAAAAGGGGAAAATGCTGGTAACCAGCATTGTCTTCTTTTCCTACAATGTTTTCTACCCTTCCAAAAACAAATTTCTCTTTTTGAGTAACTCAAATTTTTTTTCGTCTGCAAAAGCTTTCAATTCAGGATGGGCTAAAATGTTGTCGTTTGGAAAGGGTTAACTCATGTATGTTCTGTGAAAGAAAAGAACAGCACAAGCATTTGAATTAAGACACACTAATTAAAGTCTGTTTGCTTCTTTTTCCTGTTTAAATAAATAAAACCTTTTCTTTCTCTTTTATATCTGTTCAGGCATGAAATTAAAGATGACCCGAGAGAATCACTTTTTGAAGCCTGTGATGCTTGGATGAAAAACTTAGGAAACAGGCAGTATGTTGGTGGTGATGAACCTAACTTGGCAGATTTGGTAAGTTTTAAATATTCTTATTCTTAACAATCCTGATTTCTACAGACCGTCAGTAAGAAGGTTTTTTGAAAAGATAATTGAAGGCGAGTAACCAACATTTTCTCCCATTGTCATAATGTTTGTTTTAAAGTTTAAAAAAAAAAAAAATGTCATTTTTATTACACTCCACGATGAATGCTTTCCATATGGACAGGTCAGAATGTTTGTTTAGGAATTTTAAATTCATCCTAGAGATCCTGGTAAGTATTGCTATTCTACTTCCAAAACCTTTCTTAAGGATGCCCATTGCAATTGTCACATTTAGGCAATGCAAAAGTGTATCAGAAACATAGGCTTTTTAGAAGAATCCAAGAAGACAACAGCCTTCAAAATCAAAAAAAGTTCTTTACCTAAAGCTCTGTGTTCACAGAAATTCACTGCTGAAGTTTATATTAAACAGTGTGAGGACAACTTTTTGCATCTTGCTGCAACCACTTTTGAAATTATTGTGGCAAAATCAGAACTTGGTGTAAGAGATCAAAGCTCAATTCATGTTGATTATCCGTATCATACAGGAATGTTTTCACAGTAATGTGCAGCTGTTTTTTACCCTGAGGAAGAAGGCTCTGAAAGACGTTGTTTCCAGTGTTTTATGCCCTCTCAAAGAGAAATTTCATCATGAGAACCACATTACTTTGTTGTTTGCCAAAGCTATTAGTTGGATAAAGAGTTAAGTTTTCCATTGTATATCAAGGGTTGAATGAAAGTATCCTTTTTCATTTTAGTCCATGTATGGCGCTATGAATTCTTTCAACAACTGCACAGCCTTTGTAGAGCTAATGGAGTCTCACAAAATTAAAGACTGGTTTATGCGGATGGACCAACAAGTGACTCAGCACAAAGGAGCGGACATGTTTGAGTTGGCCGACCCCTCCTGATTATGGAAAAACAGTTTACTGATACCTTTGTATTTATTTTATGAATCATGATACTGAAGCACTGTCAGATAGAGTGAAGATTGTCTGACTCTGCTGTAGGCTCATGTGATTTTTTTTGCGTGTTTTCTTATCAATATATTACCACCTGCAGACATTATTTTTGGCTTTCAATGGATCACTTTTGAAATCATAGTGGCAAAAGGAGATATTAGTTGCAATGATTGATCTACCTCTTTGTCCAAATGTTTTGATATGTACTGATGAAATAGCAGTTATTAACCCTATAGTTGCCTATAGTAGCCTTTCTGGCTAGTGTAGATCAAGATCAGGCTGCACAAAACATGCAGCGTGATCTTTGATCTACACTGTCTGCTTTACTGAAACACTGTAGACAAAAGCAAAAATGAAATTGCTATTATTTGGTTCGTATTTCTAAGAAAAAGTCTGATAGGTTTATCCAATGTTCTAAGGGTTAATATGTTGATTACCGTATTCATGTTGTAGAACGATATTTTCAGTTACATGCCTCAGATTTGTTTCAGGAAGTAACGAGCATAGACAAAGATTTATTAAGCATCACCTGTTGCGTGACATTGTGATTCTTTGACTGTTCAAAACTAAGCATACTATGGAAAGAATATAACTTTTTGTACATGAATCAAATGTTGTAATGGTCAGGGACAGATTATGGCAAATGAAAATGGTTTAAAAAATGAGCATTTCCTTCCTTCCTATCTCCAGGTTTTATCATACATAGACTCTGATATCTGTGTAATAAAAAACAAGTATGTCAAGAAATAAATGAGCCATGCTCTGTGAAAATGGGGCTTAATATGTCTGCAAACATTATCTACCCATGTCAGCTTGCACAGTCCGCACAGGCAGACATGGGCCAAATCTGTTTGCTTTCTTTAAATTTCTGCATATCAAAGGACCTTTTCACTGCATGATTCAATTGGTTGGAAAACAAAATGGATTTCATTGATTCCTGTTTGTGTGATGATTTCCTGGGTATTATACATCCTTGAGATGCAGTAAGCCCGCTCTTGCCAGAGCTTGTCTCAAATGTATTTACATGTCATAACCCTTTTGTACTATTGAACAGATTAGCCCTTTGCCAAATAATCTTGTTATAACAGGTGTTGGAAAGGCTTTTGAAAACATCAATGGAAAAGAAAAAAATTCTGGTAACCAGAATTTTCTCCATTTTCCTCGATGTATTCTACCCTTGCAAAGCTAATCTCACTAATCTCATAGTTTGAGCCACCTTTCATCTGTCATCTGCAAGGGGTTTTAATATGGACAAGTCTCAGCTTTGTCTAACAAATATTTCTTCTAGTAGGCTATATTCAACGCATTTATGCCCGCTGTAGAAAGGTTATATTAAGATCAGGCTGCATTGGCATACATTCTGATCTTGCTCTTCTGCATGCAATTAGTTGTTCGTGTTTGACTAAACAGATTATAAAGAAGAAAGAACAGGGGGATATCTGAAACTTAGCAGAATTAACTTAAATGTGACCTTAACTAGAGAAAAAGCAGAATGTATTGGGCCTAGAACTATGCATGTCAATTTATTTTCTCGAAGATTAATGGTGGATTTATTCTTAAATCCTGTTTGTAAAGATTGTACTACATTGTATTTGATTTTCCCGATGATAACATGTTATCAAAATGGAAATTAAATTTGAAGAATTTTGATATGGCTTACCCAGTGATAGCAGAATTCACTGAAAAGTTACTTACTCGTGTTCTGAAGCATCTGCAAATTTTCTTTATACATGTACTTTTCTCCACACATGCTTGAACTGGCTAACAAATTTTACAGTTTGTCCATGTTGGAAGCATTTGCAGATGCCAAATGGGATTTGTCTTTGAAATGGCAATGAATAGTATTGAAGGGCCTTTTTCCTCAGGGTTGTAAAAAAAAGGTTTTTTTTTTTTTTCATAAAGTCTGTTGAAAATTGAATGTGAAGAAAAAGTACATAGTTTAAGGAAAAACGGACAGTCAAGAAAAAGGAGATGGCATGAAATTTTATTCTGCTATATATTTCTCTGTCATTCTACGTGTAATTTTTTACAGTCAGTTCAACAGACTGATATCATTAGGAATCATTATATTGTTACAGTAATGAATAATGTAAGTACACTCCTGAATGTGTTAAGATTGAAAAAAAAAAAAAGGAATGAAATAAAACATGGAAAGAAATTAATAACTCATACTTGTTTATACTGTCAAGAAATGTACGTTTTTTTTGTACAGTGCACAATAGTAGTGCAGTGCTAGTTTGTAAATGCCTCAAATTGCGTTTGAGTCCAAATATCAATGTCAACCAGCCTTGAGTATTTATTTATCAATGCTTATAAAATAGGATTGCTCTTGGTCCAGATTCCATGACAGGCCATCAGTTTAGCTTAGATGTTAACTGTATGACCTTAGACTAGTTTTGTTGAATAATCCATAATAACCCTTGAAACAAATAGGCAAATGTTTTATACTAGGCTCAAAGTTTACATGACCTCTGACTTTTTAGCTTGGCTGTTTTCGCAAATGTCAAGCTGTTGTCATGGCCCTGGCACTGTCTGCGTTGTCATGCAAAAACTTTGACATTTTATAATATCAAAATCAAGCAACTGCAGCTGAGCATTACCACCCGCATGCGGTGCTCTTAACTCACCTTGAGCATGCCTTTTGTCGGTTGTCCATCAGTCCACCATTTACAGGATCAAATTAATTTTCATTCAACTCTTTTACCACACCACACAAGCCTGAGTTTTAACAATACTGAGGAATGAGGCTTTTGAAAATATGAGAAAAGGAGAAAATGCTGATAACCAACATTTTCTCCTTTTCCCACAATGTTTTCTACTTTATCAAACACAAATCAATTGAGTCATTTTTAGTATCTCCTCTACAAATGCTTTCAATATGGATGAGTTCAAAATTTTGTTGTCTGGTAAAGGGTTAAAACTCATAAGATGTTAGATCTATTCTTAAAGCAGTCCATGTTACATTAGCAAGATAGCTTCCATCACTATTTTTTTCAAAAACTGATCAAAGTTCTTGCCTCTATAACTGAAATCCAGATTACATTAAAGACTCAATACTGGCCAAATGTAAATCATTCTGTGTATAGAACATCAAACCATCTAAAAACTATGGTGATTATTGTTAGTCTGCTGATTTGTTGAAAGTTGGGTTGATTAAGGTTACTGGCAGATTAAACAATAGATAATAAAACTAGAATCAGTGTTGGAAACAGGTTGGAACTCTTGGCAAATTGGCAGAAGTAAGAATTATGTGAGTGGACTTCGCTGATTTCATCATATAAGTTTAATCAGGCAAGGATTTGGCTGCTGTGGGCTATGCTTATATACTTTGATATCATCGCTCGTAAAGGAACACATAAAAATAAAGGGAAATAACATCTTTTCATGACAATACTTTCTGGTTATCTCCTTTAATTACACTAACATGGTTGGTATTGTATAACTATTCAACTTTACTGAATAGTAAAATTTCAGCCAGAACGATTTATGTTGATGATCAAGATTTTGCTCAAGATATGTTGAAATTCTAGGGTGAAGCAAGTTTAGTGTCGTTAATTTATTTTTTCTTTCCAAAACTTAACTACTGATGCCAAAGTCCAAAGGTTTTTCTGCTAGCCTACATGTATGATTTTTAAATATCTTGCCTAAAACCTTTCAGAGTGTATTGATATTTAGGACCCTGCGTTACTCAGTAGTAAAGTGTAGGACTAGACGCTGAGGCCTGGGTTTGAACCTCAATGGAAGCACGGGGTTTTTCATGCAGGAGCCCTAGTCTAGTGGTGGTGAAACCCAGGACTTATATGAATTTGTGAGTTGTTGTGATATGACTGAAAGAATTTTGAAAGCAGCCTAAAATACCATTTAATCAATCACTAAATCATTAATATTTTGAACTCTTAATCCATGTGTAGACTTCATAATATGCATTGAAACCATCTTAACATGTAAAACGATTACTTTTTGGGGGTGGGTTTTAGGGGTGCTAGGCTTATTTTCTATGAAATTAAATATTACAATGCAGTGGAGTGATACAGGACTTTCCTATAAGTTCAAAAGCCAGATAAAAAATCTCATCAGTTGTCATGGCCCTTTTAGCGAGGATTTGTGCACTAGATGTTTCCTCTAAGAAATTGACCATGTGACCTGCCTTTTCATCTGGGTGACCAGCATTGTCCAAGAAAAACGACATAACAAAAATTCGTTGAAAATGGATTGGAAATACAGCATCTCTGGTGCACAATATTTCTCCCCCTAATTCGACAGGTCTAGGACACACACAGTGTTTTGCAAAGTTATGTTCTTGTTGGAGCGAAAAAGCATTCCCGAAATGATACTATCTCTTAATAGCGGTTTGTGGGTATTTAGCATTTCAATAAATACGAACTGGAAGTTATTTCAGACATTCCTGTTTTCCATGTACTTTTTCCATTTTTAGCTCCACTGGCCGAAGGCCAGCGGGCTTATGTCATGGCCAGGTGTCCATCGTGGGTCCCTGCGTCCGTCTGTCCGTCCGTGCGTCCATCCGTCCGTGCGTTAACTTTTATTTCAAACATCTTCTCTGAAACTACCCATCCAATTTTCATGAAACTTCACAGAAATGATCCTGCTATGGTCCTCTTCAGAATTTCTTGAAAGAATTTGATTCCTTCAAAAACTCTGGTTGCCATGGCAACAAAACTGAAAAATATTGGAAATCTTTAAAAATCTTCTTGTCTGAAACCGTAAGGCATAGGGCTACCAAATTTGGCATGTAGCTTTATGTAGTAGACCTCTATCATGTTTCTTCAAATTATAGCCCTGGGGTCAAAATTGGCTCTGCCCCAGGGGTCACAAGTTTTACATAGGCTTATATAGAGAAAAGTTTAAAAATCTTCCTGTACCTAGCCATAAGGCCTAGAGCTACCAAATTTTGCATGTAGCTATATCTAGTGGGCCTCTACCAAGCAGGCCAAAATTTTAGCCCTGGGGTCAAAATTGGCCCCGCTGCAGGGGTAACAAGTTTTACATGGGCATACATAGTGAGACAACTTAAGAAATCTTCCAGTACCTAGCCATAAGGCCTAGAGCTACCAAATTTTGCATTTAGCTTGATCTGGTGGGGGTCTACCAAAAGTGCCCAAATTACAGTCCTGGGGTCAATTTGGCCTCATGCTGGGGGGTGGAGGGGGGGGGGGCGAAGGTGCACAAGATTAACATGGGCTTATATAGGGAAAACTTTTAAATCTTAGTGTACATAGCCATAAGGCTTAGGGCTACCAAATTTGCATAATTATAGCTCTGTCTAGTGGACAACTACAAAGAGGGCCCAAGTTACAACCCTAGGATCAAGTTTGGCCCTGCACCAGGGGTCACAAGTTTTACATGGGTTTATGGAGTGAAAACTTCAGAAACCGTCTTGTTACTAGCCATAAGGCAAGAACTCCCAAATTTGGTCATAAACATGTGCTTATAGGGTGAAAATTCAAAAAATCCTTTTGCTCCTAACCGCAAACCCAAGGGCTACCAAATCTGGAGCACTTTTGATTTTTTTTTTGAAATTAGCCTTGCATCAGGGGTCTTATGTTTTACAGAGGCTTCATATGGACGAAACTTGAAAATCACCGTATTTCTAACCATACAGCATAGACTTGTATTATTTTGGCATGTGGCTTTATCTTGTGGACCTCTACCAGGGTTCAAGTGATTATTGCTCTGGGATCAAAAATGGCTTTTCCCTGCGGGTCTCAACTTTAACATGGGCTTTTACAGAGAAAACTTTGTAAGTCTTCATTTTGAAACCATTTGGCTCAGAATTGAAATGTTTAGTATTTATGATTTATATTTATAAGCCAGTGGAGCGATACAGGGCCATCATGGCCCTCTTGTTTAGTGTCTCTGCCGAATTATTGACACCATTAGCGAACGAGAGTAAAATAATCAAGCTATTTTCGATACATAGACCATACAGAAACCATATACAGAGTTGTACATTCTCATGTTCACTTAAAAAGTCTTGAAAATTAGCTTATTATGTCAAGAAAGGTGCTTTTTTTCTGTGTCTCTCTGTTGGGGGAATGATTTTGAAACTTTACAGAAAGTATACTGTTTGATATTTCACAGTTCTTTCTTGCACAAAACCTACCAATCTGGTATGCATACAGATGTATTAATAACACATGAAGACACATGCAACAGAATTTTGGAATATCAATGGTTTAGTGGTGTAGCCGAAAAGGCATTAACATCCGTTACTGCTTTTTATCTCGTGCTGGGATGGTCAAACTCAGAACTGTTTGTCCAGAGATCACTGTCGGAATATTCTTTTATGCTTGATATTGAGGATTTTAGAGCTTAAGGATCACCAAAACCAATCGTTCAAGAAAATCAAATGGAATGGTAGATTGTGAAGCATTCTTTTAGAACAGTGTCTACTTTTGCTTTAAAGAAATTAATAAGTTGATGTAGGTGTATTAACTTTAGCTTTGATTAATTTCTTTCATTTTTTTGTGTCTAAAATTTGCAAGATTTATTTCTAAAATCTGGGTCATTGTTTTTCAAAAGACCTACATTTTTTAATGTTATAGTTCTTCAAGTTGAGTAAAGTTATCTTACTTTTGAGTCATTTCATAACTTCATCATTTCAGTAATATGTGAAAATTGGGATATTTTGTTATATGGAATTTTCTTTTTAACATCCGTTACAATCTTAATTGGTATTTGAACGTTTTAAATTAGAGAATCATGGTTGAAATTATGCAAGGAAAATTATCAGTGATACATTCATTGACATAATTAAGAATAATGGTCATTCAAAACCCCAGCCGAAGTAAAGATATTTTAAACGAAAGTATTACGAAATTTGAGAATCAATTTGAAGAATAAGGTATAGCTACGATTTTGTGTCTTATTTTTCAAAAAATGCAATACGATCCAAAAGTTTTGGCTTATTTCCTTACCATATGCTTATATCTTCAATGAATTTATGCGTTTATGTAAGTTTTGTTGATGGTTTTCACACCATGGATGATAGAAAACTTGAACTTAATAACTTAACCTCCGTTACTTCAAGATACAGTCAATCACTTAAAACATTTACAACAAGAAAACGGTTAATTATCATGAAGTGTAAATTCAGAATTTCATTATAATGGGGTAAATTTTTGTTGTAACACTTTTTTCATCAAAATTCCATGATATGAATTTTTCATGTTTTTGCCAATCATAGAAGTACATAAAAAATAGGAATGACTGATTTAGAAAGATACAGTTATGACTGATGACAAATAAATGAATATTTGATTACAAATGTCAAACCAAATACTGGTTTCACACAAAGTAGGGGCCCTTGGTATCTGTAAACTGGCAGCCTGTTATCGATTTTCTTTATCGGACGTTTAGGGGAGATACAACGGGTACCAGTTTAGGTATGTATATTTTCCTGGCTTCCAGTCATTTTGTACCTAGGCCATTTCGTACCTAGGTCATTTCGTACGATTTTGGTCATTTCGTACCCACTTGAGTTTTCATTTTGGTCATTTCGTACCCACTTTGGTCATTTCGTACCCACTTTGGTCATTTCGTACCCACTCTGGTTATTTCGTACCCACTCTGGTTATTTCGTAGCTAGTATCTAATTTTTATTATGGTCATTTCATACCTAGTTTTAATTCCCATTCGGCCATGATTTTGCATCTTCTGTGGTCATTTTCCACGGAGTTTTGCCCCTTATTTTGATAATTACAATATTTCTTTTAAAACTAACATTGGATGGCTCATTTAGTCTTTTGGAATTTTCCACTGACATTTCTCTTCAAATGTAGTTCTTCAATCATTGACCAGTACCTAGCTAAGTTGTGAATCGGTATTGATGAAACCTTAGAACTACGTTTCTTAAAAAAAAAAAAAAAAAAAAATTCTAGGATCAGGGAACGTATAACGTAGACTTGGCTACCTTTGGAAGGAGGTTCAGAGTTTGAACATTGACTCAGATTTTACTGGTAAATTACATTCTGACAGACATTTTTACCCCCACCACTGCATCCATAGTAGACAGCGACTACAGGGGATAATTTTCTTGTGCCGGTAAAAGAAGCGATTATTGCACGGCGATATCACGAAAAGTGAACCAAGCAAACAACAGAACTTACTGCCATTTCACCTGTCTATCCATGTAATCATTACGCAGGTTTTAAAAAAATAAATTAGCCATTTATCAGTCGACAAAATAAAAGACTTGTCCATATTGAAAGTCTTTTGCAGACGACAAATTTGCCATGAATCAAAAGATGGGATTGTGGGAAAAGGAGAAAATACCATGGTCGCCACCCCATTTCCTTTTTACCAAATTCAGAACGGTCGTATAAAACGATGGTAAAAACTAGAATCGTCTATAAAACCGAATCCTTTATGAGCTATAGAGGACAATGAACGTGCACTGCAGTCTGATCTTGGATCCACAGTCAGACACAACTTGAATATTACTGGTAAAATGAACTTTGAGATCACACAGTTTGTGTTTTTACATCATGTAAATTGATTTTTCTTTCACTTTACTTTTAAAGTGAATCTTTACACGTCCACAAACTTATATATATGTACTAACTTGCCTACAATGGATGCGTTTGGAGACGAAAAAAGTAATTTGGATCAAAAGACGAGATTGTTCTTGAGAGGCTAGAAAACATTGTCACCAGCAGTTTTTCTTTGTCCAGAAGAAGCTACTAAGGACTGTAAAAATTAAGGTCTGGGTGAAAAGAATGTGCAGTCTGATCTTAAACCACAATTCCAGATAGGTAACGTGACATTTTCCCTGTAAAAGCACCCTTTCATCACACAGTTTTTTTTTTTTTTGTTGTTGTTTTTAAAAGTTACTGGAAATGTTCATTTAATCACAGCCACTGTCAGTTGGCATATAGCGTGGAGCAGGCCTTCAGACGGTGGAAAGCAGATATTTTACTCTCCCTGTACATGATTCCAGTACTGAAACAAGGTCGTTGTCGGCGGTCTGGCAATGGCCGTACCGCATTTTCGGCTGAATATGGTATTGACCGTACCGCTTGCTAATGACTTAGATTAAAAAAAAAATCTCCCCACTTGCTTTCTTCTCTTGCAGCGTCAAAGCTCCTTCTCGGACACTAATGTGGCTTAAATCTTTATGCCCGCGATTCGTTAATTCTTGTTAAAATAATAACTCGCAGACTTACAGGAAAAAAGATCAAATTCAGCGCCAATACCCCAATATGCGTGCAATGGGTGAAAAGCAAGACTACTGCCAAACGGAAATACCATGTAATCGTCCAACGGAAATAAAATACCATATATCACGATCTACGCCGTGTTTAAAGCACTTGGAGACAGTTTAAAAATTGTGGTTAGAAAAAAACTAAAAAAAAAAAACCATTTTCACAGGGATAATTCAATACTGCCATGAGATAATCCGCATAAAATTACTATGAAGATTCAATGAGAACAAAAAGGGAACAAAATGACCGCAGTGTATGTACATAGCTAAGGTGAAATTAGCAACATAGTGTCAACACCTGTGTGTTAGAAACCATCTTAACACTTTCCTATTTGATCATAAGACGGTGGCACGCACAAAGGGAATCACAATGCTACATGAATTGACCGATGGTTTAAGACTGTAAATACCATGCTTTTGACATCAACATTTCACACCTGTGCATTTTTTTTTTTTTTTTCTGTATGATCAAATGGGGAAGTGAAAAGTAGGTATAAACATTTCTATGAAAAGCAGGCAAATGAAGTCAACAACATGGAAAACACTACAGGAAGGTAACTGACAGAATTTGCACAAAATAAAGATGAAATATTACACCGGCTGGGGGAGGGGGCTTATATAATAATGATACCTGGTAATAAAATTCAAAAACGTTGCATGTAAAAATCTTATTAATTTGGCCTTGCAAAGTTAAATGAACAGGATTTAAGTAAATCAGTAAACTTATTGCTACTAGAGGAAAATTGGAATAAGTTTCGATATAGCAGTAGACGTAGGGGTAGGAAATGCAAAAAGTGTAGACAAAACTAGCAAATACATTAAAGTTAGATACAGCTCAAAAACATAAAAATTAGGTACAGCTGAGTACCAGATGACCACAATGGACTCGTAACCATGATAACATATGCTGTATATAAACAGGTGCACAAAATACCATGAAACATTTAAAGAAAAATCGGAATTTATCAAAAGCATGGCAGGGTACGAAATGACCAGATAAAAGTCATTTCGCACCAATTAGAGAGTTCAAAATAGAGAAATAGCTACTAAACGACCTGGGTACGAAATAGTTGCCACTAGGTACGAAATGACCAAAGAAGTGGGTACGAAATGACCAAAATCGTACGAAATGACTTGGGTACGAAATGACCTAGGTACGAAATGACCGGTTACCATTTTCCTGAAATCGGTTTCGTATGTAATCAAGCGTTCATAAGATCATTGGAATTCGCGTCCGGAAAAAATAATGTGTGGTATTTGCGCATTTCTTGGACCTTCTGACTTCATCCAAGATGAGAAACACTTCTGTGTAAGTTCAACATGGACATGGAAGTGCTTGACACATACAAGTTAGCTATCTTAGTTACAGGTGGACTTACGCTTGAATGAAATTGGTTTTCGAGTTTCTTGTCATAGTCCCTTTAACTTAACAAGTTGTGGGGACTGTGGGGATGTGGGGCAGTTACTAAGTTATTTTTTCCATCTGAGCAGAAATTGGGCAATGTGATCTATTTGGGTCAGTCAATTACATCTGTGTGTTGTGTGGGGTGACAGATGTTTCGGTAACACTAACAGACGAGTTCGGTAAATTGGACTCAATAGAGTAAATCGATTAGATGTTTCGGCAACAAGGTATATTATAAAATGGTAATGGACCGTGACGTTTTTCACACCAAATAAACTTACTTACTGTTTACTTACTGTTCAGAGACCATAGGTAAGCAACTAGGTATGCAGTCACTTCGTACCATAACCATTTCATACCATTTCGTTTATAACCATTTCGTACCATAGATTTACCATTTCGTACCATAAATTTACCATTTCGTACCATAGCCTTACCATTTCGTACCAGGGTAGAACCTTCTCAACATGTAATTTAATGTGACAAAAAGTGGTATTTAATATATTTACTTGGTATAGACCAATGCTTTGGACCTTAATTATGTTATTTACGGGATATTATCATAAATCAATTTAAAGAATCAGTATGCGATTGAGAAGATAGGTATTTGGTCTGTTTGTCCGTAATGTTTGTCGCAAGTTGGATAATCAGAATTGGGAACAAACTGATCATATTAAATTGAACAATTAATCAAAGAATTATAATTGTTTGATTACCTTTCATTGTAAATTGTCTATTTCCTTTTTGTCTTTTTTTTTGTATGTTTGTTTATGGGTATGTTTTGAAATTAGGTGGTCCTTGTATGATGCCACGACAGGGACAGAGTCAAACGTCAAGGTTAATATGACGATTTTTTTTCTTGTAAATACATCATTTTGCTCTATATTCATTTACTTAACCCTTTCCCAAACGACAAATTTTGGACTGGTACAAATTGAAAGAGTTTGCAGACAACAATTTTAAATTTGATGAAAATGGCAGAAAGTTATCAAACAGGGTAGAAAACACTGTGGGAAAAGGAGAAATTGCTCGTTACGAGTAATTTCTCCTTTTCCCACAGTGTTTTCAAAAGACTTGTGCTGCAGACACGTGAAAACCAGGGCTTGTTTGGGAAAGGGTTAAATTACACACGTTACAAAAGCAGTTCGTTTTTCAACGACTCTTAGAGAAACTGCTATGAAATCATCTTTGGAAAAGGAGATAATCAGAAAATGTTATTGGCATAACTTCTTGAATAAATATCTAGATCTAACTTGAATAAATAGCGGGGTTTTTTTTGTCTTCTTCTTCTAATATCTTCATAGTGAAAGTTTTTCTTAGTCGAAACTTTGCCATAGGTCTCAAAAAAACATGGTACGAAATGGTATGACTATGGTACAAAGTGGAAAAATTATGGTATGAAATGGTATAAACTATGGTACGAAATGGTAAAATAATGGTACGAAGTGACTGGTACGAAATGGTTATGGTACGAAACGTCCGTAATTCAGCAACTAGCTTCTGTTGGTCCTTCTCTTGTAAATCTATTTCTTAGATTAATGTCCATGACTGATGTTGAATCAAAGCCATGAAGAATTTTATATATTTGTATCATGTCTGCTCGTTTCCGCCTGTATTCCAATGTGGGTAGTCCTAGATGTCTCAAGCGGTTAGTATAAGATAAGTTGGTATGTGTTGGTACTAACTTTCTTGCTCTGCGTCGAACTTGTTCTATAGCAATTTGATGTTTTCTTAAGTATGGCGACCAGACTGGACTAGCATACTCTAAATGAGGCCTCACCATGGATTTGTATAGACTGAGGAATATCGTTTTGTCAAGGTAGGTAAAGGTTCAATAAATAATACCAAGATTTCTATTTGCTAGCTTAATTTTTGTTGTTATGTGTGATGAAAAATTTAGATTCTGGTCAAATATGACTCCCAAATCCTTTTCTTCGACAACATTGCAGATTGGAACAGATTTGTTCAGTTCATTAATAATGTTGTAGGTATTATCTGGATAGTTTTTACCAATATGTAATCATTTACATTTCTTGACATTGAAATCGAAATCCCAACTGTAGAAGTTATTTGTTGTTTCTTGCATCTTTCTGTGGTCATCCTCATTGTTTATGATGGAGTAAGTTTTAGTGTCATCTGCAAAGAGCTTGACTGTAGTTTCTGCAATTTCAGGGAGGTCATTTATATAGATTAGAAACAATATGGGCCCCAGAACACTACCTTGAGGTACACCGCTGAGAACTTTTTCAGCCTTTGACTTCTCTCCATTAATAACAACCACTTGAATTCGGTCAGTCAAAAAATCTTTGATCCATGATAAAATATTTCCTGTTATGCCGTATTTCTGTAGTTTCAAAAATAATTTTGAATGCGAGATAGTACCAAAGGCTTTTCTGAAGTCATAAAAAATGGCATCTAGTTCTTTTCCCTTATCTATTGCTTCAGTCCATTCTTCAGTTACTTCTAGTAGTTGGAGGGTACATGATTTTCCATTCATAAATCCAAATTGATCTTTGCTAAGTAACTGTGCTCTTTCAAATGTTTTACAATCCTTTTTTTGATAATTTTTTGCATAATATTTGAGCATACTGGACTTATGCTGATTGGTCTATAATTTCCAGGATCAAGTTTACTACCAGATTTGAAAATAGGGGTAATGTTTGCAGATTTCCCTATCTTTGGGACCTTCCCTTCAGTAAATGACTTGTTGAAAATGATCGTTAATGGTTTACACAGCTCCTCCTTGCATTCCACTATAGCTTTTGGGGGGATGTTGTCTGGACCCATGCTTTTATTTGGATTTAGTTCAGAAATTTACTTTTTGTACATCTTCCGTGGTAATCTCAAAATATTCTAAATTTGTTTGGAAATCTCTGGTTTGGAAGATAATCTTGTCTAATGTTGAAACCTTAAATACGCTTGCAAAATGCTGGTTTTACCGTTTAGAACATTTGCCTTTGATAGATCGTCTTCGACTATTCTGCCTTCTCTGTCCTGTAAATTTCCTATTGTTGTTGTTGTTTTATAGTTTTTCCTTACATAGTTCCAAAATAGTTTATTGTTAGAATTTATGTTCATTGCCAAATCTTTTTCATACTTATATTTTGCAGAACGTAGTGTACTTGTTGCATGGTTTCTAACTATCTTGTATTTTTCGAAGTTTTCTTTGGTTTTACAATAGATATATTTTTTCCAAGCAGCATGTTTTTTCTTTATTGCCTTTTTGATTCTCTGGTCAACATATGGAATTCTATGTTTGAAACTATGGCGTTCCTTGCTCACGGGTGTGTGTTTCTCTAATGAATTTATAAAAGTATCGGCTAAGGTCTGCCAAGCTTCTCTAGTTTCATACGATGATAGAGTTTCTTCCCAGTCTATAGTGGATAGTTCTGCTTTTATACTTGCATAATCTCCCTTAAAGTAATTTCTTCTGTTTTGTGTCTTTTTTTGTTGTCATGGTGTAGCATACAAATGAGATAAGGAGCATTTCGAGATCACTTTTTCCTGGACCTGGTAAATGAGTTGTCTACCATTCCTTCTTCATTTGTAAACACCAGATCAAGTAATGTTGGTGTGACATTATTTCTATATCGCGTTGGACTATTTACATGTTGTGTTAAAAAATTGTCATTTACTACATCTAAAAACATATTGGCTGGATGGTTATAACTCACTGTCGTTTCCTGTTTTAACCAGTCTATTTCTTTAAAATTGAAATCACCCAGAATACATATATGTGAACAGCCAGTGGAGCGAGATTTTTCAAGGAGACTTCGGATTTCTTCTATACAATTTATGCCAAGTGATAAAATATTTGTTCTGATTCGTTCATTGTTTCTTTCTTCCACACTTTAAGACATAACATTTTTGTTATGTTGCTACTGTCATGCTGTACATAGAATAATACCTGAAATCACTTTTTCTTATTTTAGATCATTTCAACCATAGTTGAGGTAATGGATAATACCCAATCCTAAACTTGAAACCCTTTGTATCTCCTTTAAAATAAATGTTTTATGAACATTTCGTTGTGAAATTATTGTCTTTCTGAAAGACTTCCAAACCAGCCATTAACCTGTAGAGTGTCTGTCATTACTTTTGTTGCCATAGCGGTCAGTGCAGATTGAGATCAGGCTACACCAAACATGGAGTTTGATCTTAAATCTTCACTTGTCACTTTTTTAAGACATTCTGAACAAGAAAAACCTTGGCATTGCTAAAATTAGGGTTTTATTTTAGTGAAAATGACCATTGGGTTTATTCGAGGCTCTTAGATTTAAAATTATCAATAATTAAATTGAGTTCAGAAACACAGGTAATACAGTTAAAAATATTGTGGCAAAAAAAAGAGAGTGAGCGCGAGAGATGGATAGTAACAAATACCTTTTTTGACAAATACTTTTTTTCAAACTGCACGAGCAGTGTGATCAGATCTGAACATGCCTTATCCTCTTAACTTTTATGTGTGCAGTCTGATCTGAGAGTTTCTTCTTGTCCATTAGTGTTTCAGGTATTTCATAAGCCAAGGTTAATCTTTAAGATCTATGGGAAACTTTTTTATTTTTTCGGAAATGGGAGGTGTGAAAACAGGCTGTAAATGCATCTATATACAATATACAGTACTCCCTTCACTCGCACATAGTATGTATATGATTTTTTATGCAGTGTTGTATTGATAAACGCACTTTAAAACCAGCTGAAGACAATTTTTGTGCACCAGACCAGATTTGAAAACATTGTGGAAAAGGGAGAGGAACAAAATAGAACAGATTTCTTTTTTTTTTCTTTAGATAAGCACAAATGTACACATGGTCAAAATCACAAGGAGTATGCACCATTTGAAGCATTGTCAAGGCTTCTCGCTCTATCTCTTGCTTATTCTCTTCATTTGCCACAATGTTTCAAATGTATTATCTGTATTTCTGAATTCACATTAATTATCCATGATTCTAACCCTTAGAGCATCGAATAAACTAAAGGCTATTTTCATTTTAGAAAAAGAACATTTAGTATAAGCTATTTCAAGGTTGTCCATGTTCATAATGTCTTAGAAAAGCTGGCAGCATAAATCAAAGATCAGACTCTGTGTTTTGTGCAGCTTGATCTTTGTCTGAATTGGCCGCAAGGGCAACAGGAGTGAAAGGTGCTCTGTGGGTAAATGGCTGGTTTGGAAGTTGACCAATTTGTTTTCGGAAGAAATTATTTTCACACAGAAAATGTAAGAAGAATAGTGTCATTTTTGATAAAGCATGTTTATAAAACTTGAGGATTGGCATAAAGGATGACTTACTACTACGGGTATAAGCTTAGGGTTGGGTACATTATTCATTACATCAGCTATGGGTGAAAACTGAAAATAAGATGTGGTGATCAAAACTTTACCAGTTTCAGGTATTTATGTATACAGCATGGAAGGAACAACATAACAATGGAAGCCTTAGGTGTGAAAAACGGCACGGCACTACATTACTGCCTTGTTACAAAACATCTAATCAATTTGCTCTATATAAGTCCAATTTACCAATCTCGTCTTTTAGTAAATTGTTGTGTGCATCATCTGGTGGACCACACCAAGATTGTTGAAGTTGTATCCCAAGACTCAAGTCGAAATGGCCCTGCCTCGGGTGCCAAAACATTGGCATAGGCTTTTGCAGTGAAAGTTCTAAAATCCACTTGTTTCAAACAATTTGGCATAGAGGTGTAAAATTATGTATAAGCAAATACATAATTGCCTCTGCCAAGACTTTTTCAGATTTTAGCCTTTGGGTCAAAATTGGTCCAGCACCAGGATAAAGAGTCAAAACTGAAAACTTTCAAAATCTTACTAATCCAAACCCTTAAAAGGTGTAATATTCTGTTAGTAGATTGGACTATAGTATTAATTCCAAACCAAAAAGGACAAAGTTAATCAGAGTGCCAAATTCGTGTACATTATTAAACCCTACAGGTCCAAGATTAGAGTGCTTGTTCTTTGCAGTGTGACCAATACCAATATAAATGTATGTAGTTCACGAAAGAAGAGGTTGTGCTTACTGGTTACACTCAAAAGGTTTTACATGTACTTATCTACCAAATTATATTGTCATAAATATGAAACTTTTTTCTTATTTGTTTACAAATCACTATAGTATTGATATTTTTAGGTTAAGGTTACCGGGATCTTCATTAAGAAAATTATAAAGAAGGGGAGCATATTCATATTAATTCTTGAAATTGTTTACCAAAATATCCCTCTTCAACATTTATCTTCAGGAATTGATACAGAAAAAATCTAGAATAGGTTGTCGTGGTCCTGACAAAACTCATCAGACCCAGCTGTGGTTGTCCAATGGAAAGTTAGCACATTTCTCTGGATATGTTCTCCATTTCCGTGGAGATCAGTTGGTTCCCCAACCAGCCTTTGATGAAAATGGCAACATGGTTCTATGGAATGGGGAGATTTATGAAGGCATTGAGGTAATTGGTAAATCTTAAAAAAAAAATCATAAGTTTCTAAAGTGGATACACCCCACAGATAAAGAATTAACCTCTTTGAATTGATTTACAAAAGCATGAACCAGAAACTGTTGACATGCAAGATACAAATTTCAGATGTCTGCTCTTAAATGTAGGAGAATTATAGAATTATTACCATCTCATGAACTTGCCAGTTTTAGGCGAAATGCATGTTGGGTTTGAACATCTGTATTCTTTATTAAAGCACTTGGTGGGAATATGAACATTTTACCAGACAACAGATTTTTTTAGCTCTCCCACTTGAAGGCATTAACAGACGACAAATTAGACATGACTTAATCAGTGGGATTTATCTTTGAAAGGGTAGAAAGCTTTGTGGGAAAAGAAGAAAATGCTAGTTACCAGCATTCAATTGTCTCCTTTTCCCATAGTGTTTTCAAAAGCCCTCTCTCTTTCAGGGTCCTTAAAGCATTGGATTCCTTGGTTAAGTGTTAAGTCACTTTTTGTGACACTTCTGTTTAATGAAATAAAGAAAATGCTACACAATTATTGTAATTTTGTAGGTACAGGACCAGGAGAGTGATACTGCAGTTCTGTTGAAGCATCTAGCCAGTGATGACAGAGAAGAAAACATCATGTCTACAATGTCCAGGATTCATGGGCCATGGTCCTTCATTTATTGGCAGGTGGAAAAATTTCCACACATTAACCATTTACCAAACAATCCTTTGTTTTAACAACCTTTACTTAGGAAGATGGAATTTGAAAACGTTATGGGAAAAGAAGAAACAAACAACATTTTCTACATATCCCACAATGTTTTTTAAGCAGAAAAAAACAGCATTGTCTCCATTTCCCACAACGTTTCTTACCCTTTCAAAGACAAATCTCATTTGCCCAAACAAATTTATCATTTCTAGAAATATGTCCATTTGTCATAGTAATGCTTTTTAACTTATTACTGTAGCATGTAAATGTTTATTTACATTTTTTAATATCATAGAAAATTTTCCTTACCAGATGAATTTTACCTAGTATAAAGTCAGTACAGTCAAGTTTTGCGTTTTCTTGTTGAATTTGACAGGCCAACACAGAAACGTTGTGGTTTGGGAGGGATACGTTCGGAAGAAGAAGTTTACTGTGGCACATTCCTGAGATTGAGTCGGATCCATTTATTTTATCTTCAGTCAGAATACTGCCATGGGTAGGTACCTTTACAAACATGTTGTCTGTTACCTTAAGTCTTCACTGGATGACAAATTTCTGCTTTAGAATTGTCCATAATGAAGACACATGGACACATCGAGACACATAAATAATGGAATTTTTCTTTGAAAGGGTTGAAAACTTTGTGGGAAAAGGAGGAAATGTTGGTGACCAGCATTTAAAAGCACATTCCTCTGAGTCTTGTTACACAGGACATATCATGAATCAAATGCTATGCTCATGCTGAAGTTTTTGATGAAAATGTTAATTTTAAAAGAAGCAAGATAATGCCATAGCATTTCCTGTGATAACCACACTTCTCTATCTTGCCATTTGCCTAATCCATTATAATGTCTTTGCAGCAGACATTTGCCTTCAAATGCTGTCTTTTTTGTGATTTCTTCTAGGTCCATAAATAGCTTGCGTAGAAATGGATTTATTAGACCTTGTCATAATGAAACTCTACATCTACTAGATGGGCTAAACTTACTAAAGAGTATATTTCATGGCAGTGTTTCTGTATTCTGTTTGCTAGACTTGTATTTCAGTTGTTTTGGACTATGCACAGTTTGTTTTTATCATCAAGAACATTAACTCTTTCAAAAGCAGATGAGGAAAAGGAGCCAGCTGAATTTTGCATGACTTGTTTACATGATATAGTCAGTGTTTTGGACCATTTTTTTGTAAATTTTGTAAAAGTTATGATTATGTATGATCAAGGACTTGAAGGCTTTGAAAATTATTGAAATCCAAGTCTTCTTTTTTTCTTTAGGTAAGCCATTTATTGATTTATTCTTATTTATGCATTTACTGCTCATTGTTTGTACCATCCTTGAAACTTTGATTTCTGTGAAATCACAATGAATTTGAGCCAGTTGTATTCAGCTGCACAGGCACATAGTGTTATTGTAGTTTGATAAGAATGTTTTCAGAACTGACCTTCTGCAAGATGAAAAAAGACATTCTGCAGGTAGTTATACCTGACCTTACACACAAATCCATATTAAATTGAAATAAACATGGTAGTCATCTTTACCCTGATTTTCTTTTCTTTTTTGATCCTATACACAGCAATTTTCTGAAGTTCCATCTATTGGTATATATAAAGTATGTTTCAAAGACTCCACATCAAACAGCACTAATTACTGCATAAGTGTTATTCCATGGAGGAAAACTGTTTGGCCAGGATCATTGGATGTGGTGGAAAACAATGAAGAATTCAGACACAGGTTGTATCCAGGTATGATGGAAAAACTTTTTCGTACCAGTGATAGAAAACTGCAGGAAACTGTTTAGTAGCCGATTACACCATGCTTTAGATAAACCCTACACCAAGCACTCTCTATGTTTTAACAGCTCTGTGGAAGAAGTCTTCTGAAAATATTTTTGGAATAACAAGAAATGGATTAGCTTAGACATGCATCTAATGAAGCAGATGACCAGACTTGAAAATTACAGTTAAGACAAAATTAACTCTTTACCAAGCGGCAAAATCTTAGACTAGTCAAAATTGATGCTAACGACAAATTAAATGTGGCTCAAATGATAGGATTTGGCTTTGGATGGGAAGAAAAAATTGTTGGAAAAGGAGAAAATGCTGGTTACCAGCATTTTCTCCTTTCCTCATGATGTTTTCCAAAGCCTTCTTTTTCAGGGTCGTTAAAACTCTGGATTGTTTGGCAAAGGGTTAGTAGTTGGTGATAATGGCCCCTGATGTTGTGTATATTTTAGGATATCTAGGTTCAAATGTTACAGTTACATGTGAGGAAGAGAAAACTGTTGTTTCCCATATGCCAGAGATCTCTAAAATGTTACCTCCAACTGACGACAGCCTTCCATCTATAAAACAGGATCAAAGCTTTACAGATTACCTTGAGGTAAGTCCATCAAAAATATTGAACTACTCACTAAGTGACATGTCACTTACAGGCCCAATAGTGACCAAGAACACAGTGCAGGTGTTAAAATGCATTTAAATTAAAATCATACCACTTAAAAATATGGAAAAATTGTGAAGATGACAATCTGTTATTGCGTGGTCAGTCCAAGAGTAAGTGGCTGGCAGAAAAATGGATTTCAAAATCAGACAAAAAGTAAACAAAAGATAGAGCGACACGTCAACTTTTAACCTAGTTTTGAAATTAATTTCAGTGCCAGTGACTAACACTTGGACCGACCGTACAATAACAGATTGTCATCTCCACAATAATTCCCATACTTTTAAATGGTATGAATTAAATTTAAATGCATTTTAACACCTGTTTTGTTTACTTTAGGCAGCTATTGTTATTTCAAACACATTCAAATTTGTAAGGGCATAAAGCAAGCCTGTTTACTTCTTCTGATTTTCTGTAGCTGCTAGCAATGTTTCGCCTTTTTCCAAACTGTTTTCGAATGTGTTGATGTGTTAACTCTTTACCACACAATCCCAAGTTTTAACAAACTTGAGGAAGAAGTCTTTTGAAAACATAGTGGAAAAGGAGAAAATGCTGGTAACCAGCATTTTCTCCTTTTCCCACAATGTTTTCAAAAGGCTTCTTTCTTTGGGTTTTTAAAAAAAGTTTTCTACCCTACCAAAGACAAATCCCATCCTTTGAGTCTCATTTTATTTGTTGTCTGCAAATTCTTTTAATTTAGACAAATCTAAAATCTTTGTAAAGAGTTAAACCTAAGTTTTGTTGATTAAAGATATGCATTGTATTACAATGATGTTTTCAGTGTCATTTACCTCAGATTTGTTTTAGGTGTTGATGATTTTATGAATTAGCCCATTACCTCCCTGCAATTTTCAGGCTGTCAGATATGTATTTCACAGGCTTGTTTAAAAACATGAGCCAAATTTATAAAATGAAAAATTTGATGTAGAGAATTTTAAGAAAATGTGGTGACAAAAGGAGAAATTGCTCATCTCTTTATGTAAACATGTTTTCATCGCACAGGCTCCAAAATGTGCCGGTAGGTGATTGGCAAGAAGTAATTATGCCCATACCCACTCCCTCTCATTGTACATGTACTTGTTCTTTTTTCCTCAGAATTTGCTGAAGACAGACAATTATTTGAGGACACTTTCCAGACAGCTAACAAATGTATTGTTAGAAGCTGTTAGACTTAGAGTATTCAATCAACAAAAGTTAAACAGTAAGAGATCTTTTACAATAAGATATGAATCTCTCAAACATGTAATAGTCCAAGTACATGTATGGTATATCAGTGAGTTTGAAGTACTTGTTTGAACAGGCTTGTCTTGTGATAAAAGTAACATATCAAGAAATGGTATAGCAGCCGCACTTATTGCTCAAACAAACAAAATTAATGCTTGTGTCCTTGCTTGGCTTTAACTCTTCACCAAAATACAAAATCACAGACTAATCCAAGTTGCAAGCATTTGCTGACAACAAAATGACAAGTTCTGTCTTTTTGATAGGGTAGAAAACTTTGTGTGAAAAGGAGAAAATGCCAGTTACCAGCATTTTTTCCTTTTCCCACAATGTTTTCCAAAAGCCTCTTTCCTCAGGGTCATCAAAAGTCAGGATTGTGTGGTAAGAGTTAAATCACTACGTCATGAAACAAATTGTTTGCAGAATATTTTGAAAACTGCCTCGTAAAATATAGATAATCAACATGAATTTAGGTCTTATACATATTCCGGGTAATTCTTCTTTCACCGTGGTATTTTCTAAAGCCATGTTCACCTGAATCCTTTGAATATATGTGCCGTGAGTCAAGAGATAACACATGTATTAACATCTTATGAATAAGCATTTCTAAGGAAAAGCTGTTTGATATATTGAGCATATTTTAACAAGGAAAAAGGTAAGAGAGAAATATAGTTCATTCAAATTCTATTCCAGGAGAGAAATCAACTCAAGTTTCAGAAAATTCTCTAAAGTTTGATGGATGTCAGACAGCCAACCAACCTCTGGCAATTGCCTCTTGTAATTATGAGAAAGAAATAGATCCTGTGGATGTGACATGTGAAACTGGTGACACTCAAGCCTCAAATGCAAGTGTTGCTATATTGTTCTCTGGTGGTATTGATTCTACATTACTGGCAGCTCTTGCAGATAGGTATGTTTTGTAAATCATACACAAATGTACATGAGAATAATTACTTCAGTTCAAATCTTTATCTTGTAACATAATGTTTTTTTACTTTTCCATGTTGAAAGCATTTACAGATGACAAGTTCAATATTGGGTAATTCCTGGAATTTGTCCTGGAAAGTGAAGAAAAGGATTGTCATTTATTAATCAAACCTTGCACTACAATGGGAAATAAAATGGAAAAAAGTATGTGAGCCAATCTCTGTGAAAAGGGGGCATAATTCATCTGCAAAAATAAATACTGACACAGGTCAGCCTGCACACTTTTTGCAGGCTGACTTGGGCCGAAACTTTGGCATATGGTCAATTTTCTGCATGTCAAAGGACCAGTGTACCTCATGATTGAGCCGGTTGTCAGAAAAAAATGGGTTTTATGGATCCATAATTATGTGATGACTCACTTGAGGTAATACGTCATTGAGATGCATTAAGCCCCCTTTTGCCAGGGTGTGGCTCATATATAAATGTTTACATTATTTGTAATACCAGATTACAGTTGCAGTAAGATGCATTGACCGGCAAAAGCCAGTAGAGTGATTTATGCCCTAATGGATCTTTTCCTACGTGTGAATTATTGTTGATTATCGAAAATGTTTCCTCACATTGAAAGATCCTCATCAAGTGTCTTCTTGCATTGTGTGTATTTTTTTGAGTTGTTAGAGTTAAATTTATTGACTTTGTCCTGTAGTTTTTAAGTATCATATCATGGATAATGAAAATTAGTGAAGTTTTAACATATAAATCCTTGTGACAACATTATAGTAAAAAGAGAAAATGTTTTTCTCTAGCAATTTCTCCTGATGGCACAATGTTTCTTGAAGTGATCCACCAACAGAGCAAAAAAAAAAACAACAAAAAACGGTCATTCTACAGTGGGCACTATGTTATAGAGTAAAACACTTTCATCTAATCTTATGTGATTGTGCATTTTATTTCACTGAATCTCCAGATGTATACCTGCAGATGAAGAAATAGATCTTTTAAATGTTGCTTTTGAGATGAAACCAAAAGAAAATCCAACCAACAAGAAAAAGAGGTATATTGTAGTACATTTACATTGCTTTTGCTTCTGTACAAAAATGTTTTGTAGATGTTTGTGTATGAATAGACATTTGTCTTGTGTATGCTTCCTTTCCTTGTTGAAAGTACAGCAAATATTATGAAATTCATACTCTGTGTCATTCTCTGTGAAAATGGGGCCTCATGCATCTCTGTAAGCAAGTCATCATACAATTATGAATCCATAAAATCCATGTTGTGTAACATCCCATTAAATCATTAGGCAGAATGGTCCTTGACTCCTCGGATATTTACAAACAGCAAAAAGTTCTGACCCATGTCAGCCTGCGCAGGCTGACATAGGTCCATACTTTTTGCACTTTCATAGAGCATGGCTTATTTAACTCTATACAGGATAAATACTATGCTGAAAACAAAGGAAGTTAAGAAGTAAATAGCTACCTCTTGTTGGTTCTGACTTTTGACCTTTGTGATGCATGGATCCTTTTCAAAGACACATAAAGTACAATTCTGTCTATGTTATATGATGGTGCATAAATGTCATTTTTCTTCTATCAGAATAAGTAGTCTTCCCACTGATGAGAAATGGAATGTCCCAGATAGGCAAACAGGCTATATTGCTTTATCAGAGCTCAACCCAAACAGGAGATGGAACTTTGTTGAGGTGAATGTAACTGCTGATGAACTTCAGCATGCCAGGTAAAATTGTCCTTCTGCCATGTATGGGATCTCTTTGATGTATATACGGCTATACTCATTACAAGTATCAAGAGAGTCTTAACCAATCACTGTATGGGCTATTTTTAGGCTAACCAGCAAATTAAAACAAAAGAGATTTTTAGGCCAGCAAATTAAACAAAAGAGAAACATTTAATAGAAAGGAAAATATCCTTTTTTTCAACAGTATGAAAAAAAATTATGGGTAAATAAGAAATTGTCTATTTCAAGCAATGCTCCCTTTTCGAGAGTAGTTTTTCAAAGCTTTTAATTAGGCAAGCCAAAAAAGAAAGGAATTTGTGCAAGAATGGACTGGATGGCAACAACAGCAATATCTGCTATCATGATTTATTTGTATGGTATCCATCTTCTTTATGGGGCTAGGTGTAATTGTCTGTTAAGTGTTTTGGTGCCAAAGGTATTTAACTTTGCTTCATGGACAGTGTAGAGCAAGATGCGATTGCACAGAATCTACACAAGTATTCTGACCAAACATCCCCTTTTCTTGTAAAATCTGGGTCTGTATTCGCTAGCCATTCTTAACAACATTCTATTCCAGTTCCCAAGAATTTTCTAAATTACAAAATAAGACAATTTCTGATTGGCTAAACCATTTGGTTTTGCCAAAATGGCCTAGCCAGTTGGAAATAGTGTTACTTTCTAAAGGTAGAATAAGACCAAGAACACAATTTACATGTAGAATAGTTGATGATTACGGGCTCAGATCTTTTTATAAATTGAATGATTAGACCCATTTCTCCTATTTGATACTCAGTGCATTTTTACTATGAGACTGAAAACCCAGCTCATGTGCCATGGTACATGTAGTAACATGCTTTCATACTCCGAAATTTATTCTTATTTTTGGCATTTTTTATATGTGGATGTCTCCTCCCAATTTTATGGATAAGAAAGGTTAATATTGGGTGATATATATATGAAAAACCAAAACTTTTATTGCAGACAGAGCTGTATAGAATATTTACTCCATCCTCTACAGACAGTGTTAGATGACAGTATAGGATGTGCTGTGTGGTTTGCTGCTAGAGGGCTGGGTGTTCTTGGAAACGGTCCTTTTAAGGGATCAGATTTCATTAGTAAAGCAAGGGTATGTAGTCTATCATATAATGCAGAATGATGTTATCTCCTTTCTTTTCTGAATGTGTCTGATGTACTACTTGTAAGTCTTTACATTTTTAGCTTGGCTGTTTTTGTCGTAGCCCTGTTGTCTGCGTTGTCGCCATTGTTGTGGTGCAAAAACTTTGACATTTTATAATATCTCTATTATTACTGAAGATATTTACTTCAAACTGGGACATATTATTTATTATCAAAAGGGGAACCCATACAACAAGGGCATGTAACCATCAAAGTATTTTTGATACAGTTATAGCCCTTTTTCAACTTAGAATTTTCACTGAAAATCAAGCAACTGCAGCCAAGCATTGGCACCCACATGTGTAGCTCTTCTTTATATGAATTATGTTAACTAATTACATCGTGCACATCTTAATATGCTGACTTTATTGTTAAGACATTTTGGCTAAGTGAGAAATTGCTCATAATGAGGAACATCTAACGTTTAGGCAGATATTTCAACTTAAAAAGTAACAAAGTTGCCATATTTCACTGCTTTTAACTGACTGAAAGTGTCCATTTCATTGATTTTTGCAACCTGACTCTGGTATTTAGAAAAGTGAGTCAAATTGTGCTTGTTGTAAATTTACTATTCTATTTGTAACAAGGTGATATTGTGTGGTATGGGAGCAGATGAACAGCTTGTTGGTTACTCTCGGCACAGAGTTAGATTTAAGTGAGTTTTGTGAAATAATTTGACTTAGCTTACTTTTTGGATTTAATTAATAAATTCTTCATGCATGGAAAAGAAGTTCTAACGCCTTTCATAGTTAATATACTTAATGAAATTGTTGTTTGGCTATTTTCCCAAAAGTTGGACAGATTTGATTGTCTTCATAGAAACTTCAGCTCACCAAAACACTTTGCTAATATATGTATTAGTATTTTATGACATAAACTGAGACCAGAGAAGAATTTTCTCTTCAAAGTTATTTGTCCTCTAACTGCTTTTACACTGCTGTATATAGCAGTGGAAGTAAACAGGAAGTAAGTGCAGTTGAATGTCAATAATGTAAGCCATTATGGTACAGGTTGCATTTTCACCTATCAGAGACAATAACAAATTACAATAAATTGTTTTTTACGACAAAACAAAAAATACTGCAAGTTAAAAAGCAACTGCTGGTAACAAGCAATCCATTCTATTCCAAAAATTTTCTTCATAGCTGTCATCCATATGCCTTATTTTTGCAGTGATTTGTTGATTGCACATGTATAAGAAATTTGGACAAAAATAAAGAGATTTTTTTCCATATTTCACACAGAGAGGAGGGCTGGGAAGGATTACTAAATGAAATACAACTAGAAGTGACCCGTCTTTCAGCTAGAAATCTTGGCAGAGATGACAGGTTTGGTTTAAAATATTTTATATTTGGTCTGGTCTATCAAATTTGCTGCAAATTTGATTCAGGAGGTGATGATGAGTTGACTCTTCACCACACAACAAAATTTTAGACAGGTCCAAATTGAAAGCCTTTGCAGATAAAAACTAAATGTTTCACAAGTTAGGAAATTTTTCTTTGAAAGTGTAGAAAACATTGTTGGAAAAGTAGAAAAATGCTGATCAGGATTTTCCCCCTTTCCGATGTTTTCAAAGTCCTTGTCCTTGAGGTCATTAAAACTTGGGATTGTGTGGTAAAGGGTTAATTGTTAGTTACTTGTAGACATGTTTTGAAAGGTTTGTTGAAAATGGGCCAATTGCACATTGCGAGCAATTGACTGTTCTTACATAGCACTGAAAAAAGACATTGTTATTTGATTCAAAAGTGTCTTTTCTTTGTCATACATGTATGTTATTGCATTCAAAAGTGTCTTTTCTTTGTCATACATGTAAGTGATGCATCTAAAAATAGTTGATATGATAACAGGTGAACCAAAAGAGGTTTTATACATTCTTCCTCTCTGCTTTTGCACATATTCTAATTTTATTGTGCAGAATTATACATAAATTTTTGTTTTCATATCTTAAAGAGAAAGTTGATGATGTCTTGCAAAAATTTTGTTATGCCTAAAGTCATTGACCCCTGGGTCTGTATTCACCAATGAATCTTAGGAACAGTCTTAGTCTTAATATCCAGAATTTTCTACATTTGAACAAAACTTCTGATTAGCTAAACCATTAGCTCAAACATTTGGTTAAGCCAGTCAGATGTTGTGTTACTTTTATGTTTAAAAAATCTTAGAGAATAAGAATGTTCCCAAGAATGGTTGGTGAATACAGACCATGGATGTGCGACTTACTTCTGCATGAGCTATGTTACAATTTTTGACAATTTCCATCTCTGATATAATTGATTAAATATATTTATAGTTTGCATGACTGATTCTATGGCAATTTACACAAAGTACAGACTTAAATGAATTATATAATTTTTGACTGACAGTTGTCACAGTCCATGCAGATTAGGGCTCTCATGTTTTATTATCCGGATGAGCAATGCAGGGCCATCATAGCCATTTTGTTATAGTTCTGCTTGAATTAGATTTTGTTAATCTCTCATGATCGTATCCTGAAACTTGCTTGAAATATGTATATTTCGTTTATTACAGAATCATAACAGATCATGGGAAAGAATCCAGGTTACCATATCTAGATGAGAATGTTGTGAAGTTTCTTAGTGAAATACCAATTTACCAAAAGGTATTAAGACTGAGTACATGATCAGTAATTTTTGTGGTAAAGTATTGGACTCAACCTAGCAGATATGGGTTTGAGCCTCTCTGGAAGCATAAGGTATTCATGTGGTGTCCTTGGGCAAGACTTTTCAGAGCAGTAGCTTAGTACCTATGAAACCCATGACCCACATGCATAAGTGAGCTGTTGCCATGATACCACTGAAATATTGTTAAAAGTGGCACAAAACACCATTCAATCTATAAATCAATCAACCAACCATATTTTCTATCCTTCAATGACAAATCCCATCATATCAGCCACAGATGTCATCAGCAGTGCTTTCAGTATGGAGGACCCGTACAATTTAGTTTTCTGATGAAGACTTTATTAACCCTTTACCACATGAAAAAATCTTAGACTCCTCCAAATTGAGTGCATTTGAGCCAAGCCCTGACCAAAGGGGGCTTAATGCATCTTGATGCATTATACCATGCAAGTCATCACAAAATTATGGATCCATGAAATCCATTTTGTCCAACAACTGACTGAAACCTTAGTTAGAATGGTCTTTTGACATGCAGAAAATTGACCAAAAGCAAAATAATTCAACCCATGTCAGCCTTCGCACACTGCGCAAGCTGACCTGGGTTGATACCCTTTGCAGATGCCTTAAGCCCCATTTTTATGGAGCATGGCTCATTTGCAGACAACAATTTAGATATGGCTCAAATGATAGAATCTGTCTTTGCGTAGAAAACATTGTGGGAAATGGAGAAAATGCTGGTTACCAGTTTTTTCTCTTTTTCCTACAATGTTTTCAAAAAAGCTTCTTCTTCAGGGTCATTAAAACTCAGGATTGTGTTGTAAAGGGTTAATCTAGTGTAAAATATCTTGATCTCTATTGCAGGCTGATTTAAACTTACCCAGAGGTCTAGGGGAGAAGTTATTGTTGAGATTAAGTGCATATGATCTTGGACTTCATCAGACTTCAACTCTACCAAAACGGGCAATACAGTTTGGTAGCAGGATTGCCAAGATGGAAAACAGTAAAGAGAAAGCATCTGATATTTGTGACAGACTTGTGAATGCTCAAAATGACAAAGTGTAGCTGGTTTTGATAGTTCATGGCAATACTTATTTTCCAAAATGTTTTTATGGTATTATAAAATTTATTAATGTAATATTACGTTATGAAAAAGAATAAATTTCATTCATAACATTTGCTAATTTTTTGTTTCCAATTCCATTTTCTGTTACTGTTGCCATTTGAGTCTTTAGCCGTCTTTTAGAAATAGGGACAACTGTACTGTCAATCTGGTCAATCTGGTGGTACATCTGAGCTGGAAAGCAATGTACTCTTAAATGGTACTCAAATACCATATACTATAGGTCTGTCTAATTCTTCAGCACACAACCCAGAATTGAAACGACCCTGAAGGATAAGGGTTTTAAAAACATTGTGTTTTGCCTCTTACCTTTGGCTTGGAAAGAAAATTGTGTCAGTCAGCACTAGTGTGAGAAAGCCAGGAAACACATGCTTCGGTGCACTGACAGCCGTGATGTGACACAAGCTGTTAAAACGGTGTTAAACTCCAATATAAACAAACGTAAACATTATGGGAAAAGGAGAAAATGCTGGCTAATGCTGGTAACCAGCATTTTCTCCTTTTCCAACAATGTTTCCTACCCATCTTAAGACAAAACTCAACATTTCAGTAACATTTAATTTGTTGTCTGCAAATGCTATCAATTTGGACAACTCTAAAATTTTGCCATTTGGAATAGAGGTAATACATTGATGTGCACATTCCTGCATTTTACAGCATTGCTGCAAAAGGTATCAACCTATGTCAGCCTATGCAGTCCACGCAGCCTGACATATGTTGATTTTTTCTCCAATTTGATAGATCTATCCATTTTTAAGGACCATTCTTCCTCCAGATCCAGTTAACAATAACTTAACAGATTTTGTGGATCCCTAATTATGTGATAACTTGCTTGGTATATTGCATCACGGAGATGCATTAAACCCCCTCTTGCCAGAGGGCCACTCAAATACATGCAATGAATTATCAGATCATGTATTACATGCACACACTTTCAGGAGATGGTTTCGAAACACATTAAGATAGGGATAATTAACTTGAAATAAAGTTCAATTTTTTAATATATGTGAAAACACTGATATTATCGCACGCCATGAGCAATTACTCCTTCAGCCATAAAGTTTTCAAAAGTTTTCTGATGCAAGGTGCCAAAAAAGTGCTAAATCTTGACCATATGTAAACACAACTTTTTGCAACCTTACAGTGAGAAGTTTTAACAACATTTTGAAGAAATGAACCAACTAAATGTCGCACAGTGTTTTGTCAGTCAAAACAGATCTTTCTTTCCTTAACACTTTACTGCACAGTGCCGACTTTTAAACAACCCTTGGAAAGAATCCCTTCGAAAACATTGAGGGAAAAGGAGAATATGCTGGTAACCAGCATTTTCTCCTTTTCCCACAATGTTTACTACCCAATCAAAGAAAAATTGCACCATTTGAGCCACATTGAAATTGTTCTCTGCATATGCTTTCAATTTGGACAAGACTGAAATTTTGTCATGTGGTAAAGGGTTAAAACGTTTTTATTCTGTGTTGCATGTATCTGCACAAATCCTGCCAAACTTTTTTTTTTTTTTTATTATCACAAAAGTAGATTTTGTGAAGTGTAGTGGCATTTAATTGAGATTATGTGAATGGAACAATTACTACAGGAGCAGAGAGTATGGACCAAGATCAGACTGCATGTATGAGCAGTGATCTTTATCTACATTCTGCATATTATAAACATAGTTGTGTACATCAGGATATGAGCTGGTCAGAGTATTGTATATCTAACAATAACCTGAATGGAATTAGGTTTATACAGAAAATCAACATGCTTTACATGGCAATTTTTTATTTGTTCATGTAACCACACGTTTAGATATAAAGTAAAATTTATTGTTTAATCACAGATCTTGTAAGTTGTAATCATAAATAAAATGGCTAATGGAGATGTATGCAAAATAAATAAATAAAGAGTAAAGTAATGCCTGGCAATTTGAATGTTCATCTACATGTACAGACCTGTATTCACAGCCTATTTTAACACTTAGCATGCTATTGGCAAACATAAGCAGCATTTGGGAAGAGATATTCAGGTAGAAATAGTTTAAAATAGTTTAAAACTGCTACAAATGTGTTTTGTCTCTTGAACACATGTTTCATTTACCAAGTCATCAAAGAGTTCTATATATGAGCTGTGCTCTGGGAAAAGGGGGCTTAATGCATCTGCGAAAAGTATTGATCCAGGTGCGCAGTCTGCACAGGCCGACCTGGGCCGAAACTTTTCACCTTTGACCAATTTTATGTATGTCCAGTCTATCTCATGATCGGTTGTTAAAACAAGTGGCTATTATGGATCCATAAGTAAGTGATGGCTTTCTTGGTACCATGAATCACGGAGACGCATTAAGCCCCCTTTTGCTAGAGCATGGCTCATATACAATATATAAAAATCCTATATATAAAGCACCCTGAAAAATCGGATGGGGTGTCTTGGCATGAACACCTCAACATGATAATGAAGTGATATGTTCTGAAATAGGAGACTGTAAATACAGGCTCAGACTCATTAGCACATAAAAAAAACAACAGCAATTGTACTGAAATTATTAAAGTCTTTATCAAACAGTCCTGAAGAAGGCTTTGAAAAACATTGTGGGAAGTGGAGAAAATGCTGGTTACCAGATTTTCTCCTTTATTCCACAGTGTTTTCTACCATTTCAAAGACAGCATTTATCCTTTCAGCAACAATGAATTTGTCTTCTGCTAATGTTTACAATATGGTTGAGTCTGAATTTCATCATCTGGTATAGAACAACCTTTTGTACTGAATACAGAAATTATTCAAAGCTATCACAGCAGAATGATATAATACTCATCCTGAAACTTCCACTTTACAAAGAATTTATCATGAAATTCGTATACATGTAACCTTTTCATCAAGGCAACATAAGTAGCCTATGCAGACAGTGTAGATTAACCCTTTACCATATAATCCTGTGTTTTAATGGCCCAAAGGAAAAAAGATTTTGAAAATAATGTAGGTAAATAAGGGTTTGCTGGTACCAGCATTTTCTCAGTTTACCTAAAATGTTTCCAACAATCTTAAAGCCAGAGAGAAAAAACACAGTTAAAGCTTTATAGTGTGTATAATGGTTCAGATATTGGTCAGCTGTGTAAATACAGATAACTTATCGATAAATATGGTGTACGGGATAAAGAAACTCAATGGATTTTTCCTCATTTTAAACTAGAAACGACAACAACGATAGCTTGGAAGTCTTCCAAAGCATGAAATGCAATTTCTATCTCTCATGATCTGTGCAACCTTGCAGCCGGCAGGGGCAACCTTTGGCATGAAGACACAAGAATGATTATAGTTTTATAAAATAAGAATGAAATGGGTTAAAAACTGGCTGAAAACTGGCTAAAATAAAAACGAGTATAGATGTATCTTTAAAGACTGATCCCAACATTCAAGCCACATTTATTTTGTAGTCTGTTAATACTATTGTAGTATACTGGTCTATCGCACAGATAGATATAAATTTATAGCTTGTGTTTGTATACGGGTACATTTATACTGCCTTGCTATTGAGTTAGCTTTTGCAGCAAGGTGGTAGAGCATTTACCTTGGGATCTAAAGGTTCTGGATTCAATTCCCACCTTGGGAGGCTATTTTAACAGCTGTTAAGTTCAGTATAAGTGTCCCCCTATACATCTAGAAGCTATACATTATTATCTATCTGTGGAATAGACCAGTATACTACACTGTCAAATTAGGCAAGTCTAAAATTTTGTCTCCCATAAGAGTTGAAATGAAATTGAGCAGAAGGTGCAGTCAGATCTTTGCTCAACAACATCTGTTATCTTGTCTCAAAATGGGATTCTAAAACTTACTTCACTTGCACATGACCTCCTTTAGCTGACTTCTTAACTGTGGCAAAAGGAGATAATGCTAGGAACCAGCAATTTCTATTTTAGCCACATTGTTTCTGCCATGTATTCAAATAATACACATTGGTTCATTTTGACTATTTTCTTTTGTTTTTCCCAAGGATGTTTTCATAGTTATCTTCTTCAAATTTGTTCCTCAGGGCAACAAGTTCAGACTTTCAAAAAAAAGGTCAATTATTATATTTGGCAACACACCTCATATTTACTGACCTCAACGAAACATTATCAAATACTGCAATGATTCATTCTACAATTATACAATAAAATGACAACAAATATGCCTCTAATGATAATGAATTCTTTCCTACATAAAATTTTCATAACTACCTAGTCTATATTTTTGAGTTTTAATGACCCTGGAGAAGCCTTTTGAAAACACTGTGTGTGAAAAGGACAAAATGCTGGTAACCAGCTTTTTCTCCTTGTCCCACAATTTTTTCTACCCTCTCAAAGTCAAGTTCCATCATTTGAGTCCCATCTTGTCATCTGCAAATGCTTTCAATTTGGACAAGTCTACATTTTTGTCTTGTGGTAAAGAGTTAATCCTAAGCCAGACAAACCTGTGATTTTTTTACCCTAAGGCAGGCTGCTTTTGAAACTATTGTTGGAAAAGCAGAAAATGCTGGTAGCCAGCATTTCTGCATCTCCCATAATGTGTTTTACTCAAATTTAACTCCATCATTATACCAACATTCAAATTTCTGTCTGCATATGCCTTTGACAGAGATAAGTCTAAAATCGCTGTCTGGTAAAGAGTTATTTAGTTACTATTCAAGCTACATGCTTAAAATGCAAACAGGAATAGATAATTGGTGTAAAATGGCAGAAAAAGGAATTATTCAATGCGATATGTTTGTAAGGAAAAAAAATACAGGAAAAGGAGTAGCTGATCATATGCAACTGCTTGATTTCAAAAATAAGGCTTTCAGTAATCATTTGCTTCAGAGGCAAACAACCTTATTGCTGTGTGGTTGTGGATTAATTTTGTGATATATCTTGCTGATTGTAATACTTTCTGTATGCTACTAAATCCTTAATCATACTAAAGGGTACTAATGCATCTAGTTTGTGCCCCTGTCAAATATCCCTACAGTCAAATATTGTTGAGGCAGATCAAACATCATGTTTGTAGTGTCTGATCTGGATCCTAAATGTTTGCAGCTTTCCACTCAGATGGCTATAGTCAAATGGCAGTAAAGGTAATTCTTTGTCTTCTTAACCCTTTACCACACAATCCCGACTTTTAACAACCCTGAGAAAGAAAGCTTTTGAAAACATTGTGGGAAAAGGAGAAAATGCTGGCAACCAGCATTTTCTCCTTTTCCCACCATGTTTTCTACCCTTCCCAGAACAAATACTACTTTTTGAATCATGTTTATTCTGTCATCTGCAAATGGTTTCAATTTGGATCAGTCAAAAATTTTATGATTTGGTAAAGAGTAAATACATGAAATTGGTATATCCAATCCTTACAATAAGCACAAGTGTATATTCAAGGTTTTATACATAAAATGTCTTCTACAATAAAAATACAAGGGCCCATATCCACCAACCATTCTAAATAGCATTTAAGTCCTTACCACATGATCCCGAGTATTAATGACCTTGAGGAAGAAGGCTTTTCTAAACACTGTGGAAAAAGGAGAAAATGCTAGTAACCAGTATTCTCTTCTTTTGTACAGTGTTTTTTAACCTTTCAAAGAAAATTCAACTGTTTGAGCCACACCCAATTTGTTGTCTGCAAATGCTTTCAATTGTGGCAAGTCCAAAGTTTTGTCACTTGAGAAAAGGTTAAAAAAGTGTCTAAACTGTCTGGTTTAGATGCAGGTGACAACGTGAACATAAAAAATAAAAATGAAAAGGGTTTGTCAGACAGTACTTAGGTCACATTAATAAAACTGATGAAAAATGATTGTCAGTTATTCATGAAATGCCCTGTTTTATTTGTATGGCTGTTCGTCTTTTAAAAGCTGTGAAATGCTCCTAGAATAATGCAGTGACAAAAATAAATACAAGTGATTACATTCAGTAACTCTAGCGTACAGAATGATTAGCATATGACAAAGAAATGTAGAGAACCGATTCATGTAATAAATTACAAAATTAACTTCTTGTATAAATATTAATTTTAGAATGTACTTAAAGCTCTTGCACAGTATACATTGTACCTCCAGGCAACTTTTATCTTCTTGGAGCTGACAAATTTTGGAAACATTGTGGTAACAGGTGAAATTGCTTAACCCTTTACCACTCAATCCTGAGTTTTAACATCCCTGAAAGAGAAGGACTTTGAAAACATTTCTTCCAAAAGCAAATTTCAGTTTTTGAATAACACTTAATTTGTTGTCTACAATTGCCTTCAATTTGTACTGGTCTAAAATTTTGTCGTTTTGTAAAGAGTTAAGCAAACAGTTTCTCCTCTAGCTACAATGTTTTCACATGTACTAAAAGCTGATGTTGATAATCCCTTTTCATCCTTTACTGCATGACCCAAGGATTTTAAAGACCCGGAAGGAAGAAAGCTTTTGAAAACATTGTGGGAAATGGAGAAAATGTTGGTAACCAGCATTTTCTCCTTCTCCCACAATTTTTTCTATCCTTCCAGAGGCAAAGTTCATCATTTGAGCTACATTTAATTTGTCTTCTGAAAATGCTTTCAATTTGGACGTGTTGAACATTTTGTCATTTGGTAAGATCAGGCAATAACATTATGGTAAAAAATTGTTTAAAAGCTCTAATACTATTCCGCCTGAAGAGAGAAAAAAATTGTCATTTCAAAGCTATTTTGGATGGGATATCTCATAAAAATGTCAGAGTAGACTTAGACTAAATTGCCAATTCTGTGCATCCTTGGTCTGTATCCATCAACAATTCTTTCTAGATGTAGAAAAAACACAAATTCTGATTGGCTAAACCATTTGTTTTGGCCAATAAGAAGCTACTTTCCAATGTGAAAAATTCTTGAGAATAAAACTAAGAATTTTCTTAAGAATGGTTGGTGAATACCAACTCAGATCTTGAGTGACAGAAGTTCAGCTTAGCACTTTACAGATTAACCCTTTACCACAAAATCGCGAGTTTTAACCAGCATTTCCTCCTTTTCTCACAAAGTTTTCTACCTCATCAAAGACAAATGCCATCATCTGTGCCACTTTTAAACTGTTGTCTGCAAATGCTTTCAATTTAGACAAGTCTTCATTTTTGTCATGTGGTAAAGAGTTAAACAACAGAATATGTCTCATTCATATAATATTTATATTACCTTTTATATTTCTGCCATCTAAAACCTGTTAGAGAACAGTACTTGATAAATTTAATAAGTAATACTTATACCACTTTTTCAATCTTCATATTACCCCCATGTCCCACTGTCTCTTTAACCCTTTTCCAAACAAGCCCTGGTTTTCACGTGTCTGCAGTACAAGTCTTTTGAAAACACTGTGGGAAAAGGAGAAATTGCTTGTAATGAGCAATTTCTCCTTTTCCCACAGTGTTTTCTACCCTTTTTGAGACCTTTCTGCCATTTTCATCAAATTTAAAATTGTTGTCTGCAAACTCTTTCAATTTGGACCAGTCCAAAATTTGTTGTTTGGAAAAGGGTTAAGTTTTCTAAATATACATGGCAACATTCATCTTTTTAAGTCAAGAAAACCTTTACTAGCAAACATTAAACACAACACTACATATGTTTTCTCATTTAACAAAACCACATGTGTAAAATCTTACATTTACTTTACAAAATAAACTCTCTAACAGAAACATTCTATTTATTATCTGCAGAATTAAAAAGAAAATGTTAAAGCTGACTTAAGTGATCAATTTCTTACATTTAAAATTAATGCAAATTCAGCTATAACTAATGCATACAACACAAATAAATTTTAACTCATTTCCACACACAGTTTTTTTTTTATGTCTCATAGTCTTGTAGAAGAGGGCTTTAAAAAACTTTGAGAGAAAAAAAGTTACATGTATTATTTCAGCAAGCTTGACTCTCCCTACAATGCTTTCTACTCTTCCAAAGACTCATCATTTGAGCTGTGTTCAATATTTTGCGTGCAAATGCTTTCAATACAGGCAAGTCTATAGTTTTGTCATCTTGTAAGGAGTTAAATCTACAAACATATCACAGCAAACATAAAACATAGTTACAATGTGTACTTCTTCATGGTAAAAATGGGAAGATTTAAAATTTTACACATATAAAACTTAAATCTGCTTTGTTCAGCCTATATCCATACAGGTCATTCTAGACATAACTCTTACAATACTTGTGACACGTTGATACAAAAACTCTAACAATACATGTGACATGTTGATACAAAAACACTTTGTTCTACAGAAAGGAAAATGTCTTTCCTGGCTGCAAGCAATAACTTGTTACAAAAAATTAGAAAGTCATTCTACTACTGTGGCCCAAAAGCTGTATTTGTTTGGAACTATGTCAATACGTTATTAACTTGATACAAATCTTATCCAACAGCGGGCAGTTACTAAAAATGTTGAAGGAATAGAGTCAATTGCTTGTTACAAACAAGTTGCCCATCTCCTGCTATGATTGTCTACAATTCAAATGTTTCCTCTTGTACTCATTATCTTTTTTGCCAGATGACAAAATTTCGGCTAGATCTTACTGAAAGCATTATACAGACAACACATTAACCCTTTACCACACAATTCCGCCTTAACAATCCTGAGAAAGGAAGCATCTGAAACAATGTGAGAAATGGAAAAAATGCTGGTAACCACCATTTTCGCTTTTCCAACAATGTTTTCTACTCATCCCAAAACAAATTTCAATTTTTAAGTCACATTTACTTTGTCTTCTAGAGATGAGCCATACTCTGGTAAAAGGTGCTTAATGCATCTCTGTGGTGCATGATACCAAGCAGGTCATCACATAGCTATGGATCCATAAAATCCATTTTGTCTAACTACCGACAGATCCATGAGGTGGACTGGTCCGTTGACATGCAGAAAATTGACCAACAGCGAAAAGTTTCGGCCCAAGTCAGCCTGTTCAGACCGCACAGGCTGAACTGGGTTTGCACTTTTCGCAGATACATTAAGTAAGCCCCCTTTTCACAAAGCATGGCTCAAATACTTTCAATCTGGACAACTCTAAAATTTTGTCGATAGGTAAGAGTTAAACATTGCTAAAATGATGGGATCTGTCTTTGAAAATGTAGAAAACAATGTGAGAAATTGAGAAAAGGCTGATGACTAGCATTTTCTCCATTTTCCCTGATGTGTTCAAAGACTTCCTTTTCACGGTTCTAAAGACACAGGTATGCATGTTTGGTAAATGGTTATCATAGGCCCAAAAAAGGAAAGAAATCATTGAAGGAATATCTGGTTTTTGACTGTAATATGGCTGTACTAGGTAAAGTAAAACCTGTCATAACCACCCACATATATAAAGGACCCACCATTTCAAGTTTTCAAATAATGAATTTTAATATACACAGGGATGTTTTAACCCTTTACCAGTCAACCACATTTTAACAAGCCCAATGAAAATAAGGCTTTGAAAACATTGTGGAAAGAAAGAAACAAGAGCAACGCATGCAGGTGCCAACACTCGGCTGCAGATGCTTGATTTTCAGTGAAAATTCTAAGTCAAAAGAGGGACATAACAGTGTCAAAAAAACTTCGATGGTCACCTGCCCTTGTTGTATAGGTACCCCTTTTTATAATAAAAAATTTGTCCAAGTTTGAAGCAAATATCTTCAGTAATAACAGAGATAAAATGAAAATGCCAAAGTTTCCGCATGACAATGCAGACAACGCTAGGGCTACAGCGATACCTTGGCGTTTCTTCCAAAAAGAGCCAAGCTAAAATGCTGGCAGCCAGCATTTTCTTCTTTTTTTTTTCCCACAATGTTTTCTACCATTTGGAAGACAAATCTCATTATCTGATTTATATTCAATTTATCTTCTGCAAATGTCTTCAATTTGGACAAGACTGAAATTTTTGTTGTTTGATGAAAAGTTAAACAGTCACTTGTCATAAAAGGTAAGCACTGGTTATTCTGCTAGGTGGCTGTTTAAGACAAGTTTGACCATGAAGATATAAAAATAACCCACAAAGCTTATATATGGCAAGACATTAATTAAATTAGTAATTAGTAAATTAGTAAAACAAAGTTGTAAACATTAATACCCAGAAATCTCATGAAACATATTGTGAAAATTGTTCTTTAGGATTGCTCTATGGCCACAATGTATTAACTCTTTACCACAAAATCCCAAGTTTTGACTACCCTGCGAAAAAAGTCTTTCAAAAACATTGTGAGAAAAGCAAAAAATGCTGGTAAGCAGCATTTTCTCCTTTTCCCACAATGTTTTCTTCCTATCAAGGACAAATTTGAAAATTATTTGAATTATCATTTGTGAATTCCTCCAATATAGACAAGTCTGAAATTTTGCCATGCTGTGAAGGGTTAATATGCATTCATGCACTAACCCTTCAACAAGCAATTCCAAGTTTTAATGATCCTAAAGAGGCAGGCTTTTAAAAACATTATGGAAAAGGACAAAATGCTGGTAACCAAATTTTTTTCCTTTTCTTACAATGTTTTCTACCCTTCCAAGGACAAATCCCGGCATTTTAGCCACATTTCATTTGTCATCACCAAATGCTTTCAATTTCTACAAGTCTAAATGTTGTGGTTTGGTAAAGAGTTGCAAATTAATTTCTGTTGATCAATCATTTTTTCAAGGATATTTTTAAAGTGGCCTGGTGGAAATATATTTGAGAAGATAATGATTTAAGCAGCAATTCATAACTTATAGAAAGACTAATTAGAAAATAAAAAATACATGTACATCTATGAAATATCTATTGAAAAATCAAACTCCCCTTAATACCCACAATTCATAGCCAAAGAGTGTCTTTGCTGAATAAATGTATCAAAACTTGTCAACCCTTAGGCTGCTAGATGTGACACACTGACCTTTTGTGGACAGTGTAGATCAAGATCAGACTGCACAGAACATGCTGTCTGATCTTGGATCTATAATGTCTGATAAGGAGATAGTTTTCTCTAAAAAGTAAGTTTGAAATGGCAGTATCCTGGTTTTTTACCATCAGCTTGAAAGTTTCATTTAACCTATTTAGCAGGATAAGGGTTAAATCTGGGACCTTATTTACCACCATTCTGAATTCAATTCTTATTCTTAATTCAAAGACTAGCCCTTCGAAAGGCTGAGATAAACCTTCTCAGCAAATTAGACAGCTATTCTGGGATCTTATTTCGGAATCTAAAATCAGAACAAAATCTACAATTATATGTGAATACCACTCTGATTGGCAAGTATGATTAATACTTATCTTGAGCATATCAACAGCAAGAGAAGCTTATCAGAAAGTTTTTCTAATCCTTTTCCAAACAATCCCCTGCAACATCTACAAGGAACAAGGCATTTGATAACATTGTTGGAAAAGGACAAAATGCCAGTAACCCTTTTTTCCCAGAATGACTGCTATCCAATCCAAGACAAATGCCATCATTTAATATTTCATCTCCAAATTCTTTCAATATTAACTAATCTGAATTTTTGTTGTCAAGTAAAGAGTTAATAAGTCTGGTCAACAGAATGATTAGAATTTTAACAAGAAAATGTAGACAACATTAATTCCCATCAACTCTATCTTTATTTCTTATTCTTGAAAATTTAGACTAGTTCACACATTTAAATACAGCTTAACTCTTTACTACACAATTACAAAGTTTTAACAACCCTGATGAAGAAGGCTTTTGAAAACATTGTTGGAAGGAAGAAAATGCTGGTAAACATGAAGAAGGCTTTTGAAAACATTGTGGAAAAAGATGGAAATGCTGATAACCAGCATTTTCTTCTTTTCCCACAATGTTTTCAATGATCTCAAAGACAGAGTAACTGTTGTTTGTGCCCCATTTCATTTGTCGTCTGCAAATGCTTTCAATTTGGGCTGGTCTAAAATTTTGTTGTGTGGTAAAGATTTAAATGATTAGATTTGTCTTTGAGAAAGAAGAGCTGCATTGCGTCCTGTTCCTATGATGCTTCCAAGAGCCCTCTTCCTAAAGGCTGCAAAAACATGGAACATATAGACAGAAGAAACTGTAAGTTAGGAATCCAACCAGAATATGTTGAGCTTAGACAAACTAGTTTTGGTTTCAGCAGATTTTGGTGGTGTCTTGTAGTGATCACGGTGTACCAGATTTGAGTAATTCACCATACTTGGGATATTCTGAAACAAATACAAAATAACAGTAAATACTGGAATTACATAAACAGATTTTGAACATACACAAAAAAATCTATATTGGTTTCTTTCTGCACATATTATCTTAACCCTAAGCATGATGCTAGTTGCTTTTTAGACTCTGTAGAACCAGATAAGACTGCATAAAACATGCAGTCAAAGCAAAGATCTTAACTGTCTGCTACTCTATAATACATTCTGCCCTAGACAACCTTGAAGCAGTAATATTCTGGCTTTTTCCTTAACCCTTTACCACACAATCCCACAACCCTGAAAGAGAGGGCTATTGAAAATATTGTGGGAAAAGGAGAAAATGCTGGTAACCATAATTTTCTCCCATTTCCACAATGTTTTCTATCCTATCAAAGACAGATATCATTATTTCAGCAAAATTTGTCATAAATAAATGCTTTCATTTTGGTCTTACCCAAAGTTTTGTAGTTTGGTAAAGCGTTCATTAATCTACACCCTTTGCAAATGTGCATGCATTTATCCTGGGCATTCTTATAATATGAGCTATGCTCTGTGAAAAGGGGGTTTAATGCATCTACGAAAAGCCCCACAGGCTTACCAAGGCCCAAACTTTTGGCTATTGGTCAATTTTCTGTATGTTCAAAGACCAGTCTACCTCATGATTAAGTTGGTTATTAAAAGAAAGGGAGCTACTATTGATCCATAATTATGTGATGGCTTGATTGATATTATGCATTATGGAGATGCATTAAGCTCCCATTTGCCAGAGCATGACTCATATATACATGTGTGTGTGTGTGTGTGTGTGTGTGTGTGTGTGTGAAGCAAATGTCTACACACAGAATGTTGGACATTGTAGCCCTTCTTTGTTGCATAACTCTTTAACAAATGACAAAATTTTAGGCTTGTCCAAATTGAAACATTGCAAACAACAAATTACATATGGCTAAATTACTAGGATTTTTCACCTTAAAAGACTGAAAACACTTCGAGAAGTGGAGAAAATGCTGATTACCAACATTTTCTCATTTTCCCAGAATGTTTCAAAAGCCTTTGTCTTCAGGATTATCAAATCATGGGATTGTCTGGTAAAGGCATGGCAAAAATCAAGAAATAAAGATATCCAACAATTGAGTACATCAAGCAAGAACATATTTACGCTAGCAACTTACTCTTGTGGTTGGGGGGAGTTTCCTTCGAGTAGAACCTGAAAGCTGTCTAAGTGGTCGGGGAATTCCCCCTTCGCTGATATTGGCGGTGTGTCTGAAATAATGAAGTAGAGTGTCAGTTTACAAACGGTTGAACAGAACAGAACTTCTGAGAAGTCAACTATTACATTATTGCTAATTCAGAATTTTTCTAAATTCCTGAAAGAAGTACCAGTAGGTTAGAAATTCCATTTTTTTTTCTTACTTAACTCTTTACCAGGCAACAATTTTGGACTATTTCAAACTGAAAGCATTTATAGATGACAAATTACATATTGGTCAAATGGTGGGATTTCTTCTTAACCCTTTACCAAACAACAAAATGTTTGACTGGTCTAAATTGAAAGCAGTTGCAGACGACAATTTAAATGTGGCTAAAATTGAAAAAAATTGTCTTAGAAAGTGTAGAAAACATTGTGGGAAAAGCAGAAAATCCTGGTTACCTGCATTTTCCCCTCTTCCCACAATGTTTTAAAAAAGCTTTCTTCTTCATCTTCTTCAGGGTTGTTACAATTCGGCATTGCGTGGTAAAGGCTTAAAAGGTTAGAAAACATGGTGAGGAAAAAATGCTGATTACCAGTATTTTCTTCTTTTTCCACAATGTTTTCAAAAGCCTTCTTTCTCCAGGTTAACTCAGGATTATTTGTCAAAAGGTTGATGCATTACCAGACAACCCCATGTCATAACGACCCAGATACAGAAAGATTGTGAAAATACCTTAACTCTTTACCACACAGTCCTGACTTTTAACGACCCTGAGAAAGAAAGCTTTTGAAAACATTGTGGGGAAAGGAGAAAATGCTGGTAACCAGCATTTTCTCCCTCTCCCACAATGTTTTCTACCCTTACCAAAACAAGTTTCAATTTTTGAGTCACATTTATTTTGTATGTGTGTAAACACTTTCAATTTGGACTGGTCTAAAATTTTGTCATTTGGTAAAGAGTTAAGAAATGGAGAAAAAGCTTGTAACAAGCATTTTTTTTCTTTTCCCATGATGCTTACTATCATATCAAATTCAATCATTTGACACAGACTTGTTGTATGCACAATGCCTTCAATATGGAAAAATGTAACATTTCTTGTGTAGTAGTTAACATACAACTGATATGTATACTGATGCCATTATATAACTAGTGCAAGATAACTTGTACCAGGATAAAATTTTGTTGTGTGGCAAGGAGTGCTATTCATAGTAGCTTCTCTACTTAACATACTGTTTAACTATTTTTTACCAAACAACAAAATCTCGATGTTTCCAAATTGAAAGCATCTGCAGACAACAAATTCAAAAGTGATACAAATCAACTGCAGTTCTTTGAATGGGTAGAAAACACTGTGGGTAAAGGAGAAAATGCTGATAGCTGGCATTTTCTCCTTTTCCCACAATGTTTTCTACCCTACCCAAAACAAATTCCCATTTTTGAGTGACAATTATTTTGTCGTTTACAAATACTTTCAAGCTGTACAAGTCTAAAATTTTGTCCTTTGGTAAAGGGTTAAAGCATTGCAGACATAAAATTTTAATATGATTCAAATCATTGGATTAGTCTTTTGACAAAACATTGTGGGAAAAGGAAAAAAGGTGCCAGTTACAAGCATTTTTCCCTCTGCCAAGATGTCTTCCATACAGTAATGAAAACCCAGGATCACTTGATAAAGGGTCAATGCCTCAGCAAGGTTTTGCTTGGCATCATAAAAAATGCTGATCTTTTTAAGACTGTGTCCTCCCCATGCTTACCTCCTTTATATCGGCAACTTATTTTAAAATGAATTGTACTCTGGGGAAAGGGGGTTTAATGCATTTCTGTGATGCATTATACCACAAAGTTCATTAGATTATTACGGATCCATAAAAACTATCTTGTTCAACCACTGACAGATCATGAGGTAGAATGGTCCTTGGACATGCTGAAAATTTACAAAACAGCAAAAAATTTCAACCCATGACAACCTGCAGTCTGCAGATAGATACTCACCCTCGTTAACCGAGGTGTGAAGTATTACCATTCATCACCCCTTGGACATTCAACTGCGAAACCGTCGTTTCTATGAATATTCATAAGATTGCGAATTACACCCAATAGCCAATCGAATTTGTCGGTAACATAAAGGTACTCTCCTGTAGTGGAGGATAATCACATTTCTTCCGTTAATATCAATAAATCGGGTAAAACCCACATCATTATCAACGAATATGGCAGCCACCGGTGGGCCTTCCTTCTGTGGCATTTGCCTTACGATAATCCAGAGCATACATTATAAATCCTTGTATATAAAGGCAAATATTCAGAAATACAGCATGCTGCAGCAGTCCTTAGGGGTATGTAGCAGGGTGACGTCATCCTCGTTGACCCAGTTCTAATGTAATCCATAAACTACATTCATCGATTTGATTGGTTGTAGACAAGGTAAAAATAGAAATGATGGCATGTGGTTGATAAAAATAAATTAAATTTTCTCACTGAAAAACTGAGATTACCAATCAAAATGCCTCATGAATAATTCATGAGAATGAGAAAACATACACAAGATAACCCATGGGCAATGAATGTAGTTTACAGAATACACTGGAACAGGGTTAACGAGGATGGTAGATACCTTCTGCTCATACATTAAACCCCCTTTTCACAGAGCATGTCTCAAATGTTAATGAGATCCAGCGCATTAGAGAATACGAGTAAAAGCTGAAGCTTTCCTATGGATTTGTTAGGTACATGTAGCCCAAGATATCACCATTTACTGCCTATCTAGCACAGGCATTCATTTTGTGACAAACTTTGCCATCTATGTAATCTAATATATATATACCGGTAATACATAATACAGATGGCAAAGTTCGTCACAAAACGAATGCCTGTGCTATCTAGGCTATATTCAAATACTTTGCCTGCTGGTTTCTGTGGCTGTTTTTGCATGAGCTGGTTTCATATTGTATCATATCTGGAAATATGATCTGTAAGACCGGACAATCCTGTAAGACCATTAGAGGTTTAACTCTATACCAAATGACAAAATCTTAGACTTATCAAAACTGAAATTATTTAAAGATGTTTATATTCATGTTGTTTAATTAATGGAATTTGTCTTCCATATGGTAGAAAACATTGTGGGAAAAGGAGATAATGCTGGTTACCAGCATTTTCTCCTTTCCTACAATGTTTTGAAAGGCCTTTTCCTACAATGTTTTCAAAAGGCCACTTCCCCAGGGTCATTAAAACTCAGGATTGTCCGGTAAAGGTGTACGACAAGAGAAATTGAAAACTGCAATCAATCTTTTATGTATTGTATTACTGTCACATTGCTGAGGCCTGTAAGATATTTCTCTCATTAGATTAATGATTTCAAGCCAATAAATGGATAAAACTTTAAATACAATATCTATTTGCTGTTTAACCCTTTACCACACAATCCCCACTTTTAACGACCTTGAGAAAGAAGCCTTTTGAAAAAGGAGAAAATGTTGGTAACCAGCATTTTCTCCTTTTCCGACAATGCAATCTACCCTTCCAACGACCAATTTCAATTTGTCAATCACATTTATTTTGTTGTTTGCAAATGCTTTCAATTTGGACCAGTCTAAAATACTGTCGTTTGATAAAGAGTTAAAAGAATGATAAAGTAGAAGCCAAGAAAACTCTATGCATTATAATTGGGAAATTATAGAAAAATATGTCTATGTGTTTAAAACTAAGCTGGAACTACTACTCTTCTAGTATTAGTTGCACATAAAAAAGAAGAAGAATAAAGCAGAAATAGTGTTTTTTCACTTTTGTTTTGTTGAACCACTATTGAACCACTTTGAGAGGAGCTTTTTCCGACAGCTTAACAAAAGAATTTTGGGAAGAAGGGAAGCAATTAAAGACATTATAATGTATTTATAATGTATTTAATCCAGTTGTTGTAGTTTAATGCTGTTTAGCACAGAGTACAGTATACATGGATATATACATGTGTAGAAAAAGTTTGCAAATTTTTCAATATTGCAAAAAATTTCCACGTCGCAATAATTTCCACATATACAGTATCTAACATGATATCTGTGATCAAAGTCAACAGCCTGAGCAGTCTGATCTTGATAAATCATTGATAAAAGGGTCCTAAATTATACAAAGAATCCTATGGGGCAAGTCTTCAAAAATATAAAAGAAAAAAATCTACACTACCCATAAAAGTCATACTTGTTTCACCGAAATTTACAACCATTTAATTTGGATGATTCAAAACCAATCCAGTAATTATTCTCAAAAGTTTTCTTTTTCAAGCCTTAGGGACTTGTTTTCCTACCCATTGTGAAAACTTGAATTCAATGCCTCAGATGACTTTTTTAAGCTTGAAAACATTATGGCAAAGGAACAAGTAATTTCTCCTTTGGCTATTGTTTCCACATGATTGTGTCTTTTGCACTATACCTTTATTCATGTTAACTCTTTTACCATACAACAAAATTTAGGACTTGTCCAAATTGAAAACATTTGCAGAAGAGCAAAATAAATGTGACTCAAAAACTGAAATTTATGTTGGGGAGGGTAAAAAAAATTGTGGGAAAAGGAGAAAATGTTGGTTACCACAATGTTTTCAAGAGCTTTCTTTCTCAGGGTTGTTAAAAGTCTAGAAAGTGTGGTAAAGGGTTAATCAGAGGTAGTTTGCCAGCATTTTCAAAATTGTTTTCAAAGATATAAGCTTCATAATCATTTCAGAAGATAACAAGTTAATCCTTCACCAAACTATCCAATGTTTTTAGGACCCTGGAGAAGCTTATGAAAACAAAGTGTCAAAAGAAGAAAAAGCTGGTAACAATCATTTTCTTTATTTTCACACAAATCTAGCCTTCCAAACACAAATGCCATTATCGGTATTTGACCCATAATGAACTGTCATCCATTACGGACAAGTCTAAATTTGTGTCATCTACTGAAGAGTTAACTATTCATCGAACAATCCCAAGTTTTAATGACCCCAAAAAAGAAAAAGAACAATTTTGAAAACATTGTGCTTCAAGGAGAAAATGCAGGCATCCAGTATATTCTCCTTTTCCACAATGTCTTCTACCCTTTAACAGACAAATCTAATCACTTGAGCCACACTGACTTTGTCCCCTACAAATGCTTTCAGTTTGGATAAGTCTAAAATTTTGTCATCTGGTAAAGAGTTAACATGGCCAATCAAATGAGCTGCTGAAAGAAAGGTGGGGAAAGAAACCCAAAGAATCAGGGACATTTATCTATAAAATAAATAGACGTCTTCTTCTCCAAATAATATTACATAAATGTTTACTAGGGGCAATAACTTTAAAAACAACGAAGACAGAGTTATGCATCTTGTGCACTGTACTTGTCATCAATGTGATTTATCTGCACATGAAATTTGAAGTCAATAGCTGTTATACTTTGGAAGTTATGCTCCATACAAAAAAATCTAACTTGTAAAATAACAAAGGGCAATAAATCAAAACACAATGAAGACAGAATTAAGGATTTTGTGCACTGCACTTAACCCCAATGTGACTTGTTAGCATATGAAGTATGAACTCGATAGCTTTCATATTTTGCAAGTTATGCTCCAGACAAAAATCCAATTTGTAAAATGATAATGGGCAATAACTACAATAATAATGAAGACAGAGTTATGGATTTTGTGCACTGCAATGGTCATCAGTGTGATTTATCTGTATATGAGGTTTGAGAAGTCAATAGCTTTTAAATTTGCAAGTTATGCACTGCACAAAAATCCTATTTGTAAAATAAGTACAAAAATCCAATTTGTAAAATAACAAGGGCAAGAAATCCAAAAATAATGAAGACAGAGTTATGGATATTGAGCACTGCACTTGTCCCCAATCTGATTTATCTGCATATGAAATTTTAAGTCAATAGCTTTTATGCTTTGGAAGTTATGCACTGGACAACATTTCAGCACACACACAAACAGACGGATGGATGTACAAGGTGACTCCAGTATCCCCCACAAACTTTTAGAAAAAATGTTAAGCAATCTGAGGATAAACATATGGCCAACTGATGAATATTGAAAAGAAAGGTTAAATAGTAGATTCGTCCCTTGCCAGAAAATAAACTTTATACCATACAATCCTTTCTTATAATGACTCTGAGGAAGAAAGCTTTTGAAACCATTGTGGTAACCACCCCACAATTTTTTCTAGCCATTCAAAGACAAATCCGATCACTTGAGCCAAATCTATGTTGCTGTCTGTATGGGCTTTCAATACTGTCTACTCTAAATTTTGCTATTTGGTATACAATTCACAAACCTCTAGAAACTACAGACATTTGTTACACAACTGGTGTTTTGTTATTACACAGTTAGTTTCAAACGAGAGAACTATTACAGTCCTTTATCACTCGTCTTCATCTGATATTATTATGTAAATACAATTTCCATCATTTGAGTCAACATGATGCACAAAGAGAAAGAACAAGAGAAAAGCAACTGTGGTCTCTAGATGGTTATGAAGATTTTCCATAATTATTAATCTGACCTGGTAATCTAGCTTTAAACCCCACATGATCTACTGTAGAATTCTGTCTAGAAATTGCATACCCTGTACAAAATTTGTGTCCTTAAACAGTCACATGAAAATTTGATTCAAATATTACATCTAGAGTAAGGCAATTATTTTTCTGAGCAAGTGACCTAGTTTTTGAGGAAAATTATCCAGTACTGCCGTGGCCTAATTATCTTGTATCTAGACTAAAGCATCTTGAAGACTGGATTTGAACTATGGTTACTATAGTGCTAACAGAATTTTTCATATCATAGATAAAAAATCTAATAGTTTGATGTTTACTTTATGAGAACAGTATAGCTGTCCAGGCTTTTCACTAATATGTATAACACACTGACCTCTTATGGTTTTTTTTTTTTTTAAACATGACACAATTTTGTGACAAAGAGGAAACGATTTGAGCAAAGTTTATCTGTGACCTCTACTATCTTTACAAGAAGAATTTTCATTGATTTCACATTGTGTCCTACTGTTTGAAACCATGTGACCAACTTTAAACTTGACCTAGATTTTATCTACTGATCCTGGGATATTTTTTTTTCCCTGACTTCCTGTGTCCCTACAAGCTTATTGTTTATAGATCTAACAAAAAATTATGACTGACAGACATAGTGATGCAATTACAAAAGTTCACCATAATTGTGCTCAGATGAGATAAAAATACAAAAAGGTAAAACAATTAAAAAGAATTATATCTATCTAGCCACACCTTTTAAACATGAATCACAAAAACCTACCACAACAGGTGTGGATATTCTGAAAAATGAATGATGGCTGAATGAAACATTGAGAATATACTAGATTATTATAATAGTGCATGTACATAAAAAATAATTGTAACATTCATTTTTACAAATCAAAGGAAAATTTCTTGGATTTATCACGGTTGGAGTAATCTTCAGTACCTCAACATCTTGATTATTTTAAAAACAATGAAAGGTCAAAAAATTTTGCTAAGCATAAAGAAATCAAAGCAAAACCTTCTGAATACAAGATAAACAGCTTCTGAAGAAGTTACTGTAATTTTACATTTTAACTCTTTACAGACAACAAAATTTATGACTGGTCCAAATTCAAAGCGTCTGCGGACAACAAAATGTGACTCAAATTACAACGTTTGTCTTTGAATGAATAGAAAACATTGTCAGAAGAGAAGAAAATTCTGGTTGTCAGTATTTTCTTCTTTCCTCAGAATGTTTTCTTAAACTTTTTGCTATAGGGTTGTTAAAATGCAGGATTATTTGGTAAAAGGTTAAAATACAATGTGATCATGATAACCAGGTAACTTTTATTTTTCATCATTCCAAAAGGCTACCATCAGTGTGAATTCATTCTGTTCTGAAAGAGTGTAAAAATTACAAACATAAAAAAAATACATAATTCCATTTATGTCAATAGAGGAATTCTTTTTTCACACCACAGTCAATATACATTATGGTAAAACTGTACAAATTAAAGTCCATTTTCACCTACTATGAAAGACCAACTCTTAAGATTCCCATTTTCTGACACAGCTTTCTGATCTGGGGAGGATAAATGTCTAAACCAATTAACACTTTAACTACAAAAAAATTGTCCATAATAAAAGCACTTTTAGATGACAATTAACTGTTGCTCAAATGATGAGACTCAAATGATGTTTGATTGTTAGAACAAATTGGTTGCCAGCATTTTTCTCTTTTATCCTCAATGCTTTCAAAACTTCGCTTCCTTAGAGTCATTAAAACACACGATTGTTTGGTAAAGTTTGTGTTGTGTCCTAGAACTAACAGCAAGAGGATTATTTTGAATAGTTGGTAATTATAGACCCCTGCTGTGGCTTATGAGATAAAGTACAAATCAACAAACAGTTTTGCCAGAACACACATTTAACCCTTTATCACACAATCCTGACTTGTAACAACCATAAAAAGAAGACCTTTGAAAACATGGTAGGAAAATGAGAAAATGCCAGTAATCAGCATTTTCTCCTCTTCCCACAATTTTTTTATTCCCCTTCCAAAAATGTATTTTAATTTCTGAGTCACATCTATTTTCTCTTCTGCTAGCACTAAAAATTGTCATTTGGTAAAGACTTAACAGAAAACAAAATTCTAGACTTGTCGATACTGAAAGCATTACCGATGACAATGTGGCTCTAATAATGTTGAAAGGACGAAAACATTGTGGGAAATGCAGGCAATGTTTGTTACCAGCATTTTCTCCTTTTCTCAAAAGGTCTTCAAAAGCTTTCATCCTCACAGTGATGAAAACATTTATTGGTTGGTAAAGGGTCAAATGCAAAAATAATTCAACTTTACAAAGCCTTATCATTTAAAAGAGCAAAATATTAAACAATCAAACAATCAAAGTTTACTTCATACACACACCAACTTCAGCCAAACTTATCACTATTAACTGAAAGAAATCTACACCTGTCCCTATGACTTTGAAAAGGACCCTTGAAAAGGACCCTTTTACTATAAGTGCAATCTGTACTACTGTCACATTTTTTCCCTAAGACATAGTGATAACAAAGAATACTTTTGAGAAAAAAAAAATCAAATTATTGCACATTTGACTATTCACTATATGATTATACAGTGAGTTTGACTTTTAAAATCTGTTCTTAAATTGTTATCAGAGACCCTACGTGTATTTACCACACATTCTAAAATAAATTCTAATTCTAAATTCCATGCCTACTCAATTGAATGGTCAAGACATTCTGTCTCAGCAAATCAGATGGTTAGTCTTAGAATTGTAAATATAATCAATATTTAGAACTGATGGTGTATGTGCACCTTGGAAATATAAAAGAAGGCTGTTAGTCAAGAATCCCGGTATTCAAAAGCAAGAATAAGCCAGAACACTTTGTTGAAATGTTGCAAAGTTTACAATGATCTCAAAAATATTTCTAAGCTTAACCTTCATCCTGCTAAAAAAGTGAAATGAAATTATCAAGCCAATCATAAAAACCCAAATTTTGCTATTTCAAAGGTATTTTTCAAGGAACGATATCTCCTTATCTGACAGTGTAGGTCCAAGATCAAGAAGGCATGTTCTGTGCAATCTGATCTTGATCTACACTGTCCACAAAAGGTCCTTGAATTGCGCTTAGCAGCCTAAGGGTTGAGTATTGTAAAATCTAGGTTCCAAATACGATTATACAATCAAATACCATTAGAGGAAATAACTTGAAACATAAAAATCAGTTTAACAATTACATAAGCTGTAAATAGTGTGGTCTTTATCTTACATATGGCCTCACTCTGCTTAAATGACAACATACAAAGTTTATATACATGTATTCTATTCTATTTTTTGAATAATTATAAGTATACCAGTTTGAAAGATAAGTTAGTGCACAACCTGATCAAAGGATTGCATCAACAATTTGATAAAGTGCAGGGAGACAGAAAAGCTCCATTACTTAAGTCATCAGTATCCTAATATCTGGATGTGGAAAAAATGGTCTAGAATCCCAGCAGCTAACCTCAGAGCAGAGGGTTGGCTAAAAATGCTGAATATCAACTGACCATATCTGTCAGCCACTACGCATACATGTATAAATCCGTATTGTCTAAAAGGAATTTTATGCCCAATCAAATTATCTATAACCACATGCACAATGCAATGGAAAACTCAAATCTTCCACTCTTAAGGACAGCAATGGTGAACAGTGAATTTCACATAAAAAATACCTATGGTTACCATTGGTGAAATTGCTTAATACAAGCAATTATTTTAAGTTTGCTTCAAATGTTTTCCTGACTTTATCTGTACTCTATGTATTCTTTTCACTAGTTATATGCAGCAATGAATATTCAAGCAGTCACATCACTAAAAAAGTTTAACATTACAAACAGAAATCTATGAGAAGTCAATAATGCAATGCTTTCCAAATATATGCCATATGTATCAGAAAACAGGTCACATTTTTGGACTATGAATTCCAAATTTTCACAACACTGACCAATCCGTGTGAGATGTTCTGACCAAAAGAGTCCACACACAAGCACCCTGGATAACTAGCACTGAATGTTACCCAAGAACTACCGGGAGTTTGTCAATTATGTCAACAAATGCTAAATTACTGCCCAGTTCAGAAAGCAAGTAAAAGCACAGGTCTATGAGCACACACTGCTATCATTAAATAAGGAGATTTTGATCAATATGTTCATCTTATAACCCTCCAGATTCTTTGTTAAAAGCTTGTTCCAGAACAGATCCCAGCAAATTTCCATTTGCATATGCCTATTTATTAGAATATAAAAAGTCTACAACAGAACAGTTGTCTCTCCTTATCTACAAACTCATCTGTAAGCAAAAACAAGAACAGTAACAGCTGAGAAAACATTTTCAGGTTTTGTTAGCAAAATCTGTGATAAATAGATTTGATGCCTCTATGGACAAGCGTATAGAAGTAAACATACTTAAGAATTCTAATATACAAAAAAAACCCAAAAAACTCTGCCTGTTACTTGTGTTTTTCAAAGCAGATTTAAACCTTAAAGCTACTTTTACAACTATAATTGCCTTTGTGGTCTGTGTTGAGCAAAATCTGACTGTACAAAACACAAAACATGCAGTCTGATCTCTGATCTACTCTGTGCACTTTGCTGAAGCACTATAGACTAAAGCAACATGGATTTGCAATTATTTGGGTCATATTTCTAGAATGAAATATCTGCTGGGTTTATTTGATGCTTTGCCAAGCCCCAGTAGCTCAGTTGGTAGCATACAGGACTTGAGAAAACAGGGGCTTGCTGGTTCAATCCTCGGCTCGGACAATTTCTTTCTGTGGGTTGATGATAGTCATTGCGACAGGATTCATTCCTCTCACACTGCTGACCATTATTTCAACAATGGTTATGTGGGAAAGCAGCCAGTGACTTCAAAAGAATATCGTGTGTAGTACTTGTAAAAGGAACTCCAGGAAAGCATGGATAAGTGCACTAGCCACCACAATATAACTGAAATAATGTTAAAAACAGCATTAAAAAAATCAATTATTTGGTGCTTTAAGGGTTAAGAGAAAGCAATACCTCTATAATAAAACTTTACACTATGCTCTCAGTTGTTGTATCAGTAAACTACTTTTCATACGTCTCACAACTACCAAAAGCAAAAAGACATCTGCGACTGTCATAAACAAGGGCACCTTATGCGGGTGTCAACGCCCAGCTGCAGTTGGCATCTGTGAAAGTTTTAAGTTGAAAAGAGGACATAACTGTGTCAAAAATAAAAATATTTTGATGGTACCTGCCCCTGTTGTACAGGTTCCCCTTTTAACTGTTAACAAGTCTGGGTTTAATGTGAATATCTTATGTTTTTGAACAATGCAGATGACAACACAGACAACACCAGGGCAATAATAATACCTCAGCTGATCTAAGAGACTTAAAACAGCCTCACAAAAAAATGAGCAACTTTTCCTTTTCAAATAAAAAGGACATAAAAGGTCTTTTCATGTTCAAAAAATTTCTCAATCAGAAAGTGTTTTCTCTCTCAAATAACTGCTATTACAAAAATACAAATGCAAATACAATCCAACTGTAAGTTTAAAAGACAGAAACCAGGCAAAAGTCCTATATAAACAGTTATACAGAGGTTACCTTGGCGACAGTGTAACTGCATTCCCTGCTACACCCACCCCTGTGATCAGGCTGAAGTCCACTGTGCAGACATATGACAATGCATATAACAGGCTTGTATGAATAAAAGGGTCTTACTCTTTACCAGATAATGAAATCTTAAATTGATATATTTTGGAAGAATTCATAGGCCACAAATTAGTGAGGTACAAATGATGAGAAGAAAACATTTTTGGGAAAAGGAGCAAATGCTCCTACTAGCATGCAACCAACATGTGACTTAAATGATGGAGCCTGCTAATTAATGGAATTTGTCTTTGAAAGGGTAGAAACATTGTGGAAAAAGGAGTTATTAGCATTTTCTCCTTTTCCCATAATGTTTTCAAAAAAGGCTTCATTCTCAGGGTCATTAAAACTCAGGAATGTGAGGTCAAGAGTTGAAAGGCTAGAAAATATTTTGGGGAAAGGAGAAAATGCTGGTTACCAATACATTCCCCTTTTCTCACAATGTTTAAAAGCCTTCCTTCTATGCATCAGAAAATCAATACTACAGACAGTACTGGTACGGAATATTCATTGGTATCCCCTGTGCATACGTCAGGCTACACTCTATGCAGAGACTTGATATATAGACGAGGGTTAAGTATTTACCTCTGTGTAAGTACTCTAGCATCTAGAGGTACAGTTGTTGCTATATTATACTGACCCAGAGTACCAGCGTAACTTCGAGCAGTTCATCAATTTTTGATGAAAGAAATTCGGGAAAGTGAAATTCTTTCCCTTACAAATGAGCCTTGCTCTAGCAAAGGGGGCTTAATGCATCTCCATGATGCATGATATCAAGCAAGTCATCATATAATTGTGAATCCATAAAATCTATTTTGTCTAACAACCAAATGAATCATAAGGTACACTGGTCCTTTGACATGCAGAAAATTGACCAAAAGCAAAATGTTCCAGCCCAGGCTGACCTGGGTCGATACTTTTTGCAGATGCATAAGCCCCTTTTTCACAGAGCATGGCTTAAATATATAGGAAATTTTACTCAATCTTAGAAATTTCGTTAAAAGTTAGACAAAACTACATTCTGAAGCTTGGTTCAAGTTCAGAACTAGGGTTATGCAGTGCAGAAGCAGTCTTTTGTTATTGATTCAATTTCAGTAAGCATATATAATAAATATTCTGTTACATATCAAATCTTTTTCAGATGACAGACAAAATATGACTAAAATCTTGGATTTTTCTATCCAAGAGCTTTCTTCTTCAAATTTTATAAAAGCTCTGGATTGTTCAGCAAAGGGCTAAACACTATGTTTAGGAAAGGCACTTCATCAGGGTTTTTTTTTTTTTTTTTTCCCCCCAAAGGTCACAAAGAGTAATGTTATAGACTATCAAGATTTCCGAGAACTACAGAGAAAAGTAATAGCATATTTACCTGGTATAGGTATAAATAACCCAAGAGCTAATGTAAAGAAAATGTCTCAAACTAACACACTCCTCAAACAAAATTAAACTTAAAAGTAAACCTGTATATAACATAAATACGAGTAATTTAGGCCTCTGTAGTAGACAGTATTTGAAACCAATGTGGGAAAAGAAGCATTTGCATGTAACCAGTAATTGCCATTTTTTCTCACAACATTCTGCATATTACTAGCAAAAAAAACAGGGTTTTTTTTTCCCAACTACAAAAATGGGAATAGGAACAACATCTTTTGTACTGTGACTGTTCTGCCTGGAACCAAAATACTCTAAAATACCACGTGTCCCATGCATTCTGCTTTCATATCTTGGTAAAACTACCCAACCTTGCTGTAGCTGCTACCTTACATATGAGCAGCACTCTGGCCAAAGGGGGTTTAATGCATCTCTGGGACGAATGCTACCAGGCAAGTCGTCATATTATTATGGATCAATAAAATCTGTTTTGTCTAAATCATGAGGTACACTGGTCCTTTGACATACAGAAAATTGACAAATACCAAAAAGTTTCGGCCCAGATCAGCCTGCGAGGACTGCGCAGGCTGACCTGGGTTGATACTTTTCGCAGATGCACTAAGCCCCCTTTTCATGCAGCATGGCTCATATACATGTGCATACAATCCTACATCTATGACCTGCAGAAAAACACTCCAGACTTGTGTGCTGGCTTGTAAGTTCACTGAATCAAATAGCTTTCCACAAGCAATAAAATCAGTTTAATAGCCTTCTTGGCTGATCAACTCTGATTTTCCTTGCCTGAGCTTGTTCCATTGAGTAATTTCAAAAATATGTTCTACATGTGATGAAACATTTCTATTTTATTCCACTAGATCATTGTCCAGCAAATCCTCTTTTCAGGACTTTTAAGTCCTTTGGTTTAACCTTTTCTGGAAGAACAAACTTTTTGACTTGTAGAATTTGCATACCACAAATTGAATGTTGCAATTTTCCAATGAAAGGTCAGAAAAGATTGTTGGAAAAGAAGAAACTTAAAGTAAAGTTTGGTTTGTCAAAAACTGACCTATGTGTAATAAGATTAGCATATCCTCACTAAACATGTATTTCTATTGAAAAATAGGTCCAAAACATAGAAAAAGATCAAAGTGTTTTGCAATCTTATATTTGTGTACCATTTCCCCCAAGATACCTTTTTTCGCATTCTTAAAAATCTATATACATGTACTTTTCTCACACCATTTTGAAATCAACAGATGTGATACAGTACCAATACAAACATGTGATAATTTTTCAAAATTCAAAGTTTTAATGACCCCAAGGAGTAAGGCCTTTGAAAACATAACTGGAAAAGGAAAAAAACAAATGCTGATTAACAGTATCATCTCCTTTTCCCACAATGGTTTCTATCTCTTTGAAGAAAGATATTATATGTATATTACTTCACCCACATTCAATTTGTTGTCTGCTAATGTTTTCCATTTGGACAAGTCTAAAATTTTTGCTATTAAGAGTTAATAAAAATCTGCAGGTGTAATAAAATACTGAAGCCATTGACTCACCTTGTGCAGTCTCATCAGATGACGGTGATGCCATGGCAATATTTTTACGGGAAGATTTTTTTCGTCTTCGTTTAGGCCTGCCCGCATTTTCTGCACCAGAAGCTGTGTCAGAAGTGCTTGCTTGACGACCTATTCCACGCACATTTGAAGCAACAGTGTTCCAATTCTTCCCTGCACCGGGTGGTTGTGTTGGTAAACTTCTCCTCTTCAAGAAAGTAAATTTACGTCGCTTCTTTTGAGATTCCCTGTAAAGAGATATTATTACTATATTATTTAACCCTTGACCACACAATCCCTAGTTTTAAGACCATGAGACTGGAAGCTTTTGTGTATTTTCTCCTTTGCACACAATGTTTTCTACTCTTTTATAGCCGAATCCCATAATTCAAGCCACACTTGAATTGTCATCTGCAAATACTTTCCAATATGGACCACTCAAAATTTTTGTTGTTTGGTAAGGAGTAAACATAGTACACATAATAGTATCTGTAAATATATCCATGCTGTCTGATTTAGATCTACAACGTCAAATGTGCTAATATATTCTAGCCAAAACAACTCAGACTTTGCAATACATGTATTATACTTGTTCTATTTGAACTGCACTCTATTAAAAAGGGGTTAAATGCATCTCCATGATTCATTATACAAAGCAAGCTATCACATAATTATGTATCCTTGAAATACATTTTGTCTTACAACCTGCTGAATCCTGAGGTAGAATGGTCCTTGGATATGCGGAAAATTGACCAACAGCAGTTTCTGTTCAAGTCAGCCTGCACAGTCCACGCAGATCTTTATGTGGTCAATGCATGCACTGACTATATCAAAGCTGTCTAAACATCTATCTATATAGTCAAATTAAATACCCCCCTTCAATTTGTCTTCTTCAAAAGATTTAAGATAGACAAAAACAATGAATCTTTTTTGTGACACTTTAAAAGCATAACAATGCTAGGAATTTAGAATCATGATAAATCCCTACATTATTACTCACAAGGATGTACACCTCAAATCTCTAAACAATAGTTAACAAATACAATACATGGTCATACACAGATGACTTTTTATGTCCCTGCATCAGACAGCTTTAGAAAATATTGTGATGCAAGCAACTAGTGCACTGTTCTCCCATAACTCTTTACCAAACAACAAAACTTTGAACTAGACCAAATGGAAAGTTTCTGCAGACAACAAAATAAATGTGACTCAAAAATTGGAATTTATTTTTAAAAGGGTGCAAAACATTGTGGGAAAAGGAGAAAATGCTGGTCACCAGCATTTTCTCCTTTTCCCACAATGTTTTCAAAAACTTCCTTTCTAAGAGTCATTAAAACTTGGGATTGTGTGGGAAAGGGTTAAACACACAGTTTTTCGTAAGACTAAACTTAAAATTTTTCTATTAAAATGTTTCTCTTGTTTGTTTGCCTCCAAGTCTAAAAAGGGGCATGTCAAAAAAAATTGTGCATTGAAGTTGACCTTTAAATCAGTACCTTTCAAAAACTGATCAGTGTTTACACCAGTTTTGCAAACCAAATTTTTACATGATATGGATAGTTTTTCTTCTTAGAAAAGTATGGGCTTCAAACAAAAAATAATGGCAGAAAATAAAAGAATCTTTGGAATAAAGTATACAGAAATCTACTAGTCAGAAGCCTTGTATGCTGACAGAATTTTAAAAACTTTATAGCGTTTTGTGGAAGGATTCAAACATACTAGAAAACATACACTTACATTTCTGTGTTATTTGTATGCAGGTTACCATCTATTTGGTATGTTAATTTTGGCTGTTGCTGCTGACCTGGCAAGGGGGCTGCACTGGCTTTAGCAAGGTCGAGGAGTTCTCTCCCTTCCTTCAGATCATGAGCTCTGTGTTGACTGACTGGGGATAACAATTGACTTGGCTGTGTTTCTCCACCGCTTCTATAAAGACCTGCTGATTTTGGTGGCCGCAAATTTCCTGTTGGCGTTTTTGGAGGATATTCGGAGGGAGAAAGATTTAGAAAATAGCGGCCTGTTGGTAAAGGTATTCTACTAGTGGGGCCTGATCCTTTCCGTGCAATGTTGACCTGCAGTGGAATTCGTAACTTGAAAGTACTAGGGAGCAAAGACAAACAAATTACATTGAATGTGTAACTTCTACTCTGAATTTAATTTCTACCCTCTAACTCTATCATAGTGGTCTCTTGTCAAACATTTCTGTGAAGAAAAAGTACTTTCTACCCTCTAACTCTATCATAGTGGTCTCTTGTCAAACATTTCTGTGAAGAAAAAGTACTTTTGTCAGTCATTTTACCATTTAAACAGAAAATGATGATAAAATAATTCTTTTAACACCCAAAGTTTTAAGAGGACAGAAGAAAAAGAAGACTAATATTCTTGCTACAAGCACTACTATCTGCAATGCTACAGCTTTTTCACAATGTTTTATATAATCTCCTTAATTTACCTTTGTTACACTAAAAATGTTTTTCTTTCCCGTTTCGGAAGTCCGATATGTATTTTCCACAATAATATCCATAATTTGACACAATGTCTAATATAAAAGAAATGGTATTTAAATGCTTATTCAAGCAATGATATAGCTTGTCTTGGAATTCAGAAATAGAATTACTGAATTTTGAATGGTTCAAGAACAACTTGCATGATTTCGTTCAGTATTGTTCCCACACACATCTACCAAGGCTGAGCAAAAAGTTCATGGACTTTAATAATTAAAACAAAACAGCGAGTGCTATTGAACTTATGTTTTCATATATTTAAGATCCATTCGTAACTGACAAAATTGGAAAGTTTCCGACAAATTAACTTAAAAACATAGATGCTATGACTCCTTCTACAAAGATCAAAACAGCTATCCGGAGCACACCATGGCATTAACATAATTTAACTGGGATGTTATTTAATTTTATGTTGGTGCTCTCAGTCGGATCATCTTCAATACTCTTTTTCCATCTTTTAAACCACCCATGCCATTTTAACACTGCAAATTTTTTTTATTGTGGCTCTATCCCTGCTTCTTTTGATAAATTAAACATTTCAGATGGACTATGTCCTAAGTTTGCACAGAATTTTATTGCTGCGCAAGTTTCTACCACTTCCTAAAACACCATTTTAACTTTTTTTTTTCACCAATAGATCTCACAACACTATCAGACTTACATTTCACACATAAAATGTCAAACAGAGCTATACATTACGTCGATGTAATTTCGGGAGATTCCAATCAAACAAATTTGAAATATGATCATTTTTAAAAGCATGACAACATTGACTTGACAGTGTGCTACAGGGCAGCAAACCTTATGCTTTTTAGTGGGAAAATAAATATATCTAAATTAAAATCAAACTGGTGGTTTTTTACTTCGAAACTGATGTAAGACAATGATTACACAAATGAAAATCTGAAAACAATCAGACATCAAATTAAAAAGTTATGAAGAAATTCCACATTTTCTGCTCAGCCCGTATGTGCAGGATTAACCCATAAAGTGCCTTTTAACAAGTAGATATGCCTTGCTGAGACATTCTGGACAAGAGCAATCTTGAAATAGCAATTATTTGATCCTTATAAAAAGACTTAAAATGTTGATTGGGTCTATTCAGTGCTCTAAGGATTACTGTAAAACAGTTTACTGTATGCAATGTCACTCACCAAGTTCATATGCTTTAGCTGTTCAACTTTTTCCTCTTCAGCTAGTCGAGAAATATTGCTACCAGCTGAAAACTGGCGCAAGTCACCACGCTCATTATGTGCCACAGTCATGGTAAGACTGACAGGCTGAGATCCTATTTCTGCTGCTGATGATGATGCCTGTGGAGCAGATCTTGTTACATTCTGGTTGATACAAACATTTTGACGTCTTCGGGTCCCTGGTAAATTTTGTCTTGTAGCTTAAAAATAATGAGAAAATAATTATAGTTTCAGATTTAACTTTTTGTATCCCTGCAGTATGCAATTTCCAAAAAGACTGATAGAAAAAAAAAAAAAGCTTGTACTATGTAATTGTCCTTTAACAAAAATGTTTTGCAAACAAAATAAACCAAGAAAAAAATAATTTCCTTTTCCTACGAAGTGACTCCTTTCTGTCACTTTTTATAAGTTCTACAAAGACTCATTACAGGAATGGATCAAGTCTGTACCAGTCAACAAACTATAGACTAGTCAATATTGAAAGCATTTCCAGACTACAAAATAAATGTGGTCCAAAAAAAGGGAGTACTTTTGAAAACAATGGATAAAGAGAAAAGATTTCTTGTTACAGACAATTTTTATCATGTATTCCACCCAAAACTCACGTTCACTTTTTTTTTCCCGAGCTCCTGCAATATCGTTCATATGAAAGTGCCAGAGAAATAAACAGATACAAAATAGGAAATAACTCATGTTAGTTCACTAGACAAATAGTAAGATTCCTAAGCTCTTCACATCACAAAATACTTGACCATTCTTACTTTCTCTAACAGGTCCCAGTTCACGACGATTGTTGGAGACAGAGTCCCTTTTGTATCTAGCTGCCACATTTCCAGTGTTGGAGGAGTTAGATTCAGTTGAGTTGTTCCTCACAAATGGTTGTCTCCCAGTACTCCCAATACCTTCAGTGTTGTTGCCATATTTGTTCATTCTGTTATTGGTCTGACCATTTGTTACATTGTTGCTGCAGAAATGCAAATAATACAACGTTTAAAAGTATCTTGATAGGACAGATCAATATAACTATCATTAGCATTTAACCCTTAACAAAACAATCTCATATTTCAACAACCCTGGGAAAGGGTTGTCTTTTGTCTGCATGTTTGTATTTTTATATGTGCTAACATGTCGATAAATAGCAATACATTGCTAATCTTATTTTGTTGCTAAACCGACGTTAAATAAAACTTTGAAGGAGGGTTTTAGAAAACATTGTGGGAAGAGGAGAAAATGCTGGGAACCAGCATCTTTCCAACAATGTTTTTTTTCTAAAGACGAATTTCATCATTCGAGCCATATTCACTCTGTTTTCTGCAAATGCTTAAAATATGAACAATTCATTTGGTAATGTCTTTTGTCATCAGGTGAAGTGTTAATCAGCTGAAATCTGTATTCATATTCCATTCATATCAGGATATTAGTCCATGGATCATAATCTCTAAACCCAGCTTGACCAAGCTCTTTTGGAAGATTAATTATCCTCATTGCGACATGATTCATTCCTCTCTTTTATTGCTTAACATTTTTTTTAACAGAGTCTGAGTGGGAAAGCAGCCAGTCGCTCAGAAAGAGTGTCATGCCTAGCACTTGCAAAATAAGTTAAGAATATATTGATAGGTGCACTGTGGTATGACTAAAAAAATTTTGAAGGAGGTGTTTAATGCCAATCACAGCAAACTTTGAAATTTTTTGATCTAATAGGATAAACTAGAACAATAAAACACTCGTTTCTTTTCTACAACATTAATTTTTTTTTCAGAAGCATGAAAATAGAACAAATTGATGATCAAATCATATCTAGGGCAAAACTAAACCAGGTAATAATCATTGTCATAAAATAGTTTAGATCAGCAACAGACTGCACACAATTACCTATTATTCCTAGACACTGGTTTGGTTGGGTTTCTTGGGATGCGTGGCCCACCCCTGATACCTCTCAGAAAGCGCCTCACACTTTCCTTAACACCAGTAATACTGTTATGCTCTGATAATACTAGTCTAGACCAAGGGTTAACATCGAACATATCTAATGCTGCAATGGCTAGAGCTCTACCAACCTGTTAAACATAAGATAAACTTATTTCACACTTTACCACGCAATCCCCAGTTTTAACAACCCTGAGAAAGAAGCCTTTTGAAAACATTGTTGGAAAAGGAGAAAATGCTGGTAACCAGCATTTTCTCCCTTTTCTACAATGTTTTTAACCCATTTTACAACAAATTCAATTGTTTCCTATAGCCTGCTTCCTCAAAGTTATTAAAATATGGCTTTTGTTTTAGAGGGTTTGAAGCTAAATTCTAGATTTAACTGGAATGTTCTCAAAGTCCTTCCTTGTGACAGAAGTCAATCAAAGGAGAGCTTTATTGTTAAAAGTAATATTTCAGTCATAAAGAAACCCAGATTCTACACAGATTTTAGGATAGAACATCTCAAACATGGACTGTACAATCAAAGATCTGACTGCTTACCTTAAACTGTCTACAACAGACTGGATCTTTGCATGCTTGAAATTTAACATAGATAAGGCTGTTTTAGGACTATGTTATATTATGTGCCACAGTTTTTCACTTTTCAAGAAAATCTGACAAAAGTCCTTTAACTCTTTACCAAGCAAAAAAAATCTAGACTTGTCTGAATTAAAAGCACTGGCACAGGACAAATAAACATGTATCTGAAACTGAAATTTGCTTCTGAAGGGTAGTAAATATTGTGGGAAAAGGTTGCAGCATTTTCTACTTTTCCCATCATGTTTTTCAAAGTCTTCTAAGTCAACTTAATTAAAAACTTAGGACTGTGTGGTAAAGGGTTACCATAAAAAGAATATCTAAAGGATAAACAAAAAACATTAACAAATGACAAGAATATAAATTCATTACTGTATGGTCCTATACGAACCTGATAATGAGAAAATCCAAATATGGGGCTTTTATTACCTCTTTACCAAACGACAAAATTTTAGACTTGTCTAAATTGAAAGCATTTGCAGACGATAAATCAAATTTTGGTCTTTTTTTTTCAAAGGGTAGAAAACATTGTTGGAAAAGGAGAAAATGCTGGTTACCAGCATTTTCTCCTTTTCCCACAATGTTTTTCAACCGATTTTTCTTCAGGGTTTCTAAAAGTCGGGACTGTGTGGTAAAGGGTTAAATATTCAAATAATTTCAGAAACATTGAAAGTACTTCTTCATAATGAGCTTGAGTATATTTTGGTGGAAATCCTGCTAAAGGGGGCGGTGTAGCTCGACCATCATCTCCATATGCCTGTGGAACAGGGTTGACCATACGACCTGTGTTGTAGTTACATTCTAAAGTGTAGCTGAAAGACAATCAGATTATGTAAAACATAAACATATGTAATTTTTTTTTTCCTTTTATTTAGTTGACAATACTAATATAGTACTATCATTCAATTACTAATACTTTGTCAAATAATCCTATTTTATAGTCCCAAGCAAGAAGGCTTGTGAAAACTATAAGGGAAAAGGAGAACATGCTGGTAACCATATTTTTCTCCTTATCTCATGTTTTCTACCTTATCAAATACAAATTGCATCATCGGAGTAACATTAAATTTGCAAATCTTCATATGACTGAGTCTTAAATTTTGTCTTTTAGAAAAGATGTGACACCAGGTTGTCATTTGAAAGAGAATAAGAAAAATTTGACCCAACAGCAATCAGTCATACCAAAAAGTAGTGGAAAAGACATAAAATGAACATGTAGTGAAAATAAAGTAAAAATGTCTTGTCCAAATCTGGTTGTAATTTGCTTGTAACTTTGCTTGTAATTAAAATAAAAAAGCTCCTGTTCATAAATATTTCAAAACCTGTCCATTTCTGTTATAAAAATATAATTTGTGCTGCAATAGTTAAAAGTGCATGTATGTACATGTATTTAGAAAATATAATCTTCATACATACCTATGTATAATTCCTATTGCCTTATGTATGGCTACCCTACCACTACCCTCTTTTGACATGCCATCTCTTTTATCTTTGGTATACATGTTTCTTTCTGTGAAGTTGCATCCAGTGAAGTCAAAATGTGCAGTATTCATAGAAATAAGTTTGGCAAACAGCATATTCTCCACCTAAAATAAGAATTAGTTAAGGAATAAATTTTACTTACAAAAAGAACAAGCATTCTGATAGTATTGCATAGCAATACACAGTCCCCTACCGGCCGTATGTATCGCTGGCATGTCAGTGAAATTTTTAAAGTCCAAGGCCCGTAAATGCGTCAAAAAGCAGTGGAGTGGGACGAAACTCGAACTTGATGTGTAAGTCATGGTGGTTGATGTACACACCAAAAATCAGCTCTACATGTAGCAGCATTCAGAAAAAAAAATGCGGAAAAATGTTTTATCAGTGAAATTTTGTAAGTCCAAGGCCCGTAAATGTGTCAAAAAGCAGTGGAGCGGGACCAAACTCGAACTTGATGTGTAAGTCATGGTGGTTGATGTACACACCAAAACTCAGCTCAATATGTACCAGCGTTTAGGAAAAAAGTCCGGAAAACTGAATTGCCGGACTGACGGACAGACAGACAGATGGACAGACGGACAGACAGACGGACGGAGTGCAAACCTAAAGTCCCCTTCCGCTTCGCCGGTAGGGGACTAATTAAGGAACCAACACACACCAAGACCAATTTAAACTACCTATGTGCACAGTGAAGAACAAAATCCGAGTCAGATCTTGGATCTACACCACCTACTAAGAAGAGATGCTCCGGTAAAAATTGGCCCTAAAATCACAATATTTTAGTTTTGTCACTTGGCTAAAAATACCCATTTTTCTCAATTGATACTTTTGGGGAAAGGTTTTAAAATTTGTACAATTCTGTATATTTTTTTGTCTTTTTTCATTAATCATCATTTTTTTTCCTGTATGTGTTATAAGCTCACAATGTTAACATGATTCTGACAAGCTTACTTTTTTCTCACTACATATACTAGTTTTATGTGATATTAACTCTTTACTAAACGTTAAAATCTTAGATTTTGACAAGCTTACTTTTTTCTCACTACATATACTAGTTTTATGTGATATTAACTCTTTACCAAACGTTAAAATCTTAGACTAGTCCAAATTGAAAGCATTTGCAGACGACAAAACAAATGTGACTGAAAAATTGAAATTTGTTTTGGAGAGGGTAGAAAACATTGTGGGAAAAGGAGAAAATGCTGGTTACCAGCATCCTCTCCTTTTCCCATAATGTTTTCAAAAGGCTTCTTTCTCAGGGTCGTTAAAAGTCGGGATTGTCTGGTAAAGAGTTAAGACAATTACAAATAAAACTTACTTGAGTTCCTTTGACTACTATTTACATTTCCATATTTCAGAGCTTCCTAATTTGCTGACACAACAATCTTTATTTTCAGATTCTACTCCGACAGAATATGCTTTGAGAACTTGGAGTTGTAAATACAAGCACAGTCTCTTGCTCTTGAGAGAATGATAACCATAAAACAAACAAGCCATGCTCTGTGAAAAGGGGGCTTAATGTATCTCCGTGATGCATGATACCGAGCAAGTCATCACAGTATTATACATCCCTAAAATCCGTTTTGTATCACAACCTTATGAATCATGAGCTACACTGGTCCTTTGACATGCAGAAAATTGACCAAAAGCAAAAAGTTTCGGCCCAGGTCTGCCTGCACGGACTGTGCAGGCTGACCTGGGTCAATACCTTTTGCAGATGCATTAAGTCCCCTTTTCACACAGCACAGCTCAAATATCATTATTCAAGCCCCAACAATATATGACTTTACCTGAGTATCCTCATTTTCAAAATAGTTTCCGTAGATAAAACATCCCCTTTTTGAAGCATGCCCATGAAGATCAACATAGAAAGCTATGCCACTCTCTGCAGCACTAATCTCTCTCAGTCTCTGATCACACAAGTGTGGAGCATTATTGTTTGTTATCACAGTAGGAGTGTTGTCATTTTCATCCTCGGACCCTTCATTCCCTAGATGTTCTGTGTTGGGGTCTGGAAGGGTCTCATCTGAATCTGAATTTATCACATCAATCACATTTTGACTAAGTGAACTGAAGCCCTTCGATAATCTTCCTTTATAATCATCCGACATGGTCATCTGTGAGAGACGCAGCCTTAACTCACTATCTACACGTTCCTTTTCATTATTACTTACTACACTAGATTGTGACGAGGACACACGAATTGATTCACCCATGTTTGAATTTACTCTCTCCAGTTTTGATGGTGAGTCATTGTCAGATTCATTAAGACCAGTGAGATTTAAAGGCTCAACTTTAGGAGCTATTCGCCTAAGAGACTGAGATTCTAGTTTATTAATGCTGTAACGAGGAGTCCCTGAGTTAATGTTCAGTTTTGGTAAATCATGATTATACCCTACATTTTTCTTTAATGCCTGTAATCCTACAGGTTTTAAATCACCATTTGCGATGTGAATAAAGTCCTTTGTTCTTGGTGTCTGAGCACTTTCTTTCTTAAAGCTTACATCTGTTTCTCTAGGGGTTTTAGATAAATCTGTTCTGTGTGACCTTGGAGTAGCGTATGACTGGTTAACATCATGATGAGACTCACGAGACTTATTCCTCGTAAAGCTCTTAACAGTAGATACACCATCTGATTTTTCTGTGGTTGAACTAGTATTTGTGCTGAAGGTGGCAGAGCTTCTGTCCGTGTGTGCATTAATGTTTGTATTTTTATAGTTAAAGCTATCCTGACTAGATAAAACAAAACCTCCCGGAAACAGTATGTTAAAATTGATTTCATCATCCTCTTTGATAACCCTGTTCATAACATGGTGATAAACCAGCATGCTTTTTGACCCATAAATTGAAGGATGATAATGGATACTAGGATCAAGGTATAGACGATTTAAGTTCACCCCACGCTGATCTGTCCTGTAGTGCCCACGAGACACCCCATCTGGGTTCAGCATAGGGATAAGTTTGAAGACAAAATGTTTTCTAAGAGATTTGGCACGAGGATCATTTTCACGAAGTATGAATTCCAAAAATCCGTTGAACACGACACTTGCAGGGGTTTCACCTGGGTGAACACGACTGCTGAGAAAATATACCTGAAAAGAGATAACAGAAACAGTTTACGATTTGAGAGCTTCTCACAAGTTTAGTTGCTTTTGTAGACAGCTTAACTCTTTACAAGACAACAAAATTTTAGCCTTGATGGAACTGAAAGCAATTGCAGACTATAAATTTAAAAGTTACTCAAAACATGAAACTTGTTTTGATAGGGTAGAAAACAATGTGGGAAATGGAGAAAATGCTAGTTACTAGCATTGTCTCCTTTTCCTACAATGTTTTCAGAAGCCTTCTCCATTAGTGTAATTAAAACTCAGTGGTAAAGGGTTAAAGGGCACTTCTTGTGAAAAAGTTGGTCAAGAATGTGAAAGTCTCATCCCAACTGTTCAATGATCTGTATGACATGTTTGTCTACTAAAACACTTGTGTGTGTGTGTTTTTTTTTTCTATGCATTGTAAAACTCAGTTTAATTTATTAGCACTTAACAGGTTTGGAACATAGTGAGTAAGGTTGACGAATAATGACCTTCATGCAACCCATTATCTCCTGAAACAAATTTGCGACCGATTATAAAAAACATAAAAGATGGTATAACACATGAATACCAATAGAAACATTTTTGCATGTTACAAGCAGTTTCTCTTTTAGTCACAGTGTTTAGTAATAAGTCTGTACCTAGAAAAAATAGTCATCAGCAGGAGACGATGTATTAACCAAATACCACACAAGTCCAATGCTGGTGACCAGCATTTTCTCCCTTTTGCACAATGTTTTCTACTCTTTCATAGCAAAATTTCATAATTTCAGCCACATTTAAATTGTCATCTGCAAATGCTTTCAATTTGGATGACTCCAAATTTTTCTCCTTTGGTAAAGAGTTAAATATTTGTAAGTCTTTACCAGATAATACAAAATTAGACTTGTCCAAATTAATAGCATTCGCAGAAAGAGAAGTAGCTGTGGCTCAAATGATGGCAGTTGTCTTTGCAAGGGTAAAAGACATTGTCGGAAAAGTAAATAATGCTGCTTATTAGCATTTTGTCCTCTTCTCATGATGTTTTCAGAGGCAATTTTCAATGAAGGTTATTAAAGTATTGGACTGTTTGGTATAGGGTTAAATCTAATTACCACTTCTATACTTTTTATAGTACACTGTGGTGAGGACTGAAAATATAAATAAGCCATGCTCTGGCAAAAGGGTGCTTAAAGCATCTCCGTACTGCATTATACCAAGCAAGACATCACAAAATCCATTTAATCTGACAATGGACTAGCTATAGGGGTAGAATGGTCCTTGGACATGCGTAAAATTTGCAAATAGCGGACTGCACTTAAATTTACAAATAGCAAAGAGCGGACTGCACAGGCTGACATGGGTCGATACTTTTTGTAGATGCATTAAGCCCCCTTTTCACAGAGCATGTTTCTATTATATTATTCGTCAACATTCCCCCACTCTAGACTATGAAAGCTATTAAACCCTTACTAACCCTTTTTCCTTTAAATGCTTTACATCTGGAGTTGTTTTTATCTGGAAAGAGATTGGAATCGAATCTTGGTTCGGTCTCCTTCAGTATCCCGTGGCAGGATGATATGGTAATGAGGTCAATGCGTAGGTTGTCTAAAGAGTTACACAATAATTCACGATGATAATAAATAGTGTCAGGGGCACTGAAATCAGAAACACAATAGAGGAACATGAATTATCTAAGTCTTTAAGCATACTGGGCTGTTTTGGATCATCAAACCTGTATTAGCAGCCACCCCTATTAAGCAAGTGACTTGTCACAAGAGGTAAACATCTAAATTCCCAATCAGTATAATCTTATTCCATGGTTCATACAAAATACTGATAGAAAAATTTAAGGGTTTTTTAGGGATTTTTTAAGGACTCAAACTTGAAATTTAAGGCCGACAAAACACTACATATGCACAAATATTGGTTTTCATACAGTTTATTCCCATGGTTGAAGATATATTTCCCTCGCAGACGATCGCCGATTACGTATTCAAAAGAGCTGATTCATGCACTCAACGTTTTTGAAACGCTTATTAATCATGAATAGTAAAGCGTCTACGTTCTGTGATCATGTATAAAACTACGTCTTTAGTTCCGATCGTCGCGGAAAAATCGCCAATTTCAACTTTTATTATATTAGTTTTGATGAAGCATCTAAATATCCATTTTCTTCTCGTTTTCAAAAGAAAGTTAAATCCAAATGATAGTTTTGTGAGAGAACTCATCGTGATTCTGTTTTAATACATTAGATTTTTCCCGAAGACGACATAGAAAAGGGTCCGTATTTTATTCCGTATCATTGTGTGGTATCCCGCTTTCCATTATCGAGTATTTCTGCTACCATTAGGACGGGTACAAGTATATACGCATGTCATAATAGACTGGTACCCATTATCTTTGCGTGTACACTAGAAAGACCTTATTTGAGGCCGGCCAGCAATAAAACAACAGCTCACTCGCGAAACAATTTTAAAGGGTTTTTTAAGGACTTTCTGTAGTTTTTAAGGGTTTTATAAGGTTGTTAATCATTTTTAAGGGTTTTATAAGGCAAAGATCAAATTCAAGGGTTTTTCAAGACCTGTGCGAACCATGTATTCACCCTTCATCAAAAATTCGGGATTTGAGCATCCCCACTTGAAAAGGTTTTTGAAAGTACTGTGAGAAAATGACAAAAAGCTGATAACCGGTATTTTGTCTTTATTCTACCATGTTTTTTACCTTTTCAAAGGTAATTTCCATAATTGGAGACACATTTAATTGGTTGTCTGCAATTGCTTTCAAAATCTCATCTGGTAAAGAGTTCAGTAATCACCTGCCTTTAGCAAATACTTTTAAAGTATACTATAACACCACTAATTAACCCTTTACCACACAGAGTTTAAGCAACCCCAACAAAGAAGAATTATTGCAAAAAAAGGAGAAAATGCAGGTAACCAGCATTTTCTCCTTTCCTTACAATGTCTACTTTTTCAAAGACAAATCCCACCATTTCAGCTGTGTTTAATACGTTATGTCTGCATTTGTTTACAATTTGGTCAGGTCTAACATTTTGTACTCTGGTTAACCCTTTACCACGCAATCCCGAGGCTTTTGACAACATTGAGGGAAAAGGAGATAATGCTGTTAACCAGTATTTTCTCCTTTTACTGCATTGTATTCAATCTATTCCAAGATGGTTGCTACCATTTAAAAAAAACATTTGAATTGTTATCTCAATATGGACAAGACTAGAATTTTTCTTTGAGGTAAAGGATTAAGGCTTATGAAAGGTTGTGACTATGGTCCTTGGTTACCTGTCTGGTGTGAGGTTCTGACAGTGTTCAAACTTTTTATCCAGCTCCTCCAGACAGTCCTGACTCTCAGTGTAAGACCAGGGATAACAAAAAGCAAAGTATGTTGTTGAACCTCTAAACTCTGGAAACCTGTATGTAAAGGACAGTATAAACTGTCCATCCACTGTCTGAAATAAGAAATGAAAGAGATGAAACAGCTTAAAACTCTTTCCAAAGGGTTGATTATAGCAGTCCATTGAAACCTAAGAGTAAGAATTACCTATAACTCATTCTTCATTGCCTCTGGAACAATGGAGTTGGAAAAAATTGTTTTTAATGAAAATTCATAATGCTTGAAAATACTTGTACATGTATTTCAATATATTATCAAATTGACTCTAACACATTGATATGCTTTTGTGCTGAACAACTGTCTATATTCATTATTTAAGAAAGTAACATATTAAGGTTAAATGACAATTCTTTTAATGGATTGGCGACATCTTTATCGCAGACATGAGTAAAGTGATTATAAAACACTGATCTTTTTGCTGCTTACATAAACATAAATGACTAAAATTTGCATGGAAATACTCCATCTGATTGCCTTGTGAATAATAAATGAGTGCAATGAGACATAAGCAATATATTCAAGGAACGATGAATGGATGAAACAAAATGTGGAGCACATGGTGACTGAAAAGGACAAATCCAAAACTGTTATCACTTAACCTCCCTTTTTTGTCTGTGTAACATACCCATTGCAAATTTTCTTATATTACAAAAGTGTTAGATAAGCACAATGTGACACCATTTTATAGTTCTTTCAGGGAAGTGAATCTGGTTTTACTTAGGTAAATCACTCAATATATTTATACATATTTAAATATGTGAGTTATTAGTTATTAAGGGCTAGAGGCCTTTATACTTTGAATAAATATTTTCATTGTCATGGAAATTTCAGTATATACATGTATGGGTTTGCATATTCTGACCAATAAGTTATGAAATACCATTATGTGATAAAAAAAAAAACCACCATATTTGTTGGCTTTTGAGCTATTTTAACCCTTAACCACACAATTATGAGTTTTAACGACCCTTAGAAAAGAGGCCCTTTGAAAACTCTGTGGGAAAAGGAGAAAATGCTGGTAACCAGCATTTTCTCCTTTTCCCAGAATGTTTTCTACCCTATCGAAGACACATCGCATCATTTGAGTCACACTGAAATTGTCCTCTGCAAATGCTTTCGATTTGGACAAGTCTAAAATTTTGTCTTGTGGTAGAGAGTTAACAAAGTAATCTAAAAAAAAAAAATGTTATTAAGCTCACCAGATGCTACATTAATAGTATTTTTCTAGATTTGATTCATAAAGTTTTATCTAAAAAGCCTTTTTATGTCAGATCCTGTATGTCTCTCTGCAGTTTCTGTTTGAGTTTGTTCACATGGTAGTAAAGATGCATTACCTAGAAAAGGGTGTAATGTTTAGAACTAGTGAACTTAGATGATGAAATTTAGCTTTTATAGGTAGAAAACATTGTGAGGAAAAGGAAAAAATGATAATCACTAGCATTTTCTTCTTCTCCCACATCTTTTTCAAAATCTTCCTTTCCTGCACTTCTTAAAACACAGGATTGTTTTGAAGAGGACTAAATGATGCAGCATGACAAAGCTGAATTAATGCATGTTTGATATACAATGGTCATGAAATCAGAATTTGTCTCAAAAAAAAAAACTACCTCAAAAGAGGGTCTATCCCTAATGCGCTCCCATTTAGGCCTCCCAGGTACAGTTTTTACCAAGGGTGAGTGGCCCTGACTGTAGAGTTTGCCTTGTCTGTTCATGTTCACAATGTTGATTTTGATAAGACGACCAGGATTCCAGCCTTTCACTCCAAAATAAAACCAGGACCTGTACAGAAACAGAAGTTTTCAGTTAATTCCTTTACCTCCAGCAGACAACACTTTTCCTCCTGAGCAAGATGGCTTGAAATTATCATTATTTTGTGATAATATGAATATCATTAGTTACAAGAAATTTTCTTTTACCCTTTACCACACAATCTCCAGTTTTAACAACCCTAAGGAAGAAGGCTTTTGAAAACATTGTGAAAAAAGGAGAAAATGCTGGTAACTCTTTACCACACAATCTCGAGTTTTAACAATCCTAAGGAAGAAGGCTTTTGAAAACATTGTGGGAAAAGGAGAAAATGCTGGTAACCAGCATTTTCTCCTTTTCCCACAATGTTTTCTACCCTATCAAAGACAAAAAATTGTCATTTGAGCTGCATTTAATTTTTTGTCTGCAATGCTTTCAATTTGGTGCAGTGCAAAATTTTGTCATTTGGTTAAGAGTTAATAAAGAGTTAAATAAAATCTGCTCTAGCATAATTGGTACTTTATTGATAAAAAGAATATTTGAATTTTTTTTATTAAGGGACAAGTAAGTTAAAAATACAGTTTGCCATCCCTGCTGCAAAAAAAAAAACCTTCATACCCTGTGAATCTTTTTTTTTTTAAAGGACTGACCTGTTTCCATTTTCAAATTCAGTTCCACCACAGTCAGGTTTTGTCCAGACATTGAACTCATAATCAGCTTTTATATCTGTAAAATACCTTCCTCCACCTGAAATTTGCACATTACCATCAGCTGATGTTCCATTTTAAACCACCCTTGAAAGCATTGTGGCAAAAAAGAAGATTTGCTTGTAATGGACAATTGCACCTTTTGCCACAATGTGTTTACATGCCTGTGTGTGTATTTAGTCTAATTCATATAAATTATCCATAGGGCACTAAAATGTTTTCAAAGTGGTCTACTGCAAATCTGTTTAACCCTTTACCAGATGACAAAATTTTAGCCTTGTCCAAAATGAAAGCATCTGCAGACAACAATTTAAATGTAGCTCAAATGGTGCAACTTTTCTTTGATAGGGCAGAAAACATTGTGGGAAAAGGAGAAAATGCTGGTTACCAGCATTTTCTCCTTTTCCCCCACTGTTTTTAAAAGGCTTCTTTCCCAGGGTCGTTAAAAGGCAGCATTGTACAGTAAAGGGTTAAGGAAAGTTATGAAACATGGAAACTCCATCTACAATCTTTTTCAGTGACAGGTAATTGTCCTTGTTCCCATGATATTTTTTATCCTATTCAAAAAACATTCTCTTACCATTCTGTGACCCACTATCAAAGGATCTAGTTTTTTAACATTTCAGGTGGAAAAGGCTTTTAAAAAAATGCTGGAGTATCAAAATTGCTGGTAACCAGCATTTTCACCTTTTCCCACAATCTCTTCTACCCTTACAAAGGCAAATTCCATCAAATGACCACATATTGATACGTTGTCTGCAAATGCTTTCAATTTGGACAAGTCTTAAATTTTGTTATCTGGGAAGGAGTTAGAACACTGATTTTGTCCATCATGTGATTAGCACTTGTGTTTGTAGTTATTGAAATTAGTCTGCACAGTAATGCCTCAATGCTCATGCCTTGTTAATCCCTGTAATTCACCTTTACCACACAACAAAATTTTACACTATTCCAAATTGAAGGCATTTGCAGATGACAAAATTAAATAAAATATGGCTAATACAGTGAGATCTGTCTGTAAATGGACAGAAAATATGGGAAAAGGAGAAAATGCTGGTTACCATAGAAAAAAGGATATTTCAAATTAATCCTTTACCAGATGAAAAATTTCTCTCTCTAAAAAAAAGAAAAAGTTAAATCTTTGCAACATAGACAAACAAATAAATTATCCCCTTACTGAACAACCCTATATTCTAGTATGAGTATCATTCCAGTAAATCATAGAAAACATTAAGGGGGAAAAAGGTAAAAAAAACCACTGGTACCAGCATTTTCCTTTTCTGAATATTGTGTTCTACAAGTGCTTTATAACACGAATTCAATAATTTACTTTCTCATCTATTGTTACTTTCATCACTGACAAGTTTATAATCTTGTTATCTAGTATAGAATTGAATTTCATATGAACGTATCTTAACAAAATGCGAATTTGCTCACTGCCTACAATTTTTCCTTTTGCCATGTTTTCAAAAGAAGTCAGCTGCAAGATGGAAAAAATGTCTGCAGGTGGTGGCATTATGTGCAGTGTTTGTTTATGAACAAAACTTACCAGAATCTTCATCATCATCATCTTTGGCTACCTTTTCCACTTTAGCAAGATTGCCAGAGTCAAATTTTGATGTAAACAGAAGACCACCACAGCGAGTTTCCATCATCTTTGAGCTTAAAATAATAACATAACAAATGGGCTTGAGAGGAAATTAACATATTTCTGCTTACACTCTGCAATAAACAGGGTATGTAGAAAAGTTTATTTTTCAATATAGAAACTGATGCAAATCAAACTACATTATATAATATTCTGAATTCATTATTTGAACTGGTAGATTGAATAAAAAAAAAACAGCTATACTCTTGATAAAAAGACGTATATTTTGAAGACCTTATGGATAAAAATTTTTATCCACTGATAGTTTTGCAGTCAGCCATGTTCCATTACTCATCTTTAACAGGCAAAGCATTGAGTGGGAAAATGCTTAATTTGCTCTCTCTTTTTTTTTTTTCAAATACCATCTTTTGTTCTTATTCACTGAGTGTGAGCATCCTTGAACCAGTAATTTTGTTTACATCTTGTAGGTACTTTGACGATGCCACACAGTATTTCAGCTTCTAACACTTACCACTTATTTGAATATTTCATTGCCACTGAATAGCAGCCTAATGTATGACAGAAATATATGAAAAATAATTCATTGCCTTAGCTGATAGAAATACATATCATTTGTCTTATTTCTATACAGTATCCTTTCTCAAAACTACAGCAGCCCATATAATCTACAGTAATTACTACCATGCTACCAAAATTAGGTCATGCCATATTAGTTCAAGAAGGACAACAGTAAATATACCAGAACAGTGAAAATAATATCCAAAATATAATCTTTACATGAAAATTATCAGAAAGGATTTTCCTATGAAAGCTATTTTGTTTCATTTTCTTGTCTAAACTCTTAAGTTCGTCATGTTGTTTCCTTATCATCACAGAATATGGACACTCGAGGCTACACAGGGCTCAATGGTTGTCCAATGGATTTTGGCAGGTGACAATGTCAGTCGGACAAGTAAAATGCAAATCTAGTTGTCTGATGGGACAAATAAATTTCCTAAGTTAATCACACGAAGAAAAGAATTCCACCAAGAAGTGCATGCTAAGTTAAGGGCTTAATAGTTGCAATCTGTCATTCAATTGATCGAACAGATTTCTCTTCCAACTGATACAAGAAAACACAATGAATATTCGACGCAAAGATGTCACTATCTTCTGGAACTTTATAAAAATCATCAACTGTATCATTTTTGTGCTCTTTCATTAAATAATTTGATGCCAAGTTTTCTCTCCACATTTCTTTTCTTAACCCAACACTTAAAATCCTTATAATATGCCACAATGCTATGTTTATTGCCATTCCTAAGGTGTAGGTCTAAACACGCAACATGCCATTTTTACCAATTGATTGCAATGGAAGAAAAACTCAAAAATTCATGACAACAAAGGTGCCAGTTTGACATTGATGGATCACAGTCCCTTAAAACTGCCTTAGTAATGACTTTTAAGATTGAAAATACATGCACACTGCATCAGACATGGAGTATGAGGTAAAATGTCTGTTTAATTACAGAAAAACGACTTGGATATCATTATGAAAAGAAACTAATATAAGAGAGTAATGGGTTGACAACTCCTATTCTAGACCAACAATAGTATGAGAGAAATATGAATTTTACATAATACACAGTCTTAAACTTGCAGAAATCTCATTAAAATATACCTGAAATTCAGAATTTAGGCTTTAAATTTCAATCATCCTGACATTAGCCCTAACTGAAAGCACTGCATGTGGACAGTATTGCGATGAGAAACTTGAAATTATGATCCTATGACAGGTCAAGTGAAAAAGTTGGGAAGAACAAGTGGCCTTACTAACTACTTGTCGAAATGATCGAGTGGATTAAAACGTAAATATTGAGCCATGCTACCAGAAAGTCTTTTTTTTTTCTATAAAGTTTTGAATTGTATTTTTTGCACTGCTCCTCTTCTCTGCCTACTATTGATATCCGATTTTTCATTTCACATTTCAAAATGAAATAAAATCTGTAAATGAATCAACAATAAGTATTTCATAGCAAGTATATGTAACCACATGCCTACATGACAATATGAAATTGGATACCTTTGTTGACTGCTCCTATAGACTTCATGGAACTGCTGCCAAAATGTTCAAAACTCTTTCTCCATCGCTAACAATCGAAGTAACAAAGTCCATCTGAATCGTTCAATAGATTACTTGTATTTTCAAAGGCTGATATAACATAATCTCGGAAAAAAAAGATGACAAAGTAAACGATTTATTGGAGATCGCAGCTTTTGATTTGCCTTTCATCGGCCATCTTGTAAACGATATTGGTTGCTGACCATGTGACTAAATGATATGAACGGATTGGTTTGGGTATCATGTTCACGTGATAAAAAGATGGAAAATAGAACGAGGTATTTTGCAAGTCCCAACACGATTCTTTTTTGACGGAAAGGAATGAAAGTATACAGAGGACCGAGATATGTAATAAATTACTCCTTTCAAGCTACTCTAACGCCTGTTGAGTTTTTAGCTCCACTGGCCGAAGGCCAGCGGGCTTATGTCATGGCCCGGTGTCCGTCGTGCGTCCGTATGTGCGTCCGTGCGTTAACTTTTATTTCAAACATCTTCTTCTCTGAAACTACCCATCCAATTTTCATGAAACTTCACAGAAATGATCCTGCCATGGTCCTCTTCAGAATTTCTTGAAAGAATTTGATTCCTTCAAAAACTCTGGTTGCCATGGCAACAAAACTGAAAAATATTGGAAATCTTTAAAAATCTTCTTGTCTGAAACCATAAGGCATAGGGCTACCAAATTTGGCATGTAGCTTTATGTAGTAGACCTCGATCATGTTTCTTGAAATTATAGCCCTGGGGTCAAAATTGGCTCTGTCCCAGGGGTCACAAGTTTTACATAGGCTTATATAGAGAAAACTTTAAAAATCTTCTTGTCTGAAACCATAAGGCATAGGGCTACCAAATTTGGCATGTAGCTTTATGTAGTAAACCTCTATCATGTTTCTTGAAATTATAGCCCTGGGGTCAAAATTGGCTCTGCCCCAGGGGTCACAAGTTTTACATAGGCTTATATAGAGAAAACTTTAAAAATCTTCCTGTACCTAGCCATAAGGCCTAGGGCTACCAAATTTTGCATTTAGCTTGATCTAGTTGGGGTCTACCAAAAGTGCCCAAATTATAGTCCTGGGGTCAATTTGGCCTCATGCTTGGGGGGGGGGGGGGGTTCACAAGATTTACATGGGCTTACATAGGGAAAACTTTTAAATCCTGGTGTACATAGCCATAAGGCTTAGGCTACCAAATTTTGCATAATTATAGCATTATCTAGTGGACAACTACAAAGAGGGCCCAAGTTACAGCCCTAGGATCAAGTTTGGCCCTGCACCAGGGGTCACAAGTTTTACATGGGTTTATGGAGTGAAAAGTTCAGAAACCGTCTTGTTACTAGCCATAAGGCCAAGAACTCCCAAATTTGGCATGTTATTCTTCTAATACACATATTCCCCATTCAGTTCGACTGTAGCCCTGGGGTCAAAGTTTTATAAGGGCTTATATAGTGAAGACTTCTCTTCATGGTTTATATTTATAAGCCAGTGGAGCGATACAGGGCCATCATGGCCCTCTTGTTCACCTAAGTACTCTTTTATCAAAGACTTTTAGTTTAGCCATCCATTTCTTTCAATAAAAATCGCATTTTGAATAATATAGGAAAATTGAGTAAAAAGGAGGAACTTTCGCTCCAACCCCATGATTTTTTTTCGGACGGTTATCTTGTACAAGAATTACAAGAATACAGAATGGCATGTACATGTCTTTGTATAGTGAGGGGTTAGAGAGTCCAGCTGATAAAAGCTGTAAATTTATAGTCTAAACCTCATCTACAACGTTCTTGATGTTTGAAGACTGTTCACACAAGTGAGATGGGGGTGGTGGGGCAGGGAAAGGAAGGGAGGGGGTGTTTCCTCCATGGCTAATATGTGGACATTGAATTAGGTAACCATTCATTTTGTCACCCATTCATTTCGACAGTATTTGGTTGTTTCTATACCCATTCTGGTTATTTGGATGATTCAATACCTGTTTTGGTTTTTTCAAAACCCAGTAACATTTTATTTTGCAAAAATAGTCATTTTTACATCTAGTGAAAATTATGATTGAAAGAAAAGGTTTAATATCACTCCATATATATACTCTGAAAATCACAAATTATTCTTGCATGGGCTTGATTTAAATCAGCTATATGTTCTCTATGAAAAGGTGGTTTAATGCATCTACAAAAAGTACTGACCGTTTAGGCCTGCACAGGTTCACCTGGGTTGAAACGTTTTGTAACTGGCGAGTTTTCATTGTCTCGTGGTTCAGACTGTTTCTGACAAAATGGTTGCAGATTATGCTACTACTGGCTTGGTGTAATGCATTACACAGATGCATTAAACCCTTCTTACATGGGGCGCCCCGACATTTGTAAGCATGGACAGACTAAATGGCTGTATAGAGTTTTTAGTGTGTTTCACAGCATTTTCATAAAGTGCTTTATTTCACTTGTTCCATCGCAGCTCAGCACGCACACACACAGACATGAATTGTCAGTTAAGATGAAGTTAGTGAAAAGTTTTTCCCACCTTAAATCAACTCTTTACCAGATGACATTACTAAATTGAAAGCATTTGCAGACCGAAATAAACTGTGGCAGAAATGGTGGAATTTATTATTCACTTATTATTCATAGGGTGGAACATATCAGGAAAAAAGAGTTACCAGCATATTCTCATAAACCACATTTACAAAAGCCTTCTTCCTCAGGGTCATTAATACAAGGGATTGCTTGGTAAAGGGTTAAAAGAATTTCAACAGGGATGGAAGAGGACTAAATCCTACAGCAATGACTTTCATCCAACTTGGGAAAGAATGTTAGATAAGCAAGAATTAAAAACAATGAGCCATGCTCTCTGAAAAGGGGCTGTAATGCATTCGCAAAAGGTATTGGCCCAGGTCAGCATTTCCACCCTGACCTCTGTCTAAACTCTTTGCTATTGGTCAATTTTCTGCATGAAAAAGGCCCAGTCCACCTCATGATTCAGTCGGTTGTTTGACAAAGTGGATTATATGGATCCATAATCATGTGATGACTTGCATAGTATAATGTATCACTGAGATGCATAAAAACCCCTTTTGCCACAGCACCACTCTTATTTATGTTACTGACTGAAGCAGATGGACTGTCTCAGGAACTGTTCCAACTAGCAGGGCGATATGAACAGGGGGAGCAGGGGGAGAGGGGCCGATTGATAACTTATATGCATTACCCCTTTACCCTATGAGGATATTGTAGACTCATCTAAATTGTGAGTGTTTGAAGATGACAATTTAAATGTGGCCCAAACGACGAGATATTTTTGAAAAGGCACAAAACATTGTGGCAAAAGGAGAAAATGCTGGTTTTCCTTTTCCCACAGTGTTTTCAATAGACTTCTTTCTCAAGGTTGTTAAAGCTCAGGATTGTGTGGCACAGGGTTAATATGTATCAGGAAAAAAGAAACAAACAAAAATTAGAGTTGTGCAAAGCCTTTATTGTATTTTACAAGATCAACATTTTCTTAAAATACTGACAGTCAGTCGTTCATTGGGTCCTTCTGCAGTAGATAAAAACCAGCATTCATGTGTGACTAAAGGAAGAAAGGTGCAGACTTTAAAAAAAAAATGCACTTATACACATCTACCACACACATACTACCAATGCAACTTCTGTCTCCTTAATTGTAACTGCCAATTTTTATTCTGAAATCCTATACAGCGCTCTAGATAAGCATTGAATAATGTTTTTCAGGCATATTTTTCCATGAAAATGCAATGAAAATTGCAAATATTTCATTAACTCTTTACCAAACGACAATATTTTAGACTGGTCCAAATTGAAAGCATTTGCAGATGACAATTTAAATGTTACACAAACGACTGGATTTGTTTCTGAAAGGTAAGAAAACATTGTGGGAAAAGGAGAAATGCTCGTTACCAGCATTTTCTCCTTTTCCCACAATGTTTTCAAAAGACTTCTTCCCCAGGGTCTTTAAAAGTCAGGATTGTGTGGTAAAGGGTTAATTGTATAGAATAAAAGCAGGTAAATAGTATCGGGTTTTACCATACACTGTAAGTGCTAAACCAAAAGGAAGTATGCTGCTGTTTTGCAAGTCTACATCAGCAAGCACCGAGTACTAATTAATCATGTATGGAAATGCTTGGTGATGGCAGCCTGCCTCTTGAAATTCCCAACATAAATATGACCTCTTCTCATCACAGTTGAAAAAACTGAGAATAAAAATACATGTACCAGCATTTAAATGTACAAAGCTTGATCATCTTGCGTCAGTTCTTAAAGTGCTCAGTGTTGTTTTAGTTTTCAGTATTGAATCTTCCAACCAAGTCATGAAATGCTCATTACCATAAAAATAATCTTACCTAGAACTCTTCATATAGGAGATATTGACAGAGGAATTTAACCCCTATCCTGCTAAATAAAAGAAATGAACTTTTCCAACCGATAGTATAAACCCAGATTTTTCCTATATGAAAGGTAGTTCTTGAGGAAAGATGTCTACTTATCAGATAGTGTAGATGCAAGATCAGACTACACATTCTGTGCAGTCTGATCTTGATCTACACTGCAAAAGGTCAGTGGGTCGTGCTTAGCAGCTTAAGGGTTGAAATACATTCAGATTTAAAGACTTCGCCAACCTGAGATTTTATTTCTTATTTCAATATTAAACTCCCACAAAAACAGGTACAGTTTTATTTCCTAATCCTGATAATGATTGACAATTCTCACTTTAAAAAAGCGAGAGAAAAAAGAGCAAAAGAAAGACAAATTTTTTCATTTTGTGACCTGTTCAAGATTTTCACAAGAATCAAACTTGATCATCTTGGGAGTCACGTTTTCGTCTCTTTCCCGAAACAAACACACACACTAACACGAAAATAAAAGCAAATTTACATGTCAAAATATATCACAGTCATTTGTTACATTCTTTCTACTATTACTTTGGAAGGCTGAAATTCATTGCACCCTGCATGCAACTGTTTACAATTTGAAGCTGAAATATCATACATGTTGTTGCAGAGGGAACAATTTCTTCTTTTGCCACAATGATTTCACATTAAGCCTTAATTCATGTTGATTATCCATATCTTACATAGGTGCTTTCCAAGTTTTCTACTTGTCCAAATATGACACTTGTTTTATTGAGTTAAGTCAGTAAAATAAAACCAGATGTAGCAATTTCTTGGCTGTTCTGAATAGAAGTACTCACAAAATTTCAAATAGAATAAAGACAAGATTTAATAATGAGAGCAATCTGATATCAGTATTCACTGTCCAAGACAGCCACTTAAGATTTCCATCACATCATGCGGATTAAGTCTTTACCAAGCAACTACATTTTAAGAATGGTCCAAATTGAAAGCATTTGCAGATGACAAGAGTGAATGAGAAATTGAAACTTGTATGAAAGGGAAGAAAACATTGTGGAATAAGGAGAGAACGGTAGTTACCGCCATTTTCTCCTTTTCCCACAATTTTTTCAAAAGGCTTATGTCTTAGGGTCAGTAAGTCGACACTGTCCCGTAATGGTTTAACAGAACAAAGGAAAGTAGAACAGGTCAGAACAGATTTCTGTATGCTTTTCAGTCTTTTCAAGAATCTAGATTCAAGTAGTCCGTATCATGCACCCATCAGATTAGTTTTCCTTCTACCATTTCATCAAGAGTATATTTAATTATCCATCAAGAACTAAATAAATGAGCCATGCTATGTGAAAGGTGGACTTAATGCATCTGCAAAAAAGTAATGACAATGTCAGCCTGCACGGACAAAACTTTTTGCTTTTGGTCAATTTTCTTCATGTCAAAGGACCAGTGTACTTCATTAATCAGTCAGTTAATATGGATTTTATGGATTCATAAGTATGTAATGACATGCATAGTATAATGCAGTGCGGAGATGAATTAAGCCCCTTTTGCCAGAGCACGGCTCAACTCAAATGAACTTTTATTTACCTTACGACAAAAAAAAAAAAACATCAGCCTTTCCCATTTCAAGGGGTTTTAACCAGAGTATTTTACAAAATAGTAGATAATGAACATCAAAGATCAGACAGCAGAAATATGCCATCTGATCTTGATCAACTGTCCACAAAAGGAGAAGGAAAGGCTTTACGGGTTAAGACAATTCTAGATCTTCATTTCCATTTCATATTTCCTTCAAAACATTACTTCAGTTTTCTAGAAATGAAAAAGTACAAATTAGATGACAGCAACCAAGATAAAAAATTCCATTGAATACCGTCAGTGAAAATTTCTTGCTGACAGCTTTCATAGCAGTGCCATATGCATCAAACTTTTGTGTTTGAAGAAGAAAAGCAGAGATGAAGCAAACATATCTGATAAAATCAACACTGTATGAACTTCATTAAGACATGATAAAAATTTCAACGCTAAACACCAGTAGTTTTCTAACCAGACTAACTGACTACAAGCAACACAGGTGTTACAAGATGACAAAAATGATACTTGGAAAAGACATGGCTGAAACCAACATTGTAGGGCATTCATTATGACTGGCTCAACACCCATGGATTTCTAACCAGACTAACTGACAGTAAGCAACACAGGCCTTACAAGATGACAAAAACAATACCTGAAGAAGAAGCAAATGACAAGCAAATCACACGCCCATTTCCTTTGTAAGCGGAAAAAGATAAAGAAACAATTAGTAACGACACTCATTTCATAGCAAATAATATTAAAACTGTGAAATTTAAAAATATTTCTTAATTCCCTCACCAGCAAGTCAGAGCTTTGACCTTTGACACAGCTTATTTCTTAAACTTTCAAGCATTTTGCCCAAGTAAAAAGCCATTTTTATCAAATCATAAATCTGTTATTTCAACATTCAATTGATTTCAACATTAAATTGATTTGGAAAATCTATGAAAATTCCATTTCCACATAACGATATTACCAACCTCATATGTCCAAACCCAAAACTCTGATTTGCAGATTTTTTTTTTACTTGTATTTTTCCCCCACAAATAAAATTCAAAAAAGTTCAAAACTTCTAAATTAAGAAGGTTCAAGAGCTCTGCTCTTTGAAAACAGCTATTAAGTTGGTTCCCCTATTCAGTGTAAGGTGGGGGCTGGGTACCATTTTGTGTCATCTTCACTGCATCTTCATATTTGGGTGGCAACAACAACTGAAATTGAGAAAATAATGTCTCAAAAAGTGAAACTTATCCAAGTGATATGGGATTAGAAAAATGACCATCAATCCTGAATGTCTACCTAGAAAAAAAAAAAAAAAAAAAAACTAACAGAACAAAGACCCCGTAAGAGTATATTTCACCAACAATTCTAAATTCAAGAGAGGCAAGCCATGTTGTTAGCAGAGACAAAATTTTTTATTTAATCAAATGGCTAGTCCTACAACCTAGAACTGGAATTGAATGAATAGTTTGTAAATATGGTTCCTGGCTGATTTTTACAAGTGAAGTTAGACCATTCTAACTTCCAAGAGTGAGACATACATATACTTCAGTTGCATGCCTACAGATGATAGGTCGAGGGTAGAACAGGCTGATTCCAGTACACGCTTTAAAAAATTCACTTTGCAGGGAGAGTAGTAGATAAGTTATACTCATTGCACACAAAAAACCGAGTACAAGCCAAAAGTCTGTAACCACTTATTTACCTCTGTGTCTGGGTCAACATGATACTCTCTGACTACACTCCTACTGGCGTTTCTCATCTGAATGTATTTGTAGCATGACCAAACCATGTTGATCAGGTAGGCCTGAAAAAAGGAAAATTGAGCCTTAACTCTTTACCAATCTATCTCATATTCTAGCAACCCAAAAGAAGAAAGTTCTTCTCAAATATAGGGTGAGGGGTGTGTGGGGAAAAGAGAAAATGCCGTGTGTTTTTTCTAAATGTTATCTCATTTTCAAAGACAAAGATCTGATCCATGTTTATTTGCCATCTCAAAATGACTTAAATGTAGAAAGTCATACAAGAAAACGGTATGTAAACTCATTTTACTCTCACCATCTGAAACAATGTCACTAACTTCCTATACCTGACCTTCTTACAGTTCTTTAAATATCCATAATCAACATAAATTAAGGTTGATACCACATTATGATCAATTTCTCCTTTTGTCAGAATTTTCAAAACTTGTTTCTTGTAGGATGCAAAACATTGACAAAAGTTGAACAGCTAACCTACCTACTAAACCCAAATTTGTGCTCTTGGGTACCCACCTGACACAAATGTTTTATAATTTGGTTGAACCTCACAGATTTTCAAGCACACTGGACATCATACAAATTAAGTTCATTTCATTTTGTGATAAATTAACCCGACATCAGATTTATGTAATCACTGCTGATGCCAGTCATTTATACAAATGTGAACATTAATTTATGAAGAAACACTGAAGAACAGAAGATACAATTTGATTTTTTTTTTTAACCTTTGAGTTGTGTTTGCTTTAGTTGCTTTAACTCTTTACCAAATGGCAAAATTTTGGACTGGTTGAAATTGAAAACATTTGCAGACGACAAATTAGATATGGTTCATATAGTGATATTTGTCTGTAAAAGGACAGAAAACATAGTGGGACAAGGAGAAAATGCTGGTTACCAGCATTATCTCCTTTTCCCAGAATGTTTTCAAAAGGCCTCTTTCTCAGGGTCATTAAAACTCCGGAATGTGTGGTAAAGGGTTAAGGAAGGGTAGAAAACAATGTGGAAAAAGGAGAAAATGTTGGTTACCAGCTTTTTCTCCTTTTCCCACTATGTTTTCAAAAGGCTCCTTTCTCATTGCAGCTCTTAATCGGCCTAAAATAACTGAATATACAAATATTGTAAGAGTAAATTTAAAATCTGTAATTTCTGAAAACATGTACTTGTTTTTAAGGTTCTTATACATGTACATGTGACAATCCTAAGGCAACATGTGAAATTCTCACTGAGTCAATTCTCTGTTTGCCACTATATTTTCAATGGTGGTATGCTGACAGATCAAAGGAGACATCTTAAGGTGGAACTTAGAAACTTCTAAAGGGATACTTTCAGTACATCATGCTGTCCCTGTTGTCAATCATACTGTCTTTTTTTTTGCTTTAAAGTTAAATAACAAATATGCCAGTTATGTTAAGAAAATTTCTTTTTATAGATATTACTAAATATAATATAGACCCCCAAATAACTCCATAACAGACAACAAAATTTCAGACTTGTCTAAATAAACAGTGTTTGCAGACGACACATCACATTTTGCCCTAATGATTGAATTTGCCTTTGAATGAGTAGGAAATGTTGTGGGAAAAAGAAGAAAATGCTGGTTGTCAGCATTTTCCCACAATCCTTTCAACAGTCTTCTTTCTGAGATTTGTTAGATGTCAGGATTGTTTGGCACAGGGTTAAAAATGCTTTGAGGAAAAATCATCAATCAGACCACTGAAATAATGACATACCTTCACAGAAAGAATCAGGAAAAAGATGATAACAAACAAAAGCATCAACCATTGCTCATCCATCTCTAGAAGTGAGTCCATACCAGGATATTCAGCCTTGAAAAAGGAATGTTTCCATTCATTATTTTTGATCATGACTATCTGAATAAAAGTGAACATACTCTATCTTAATGGTGCAATTAAACTTCATGATGAAAATCTCTGAATGAACTTGTGCTGGCTTTGTATTCTGTGTTTGTTACCCTCTGTAAAAATTTATGACAACTATAAACTCCAATTTCTCCGAGTCTACTTACAGGCTTTTCCAATTTTTATACGGTAGTTCAACTGTCTTGAAACAGCTATCAACAGACTTGTAAAACTGCTTCTTTGAGAGGATCATTGGCAAAATATAGAGATTTCTATAATCCACATTTTTCTCTCTTTTGTTGACTATAAGGTTGGTTCTATTGACCCTTTACATTTACTTATTGTGACACCCTTACGCATACTACCAAAACAACTGATTTTTTTTTCATTAAAAACATATGTCCACATGATCAGCACAGAAGATATCTTGTCTTTTTTCTCATAAAAAAACCCTGACATTTGTTCTGAACAACAAGCAATCATTTTATTCCATTTCCTATAAAAAGATATACCCTTCTTAAAACGAGAAAAAAATATAGTAGAAAATATTTTTCAACAACAAGACACACACAAAAAGAAATGTTTAGACAGAATTTTATTCCACAATCTTACCAATCTTTGCTGAATGATCCAGAGTTTTATATCTGGAGCGTAAGTCATGTAGCCCACCACTGTCAAACAGGTAATGCAGAAGTCAAACACTTGTAGACAGAAAAATGGAATCAAATAGCCTGGGCGATTCTGTGAACAAAGTAACAGAAATTATAATATTTCATGGTATCAGAATGTGAAGCACAAAAAAATTTACGCAAAAAGAATGATACAAAACCTACAATACATCCAATCTACATTGTCAACTCCTTAGATCTAGAAATGAACTTCATTACACACAATGACTCCCAAGAAAACACAAAATATTCACACTGTTCCATGAAGAGCTAGCTCTGTAGACAGGCAGTGTGAGCTTGAACTTTAACCCTTACCCTGCTAAATAAGTGAAATGAAACTATTAAGCCGATTGTAAAAACACAAATTTTACTACATGTATTTCAAAGGTATTTTTGGAGGAAAAATACAACCTTATCGGACAGTGTAGATTCAAGATCAGACTGCATGTTCTGTGCAGTCTGATCTTGATCTACACTGTACGCAAAAGGCACTGGAGTCACGCTTAGCATCCTAAGGGTTAATACAGATTGCTACGTTGAGCAACACCCAACTGCATCCAAGTGATCGCACTGTTCTGAAATCCGATTGATTAACCCTTTATCACACAATCACGAGTTTTAACAACCTGTTGTGGAAGACTTGAAAACATCATGGAAAAAGGAGAAAATGCCGGTAACCAGCGTTTTCTCCTTTTCCAACAATGTTTTCAACCCTTTTATGATTTCCATTATTTGAGGCACACTAAAATTGTCATCTGCAAATGCTTGGAATTTGGATGAATCTAAAAATTTTGACGTCCAGTAAAGGGTTAACTTACTTTTCAAGGCAATTAACCCTTTACTATACAATCCAGAGTTTTAACAACTCTTACGCTCAATGCTTTTGAAAAAATTGTGGGAAAACAAGAAAATGTTGGTAACTAGCATTTTCTCCTTTTTCCACTGTTTCCTACTCTATCAAGGACAGAAATGATCATTTGAGTTACATTCAATTTGTCATCCACAAATGCTTTCAGTTTGGTACAGTAGATAATTTTGTTGTTTGGTAAAGAATTAAACTGCCTTTATCTGTAAATACAGCGATGAATTCTGCTAGCAAAAACCCACAGAAAACAAAATATGAATGTACGCTTCTATATACATGCATGCAAACATGAAAGTTAAAATACACCTTGTAGTCCCAAATTTTCTATGACAATGACTGCACTTGTACATTATCATGATAACTGAACTGATACAAAGAAACAATAAGATTCACAACCAATGCAAGTTCGGTATCGAAAGTCTGTAGTTTCAACAGGTTAAATAATTACACGTTGGAAATTATTTATACATTTTCCCAGTATGAAAACAAATCTGTCTTCACTAATTTTCAAAATGTGGCCAATTTTTTAGGCAAATTGAATGAATGTTCCCAGTTGGAATAATCCTTGGCAGATCACTTCTTCTAAATGAAAATAATTTTTCAAATGCAATGAGCTCTTTACTCAATCTTTTTGTCTCTTTTGTTACTAAATTTGGAAATATATTCTGAAGAGAATTTCACTTAAACCTTTACTAATCATCAAAACTTTTTTTCCAATTGAAACAATTTACAGACAACACACAAAAAGTTGCTCAAATGACGGGATATGCTTTTAAAGGGTACAAAATATTGCGGGAATAGGAAAATGCCGGTTTCAGCTATTCTCCTGTTCTCAAAATGTATTCAAACGTCATCGGAGAGGTCATCAGACCTCTCCAACAGTTGTGAGTTTAAAAGGCAGACTGCCTTAAAAATTTCGAAAAAAAAATGGAAAACTATGGGAGCTAATTCTTGCTTAACCTCAAAGGATAGTTTCAATTATTCATTATTTCTATTCAAAGGATATTTTCAATTGCAGTCATTATCTTCAGAACAAAATGACCTCTGCAGTAGTTGTAATTTTTCATCAAACAAATAAATCCAAGTGGGAAAAAAAAAAAAACAATTTCGTTAAAAAAGAGAAAAAACACTGTGGGAAAAGATCACGCAACTTGAAAACGGGGGAAGGCCATTTGTCTGCCATGTAAGCTAATGCATATGAGGTTTAGAATATGCGGCAGCAATCATATAATGCTTTCCTTGTTTGTTTACATGTAAAATATATTGAAATTTAAAGCCAGTAAACTATTTGAAAACACTGATGCTGACCTCTCCTGGCTTCTTGTTTAAAGAAGGCAACTTGTCTTCTCCAAGGCCATAAAAGCACAGGGTTGTTTGGTAAGGGGTTAAAACACCTTAGTTCAATAAATATTTAACTTACTCTAACTGCTCCATACACCATCATCAGGGCAATCAAGAATGTACACAGGACAAGTGCAAAAGCAAAACAAAGATCTGCTGGAATGAGAAAATATATCTAAACTTCAACATCTTTAAACCATCACAAATTCAAGAATATAAACAAGAAACGTTTGGAAAGTTTATTATAAAGGCCTCATATAATCATTTCACTGCTAGAGATTAACATACAAAGAAAAAGAGCAGACCACTATACATGTACATGTATGCTAATCATTATTCTGTCTTGCAAACCCATGCATTACTATTGCTCATGTAAAAAAAAGTACATTACTTCTATGTAAAGTCCATCTTAACCCTTTACCAGAAGACAAAATTTTGGACTTGGCAATGTTAAACTTATTAAAAACATTTGCAGAAAAATCTTTCATAATCATACACGTTTCAAACTGGGGTTTTCACCTTACTATTACAGAAGAAACAACAAGTATGGAAAGTTTCTCTTCTTTTTTTTGAAGATTTACCTTTCTTACTCATACATCTGACTAGAGCTGCATTTTTCAAATTGGATTTCAAAAAATGTTTAACTTCTTTGATAACTGAATGAAAGACATAAATAGACAGTAATTGTAAATTTTTGTAAAAAAGAAGAAAATACAAAGTTCCTCATTTGATACGGCAAGTTTTATAGCATGAAATGGGATCTCTGTTTAGTTTTCATTGCATATCACACTTTTTACCCCACTGTTACAGAAGAAGCAACTAGTATCAAAAACTGATTTTTTTTTATTTACCTTTTCTAACTCTGCCGTACATCTGACTAGAACTGGGCGTTTCATACTGAATTTCCAAAACTGGGCCACTTGTTTCTTGTTTCCCATCATCTTTTTCCAGCAGAAGGATTCCATCAGAGTCCATTTTCTTTCCTGCTTCATTTTTCAGAAGTTCTGGATGAAAGGAGGAGGTAATAAGACATCCTAACACCAAGATGTGAATCATCTGTAACAGTAAATAGAACATATTTAAAATAAAATACTTACCCCATCTAATAAAACTGTATTTCTCATGAGAATTTTACTATATGTAAATCTGGAAATTGTAGCACTGTTTTAACTGACAAAGGCTATCTGACACTATAGGTACTAAAGGTATGTCATTATTTTTTTTAAATTGATACAAACATCAACTAATTAGCATTATCCATTTATACCCTAATGGCCTATTCTTGACATTGCAATTGGTTGCAAAGGCAATGGGACTTACAACATACCTGGTTAATGGAACTTGACAAAGTGGATGCCTCAAATTGATGTGTATTTTCATCGACAGTCATTGATACTGGATGTTTAAACCCTTGATTTTATCACTCACAAGTCTTTACATGTTTGGGTATAAATTTTACAGAAATCATCTACATGTATATATTTAACACTAAATCGAACAATAAGTAGATTATAACATGGTGAGAGTTTTCTCATACTTCAAGTCCCAATATTACAAGTAACCTAGGGCTGGAAGGGGTTATTTCCTCCCTTGGCTTGTTTGCTTGAGCTTGTTTGTCTGTGCTCATTTTTCGGCGGTCGTTTGTCTCAGCTAAACTGAACATAAAAAGAGGTTTTCTTTAACAGCTTTGTCAAACTTTTCCTTACATCAAGTATATAACTATGGTAACTTTGTACTATGAGTTTGCATATATTATAATGATCCAATTATGATTCATAAATGTTGTCATGTCCAAGAGTAGGGAGAGCCATCTATAGCGCAAGTAAATACACTTAGGCTGAGAATGGATTTTCCCTCTATAATGTGTTTTCAAATCATTCATCCTACATATGAGACAGTAATTACTGGTAAAAGAGATTGCAAATTCGGACTAGTTGAACATGTAAGTTTGATTTTTTTGTGACAATTTTGCATTTGACAGCATGTGAAGATATCTAGCATGATATGAAAGTATTGACGCTGGCATAATTGATGAAATAAAACTCTTTGATCAGTTTTAACATATCACAAATTGGTGTAAAACGGTCACACTAAAATACACCACTGGAGTAATTTATGCCACAGGGAGAAAGTGATACGCCACAGCACATAAGTAACTTTTACTGCGTATATTTTATGTTTAAATACCTTAATTAAGGTGTTATCTTTAATATATTTATTATTTAAGTTCAGCTGAGAAATTTTATACATCTGATGAAAATTTGATCTTGAAAGACAGCCATACTCCGAGTCACAATGTCAGTGACACCATAGTTGTATAAAACATCAATTTCTTGAAGATATAGATTGTACAACTTTAAATAAATTTATTTTTCAATTCTAAGAATATTTCACTATGTTCAGAATTGAATCATAACTTTGTAAACCATTTCATCTCCAGACTTAAATGTGTTAGCTCGGAACTGTATCGGAAGATAGTGAAGGGAGATAACTCTAATGAACGTTTGACACTTATCACTTTAATCGTTAGTCTGAAGTAGTTTTAGTTTAGTGATGATCCAATGTAAAGCATAGTTAAATATCCTACAAATTGAAAAATAAGTCCATTGAAAGTTGTACTGACAAACATAAAGCCGTTTGTCTGTACAACTTTCAATTAATGTATAGTATATCATACAACCATGGCGTCATTTAGACTGCGACTCCCAAAAAACTCAGGGTATCGCTGTTTTTCAAGATCTAATTTCTAGCAAAATACATAAAATTTCCTTGTTATATTTCAATGTATTATAAGATAACATGTTAAGATCTCTAAGCATAAGATTTACGTATTGAAAGTTATAAATGTGCCATGGCAAGTCATTATCTCCTGTGGCATAATTTAATGCTGTGGCGTATTTAAGTGTGACCTGTGTAAAATAATATTTACAGATATACTTATGCTGAATTTCATAAATGTAATTACAATCCCTGTCTAATGTACGTTGAACATGCCCGTGGGCACAAGTCCAGGGTTGAATAAACCCAGGTATGAACTGGTTTGGGGACGAATAAGCCCGGAACCCCTAAGACAAGTCTTTTGGCCGACTTGTCTTTGGGGCGATTTGTTTTTAAACAAGTACTAGGGCGTGTGTCCTCAACTACTATTAAAATCCTCACAGTATCAGCTTAAGAGCGCTTAAACCGCAAGACCTTGGTTGCAAAACAAAAAAAAAAATCGTGACAAACGCGCAGCACAGCTTAGGCCTACGAAATTAGAAAGTCGGTCGGGGGAGGTGTCAATCGAGTTCAACTTGACATAAGCTTCCTTGTTCCTCAACACGAAGAAAGAGTATATCGGTTTATTTACCAAATGCCACAATCCAAGAATGATTGTGCCAACCCGAACATGACAGCAAAAACAACACCGAAAGGCTTTCGAATCTCCGTTGTCGTATTTCAGTTTCATTGTGTTTTGTTTGTTGTCTCCGATAAATTATGACGTCAGTTATTATGAAAAATAGTTCTTTTCCGGAAATACTGGAACTATTTTCAAAATTTCAAGTAAAGAATATCATGTATCACACAATATGATCATCTCAAACAGCATTCTTCCATTGATAATTCAATAAACTCTGCTAAAACAAGATGTAGATGATCACAAATTATTTCAAATCATCCCCCCTGTTTTCCTTCTCGCGTATTTATACAATGATTTACTTCCTTTTCTGAAGGATCAAAGTATGGTAGTTACTCGATATCATTCTAAACTGGCAGCCTGTTATCGATCTTCGTCATCGGACGGTTACGGGAGATTCAACGGGTACCAGTTTAGATATCATTCATACTCTGGCTCGATTGCAAGCTTATAAAAAAATACACATACATTAATCTCTTTGCAATTAAGATTTCAGTAGGTTTCTAAATACAAATTGGTTGACGTAGGGAGAATATCTCTAAAACAGAAACACACACTATCAGATAGAATGGTACCAAATAATGATGTTATAAATGTCTCTTCGTCACCCCCACTTATCCATAATTAATCTTCAAGCCAACCCGTTACACTCTACACTTAGTCATAGTTCAAGTAACTGCTAAACGGAAGGAATAATTTTAATTGTGACCTATTTCTCGCATTTTAAGAGGCCTGTATTGAAAACAGCGTGGAAAGAGGATAAAAATTATCGTAACAAGGAACGTTTTCATATAACTACATTGTATTCGGTTCATTTTGATGATGATGATGGTGTTGGTGGTGATGATCATAATGATGATGATGATCGTTATCATGATTTTTTTTTCATTGGTTGACCCTATTTTACAAGCTTTTTTTCCCAAAATCTGGAGTTAATAAAGAAACAAAGCACAACCATCCATAACAGGGAGATCCTACCACGTGTATCACTTTGGCGGCACACTAAACACTTGCAGTATTAATGTGTTCATTAGATTCTGAGAATATACTTCTGCCTCCACCTCCCTTATTGTCATTCGTATTTCTGCACAATAAGACACGCAGTAAGTGCGTGTAAAACTATAATTTTGCCGCAATTAAAAAAGAAAAAAAAAAAAAAAAACACTTTCCTAGTCTGAAAAACATAATTTTACTGTGTGATTGAAAAGAACTTTTAGTCATAGGAAGCATACGTCCGCAAAACTTACGGTAGATGGAAGCCAAGATCGGACCGGGCACGTTCTCTAAGTATGAGTCTATGTACACCATCATATAAGAACTTTTGCCCCCCATGTTAAAAATTGAACAAATCTATTGTTTTTCAAAACACCTCTGTCTGTCCTTTTACACCTCCTATCGGTCAATTTCAAAAGCGACACTGAAATTTAGCCTTGGATTTTGTTTCCAAAGTTCACCAAACTTCTAAAATTTAGACTCACCCAAATTCAAAGCAATTGCAGATGGCAAATTAAATGAGGTTGGACCGGTGATTAGATTCGTCTCAGTTGAAAAGACAGAAACCGTTGTGGGAAATAGAGAAAATGCTTGTAACCGGCCTTTTCTTCTTTCCCACAATGAACATTATCAAAAGCTTCTTCCCTCAGGATCGTTAATACTCGGATTGTGTGGTAAAGTATTATATCTTTTATGAATTCTCACTACAGTTCATAAAGAACGAGTGATTTTGAGCAGTTTCGTCTTCGTCACAAAGTACACCCTTTCAGTTTTCAATTTGTGTGTGTGAGCGCGCTCGCGTGTGTGCACCGTTGCGTGCGTGATCGCTCGCGCTCTTTGCAAGAAAGATAACTTTCATATATAGAATAATTTGACACGGTGAAGTATTTGATTATTTTCCGTTAGTGCACCCTTCCCCCCCCCCCCCCCCGCACTTCCGGTCCGGTTTTCTATCCCCTTTTTCCGCACCAACCCGTAGAAAGGCGACTTGTGTTGCTGTTATTCTTCTAGCGTCAATTTCGCAATAAATACATAGTTCATCGTGATCTCTTTTGGTTATCAATTAATTAGAATGATTTTGCCATGACAACTGTTCTCTTGCTTACTCAATAAACTGCCTGGAAATGTGTGCTACACGAGAGATACTAGGTCTCTCAGAATCTCAAATCCAACACCGCCACCCTTGAACAACGATGACCAAGTTTTTATTCTACCTATAGAACACTGAACTCTTCGTTTAACATCTCAAGTGATAATAAATTTACGTTAACAAAAGGGTGAGGACATTTTAAAGCCATTGAGTGGGATGGAAAAAGAACTCTTCCAGTCAACACTATACAATAACACATTTGCAAGTAGGAGAGTCGATTTTGATTTGAGCCATGGTCTGGCAACGGGAGGTTTAACCCTTTCCCAAACGATAAATTTTAGACTGGTCCAAATTGAAAGAGTTTGCAGACGACAATTTTAAATTTGATGAAAATGGCAGAAAGTTCTGATAAAGGATAGAAAACACTGTGGGAAAAGGAGAAATTGCTTGTTACAAGCAATTTCTCTTTTTCCCACAGTGTTTTCAAAAGACTTGTACTGCAGACACGTGAAAACCAGGGCTTGTTTGGGAAAGAGTTAATTGAGTTTCCGTGATACATTATACAAAGCAAGTCATCATATATAATTATGCAGTCATAAAATCCATTTTGTCTGACAACCGACTAAATGGTGGGGTAGAATGTCGTTGGACATGCAGACAATTTTACAAATAGCAAAAAGTTTCGATCCATGTGAGCCTGACTGCGGACTGCGCAGACTGACGTGAACCGATACTTTCTGCAGATGCATCATGCGCACCTCATTTACATTTGAGCCGTGCTCTGGCAAAAGGGGGTTTAATGCATCTCCGTAATCCATTATACCAAGCAAGTCATCACATAATTATGGAACAATAAATGCCATTTTGTATAACAACCGACTGATTCATGAGGTACACTGGTCCTTTGACATGCCGAAAGTTGACTAATAGCGAAAAGTTTCGGCCCAAGTCAGCCGGCGCGGACTGCGCAGGCTGACCTGTATCGATACTGTTCGCAGATGCATTAAACCCTCTTTTCACAGAGTGCAGCTCAAATTTTGATTTTCACTTTCTATGCACATCGCAGGTGTAAATGTAATGATCGTCTTAGCGCCAAACGTTGAAATGGATAATTACCCAAATGACTCAGAAAAAGGCCAATGCATAATTCCAATTGAAGGGCTTAGTTTTGGTATATGGGAGGCGACTTTGAAAAACACCGAATGTGCGAGTGAGGAAGATGCACGAGAAGTGAGGTAGAATGTTTCTTGCAGGGGGGGGGGGTGGGGGGGGGGTCCTGGAACCTTTACTCTCTCATACAATTTGATAGATCTATTACGTCTGAAAACATCACAAAGTTATTGCTGGAAAAACTTGTACTTGATACGAACAATAATACGAATACATACCAGATGTACTATGTCCACCAAATCTTAAATTACTGTGTTGTAAAATGCATGTCATAGCATGATTACTGAATGGGGAACAATCTGTGGCCTGGAAAGATTGAAGTTAAGAACCACCAGGGACGCATGTATAGATTGACGCACAGACGGTCGTAATGCAACTGAAATACTGTTGATGTGGTGTTAAGAAACCCAAATCAAATTTTATCTGTCACTTTACTTTTATTAATCCATCTTTGGCCCACAAGTGTACATGTGTTATAGTGTTATATAGTTTCCTTAACAAAAATGTCAAATAAGAAAATGTGGAAATCTGCGCAAACACATCCTATCTTGCCACGCCCAACTATGGATGCATGTTGTACAGAATGAAGAACACAATCAGCCTTTGCGTATGTGCAGTCTTATGTTGGTCTACATGATGAAGGCTTTATACATGGATGCATTGAACCTTTTAATCGCGTCGATTACCGCAATTTTATAAGGTTTTAAAGTCGTCATTTGCAAACCTTGTGCTGGATTTAATAAGTTAAATACAGATCGTAACTCTTTACCAGACGACAAAATTTTAGACTTGTGCAAAAAAAAGTAAACAACAAAAAAAAAAATGTAGATAAAAGGATGATTACCTTTGAAATGCCTGGGAACATCGTGGTAAAAGAGAGGTTATTTTGTAACCGGTTAACTGCATCGTTCATGAGACTTTTAAAAGGCATAAAACTTAGATTATGGGAAATTTCTCTTTATTTCATATTTATACCATCACTAAGTACATGCTAAGAAAAGCTATAAAAAAAGGAATTAAATGCAAGCTCCTAAACTTATCGGTATGAGAACTGTGGATTAAGAAATCTTTGAAAATGTTTCGTGTTATTTATCCCGGCGTGTGTATTGAGCTATGCTCTGTGAAAAGGGCATTAATGCATCTGCAAAAAGTATCGAAACAAATCAGCATGCGCAGTCCGACCTGGGTCGAAACTTTTTTTTTTGCTATCGATCAATTCTCCGCATGTTAAAGGACTAGTGTTACCTCATAATTCAGCCAGTTTGTCAACTAACTGGATTTAAGGATCCATAATTATAGGATGACTTGCTTGCTATCATGCATCACGGAGATGCAATAAATCCCACAGCATGGCTCATTTACCTTCGCTGAATGGCAGAAATGTTCATCTCGATTCCAAAAATAGACTTAATTTACCATTAACCCTTAATGCGCTGAATAAATGATTTGGACCTGTTAAATAAGGAAAAATAGTCCGAAATATTCGTATTTCAAGATCGTTTCCCTTGGAATATGTAACATAGAAGCAGACAGTGTAGATCAAAGATCAGACTGCACGTTCTGTGCAGTCTGATCTTGATCTACACTGTCTGCAAAAACAACTTAAGTCGGTTCCAGGGCTTTAAGGGTTAAGCTGCTAAGTGCGACTCGGGGCGCTTTTGCTGACAGTGTAGATCAAAATCAGGCTGCACAAAACGTGCAGTCTGATCTTTCATCTACACTGTCCGATACAGTATTTTCTTTCCGGTGAAATCAACTTTGAAACCGTAAATCTTGCGTTTTTACTATTGTGTGGAAATTTTTGTTTCATTTATTTAGCAGTTTATGGGTTAATGCAATTTTTGACCATTGTTTTGACCGAAACATTCTGTTCTCTATTTTTATTGTCGACAATTCACCGAATGGTGCTTCTACCAATATTATGATCGACGTGTTTCCTAAACTTTGTCTGAATAATCTTTTACGCCGATCTCAATATTTTTTTCAGTTGCATAGAAGCAACAGTTCAGGTATGTCTCAGCTGCCAGCAGTGATCAAACCAAGAACCCCCGGACTGCAAATCCTAAGCCTGAACCACTCAGCCACCTAGATCCCTTTAGTTCCATAGCAATGCTTCCCTTTTTACATTTTTGCATGGTTGCATAGTCATGCTTTATATGTAAATGATTAATTTAAAGTCTCTCTGACTACAAATAACGTTAACTTAAAGCAATACATACAAATGTATCAATAATGATGAAAATAAACATAAACAACCAATAAAATTGTTCCCCGTAGTAAAACATAAAACATACAACCCACAGGTATAATCGAATTATTTACATAAAAATCCATTGAGAAGTAAGCCCACACAAAAATAAGTTACCAAGAAAAATGTCCCTCTCTCTAGCAACATACCATATATACCTGAAATCACGCATTTCTGTTATAGCCATCAAGTTTTTGGCATAGACACATCACTTAAGCTTGAAGTTAGGTGCCTCATTTTAAGGAGAGCAGCCACCTTTAAAAAACAGTGCTATAGAAAAACTTGTTGGAATAGATTCAACTGCTTATTGCAAGTAGTTGATACTTTCCGGCACGGTTTCCAAATGCTTTGTAACGCGTAAAATCCAGTGTTAATATAGTAATAAGTAATAAAATGTCAAATATTACTGCAAAAACAATTCTTGTACATACCATCTAGAATTTATCTACAAATAAAGTCAACTGTACATATTCCACTGCCTATTGGAGACCAAATCACAAAACGGACAATTGTAGACAGAAAACTGTAATGTTGCAATTTCAAGACGCAGTAGACTCATAGAATATCTTTATACTGTACAGCTGACAGTGTTGGCCAAAGATTAGACCGCACATTCTGTGCACCCTGATCTTCTTCCATATTGTCTGTAAAAGCCAATAATGCTTTGTACTTTCAGGTTTAAATTGTTTATGATAATAAATTAAACAATAAATAGTCAAAACAATGAAAAAAAAAAAAAAGAATGCTAGAAAATAACGGCTTGATTTTATCTACAAATAAAGTCAAATAACATTGTAAGTCATACCCTACATATAAGCATTTCAACAACATTGTGTTCAATAAATTAAACATTAAATAGTGGAAAGACAAAAGTGTGGAAAGAAAAATGCCTTGAAACATCAATTAAAATTGATAATACTACATTACAGAGATAGCATTTCATTAATCTTTGCACTACGAATTCGGCAAAATTAACATTTTCAGTCTAAGGGAAAAAAGAGTCACGATAGCAAATATTGTTTTCGACCAAAAGATTTCAACATAGCGAGCAGTCTGGACCAAAGATTAGAGAGCAACTTATGCACAGTCCGATCTTGATCTACACTGCACGCAATAGAAATTTATGTCGTGTTTGGCTTGAAATGTATACTATAAAAAATCAAACATTAAACAGTCAAAATAATGAGGAAGTAATGCTAGTAGTTTACAAAATTTGATATAATCTGACATAATCCACAAATAAAGTCTCTAAATAATGTGAGCGATAGGTACTGTATACCTTATATAAAATAACATTTCGTCAAGGACATGATCGAGCGCCCATAACCTGTAACCTCAGTTCCGATCGCTCATAAATGACAGCAATCAGACCAGCTACAGCACTTACATGTAAAAAGCTAACACTCTAAATGAATGCATAGACAGTTTACAAGGATACCTTCAAAGCCACTTGCTGACAATTTGTATCAAGAGGTAATGATATGAGCTGAACTCTTTCGGTTAACCCCTAACCAAAGACATCTTATACTATTCCAACTAAAAGCTTTTGCAGACGACGAATAAAATGTGACTGATATGATTGAAGTGTCTTTGAAAGTGAAGAAAACATTACGAGAAAAGGAGAAAATGCTGGTTACCAGCATTTTCTCCATTTCCGATGACGTTTTCAAAGGTCTTCTTCCGTCGTTAAAACTAGATATACCTACTGTTTGGTGAAGAATCGAATAAGTAAGACTATCTGTTATACGGTAAATTAATAGTGAAAATGATTCAGCTACAAATATTTTAACTGATTTACTATTTCACCACCACTGGCGACTTAGATAGCTTTTGCTGACGACGTAGATCAAGGTAAGACTGCAAAAAACGTGCAGTCTGATCTTGAATCTATATCAACTGCTATAACGATAATAGATCCACTATATGTATAATGTACATGACAATATTAAAGTATGGCCACAGACTGCCTTGAATTACAGTAGAAATCAAAATTTTGACATCGAAAAATAAAAATCGAATTTACCTAATTGGCGCCTAAAGAATGAAACCATTACGAGTATCTAATCAAAGTACTCAAAGTACTGACTGCCTAGCGAATTTGATTGATTGTTTGTTTGTTTATTTTTATGGTATTTGACCATGTTTTCAACATTATTTCAGTTATTTAGCAGTGCCAGGGCACATATCCATGCTTTCCTTGACTTTCTTCTACCATTACTCCGCACAATATTTTTCCAAGCCACTGGCTGCTTTCCCACATAACCATCGTCGAAATGTGAGAGAGAAATGAATCCTGTCACAATGACTATCCTCATAAAGAAATTTACGGAGTCTGGGACCAAACCAGCGGCCTCCCGTTCTCAAGTCCTGTATGCTACCGACTGAGCTGCCGGGGCTATGCGTGCTATTGTTTAGCTATAATCCAGTTTAAGTTTAACCCTTAACCTGCTAAAAATGTTAAATGAAACTTTTAAGCCGATGGTAAACACCTGAATATTGCTATTTCAAAGTTACATTTTGGAAAAAAATATCCTCTTATCGGACAGTGTAGATCCAAGATCAGACTGCATGCTCTGAGCTGTCTGATCTTAATCCACACTGTCCGCAAAAGGTCACTGAGTTGCGGTAGTACTGGTAAAAGAAACCCCAGGACAGCATGGTTAGGTGCTCTGGCCACAGCAAATTACTGAAATAATGTTGAAAACGGCCATACAATCAAATAGTCAATATCCAACAGCACAAGATGTAGTTTACTATTTAACTCTCTTTTTTAACAAAACTAGTTTACAAAACCAAGAATTTTACACTTGTCCAAATTCAAAGCTGTTGCAGACCATAAATTAACCCTTTACCACACAATCCCGACTTTTAACTACCATGAGGATGAAGCCTTTTGAAAACATTGTGGGAAAAGAAGAAAATGCTGGCAACCAGCATTTTCTCCTTTTCCGACAATGTTTTCTACCCAATCAAAAAGAAATCAGTTTTTGAGTCAAATTTTTTGTCGTCTGCTAATGCTTTCATTTTGAACCAGTCTAATTTTTTTTCTTTTGGGAAGTAGTTAAATGTGGCTGAACTGATGAAACTTGATTCCAAAAGGGCAGAAAACAATGTGAGAAAAGGAAAAATGATGGTATCAGCATTTTCTCCTTTTCCCGCAATATTTTCAATGGGATTCTTCCCCAGTGTCATTAAAACTTGAAATTGTTTGATAAAGGGTTAATATTCAAGAGGTAGAATAACAGTTTAACTGTACACAATGATCTAAACAATGAATGACAGTGCTTCTCTGTCCAGTGAGGGTTGATACAGCAGGCATTTGCTACAAGTTAATACACAGGTGTATCTATTAATAGATTCATACATAATGTTACAGTGGTGTAGGAATAAGTGATTCTCTACTTTGCATAGGTCACTTAATTTACATATAAGCAAAGATCTTGCACCTTATAAATGACATCTGGTTCACTTTATTACTTTATAGGGCGACATGTTCACCTTGGAGTGGTAGAGCTTTAGTAGTTTTTGTCAAAATTGTCATATATATAACAGAATTAAGATTTCTAACAGAAAGAAGTATTTTCTGTGAGGCAGTATTTGGCAACTGTGGGGTTTTTTGTTTACTTTGAATCTAGGTCAGTCTTGATTCTTGATGCCTATAGACTAGCTTCGCTAGTCAAAAATCATCAAGTTTGATTTCGCTCCAGGTGAGGGTACACAACTCACTCCCCAATTACACTGTGCAAGTAGCTGATAAGATTCTTGCCGTGTCTGGTTTCATGAATGCTGGAGTAGATGGTTTATGTGGTCTGTACCAGGTTTTTCGACGGTGGTCCTTCTTTACTAGACGTGTTCGACTGAGATTTTCATTTACCAGGTATTTGGTAGTGTTTCCCTATTTACCAGGTTTTTTTGTTATGAAAAGAATACCTGAGGGAGGCACCACAAACTGGACAGTTTGGGTAAGTCTTGATTTCTTTCTTCGGGATGTGCCAGCATTTACTACATCGTAGTCTATACTTCTTGTATCTGAAAGATACCATTTTAACTCCTTTACCACAAGATCCCGTGATTCAACGACCCTCAGGAAGAAGGCTTTTGAAAACGTTGTTGGAAAGGGAGAAAATGCTGGTAACCAGCATTTTCTCCTTTTCCCATAATGTTTACTTCCCTATCTAAAGCCCAATTCCATTATTTGAGCCTCATTTTAATTTGGCTTCTGCAAATGCTTTCAATTTGAACGAGTCCAAAGAGTCAAAGTCGTTTTTCGCAATTCCGAAGAATCCTCTTTATTTGTCACAGTTTTGGAAATCTGCATCTTTTGTATGAAAGATCAACTTATTGTTCGGCACTGAAGTTCTAGGATCGAACCCCATACTGGTCGACTCGACCTTTGGAACCTACTAAACCGTGGTGCGGATGCTGTGCTGTTTAGTTAAAAAAAAAAAGACAGTCGAATTCACAAGTGCATTAAAAATGGCTTGAAACTAAAACCAACTGACAAAACTCCATACCAACACAATGACAAGAAAATCCTGTTTTACCCTTTACCACACAATCCCTACTTTTAACGACCCTGAGGAAGAAGGCTTTTGAAAGCATTGCGGGAAAAGGAGAAAATGCTGGTAACCAGCATTTTCTCCTTTTCCCACAATGTTTTCTACCCTATCAAGGGCAAATTTAGTCATTTGGGCCACCCTTAATTTGTCGTCTGCAAATGCTTTCAATTTGGACCAGTCTAAAATTTTTTGTTGTTTGGTAAACAGTTAAGTTGTATCAACAACTAAAAGGCAGGACAAGCATCTTCATAAATGTTTCAACGGCAATGGGCATACATACACCAAAATTTTCGAGCCATGCTCTTGCAAAAGAGGGTTCAATGCGTCTGCGAGATGCATTATAAAAGAGAGTCATCACGTAATTGCAGATCAATAAAATCCACTTTTTCTAACAACCGTTTGAATTCTGGCGTAGCATGGTCCTTGGACATGCAGAAAATTTACCAAAAGCAAAAAGTTTGGCCCAGATCAGCTAGCGCAGTCCACGGACTGTAATTTGTGCAGACTCATTAGACCCTTTTTTCACAGAGCGTGGCTCATATTCATTTTAACAGGATTATTGAAATACTTAAAACATTAATAAAACATTCATATCAATGAATATACTGAGCAAATCTGACTCATGAATGAAACACAGCAATCCGCTTTTCAAATCACTGCGAGCTGTTAACCCATAGGCTGCTAAGCACGACTCAATGACCTTTTGCGGACAGTGTAGATCAAGTATGCAGTCTGATCTTGGATCTACACTGTCAGACTAGGAGATAACTCTCTTCCAAAACTGCCTTTGAAATAGGAACAATTGGGTTTTTACTATCGGCTTGAAAGTTTCATTTCTTTATTTTGTGGATAAAAATAGTATTGACCGATCAGATTCTTTCAATAGATTTCAATGTAATATTAAAATTACCAGTTCACGCTGTTGCGGAGAAAAATTTGTCCCCCTCCAAAGTACTTACCTTTGAATAGCTCTCTTACTTTTTTTATCCATTTGTTTGTACTGTGTACCAGAATGGAAGATAAAATACTGTGGAACACGATAAAAGTAACAACAGTTTATAAATACGTGAAAAATAATTGATTTTGATTAGGAGCATAAAAATTGTCTGCAGGGGGTAATGAAATCAATACATGTATTTAAAGACATCGTAGGTAATTTGGTGGTCATCACCACATGGTATGTACGTGCACCAACCTTATTCCACATGCATTACAGAGCGGTGTGCCATCCTCGGCGTCCCTCCACAACGGTGTTCTTCTTGTCCTACAGGATGTGCAGATCTTTACTGAAATATCATCATGTTTTCAGTCAGACAATGTAACACTTTGCATACAAAAAAATGCAGCGAGCCAAATTGGTATGGGCGTAACCAAGTAAAGACATCTTCCGTGACAAGACGGAACGTAAAATCCCAAAAAGAAACAACTAAACATTCTACTAAGTGTCATACATCTAATTTCAATTAAATAACTGAAAAATTCATTTTTGATTGACCATTTGTAGAGTGGACATCGTAGTAATTGTAACATACCTACAATATTCATGACGACTGGTATAGTTTATCGTCGTAACTACTGTAGGTAGGTTATACCTTCAATTGGAAGACCCCAGCCAAACCCAAAAACTTCGCATTTGCTGCCTCAAGTAAGCTCCAGAGTTGGCTGCTTTTATACGTAAAGTTCTAAATTTTTACTCAGATTCATCATATTCAACAACAGGCAGGACGTGGGGCCTCTTTCTGTTGATTTCATTCCACTGTGCACAGCCCTACAGTTAAGTGACAGCCGCAACGATCGAATATGTAGGCTACACAGTTCCGAGGACCACCAAAGTGCAAACTACCCACCGCTCCCTGTCTCACGTCACCTTTGGAGTAGAGAGAGTAAAATTTTATCTTGATAGCCTACCATATTGGTGCGGAGAGTTACCCTCGGCCTCGGAACAACTGTACATTTCTGGTGAGGTGTTACCTTGTTGACTGGTCGGGTACTTTGCCGACTTGGTTCGGGATTTTATATTGCTAGATGGAGTATAAAAAGATATCTCACCTAATGATGTATTATTCAACAACAATTCTATTATATATGAGCCATGCTCTGGCAAAAGGGGCTTAATGCATCTCCGTGATACATGATACCAAGCAAGTCATCACATAATTACAGATGCATAAAATCCATTATGTCTATAACCAACTGTATCATAAAGTAGACTGGTCCTTTGACATACAGAAAATTGACTAATAGCGAAAAGTTTCGGCCCTGGTCAGCCTGCGTGGACTGTGCAGGCTGGTTTTTTTAAGCTCCCTTTTCACAGAGCATGGCTCAATCTGTATCTTTCTAATTCCATTTTCCAAAACTAGCAAGGCTGTTTGGCTTAGACGTTTTTTCTATCAACCGACAAGATGGCTAGTCTAAGGATTTTAGCCGAGTCGGATGGCTAGTTTTAGAATTTGAAATCTAAATTGAATTCAAACAACCAAAGTCTAATTACTTTCTTTAAGTCTGGACATACAAAAATACTACTAAGATAATTCCTGGAGTACTAAAAACAACATAAAGCGTACTGTTGCTCAGCATGGGTCAAGATGAGACTGATACGAAAATCTTTGAATGGATGCACAAGAGAAATTTTGGCCACACCCACTTTGACATAGCATTAACTAAGATACCTTTACCTGACTGAAAATATCTATTTTAATGTATTACTCATCGTGCATAATTATGTTCTAGATATAAATGTGTCCCTCACTGGGAACTATTTTCACCGGATCGGTCTTTTCAACTCCTTCATAATTGGAGATACTTCTTATTCCCATTAGTAGAACTCTTTAAGTCATGTGTAGATCTATTGCTGGGACCACGCGTAAACAAACATTGATAATGATCAATAGCATCATAAATATGAAATAAAATCATACGCAGCCATCTATACTAACGTAAGGACATTTAATTGAGATGAAGTGTCTAATAAATATATCAAGGATATCATTTTATACTTTCTTTTCCTGTTATAGGTTAGTGAACGATTTGGCTACGTTACAGGCACTGTATAGTCCCAGTATTGTCGCACTGCCATGCGAGACTTGTGCCTTTTCTTACTATATACGCATAAGAATGCCCAAAGAGAGATAACTATATCGGAGGGGTAATGGAAAGTGTTAAGAAACAGTTTTACAATGACCTTACCTATAAAACGCCGATATCTGCAATTTACTCCGACCATCTTTAAATTTAGTCTGAAGCCACATTGTTACGCCTCTAAATTTTGGATCCTTTTTCGAGGCGCTTCGTCTTGGAGTAGACATTTTCCTCCGGGCCTTCTTCTTAACATGGGGAACTTCTTTGACGTCATCGTTTTGTGTGCGAAGTGGAGAATGAAAATTTTGGACAAGAGTTGTCTGGTTTGGCGAATCTGTATCGGTGGCATCACTCAGTGTTGCCTTTCTGAGTTGTTCTATTTCCTCCTGCTCCTCTTCGCTAACGTCACTATAGGCATGTCTATCAGACTCATCTAATTTGGCTTTCTCAACATAACGAAGCAAGTTAGATTCTTCTTTGACTGATTCGTCAGATTTACAAGTACGATCCTGAAAGCCTAGACTTTTTATAGCGTCTTCAACAGTATTTGGCTCTTGCAGGACTTCAGCAGCTGGAACAGGAACACTGCTGCTAAATTTTGTACTTGTAAACGCCGGTACATTGTTATTGAAATCCACGCTACATATTTGTTTCCCCTCGTTTATGTAACCTGGTAAAGACCCAAGCCGGCTTTTTATGTTTGGAAATGTGTCAGCTACTACAGCAAAAGCAACTGAGTATGTTAGATTTTGTGCATGGGTAATTTCATCAATTTTAGAACCATTCTCAGCTGTTGTTGTGTTTTCACTTTTCGCTGTTTCAAAATCTTTTGAACATCTGCTTTGAAGGTAAGATAAAGGAGCTTTCAGTTCTTCATGATTGATTAAAACATTAGACTTCTTATAAGTACTTGTATCAATATCTGCGATATTTTCAAGGAAAGGGTTACTTGTATTTCGTTGATAATACATTGGCGATTCTTTCATATTTGTACGAATGCTTGAATAATTCCTCTGCATCGGAGATGCCGAAAGATCGTCCACATGTATTGACCTGGAAACTGGGGAGACCGGAACATGAATAGAAGAGACCGATTCATCCCTATGAGCAAACAAACGAGCATATTTTCGTCTTAAATCAATCTCCAGGACCTCGGTATCTTGCTCTGATACCCTAGGTGTGTGTTCATACTTAAAAGTAAAGATGTCGGTTCTTGATTCTTCATGTTGATATGGTGTAGATGAGCCTAGTAATGGAGGTTCCCATAACAACGTGTCATTCGGAATCTCGTCTAAATGGGAACGTCGTCTGACAAACCTATATTCGTCTGGTACTTCACTAGCTGGGCCGAATTCACTGAACCCACTGTCATCTGCATCATGTAGGGCAAACGGGCTTAAAAATACAAGAAACTTTAAATCTTGATTTAGTTTCATGACACAGTTTTTCCAATACAAAGGCATCAACAGAACTCGACAAGTACTGATTAGCCCGTAACCTGTACAGGCTATTTTCAGCGCTTCAAAAATGTATCACTGATTACGCAAAGGAAGAGCACCCGGAGGTCAAGAAAAACAATGAGCCGCTCTCTGGCAAATGGGGGTTTAATGACCTGGGTCGATATTTTTTGCAGATGCATTCAACCCCATTTTCACGGAGCATAACTCGTGTGCTTTTTAACGATACAGACAATGTTGAAGCAAAGGGAACATAAAAATTTTGTTTCATAAACGTTATTGCCTTGAGTCTTTTTCCATCAATATGAATGTAATCTAAAGATTTAAGCTGTATGGAATTTAAAAAAAAAAGTCACGTTTGAAAGAAGGAAGAAGTACTGGAAAAAGAAGAATACACTGAAGAAAATGCCAGGAGACAAATCTTATATTTGCGCCATCAGTGTCTTCTGGCAAAGGTTTAACTTAATGTTGGCTATTTGTTTTAAAAAAAAAAAAAAACTAGTTCAAATGGTAACCAGGACAAACTCGTGAGGGAATAAAATATGACGTTATTGAATAATCAGGGGCGGTATATAGCAGCCATTCTCACTAGCATCCTTAGTCTAACAGTCAAGAATTTTCCCGAATTTCGTAGTGACGTACTTTCTGATTTCAAAACCAATTATTTCAAATTTTAGAGTAAGACTAAGAATGTAAGTTAGAATGACCGGTGAATACGGGCAAATGAAAGGGCAGTGGGAAAAAAGGGATACTTGATAATTAAAATGAAATCCCCACTTTCCTCACAATGTTTTCATAATTTTTTTCCCTTACTGACTTAGAAACAGGATTTTGCCTCGACGGCAACACCAGGCGTTTGAAGAGAAATGACCAGACTGCACAGAATATATAACCTGAACTTAGATCTATACTGCACGTTTTTTTTTTTGTAAGATACTATGGTAAGGAAAAATATTCTAGAATATTTGCACCCTTGAAACAAGCTGAAAATGGTCAATTATATACTAATAAAAATTTCAACATCAAATACATACATAATTATACTGTTGCGACAATTAGCATAAGAGTGACAAAGTTGCAGATCGACCAAGATAGCGGTATGGTTATAGACTTACCTCTTGACTTTAGGCTTGCAGCTGCTGACTTCAGGAGCACTATTCTGATCATCGCTCATTATAGTCAAATTTCTACCACAATTATACTGTTTTCGATGAAGATCCATTCTCCACCGTCAGAAAACTGTACCCTAGCGTGTTTTGAAGAAGTACAGACTCAAATGTTTGTACAGTGGACACTGTGTGTCGTGCACGCACGGGATATGGACTGGGCTTGTCATATATAGACACCATGAAAACACACCGTGATTTTTACCCATATTATTCGACTGAGTTTTCACAGATACTGAAACACTGTCGGAAAAGGAGATGTCGACAGCTAGGAGAAAGAAATTGGTGTACAGTGATGAAACCTTTAAATTTTTACCAGACAACAATATTTAAGCCTTGTCCAAATTGAAAGCATGATAGGAGGACAATTAAACGTGGCTAAACTGAATTATGTCTTTGAAAGGGTAGGAAACATTGTGGGAAAGTGAGAAAGTGCTGATTACACTGGTCTTTATTCTCAATGTTTTCAAAAGCGTTTCCTCCCTCTGGGCGGTTGAAATCCGGGATCGTTTAGTCAAGGGTTAAGAGATTGCAAACAATTGCAAATTAAGCCTCGACGGTTTATCAATAAATTTAACCATATCCCTTCCTTTATGACCAGACTACGTTTTTTTCATATTTAGTTCCGTTTACTTACCCACTGTGGCTACTTACTCAAACATCTCTAACCTGTGTTTCGCCGAGTCCCGGTGGCTCAGTCGTTAGCGTATGGTACTTGAGAACAGGGGGTCTCTGTTTTGATCCCCGGCTCGGCCAATTTCTTTTCGAGAATTAATTATAGTAAATACGACATGATTCATTCCTCTCTCACCGCTGATCATCGTTTCGACAAAGGTTACGTGGGAATGCACCCAGTGGCTTGCAAAGAATATTGTACCTAGTACTAGTTTAAACATATTTTATTCAATGAATGAAATGGGGTTGGACCACAAGTTCTACCAACTTAGAATCGGTCCGTCCCCTACAATGAAAAGAACAAAATAATCTCTCTATGGCAACAAGCAAAAAAACAACAAACTGGGGAAACAAAAAAGGTAACTGGATATAAGAGAAAGAAATAGAGGGATGAAAATGGGAGGAAAAAAAAAAAAGAAGAAAGGAAATTTCAGTAATGAACATACAATACAAAGATGAAAATCAAGTTACATGCGAAAAGCAGGAGTGAGAGAGGATAGGTAAATACTCGATTGAGATGCTCTGGGATCTACGCGTGCAATTGGGATGAAATCGAAATTACGTAAAGCGGCCGGATTGTTGAATAAATAACTGAACTGATGCAAATAGCAAACAGTTATCGTTGTAATTTAAATGTTCATCGCCAAATAACAATTTGTTGGTGTTTAAAGGGTGAAATGCTATTGTCGATCGAAAAAGAATGGTTCTTTTATCCGAATTTCTATTGCATTTAAAAAAAAAGTGTTCCGCATCTTCAGCACCAGTTCCACAAGTACATATTGGGTCTGATTTTAGATGATTTAAAAACAGGTCATTGTTTAAATTACTGCAATTGTTCCTTATTCTAGCATGAATTATCGACAGATGTCGGCTTCCGAAAAAATATAAATTGGGTATTCTTTTGGGTTTAGTCATACTAATGAGTTTTGATTTAAAAGAATTAAATGTCGTGATATTTTTGACATCTTGTTCGAGGTCATTCCATATCGGTATGGAAGGAGGTATACAAGACTTTTGAAACAGTCGCGTTCTTGCTTGTACATGTTCATAATTCTGGCTATTACGTAATTGATACTGCGACCTGTTACCAACTAGTGGGGGTATTAGTTCCTCTATGAATTGTGGGACGAGACCATTTGATACTTTATACATAAAACATAATTTCGAATTTTTCCGTCTCAATGATAATGCCTCCCACCCACACTCTTTGTATAGATTTTCAAGAGATACTGATCTTGTAAGGCCTGTTACAATACGGGCTGCTTCATTTTGTAGTTTTTCAATTGAATTGGAGGAGAAGACAGAACATCCATCCCACACTATAGAAGAGTACTCTAAAATTGGTCGGACGTACGACAAGTATATTTGGTTTAATGCAGCCCTTGTAAGAGTAAATTGAAGTCTGCGCATAATTTGCAGAGTTTTCGATGCTGATTCTAAAATGTCATTTATATGATTGCTCCATTGACCGGTGCTACTTAAAGTAATTCCCAAATGTTTGTGATGATCAACGACCTTTATTGGTGTATTTCCGAAAAGTAATCGTGGTACATCGAAATCTTTTTTATTTGAAAAAATGACTGCCTCAGTTTTATTTGGATTAAAATCTACTAACCATTGCTTTGCCCATGACGATACAGATTTCAGATCCTGATTAATTATACCTTCTATGTCTTTTAAAGAAGTTGCCGAGTAGTACAGGGAACTGTCGTCGGCATACAATCTGGTAAGACTTAGTAAAGAGTCTGTAATGTCATTTACATAAATAAGAAATAATAATGGTCCTAAAACCGAACCCTGAGGTACTCCAGCACTTAAAGGTAGATAGTGTGATTCAGCTGATTGAATCACAACTTTCTGTTTTCTATTTCTCAGATAACTATTAAACCAAGTCAAGAGGCTGTCACTAAAGCCGTGCTCTCGGAGTTTGAATAGGAGACCACTGTGCCATACTCTATCAAATGCTTTAGATATATCACAAAAAACAATACAAGAAAATTGACCATGATCCATGGCTTGACATATATGGTGATATATATCTATAAGCTGGTAGGTGGTTGAATGTTTTGGTAAAAAACCAGATTGATATTTATACAGTAGCTTATTTGTATTTAGGAAATTATATACATGTTTAAAAATTATTCTTTCAAGGACTTTTCCACAACTGCTCAAAAGAGAGATAGGCCTATAGTTAGCTGGCAAGGACTTGTCGCCTTTTTTGAATATGGGCGTTACTGTTGCTTTTTTCCATAATTCAGGGAAAACACCCTCAGAAAGAGAACGATTAAATAAAATATACAGTGGTTTGCTTATTGCATGGATACATCCTTTGAGCATTCTGTGACTTATATCATCGGGGCCGCTAGCTTTATTTATCTCAATAGTACTGGTAAAAGAAACTACAGGAAAGCATGGATAGGTCAACTGGCCGCAGCGGTATATCTGAAATAATGTTGAAAACGGTGTTAAACACCATACAATCAATCAGTCAGTCTAACCCGTCTTTCACCATTACTAGACAGGAAAAGGAATCGAACATGAATTTCATAATTACAAATCCACCGTCTTAACGGTATTTCAATAGAGTTAAGGCCGCTAGAGCACCTTTTACGCCCGTAGCGAGCATTTTCAGGTGGGGGCAGGGGGATTTTAAGAAACATACAATACCAATTTCTCATACGAATCATGTAACCTCTCACCATTTTCTTTGGCTTGAAGCCAAGCCCCCGTAGCTCAGTCGATAGAGTACAGGACTTGAGAACAGGAGGTCGCCGGTTCGATCCCTGGCTTGGCCATTTTCTTTCCCAGGATTGATAATAGTCATAGCGACAGGATGTCATTCCTCTCTCACCGCTGACCATTGTTTCGACGATGGTTATGTGGGGAAGCAGCCAGTGGCTTGGAAAGAATATTGTGCGAAGTACAGGTAAAAGAGACCCCAGGAAAGCATGGATAGGTGCATTGGCCACCGCGATATAACTGAAATAATGTTAAAAACGGCGTTAAACATTATACAATCAGTAAGTCAATCTTAGGCTTGAAACCGACCTAGGCCAATGCGTAGGCAAGTTTAGTGTTTGCTGTTTGTTATAATTATTATTTTTTTTGTTTAGAGTAAACGGAATAACGAGTTAACACGCTTTGAAACATTTTCCAAATTAATAGGAGCTAGTCCTCTTTTAGTGCCCCCACCCAGCCGCCACCTTCGCTTCGGCCCTGTCTATTTATGTCTTCCTAGAGTTTCTTTGCCAGTACAGTGCATACCCATGACACTCCAGACCCCTGGCAGACCAAAAAGACTCTGCTACTTTCTTTAAAACTGAACAGGATGGAATTTGCAAAAACTCAGTTTTTGAGTGGGTTCTGCGTCTTTACTACGCCCAGTACCAGGATGTCACTGCACTAACACATCCCTCATAAGTTTTTTTCGCACGCTGAATTAACCCTTAAACTGCTAAATACTGAGTTGGGGGTTTCCAGCCAATAGTATATACCGAAACATTGCAATTACAAAGTGCTTGCTGCTGGGAGAAAAACTCAACATTTCGGACAGTATAGATCCAAGATCAGACTGCACGTTTTGTGCAGTCTGATCTTGATCTACACTGTCCGCAATAGAGTCGCGCTCAGCAGCTCAAGGGGTAAGCATGCATCATTTCCTGTGCGTTTTAACTGAGTTCTTGAGACCTTTAAGATCGTACCACGCGTTTTCCCGCCCTCACTGAGCCCTACGTTTATCTAATATATGAACTATGCTCTGGCAAAATGGGGGGGGGGGGGGGGGCTTAATGCATCTCCGTGCTGCATGATACCAAGCAAGTCATCACATCATTCATAAAGTTCATTTTTGTTTAACAACTGACTAAATCATGCGGTAAACTGGTCCTTGGATATGAAGGAAATTGATCAAAAGTTTCCTCCCAGGTCAGCCTGCGGGGACTGCGCATGGCTCATATACAATAAGATCCAAGCACACTGTGTTCTCGTTCGTACTGTAAGTTTTCTAGAGGGAACGACGGTCCATACCAGATTTGTGCCACGTATATGGAAACAACGTTTGGTTTTTGTTCCGTTGGCTCGACCGATCCATTCTAAAAACCAGACCCATGTTAAACCCTTGCCGACCGACCATGTGCTTTCAAGACTGGTGAAAAGTCGCTGGAGAGAATTGTGAGAGAAAGAGAAAATGATGGTAATTAACATTTTCCCCTTCTCGTACAATGTTGTCTGCCCTTTGAATGGCATCCCAGGATTTCAGTCATATGCAGTTTTTAGTCTGCAAATGCTTATAATATATAGGAGTCTAACTCTTGTGGTCTGGTATAGAGCAAAAGGACGTTTGGTACCCTGCAAACTCGTAAAAATGCAAAATCAAACGTACATGCCTCATACAAAATTTCTTGCTGTCTACATTTACCAAAGCTAGAGGCATGCTGGAATCGTCTGGAAGTGGCCTGGCTGCTGTACTGTACTGTTACTAAAAAGATGTTGAAAACGACTTTTAACCAAATCAAGCAAAATGTCCAGTGCTGTCCTTCTTGCTGTCCGCATGTCACAAGTCAGTCATGATACATACACATATCAACCACCGGTCAAACAAAGCAATAAAACAGTAGGGATCCGATATAATCAATTATATTTTAGCAATAGACACGATGGTGAGCTGTAGTTTGGAATGTTTATAATGTTGATGAGACATAAAAAACAGATGTTGAAGAGGGATATCGAAGGGTGCAAAAAGAGTGATTGGAATATTTAATAAAGATTCTATCGCAGTGATCTCCCTTGATTAGCTACAAACACCAAAAGCATTTTTCCTTGATTGAGGTTTCGTTCAAATTTAATTTCACTATCTTAAGACAAAATTATGTCTATGTATTTAAACTTGCTTGTACAATAAAAAAGAAACAAAAAATAAAAAACATCCATTGGAAACCATTGTGTTGGATAGTCATATGATTTGCGACATGACTCCATTGTTTGGAGGAAGACAGAGGTGCATATAGATATGCTATACACACTGAGACGAAAATGCACTTGAAGCGATTCAATCTTCCTCAGTGAATGGGTGTAAAGCATATAATGGGTCGCACAATTTGAGATTTCTAAGGACATATGCTACAGTTTTTCCTGCACAACGACTTGCGAATGCTTCTCTTTTAAATAATGCATTATATTCCACTAGTATTTCAGAAAGATACAATATTTTCATCTGTAATATGTTGGTTGCCTTTTAAATATCTGGAAATCACAGAAGCGGAAGAAAGATTTACGAATGACCGGGATGCCAAATCACAACAAAATAGACATTCATTATAAAAGGAAAGTAATTCATTACGTTAATAACTTTGGAAAATGCACCCTATCTCTTAAAAATGCCCCACTTGAAACAGGTTTTTTCAAAATCTTTTTAAAAGATATTAGAAATCACTATTTCTTTGCAAAGTCTTAAAATATGCCGTCCACTGATTTTTTTTTTTTTTTTTTTATTGCAGGAAATCGATCAGAAAGTAAGTCTTTGTTGACACGTAAGAACATTTCTAAATACTACTGTGATCTGTTTGGTACCTTAATTCTTTCTGTTAATCCTTTTTACTGTTGGCATATATCACATTTCCAGGAATAATCATTTATTTGAGCAGTATTTGTTACTTTAACTCTTTACCAGATGAAAAAAAAATTTAGCCTTGTCCAAACTGAAAGCATTTGCAGACGACAATTTCAATGTGGCTCATACGGTCAAATTTTTCGTTGATAGGGTAGAAAACATTGAGGGAAAAGGAGAAAATGCTGGTTACCGGACTGCGCAGGCTGACCATCTTCGCAAGCCAAGGTGAGGATCACTACGTGGGTCTTACCCCTTGGCTGATCGAGTAAAAAATATGTTAGAACGGCGATGCGCCACGTACTGGATTTTGATTGTTATCACCCCTAGATTTACGTCATCGAAAACCAATCAAACATCGCGTAACATAAGTCTTTCGGCATTTCGTCAACAATGGCCAAGGCTTTTTTACCTTTCTAGGTGTATGGCTATGAGCTATTAACTGCTTCGGTGTTGGTGTTTTAACGGGGGTCCTTGACAATTGGCCACTAAGGTCTGGTCCAATGATAGTTTGTTCAGCTTGCTGTCTCCGTAATTCGCCAACAATTGACTACTTTTCAGATCGCAAACTTGACAGACGATTTATCAAGTCCAAATCTATTTTCGAAATCTTGTTAATTTTCGCGAAGCAAAAGCCAAACCCGTACTTTGGCAGTCCATCTTCTGGTGTTGGGATGTATCCTAAAACTTCATTTATTTGTGACTGTGAATGTTTAAGAAAATACTGTTCGTCTGTGGTTTTTGAGTCGCCTGGTTGCGTAGCAACCAGGCTCTCATTGTTATCATCTTGATCTATGGGGTGACGTAAGCATACCTCCGGCCTTGTACTGCTTCCTGTCCCAAGTTCCGGTTTACGAGATAAAACATAGTTTTCTAATTCTTCGGTAAACAACCCAATTTTTCTGTTGTAATTCACTTACAATTGTGCCTTTGTGATAATGAATGTGTCTATAAAGACTGAGCTCTTTGACAGTTTAAACCTTTGAAAAATCATTTCGTCCACAAGGGTACACGATAGCCCATCGCTTACACAGACATCATCTCTTAAAATAGCGCATTATGTATGTATCTAAAAATAGCTGTCGTGAACTGAACAAGTTTGCGAACACGCTGCAAAATACTCTTCGACGACAAACGTCTTCACTACGGCACTGTTGACAGTTCTCAGTGAAAACGGTTTGATAATTACCCATTTGAAGCACACTCTAAATCTTACAATCTGTCCGTAATAGTAAGCCTTATTTCAATTCAACATTCAACCTATGATCGGAAAGAGAAAGGCGATACGGAGTTAACGTGGAAGCTTTCAATGGAGATTTTTCCCAAAAGTAGGCTAATTTTTTTTTAACAAAATTAAAACGACTTGGAATGGTTGCGTTGCCTTCTTAGACATTCTTACACGTTGCTTCTTCAGAGCTTTTTATTCTAGACTTCAAGTACTTTGCACACCCATATTCTAGGTGCACAAGCAGAGATCGTACATAGCGTATGTAATGCGCACGGTTCTAGACTGTACCAAGTCATCGCTTAGCAGGTGCTTTCTGGAATGTAGCTGTGCGACAAATATAGATCTTAAACACGTGACGTATAACGTCATTTGCACCACGGAATTCTCTATGAATTTACACATTTATTAATGAGTCAGTCGCTGAAGCGATCTTTATTTTCAGAGTACACCGACCTAGCGCCTCACCGATCCATACAGAGAGCGTGTGTTAAAGTTTACTGTCTTCAATTAATTGTTTTTCGTTTTTAAAGAGGTGAATGTGTCGAAGTCTGCTCTTTTTTTTTTCAATGTGCGATTAACCTAGATCTAGTATTTATGAAACAATTTATCAGTGCGGGTGTCAGAACGCAAGGTGCTTTCGTAACTGCCAAAATCCTAATTCACACGGGAATTCCGCTTGAAACTTCGCAGTTCTAACAACCAGCAATCTGAGAACTTGACTTTTACTTCACTATATTTCAAATATAATAGAACAGATCAATGGTAACCCACTCGAGCAACAAGGTCTTTATTGGAGTGTTTGTAATCTTGTAAAAGGTTGTTGTACAGGGTACTAGAGCGAATCGCAAACATATGTAGTTTACACCAAAGCAATAAACATGTAGATCTCTACAATTTTCAATTGGCGAGGAAGCAGTACTAATTCATGGACCTTTATAACACGCAGACAAAGTTAAAAGGCCGACGATCATGCTTTTGGGTTATATTGTTTTTCTTGAGCTGTAGCAGCCACATTTCTAGAGTCCACTGTGGACAAAACTTGAACCCGGACAACAACAAAAACAAATTATTTCCAAAGGACAGTTAGATTACTGAGTCAAATATTTGTGTGTGCTCCAGAGGCTACATTTCAGTCCAATGATCATGGAATTGCCCGGCTGTTTGTCTCAAAACTGAATGACAAAACTGAATGTAGGTCACCGGGGTTAAAAGAAAAAGGTTGTCACTAGGTCAAATCATGTAACAGATCTAGTGATGTAGAATCCATTTATGTTCAGTCCAATACTCACGAAACTTTGTCAGACTGCCTAGATTAGATATGGGTGAGTTGCAAAAGGGCAATTTTGGTCTAAAAGTATGTCACTAGATCCTGTACCAAAAGACAACATTCAATTGAGTTCCATACTAATGTTGCCTAAATGGTCCTCTTGTAAAATTGTTCAAGTGGTTCTGCTCTGTTTCTATAAACTTCACAGATGCATATACTCAGAACTGAGTAGTAACATTTCAAAATCACGGCCTCTGAAACTGTATAAGCAATTATACCCAAATTTCATATCTAGCATCCTGTATTTGGAAAGGACAATTATTCAAATTAACAGATATACGTATAACCACATGGTCCAATTTTAGAAAATTCGTGTCATACAAAAACAACTTGTTCTAAATCTGGGTAGAAAATGTATGCCCTATTCTACTGAAATCATTTAAAATGTTTGTTTTAGCAATATATGTAAGATATACATGTAAGTTAAGTCATCCAGTTTCTGCGCTAGAAAAACATTTTTATCAACCTAGAAGCCTGATTTTTGTCCACATTCTTTACAGGCATTATTACGCTGGGAAGGAACTGTAAATATTGATGGAACTTCGACAGTTATTATGTCCCGCTGAATTTCGGGGTGGGAGGATATAGTTTTCATGTTGTCTATCCGTTCATCGGTCCGATCTTCCGTCCAGACAGATATATTCTAAAATCGTTGACGAAAGTTATTGAAACTTCAAACATGTATTCCTCATGATAGTCCGCCGATATACTTTTTTAATGTAATGCCTTGTCATGGAAAACGTAGGCTTGATGTCCTCCGGTCTGCTTGTTTTGTTTTATTTTGTTTTTGTTTTTTATGAAGTGTCATGGAAAAAGGGGGCTTGATGTATATTTCCATTATGGACCAATATCTCTTTAACTACTGGACAAAATTATGAAACTTCATATTTATATTGTTTATCATAAACCACAGACAATCAGTATTTGTTTTTATTTAATGAAATACCGTGTCATGGAAAAAGGGGTCTTAATGTATATTTCCACCAATAACAAAAAGGCCATTTACATGCAAAACACAATACCTCTTATAATTATATTTCTATCTTAAAAAAAAAAAATTTTTTTTCGGCGGTGGATATCATTTTAACGAAATGACTTGTTTTGTATTGATTTTACCTTTTGAAAACCATTTTTTCAATGAAGTCACCCGGGGTAAGAGACTTTGAACTTTTTAAACGTGTTCCTGGTGCCTAAATTTTCATTCTCACCACAATTTTTTTTCATGTAATTTTTAATATTAATGTTTGTTACTTTAGGATGACAACTAAGAAACATGCTTGCATATAATACTGTCTTATGGTTAAGTTATTTTGTATTGCCTTTAATAGATTTGAACAGAAAAGGGTGAAAAGTTCTAACCTATTACCCTCCAGGCGACTCTCAGGACTATCAGTCCTTTGATTTTTTTTGTAATAATTCCCAGCATATCCGACAACTTTCTCCAGTGGTCGCCATTTTTATTTACGCTCTGCTGATGTTGGATAGCAGATGTAACGTGCTATTTGATTGGTGCTTTCAGTCCTGACTCCAACCAATGATTACACGTATTGCGAAGCCAACAAATTTCGACTCGATCAGCCAAGGGGTAAGATCCACATAGTGATCGTCACCCTGGCTTGCGAAGATGCAGGCTGACAAGGCTCGATATTTTTTTGGCAGATGCATTAATCCCCCTTTTCACAGAGCATGGCCCATTTCTATTGAGATAATTTTAGTATACGTGTACCTCGTGCTTACTCCCACGATTTGATCATACTAAGTTTCCCGCGTTCACAGTTATCCAGAGGGTAATTATACTTGATGCATTTGTAACACTACCAACTGCAGACGATTTTTTTTTTCCACTTTTAAGGAAACCTTTTTGAAGACATTGTGAAAAAAATGAGAAATTGCCCGCAACGAACAGTTTCTCCTGTAACCAAAAAACTTCCACGTGTACTCTTGTATTAAAGATAAATCTCTACAGCTAAAGAGCAACTTTAACGCTATTAAAACTTGATAGTGTGTAAACTTTGGTCAGCTGTGCAGCAAACATAGATAAATAAAAGATACATACTCCTCACAAAAAGTCAAGCAACAAAATCATTTCCTTTTTTTTAAAGTCCTGTGAAACATTTGATCGCTTAATTTTAAATGCGAAGAAAAACTCGTTATTTGCAGGTCAACTGGCGATTACTTTTTACACTGTTACCTTTAGAAAATAACTTTTTTTTTTTCCGATTTAAGATTAACTGGTCAAATATTTCACGAGACTAAAAAAAAAAGGGGGGGGGGGGGGGGAATGGTATTGTTGCTTGACTTTTGTGAGGAGTATATATGGCCCGCAACATGCGAAATGAGACCTTCGGACATTTGCGTACAATGTCGTCCCGGATTAGCCTGCGCACTCCGCGCAGGCTAATCCGAGACGGCACTTTACGACTACATAAGGTTTTTTTCATACAGTAGACTTTCGTGAAACAGAAAGTCGTACAAAAACGGGAAGTGTCGTCTCGGATTAGTCACAGACTGCACAGGCTGATCTGAGACGACACTTTTACGCATATGTCCGAAGGCTCATTTTCGTGCGTTGCACGCCATATGGTGTAAGGGATTTGTCTTCATCTAAAACCGGAAACCACAACAGTGTTTTCATCAAAGGCCTCCAAAACATGAAATATGAAATGCATTTTCTACCCGTCGTTAATTTGTGCAACCTTGCAGTCCTCAGGGGCAACATTTGGCATGAAGATACAAGGATGATTATAGTTTCATAAAATAAGGGTGAAATGGGTTAAAAACTGGCTGAAAACTGGCTGAAAATGAGCGTAGATGTATCTTTAAGCCGTGATTTATGTGCAAAGTCACAAAATGTAAATTACATAATGTTTCCAGTCTCATCTGTTGCAAAATTTGTTCAAGGAGTAAATCATTTGTGCAAACAGTAATTGTATTTCATAAGTAAAACCACAAAATCGTAATACATCTAAACCGCACTGATCCAGTTACCGTTTGAATACGACACTTTACGCTACTGCAGTTCGAAAAGATTTTAATGAAACGTTGCAGGACAAGAGCAAATTGCTACCTGCAAGCATATGTTACCTTTCTACCTCTATGTTTTTTATATTATTAAATCTGAAGACTGAAATTCCTGAAAAGTGGATTTGTGCTGAAATATGAATAAAGCAGGATGTGACAATGTGATTGAGGAATTGAAAATTAAGTTTTCCATGATATGTTATACGGTCTTGAGTACTGAAATCTCAAGAACGATTGATAAAGCGTATGAAAGAGGCGAGGATGAGGTGTATCAGCTAAGACTGAAAACAGAATGCGTAGAGCGCATGCGAATGTGATACTGATTGGTTCAGGTTTGCAAAGCTAATCCGCTAAAAAATGTACTTCCTTCAAATATATCTCGTTTTGTAACTTCCACGAGTACAAACGTAAATGTATAATAACTGGTAGTTCATAGAAAATACGTCTCTGCCTCGTTTTCATTCAAATTATCAGGTTTGTTCTTAACATTGTCAGCAAGTACAAACGTCATTTTAGAATCCGTTTCTCCTCGATTATTTTCCTCTTTTTCATGATCGTCATCGTCCACTTCGTGTATCGTGTCTTCACAAGGCTGCACACTCTCGTCACTACTTACTAGATCATCGTCATCATAAGACAATGACGTCAGTGCATGAAATGCATGAATAGCTATACGATTTACTTTGTGTTGTTCGCGTTCTTTTTTGTAAGCAGGCATACTGCGAAAGAAGTCTTCTAGGGCACGTTCCTCCTCTAATTCGCGCTTCTCACGCTTAAGATATTTCACGATCATTGTTATAATTCCAGCGGAATAGAACACTAACACTGCTACGATATAAAGCACTGCACCTGAGTCTGTCTCATCTGTTGTCTTTTCCGGTTCAATAATGTCAACATAAACAGGAAGCGACGTGTCATTTATCACATCACAACCACGAATGATTGCGGCCAGTAAAGAGCCGCTTTTTGTTTGATTCATCGAGTATTCTTTGTATCCCATATATGGATGGCATCCTGTGACAAGATACAGCTGCTTCATTTGTTATTCGCTGTTCCTAATTCGATGATTTCTAGTCGGAAGTCGCCATTGCTTCACTCTTTAATGAAACCTGAAAAGGGACACATAATAATTTTAAATAAATGCACCTTTTTTTATCTATATTGATAAAAGAAAGTAAATAAAAAGCAAAAACTGGGAAAAAATACAAATTGAAATAAAACCGCTTGCTTCATATGACATCTTACTCCATTTACACAATAATTCCAAGCCTTCCATTGCCGGGCGTAAAACGGCGATAATGATTTTATCAAAGTGTGGAAATGACTTTCGCAGTGGAAGAATAAATACAACCAACAGCCTTTCCAACGTCTTGTCAAGTTTTTTCTTTGAAGAGGCAATATCATTCATGCCGAAAGGACTGCTAACAAATGGTTAAAGCAAGTCTTATGCTGTCTTAGTTTTGTCAACATTCTCCTCATGTAAATCGTTGTGCTTGGGCCTCTCAATGTTCGAATCTAATAGTTAGATTGTGGCACTAAATTTCCACTTTACGAGTATATGTAAACATTGTATTCACTGTTGTTACGATTCAGAATCCAACAGAGGCAGAAAAAGTGCATGCCTATTCTATACCAGCCAGTAACTGTATAAAATGACAGAAAAGACAAAGATTTTAAGGGAATGAGACTACAGCTTTTTCATAATTTATAACAGGCGTTAAAATTCGTATTTGTAGAGTTACTGGTTAATAAAACAATGTTAATGAGTCATACTCTGTGAAAAAGTGATCTAAAGCACCTGCAAAAAGTATCGACCTATGTCTGCCTGCGCTGTCCGCACAGGCTGACCTGGATCGATACATTTTGCTTTTGGTAAACTGTATGGCAAAGAGCCATTCTACCACATGATTAAGTCGGTCTTTTAAAAAAGTAAAAGGTCAACACTATGCGAGGACTTCCTTGGTATGATGCATCATGAAGATGCATTGATTAAACCCCTTTTTCCAGAGTGCCGCTCATATCTAGGAATCAAAGATACAGACATCTGGGTCTGTACTCACCAACCATTCTTAGTCTTCTTCTCCAAGATTTTCTTAATTTGAAAGTAACACAAATTCTGATTGGCCAAACCAAATGGTATAGCCAATCAGAAGTTGTGTTACTTTCAAATTTAGAAAATTCTGGAGAATGAGACTAAGAATGCTCTTAAGAATGGTTGGCGAATGTGGACCCTGTTTATAGAGCTCTGTGCATCAGATCAGCAAGTAAGTCCCATGTATCATAGTAAATACGAATAACAAAAGACAACGCACTACCTGTCTCTGTCAACTAAATCTCTCAACTTTTTTTTTAGGTCCAAATGCAGGTATACTCACAATGCGACTGAATATGATTTTTGTTAAAATACAGCATCAGGTCTGCACGTTCTGTGAAGTCTGATCTTGATCTATCCTCAGCAGTTATTTTTAAGTCGCCAGTGGCATTGAAACATTGTGTACTACAGATGAACTTATTCCAAACTGTTTTCTTCACTTAACTAGAATCTACTTCCTTACACAATTTTCAGAAGTGCCCAGAATATCCTTAAAAAAATCTTATCCCATTTGCTCATACTTAACTTTTTTATTTATTTTCACGTATATGTATACGTTGTTGTTGTTGTTGTTGTTTAAAACCCTTTTGAAACAAAACGCTATCTACTGAGGTTGTAAGAGACATTTATTTCCTAGGGGTTCAAATCGTGCGTAGGTATAGCTGTTCTTACAATAAAAATATACTGTAGGTTTCTTGATGTGAATAAAAGAGGGGAACGAGAACACATATATGCCTCTATATGAAACGTCGGCGTTTTACCAGATAAAGTATTGTCTGGTTTCTAAGTAGTCTCTGTTTACTGATTCCGTAATGTTTTATCCGTTGATCGTTGAAGCACTATAGAAGGAACTTCCGTATGGGAAGAAAGGAAACAGAGAGAGACAGAGAAACAGAGACAGACAGACAGACAGACAGAGACAGACAGAGAGATTAACAGGTTAAATAAAGTAGGTTCTAAAAGGTTTATTACCAGAAAAAATATTATGCGGGACCAAGATAGGTGAGAAAAGTCTTATGCTGTCTTAGTTTTGTCAACATTCTCCTCATGTAAATCGTTGTGCTTGGGCCTCTCAATGTTCGAATCTAATAGTTAGATTGTGGCACTAAATTTCCACTTTACGAGTATATGTAAACATTGTATTCACTGTTGTTACGATTCAGAATCCAACAGAGGCAGAAAAAGTGCATGCCTATTCTATACCAGCCAGTAACTGTATAAAATGACAGAAAAGACAAAGATTTTAAGGGAATGAGACTACAGCTTTTTCATAATTTATAACAGGCGTTAAAATTCGTATTTGTAGAGTTACTGGTTAATAAAACAATGTTAATGAGTCATACTCTGTGAAAAAGTGATCTAAAGCACCTGCAAAAAGTATCGACCTATGTCTGCCTGCGCTGTCCGCACAGGCTGACCTGGATCGATACATTTTGCTTTTGGTAAACTGTATGGCAAAGAGCCATTCTACCACATGATTAAGTCGGTCTTTTAAAAAAGTAAAAGGTCAACACTATGCGAGGACTTCCTTGGTATGATGCATCATGAAGATGCATTGATTAAACCCCTTTTTCCAGAGTGCCGCTCATATCTAGGAATCAAAGATACAGACATCTGGGTCTGTACTCACCAACCATTCTTAGTCTTCTTCTCCAAGATTTTCTTAATTTGAAAGTAACACAAATTCTGATTGGCCAAACCAAATGGTATAGCCAATCAGAAGTTGTGTTACTTTCAAATTTAGAAAATTCTGGAGAATGAGACTAAGAATGCTCTTAAGAATGGTTGGCGAATGTGGACCCTGTTTATAGAGCTCTGTGCATCAGATCAGCAAGTAAGTCCCATGTATCATAGTAAATACGAATAACAAAAGACAACGCACTACCTGTCTCTGTCAACTAAATCTCTCAACTTTTTTTTTAGGTCCAAATGCAGGTATACTCACAATGCGACTGAATATGATTTTTGTTAAAATACAGCATCAGGTCTGCACGTTCTGTGAAGTCTGATCTTGATCTATCCTCAGCAGTTATTTTTAAGTCGCCAGTGGCATTGAAACATTGTGTACTACAGATGAACTTATTCCAAACTGTTTTCTTCACTTAACTAGAATCTACTTCCTTACACAATTTTCAGAAGTGCCCAGAATATCCTTAAAAAAATCTTATCCCATTTGCTCATACTTAACTTTTTTATTTATTTTCACGTATATGTATACGTTGTTGTTGTTGTTGTTGTTTAAAACCCTTTTGAAACAAAACGCTATCTACTGAGGTTGTAAGAGACATTTATTTCCTAGGGGTTCAAATCGTGCGTAGGTATAGCTGTTCTTACAATAAAAATATACTGTAGGTTTCTTGATGTGAATAAAAGAGGGGAACGAGAACACATATATGCCTCTATATGAAACGTCGGCGTTTTACCAGATAAAGTATTGTCTGGTTTCTAAGTAGTCTCTGTTTACTGATTCCGTAATGTTTTATCCGTTGATCGTTGAAGCACTATAGAAGGAACTTCCGTATGGGAAGAAAGGAAACAGAGAGAGACAGAGAAACAGAGACAGACAGACAGACAGACAGAGACAGACAGAGAGATTAACAGGTTAAATAAAGTAGGTTCTAAAAGGTTTATTACCAGAAAAAATATTATGCGGGACCAAGATAGGTGAGAAAAGTGTTCTTACGCGTGTAGGGGTGGCGTCTAATGGATTAGACCTTTCAATATCTGATATAGAACTGTGGACTCCGTTTGCATAATTGATTCACTGTGATTGTGTGTTGCCCACTGTTTCTGGCTACACTCTGGATGAAACCTGTTGTTTACCAACAATTCAATCAACAAGCACAATTGGCTTGCGTAAAAATTAGTCTGGCGCCTGTTCTAACTGCCGTGGTGATGCACCAATAAACTGGCAGCCCTGTTATCAATATCAGCATTAACCCTAATCCTGCCTTGTAAGTTAAATGAAATTTTCAAGCCGATGGTCAAATCCCAAACGTTGCTATTTCAAAGTTATTTTTGGGTGAAAAATATCTGCTTATCGGACAGTGAAGATCCAAGATCAGACTGCACGTTCTGTGCAATCTAATCTTGATCTACGCTGCCCGCAAAAGGTCAGTGAGTCGCGCTTAGCAGCCAAAGGGTTAACAACAAGTAACATCCGGGGCCGTATTACTAGCCTTTCTAAATCTAGTAGCAATACTACAGTCTAACACTACCCATCTGATCAGTTGTGTTTTTTGGAAAGTAGAATCGAACCGTTGTCTGCGCATGTCATATTCTTCGAAGATTCGACCTGTCTGCTATGACGCATCACCCACCCCCCCTATACCTGGGAAAAGTAGGGCTTATATCGAAGCTATTAGCCTATTACCAAAGCATGTAGGGGCTGTTTTAATAAATGGTCGGTGCATAGATTACATGCTAGCCGATCATAGCTGAATGAATGGCACCAGGTAGCGTTTTATTGAGTAAACGTTTATTTCATATGAAATTCAAAGTCACGGTTGTTGTTTTGAAAAATTACTCCGCTACTGTACCCAGGATGCCCAAATTAGATAGATGTGTATTTGTAGAATGCCATCTAGCGGGAGATAATGAGAATCGAACTATATTTAAAAGTGTAGGTACACACGGTCCACAAAATCAGCCGGGCAGAATCATGCCCGATATAAGACTTAGGTTTACTCTACCACCAACGCTAAATACCGGCCTCTGCCCGAATTAAATACACTTCAACTGCTCTCTCTTTTTATTATATAACAGTTAGTAAAGACATGTTAAATGAACAAGAATTGCACGTAAAATATACATGTACGAAGTTTTAATACTATACGTCGAACATTACTTTTCGTGACATCAGTGCCTTCCTTGACAGTATGAACAAAAGCTATATCTAAATCCTTTAATAAACAAAATACATGAGCCATGCTCTATGAAAAGGGGGCTTAATGCATCTGCAAAACGTATCGACTCATGTCAGCCTGCGCAGTCCGCACAGGCTGACATGAGTCGAAACCTTTTGCTATTTCTCAATTTTCGACATGTCAAAGGAAGGACCAGTTAACCGTATGATTCAGCCGGTTCTACTGCAAAATTGGATTCTATGGATCCACAATCATGTAATGACTCGCTTGGTATAATGTATCAAGGAGATGCATCAAGTCCCCTTTTGCCAGAGCATGACTCAAATGTGGTAGCCTAGTCCCGCATTTCAGCTATTCGGGGTTTCTCATTGACAAATGACATGAATTAATAAATGTATCTAATCCATAAATTAATACATGTATCTAATCCATATTTTAGATGGTGATAATTCCAGACCAACAAAGTACTGTTTACAAAAGAAAGAGCAAAACCCAGTTATTAGATAAGATTCATTGTCATAGGATAATTCATTTCATAGGCTGTTTGATAATAATGTCATAATTTACACTCCGTGTTGTATTCAGTGCGATGGGTGCGAATACAAAATTATCATGTATTGCTAGTTGTTACACTGGACTATAACTCATTACAGCCTGCAAATGACTTCAAGATGTCTTCTGTGGCAACGGTTTGTAACCACCAATCTCACTTTGTGTCATAATGTTTTCACTAGTGTGCTTGTACCATTATGTTGGTTATCTATATTTACCTTTTTTTTCAAAGTCCTCTGCAAATTTGCGTCAGAGATGAAGATTTACAAACAGAAAACCCCGAACCTATGACACTGTATGTACCATTTCAAAAGACCGACTTGAACTTGTTATCAGTTCATTGTAAACAAAGCCATATGCGCGCATTCTGACGAATTAGATAAAAAACGTTTCATATCCATTATTTGTTTCCCTGGCAGTGCACAACATGTCTAAATTTAATTAAATCGTGGAATCCTTACTTCTGCAGATAAGACCTTTGATTGGCTGAGACAAAGAGGTCAGCGAATCAGATATTATTTTTTTTTTTGTATTATAGAAACCCTCACCTAAAGATATTTCGAAACGGACGTGAATATTGTCGTTACCGGTTGGATTAGAAAAACATTTGAGCCATGCTCTGTGTAAAGGGAGCCTAATGCATCTGCAAAAAGTATCGACCCAGATCAGCCGGCGAAGTCCGCGCAGGCTGACCTGGATCGAAACCTTTTGCTTTTGCTAAATTTTCTGAGTGGCAAAGACTAGTGTATCTCATGATTCAGTCGGTTGTTAGAAAAAATGGACTTCACAGATCCATGATCATGTTGTGGCTTGCTTGGTATTATGCATCACGGAGATGCATTAAGTCCCCTTTTGTCAGAGCGTGGCTCATTTCTTGTGGGCAACGATGTCTAGGAAATCAATCATCTTGTAGGCTAAGTACTCTGTACCAAGCATTTACCTCTTTTGAATAAGTTCAGCAGTAACACCTGTCACACACGTGAACCGCATCGAAACCGTGCCTTCACCACACCGAACACGTTCAAGCATCAAATGAAGACAACAAACTTGGGCATCCTACTTTTCAAATAATTGCTTCAACTCATCTACATATCTACTTGTATATCCAAATATGTGAACACCTATTTCATTAACACATAAAAATCGTAAGACAAACGGTGGGAACAGACACATAATGACGAAGCACGTTACTGGAGAACTGAAAACATCACAGAAATAACTTCCGAAAAAAAGTATAGACGAGGTAAAGGAAAGGTGGAATGGCAAAGAGAGTTAGATACATTGTTACTGTAACAATTCTCCATTCGTTTCCCGAAGACGGCGTAGCATGCTACAGTTTCTGTTTCTTTTATAGGTAACGCTTCCAGGGAGATCTCGAGTCTCACGAGATTTGAATAATTAAACCTGCCAACTTTCCTTGTCTTCTATTTTCAAAAGAAAGAAAAAGGCTCCTTCAGGCAACTCAATTCAAGGTAAATTCTATGGAATCTTTTTTTTTTTAATCAGCCATTTGAATTTGATTTCCCAAAGAATGTCGTTAACTCTGAGGAAATTCTTTGGGGAAGTCTTGAGCAAACAAATGTCATTGTGTCTCAAGAAGTCGAATTATGCAATATGAAATTTGCATTTGTTCGTTTGGAAATTAATTATCCCTTTACCAAAACATCCTGTGATTTTGTAAAACAAGGTTTTTTGAAACATTAAGGACATTTTATTGGCAAAGCCAGTCTTTATTCGAGCCACATTTGCCGTTTACAAAGGATTTAACCCTTTACCACACAATCCCGATTATTAACGACCCTGAAGAAGTATTTTCTCCTTCTCAAACGTTGTTTTGTACCTTTTGGAATGGAAATTTCATGTTTTCAATAGCATTCAACATGTCGTTTGCTAAGGCTTTCAATTTGGACAAAACTATAAAATCTATATTCGTTTGGCGAAGAGTTGAACTAGAAAACAATGTCGGCGGGTAAAGCAATCAGGCACAAATAGGGACATTCTTTTATTTAGTTATTAGTAAATTTAATTCAACAATTTTTTCGAACGTCTGAGTGATCAATATCGAGGGCCCCACCCTTATAACCTACAACTGTGGGTTCGTGTCAAAGTTCGGTAATTATCCCACTACAGGACCGTGACGACAGCCAGCAAGCAGCCTCATCAGTTACAGAATAAAGGTAATAACTAAATAATCAGTAAATGATAAACATAAACTTTTTGAACATCTAAGATACAACAAATCGACATGTTGATAAATGCACCCTTGAATCGTTACCAAACGGGAAAAAAGTGCACTGGTTCTATATGGAAGTACTGTCAGACTACAAATTAGATGTGGTTCATATAATGGGATTTGTTTTTGATACGGTAGAAAACATTGTGGGAAAAAAGCAGAAAACGTTACCTACCATCATTTTCTCCTTTTTCCCACAATGTTTTTAAAAGGTCCTAGGTCAGGGTCGTAAGACCTGGGATTGCTTGTCAGGGAGTCAATGGAAATAATCAATGAAGGCCAATTTTATCTATAATCCACTTTGTGAAATTAATAAAGCTTTGGTATCTAAGACGGTATTCCAAAATGAAACTGCACCAATGTACATATAATTGTCAGGGGCGAAGCTAGCCCGAAATAAAGTGTAAGCAAAAGTAACACCGAAGGTATTAACGACTTGCGAAGTGCCGAGAGGGGAGTGGGAGATTTCCCAAGTGGGTCTGGAGGACCTCCTCCAGAAAATCTTTGAATTGTAGAGGCTATTTGGTAGTCTCTGATGATGTTTTTTTTTTTGCGAAATTGTCTTTCTTTATTTTCTTTAAAGTGTACGCAACAGCGTTTTTGCGTACAGTCAGCTATGCCCATGATTGTATATTCCTAGCTGTTTATTTAGAAAAATCTCATTCCATTTGGGGTTCAATTACCTGTCATTTTCGGCCCTTTTTTTCCAAACTTATTGCCCCTTTGTGATAAGTATTGACACTTTTTCACTACCCTTTTGTAATTCTGATATCTTCAAAATTTTGATCCCCTCAAAGGATGTATATATGTATGTGCCAATTTACCGCAGCCTTCGAGGCAACGTCATTCATTCAGTCATGGGTAAAACTGTAAAACAGGCGCAAAGGTTGAGTCCCTGTTTCGAAAACTTTATACCAAAAGACTTCAAAGTTTTCGCAGTATCACAATTTGATTCTAGAGAGCGTCCACTACTGTTGTTGTCCAATTATTAATGCGAAAGAAAAATCGTTCGCCAAGCCGTTGTTGTAGAATGGAGAGTAAAAAGCGCGCCTCGCTCTTATTGTATCGTATATTGTAAATAATGATTTTAGCTGGTTTTTAACAATATCCTCGCTTGCCCTGGAGATTTCACTTCGATTTTCTAATGATTATCATTTTTCACCAACAAAAACACGCATGATAAAGGACTAAATGATAGAACGGCGTATAACGTAAGTACTTTGAACATCAGTTACAGTTGTATACCTTGATCACTATATATATTCGTAACTCAGCTCTGGATAGGGGAGGAAAAATTACGACGAAAGTAGTCGGTCAAACAATATATACCTTTTAAAAAGTGTACTTCGACCATAATTGCTTTTGCGTTCAGTGCAGATTAAGATCAGACTTGAAAGAAGTCGCACCGATCATGTATTCACACAGTCTGATATTTTGTGGGCAAATGTTAATATTTTATTGGCTGACTGAAAATATTCATTATATCTAAATGGCTCTCGAAGGGTTAACCTGTTATTCTACGTATTTGTATCATACCGCATATGAAAGTAATTTGATATAAATCATAACTAACATGGAAGCTTGAAAACCTGAAGAAAAAAATGTTATTTGCTTTATTTACTTTCTCTGAAACAAAATCGAAACTTAAATTCAAATCAAGTACATTAATAAAGTCCGGGGCCCGTTTTCACCAACCATTCTCAGTAACAATCTTAGTTTGATGCTAAAGAATCTTCTTAATTTCAAAGTCACGCAATTTCTGATTTTCTGAACAAATGGTCGAGCCAATGTAAACTTGCGGTTTTTCCAAATTTATGATAAGACAATGAGTGCAATATAGAATGGTTTGTGAGTATGGATCCAAAATGAGTCCTTTTTTTTCGGCGTTGCTAAATGCTCGAGCTTTTGACCTACTTCTTGATACTGATAAAGAATGAATAGATGGTAATTTCCAATTGGTCAAAAGTGTGTGCATCTTTATTCGGTGGGCCTCTGCTAGCATATTTGCTCACACATTTATAAAACCACTATAAACAAACGTTGCCACAGCTAATCGATACCCCGAGGTCTTGATTCATACCATAGCAAAATAATGTAGTAGAGAATGAGTCTTTTCTTGTAGTTTTTGGAAATTTAATATTTTCATAAGCGTTACCTAATAATCCAATACTACTTTTCAACAAAATGAAAAACAGTGAGGAAAAAGTGACAGTTGCTCGTGAGGTTGTTTTCCATTATTTTACTTCATATTGAGCTGCAAAATATTTTAATGTTCATATTCCAGCATCTCTTACGTCGTCTATCTTTGTTTAACCCTTTACCGCACAATGCCGCCTTTTGACCCCCCCTGGGAAAGAAGCCTTTTGAAAACATTGTGGGAAAAGGAGAAAATGCTGGTTACCAGCATTTTCTCCTTTTCCCACAATGTTTTCTACCCTATCAAAGAAAAGTTGCACCATTTGAGCCACAATGAAATTGACGTCGGCAAATGCTTTCATTTTGGACAAGGTTAGAATTTTGTCGTCTGGTAAAGGGGTTAAAGTACATTTCTTGTTTCTAGGTAGCTCCCGTGACACAAGTCACTAATCAGTTTCAGGTAACGTTTCTCTGCGGTGAAATAATTGGACAAAACCTTGCTGAAAAATTCTTTCAAATTCCTTTCCAAAGTGTCATACACTTTTTAGTTCTTAATGAATACAGAAGCAATTCTTCATAACATTTCGTTCCATGTTTCCAACATCAAACGTTTCTATGCGTCGAACTGCAGGCTCTTTCTGAAAACATCGTAGCAAAGTCTTCTTAAGGAGTTATCTCTCCTATTGTCATGTTATTTTTGTATCATACTTGTGAGCCATGCTCTGTGAAAAGGGGGCTTATTGCATCTGCAAAAAAAGTATCAACCCAGGTCAGCCTGCGCAGTCCGCACAGGCTGACCTGGGTCGAATGTTTTTGCATTAAAAATGGCAAATTTTCTGCATGCCAAAGGACCAGTGTACCCCATGATTCAAACGGTTGAACATTATACAAAATGAATTTTATGGATCTATAATCATGCGATGACTTCCCATTGTATCGTGCATCACGGAGATGCATTAAACCCCCATTTGCCAGAGCATGGCCGATGTATATGAGCCATACTCTGTGAAAAGGGATCTTAATCTATCTGCGAAAAGTATCGACTCAGGTCAGCCTGTGCAGTCCGCGCAGGCTGACCTGGGCCGAAACTTTTCGCTATTGGTCAATTTTCTGTATGTCAAAGGACCAGTCTACCTTATGGTACGGTCGGTTGTAAGGCAAAATAGATTTTAAGGATCCCTGACAATGTAATGTCTTGCTTGGTATTATGGATCACGGAGATGCATTAAACCCCCTTTTGCCAGAGCATGGCTCATATGTATTAATCCTTAACTCGTGTTTGTTGTTCATAGTTTACCCCGAAAGTCGTCTGCTGCAACTTAATTTTCAGGAGGTGATGATTTAAATCTTTTCCAAACAATCACGTGCTTTTACGACACCTCCAAAGGCTTTTGAAGACACTTTGGCAAATGCAGAAACTTCTGGCAATTCGTACATGTTTTCAGCCCTTTAAAAAAACAAATTTCCCCATCATAATGAGCAACATTTACTTTGTCGTCCACAAATTGTTCTTATCAGGCCGAGCCTAATATTTTCTGATCTGGTACAGAACTGAAGATATATTTTTGGGAATCGCAGACTACTAAATACAGGTTCAGCAGAGCGGTAGTAAAAAATGACAAAATATATGAGCCGCACTCTGTGAAAAGGGGGCATAATGCATCTGCGAAAAGTATCGACCCAGGTCAGCCTGCGCAGTCCGCGCAGGCTGACCTGGGCCGAAACTTTTCGCCATTCGTCAATTTCCTGTATGTAAAAGGACCAGTCCGCCTTATGATACGGTCGGTTGTATGACCAAATGCTTTTTATGGATTCATAATCACGTGATGACTTGCTTGGTATAATGCATCACGGAGATGCATTAAGCCCCCTTTTACCGGAGCGCGGCTCATATAAACTATCATATAATTATTGTAATTAGACTGCTAGAAGGGAGACGTGCCATTACGAGAGCCAAACATGTGATGTATAAATAGTCGTAGATAAATATCAGTCTAGGACTCGGAAATAAGTAGATTGTGTGTTTATTTCCGCACTTGGGGGCACGTCGGAAGTCTATATATAGACCAAAAAGTACATTTAGCGTTGGAACTACTTTTTTTGGACAGAATTTTACGATTTGAAAAAGGACGCCTGTCCTTGAAAGCCTGGAGGCTTCAACTTTCGTCTTGCATGAGTATATTCTAAATTATTGGGTGGGTACATAAACCCTTATCAAACAATTCTCAGTTTTAACTACTCTCTCTGAAAACATTGTTGAAAAAGGAGAGAATGCTTGTATACAGCATTTTTCCTTTTTCCACGATGTTTTACCCCTTCATGAATAATTCTCCTTGTTTCACCAACATCTATAATTTGTCGCCTGCAAATGCTTTCAATTTGGATAAGTCTAAAATTTTGTTGTCCTGTATAGATTTAGCCTTTGAGCCACCATAATTACGGCATGAAAATGTGTTACTACATTAGCTTCAGCTTTAAATAGTGCAGTCTGTCAGCATGACAGAGCAAAGGAGGGGGAAAATTGCCTGAGGGAAGGCTGTCTACTATTTTCCAACTGAAATAGATGGATGCATCCAAAATCTTTTACGCAGGTGGTAGAAAGAATAAAACTGTACTTTCTGTTCTCATTTGAGAGAAAATCAGGAGTAGAATGAGACATGTTCCAGATAAAGTACGGTATCAAACAACATCATAAATCTTCATTAAAGTTTCGATTTCTCTGAAAACTACTGAGGATAAATGTCTTTTGTTGTCTCATGATTATAGATCAGTTACAGCAGTAAGATATGAGGTGGAGGGGGGCTAATTTGATAGTTCAATCGGTAACCTACAATATTTAAAAGTCGGATTCTGTACCGAGACCTGAAGAAAATGCGTTGCTCGTATCAAGTATTTCTGTTTATTCATTCGTCGTTAAGCCGTCTGCTACGTTCGAACGTATCTAGTATGCTGATTAACAATTCTAGTTCCAGCTCAACAAAATTTTACTTCATTTCATGACCATGAAAAAATTTTATACGAATTTAAGTGTTATTTCAGCTACATACTTTTTCAAATCCTGTTCCTGCTGCATTGAGAATAAGAACAGATCCAGTGCTTTCTGGACTTTGAGTTTTCTATGCGTTAAAAGTTGATACAAAAGTTATATCCTTTCCACATATATACAGTTTTGGCAAAAATTGATGTTGTTATTTACCTGCTTCCAAGAAAAATATACACAGACATACAAGAGTGTCTAATGTATAATGTAATGTAAATAATGTATAAGACTTGAGGAGTGTCCTCTATTTTAATGTTTTTCTTCATAATTTTATCTTGTTTGTCAAGGGGTATAGCCTTCATTGCGTGGCAAAAGAGAAATACATTTTACACATCTAAAGTAGCACGTTGCACGGCTATCTTCGTCGGTAGAGTCACTGGATTGTTGTTTTGAAGATCACAGGTTCTAGTCTCGCAGATAGTATATATATTTGTGGAATTTGGTGGTTTCCCCTCAAATAAAAATAGGCAGTCACGTCTTAATGGCTTTTCGGTCACAAAATAACAACTTTTTAACATTTCTTTTTGGGGTAGGTCTAGTTTCTACAGCTTTAACCATGACTTCAACAAGGGTCTTTCAGTTTGCGGCAGAATTGCATAATTTCGGTTGATCTCCGAATTATTTAAGTGGCCAGTGCACCTAATCATATGTTCCAGGACTTTCTTTTACCAGTTCTCTATACAATCATCTCTCCTACCGATTATATAATATTTAAGACTTCTACAAAATCGAAGACCAGGCATTATTCGACGGTAAAACTAACAGAAAGTCGCTCATTTAATTTTGAAATCGACTCTGTTTTTTAAACATATTAAGAGATATTTTCGTGTCCTAATAATTGTCATAACGCTGATATAATTATATGTGCATGCACAGGATCTGATCCTTATGTGGACAGGTCAACCACGGATTACGTAAAGAGAAAACAAAGAAGGTTCATGAATTACTACAAGTTTGATCTCCTTTCACCTGTTTGTCGGTATCAAGGAAAGTTGGCTTATAACTATCGGCCTCTGTCTTGATAAAGCTCTTTCCCGTGTACAAAGTCTCATGTTGAAATCAAATTTGGAATTTGTCGTAATAGTCTGGTAATGATGTAAAAGAGACAGACATGCCGCCAGAAGTATTAAATTATCGTCAATATTATCCCGATTGGATACTGCGGATGAGGAACGAGATTGGTTTTTAATTAACTTAAACCTTTACCAAACAATCCCGTGTTTTAACGACCCTGAAGAGGAAGGCTTGTGGAAACATTGTCGGAAAAGGAGAAAATGCTGGTAACCAGCATTTTCTCCTTTTCCCACAATGTTTCCTACTCTCTTCATGGCAGTTGAAATACATGTACCTTGAATTTGTCGTCTGCTAATGCTTTAAATTTGGACCAGGCTATAATTCTGTCGTATGGTAAAGAGTTAACGAAAAGTTTAATTTATCAGTTAGCCCGCTATTTCTCTCTTTTCATACAATTCTGTCGATATGATCATATTAATTCTGTTCAAATTGTCTCAGTTACAAATGAAATACACTGAAGAGTATCATCATATCATTAGCGCTTGAAATGAACTTGCAGCAGACGACTTCGAAACCCTTCGTGTTAAACATAAATAACCCAACATGTACTGCGGTTCGCCTGATTTTGTAATTGTTTACTCGTCACAACTCGGCCGATTCCGCGAGAGGACCATGGCCGATCCGCCATGGTGTTTGGCCAATACACTCCGTTGATCTCTCTACCCGAAAACAAAATTTCAAACATGTGCAAATTGAAACCCATTCGCGAACGACAAAAAGAATAAGATTCAAATGATGGGAATTGTTGTTAAAAGGATAGAAATGTTGTGGGAAAAGGACAAAATGCATATTATATGCACTTTCTACTTTTCTGCGATATTCTCAAATCTTAACCCTTAAGCTGCTAAGCGCGACTCACTGACCTTTTGCGGACAGCGTAGATCAGCATCAGACTGCACAGAATGTGCAATCTGATCCTGGATCTGCTCTGTCTGATATGGTGATATTATTCTCAAAAAAAAAGGGGGGAAAAATGAGTTTGAAATAACATTATTCGGACTTTTACTATAGGCTTTAAAGTTTTATTTAACTTATCTAGAAGGTTGAGGGTTAACATTGGGGTCATGAAACACGGGATATTTTGGTAAAAGGTTACCCCCGCTATTGTTCCCGTGTTCAGTTTGATTTAAGCAGAACCAGTCAGAACTGTACTACAGTATTTCCAAAGCTATGTCCGTTTTCCTCAGTATTTGTAAAATTAATAATTTCTAGTCACGGGTTGTTTGAATAATCGAAATTTTACTAACGGTATATATAAAGGGTGAGGTAGCCATCCTTTGATATCAGTTTTCAAACGGAAAGGCAGTTACTAGTTAGTAATTGGTCTGCAGGTTGCTATGGAAATCAAATATTGATAAGTGGATAACAAACATCTTGTCTCGATAAAATACACTAATGTTTTCAGCTGTTTGTGAAAGTTAAAGCTAATGACAGAGAACGACGCAATTCCATCTTTGATTATAGAAAAGAATATAATTCCTATGTTTGTTCGACGTTTTAAATAACGCTATTTCAGTTTATCGCGAAGGCCAGTGTACACTCACCATTTCCTGCATTATTCTGTCCAAACCACTGACTGCTTCATCGGGGAAAATGTACTAGCTAATAACTCCTGGGCCGGTATTAACCCGGAACCATTCTTAGATTCATTCATCGTATTATTCTAGATTTGGAAAGTAACACAACTTCTGATTGGCTGAACCATTTGGTTTAGCCAATCAGAAGTTGGGTTACTTTCATTTTTTTTTAAATTCTGGAGAAAAACACTGACAGGTTGGCTTCTTTAAAAAAGAAGCCAGGAGAGGTCGGCATCAATGTTTTCAAATAGTTTATTGGCTTTTGATTTCAATATACTTTGGTAGATGTAAACAAACAAGTCAGGAATTAAATGAATGAGAAAAACGTTTTTTTTTTTTTTCAATTTTGCTGGTGTAAAGGCACAAAACAGTGCATGTTCCACATTGTTATAACATTCTAGGAATTGTAGGCCATATGCTATTAACATGCTCAGAAATGCATATTTTTTCAAAATTCAAGGACACAAAACTGAAGATGATGGCCCATTTGGCTCATTTTCAAAAGGAACAAACCTCTAATGAATGTTTGTTATGTGTGCTCAGATAAGCCAAAATATTTTTGGAAAGGAGAAATCGTTCAATTAAAATTTGATACAATATGCTAATTCCACTGAATAGGCAAGAATCTTACCTAATGACAATAAATAAAGGTGGCCTATACATATTACTAGTACCAGACATGTTAAAAATAAATGTAACATTTTTCAATCTTTTAACAAACAGCAATTTTCGGACTGTCCCAAACAGAAAAAGCATGCAGACGACAATTCAAACTTTGATAATTAATGTGGAAGATGGTACTTTGATGCGATGGAAACCATTGTGACAAAGGGAGAAACTGCAGTGACTAGCAGCTTCTCCTCTTCCCACAATATTTTGAAAAGTTGTCTGCTGCAGACATGTAAAATGAATAGGTTGTTTGTCTAAATGTTAAAAATTTAAGAAAGTAGAAAAATGAGCTATGCTCTGAGAAAAGGGTGCTTAATGCATCTGCAAAAAGTATCGACCTATGTCAGCCTGCGCAATCCGCCCAAAACCAAAGGACTACGGACTCTTTTGAGGTATGTGGTACGTAGGGCGAAGAGGCACGACTTTTTTTTGCGCTCATAAGTTGATTTTCGCAGGATTCTCGCAATTTCGCATAATAGAGGCAACTCTGTGTGTTATTTCATCAAATCTATATCATTATAAATCCATACAATTTTTGTATAAAACTGAGAAAAATGCAAGAGTCTAGTCAGTTTTGAAAAATAGAACTTTAAAACATACTGATCAACCTATTTATATTTTTTTGTGCGGTACGAGTTCTCCAGAGAACTCATGCTTTTGAGATTAGGGTACGAGTTCTCCAGGGTACGAATTCCCCCATATAGTATCAAGTCACGTGATCTTTTCCCGCGGTGTTCTTTCTCCTTTTACGAATTTTTTTTTTTCTCTTTGCTTAGATTTATTTGTTTAATGAAAAATTGCAATAATTTGAGAGATCATTTACAATCAATATAGTATACTAAATCTTTTTGGAAATCCGTCATATAAAAAAAAACGTTTATTTCCTATTTCACTTTTTTGATTTCGCTTTGTTTATAAAACCATGACGAAACAGACTGTGTATCAGAACAATTTCGCGAAAACAAATGAATTTAGACAGCGATTTCTGTGGCAGTCTGCCTTTTAAACTCACCACTGTTGGAGAGGTCTGATGACCTCTCCAATAATATTCCTACGAATGGTTGGTGAATACGGACCCTGGATTACGGATGATATGCATACGTTGCCTACTGATCTCATCACAAAGTATCCCGGACTCGTTAGTCATTATTTAGTCGTGCAGAACGGTCAGGATTAACCTTGTCCGAGTAATTCACGCCACACCTGTAGATTAAAACTATTTTTTTTTTATTTAAACCATAATCCTGCTAAAAAAATAAATGATACTTTCAAGCCGATAGTAAAAACCCGAATGATTTTATTTCAATCTTGTTTTTGGAGAGAAACTATCTCCTTATCGGACAGTGTAGATCAAAGATCAGACTGCTCGTTATGTACAATCTGATCTTGATCTACGCTATCCGCAATAGATCAGCGAGTCGCGCTTAGTGCTCAACCCAAGGGTTACATTTCACCAAGAAAATAAACAACCTCGATACAACGACATACTAATTCTTCTTTGTAAATTAAGCTCGTGGCAAACTGAGTTTTTCACCATGGACAACGAGCCGTTCACCTATTTTTCTAGCAGCCATTACCAGTTATCCATATCGCTCTGGCTTTTAACCCTTAGGCTGTCGAGCGCGACTCGAGGACCTTTTGCGGCCAGTGTCGATCAAGACCAGACTGCACAGAAAGTGCAATCTGATCTTGTTATACACTATCGATAAGGATATATCTTTTCCCCAAAAGATAACTTTGAAATAGCAACATTTGAGTTTAAATAACTATTGGCTTGAACGATTTGTTTGAGTTATTTAAAGCAGGTTATTGGTCAATAGGCACCGAATCCGAAGCAGAACCAAATAAGGTTGGGCGCATGCAATGCGTGATTACATTTCAAGGAATTAACCATTTTCGAAACGATCTCATGTCTCTAAAATGACCCTGGGGGGAAGAAGAGTCTTGAAAAGAAAGGAGGGACAACTGAGACATTTTAATAACCAGCATTTCCCCTTTTTTTTTTCCACAATGTTTTACATCTTTTAAAAGGCAAGTCCCATCGTGTTGGCTATCTTTATATGACGTCTCCAAATGCTTTCAATGTGAACAAGCCTAGCATTTTGTCTTTAAGTTTGGTTTCAGATATATTTAAACCTCGAATAATGCGAAAAAGTAAGCGGCCATATAATTTGTTCAAAATACAAGTTTATACAGGTCACGCGATAACTAGATGAAGCTTGTTCCCTTTTTCCACGATGTCCTCAAAAACTTTCTATATTATACATGTACATTTAATCGTAAAAGCGCGGGGTTGTATGGCACAGGGTTAAGAGTTAAGGATATAAGATTATATAATCCATCAACAGGGGTCGTTGACATGTTACTATCCAGGTTGCTTTATGGTGCAGTGAAATGGAAGACTTGTTAATTGCATAGTTCGCGTGCAGAAAGAAATATTGGGCTTGTTTAAATCCTATTGATTTAGCTTATCTTAAAAACTAACAGTAATTTCTACAGGGAACGAGGTTTTCAGTTAACTCTCTTGCAAACGACAGAATCTTATACTTGTCCACATTAAAAGCGTTTGCAAACGACATTTTTGTTTGGCGTGGGTCAAAATCATACTGCATAGAACGTGTCACATGTTTTAAAAAGCATAGCACATATCACATGTTCTAAAAAATTGTTTGCTGCGAAACGAGAAAAAAAAAAGTAATAATGAATTAAGCGAATGATGTAAACACCTTTCTCTTTTTTTCGAAATGAATAATTTATAAACGTAAACGCATTATTGATTTACTCTCTAAATAAGGGAGTGTAATTATATAGCAAAAGTGCATGTGGGTACAATATAAAAGTACTGCAAAACCATTTGATTTCGTGTATACAATTTCAAGACAGGAAACTCCAGGACACGAATAAATTTCACCAACCATTCTTAGAGCCTTCTTAGTCTTAGTCTCCAAGTATACAAAATTCTTGGGAATAAAACTGAGAATGTTCTTACGAATGGTTGTTGAATACGAACCCTGGACGGCTTAAATTTACTTACGAATGTTGGATTTGGTCGAGTCTATCAACCACTGTCCGCTCTAATTTCAGTTCTACATGTGTATCAACCTTGTCCATTCTAGACTCAGTTCTACATCTGATTAGGTCAAAATAAAAAGACAACTGATGGCTTGATGGTTCGTATGACCCATTACTTCATACAAATCAAATTGAACAACATTCAGAGTAGAGCATTACTAAATTGTTTTTCATGCATTATTACTTTTAAAATTCATTATTTTATAAACTAGATTCTACCTCAGTCTAAGTAATGTCAGTAAAACATTAAGTTTATTCAAAATTGGAACCAAGTCTCTGTCTGTACTCACCAGCCATTCTTAAGAACATTATTAGTCCTATTCTCAAGAATTTTCCGAGTTTGAAAGTAACACAAGTTCTGCCTGGCTAAACGATTTTAAACGATTTGGTTTAGCCAATCAGAACTAGTCTTTCTTTCTAAATCTAGAATAAGACAAAGAATATTCTTAAGAATGGTTGGTGAATACGGGCCCTGACCTAAGCAGATCAAGAATCTGCCTATGCAAAATTAGAATTCTAATCTAAACTAGACCAAACTGGTGCTTAGACATATTCCGGATCTGCCAATTTTCCATTCTGGCCTACGAAAAATATCAGAGGCATTTTATCTAATTTACGACTAAGGTAGACACTTGTAAACTTATTAGTTTCTTGTAATTTTTCTAAAGTTCACCCTTTTTGAAACATCTCTTCCACGATAAGATCCAATTAGCCTTGATAAAACTACCAATTATTCTTACTTAGAATTCAATTGTTCCAATATTTACGAAATTTCCCAAACTTTAAGCCGAAAATGTGGGGAAAACTTGAAATTTAGACTACCTTAGAAAACCACCGTTTTAGGTCACGTAAAAGATTTCGTTTTAACCCTTATCCTAGTAAATTAAGCAAAGGAAATTTTCAAGCCACCAGTAAACACCGAAATTGTGCTGTTTCAAAGGTGTTTCTTTGGGAAAGATATCTCCTTATCGGACATTTAGATCCAAGATCAGACTGCACGTTCTGTGCCGTCTGATCTTGATCCACAATGTCTGCAAAAGGTCAGTAAGTCACGCTTAGCATCCTAAGGTTTAAAAAAAAAAAAAAAAAAATACCATTAACAATGCACCATAGAGGGACTTAATCATTTTAATGGTTCTTACAAGTAAGAAAAGACCATCGAATGCCCCTGCTCAAGGAGGCTGGGTCCTACTATCAAATAGTCATCATATGTATACATTATATTGTTTGCAAAATGTATGTGTGAATGGCCTTTCGACAGTACGAGTATTTGAGGAAAAATAATGGGGACACCTAACGTTTTTTGTTTTTTCCTTGGTCTCAAAACAACTGGGCTGCGACTCTGCAGAGACCGTTTTACATACTATTCATGCATTATTAGACTGATTGGCTAAACCATTTGGTTTAAGTCAAGAAGAAATTGAGTTACTTTGAAATTTAGAAAATTCTTAAGGAATATGCTGTGAATGGATAGACATTTCCACGAGGGGATCGACCTCAAATCCCACTCATAAACCCAATCAGCCACAACCGCTTATCATTGCTTCGACGATGGTTATGTTGGAAAGCAACCAGTGGACTGGGAAAAAAATGTGCCAAGTACTGGTAAAACACGGATATGTGCACTGGCTGCCGCGATACAACTGAAATAATACTGAAACACGATATAGGACAATTAAAGAATGGCTGCTGAAGATCCTTGGTAGAGAGTGAATACAATATTGGTGCACACAGAAGGACAAGTGCCGTTATCAACACGGATAATGAACAACAACGTACAAAAACAAACGAAAGTGTCATTCTTTATGTGAGTTTTTGCTTAGATTACGTCAACTAACCACTGACCAATCAATTCCAAGGTTTATTGACTGACAAAGAAGGTTTTAGAAAACATTGTGGGAAAACGAAAATGTTGGAAAGAAGCATTTTTCCTTTTTCTACAATATTTTCTAAAGCTTCTTTATTCAGAACCGTTAAAACACTGCTTACTGCCACGATTGCTTTAACGCTGGTTACCAGCATTTCTGCCTTTCCCCATGATGATTTCAAAACCCTTTTCCTTGGGAGTCTTTAAACCACTGGATAGTTTGGTAAAGGGTTAAATAAGCTTCACCTTGACAATCGTAGGTTTGTGATCTTTTTTTGCACTAAGTACAGATGTAGACCTTCTCAGTACTTAAAAACGCCAACATGCAGCAATTCTAGACAGTGGAAACATCAGGAGAAATATCAGACAGCCTACATCCACGACCAGACTGCACTTTATTACTGAAAAGTTATTTCTCTCCACGCCCCCCTATGCTATCCACGAAAACAAGTACAGCCTGGATTTTTTTTAACTTACCAAACCTTGAAAATATCAAATAACATGTACGTAATAGACAAAGTCAATATTTTGTAAATTATTTATAAGTAGGAAAGAGCAGAGTAAATATAGTTTGTATGTTGTACTTTTCTCCACAGGATACACATCAAGTTAAGATTTTTTTCCCTCGCACTTCGAGGGCCTATGGATAAGTCACATGATTCTTAACAACGTCAGTTTGATGGCGCGTTTGAAAAACACCAATGTTGTTTTAATAAAAAGGACTCTGGATAAGCGAAATCAATAAGTTTGAAAAAAAAGTTCAACATTCCTTCAACACGCAATTTTTGCAATTAGCAACAAGCATTCCAATTCACCGCACAATAAAATCAACCTAGATAGTTACATGGAATACAACATGCGTTGATGCATTGTACCAACCTTATACACCTAATGTCGGTGAAATGTATAGTAGTAGTTCAAACCTTTTTAGAAAATGCTTGAAAACGATTTTAAGTATATTAAAACAATATGATGAATAAAAACAACAAGTCAACCTTTTCTTTCCGTCGAGTTTATTTTTCATCTATATTCAATAGTTTGTCTAGCCCTTCGTGGACAATTCCCGCACCAAAGACGATTTCAGTTCCCTTGCGGTACTGCCGATTAAAATTGCACAGAACGAGCTGTTTGATCCTGGATAAACATTGTCCAATGTTTTGTGATACGGGTATATTCTTGCTGGAATAACATTGGAATGATAAATTCTGTCCCTTCTTTGAAGACTAACATGTATCCATTTTACTTATTGGAGTACAAAGAACACGGCGGACTGCATTGAGAGGGGTAAGATTACACAAGTGTAAAATGTACAAGCGTCATACATTTCATGAATATTTGAAGGGTAACGCAGCTGCTGATAGCCCGCGACAACGTTAATGAGTCTGTTGAGAGGGTCTGCTGAGGGCTCGTACAAGTTGTACGTCTTGCGCGCGTACATAATTTAAGTTTTTTTTTTTTTCGAAAGTTTCAAAACGAAAAAAAACATAATGTATAGTCAGTTTTATGAGCCATGCTCTGGCAAAAAAGGGTTTTAATACATCTCCGTGATACATTTTACCAAAACATAACATTATTATGGGTCCATGAAATCCATTTTATCTAACAAATGACTGAATTATCGGGTAGAATGGTCCTTGGACAAGCAGAAAATTAACCAGTAACAAAATGTTTCGATCCATTTCAGCCTGCGCGGACTGCGCAGGCTGACATGAGTCGATACTTTTTGCAGATCAATTAAAGCCCTATTCACAGAGCGTGATTCACATATTGAAACATTGTTTGACCCCATTATTCTTTCTTATTTCGTTAAGGGCATTTTTCCGAAAAATATTCTCTTTCACTGGTGGCTCGTTGCTTAATCAATATTAAATAATACAGATCTTCAACATTTTGGGGCAGCCCCTATCCCCTGAAATCAAGAATCATGTGATTCATGTGAACGTAGAGAATAAGGAGAAATGAAAGTATCTCTTGCATGGGGCAGTTTTCATTATATCCATTCTAAACCCAATTCTAAAGTCTGATTGTGAGATCCAAGACAGTAAAGATGGGGTCATGTGTGGCTCAGAGGTACAGTGTAGGACTCGTAACCTGGAGGCCCCGGGTTCGAGCATCACTGGAAGCATGGTTCTTTCGTGGGTGTGTCCTTGGGCCAGACACTTCGGACCCCTAGCCTAGTACTGTTGAAACCCAGGACATAAATTCATTTATGAGCTATCGCCATGATCTGACTGCATTTATGTTGAAAGCGGCGTAAAACACCATTCAGTCAATTAAGGGTAAATATGTTTACTACAGAATTACACTGCCTTGAGAAGACGGTCCCAAAATGATCTTATCTATTCAAAAAGTATCCGCCGTTTCAACCAAGAATGGAAGCCAAGTCTATCCAGAATAAAAAGTGAAAACCCAACAAGAAAATTCACCATCCTCATCAAAATGAAGTTTTATGACAGTCATTAAAAAAGGCATCATATTCCAGATATCTATTACCGAGATTGTCCGTCAAATTACCACGACGTAATGTCATATTCGCCGGATTGTACCGTCATTTCTTAGTCTCCTGGGCCAAATAATATTGAGACGTCTTCGCCTCTTTTTGCGCCCAGAACTACTTGCATATCGACATATTCTGGATCATGACAAAGAACGTAAATGTGTTAACTTTTTACTTGCATTTTTATCAAAGATACGGAAATTCATGGACAGGAATTGAGCACATCTAAAATAATTGAGCCGTGCTCTGGCAACAGGGGGCTTAATGCATCTCCATGATGAATTGTTCCAAGCAAGACTTCACTTAACTATGGATCCATGAAATTCATTTGTAATTCATTTGAAATTCATTTGTATAACAACCGATTGAACCATGAAGTATACTGGTCCTTTGACATGTCGAAAATTTACCAAAAGCAAGAAGTTTCGACCCAGGAGATACTTTTTAGCAGTTGCATTAAGCCCTCTTTAAATGAGCATGGCTCAAATCTATTAAAGGGGGTGTCTGTCGAATACTTGGGCGTAATGTCATGTTCAAAGGATTGCACCGTCATTTGTAAGTCTACAGGGATATGGTCTCCCTTTTTCTGTACTCTTAACTTCGAATCGACAATATAGGGGGCGTGAATAACAAACTGTTGTGAAAATATTGAATGAAGCGGAGATATTGCCGATAATAAGTAGCATATTCAATTTGATGTAATGTTTTCTCTCAACCATTTCCTCTTTCACCCACAATGTTTTCTAACCGTTCAGAGACAAACCCAATTATTTGAACCATATTTGATAAATTTTTGTTATCTGAAGTGCTTTAAATTTTGGGTAAGTGTGAAATTTTCTTGTCTGGTAAAGAGTTAAAACGTTCAGCCACTGAGATCCCCGCATTCAGGTCATGTGATAAGTCTTGACCAATCATTCGCTTCAAAAATTCAGTGTATCTCCTTCAATCGTTTACATTATGTTGAACGTTTGGAATAATGCCTCGTAACCCCAAAGGTTAAGTTCACTTGTATCAAGTTCAAATCAGTTATCTGCAGATGCTTCCGATGTGGAAGAGTCTAATATTTCTTGTTTGGGAAATGTTTCGATAACATGAGCCATGCTCTGGAAAAAGGTGGCTTAATGCAACTCCGTAATACATGATACCAAGCAAGTCATCACATGACCATGGATCCATAAAGTTCATTTTCGCAAACAACCGACTGAATCATGATGTACACTGGTCCTTTGACATACAAAAATTGACAAATAGCGAAAAGTTTCCGTCCAGGTCTGCCTGGCCAGAGTGCACAGGCTGACCTGGGCCGAAACTATTCGCAGATGCAATAAGCCCCCTTTTCACAGAGCATGGCTCATATGTTTAGTTTTTCTCATTCTGTACCATATACAGTTTTATAACGAAAGTGTAACGATGCCAATGAATAAAGTGATAAAAAAGAAAATACGGATTCCTGTCGAGGCTGTTTTTGATTAGTTACAGAAATAATCTCTTTTACAAATCCGAATGTTTTGAAAACTGCCAATTAGCTAGTGTATTGCAGATACCATGCTGGTAAAGAAAATAACTATCTGGTACAACAAGCGGTCGTCATTGATTATTTCTTCCCAGACACGTGTGGGTTTATCGGCAGTAAAGGACCTTTGAAAACACCGTTAGGAAAGGAAAATTTCTCATCAAAGAGCAATTTTTTCACAAAGTTTCGCTACTTCGATCTTATCTCTTTTTAAATTTTCTAAATCAAATAGGCTTGCTTTACAGTTAAGGATGTCCGAGGAACTATTCGAGTTTTGTGATAATAAGACTAATTATTCCATAAGGAGAACTAGTCATGTAATGTTGTCCCCCACAACTCCGCTCCTGTCCTAGCGTCAAATATAACACAAAGCTTTACGTTTTATGATTTGCAAAAAAAAAAAGAGTAAAACTTGTTTCTGGTAGATAAAACAAATGGCTTCATTAAAGTTTTGGTTTCATTCTAACCAAACCAAGTCAATAGTCTAGTATTTCATTTTCGAAAGTCTAAAAAAGATTTTAACAAACCGGGTTGTTCATAGTTTACAACCAAGAAGCTGATGACGTACATCAAAGATCAGATCTCAGGCTCAATGCGGTCTAATCTTGATCCCCGCCTTCTGTAAATGCTAACATACTAATGTCTACAAAGGTGATGTATCCACCGAGCGCTCTGCCCACACAGAAATACAGGCTCACGTATCAGAAAAGAATTAAAGCAGACTGGGGGTGTTTTGAAACAATATGAATATTTAATCACCAATGCTATGAGTGGCCCAGAACATTGATATATCTCCATTCGGATACATTTTTGCAGCTTTTAACAATCCATTAAGATTTAGTCTCATGCAAATATTGACGCACGTGCCTTAAATGTAGCCATATTTTTAAAACTATTTCTAGTCAGAAGGGAAAAAAAAGCCAAATCGTGGATAGGCCTACGTAAGACCGGTTTGGTCAGAATGATCAAATACAAATACTGGAAAGACATAGTGTATCAAAGATTAGCATTCGCAACACGTCTTGCTGAACCTCTCTCTCTCTTTCTGTCTCTCTCTGGATAAGTATCAGACATTGTATATCAAAGACCCCCCCCATTCAGACTGTGCAGCTGATCCTTACCTTGTCTCTCCATAAGGCACCTAACTTGTACTCAGCAAGTCAGCATGGCGATTTTTAAAATGGAACAAGATATGGGGGATACACGTCGCATCGACTTAACCTTATACCGCGAAATACCGAGGTTTAATGATCCTAACAAGAAAACTTTTGAAAACATTGTGGGAAAAGAAGAAAATGCTGGTATCTAGAATTTTCTTCTTTTCACACAATGTTTTCATACTTTTCAGAGACAGATACTGAACCACATTTAAATTGTCGTCTGAAATTGCTTTCAATTTCTGTCAATCTGAAATTTCAATCTGGTAAAGAGTTTAAACGACTTTCTGCTTAGCGAATGAGATCCCTGCATTTAGGTCATGTGATAAGTCTTAACTTACCAATCACTTGACTCCATTATCATACAATACGACTTATTACATCATGGCAACAGACCGCTTTTGAATATTGTGGGGGAAGGACTCATTGGATAAAACGACCAAATGCTTCTTTACCATTTAGGCATTATGTTTTCCTCGGTATCTGAAAGAACTTATTTCCCTCTGCTTTGTGTCTACAACTTTAGGAGTAATCTAACTGGTAAGTCGATAGCAGTCAGAAAAAATCTAATGCTGTATATCTCAAACGATAGAACTTGTCACAAAACATTGGTAAATAAGAAAATATTAGAGACCAGCATATTCTCTGTTTTCTATGATGTTCCAGAAGGCAAGATCGTTTGGAAAAATGTTGACCAACGTTCGTATGTAGGAGAAACCGACAACGATTTCTAAGTTCATGTACTTGTTGTCTTCCAGACCATTTTCACCATGGTCCCATTCCCGATTTCAGAAGCAATGAATTATAGATGAACTGAACTATACTACTTAAAGTTAGCTAAGCAGCAAGAGTGTATGTTGTAGTTGCAATATTGGTTTTTTAAACAAATTTTATTTAGTGGCTTATTTAGTAATGTAGTAAAAAATAAGTAAGTTTAAACTGTGTTTTACATGGGTTTAAAAATATATGGAGGATGACTAGAGACTTAAACAAAATTTGTAAATTTCAAAATTTGCAAAAAAAAAAAAGCACACAATGCAAGGTTGTATAGGATCAGTATCGATTGTGTAACCCGTTGCTGTCACTGACAGCTGGGTCCGTATTCAACAACAATTCTTAGTCTTATTCTCCAAGATTTTCTAAATTTGGAAGTAACACAACTTCTGATTAGCTAAACCGAATGATGTTAGCCACTCAGAAGTAGTGTTGATTTCAAATTTAGAAAATTCTGAACAATAGGACTAAGAACATTTTTAAGAATGGTTGGTGAATACGGGCCCAGCTGAACATCGTCTCCTTATGCTCTTCTCTAGGTTCCCACGTAGCCTTAGTGAAATGTTGTTCCATTCTTGGTCAAGCATAAAGTTCTATCCAAGGCCCGGGATAGATAATTTTTGGTTGAACCAATTTGGCTGGAATTCGGAATTCGAGTCTGCAACTAATTCCATATATGCTCATTGAAACTGAGATCGGGCTGGCACGTGCAGACGTGCAATACCCTCTCTCTGCAGGTGTGTTTTTTTTCCACATAATTGGCAGTAGACCTATTTGGAGAAGTATTATCGTCATAAACTCATCACTGTTGCGGCACCTGAAAATCTCGACTTGGTACATAAAACCTAATCTCATTACTGATATTGCAGACCTAGATATAACATCACTGAACCATGTCCAACAAAAATATCAATCAAACTTTACAATGCCGTGTGAAACAGTTGATGCTTAGCAATTTTTGACAAGTATATAACATTTCACTTTTATCCGTGAGAATAAGGCAGGGATAACGATTTTTGAAATATACACATGTACTTGTACCTTATTGTTAATCAGACTATTTCAAGTTAGTCGCAGCCAATTCTGCAGTAACAATGAATTATATATGAATTTAGCCATTACCGCCCTTTATATGAAAAAAATATATTAGTTCAACTCTGTTGCAGACATGGACAACGATTTCTTAAGACATATGCGCCTTGCTCTGTGAAAAGGGGGCTTAATGCGTCTGCGAAAAGTATCGACTCAGGTCAGCCAACGCAGTCCGCGCAGGCTGACCTGGGCCGAAACTTTGCGCTATTTGTCAATTTTCTGTATGTCCAAGGACCAGTCTACCTCATGATTTAGTCGGCTGTCAAAAAATGGGCTACTATGCAGACACGGAGATGCATTAGGCCCCCTTTTGCCAGAGCATGGCGCATATGTTTGTAGTCCATCAGAACATTTCAATGCAGCCACAATGTCGATTACAATAGCAATGAATTATATATTATTTTAACCCTTTCTGTGAACATTTTTTTTTTCTCCAAAGCACTGGCGAATTCTCATGGCATATTTTGTATTTTTAGACTATGCCGTGCGAGTAACAAAGTTTGCCTGATCTGGTTAGCTATCAGGAAGATCTAAGTCTCTTCGGGTCTTGGTTGCAAAATTGACTTTTGGCAATCTTAGCGTCTTTCATTATACACACACAAATATATGACCCGTGCTCTGGCAAAAGGGGGCTTAATGCATCTCCGTGAGCAAGTCATCACATAATGATGGATCCATGAAATCCGGTTTCTCGACTGACCGACTTTATCATAAGGTAGACTGGGCCTTTGACATACAGAAAATTGACCGATAGCGAAAAGTTTCGGCCCAGGTCAGCCTGCGCGGACTGCGCAGGCTGACCTGGGTCGATACTTTTCGCACATGCATTAAGCCCCATTTTCACAGAGCATAGCTCATATAGTAAAGATATCAAGTTGAAATAAAGAAGAGAATACATCTCAAGACTGCAAACGTAAAGAGAAGGTTAAGACAAACACATATTACAGCCATAATGAAAATTACTAATCATAGTTAAGCGTATTTAACCTATTTCTATTTCAATACGATACTAACGACGAAAGTGGCGTTAAGCATCATTCAACAAACAATTTATTCATTTCATATCCGTATCTATTTATATGTACAGCTGGACATACTAGTATATTTATATTATGAAGAAGAATTGACATATGTGTGTATTTTTTTTTTCCAATAAAATCAGTTCAGTTTTGTTCAGAATGACACCGCCTCCCTTCCCCCCCCCCCCCCCCCCCCCCCCCCCCCCCGTTGACAATGAAAAATGTTCTGGATACAAGATGTTGATTTTTATTATAAGCATGTTCTTTTTTTTTTCAAACGTTATTATTTTATACTTGAAAAGACAAAAAAAAAAAGTCATCAAGTCTTTACTCCTTTGTGTCACTTTTGACACTTCTCGGCTGTGTCTAGATAGACCGCCTGTACAGTAATGGGTTAAACTAACAACTAGCTACACACCACACTGTCGCATGAAGGGTCAATTAATTACTGAACAGCTAGTGGCATTTTATTTCATTATTCCCAGCTCCAGAACGCAAACACTCGATATTGACAACTGCTTTTTTTTCAACCCTGCATAATTTAAATGGAAGTTTCGAGCAAATAGTAATTAACCAAAATAATGCAATTTCAAAGTTCTTTTCGCCAGAGATGCCTCACTGTATTGGACAGTGTAGATTCAAGATCAGGCTGCATGTTCTGTGCAGTCTGATCTTGATCTATACTGCCCGCAAAAGTGCATTGACTCACACCCTTCAGCCTAAGGACTAATCCCGTGGATCGACAAATTATTGAAATAGATCATAATCGGTCTGTAAAAAAAAAAAGACTGTGATACAGTAACTTTAATACATGTACGTACCCCCTGCAGGCAACTTCCTTAAGTCTTGCAGCAGACAATCCTTAAAAACATTGTGGTAACACCCCTCAGCCTAAGGATTAATCCCGTAAGTCGACAAATTATTGAAAGATATCGTATTTGGCCTTAAAAAAAAAAGATACTGTAATACAGTAACTTTAAGACGTAAACCTTCCCCCCCCCGCCCCCCCCCCCGCGCAGACGACTTCCTTTAGTCTTGCAGCAACCCTTAAAAACATTATGGTAAAAAGACTTTCATCAGTACTTTCCCATGCTACGGGTATGTTTCAGAAATTAATGACAGAATGCCAGACTTTCTGACAAAACATCCTACAGTATTCACGTTCTGGGCAGTCTGTTCTTAATCTACATTCGCTACTAAAGCAATGTACCTCCAGGTCTTTACGGTTTGGTACAAGAGTGTATAGCTCGACCTTGAACACCATGGCCTTCCATATGTCGTCGTGAGCGTTCGTACCTTGCGGCAACTAAAGCGGTTGTCATGGTAAATTGGTAAGTTCGACATTGTTTACTGAACCTGATTATCTAAAAATGTGGCTGCTTGGTGATATGCAATGGGCAGAAAAGTAATGTGAACCAAGATTACTCTAAATTCAAATTAAATAGTCAACAACAGGTCTGTCATTGGAAAGGAAAAGAAGATCTACAGTTTTTCTGACTGGTCCAAGTTACTGTTGTCTTAATTAAAACTCTAGACTCACGGTTGCCCCAACCGTAAACAATCAGAGAACCTCGTGTTCGGGAAAAAATAGGTTCAGGGTAACAATACAAATTTCATTCCAAATTATTTTATATAGAAACTCAACCGAGGTTCTGACTGTGATGACCAGTTTGATTGAAAGGAGGTTACAACAAAATTAATATTTGCGCCAAGTTCGGTACGATTACTAGTTTTCAATCATCTTTAATAGAACAGTGAAACAGAAGCCTATTGTTCCTGTTGAACAGTCATTGTCGTATTGATGAATGCTTCCACGGGAATATGCCAACAAATGGAACAGATTATAGGTTTAGTAATTGATCAGAAGCATTACAAGTATGGTAATGGATGAATGCCAGATGGTGTTTGTTCTGAATTGAAAGATTGAAAATGACATCGGTGTGATTTGAACAACGCTTGACATCGTCAACAAGTTAGAAATTTGTGATGGCGGTTGATCAGAAAAACGGAATCATTCAAAATTTCACACACACCCATACAGTGGCGCGAATAAATCAGTCTTGTATAAGATTCGAAACTTATGCCCGGAATGCTTTTCGACAGTCATCAATTATTTTGCTTTCCAATCACATTAAACTTTTAGCATGATAGAAGCAACATGGGAACGCTAGGTGCTTTTGCAGAAAGTGACAGGTGTACATCAAGGATCAGACTACACAGAACGTGCAGTCTGATCCTTGATCTACGCTGTCTGATATCTTGAAAGATATTCAAGATGGTCACTTCTCTAACAGCTCTGAAATTGCTTCAGGTCAGTTTTATCTAGCGACGGAAAATACTAACATGTTTCCATTCAAGAGCTCATCCCCTTTAAACACTTTTTTTTCTTTAGACACAAACAGACCCAATGATCACATACAAAAGCTATTATGTAATATCAATAAAAGTAGACACTACTATATGAGCCATGAACTGTGAAAAAGGGGCTTAATGCGTTTGCGAAAAGTATCGACCAGGACAGCCTGCGCAGTCCGCGCAGGCTGACCTGTGTCAATACTTTTCGCTTTTGGTCAGTTTTCTGCCTTCAAATGGCCAGTGCACCACATAATTCAGTAGGTTGTTATATAAAACAGAAAAACGGTTCTTAGGGATACACAATACTGTGATGTCTGGTTTGGTACGATGCATCATGGAGATGCATTAAGCCCCCTTTAGCCAGAGCCAGGCTCATGCATATATTTTTTTTCTCTTTGCATTTCTTACTAGCTGACGAACAAACAGGCGTTTTGCACAGTAATAGCCCAAACAGATAAAGTTAATATTTTGATACATTAGAGAGACTCAAATATAGCTATCTCAAACCGTATGAGGCTAGGATTTCCAACAGATTGTATACCAGCATAGATCTTGGATCGCATGACTGTATATGCTGTGAAGTATGATTTCGACACGAACTGTTTGCAACAACACCTGAAAGAGCCCCGAGTGTAGTATGGAATCATACTTTTTTTTTTTTTTTTTTATTTTTAATAATAATAATAACAAAATAAAATATAATTATTAAACAAAAACATCTTAAAGATAACATGTAAACTCAAGTTACATTTCTTCATCTTACACAAAAATTTATCGACTGCAAACAACGCTGGTGAAAGTTTATATTTAAACCTTAACCGCTAAATAAATCTAATGAAACTCTCAAGCCGATAGTCAAATCCAAAATCATGCTGTTTCAAAATTATCTTTCGGAGAAAAAAAATCTTTTGACTGGTCAGTGTAGATCCAAGATCAGACTGCACGTTCTGATCTTGATCTACACCGTCCTCAAAATGTCAGTGAATCGCGCTCAGCAGCTTAAGGTTTAAAAGGGAACGAATAGTTTAGAATGCGTCATACCTAGTAGCTTAACCCTTTCCCAAACAAGCCCTGGTTTTCACGTGTCTGCATTACAAGTCTTTTGAAAACACTGTGGGAAAAGGAGAAATTGCTCGTAACGAACAATTTCTCCTTTTCCCACAGTGTTTTCTACCCTTTTTGAGAATTTTCTGCCATTTTCATCAAATTTAAAATTGTCGTCTGCAAACTCTTTCAATTTGGACCAGTCCAAAAATTGTCGTTTGGAAAAGGGTTAACGCCTCAGATAAGTTCTTACACAAGATTAGTGCCTACATGCACAAATGTAACTCTTTAACAAACGACAGATTTTGAATATGTCCGAACTAAAAGCATTTACGAACGAAAAATTAAGTGTGACTCGAGTGTGGTTATCAGCATTTTTTCTCCTCCACAATGTTCTCAAAAGCCTTCTTCCTAAGGGTTGTTAAAAACCAGGATTGTTTAGTAACAGGTTATCTAACACGTAGTCTACAACAAGAGTATAGTTGAAAAGAATGATGACTCAAAAAGACAAACAAAAAAATAATGTGTTATACGGACACGTCAAAACTGTAATACCAAGATACTCTATTTAATTGGCCGAGACAGAACGTCTTAGCCAATTAGATAATCAAGATATTCGAAGTTAGATTGTTATTCAGAATGGTTGGTTTATACAGCTCATGTAGTTAACCATTACACTACTAAATAAATGAAACAAAAATTTCCAGTTGCTAAATAAATAAGATAATAATTTCCAATGAATAGAAAAAAAAAAACAAATGCGATTTCAAAGTTGATTTTACCGGAAAGAAAATACCATATCAAGTGTAGATTAAAGATCAGACTTCATGTTCTGTGCAGTCTGATCTTGATCTACATTGTCCGGAAAGGGTCAGTGAGTCGCGCTGAGCAGCTTAAGGGTTGAAAAAGGACATCAATAATTTAAGAAAAAGAGTGGGAAATGACAAAAAATATGCTCTTAAAAGTAAATGATGAAACCAGACAATTAAAAAAATAATGAATTAAACTTTACCAATGCTTTTAAACACGACTAAAATCCATCCAGTTAAAGCAACAACTAGAAAAAGACAACCCGGTATTTAACTCTCAGTATTCTAACAAAAGTTACTCGCTGGAACACGTTGACGGGTCCTAGTTACTGTTAGTAAGATTCCCTGATCAATGCATGTATTCCTGTATCAACTAGAACCAGTCGTATTTGAAGCACAGCAAATATCTGTCAATATTTTCTAATAATTTGTTAAATATTTCACCGTGATATATAACGGACATGTGTCGGCTTGTCAGACGGCTCCCACGGTGGTTTGATTATGTTTTCTTTTTTATTCAAAATCCCCCCATACAAAAATGTCTATTGGATAAAGGATAATTTCACGATGAGCGTCAGATAAATGACAAATAGCACTTTTGTACTCATCTGTCTGTTTTTCTCCGTCCTTCCCTCCCGTCGTCTCTCTGCAGTTCCATCTTGATATATTTATTGACTCTGTGACGAAAGGAGTCATCGCTGATATGCCATCCATTTCTGATGACATGAACAAACGTCGGGGACTTACTGATGAGTGAAATAACGTTATATCTATCATCTTGCTACTCTCCTCTGGGACGCAAAAGTAATTACGAAAGTGAAGAATAACCTCTCAGAGCGCTTGCTGTCCAACCCAATGATACTAAAATTGATGGCATTATATTATGAGATTTGATGCAGATCAAGGATGGAAAACAAAAGAGTTACTGGGTAGTCGGGCGTCAGGCTCCTTTAAAAAGGTTTTGGGTTCGAATCCGCGCTTGACTGGCGATGTGAACGACTCGAATCGTTACTTGAAATAACAATAGCTGCCAAAAGAAAACAAAGCAGGTGTTAAAATGCAAATGAATTTGAATCGTATCATTTAAAAGTATGGAAATTATTGTGAAGATGACAATCTATTATTGTACGGTCGGTCCAAGTGTTAGTAGCTGGCAGAGAAAGTAATTTCAAAACTAGGTTAAAAGTTGTCAGGTCACTCTATCTTTTGTCTACTTTTTGCCTGACTTAACCCTTTACCAGACGACAAATTTTTAGCCTTCTCCAAATTGAAAGCATTTGCAGACGACAATTTCAATTTGGCTAAAATGGTGCAATTTTTCTTTGATAGGGTAGAAAACATTGTGGGAAAAGGAGAAAATGCTTGTTACCAGCATTTTCTCCTTTTCCCACAATGTTTTCAAAAGGCTTCTTTCCCAGGGGCGTCAAAAGGCGTCATTGTGCGGTAAAGGGTTAAAATTCATTTTTCTTTCAGCGGCTAGCAGTTTGACCGATCTCACAATAAAAGATTGTCATCTTCACAATACTTTTGAATGGTATGACCTACATTGTCTGTTTGGCCGCTATTGAAGTACTGATCAAAGATCGTTTGTGTCCACCAACAATTCTAAAATAATTTCTAATAATAACATTCAGCATGACTTGATCGTATGCATATTTGGTTGTGGTGCAATCGTCTGCCTGTCAGTCGGAAAGTCCAACAGGCGAATACGATTCCCTGTGTAGTCATACAAGAGGCCTAAAAATGGTTGTCCTGACAAAACCAGAGGAAAATCAGTATACTAATTAAGCCATGCTCTGTGGAAAGGGGGATTAATGCACATGCGAAAAGTATCGACCAAGGTGAGCCTGCGTAGTCCGCACAGGCTGACCTGGGCCGAAACTTTTCGCTATTTGTCAATTTTCTGTATGTTCAAGGACCAGTCTACCTCATGATTAAGTCGGCAGTTAAAAAAATGGCAATGTGGATCCATAAGTACGTATGTGATGGCTTGCTTGGTATTATGCATCACGGGGATGCATTAAGCATGGCTCAATTATTATATTGATAATCAACGTGCCTGACAATTAAATACATTTGAAAGCATTGTAAGCTATTTCTTTTTTTTATACAGGTCTTTTTTTATATACAATGTCTTCATCAATGGTTTGCTGGAAGACGCAATAGTTCGTCTGCAGGGGATAATGAATTAATCTCAAGATAAACAAGTATACTCAGTAAAAATAGTTTTTCACTCCCCTGTGTTTTTATCGGGTTTGACTTTCTGGCGTGAATCATATGGACAGGGGTAGAAATTAAAATCTGGCTGCTGCATACACAAACACAGCAGTCTGTTGCTTCTGAAATCAACTGAATGGAGACCTGTATCCCATGGCAGCGGCTACTGATCGAGCTGTTTCAACCTCTTGTGAAAGGTATTAGACGAAGACTGCAAGCTGTTCTGCAAGCCCTGGGTGGAAGTACCCAATATTGACTGATTGTATGTGGCCATTCTCTGCATGTCACTTTCAACCTGTCGTAAGTTCTATTTCGACATTAAACACCAAGTTTTAACCAAATTTAAAATCTTCCATGTTTTTCTTAAATTCGACAAATATCTACGCAAAAAATTCCTACTTACCATGAGGTCAAGGGATACCTCAGTTCAGTTCATTTCATAGGCAAAAGACTGGTCTGTTGGTGTATGCAGCACCCAGATTCTAATTTCTACCCCATTTTGTATTATTCACGTCAGAAAATCAAACCCGGTAAAAACACATGAGGTGCAGGACTTTTTTTACTATGTACATATGAGCCGTGCTTTGGAAAAAGGGGGTTTAATGCATCTTCGTAATAAATAACACCAAGCAAGTAGTTGCACAATAGGAATCCATTTTGTTCAAAAGCCGACTAAACCTTGCGATAAAATGGTCCTTTGATATGTAGAGAATTGACCAAATCACAAAAAGTCTCGACCGTGGTCAGTGTTCTTAGCAGATACATTAAACGATCCTTGTACAGGGTATAGCTCATATGTATGCGCCTTGCTCTGGCAAAGGAGGTTTGATGCATCTCCGTGATTTATTACACAAACCAAGTCATCAAATAATTCTGGATCCATGAGACCCATTTTGTCTAACAACCAACTCATTCATGGGGTAGACTGGTTCTTTGATAGGCAGAAAATTGACCGATAACAAAAAGCTTCGACCCATGTCAGCCTGCGCGGGCTGCGCAGGCTGACCTGGGTCGAGACTTTTTGCAGATACATTGAATCACCTTTTCACAGAGCAAATATAACTGTTTTTTCTTGACAGATGCCATACACTAACACACAAGTGAGGACATGTTCTCTACGACATGGATAATTCATAACAGATTTCCGCAACGAGTTTTACTGAGGCTGATACATATCAAACATGGGCATCGGAGGCACATGGCTGTTCCAAGATGGCATCTATTGATAGCAAAAGGTTACGAGGATTATGAAAAATCGTGTAACGCTTCACCAAGCGACCCTATCTTTTTACGACCTTAGACCTTCACCAGACGACATAATTTTAGAACTGTCCAAATTGAAAGCATTTGCAGACAACAAATACACGACTTCAATTTTGTTTTCAAAGGGTATCAAACATCATGGAAAAGGGAGAAAATGCTGGTTACCAGCACTTCTCCTTTTCCCACACTGTTTTCAAAAGTCGTCTTCTTTAGGGTGGAAGAAACTCGGGATTGTGTCGTAATGGATTAAGGAAGAATGCCTATGGAAACACAGTTAGTCACCAGCGTTTTCTTCTTTTCCCACTATTTAATTTTATCCTGTCGAGGACCCTTTGTGTCATATTCCTTGTGGTCGTTTTGCAAATGCCTTTAGTATGGCCCCGTCTAATCTTTTGTCGTCTGGTAAAGACTTGATCAATAAATCATATTTGCTTTGCATGGATTTATTTTCTTCCGAAGCATGGGACCTGCAAAAATGACACTCCACTCGTGTAATCATACGTCTAGACTGATTTAATACAACAAATATATTTCCCTAGTGCTCGACAAAAACAGCCATTTATGACAGTTTCGCAATTCATAGGGGGTAAGTATTGTCTAAAAATGAAAAGACTTGAGAAGAAATCGTTTTTTTTTTTTCTTTTTAAACTGCATATTTGTCAGATCAGAACAGTATCATTCTACGCATTGATTTGAGAATAAGTGAAAGAAAACGTATAGGTAGATCACGATGCAGGTGACCTGACCTTGAATATTGACCCGGAAATGTACCCATCTGTCGTTCCGACAACTCATAACCTCTAGTAGATAAACTTTCCTGTTGCCCTGAATCATTCAAAAAACGTGACAAAAATGGGAAATCATCGTAACATCCTTTTCTTCCGTATATGCTGACAGAAAGATTCGTGAGCTGTATATTTGAGAAATTCTATGTACACGGCATGAAACCTTTTACAGGTGCACCCTCTCGCACGCTTTGCATCGGAAAACGAGGCAATAAAACTTCTAAGGTGGAACTTAGCAAGAAAAGGTAAACAATGTAAGTTATTCTGCTTACATTTACCACCATAAACTCTTTTTAACCTTGTTTTAAAAATGTCGGCATAGGTGAATGTGCTGGCTTTTGACCTACTTTTTGGTATTAAAATCGAATGAATAAGTAGAAATTTGCGATTGGTCAAAAATACAGACATGTTTATTCTGCGGGCCTCTGCAGACCTATTGGCGGGAAAATTTACGCCGTCTATCTTTTCTAAAGATATTTCTTGTAACAATATAAAAATGACCACACCTTAAGTATATGGTTTCCATGTGCGAAAGAAAAGCACTCCTTTCCATAATTTAACCCTTACCCTGCTGAATAAGTTACACGATACCTTAAAATCGATAGTAAAAACCAAAATGTTGCTATTTTAATGTTAATTTTAAAGAAGAATATCGCCTTATCGGATAGTGTAGATTCAAGATCAGACTGTTCGTTCTGTGCAGTCTGATCTTGATCTACACTGTCCACAAAAGGTCATCGAATCGCGCTTAGCAGATTAAGGGTTAAAACGAAAGTCGTGGCGCAGACCAAATAAAGATCTAAAGTAGACGTTGAACTTAAGTTTCCATATTTTACCGTATACCTGCCAACAGTTGTGCTTAACGGTCTAGGGGGTTGTTAATAAGAATGTTCTAAAGTGAAAAGAAAAAAAACATCTTGCATATAATTCCCCTTTGGCAACATTACGTGTTACGCCCAAGTAAGTGGCGTTAGTATATCATTTTCCAAAAGCTATAAATTGATAATGCAACCCATTACCGATGGTCTAAGTTGCTAAGTGATGGCTTTCATATTAAGCGGTATCTTTGATTTTTTCTTAGTTTATTGATGATGGAT